>CM030365.1:125465368-126707868 GCA_017893485.1 Hemerocallis citrina
GATGGTAGATTATGATATCAGTTTGCAGTATCACCCTGGCAAGATTAATTCAGTGCCTGATGTTTTGAGCAAAAGACCTGTTGCTATAGTTCTTACTGAGCAAAAGGAGCTTGTGGAATCTATGAGGAGATTGGAATTGGATGTGGTATTGCTTGGTTCTGAGCAGAGTCGTATGGTGCTTCAGTTGCAATCATCTTTGGTGGATCAGATTAAGGAGACACGGTCTAGTGATGTGCAGTTGCAGCAATTTCGAGCTGAGGTTGAAGCTGGTTCTAGAACTGATATGGTGATTCATGAGGATGGATCTCTCCGCTTTGGAACCCGTCTATGTATTCTGAAGGAGGAAGTCAGGCAGAAGTTACTTGAAGAAGCTCATTGCTCGTCATACTCGATTCATCCCGGTGGTACGAAGATGTATCGGGATTTGAAGTTGCATTTCTGGTGGCATGGTTTGAAGAGGGCTGTTGCAAGATTTTTTCTCGGTGTCTGATTTGTCAGCAAGTGAAAGCAAAACATCAGAGGACTGCTGGACTTCTTCAACCGCTTCCTATTCCGGAGTGGAAGTGGGAGAATATCACTATGGATTTTGTGACTGCTTTTGCCTACAAGTCCCAAGGATCACAATGCCATCTAGGTGATTGTGGATCGCTTGACGAAGAGTGCACATTTCATTCCATTCAGAGTTGGTCAGTCTATAGAGAACCTGGTAAAAAGGTATATGCAGGAGATTATGAGATTGCATGGTGTTCCTATCAGTATTATATCAGACAGAGATAATATATTCAGATCTCAATTTTGGGAGAGTCTTCAGAATCGTCTTGGGAGTAAGCTGAAGTTCAGTACTGCATTCCATCCCAAGACAGATGGTCAATCAAAGAGGACTATTCGGACCTTGGATGATATGTTGAGGTCTTGTGTGCTTCAGTTTGAAGGATCTTGGGAAGATCATCTACACTTGGTGAAGTTTTCATATAATAATAGCTACCAAGCTAGTCTTCAGGCAGCTCCGTATGAAGTCTTGTATAGTCGAAGTGTAGATCACCAATGTGCTGGGATGACATTGGTGAGAAGAAGCTTTTGGGGCCAGAATTGATCACGGGGACTGTTGATGTAGTGACCCAAATCATGAAGCATTTGCAAGCTACACAGGACAGGCAAAGGAAATGGGTAGACATGCACAGGAGACCGTTAGAGTTCGAAGTGGGTGATCATGTTTTCCTCAAGGTGTCTCCATGGAAAGGTGTGATTCGTTTTGGTGGTGGGGGCAAGTTGAGCCCTAGATTCATTGGTCCGTTCGATGTGGAGGAGCGAGTAGGCAAGGTGGCCTATAGACTTGCATTGCCGCCAGCTCTTTCTGGAGTGTATGACGTCTTCCATGTTTCTCAGCTCAGGAAGTATGTTCGGGATGATAGTCATGTTATTGACTATTCGGAGTTGTCGGTTCAACCAGATTTGTCTTGTGAGATTCATCCAAGTCGTTTGTGGACCGACGGGAGATGATTTTGAATAATAAAGTTATCAAGTTGGTTCGTGTTGCTTGGAATCCTCACTCGCCTGGTGAGTCGACTTGGGAGCTTGAAAGTGTGATTTGGGAGAGATTTTTCCATCTTTTTGGATGGTTCTTGTTCTTTTCCTTTCTTCGGGGTTACACTACTACTACTTGATTAAATTTCAAGGACGAAATTTTATTGTAAGGTGGGTAGGATTGTAACTACTGTTTCTGCTATTTTTTCATTTCCGCTCTTTGTAATGTTTACTTGTAATTGAACAAAATACTCTATTTTTTTTTCTTGATTATTTTTATTAAATCTTGTTCATGAAATTCTTCGTTCTTCGTAATTGAGCTATTTTTGTTGATCATATTTTTCTTCTATTTAATTGTGGTATTTTGTGTTCGAACCCAATTGATTTAGATCTATCTCTTATTGAACCCTAAAACCCAATTTCATTTGTTCTTGACCCAAAACTACTTTTATTGGATCCTAAACTGCAAATCAACACCATAATTGTACCTTATAAATACAACTCTACTGCAAACCCTAAAAATTGTGCAACTCAAAACCCTAGCCGCTTATTCTCTCTCTCTCTCTCTCTCCTCGCTGTTCTCTCTCCCCGTTGGTTTCCCGCCCAACTCCAAGAACCCACTGTGTCACCTGCTTCCTCAACCAATTTCCGGTGCCCCCTTCATCCACCCCGTCCTCCGACGACCCCCTGGTCGGCAGCCCCTCTTGTCGACGCCCACACAGCCGCCCAACCAAAACATCGACCCCCTGTTTCCGATCTTCAACCAAATCCCCAATCCCTCCTCGACCAAGCAGTGCCGGCCTATTGCACCGTCGACGTCACCTCTGCTGGTCGCCAGCGCTGTCGCCCCCTTAGCCTGGTCGCTGTTGCCACTGTCTCTTTGTTAGTGGCAGTTGCTGCAGTTGCTGAGTTCTCTTGTTGCTGCTGTTGCTTTGGATTTTTATTGCACATATATTGCACGTGTTATAAATTACTAGTTCGTGGGTTCGTTGCTTCGGGATCCTTCTACCATTATTCTTGGTATTCATTTTCACCAGTTATAAGGCAAGTCACTGTCCTCCTGAATTTTTAATTGTATCAAATTCAAATTTCATTGAAATTCTTGCAAGTAGATCCTATTCATTATGTTCGTTGTGTCTATTGAGGGTTTACACGAGCTAACCCCGATATTCTTGATATCGTGCCACTTTTGACTCCAAAGATTGAATCTTTCATTATTGCATATAAAATTGATAATAGAGTTGTTCATATAATTATCACACAAATAAATTATTGTAGAGAGAATTGCTAAGTTGTATGTTGTTTGATCGATTGATGGTTGATTGATGATAAATTAGTGTATGTATGTGTTCTCATTTTTATTTATCATGTTTTGACACCCATCATGCTGATTGAGGAGTTTATCGACTAAGGATTGATACCCAACATGTTAATTAAATTGTTTTATGAAAACACCCAAAAACCTGTATATTGCTTGCTGGCCTGTATGTTGACTGCTAATTTTGAACCAGTAAACAATTTTAAAATGAATTACTTTCTGAATAAGAGTTGTATCCTTATCTTTCTAGTTTCCAGAACATCTTAAATTTTTTAATTCCGAGTTATGTAGCAAACGTTATGCCCGTTTTACTACAGCAGTGTTTTTACTTTCAGATTTTCAGATTCTTGTATCTTGAATGCTTAAACAGTAAAAAGGCTGATGAAATGTTAACATTTTTCTCTAATAATTTCCAGATTGTTAGTAATCATGTTTAGGAGTCTAGAAAATATTTTTAATGAATTTATTATTGAGTTTTTGCTGATTCTAAAATTATAACAACATGATGTCGAAATTTTGCCTGAACATGAAATCTGTAAAGAACAATGTGATTGACCAAGTTACTATTGTTGGATTTTGAACTTTAAATATGCGTTGGAACAGTGTGGAAGTCTAGTTTCTAGAATTTCTGACGGATTCAGTTTTCAATTTCTGAAACAGCGAGAAACTGTATTTTTGTACAAACCACTCTTACTGTCCAGAATTTCACTTTTCAGATTTTAATAGATTAATTATCCTATATCGTACTATTGCACGAATTAATGTATATTTGATGCATTGCATGATCCTAATGAGTTATTGTCACCATTCTAATTGTCCTACTTCATGTTACCATCCCATTGTTCTTTTATTGATACTATTGTTCATCTCATGTCTTAAATTGCATATTATATTATTGCATTGATAAATAATTAATAAGGCGGGGGTTAAGGGATTGACTAGAGTAGTTGATGATATAGATACTGTACTCGGATGATGGCCTGTAATTATTACCGTTATCGTCATCGTGTAAGAAATTACACCATGGCCCGTGATTATTACCGTTATCATCATCGTGTAAAAAATTACGTCATGGTCCGTGTTGTTACCGTTATCGTCATCATACCCAGTACATGAACTATAAAATCTACCACTATAGTCTAAACGAAATTGATTGTATGCATCAAACCTGTGGTATGTAACATATGTGACATAGTAGTACATGCATTAATTAGGATTTAAAATGATTAATAGACAAGACATAAGGATTGATACATCACCGACATTGCATATTGTTCATCATTGTTTCTATTGATATCGAATATTGGCTAAGTGTTATTGATATTGATGATTGATTATTGTTACCGAATATTAAATCATTTTATAGCAATTGCATCGATTACCGTGATATTGATTACTAATTATCATCCCATGTTATTGATTCCTATTGATCCATTGATTCATTGTTATACCGTTATTCCATTGTTCCTTGCTTTCTCAACTTGCTGTCCATGACTTGCTCTAAAGACAATTTTTCTTTCCTTTTTAGATGAAGTGTACATAGGTAATGAAAGAGAATTGTCTGTTGGAATTGGAGAGCAAACTTTCTAAAGAACTACTGCTTTATAATTGATTGTTATCTTTAATGAACTTATTGTATTGAGACTTGTTACTATCGTATCTGGGATTTATTATTGTATTGGGCTTATGTCCCGGATTTTATTATTGTTTTCAGATATTGGACTATTATTGTATTTGGATATTTTATATTGCTTCATTCCAAGTATTATTGTTTATGAGATTATTATTATTGTCTGCACATTTGTTCTGTATTGATTATATTATTGAGTTGATCGGATAAACAGCTTATGGGTGTCGTTAGTTATTCGCTTGGCCAATGTCATGTACTCGTATTCCGTATTTTTGGAAATCATGGCGTGACAGAGCTTAGGTGTAGAAGAGCCAAAGTAAGAAGCATGAGCTAGGGCGAGGAGCCAAAGAAAAGAGAGCAAAAGGTGCTAGGTGGAGGAGAAGATCAACAAAAGCTTCATGTAGGTGACTTCTCAAACTCTATACATGTTGAATATTTTTATGATTGATGAACGGTGAAGTGGCTAATTTTGTGCTTTCTTAATGGTGTGAATGAAATATTGTATATTCCTACTTGAGTTCTAGGGCTAGAATTATCTATTGATAGGAAAAGATTGAAACTTGAGAAGAATTAGGCATGTTGGATTAGGAAAATCATAAATTGGTGCTATGATAGAAATTGATGTTGAAATTTTTATGGTAGTATCTTGATTGTGTCTCTAATGTTCACCCCAAATTTCATGAATTTTGGAGGTGTTTTGATATTTTAATAAATTCGTTAAAGTTGTTGTTTGAGGAGAAAATTATGCTGTATTGAATTTTTAACATGCTTCATTTGCAAAAATCATAACTCTTGAAATATGAGAAATTTATGGGTGAAATTTTTATAGTAGCATCTTATGTTTCTAGAGTATCTCCACCAATTTTTAACTTTTAAAGGTGGTTTGATATTTTATAAAATCTATCAAGTTGCTGATTGCGGAAAGAAAAACTGCTGTTGTTGAATCTAACTTGTTGACTCATAAAATTTGTATCTCCATGATCACTATGAATATAGAGCTGAGATTTTTACTGGAGCTTATTATACATGTTCATAACAACTCTACCAAATTTCATTAATTTTGGATGTTGTATGATATTTTAATAAATTCCATTTCTTGCTATTTGGGGGAAAGAATTTCTGCTATGTTCAATTTTAACATGTTGACTTGAAAAAAATCATAACTCCTTGAATACTATGGATCTAGAGTTGAAACTTTTAAAGTATGTGATCTTACATGTGTTTATCAATTTCCCCAAATTTCATAATCTTTGAGAATGATTGATATTTTTACAAAATCTATCAAGTTGCTGGCTTGGGAAGAAAAGCTGCTGCTTTGTCGACTTTATCATGTTGACTTAGAAAATTTGTATCTCCATGATCACTTCTAATATAGAGCTGAGATTTTTACTGGAGCTTCTTGTATATGCTGACAACAACTCTACCAGGTTTCGTAATTTTTGAACAAGAGTTGTTATTTCTTTTAAATATATTTTGCTGCAGTAGTTGAGGAACAGAGTAATTTCTGCTAATAATTTTTTATCCCATTCAAATAGTCATAACTTTTTGTATACTTGAAATTCTTAGCTAAATTTTGGATATATATTGCTCCTATGTGTCTAGAGCAATTCTGTAAAATATTATAAGGTTTTGAAATCATTTGTTATTTTAATAGAGTTTTATTGTGCGATGGGTCGATAGTTTTATCAAATCTGGAGGTTTTGCATGCACATCAGAAATGGACATTTTCTTCTCTAAACTGAATTAATTTGAGAAAGTTTTCAACTGAGATGTTGTAGTGGACTTGATGATCTTTCTAAAAACTCTAAGAACTTTAATTTTCATCGAGTGTGTGATTTTTGGTGATTTTCATAAACAACACCAAGTCTATGTTAGATGACTAAGTTGTTATTTTGATTGAATGTGTGTGTTTCATCATACTAGGTCTTTGGAATGGGCCTTAGAATGGTGTTTATTCCAACCCTGGGATCATGATGACTATGTTGGATTTGTGTTTGTATGCATTTAGTATGTTTTATGAATGAAATAGTTATTTTGTCACGTGATTGCTTGGGGTAATTTGTTTGTTGTTCTAACTTTATAGCTTGCTTAAAGTTAGAATAGTCTATGATGTGTTTTTGTTCAGGGTGGTTCTTCCTACCCCAGTGTGTGTATTGCTTACTGTTAAGGGTAATGGATTTTACCCTAGGAGGGCTATCGTTACTATTCAATCTTTTCGGTAATTAGTAGTCAGTGTCGCCTCGAACGTGTTGGAGGAGACAACTCGTGCGTCGGCGTGCTTGCCATACACAGAGGGATGTCCGTTGTTATTAGTGCTACCACTTAATCAAGAGACCATGGAGCGGAATTTATTAAATGGGAGCAACATGTTTGGTCGGGCCGAGGTCATAATCAACTCCAAGCGTGGAAGGAGAGGCGGCAATTGACAATGGTCAGTTCGCCGCTTAGTTTGGCCATAGTGTGGTTAACATTGGGGCACTTGGGTATGGTAGTGTCCCAGGGTTAGTTCGAGCTGTTGTGTAATGTTAAGGCCATAATTGGAATTTGATAGTTGTTGATTAGCTTGTGAATTATGAATTAATCAGGTTTGTTTAGACTTATGATGTTCACCGAATTGAGTTGCGTTTAGCTATGTATTAGCTTGTTGCTGGTCTAGGGCAGTGGTTATCACCCTAAGACTATCAACTCATTTTTGACCCTTAAGGATTGGTAACTTTCTTACCTCAAGTGCTATGGATGAAGACAGTCTTCGGGCGTCGGGGGATCGCTAACCCATGAGGGATTGATCGCGGGTCGGAGACGGGGTCAAGATCCAAGCAAGAGGATGTATGGCAATCGACGGAGATCGAATGTCACTGGGTTAAATCTGGGCCAAGTCGGGCAAACTCTTGAGCCTGGTCGGGGGAGTCGTGTTGGTTTCCTTAGGGCTTTGTGATTTGGGGTCGAGATAGGGTATGTTGGGGCCTACTATCGAACCTGGATTGAAGGCTGGTTGGATTTTCACTTAGGGTGGTGATGTTCTAAGTTTGAGTCAGTGAGTTTATTGTAGTATCCTATGATCAGCCTTATGTATTGATTAGATAGGCACTAGTCAGGTGGTTGTACTCGCCTGTCAAGGGGACACGTGTTGCGCCATCTCTCCGGACCAGGGAATGGGTGGCGTAGTCTCGTCTGTTTATTTCTGAGATCTAGTGGTAAGAACGGGAGGTGCTCCTATCAGAAGTAGGGAATGGATCTTACGAATCTGTCAAGTTCTATGTTGTTAGTACGGGCAGGGAGCTAGAGTGTGACTCTCCAAGGGGGAGTAAGGCATCTATGCGTCTTGGTGAGCGGGGATTCCACAGGGCCACCTATATGCTCCTGAACAACTTTTGGGTGAGGTCCGAAACAATGGGACTACCGGGAACCGGGTGTAATGGAAAACGAAGACACCATTACTGACTGCAATGGCGGAAATAGACCGACTAAATGCAACCTCAAAAGCCACTAGGTGAATGTAGGAACGGGAAAGAGTACAAGAGTAGGATGCATCGCGAGGGATTGAACCCTACAATCAGAAGAAAGCGAACTCCTTGGGAAGTATGTAGTATGGGATGTATACGTTTCTATTGAAGTTGTATTTTGGGAAAGTATGTAGTATGGGATGCATACGTTTCCAAATAAATTGCATTAGAGTAAGTGCATCCTGCGCATTTGAATTGTACATTACTGAATTGTGCATTAGACTCTAGGAGCTTGGTGTACACTAACACTTGTGACTTGTCTACACATTTTCCTTTTGCATCAAATCCTGGTTGTTAAGTTTTGGGGAGTTGCTAGTTTTAGCAGAATTGCATCATTTGTATTCAACTGACGTGCTCACAGTCTGTTTAGTGCAAAAATGCTAATCTTGGAGCAGGAAACACGAGTTGTAGGGTGCGATCAGTGGAAGTGTTGTCCAGTGTTGTAGAGTTTCCAGATTATTGTACCTGTGCGATTATAAGTGTTGTACAGTAAATTTTTGGGATGTAATTTTTGTGAATTCATGATGTATTCTATGTGGAGCAATTTGTACTTGTAATAACATTTTTTGTGGCAATAAAAGTTTAAATTTTCTGTGATTTTACTATGTTTGGACTTATTTGAAGGAAATATTCTGGCTGTGTCTCGAATTTCCTATGTTGGGGGCTTGGGGCGTTACAACCTGAGACCTCCATCACCTCCTTACTGCCATCTTTCCAATGTCACGCCATGGGTCCCGCCGAGTTATTCTAACAACTGCCTACCACAAGCTTGCCTCATAAAAGGTGTTATAGTTTATTGGTGATCTTTGATCATAGGCAATTATATATATATATATATATATATATATATATATACACACACACACACACACACACACACACACACACACACACACACACACACAATTAATCACAGAATCCCCCGATGTGGGATTAAAAAATACCACACCATACTCTTGCCTGTGCTGCACCCAGCCAGGCCCCCAAATCTGGGCCCCACTTGCCAGCATACACCTCCCAACAGTAATAGCTGCACCCCTGGGCCCACCGCCATCGCACAGCTCACGTGTACAACAAGCCCCAAGCAGCCAATTCATTCTTTCAATTCCATCTTATTTAATTCCATGCAACACCCCCATAGAAATCTCTATAGAACACTCCAATTAATTATATATATATATTATATTTCTTAAGTACGGGGTGTTACACACACTTCCCCTTAAGAATTCAGCATCCTCGCTGAGTCCAAGACTTGCAACCTAGCACTGAATCTCCTTTCTAGCCGATGTGGAGTGGAGTACCCTGATTCTGCTAGTATACTGTCCCTGTCCATACTGCCAGCGTACTGACCTCAGCTCCCTCTCAGGCATACATCTCACCCACTCTTACCCACACTCGGGGTCGAAAGTCAGCTCTGATACCATTTGTAACGTCCCGGTCCCGCTCAGCTATTCTAACAATTGCCTACCACAGGCTTGCCTCATAAAAGGTGATATAGCTTATTGGTGACCTTTGATCATAGGCAATTATACACACACACACACACACACACACACACACACACACACACACACACACACACACACACACACACACACAATTAATCACAGATCCCCTGATCTAGGATTAAGAAATCCCAACCATACTCTCACGCGTGCTGCACCCAGCCAGGCCCTCAAATCTGGGCCCCACTTGCCAGCACACACCTCCCAACATCAACAGCTACACCCCTAGGCCCACCGCCATCGCACAGCTCACGTGCACAGCAAGCCCTAAGCAGCCAATTCATTCTTTCAATTCCATCTTATTTAATTCCATGCAACACCCCCATGAAAATCTCTATGGAACAATCTAATTAATTCTCTCTATATATATTTTAATATTTCTTAAGTTCGGGGTGTTACACCCGAAATCCAACATCAATACTCAGGCCCATCAACAACAACTCCTTCTCCACAATCCTGAACCCAACATCAACAACCAACCCCACGCTACCGTTCTTGCTATCGTTGCTTGCTGCCGTTGTCACAGTCATCGCACGCCGCCCTTGTGCTGTTGCCTTTGTTGTCTTTGCTTCTCTTCTTTCCGTTGTGCGTTCACATTTGTAATCTTCATGTAAGAGGCAAGCATTTTCTTGAAACTCCTAGCAAGTAGTTCCTTTCTTTTGTTTTCTCTATCAAATTATAATGTTGAAATTCAATTTGTATTCTATATCACGTCGTATTAATTTTCAAAATTTTTGAACCGTATATCATTGATTCATTTTGATTTGGACTACCCCTTAAGTTGATCCATGTAAACCCTTCCTCCCATGTTCCCTCATTGCATGCACAATCATAATCACCATTTCATACGAATACCATGTCATGAGTTAATTATAATATATTAGTGATAGATTAGCATTTTGTGGCATGTTGGGGATTATAAACATAATAATATGAATCATAATTCCCTAGATACGTACTTGATAAGATCTTATTGAATTACTTTACACGAATACAAATGTAATTATGCCTATAAATTCTAACTTGTGAATCGAGATTTTAAATAAGAAACAATAGATTTTCTGTTATGTCGTTTGTCTGATTTTGTATGGAGATTTGTACACTGTCCCTATGACCCAAATTTGAACATTATAGATGTATCTTGTAGCCCTCTAAGTGTAGAATCCATATCATCTTTCAATTTTGCAAACCGACTTGTAGGTTGTAAGATATTTAAGTTTTAGTACTGTGACGTCTAGATTTCTAGATTTTATGATTGAGATATATCATCCACGTAAACTAGTCTAAATAGCAATTCATTGGGGGAAATTCTGAGATGATGAAATCATGTATACTAATAGACATTGTTAAGAACCAGATTAGGATTTTCAAGGAAGTTTATTATAGACTTTTAGTGGAGTTATAGAGATGATAAATTTAACCCTATATTGCTGCATGAACATTATATCTATAAAGAACTGACTGATAGGCATAGCTACTGACCTTAGAATGTATCGAGTGAGTAAGCATTGGATTGGTATGAGAGTCTATTTTCAGGAACACCTGACAGGATTAGTTTTTCCTTCCTATAATAATGGGAAGATAAGATTTTGCAGTCATGTTTTACGGTCTAGAATTGTATTTTTAGTGTTCTTAAATTATATATATATATATATATATATATATATATAGAGAGAGAGAGAGAGAGAGAGAGAGAGAGAGAGAGAGAGAGCCCCTTCCGTTGTGCACTAGGCACTAGAGAGAGAGAGAGAGAGAGAGAGAGAGCCCCTTCCGTTGTGCACTAGGCCTCCGTGTGCACTCTTGTGCACTCGGCATTCCCGCCTTTGTATTGACGATCTGAAACGTTCACATTGATGTACACATCTAAATTATATGTAAAATCAAATCATTTGAAATTTATTTGCCCATCCATCATGTGACTACAAAAAACAACAATTTTTAGCCATACAATTTTGTAACACTTCAATGGATGAGCAAATGAATTTCAAATGATTTAATTTTACATATTTAGACTAATTTAGATGTTTAGATGAATGTAAACGATTTGGATCGTCAATACGAAGGCGGGAAGTCCGAGTGCACATGTGTGCACACAGAGGCATAGTGCACAACGAAAGGGGACTCTATATATATATATGTGTGTGTGTGTCTATGTGTGGATTTCTTTCATTGCAAACGCAAATGTTTGTGCTCACCACTTAACCCATCATTGGAAATGACGGGTTAATGTAAAATATAAATTTTTTTCTTATGCTGTAATACCCTGAATTTTCATTTATGAGAATTATTATTTTTGTATTATTATTTTTGTACGTATTGTGCACGTGCAATCTTGCGGTATAAATTTTTATAATTATTTTCCTTTCATAAACAAATGAGTGTGTGTGTGTGTGTGTGTGTATATATATATATATATCTTTTCCATTATTTTTATTAAAGCCTATTTTAATCAAAAATAAGTATTCTTTTATTTTGAGCCCAAATTAATTTATTTTAAATGTAAGCTAATTTGGCCCATTAAATAAAAGCCCATGAGTTTATTCTCTTTTTTATTACAACTTGTAGTGTAGACAATTTTTATAGATTTTTTTATAATAAATAAAATGTACAACTTTTAAAATAGGGGACTATTGGAGACACGTGCATTGCACGTGCACGTGTTTTGTGCACCATGTGAGGCCGGATGGGATTAGGAGGGAAAAGAAGAGAGTGGACTTTGTGGGAGGTGGTTTTTGTGATCATGGTTGGTTACTACAACTTTCCCTTGAATCCTAGCCTTTGTTTCTTAACTCCTAGATCAATCCTAGCCCTCTATTTGTCCCAAAATTTAGTATAAATACCCCCCCCCCCCCCCTACCCTAGTTATTCTTGCACTCTTCATTCTCTAAACCTATAGTGAAAGAATACAATTATTAGTAGTGGATTATTAGTAGGTAGTGAGAATAAAAGATTGAGAGTTTGAGTGTGTGTGCTTGCATTCAAGGAGACCGGCTACATCACCATTAGGAGGGCTTGGGTTGCACTTTGGAGGCTCGGGTTGCACATCAAGCAAGGAAGAGACGCACTCGTTTGGCAAGCTCGATCTAGGAGGAGAATGACTCTTTCGTTTAGGAGGTGTTGTGTGATTTTTCTCTCCAAATAAGGTGGGTGGTTTTCTATATTTCTAATTTAGATGCCATGCTAGGAGTGTTGAAATGATAATGCATGAAAAAAACTAATAAGAGTACACTTAATTGTAAAAAAAAATAGACTTGCTGGTTGATTAAATTAATGCTTGATAGATTGTATGTTAACTTGTCATGAATCTTAATTTTGTGTGCAAATTGTTTGTAGTTATGGAAATATTGAATTGGGATTGTTGATAATGTCAAATTAAGTAAAAAATGCTAGTAGATGAAATTATTCTTTTATGTGCTAAATGGACTATCGTGATATTGTTACTAATGAATAAAATTATCCTATGCATTTGGGTTTATGAAAGAGGGAAAAACAAGGTATTAATGTAAAAATTTTAATACTAAGTTGTGTGAGAAATGCCAAAATGAATTATGAAAAGAGTAGTATGCAAAACTTAAATTATGGTATGAGAAATGTGTATTAAATTACTGAAAAATTATTTTTAAAAATACTGGGGTGTTAATTTACGTTAAAATATACATTCTGGAGATTTACATGGTTTTTAGTGCAAGCAAAACAAAAATAAGATATTTTGAACATCGAAATGTTCTAATGAAACAGAGAGTCGAATTAAATAAAATTCAAGTTATAGTTGTGACAACCTGAGCCTATAGCTCAAGTGGTCGGTGAGCCCTTTAGTGCTACAGTAGTGCGGGCATGTTGTCTTGTGGTCGTTGGTTCGATACCTGTGTCCACCCTTTTATTTGCGTTTTAAAAACTAATCCAGATTCGAACAGAGAGTATAAAACCCTCTGTCTCCCTTTCTTATTGCTGAGCGCAAACAGCCAGTTGGCTAGTGCGTGCGGCTGACTTCTTAAAGGTTGCGGGTTCGATTCTGGTGTAGGCCAGAATTTTTATTTTTGTTTAAAATCGATTTTAGGATTTTTCTTGATGTGTAAAAATTTCGAAAAAAATACCGTTATTATTCTAAAATCATATACGACTTATGAAAATTAATTGGGAGTTATTGGAATGAAATAAAGTGTATTTTGGAAGTAAAATTGTATTCGAAACTATGGTTTCATACTCGTATAATTTCATAAAAATGCGTGATTTTACGAGGTGATTAAGATGAGTATTAAAAAGGAATATTGATGGAAAGAAAATATAAATGTGAATTTTGTATGGATTATTTTGCTAAAGAGTAGCGTGACAATGGTGATTTTGTAAATATTCACTTTGACTAGATGTTTTCGTAAGATGATTTTTGGAAATAAATATTGGTTATGGAATGCATGATTATTAATTGAATTCCATGTATGATTATTGATTCATAAAAAGATCGGAAATCATGTAATTGAAAAATAGAAATGTTCTTGAGTATGACAACTCAGATATGTGAATTTGTGAATTGAAATTGAAAATTAGGGTGTAGCCAAAACTCACACCGGCAAGTGAAAAGTGATGAAATATGATAATTGAATGTGAAAAGACCAAGTTTGGGTCATTGAGAAATGAAAGAAATAAGACCGGTATTAGTGAGAGGGCTGACTCTAAGAGATTGATTTTGTTCATGATTTCATTAAAGTAAGATTTAGTACATAGTGAAGAGGTGATGAAAGTGAGAGAAAAATACAAGTATGAGGGCCTCGAGTCTACGATGTGGGTGTGATTCACAGTTTATCTTCACGATGCATTGTGACATGACGTGGGCACTACTCCGGAATTATCGGAATCTTGGCGACGCTTGTGGGATGTTTGGTGACTGCGAGAGGATCGTGTGCCATGAAGGAGGCTGAATTGTCCATAGGTTGTTTTCACGATGCGTCGTGACATGACGTGGGATTTTCCTCCAGTTTTTCTGTACATGAGCTCGTACTCATAGGACATCTAGGATACTTACCGTAGTTACAGTAGTAGATTAAGTCATGATGAGGGATTGAACCCTACAAGATGAAGAATGAATAAGCGGCTTGCTCTCGGACCTATGTAGTATAGGATGCATAGAATCCGAACAAGTGCGCATTAGTGTCATGTAATATAAGCAATTGCATTAAGGACTAAGTGCACAATCACAACACGACATCAATAGGATATTTCTCTTTCATTTGATATGTGAACAAGTTTGTGTTTGTTAAATATGGAAAATCAATTATACTGTTTCCGGCATAGAGAGGATGGCCGTGTATAATATTCGTCGGTTGAATAAACTGACGTACCCACAGTTTTGTATGCAGGATAAATGACATGATAAAGATTAAAGGAGAACTGATGCTTAGAGATTATTCAAATGTTGTTGTAATTTCATTTATATAAATATTGTAAATTTTGCTTCCGCTGTAAAATGTAAAGTGTAAAGATTTCTTGTAACTCTGATGTAAAGTGAAAAGTTTTAAATTCCTTGTAAAATTGTACGAAAGAAGTATAGAGATCCTGTGGAATCTCGAATTCAGTTGTATTTAGAATTCGAGGTGTTACATATGCCTTAACCCGTCATTGCCAATGATGGGTTAAGTGGTGTGCAGGCGTTTGCACAACATTTGCATTTGCAATGGAAGAAATTCCTTATATATATATATATATATATATATATATATATATATATATATATATATATATAATTCACTTAATAAATGGTTTAGATTCAGTAGAGAAATAGAGTATTTATATATCTTGCATTGCACCTAGGGGTGTGAAATAAACAGGACGGTCTGTCGTCCGTCCGAGTCTAGCGTCCGTCCGAGAAATGGCCCGACCGCGGACCGTCCGAACTGTTAAACGAACAGAACTTGAACAAATTATTAGGTCTGATGTTTTTCGAGCTCGAGACGGACATAAGTCCATCCGAGTATTATTGCGGTCTGATGCTTTACCGAACCGAGCCCAGACTATAAAAATTTTGTCCGACCTGAACCGAACCGGACATAAGTTTGTCTGAATATAATTTCATTTCGAGCTTGAAAATATGGCGGTCTAGTCCCGTCCGGTCCAATTTACAGCCCTAATTGCACCTACCACCTGATATCTTCTTGATTTCTGTCTTGTCTCTATATCCTATGTTGCATCATTTCTAATACCTATTCATGAATATCGTCTTGATACTGCCATAATTTACATCATTATTATCATAGTTATTGTTGTTGCTTTGATAGCGGAACTAAGTGCCACATGGAACTAAGTGTCATGTAGAACTAAGTGTCACATCGTAGGTAACGGCGACGGCCACCTCTAGAATCTATGGAGGCCACCTCTAGAGTACGTGGGGGGCCACCTCTACAATCCAATATCCTTAATTAATGACATGATGAAAGAATAATAAGCCAGGGTAATAAGGGTACGACTTAGTGGTGGACTATATAGGCGAGTGTACTCGGAAGGGGGCCCATGTTTCCCGTAATAGTGATTCTTATTTACATGATTACATGATTTCTGTTTATATGTTTACATGATTTATGTTTACATGACTACATGATTCCTAATTATATGACATGGTTTCTGATACTGTCACAGCATGACCCGAGTACATAATCCTGTAGACTTCACTAGTTAAGTCCAAACGATCGCTCGATTGTTATGCATTTGAACCTGTGGTATGGGATACAGAATTGAGTGCATTAATTAGGTTAATAAAACTGATAGACTTTAAGATTAACACGAAGCATTGACATTGATTGCATGATTCATGATTACATGATTCCTAATTACATGATTCGTGATTACATGATTCCTGATTTCGATTGATCATACCCATGAATCTTGATTGTACTTGCCTACAGTTGTCACCTGCATCGCACATGATTATTTTATTTCAGTAATTGTCAGTACTTGTTATCTTCCATGTTATACTTTGATATTGCTTGTTACTACTTGTCATCCGCAGCTTGCTCTAATAGATCCCCCCCCCCCAAAACTCCAACGGATTAGCTTGCTCTACTGGTAGAGTAACTTGGCGATCAAACATTCTAGAGGATTGAGTTGGATTTTGTTGCACTAATTTATTTGCTTTATGTTATTCCCCAGTCACTACTTTATCTAGATAAGCGTAGCAAACTAGTTATTGAATTGTTGTTATTACCGTACATTGTATTCCTGGGTATTTTGGCCCGAAGCTTATGTTTTCCAGATATTGGTTATATTTGAGGATCATTTAACTCTATTACCTGTTCATGTGATTATTTCTATTGCATGTGTAGTTGTGTTCATAACTATATTGTTAAGTTATAACTGTACGACTTATGGATGATGTGTATCATTCGTTGGGCCTTATTTGTGTATCCATACTTCCGTATTTTGAGGAGTGGGGCATGACAGAGGAGTCGGGGTGTGAGGGTCTCCACAAATAAGTGGACTCCTATGTGACTTCCTCAATGTGATTCACCAAAATGGTTCCTATCCCCTATCCTTTGGAGGAGACTCTCGACTGAGAGGATGAAAAACATGACAAAGGTGCCCTCATTGATTTTTGGGAAGTAACTGCGGTGGCCAATATCTCCGTGGAGAGGGTGTAGCCACAGGAGACAGGCAACCATTTTTGGACCATTCTCTCATCAGACCTATGATGATGACGACCGACCATCAGCTAAAGCCTACACCTCAGGGTGGTTGTTGGGGGAATCATGCTTCTTTGTTTGTTTGTGTTTCTATTTCTTTGTTTTTAGCATTTCCTACCCTCCTAAGGTTGTTGGAGATTTATATTTTGTACATTTTGTTCTTACTTGGCTCGAGTTTTTGGGTTTATTTCATTATTCTCTCTTTAATAAACATGGTAGCCATATTCCACAAATTCTTTAAAAATAAAAAAAAGAGTACCGAACATAATCAAACCAGCTAACATTTTCACGTGCCAACTTGATTGACTCATTGGACTTTTTTCAATGAAGTTTAGTACATATTACGATACATGTCCTGAGTTATGCTTTGGTGGTGTCAATTGAGAAATATGTCACACAAAACTCACCGAAACTTTTGCAACCATAAAACCTTGGTTTAAAGATGTTTTACCAAACCACTTGAAACTTTATTTTTCGGTTGTAAATTTTTATTTGGAGCTTTGAAATGTAGGTGATGAAACTCTATCTTTATCTTGTAAATAGATGTTTCAGGAGTTTCACAAAAAAAATATGTAGCTCAGTCAATGAAACTTTGTGTGGGGGCCAGGGACAGAGTTTTTAAGGGGCTAGGGGGGCAAATGCCCCTTGAGCTGCAAAACTCCTCCAGATTTTAGTTTCTACTCCTTTAGCCCCTTCTTCAAATTCTGTAAAAGAGCCTCTTTAGTAACATTTAATACTTATACACAACATTCCCTCCAAATTTGAATTTAAAATATTTTTGTCTTACTAAATTGTATTTAAAACCTTACATATATATACTTATCTAACATCTATATGTAAAAGGTAAGATTTGAGCCATTAGTTGCAACAACAAAAATTTCAGCCCATCAAATTTTAACAATCACAAACTCCGCAACCAATTGAAATTATCTCCACAAATTTAGCAACTATCCTATAATCACTCAATTTCTTTATAGTTGGTTATTCTAATTTTAATTAATAAATTTAAAATTTAAAATATCCCTGAAATAAACTAATCTCTAATACCTAATACCTAATACCTAATACCTAATACTATAATGGGAGAGTTGGAGTTGTTTCATTTGTAGACAAACTAACTCAATTTGTAGACAAACCAACTTGATTGATCTAATCTCAACCACACAATTTAAAGTGGGAGTTATATTAATCATCCATTTGCTCAACTATTGTCAGTTACCATAATACCCTCAAAGTTCAAAGTTATTTACGACATAATTATTTACAAAACTGTCACTCATATATAATAAAAGTTAGTGCCACTCGGGGTAAAAAAGAACATCCAACTCTGAATCCTAATCCATCTCAAGCCCAGATCTAACTCTTCCCCCATAATCTAATCCAAATCCAAATCCCCAAATCCTTAAAAATTGCTCCATTTCGTATAGTACCCATCTTCGCTTCCTGTTCCCCTTCATTGTCCCAAAAGCACCGCATTAAATTTTGCGTCAAATCAACAAATTAGGGTTTGGGTTATGGTTTGATAAGGAATCTTGTTTTTGTTTTGTTGTTATGAGTTGATGAGATAAGAGAGGGAAAGGGATGAGTGCGGATCGCGATGACCACCGGCTAGAGCATCGAGGATTGGCGGCGGTAGCAATGATGGATATGAGAGAAAGCGGTGATCATAATAGTAACAACTTTGAGTTCGTGTTCAAATTTTATCTGCAAATCGAGATCATCGCTGGTGGTGCTGATACCAAATCGGATGGCGAGGGGTTCAGCACCCTCGCCGACTGGGTCCGGCACCGAAAAAGGTGGAGGGAGGACATCGACAAGGAGAAAAGTTGGTTTTTTATGGCTTATTTTGAATCAAATTTTTGTTTCTTTATTGGGAGCTCTTCAATTGAGGATTAGTTAAGTGGTTTTGTTGATTGCATGCTAATGTTATGATTATGTTACATTGGCATCGAATCGATTATCCATGCGCTTTTAGCTTATTTGGATTTGAATAAGGAAAATTCGGTTTTTTTTTTGTGTATTGTGATGTGGTTGTGGTTGAGATTGTTTGATATTGAGATTGAGCTTTGGAGTTTAGGGTTTATGACTATATGTGATTTTGTGTATTGTTTCGAATTTTAGTGTTGGTTTGCGCTTGATTGAATGATTATGATTCTGATTTGGATTGGTTTGGTTTAGATTGGGAAATAAGGGGTGAGACTGATCAGTTGTTATGGTTTATGGGTTGGTTTGGATTGTGATATTGCATGAGTTTAGGATGTGCATCGCACGTGTGCAGATAACTAGTATGCGATGAAGGAGAAAAAATACATCAACATAATAATCAAAACAAAATGTAAAGAGAGAATTTGAATTCAATCTAAATATGGAGATAGATTTTGACAGAGTAAAAAAGGGGGGGAAATATATAATTTTTTTAATGATATTTGATAGTTGTATGTTAGTGTTAGCTAGTCACTCCCCGTAAAGATTTTCTGGTGAAACCCAAGTTTTATAACTTCATCCCGGGTAGCGGCCCACCATTTTAACAACTTGGTGAAACCCAAGTTTTAAGAGTTTTTATGAAGCCACTCACAAAAACCTAACAAATGAAACTTGAGTTTCAGTAGGTTTATGGTTTTACATCGGATTTTATTTAGCCAAAGAGACCCTAAAATTTTGGAGTCCAATCACTCAATTTCAGAGAAATCATGGTTGTACACATTTATACTGTTATTTACTTAATCCAATTGATTTCGTTTAATAATTTAAAATAATTCAGTAAGTAAACGAAATAAAAGAAAGAAAATGTGTATTGTCAATGTTAAAAAATATAAAGAAAATAAAGGTAATGACATTAATAATATTGTAAGTACATTAATTCATATCATCTACAGTACATTTTGCACCATATGGTCCAATGCACATTATCGTATCGTAAGCTTCTACTTTAAGATTCATACAAATTTTATCAATGTATTAGTGAACAGTTTGATCATTTTATTCTTATTGTTTTTTTTATTTTAGTGGCTTATTAATCTTAAGAAAGGGATCAACCTAATATTTATAGGAGGAAACTTGTTTTGCATTTTTTTTTTTTTTTGGTAAAGTTTCTCAAATAATAGTTGCCTCACAAGATTTGACTATATATTTATTATCATCCACGATTCATCATATTTCTTATGTCTTGAGATGCATGTAATTAATGTCAGATGCATGTGTATAAAAATCAATTTGTTTTTTTTTTGATATATCGGATAGAGCCAAAAGGTTCCAGCCATCAAAAAATATATTAATCAATAAAAACAATAGCAATACAAATAAAGTTACAATGGTTTTACAAGTAGTAAAACAGCAAGAGAAAAAAATAAAGAATACAATAAGTGACAGACAAGCAAGTAAATAATAGAAGTCCGGTACAAAAAATGAGACAACTCCGATAAGGGGGACTGTTCCAGAAGCCAGGAAAACTGAGACCGAAGGCAAGTGCCCTAACGCGCCCAAGAGGACTGCAAACTCACACTTGTTAGAAGGCTTCCTTTGTATATATCACATGATGCCAGTATGTTACATGATTGAAATACAATTAATTTACCAATCAATTAAGACATGGATAAAGAATTTAAACAACTTGATACTCATTTTTTAAAGCATGTTTTCATATGATATAAAAAGTCAAAGTTATCAATGCAGCTTATTAATGATGCATCCCACCAAGTAATTACAATCATACTAAATGAGAGAAATCCTACAATGACTATGACACGCGTTTTTTTTTTAACCTCAAAAAAAACTATGACACGCGTTTTCTCTTCTTATATTCTTAATTTCTTTTATTAATATTGTTAACTGTATTACATATTTTACTTTAGATTCATAATTTAATATTCTTATTCTTAATATTTGTAATATTTATTACTTATTCTTCAAATAAATTTTCTTACAGTTTCCTAAAAAGTGTCCTAAGCTATTAAAAAAACAATCATTTGAAGATGCCAATTTTAACCTTATTTTTTAATTTTCATATAATCATCATCATCATCTTCTTCCACTATTTGTCCTGGCTGATCCTCTTTTTCATTCACCATCCAATTCCTACAAAGCTTCTTCTCCCGCTTATATCCACCAGGATAACCATCATCTTCCTTCCTGAACTATTTAGCCTAAGATCTAACCGCCTCCACCATCAAAACATCCCTTCTCCTTCCAATCTTCCCACAGCCAATTCATCCTCATCTTCCTCCATCCCCCCCCCCCCCCCCCCCCCCCAACCATCACCATTTCTTTCCTTATGCAAAACCCACATAAAACAACAACATCAGAATTTGGTCATTTCTCAAATTAATGGGCAGCGACAAAGCTTCGGGGCCTGACGAATTCCCTATTCTCTTCTACCAAACCTTCTGGGAAGAGATCAAAAATGATGTCATGGCTGTCATGGCAGAATTCTACGATCACAGACTGAAGTTGGGTAGAATCAACTATGCAGATGTGGTTCTAATCCCCCAAAAATATGATTCTCATATGGTGGGAGACTATCGTCCCATCAGCATTCTCAATTGTTCGGTCAAGATTATCACCAAGATCCTGGCAAATAGACTAGTCAGGGTTATGAATGGGATGAACAAACGTGATCAGTTCGGTTTTATCAAAGGTCATTGCATTTTGGACTGTGTGGCTACTACTGAAGAAGTTATTCATCATTATCATATCAACAACAGAAGGAGCTTACTTCTTAAGCTTGATTTCGAAAAAGCTTACGATTCGGTGGATTGGGATTGTCTGTTGGAAGCTCTCAGGGGCCGAGGCTTAGGTTCGCCTTTGTTTGGTCACTAGTAAGACTTCGATCATGATCAACTGGGAGACTGGTCCATCGTTCTCTTGTAAAAGAGGGTTGCGGCAAGAGGACCCTTTCCCCCCCCTCCTGTTCACTATTCCTGTTGATGTCCTGAAAAACATGATTGATAATTGTAGAACAACTGGGAGGATAAACTTGGTCGCTAGTGGTCATGATTGAACAGGCTGCTCGATCCTTCAATACGCGGATGACACCCTACTCTTCGGGAATGGAGAGATCGGGGAAGTGATTAACTTTAAAGGTGTCATATACTACTTTGAGGCATGGTCAGGACTATGGGTGAATTTCCATAAGAGTGCCCTTATCCCGATTGGTTTGTCTGATGATGGGGCGCAAACACACGCGGTATTCCTGAACTGCGGCATTGATAGTTTTCTAGTCAAGTATCTGGGATTACCTATCCAACCTGGAAAACTTAAAAAATCCGACTGGTTACCTATCATTGACAGAGTTGAAGCTAGATTGTCGGGTTGGATTGGCAAATCACTTTCCCTTGGCGAGAGAGTCACCGTCATCAATGCCGTCATATCTAATCTCCCAACCTACTATATTTCCTTCTTTGAAATGTCGAAATGGGTCATTCAAAGGTTAGACAGAGTTCGAAAAAGATTCCTTTGGAAAGGAGCTGATAATGACAGAGGAGGTTACCATCTTATTAAGTGGGAGAAGGTCTGTATGAAGAAGATTCATGGTGGGTTGGGGGTTGTTGATCTGCGGTTTATGAACCTGACCATTCTTGGTAAGTGGTGGTGGAAAGCCTATCACCCGAATGGCGAAGGGTGGCAAGATTTCGTCCAGTCCTTGCTTATATTTGTATTTTAATTATTTTTAATAAAATTCTTGATTACTTTTTTTTATTTCTGGGTGTATTTAATTTCTTTTCATTGTATGGTGCGTTGTTTTTCTCTCTCTTGTGATTCATTTTGCATTGATTCAGCTTTTTATTCCCATTTATTTGGCCTACAATTTGTTTTTGATCTTGTCTATTGTTTAAACCGATTTCATGGCCTATTTGTCTCATATTGGATTCTTTTTATCCTATTGGACACTACCCAGTTCACCCAAACTCATATTGTCTCTATTTAAACCCCCTAATTGAACCCTAACCTTAATTACCAAACCATAATACTCAATCTCTCTCTCCTCCTAGCTGTCGCCCTACCCTATCCCGATCTCCCTCTCTCCCGACCCTGCCTCTTGCTGTCGTCAACTTACCACGATGCCGGTGACCACCCCCCCACCAATCACCACACCTCTCTCCTCCTTCCGCTCTTCCCGACCATCCACTGCACCCCCTGTCTCTATCCCGTCCGAGCCATGACGCCCAGCTACAGCACCGCAGTGCCGCTCCCTGTAACTGTCGCTGTCGTCATCTTCGCCAGGCCGCCGCCCGTGCTGGTGTTGCTCCCGGTCTTGCTGTCGTTGCTGTTGTCCCTTGTGTGTGTGCGTGTGCGTGTGCTTTCGTGTGCACGTGTTTCGTTGGCTTGGAGTTTTCATTCTCGTTCGTGCTTTCGTTGTGTTCGTTGTTTGGGATCAGTTCCCGTTATTCTATTCTTCATTTTTGTCGTCTTCAAAATCAGGCAAGTAGCTTGTAAGTGTTCTTTTTGTCATATAAGTTAATACCGTAAGTAATCTAGTATGAAAATATTTATACTCTCATGATGATCCATATCTATTAGTTAAACCATTGACATCATCTCTTGATCATGAGTAGTTACAAAAATCGACATCCGTTGCATGAAAACAATTAGATTAGTGGACATCTTGATTGTATGTTATTGTGACACACCGTATGTTGTAGATGACTGTTGCATGATGTTTGTTGGATGTATGATCTCATTATAAACCATTTATTTACATGCCATACTGATTTGAGTAACCCACATATACCATGCTTTGTATGACATCTAGATTGGACCGTTTGTAGTTAAGTTGTTTGATAAAATGCATAAAAGAACTTGTGTTTACTGCTGCCCTATTTTGTACAGTAATTTCGACCCTGTTAACATCAGTAAAATAAATAAGTTTGTGAACATGATTTGTAGCTTCTGATTTCTAGTTTCTAGAACTTTCGAAGGATCTGAATTCCGAGTTTTGATGCATGAGTTATTACTGTTTTACTGCAGTCATATCGTATTTTCCAGATTCTGAACTATATGTATTCTGTATGAAATTTTATTTTAAAACTGATATTAAAAGTAGAATTTGAACCCTATATTTTTGCTGAGTAAGTTTAGATATGACTAGGAACAATCCCTATTTTTTGTAGAATTAATTAATGACTTTTTTTTCTCATTTTATACTTTTCAAACCAATCGAAATATTTCCAAACTGCATGTTGTTCAGTAAAGAATTATGTTTTCAACCTGATTCTATTCGTTTTTGATGAAAACTTTGTGAATAAGAACTGTAGCCTTACTTGTCTATTTTATCACCCTTTTGACGGATCTTGATTTTGAATCATACTTTATGAATTATCTCTGTTTTGGTACTGTTGTGTCCGAACATTTAGAATCGAGATTTTGTTGCATTACTTTGTTTTTTCAATTTTGTTGACTATACTATCTGTAATATAAATTCATGATATTTTATATTTTGAAACTAGATATGTTAAGAAATCTTCCAAATTTTTCTCAGATTTAATTATGAGGATTTTAAACTCTTTCCATACTTATAAACATGATTTTGCATTTTCTGACTGAACATAACTTCTGTATTAAACGTTGTTTTCGACCTTATTTATGTTGCTGATATGTGACTTATATATATGTGCTGGAATCGGCAGAGAGTCTAGTTTCTAGATTTTTTTAACGAATATGGATTTTCTATTCTATAGCAACGGAAATCTCAGATTTGGTATAGTAGTGTCTTGCTGTCCAGAACTAAAAATTTCGTTGTTTTGACTATTATGAGTTTTTTTTATCAACCGTTGCAATCACTAGTTCATGTTAGACTTATTTCATGTTCTTGCCATGTCGTTAGCCTGTTTGTATTCATTCACGCATATTTATTTATAATAAAGGAAATTAAGCCGGGGTTTTTAAGGGAAACGATCGAGTAGTGAACAATATAGAAATACATATTCAGAAGGGACTCGTTTTTCCACTGTTTACTGTGGTACCTATTGTTTATCTCTGGATGCATAAGTGCATGATCCATGACACTGTGACTGTTTGTTATTACTGTTACTATTACTGTTTTTCAGAATATATTGCCCTCTAGAAGTTCCACTACAAAATCTTAAAACGAAACTGTTTCCTGTAGCAACCATGTGGTAAAATTTGAGATGCATGAAGTGCTACCTAGCTAGTAATAAACATTGGACATAAGAATAACTGTTTACACTGTCATATCCTGTTACGGTTACTGTGGATCTTTACTGTTACTGTTGATTACTGCTACCGTTGACACACTGTTACTGTTGATCCTTACTGTTACTGTTATGCTTCTCCTGTTATTACTACACTATTTACTATCATATGTAGACTGTTATATTTACTGCTTTCTCCATGTTAGTATTATATGTTTAGTTAGTAATATGGCTAAAAATGGGGTTAAACCGAAACCGTCCAAATTGGGCACGAATCTTGAGATTTGGGGGTAAAATGGTAATTTCGCCTACAAGAGGGTCCGAAATGGGTATTGGGTCTTCTCCCCAAGGACCCACAAACGGACCCACCAACAAGAGGGTGCGGGTTTTAACCCGCTGCACACCCAATCCAACAAGATAAAATCAGGGTCCCTGATTAATCTTGATCAACGGCCCAGATATACATCTATCTTTTCACCGGGATTTGGGGATAAAATTCCTTATATGATTACGGGGAATATACCTCATCAGATTACATTCCTCATCTGATTATGGGGAATATTCCTTATCAAATCACAGGGATTACATTCCCAATCGATTCCCTGAGACGCCTATAAATACCCCCCATCCATCTCCATTAAGAGGTAATCAATCTTTCACCAGTTTTTGCGCTCATTCATAGTCTTCCTAGATTACTGACTTGAGCGTCGGAGGGTGCGTCGCCGGGAACAACCCCGGTGTCTCGCACTTTTTGCAGGTCTACGGTGGGATCGACGACCGAAGCCCGACGGAACAGGTATACAGGTTTTACTATTCAGTTTCCCTAAGAATCCACAAATTCATCTGTTTGCCCCCACACCAAATTTAGCGGCAACAGATTGGCGCCGTCTGTGGGAAAAACTCGAATAGAAACCTCTCCTCTTCCCCCAGAACAGGTCTTCTCCAGCCATGCCGCCTCGCAAAGTCAGGTCAAGGGGGTCTAACCGAGTACCCAACCCTGACCAGCAAGAAGTCCCTCCTGATCCCGCTCAGCAACAAGGACAACTTCCCCTACCGCGGAAGAGCTGCTCCAACAGAACCTTCCCCCTCCTGATCCAAAGGGTCCTAACCCTCAGAAACAGCCTCTTCACCAAGAGAACCTCTCCATCCACAACGCCTCCACTGACTCTGTGGCCTCCCATCATCCCCGAGCCTCTGGTCGCCACAATGCAGCCACCAAACACCAGAAAGATGATGACCTCCGTCGTCACCTGGATGAAAAGCGGGCTCGAGAGGAAGCCTCCCGCCAGCATGAGCGATCTCCTCGTCGCCGAGAGTACAGGAGGTCCCCCATCCGAAGAGGGAGAAAGGAGTCCCCCGATCATTACCGAAGAAGGCACTCTCCCGTAGGTCGGCAACAGCCCAGGAACAATGAGGCACCAATCACCCGTGCCGAGTTCCAGCAGTTCCAAGCGACCGTCCTGCAGGCTCTCAACCTCCGTCAGAATCCTATTGAGCCGAAGCTCCCGTCCCCTCCTCCGGTCCGAAGCCCTCGCCGACGGTCTCCCTCTCCTCGACCCGCTCCTACCAACTCCCGGCGTACCCCAAGTCCTCGCCGCTCCCGAAGTTACCATCGCCGCAGCCCTCGATCTCCCTCATACGAAGATGAGTCTCGTGGCTCGGCAGATTACCGTCGGAGAGATGACACCATGAACCGCCGTCTTCATGAAGTAGAGAGACGCCTGGGTCAGATAAACTGAGAAGAAGAGCTCAGGGGGAGAACCCTGCGTCCTAGCCGACCCCCTTTCTCCCGAACCATAGTGGATGCACCTGTCCCGTTCGGCTTCAAACCTCCCCAATTCGAGATTTATACCGGAGAGACTGACCCGGTTGATCACATAGAGAGTTTTAAAACTCTAATGCTCCTTCACCAAGCTTCCGATGCCCTCCTCTGCAAAACCTTCCCCGCAACTCTCAAAGGGCCGGCCCGAGAGTGGTATTCTCGTCTCACCCCCTCCTC
This sequence comes from Hemerocallis citrina, assembly GCA_017893485.1. Taxonomy (NCBI): domain Eukaryota; kingdom Viridiplantae; phylum Streptophyta; class Magnoliopsida; order Asparagales; family Asphodelaceae; genus Hemerocallis; species Hemerocallis citrina. The sequence continues at coordinate 125,492,662 of CM030365.1, forward strand.
GATATTCTCTTTCGAACAGTTCGAAACCCTCTTCGTCACGCACTTCGTAAGCAGCCGAAGGGCAGAGAAGACCAGCATCTCCCTCTTGCACCTTCAACAGAAGAAGGGGGAAAAACTGAGAGATTATGTGAAGAGGTTCACGGCTGAAGCTAGGACCATAGCATCTCTCGACCAGTCGGTCGCTACGGTAGCATTTCAATCCAATGTCCTCAATTCCAACCTCCGCTCCTCCCTCGCCAAGAAACCACCACACGACTTTTCCGACCTCCTCCTTCGCACTGAAAAGTACATTCGGGCCGAAGAGGCCGAGCAACAACCCAACCGGGAGGGGTCTACCTCCGGGTTTAAGAGGAAGGGGACGGAAGAAGAAGGAGCCAAGAAGCTCCAGAAAGATAATGCCGGCCAGCGCCGACCTCCTCCTAGGTTTGAAAAATTCACTCCCCTCACCACTAACATTTCCACCATCTTCATGGAAGTTAAAAAAGAAGGAGTCTTACCCCCTGCTCCGAGGATGAACACCCCGGCCAAGAGAAGAGATAAAGAGAAATGGTGCCGCTATCACCGGGACTATGGGCATGATACCAACGATTGCCGCGCCCTGAAGAATGAGATCGAAGCCCTTATCCAGAGAGGGCAGCTGACTAGGTTTGTAAAAAAAGACCGAGCAGAACTCCCTCCTCCGCCCCGGGGGGCTAACAAGCGTCCGGAAAGAGAAGAGACGCCAGACTTCGAGGAAGAACGAGTCCTCCACCTCATTCACGGGGACCCAATGGGGGGCTCCTCGAACTCCTCTCAGAAAGCCTTTATAAGAGAAGTCAACTCGGTCCGAGCCACCCCTCCTCCCAAAGGCCTCGGAGTGCCAGTCACATTCTCCGACGAAGATCTCGAGGGAGATCGTACCCCACATTGTGACGCACTCGTCATTAGCCTCCATATGGCGAATTTCAAAGTGGAGAGGATTTTGGTAGACAACGGCAGCTCCGTCAACATCCTCTTCCTCTCCGCTTTTAAAGGCCTAAAGCTCTCCAGAGACAGACTCAAGCCCGCCGGCTACACTCTCCATGGGTTCACGGGGGTTCCGGTAACTATTGAAGGGGTGATTACCCTCGATGTAACTACCGGTCAAACTCCTACCACCCGAACAGAGTCAATGGACTTCATGGTGGTGGATGTTCCCGCCGCCTACAACATCATTTTGGGTCGGCCTGGCCTCGCAGCACTGGAAGCTGTCCCCTCAGCATACCATCTTAAGATGAAATTTCCCACCCGATCCGGGGTCGGGGAAGTAAGGGGAAATCAAGAGCAGGCCCGGAAATGCTACATGACTTCAACCCTCGGACCCATCCTCTCCTTAGAGACTCTGGAGATTCCTCAAGATTCTGCAAGACCGACCTCCGAGCCGGTGGATGAACTGGAGGAGGTGCTCTTCTCTGAACAAGAGCCGACCCGCAAGTTCTTCATAAGCAAGACCCTTCCGTCCGCCCTATACTCAGATATTGTGAAATGCATCCGAACCAATCAAGACCTCTTCGCATGGTCCGCAGCAGACATGCCCGGTATCTCCGAAGAACTCTTGGTCCACCGCCTGAGCGTCGATCCGGGGTCCAAACCGGTTCAGCAGAAGAGGCGTAAGTTCGCCCCCGAGCGTCAGCTCGCTATCAAAGAGGAGGTAGACAAGTTGTTGAAGGCCCGGTTCATCCAGGAGGTGAACTATCCTGAATGGCTATCGAATGTGGTAATGGTGAAGAAGTCCAACGGGACGTGGAGAATTTGCATTGATTTCACCGACCTCAACAAGGCCTGCCCCAAAGATCCTTTCCCTCTGCCGAGCATCGACACTCTGATTGACGCAACCTCGGGACATGAGCTCCTCAGCTTCATGGACGCCTTCTCAGGTTACAATCAGATAAGAATGTTCCCTCCTGACATCCTGAAGACATCGTTTGTTACCGACCAAGGCCTTTATTGCTACAGAGTCATGCCGTTCGGCCTAAAGAACGCAGGGGCGACATACCAGCGCCTCGTCAACACGGTTTTCCAGGCCCAGATCGGCCGGAACATGGAAGTGTACGTCGATGATATGCTTGTAAAGAGCATCCGAGGTGTTGATCATGTGGCCGACCTTCAGGAAGCCTTCGACGTCCTAAGAAAGCACAATATGAGACTCAACCCGAACAAGTGTGCGTTCGGCATCTCATCAGGTAAGTTCCTCGGCTTTATGGTTAGCCAACGAGGAATAGAAGCAAATCCGGAAAAGATCAAGGCCATATTGGACATGGCCCCTCCTAGAAATGTCAAGGAAGTCCAAAGGTTGACTGGTCGCCTAGCCGCCATTGGGCGCTTCCTGTCGAAGTCCGGGGAGAAGTGCCTCTCGTTCTTCAAAGCCCTCAGGGGGGCTAAAGGATTCGAGTGGGGGCAGCAGCAGCAGGACTCCTTCGACCAGCTTAAAGCCTACCTCGTCAATCCACCACTTCTCAGCAAACCGATACCTGGCGAACCGCTCTACCTCTACTTGGCAGCCTCCGAACAGACGCTTAGTGCGGTCTTAGTCAGAGAAGAAGAGAGGGCTCAGAAGCCCATTTACTACGTCAGCAAGGTGCTTCGGGACGCCGAGCTCCGGTACCCGAAGATTGAGAAAATGGCCTATGCCCTGGTGATGGCCGCGAGAAAGCTTCGGCCCTACTTTCAGTCCCATTCGGTGGTTGTCCTTACCGACCAGCCGCTGAAACAGGTCCTTCACAAGCCTGAGACTTCCGGTCGCCTCATGAAGTGGTCGATCGAGCTGAGCCAACATGATATAACTTATCAGCCCCGGACCGCAATCAAGGCACAGGCGCTGGCCGAATTCATAGTTGAGAGTACAATCCCCGAGCCCTGCCAAACAGTAAAGGGGCCGCCGATTTGGTCAATTTATGTTGACAGATCTTCTTGCAATGAGGGAAGCGGAGCAGGAGTCATCCTGGCCGGCCCAGACGACTTCATCCTTCAATACTCCCTCCGTATAAATTTCAAAGCTTCGAACAACGAGGCCGAATACGAAGCGCTAATAGCCGGTCTAAGAATGGCCCGAAATGCAGGGGCACAGCGGCTACAGATCTTCAGCGACTCTCAGTTGGTTGTCAACCAGGTCCTCGGTGAGTATGAAGCCCGCGATGATAGAATGGTTAGATACTTGGCTAAAGTCAATAGCCTCATGGCGCTGTTTGACGAGGCTCTCATCCAAAGGATCCCCCGAGAAGAAAACGCTCAGGCCGATGCCCTATCCAAATTAGCCTCCTCTTCCCTTCAAGGTCTTGAGCAGACCGTATTGATAGAAGTCCTCTTAAAGCCAAGCATAGAGGACGAAACCCCAGACTCCGTTGAAACATTGCCTGTCCTCCTCGAAGACAACTGGATGAAACCCATTGTCGAATTCCTGAGGGACGGACTCCTCCCTGAAGATCCGAGGGAAGCAAGAAGAATCAGGACCCGAGCCGAACGTTTTACTTTAATCGAAGGCATCTTATATAAATGCTCCTTCACCCAGGTGGACGGTCGGCCTTACCTAAGGTGCCTTTCCCCCAGGCAAGCCGAATACGCCCTGCAAGAGCTCCACGAGGGCATTGGCGGAGCTCATTCCGGGTCCAGGGCTCTAGCATTTAAAGTGTTGAACTACGGATATTACTGGCCCACTCTCCTACGGGACGCCGAGCGACACGTTCGGCAATGCAGCTCCTGTCAAAAGTATGCAGACGTCCGACGCCTTCCACAAGCACCGCTCACCTCCCTATCAAGTCCGATCCCCTTCGCTATGTGGGGGATGGATTTACTGGGACCGTTTCCACCAGCTCCCGGACAGCTAAAGTTCCTAGTCGTGGCAGTCGACTATTTCTCTAAATGGATAGAAGCCGAACCCCTGGCCACAATCACCGAACATAGAGTCGTTCAATTCTTCTGGAAAAACGTGATTTGCCGGTTCGGCGTTCCCCGAGTCATAGTCACGGATAATGGAACACAGTTCACTGGGGCCGCCTTCCGAGCCTTATGTGAGGACCTCTCCATACAACACCGATTCTCCTCCGTCTCCCATCCTCAGTCGAATGGCCAGGCCGAGAATGCCAACCGACAGATCCTTTCGGGCATCAAGAAGAGATTAGACAAGTGTTCCAAAGGACTGTGGGTCGATCAGCTGCCGAACGTACTCTGGAATCACCGCACCACCAAGCGGACCCCAACAGGCGAGAGCCCATTTAATCTCACCTATGGGGCCGAGGCCATTATCCCCCTAGAAGTCGGGATACCCTCTCCTCGTTTGATAGCTTATGAAGAGGAGCAGAACGCTAGAGAACTCAGAGCGAGCTTAGATCTGATAGATGAAATCCGAGAGAGGGCTGCCATACGCCAGCAAGCTTACCGAAGGAGGATCGAGCTAGCATACAAAAAAGGGTCCGACCAACGGACCTCAAAGAAGGGGACCTAGTCCTTCGAAAATTGGCCATCTCGTTCCCCGGACAGAAAAGCAAACTGGCCCCGAATTGGGAGGGACCGTACAAAATCTCAAAAGTGATCCGCCCAGGTGCATACAAGCTAGAAGATCTCGAAGGCAGAGAAATTCCCAGGACTTGGAATGCCAACCATCTTTTGAAATACCAAGAGAAGGCAACCACGCCTCTCTAAGTAACTCAAGATGTCGAACCATTCCCTTCCCTTTACTAGTAGCGATTTTTCCTTTTATTTTTTCATTGTAATAACGGCTAGCAACTTTAGAAGCAGCCGATCATTAGATATTAATAAATAAAGTTTTTTCGTATTTTCACTGCTACTACATCTCTCTGCTTTTAATTCCTTAATCTTACGATGGCTCCAGAGTCCAACACTTGGTTCGACTCTACTTCGCAAGTTCGCTCCCAAGCGATCTAGAAGTAGCTCGCCATTCGGAACTGCTCCCAAAGCCGTTGAATGGTTCGGAGTCCAACACTTGGTTCGACTCTACTCCGCAAGTTCGCTCCTAAGCGAGCTAGGGGTAGTTCGCCATTCGGAATTGCTCCCACAACCCTTAATCTTACGATGGTTCCGGAGTCCAACACTTGGCTCGATTCTACTTCGCAAATTCGCTCCTAAGCGAACTAGAAGTAGCTCGCCATTCGGAACTGCTCCCAAAGCCGTTGAATGGTTCGGAGTCCAACACTTGGTTCGACTCTACTCCGCAAGTTCGCTCCTAAGCGAGCTAGGGGTAGTTCTCCATTCGGAATTGCTCCCACAACCCTTAATCTTACGACGGTTCCGGAGTCCAACACTTGGCTCGATTCTACTTCGCAAATTCGCTCCTAAGCGAACTAGAAGTAGCTCGCCATTCGGAACTGCTCCCAAAGCCGTTGAATGGTTCGGAGTCCAACACTTGGTTCGACTCTACTCCGCAAGTTCGCTCCTAAGCGAGCTAGGGGTAGTTCTCCATTCGGAATTGCTCCCACGCCCTTAATCTTACGATGGTTCCGGAGTCCAACACTTGGCTCGATTCTACTTCGCAAATTCGCTCCTAAGCGAACTAGAAGTAGCTCACCATTCGGAACTGCTCCCAAAGCCGTTGAATGGTTCGGAGTCCAACACTTGGTTCGACTCTACTCCGCAAGTTCGCTCCTAAGCGAGCTAGGGATAGTTCGCCATTCGGAATTGCTCCCACGCCCTTAATCTTACGATGGTTCCGGAGTCCAACACTTGGCTCGATTCTACTTCGCAAATTCGCTCCTAAGCAAACTAGAAGTAGCTCGCCATTCGGAACTGCTCCCAAAGCCGTTGAATGGTTCGGAGTCCAACACTTGGTTCGACTCTACTCCGCAAGTTCGCTCCTAAGCGAGCTAGGGGTAGTTCGCCATTCAGAATTGCTTCCACGCCCTTAATCTTACGATGGCTCCGGAGTCCAACACCTGCTTCGATTCTACTTCGCGAGTTCGCCCCAAAACGAACTGTAGGAAGCTCGCCCCTCGGAGTCCAACACTTTAAAAGCTTCGGCACAAGCAGACAACAGTCGCGAAAATAAAACACACAAGTTCGGCAAACAACACTTTTATTGATGAAACAAATGCGGTACAAAGGCAAACATCACAGGGTTACAACTCATCGAAGAAAAAGTTACAATGCCGACTTATTACATTCAGCAAAAAACAAGAAAAACACAAAGACTCGCGGAGCCGGCGACTTCAGCGCTTCTTCGGAGCCGGAGCGTTCCGCTTCAAGGACACTCGAGTGTGGCAACGCTTGTCTCCAGAGTGCGACCCCAAGCCGGCAAATTGAGACGTATCCTCGGCACCACTCCTAGTAGCTACTCCGACGGACGCCCCGCTCGACGAAATTGCCACCGAGCTCTGCGCGTCCCCCGGACTAGGTTGGCCGATCCGCTGACGGGTCGCCATCTCGTAGAAGGTAATGCCCTGCTCGCTCTCAGCACGAGTGCACGACGTGCTTCGAATGTTGATTGGTCCTGAATGCGGCTTACGACGGGCCACTTCTGCCTCCAACTCCGAGATCCGATCCCGCAGCGAGTCGTCTTTGACATTGACTTCGAACCGTGAGGGTATCGTGGAGTCCGGAACTCCTGATCGGCTGGCGATGAGGCGCCGGAGGTGGGTGACCTCGATGCTTTTATCCACCGTCGCCCTCTTGAGCGCATCAACTTCGGCAGTCAACTGCACCCGTTCGGTCGTCAACTTGGCCACTTCGGCCGTCAGCCCCTCGCCCTCACTCCGAAGCATCGCCTCCACGGACCGCAGATGCTGTATCTCGGAAAGCAAGTCGTCCCTCTCCGCTGTTATTTTGGACAAGTTATGACGGATGCACTGAACCCGAATCTCATTACTGAAATCAGTTGGCGAGTATTCACCTTCGGGGATAAGCTCCGCGATCCTGCTTTCCAATCGACGAATCTCGATGTCTCGCCGGCCGAGGACAAGCTGGAGATGCTTCCTCTCGCTTTCAGCTCGGCGCAATCCGAGCTCGACCTCGTAGAGCCGCTCTCGGCACCTCGCCAGACATAGCCTCGTCGCCCCTAGGCCGACCTCGGCTCGAGCTCCTTCATCCGAGCCCAAAGGTTCGACGTCTTGGGCAATCAACATAAGCTGCAAAAGATATCGAAGCGATCAACAAAAATGTCGAAAACTGCCGAAGCACCACACTTGGAAAAATCTAAGCTAAGGACAAGAAGGGAATGTTCGGCGAAAAAAGGGAGCAAAAGGCAAAGACTGTCGAACACCAATACTTGCAAAAAAATTTCTTTTCATTCATTTCAAAAAGTAGTGGTGGCCAGTCCGCTATTAGGCGTTACAACGATTGAAGAGAAAAACAAAAAAACAACAAACATACGAGCAAAAAAGAAGAAGACGAGGAGCGGAGTCAAGGCCCGACCTCTTTCCCCGGGCGACGAGGTGGAGTAGGGGTGGACTTCGCCGAAGGAGACGCCGCCGCCAGCGGAATGATCGTGGCGCTGGGGACCTCGCCAGTAGCCCCGGCGTCGGCATCGGCGTCGCCCTCCTCCTCTTCTTCCCCTTCGGACTCGGGGTCGAAGCCCTCAACGTGTCCGGGGAAGAGACGCCATCCCGAGACATCCACCGAGGGGTATGCCTCCGACACCCGCGTGAGGGCGGCAGCAAAGGCCTTCGCCATGTTCTGCGCGAGGAACCTCTGGGCCTTCTCCATGGTCGCACCCTCCGCCGCCTTCACGGCTGCCGCCTCCTTCGCCTCCGCCTCGGCCAGCTGCTTGGCCGACCCCTCCTTCTCCCGAAGGAGCTCGCCCTCCAGCCTCTTCACCTTAGCCTCGAGATGCTTGATCCTCGCCGACCGACCCTCGTGCTCGACTCGGAGCTTGTCGAGCTCATTCGCCATCCGAGATTTATCATTCCGAGCTTGGTCAGACTCCTGCTTCAGCTCTTTCTCCAGAGCTGTTTGCCTCTCGGTGAGATGACCGAAGTGGACGATGATCTGCAGCAAAGAAGAACTAAAAGAGTTAGAAAAAATTTTCGGTTCAAGAAATACAACAGACGTGGAGAAGCTTACCGATACCGCCGAACGAGTGATCTCGATCACGTCGTCGCCCTGCCTCCCCGCCTCCATGGCGGCTCGGTCCTTCGGGGTGGCGAGATGCTTGACAGCCTGCATGCTCGCCAACGAGTTCCCGAGGAATCCATCGTGCTTCCGGACTTGCCAGTCCGGGATATGGATCCGCTTGTGCTCCGCTGTCAGGAGCTCCTCGCCTGCCACGGTCAGCGGCGGTGTCGGCATGGCGAGGGCGGCAGCAATGGGAAACTCCCCCACGGGTGAGGGAGCATAAGTCCCAGCCACGGTGACGACCGGGGCATCGATAATCTCCACCCCCTCGTCAGGGGCAGCAATCCTCGGCGTCTTCGAGGTTGAGGGCAGCTTCGACGCGACCCTCTTGCGCTTCTTCGGCGCCTTACTCGCAAGCCCTGCCCTCAGTGCCAATACCGCGTCGTAGTCCATGGATTCTGCGTCAAAAGAGAAAAGTTGATTAGCACAAAAAACAACAAGGCAGCAAGCGCGAAAAAAAGAACTTGACGAGAGCCGCGTACTAGGATCTACGCGGCAGAGCCCTCCCCTGTAGAGAACGTCCTCCGTCAACTCCTTCCAATCATACTTCGGCCGGTCAAGGAGGATCCGGACCGCCTCTCCTTCTTCCACTGTAAGCCTCGGCAACGCCGTCGCCCTCTTTGGCACCCCTTCTGCCCAATTAGTAGGGATCGGCCAGGCCTCTCGACTCCGCACGACGAACCACTTCTCTCGCCAGTGCTTAATAGAGTCGGGGCAGACGACGAGCCTGCCGCCGTGCCTCAGAGTCAAATAATACCGGTACTCTGACTTGTTCCCTTGGTGGAGCCGGTATATCGTCCGAAGCACGTTCAGCTGCGGCTCGATCCCTGCAGCCTGGCAGTGGAGAACGAAACCATTAATCACTCGCCACGCGTTCGGCATGAGCTGAATGGGGCTGACCCCGTACCAGCTCACCACGGTAATAGCGAACGTGTGGAGAGGTAGCCGAGCACCGGCGATAAAGGCATCGACCGGCCAGCAACACATGGTCACTGGCAGCGGCGAATTGGCCCTAACTCCGGGGCCCGACAGCATGATTTCGTACTCCTTCGGGATGAAAAAAGAGTCCCGGATCACAGCCAATTCCTCCTCGCGCAGGATCGACGCCGCGTCATCCACCTCCGTCGTCTCCCTCGCTTCGTTCTCCTCGAAGGACCTCTCCCTCCTATGGACAATTCGCTCGGCCTGATCCTCCGGGAGCTGCCTGACTCTGTGTAACCCCGTCAACGGACCTGGCAGCTGTCCTAACTCCCCCATCCTCTTCGGATCCTCGACAATTGAATCCTTGCCGAACACCTTGCCTTTGGTCGGGGCCGGAGTCGAGTCCTCAACGTCCTCAAGGGAGGGCTCGGACCAAGAGACTTCGTCTGAGACAGAAGCTACAGACATAATTTATAAATTACCTTAAGGGAGAGAGCTGCCGAAAAACTTCGCCTGAGTCAAACGCCGACCACCGGAAAAACTCGCCTGAAGCACAAGAAAACGCCTGAGCAAATGAGAGGAGAAATGAGAAATGAGAGAGGGGGGTGAGGATTTATAGAAGGGGGGCACTCCCAACGAGGCTAATGGGCTCGTACGACCGGCCCATCTAAACCAAGCGGCGGAGCGATCCCAATCGTCACCTCGCTAACCGCAGCGAATCATGAGTTGAATTTAATGCGCATCCCGTCTGATAGAAGCCCAGAGGTCACTGCAATTAATGAACGTCCCATCTGTCAGGGCTGTCAGAGCTGTCAGAGCTGTCAGAGCCACCAGAGGTTCAAATGGCGCACAGAAAAAACAAACCCCCAAAAACGACAAGTCTGGGAGTTCGGCACTCACTGCCGAGCGTTCGTGACACCGACCGTGTTACAGGGCAAAAAACAAGTTCGGCACTCACTGCCGAGCGTTCGTGACACCGACCGTGTTACAGGGCAAAAAACAAGTTCGGCACTCACTGCCGAGCGTTCGTGACACCGACCGTGTTACAGGGCAAAAAACAAGTTCGGCACTCGCTGCCGAGAGTTCGTGGCACCGACCTTGTTACACGGCGAAAACCAAGTTCGGCAGATTGCCAGACTCACTCCCAGCGCTCGCAGCCATGCCGAGTTCACTCGCCTCTCCAAAAAAAAAAAAAAAAAAAAAAAAAAGGGGGCCTGCCAAACAGCAGGTGGACCTATGCCTAGAAGCACCAGGAAAAATTTCGATTCAAAGTTTTAAGGCACCGCCCTCGGCGAGCACCCCCCGGGTCCCGGGTCTTGGGCGGTATTCCGCCGACCACGGGCCCCAGTTGAAAGCAACCAACACTCAGAGATCGGCAGGAGCAAACCATTCCGAGCCAGTTGATTGCAACCGCAAAGGTTCGGCCTGAACCTTCACAGTTGCAAACAACTTGCCCGGGACGCCCTTCATTTCTTCCAAAAAACGACCGCTCGTCAAACTCACCCCTCGAATTCGGACATGGGTGACCACCTCTCCCACCATGATCTCCGCCGACCCTGACACCCGCTGCGGAGCAAACAGAGTAGGCAGAAGATCTTGGTAGGAGAACGACCACCCGTCCCTCCGAAGCAGCTCACACCCCGGGTCCGGACTACGGTCGTCGCCACTACTGCCTTATTCCCTCCCGCTCCTGACGTCCCCTTCGGAGCAGTGAGGAACGGGAAAAGAACAAGACAACAGGGCGACCACCCGTCCTTCCGAAGCAACTCATCCCTCGGGTCCGGTCTATGGTCGTCACCGCTACTGCCTCGTTCTCCCCCGCTCCTGACATCCACTTTGGGGCCGTCAGGAACGGGAGAAGAAAAAGGCAAAAGAGCGACAACCCCCTCGGACCTCGAAAGACAAGTTACCCAAGGCCAATGCCCCCAAGGTTTGAAACTCTACATTTGGTGCGATCGAAATCACAAGGGGAATGGGGTACTTATAGTCCTCCTCCAAGATCTGGCCATAATGACCCTCGAAAGGTGAAACGCCGCGCATTAATTGAAGGAACCACATTTAATGCCCTAGGGAAAGGCGGAACGCCGCACAAACCCCAAGGCACCATTAACGCCCTCGAAAACCGGACCACCTCGGGACAGATTGTGCCACGTCGCTCGACCCGCAGAGACCCCACACCTTCGATCGGCGACGGAGCAAGTGCCTCACTGCCGAGCGTTCGTGACACCGACCCTGTTACAGGGTAAAAACAGGTTCGGCACTCACTGCCGAGCGTTCGTGACACCGACCTTGTTACAGGGTAAAAAAACAGGTTCGGCGCTTACTACCGAGCGTTCGTGACACCGACCCTGTTACAGGGTAAAAACGGGTTCGGCACTCACTGCCGAGCGTTCGTGACACCGACCCTGTTACAGGGTAAAAACAGGTTCGTCACTCACTGCCGAGCGTTCGTGACACCGACCCTGTTACAGGGTAAAAACAGGTTCGGCACTCACTGCCGAGCGTTCGTGACACCGACCCTATTACAGGGTAAAAACAGGTTCGGCACTCACTGTCGAGCGTTCGTGACACCGACCCTGTTACAGGGTAAAAACAGGTTCGGCACTCACTGCCGAGCGTTCGTGACACCGACCCTGTTACAGGGTAAAAACAGGTTCGGCACTCACTGCCGAGCGTTCGTGACACCGACCCTGTTACAGGGTAAAAACAGGTTCGGCACTCACTGCCGAGCGTTCGTGACACCGACCCTGTTACAGGGTAAAAACAGGTTCGGCGCTCACTGCCGAGCGTTCGTGACACCGACCCTGTTACAGGGTAAAAACAGGTTCGGCGCTCACTGCCGAGCGTTCGTGACACCGACCCTGTTACAGGGTAAAAACAGGTTCGGCACTCACTGCCGAGCGTTCGTGACACCGACCCTGTTATAGGGTAAAAACAGGTTCGGCACTCACTACCGAGCGTTCGTGACACCGACCCTGTTACAGGGTAAAAACAGGTTCGGCGCTCACTGCCGAGCGTTCGTGACACCGACCTTGTTACAGGGTAAAAAACAGGTTCGGCGCTCACTGCCGAGCGTTCGTGACACCGACCCTGTTACAGGGTAAAAATAGGTTCGGCACTCACTGCCGAGCGTTCATGACACCGACCCTGTTACAGGGTAAAAACAGGTTCGGCACTCACTGCCGAACGTTCGTGACACCGACCTTGTTACAGGGTAAAAACAGGTTCGGCGCTCACTGCCGAGCGTTCGTGACACCGACCTTGTTATAGGGCAAAAAACAAGTTCGGCAGATCGCCAGACTCACTCCTAGTGCTCGCAGCTATGCCGAACTCGCTTTTCTCTCCGGAAAAGCTTGCCGAACTACATATGGACCTCAGCCTCCTAGTCAGTAAGCCCTGGGGGGAGTCTAAGGCGCAATACAAACGTATGAGACCCCCGAACGACGAATTGACGCTTCGCGAGGGGAAAGAGGATATCCCTGCAAGAATACCACATGACCATCAGAGCTCATGAGCAACTCGGAGCTCAATCCACTGGGCAAATCACCTCACTGCCCCCTCAAGATTCACAACCCTCCATTTGAACTCCGATATAACTCCACCAGCCATTAAAACAGTCAAAACTACTCCTCAAAGGCTGATCAAACTCAGTCTCTAGGAGTGGGGGGCTCGTGATATAGCTAAAAATGGGGTTAAACCGGAACCGTCCAAATTGGGCACGAATCTTGAGATTTGGGGGTAAAATGGTAATTTTGCCTACAAGAGGGTCCGAAATGGGTATTGGGTCTTCTCCCCAAGGACCCACAAACGGACCCACCAACAAGAGGGTGCGGGTTTTAACCCGCTGCACACCCAATCCAACAAGATAAAATCAGGGTCCCTGATTAATCTTGATCAACGGCCCAGATATACATCTATCTTTTCACCGGGATTTGGGGATAAAATTCCTTATATGATTACGGGGAATATACCTCATCAGATTACATTCCTCATCTGATTATGGGGAATATTCCTTATCAAATCACAGGGATTACATTCCCAATCGGTTCCCTGAGATGCCTATAAATACCCCCCATCCATCTCCATTAAGAGGTAATCAATCTTTCACCAGTTTTTGCGCTCATTCATAGTCTTCCTAGATTACTGACTTGAGCGTCGGAGGGTGCGTCGCCGGGAACAACCCCGGTGTCTCGCACTTTTTGCAGGTCTACGGCGGGATCGACGACCGAAGCCCGACGGAACAGGTATACAGGTTTTACTATTCAGTTTCCCTAAGAATCCACAAATTCATCTGTTTGCCCCCACACCAAATTTAGCGGCAACAGTTAGTTTTCCCCCATTTTCCTACTTGTATTGCTTGCGGCCTGGGCTTACATCTAACGGGGGATATGTTTTTCTATTTTTCCTATTTTCCTTGTAATTACCTTATGAGCAGGTTTTGCTGATCAATTTCCTACTGAAGTTGGTGAGCAAAAGTTTTGAGTTGCGCAATTGGAATAATTTGCTTAAAATATTTTGATGAACTATTTTATTTCATGAACTGTATTGAGATTGTATTTGGGCTTATTATTCTAGGATGATTGTTTTGTTTCGGATCTAGTATTTGTTGGAACATTTATTATTGATGCAATAAACATTGTTGAGTTATGATTGTTTTTGCATGGTTGGAGTATACTGCTATATTTACTGTTATGATGAGTCAAGCAGGTTCGTACAGCTTATGGATGGTGAAAACTATCTGCTTGGCTTTGTCGTGTACCGTATTCCATATTCTTTTGGGAAGCAGGGTGTGACACCTATTTTCAGGGCAAGGGTTCTCACAACCAGGGCTTCAAGATAAAACCTAGGGTCTCTTGAATTTGGAAAGGAGTATATAAAGTTAATGATTCGTTCAAATCTGAGGTCACTACGTTTATCGGTAATAGTTCTGGTGGGATAATTGGTGTGGGGCGCACACCTTGCGCGATCTTTTCCCAAGCCCTTTATGAGTTTGCGACTCACCCCCACATTTCGGTAGTCAAAATCTGGAAGAGGGGCGTATGGAAACTAGCATTCAAAACCAGACTATCAAATATTTCCCAACTTTGCCTTGTTAGTCTACAAGAATACATTAAGTGCTCAGGGGGTGAAGTGCTTGATGGGCCCGGACTGCAAATCTTGGGGGTTGGAACATTTGGGTGCCTTCTTAGTACGATTTCTCTATAACCGTATCCACTTCAGAGGTTGTAGTCCTAGTTGGACTTCCATTCCGGGGAAGGTGAAATCTCCGCTCAAGATCAGGGTCTTCCTATGGATGGTTCTCAATGACGCCATCCTTACGAGAGAAAATCTAGTGAAAAGTCAACCCCTTATCGGCACCAACTGTGGATTCTGCAATGAGGTGTTAGAGACGAGAGACCACCTGTTCCTTAATTGCCAAAGGAGTAGATCGGTTCTGAGCGAAGTGCTTAGAGCCCTAAACACATCTTTGTTCCCCCCAACTTATGAGAAGTTGTGGGTAGGTCCTAAATTCGGTGCAGTTAGAAAGAACATGAAAGAAGCATGGTTCATTGTCATCGCTGCAACAACCTGAGTTGTATAGCTAGACATAAATAACTTTTACTTTCGTGGGACATGTAATAGTATTTTTGCTAATTTAACTCATATTATGGATCTGATTTTTTTTGGACTTTAGTTGCAGCATCAGGTCCTAGGGGGGATCACAAGAGCATTCCAGGTGGAGGAGTATGACGACAAGGAGGTCGAGTTTGGTCCTACCATCGACTGACTGTGCACACTTACACACCCTCCAGGGTCTTGTTGGAGGGTTCTGAGTTTTTGTACTCCTTTGGTTGCATTATGTTGGTTTGGATTTAGTTAGTTGATGGATGGCATATGTTTTATTTTTTGCACTGTGTTTTCTACCAGCTCGCCGGATTATGTTTTTTGTTAAACTCTCTTTAATGAAATAGGGTGACCTTTTTCCACTCGTTAAAAAAACAAGAAAAATATAATTTCCTTTATTAAATATAAACAAGAAAATCTCTATGGGAAAAAACATTTTGAAAAAAGCTTTCTGTTAAATGCAGGACCTTTTCCCGAAATAGGCCACCTTTTGAAACTAATTTCCAAAATAGGAAACTTTCGAAACTATTTCCCAAAATAGATCAACGCAGTACACAACTACGACCCCTTTAATTTCGAAGCCGCAGTTCACAACTGTGACCTAATTATATATCATACATATTTGGCTATGTAACCCCCCGGCCCCAAACTCAAACAATTTTATTTATTTATTAGTACAACTGGCCACCACAGGCTGCCTCTCGAAAGGTGGTTAACCAATTTGGTGACTCTTGATCATAGGCAATATTATTTATTATGTAATTATTCACACTAATCCTCGATGTGGGATAAATCAATTCCACACTGCTCACCACTTGTGCACGCCAGCACACAGTCGGGCCCCCTTCCTGGGCCCCACCACTGCCAACACACACACATCACAGTGTTGCCCCCTCCTTCCCGAGGCCACACCTCCATGTGCTGTCAAAGCACAGCCCCCTCATCTCATTTAAATCTCATTTCATTATTACAATTATGCCATTCATCATTATTACTTACTATGATGTCATTATATATATATATATATATATATATATATATATATATATATATTAGTATATTATAGCTCCAAGAAATACAGGGTGTTACACCCCCCCCCCCCCCCACTCCTAAGAAATCAGCGTCCTCGTTATGTATGGGGCATGCAACCTAGTGCAGGTGTAGCGCCCCGAATTTCTAATATGATATCTTAGAAAATATGTGGCACAATCCTAGCATCAACTTCAATGTAATAGTACACATAGCCCAAAAACACAAATAATTTTATTTCTAAACATTTATTACCACCAACTCTTTCAAACACAGCGGAATTACAACACCTTGAATTACAACTTTCTTTCTACAACACCTCTTTACAATTTTTTTTTACACAAAGCTCTATTACATCAGTTTGACTCAAATCTATCTCAAGTATCCAAGCCTCCAAACTCTAAGCAGCAACCTGTAACACATGAGGCTAGAGATGATCCCTAACCCCCAAACTAAAGGGGTCAGCCATAAATGGTGTGAGTGATATAAAACAAAACAACATAATTTAATCATAAAACATAAAGTCATCAACCGCATGTATTAACCACAAGGATAAATGATGAGAAATAACAAAGATGTGAAGCATGAAAACATCATGGAATGAAAACAACAAGTGAAATTAGACTAAGTGCCAAGTGTAGGAAAACTGGAAAAACACAAGCATATTACCAAGTCAAGAAAACACAATTCTATATGCAATTAATCCCACTACGGTGATGGGAAACAAGTCAGAATACTCTGCGAATAGGCATCACCGCCCTCGACGCGCAAGCATCATGTAAGATAACTCAATAACAACAACCGGAGAATCATCTCCCTGCTGTGTATCCCACGAATAGGCTTGCAAAACCCTCGACGTGCAGATACACCCGATACATTCCGTGAATAGGTCTGCCGATCCTCGACACGCAAATGCACCCTGCATGCTCCGTGAATAGGCCCGTAGACCCTCGACACGCGAACACCTAAATATTATGTACCCCATGAATAGGCCTTCAAGATCCTCGACGTGCAGATACACCCGATACATTCCGTGAATAGGTCTGCCGACCCTCGACACACAAATGCATCATGCATGCTCCGTGAATAGGCCCGTAGACCCTCGACACGCGAACATCTAAATACCCTCTAGTTGGACTAACAAATCATGAGTCTATACTTACGTCGATTATTATCAAATACACCAAAAATCCTTATCTCTAGAGTTGGTGTATTCTGCTGGTTCGCAGAACTCCCACTCAACTCCTAAAGACCTCAGTGTGATCATAACTCACTATTCCATCGTCAAACGATCAAAGGAGAAATCTCTCCACTCAACAAAACTCAAGTCTTTAATAGATTCCATAATCCAAATCCAACCATAATATATATTGAAAGCGTATGTTCTGTAGAAGAATAATATTTATAAGGATAGGTTATAAACCCAAAACATTTAAAGAAATAGTCGTTTAAAGAACATCAAAACACCTTAGAAAAGTATCAGGACCAGTCGACTGCCAAAGGTCACCAGTCGACTGTCCAGAGTGAAAACTAACCTCTTTAAGAAATAAAATCTAAGTATCTTCAGTCGACTGCAAAACTCACCAGTCGACTGTCCAGAGAGAAATCCAGTAACTTTCAGAAAATAAGTCTAAGTATAGTAGAAGTCGACTGTTAATAATATAAGTCGACTGTCCAGAGGAAATTCCAACATTTCTTTATGAAAATATTCTATGTGTTGTAAGTCGACTTAAAAGTCGTAGGTCGACTTACCAGAGAGAAAACTACAGTATCTTTAAAAGTAATCTGGGGACACCAGTCGACTGTAAAAGGTCTAAGTCGACTGTCCAGAACGAATTTTCAAGAACTAAAGACACAGCAGCCGGGTCGTATCAGTCGACTGAAAGGTCTGCCAGTCGACTGTCGGCCTACAAACTGCAATGTTTTGGTTGTACATGATAATCAAAATTAGGGTTTTCCAAAAGTGATCATTGTTTACTAAAATAATTTGTATTCAGGTAAAAACATCAATTTCAAATAATCCTCATTATAGATAAAATTCCTCAAATCGACCAATATCTCAAAACTTAATTCTCATGTTCTTAATTCCTAATTCTTCCATTAGGATTCCTCAATACTGAATTTCTTCCACAACTCGAAACCAAATCTGATTTGTATTCACGAGATCCAGATGTTCATTCATCCGATCCCTTATTATCATAACCATACTCAAATCTTAAACATGTTTTCAAGCAATAAAGAATTCATTAATCAAGATCTACTAAACGTTCATAGGTTTCACATACATAATACAACAATAACCATTGCATCGCTCACATACAAAGATACACTAAATAAACAAGCATGTCAAAACAAACAACAAAACAATCATTCACATAAATCAACAACAAAACAAAGTTCATATCACTCACCTTAGAAATGAAGAGATCCGACAAGAAAGTCTCCATTTTTGCGAGATCCAAAATCCTCCTCTTGATCCTCAAAAATCACAAAATATAATGTTGTTCAACGAATGACGGCCACACACCCACTTATATAGGCCGGAAATAATGATTTAGGGTTTTAGAAATACATTTGCAAAATAGTCCTTCCAAAATATAACTTTACATATATAACCTTTTCTTAGTTAAAATAGGTTAACTAAATCAAAACCAAATCAAATCTTCTTATCACTGAGTTTTCCAGCAATCCAGCACAGCCCAGTAAATAAGAAAAATCCGGATTTACAACTCAGGGTGGCGATTTTGCACAAAAGCCCTCCCTTTTGTAATATTTGCAAATACATCATAAAATATTCATAAAAAGAAATAATATCTAATAATACATATTATATTTTCCAAATCAAAATATTTGACTTTTACTTTCTAGAAAAATATTTGCACAAGATTCTACATAAATTCCATATTTGCAAAAACACCCTTTTTGTTTAAATCTTCACCAAATCGACTTTAAATAAAATCTAAATGTATTTAAATTTAAATGATAACCATGGAGAACCAAAATATCAATAAAAAAAAAATCAAAATTTATTTAAGATCCAAACGACTTTTTATATAAAAGCCCCTCCCTTTCGAGGTATTTATAAAAATAGTTTCTCTACTCAGAAAAATCCCAAAATTTAGAATATACTCCATTATAATTAGGAAAATTTACTAAAAATATAAAATTGGTTATTTACACCAAAAATATTTGCACGTGTTTCGCACGTGTAAAAGGTAAATCTTTAGAAAATATTTATTAAATCTCCAGAAAATCATTTTAGTTCATTTTCAAATATTTAAAATAATATTTGAAAATACGGGGTTCTACAGCAGGATCTTCTCTCTAGCTGATGTGGAACGGAGTACCCTGATTCAGCTAATTCTAGGCCAGCACACCGACCCTAGCTCGCTCTCAGGCATACATCTCCCCGATGTGGAGTGGGGTACCCTAATTCAACTAATTCTAGTGTACTGCTCTTGGCCAAACTGCCTGTGTACTGACCTTAGCTCCTTCTCAGGCATACATCTCACCAACTTTTATCCATAATCGTTGTCGAAAGTCAGCATTGATACCATTTGTAACGTCCCGGGCCCCGCCCAAATAATTCTAACAACTGCCCACCACAGGTTGTCTCTCAAAATGTGTCACGACTAGTTGGTGCCTCTTGATCATAGGCTTGATAAAATATACACACACAATCCTTACTCACCCTTCATGTAGGACTAAGTCACCACCACCTACCATGAACACCATGGCTCCATAGTAATTAATTCATTCCTTCTATAGGCTTTATAAACACACTACCAAATCTATAGGTCCGTCTAATCATGAATTAATTGCTAAGCCCACCATGAAGGCTCATCTCATATGCATACAGGGTATTACAGGCTAATAGGCTCGGGGACTTGGAAAAAAATTGTCCATGTGAAAAATAGGAGGCCGCAGTTGATACTACAGAAGCCGCAGTTCACAACTGTGGCCTCAGTTCTATGGTCGAATGAGTATTAGAAGTTTTAAGAACTCGACATCACTGACCATATAACTTAGACAGCAGTTATGGCCTTTGTAGTATCAAGGTCGCACTACCCAATTGCGGCCTCATATTTTTCAAATTTTACACTGGGGCAATTTTTTCCTAAGTCTCCGAGTCTATTAGTCAAATATGTGTAATATATGCTTGGGCTGCAGTTATGAACTGCGGTCTATATAGTATCGAAGTCGCAGTACCCTACTGCAACATCCTTTTTTTTACATTTTACACTTGGGCAATTTTTTCCCAAGTCTCCAAGTGTATTAGCCAAATATGTATGATATATACTTAGGCAGCATTTGTGAACTGCGGCCTTGAAATCAAAGAGGCTACAGTTGGGTACTGCGTTGGTCTATTTTGAGAATTAGTTTTGAAAGTGGCATATTTTGCAAATTAGTTTAAATAAGTTGCCTAATTCAGAAAAAAAATCTAAATGCAGAGGTGTTGAGGGTCTGTTTGTTTTAGTTTTTTTTTTTTTTTCTGAAATAATATCCTGAGTTGGCGTTTGTTTTAAGTGTTTTTTCCAAACACTATTCAGAATACTGATACCCCCCTCTTTTCGAAAACAGCTCCTTTACTCTCTTCTCACATCACTCACTTCCCGAGTTCCTCTTTTCTCCCGTTCGCTCGCCTTCTTCCTCCATTCTTTTCCCATTCCAGATCTGAATCTATCTCCCTCTCGGCGAAACCTTTTTCACTTTCTTCTCGCCCGTCTCTCACTTCACAAAGCTCCTTTACTCCTTTTTCCCTGTACGGCGTCTTCTTCCTCCCTTCTTTTCCAAAGCAGATCTGATCTAAACCCCCCCCCAAATCAACCTTTTTGGAATGATTAACTCCCAAATCTAGTCCAAACAGCTTTCAGTGTCGCTGGCGACTTGAATACTACTCTCCCTTCTGTCGATTTGGTGAGGGGTAGAGTGGTTTCGGTTGAGGGATTAATGGTCTGTACAACCCGTGCTGCATACAGGAAAAGATATAGGAAACAACGGGCAAATCGAATCAAACAGCTACTCAAGGTTGAATTCGTTGCTGACAATTTCTTCCCTGTTCAATTCCAATCGAAGGTATGATTCGTGGGGCACTTGATTTTGTTGTTTTTCTTTACGCCCTATTTGTCTCTGGAGGATTGCGGTTTTGCTTTTTTACGACCTAGGAATTTTTAATCTGTTGTTGGCCAAAAAAATTTTGTGGCCGGCCGTCCAAACTGCACCTTTTTACGATTAATTTTTTGCCAATTTTTTTTTAACCTGTGGCTTCTTACAACCTACAGTTTTCCGATCACGAGTTTAATTGCTGGAATTTGGCATTGTTGTTTATATTTATCGGTATTTCTTCAATATAGATGAGTAGTATGGGTAGGGGGAAGGAGAAGGCGGTGGATGAGGATTATGGAAAGTGGCATCCCCATATTGTGCATTGTTTTGTCAGCCTTATGGAGGCTGCAGTTGACAGGGATAGCCTAAAAAGTAACACATTCGACGGAAAAACTTGGAGTAATTTTGCTGTACAAATGCAACTCGTGTGTGGCCGTTCATTCACGGTTCCATAGTTGAAGACAAAATATCAGAGACTGAAAGCAGAATGAAATGTGTTTTCAGATATGAAGAAACAGAGCGGTTTCGGTTGGGATGAAGTCAGCGAAACCGTTACTTGCGAGAAACCAGTTTGGGAACAATACCTTAAGGTTCATATATAATCTCAAAGTTTACTTTTTGTTTGTGAATCCTTTTTATTATACTTAATCTTGACTTTAATACTTGCATAGTAACAACAAATTCTATGATTAGATGCATCCTGCGGCCAAAAAATTTGCTAACAAGGGGTTGGCAGATTTTGATGCTCTGACCAAAATTATGGAAGATTCTACTGCCCAGGGCAATGTGACAAGGGCTTCCACACAAAGGGTGTTGGAAGATGATGAGGAGCGGAGGATGAATTATGAGTTTAGCCACCCTCATCAGTTAAACGTACATGTACTTGATGAGGATGATGATGTACCATTAGGTTCGGGGTCGGGCTCTCGTAAGAGAAAATCCGGTACCTCAAGTGGCCGGGGATCAGCCATGTCAATTGTGAAAGATTATATCAGTTCATGTATGGAAACTCAGGAGGTAAAAAGAAGCAGGTTGAAGAACAAAATAGAGGTGGAAAGTAATGTCTCGACTGACCCTGCTTTGGCCGAGTTGGATCAATGCCAAGATATAATTAATGCGATGACATGGATTGATTGCAATGAAGCTGTGAAAGCACTAGACCACCTAATTTGTAATCCTCGTGCTTGTCATAGTTTCCTTCGTATGACCCCAGCACATCAGGAGGCTTGGGTCAAGATGTATGGTCGGCAGTAGCCATCCCATTCGGTTGAATGGGATAAAGAAATCATAATGTGTACTATTTTTTACTATTATTTGCGTATTTGCGTGAGATCTAATGTACTATGACGGTTTGATGGTGAAACGTTGCGGTTTCTATTTCATTTACATTGAGTTTTATTTTTTTACCAAAAGTGATTTGCTATTAGTAGTGAACTTTATTACTTTCTCAATTTGATTTCTATCTTTTTGTCATAGTGAGTTACTACTGCAAGTGCAACCTCTGTTATGGACACTTCTTCATCTAGTAGTGACGATGTTGATGAGTTGATGAATATAATCTTCCTAGCTGAATTATGTAAAGAAAGTACAACGTCCTGTCTAAAACAAACAGGACGTGAATATCTGAATGAAATGTTAGAGGGTTCCCAGTCCACGTTTCATGGAATATTCCGTATGAACCAAGATTGTTTTATGGCCTTGTGTGCTTTTCTAAAAAATGGGAACTACCTTGAGGAAACAGAGGAGTCTTCAAGACGCAGACGCGTGTCTTTCGAGGAAAGTGTGGCAATTTTCCTGTATATTGTCGGTCACAGTTCAAGAATGCGACTAGTCGCTAATAGGTTTAACCACTCAATCCAAACAATCGATAAGCATTTTACACTTGTATTGAAAGGTTTGGCAAGAGCAGCAACAATACTTATCACTCCCCCCAACACTACACAAGTACATCAAAGGATCCTCAATAACCCAGATTTTTATCCGTGGTTTGAGGTATTCAGTTACCTTCACCCGTCATGTATTATTAAAATTTTTTTGGCATTTGCACGTAATATCTATTATTCGAATTCATTAATGTAGGGAGCAATTGGTGCTGCTGATGGAGGATCTACGAATTCCTCCTGCTTATTCCAAGCTATTGTACCTGCTATTCGAAGCAATGCTTGTCGCTCTCGAAAGGGTATTATCAGTCAAAATATTTTGGCAGCATGTGATTTTAACATGTTGTTCACATTTGTTTACGCGGGATAGGAAGGCAGTGCTAACGATTCCCGTGTAATACAGAGTGCATTAGCACAAAGACTGTTGGAAATCCCACCAAACGATAAATATTACTTAGTAGATTATGGTTATACTAATATGCCTGGTTTTTTAGCGCCATACCGTGGTGAGCCATACCACTTACAGGACTTCCAAGGGGCCAACCATGCACCAACTCAACCAAGACAACTTTTTAATAAACAGCATGCTAGGCTACGGAATGTGATTGAGAGAACGTTTGGTGTATTCAAGAAGAGGTTTGCCATCTTTAATGACATGCCAAACTACCTGTTTACAAGACAAGTTATGATGGTCACAGCCTGTTGTGCACTCCATAATTTTATATGTATGCACTCAGAAAACGATGCTTTTTTTGAGGAACTTGACGATGAACAATTAATACATCACCAACACACTGAAGATATCGCCTCCACATCTCCGGGGTTGGATTTGTCATCTTCCCAATTGAATCGTATGAATAGAAAAAGAGATGATATTGCCATGGCAATGTGGAATGCAACACACTAATGTAATTTGAATGTAAACATTTTCATTGTATTCTTTTTTCGAACTGTTTCGAATGTAATGTTTTCTACAAGGTGTGTGATTTCATCTTGACAATTTATGGATGAACAGGTACTGCACACGGATTCAATTTTTTGCACATGATTTGTCAGAAAAATGAATGGAATTGTCGGTAGCAGTAAGTGATTTGAAATACAATTTTTTAAAACCTAACAAAGATGATGTCGTAATAGGCAATGATGAAAGGTTTTCATTCAAAGTGGAATGTGTCCCTCCCCCACCCCACTGCCGCTTTCTGCTTGGTTGTATCGACAAGCAACGGATATTGAGATTGGGGTATATGAGTGAATAACCATTGAAATGATGTATAATACCCTTTAAACTGATCTGTGGTTGATGTTTGGAATGAAAGGTTAAGTAAGAATGAATCCATTGTGTTAAACAATGATGATGAATTCAATTCTTGTTGACGACAATGTGGGAAGGGGATGGGGGGGGGTGAACATTATACTTAGTGGCAGTAGGCGTGGCATTGTAAAAATGCAGCCCTAGTATTCACTTTTTATCATTGATTTGAACAATCTGAGCCTACGACAAATATGATTTTCTTTTTCCTTCACAGCAAATATCAAAAGGATTCACAAATCCTGATAACATCATAATACAATTGCAGAATCAGAGAACACAGCAGAATCAGTGAATACTGCCCAATTAATCTGAACATATCAGATGCTCCCCAAACCATGAAGTTGGTCTGTTTGTTTTAGGGTTTTTTTTTCCTGAAATAATATCCTGAGTTGGCATTTGTTTTAAGTGTTTTTTGGAAACACTATTCAGAATACTGATACCCCTCCTCTTGCCGAAAACAGCTCCTTTACTCTCTTCTCATAGTTGGATGATCAGGTTTGTGCAGTATGGGTTTTGCTTTATGATCAGGTTTTGCAAAGTCTTCCCATAGTTGGATGACTGTATAAACTTTTGCATTTGTATACAGTCAGCTTACATTGGCTGTATACAGTCTGTTTGTGGCTTTTCATCTTATTAATGTGTTGTTAATACTTTAGTCAGTGGCCTATCATATCTATTGTTGATGTGCCTTAATAAAAATTGAGTATGAAAGGCTTCTCATACTGATTTTGAGGATGAATTATGAGGTTTCGGCCTTGCATTGACCTTGCATTTGGGCAGTATTCTTTCTGTTAGAATGTGTTTTAAGATGGCGTTTGTTTTTGGCCTTTTTTCGAAACAGTGTTTTGGAAATTGATAGCCCCCTCTTTTCAAACAGTACAATTACTCTCTTCTCACATCTCTCACTTCAAGAGTTAAAGCTCCTTTACTCTTTTCTCCTTTACTTCTTTGAGATCAGGTTTGTGACTCACATCTCTCACTTCAAGAGTAGTAAGTGATCAAATTTGTTTTTAAACCTAACGAAGATGATGTCGTTATAGTCAATGATGAAAGGTTTCTAGTCAATGTTGAATGTGTCCACCCCCCCCCCCCCCCCCCCCCCCAGAAACAGATATTCAAAATATGAACTATATGTGTGAATAACCACGGAAATGATGTGTAATAGTCCTTAAGCTGATCTGTGGTTGATGTTTAGAATTATGTGAAGTAAGAACGAATCCATTATGTCAATGAAGAATGCTGAATTCAATTCTTGTTGACGACAATGTGGGAAGGGGATGGGGGGGGGACATTATACTTTGTACTAGTAGGTGTGGCATTGTAAAAAATGCAGCTCTAGTATGGAGTTTTTATCATTGATTTGATGAATCTGAGACTGCGACTAGGTTGATTTTTTTTGGCATTATGTTGTTTTCATGGTTTTGGGCAGCATCTGATATCAGTATTCTGAATAGTGTTTTCATGTTTTCATGGTTTTCATGGTTTTTATCATCTGGTTTTTTTGCCATTATGTTTTTTTGGCAAGAGGGGGGTATCAGTATTTTGAATAGTGTTTCCAAAAAACACTTAAAACAAACGCCAACTCAGGTTATTATTTCAGGGAAAAAAAAACCTAAAACAAACAGACCAGTTTTCATGGTTTGGGGAGCATCTGATATGTTCTGATAAAATAGGCTTCATTCTCTGATTCTACTGTGTTCTATGATTCTGCAATTGTATTATGATGTAATCAGGATTTGTGAATCCTTATTTGTGAATCCAGAAGAGAGTAAAGGAGCTGTTTTCGGCAAGAGGGGGGTATCAGTATTCTGAATAGTGTTTCCAAAAAACACTTAAAACAAACGCCAACTCAGGTTATTATTTCAGGGGGAAAAAACCCTAAAACAAACAGACCATGTTTTCATGGTTTGGGGAGCATCTGATATGTTTTGATGAAATGGGCTTCATTCTCTGATTCTACTGTGTTCTATGATTCTGCAATTGTATTCTGATGTAATCAGGATTTGTGAATCCTTATTTGTGAATCCAGAAGAGAGTAAAGGAGCTGTTTTCGACAAGAGGGGGGGTATCAGTATTCTGAATAGTGTTTCCAAAAAACACTTAAAACAAATGCCAACTCAGGATATTATTTCAGGGGGAAAAAAACATAAAACAAACAAACCAGTGTTTCTCTTGGTTTGGGGAGCATCTGATATGTTCAGATGAATTGGGCAGTATACTCTGATTCTGCTGTGTTCTCTGATTCTGCACTTGTATTATGATGTTATCAGGATTTGTGAATCCTTTTGTTATTGGTTTCTACCCCACTTACTCTTTATACCACACTGATTCTGATTCTGGAGCTTTATACCACACTGATACATCATAATCCTGGAGCTTTATACCCCACTGACTCTTTCTGGAGCTTTGTACCCCAAAAATTTGGAGATGATCAGTACTGATCCTGTATTGTGATGTTATGATGTTATCAGGGTTTGTGTATTCTGATGTCTGACCCTGTATTGTGATGTCTGATCCTGATTCTGCACCTGTGTATTATGATGTTATCAGGATTTGTGAATCTTGTTGATATTTGTTGAATAACTGTATTTGCTATACAACAAAATCAGTGTGCACATGACTTTTGATACTGATTCTGCACATGCCTTTTATTACTTAACTGTATACAATATAAAAAGGTATTGCATTGAGATTGGGGTGTGCATTAACATGCTGCGCACGTGCTCTCAAGATTTGGGTAATATTCTCATCGGTATGCTGTTCTTTTTTGAAAATATTTTAGTTGTGGAGGAAGATACAAAGTGGGAGATGATGGTTTCTGATCCCGAATTTTATTTTGTAGTCTATGCTTCCCGTATTTTATTTTGTTATCTGCTTAAGAATGCTTTCAAGTCTTCTCATATTTAGGTCTCAGTTTGCAAAACAAAGAGGGTAACTGGGGGCTTTCTTAGCTGATTGTATCAAAAGAGGGTTGCTGCAAATGTTTGGTTAATCTTCTTTCCACTTTGGTTTTCTTGTTTCCTTTTTTTCCTATGATTAATGTAGCTTTTATATTGACTACAGGTACAAGTTTCTTATATTGTTTCTTTGCTTCTTGATCTACATACTGTATAGTTTTTAAATCAAATTTGTACAAGGAGTTAAGAAGCAACAGCAGCAGCTCCAGGCAGTAACAGTGACTGTAGGCAACAAATGATGATTATTTTGAAACTTGGTTGTATTGATTGTTTGTAAAAAATTGTAGAACCTGTTTTCAGAATATATGTATCGATCCCATGCCATTGTTCCTCAGTTTATATGGGATTGTTGAACAATGTAAACGTTTGCAGTAATGAAGTAAGCTTATTTTCTTGAATAAATTGGTTGAGCATGTTGATTTGTGAATACTTTTTATTTTGATTATCTAGTGCTTATTTTTCTGGAATAAATTGTTTGGCTCAGCTTTCCGAAATTTTCTTTCATATAATCTTCTCAACAACTGCAGCCTGCAAGGTGAGCATATTCAGTTTATCTAAATATAGTTATCCAAATACTGCATGCAATCCAATAAATCCAAATACTGCTCACATTAAAAAAAAAAATATCCTATTTGATCTCACATGCAATCTTCTATCCGACTACTGCTACTACTTGCTCTCACATGCAATCTCAACAAAACAAACTAAAAAATACTCCTCATTTAAAACTGAAGAACTGCAATTACCAAAAGAGGCAATGATAACATGTGCACATTTATCCAAATAGAATAACTGATACATGAACTGAGATTTGTTGCTTCACAAAACCTCACTGAATCTATATTATGTACATACAAGATTTTGAAATAAATTTTGTACTCTAACGTGAAGAATCAACCGTGGAGATGATGGCGTCTGATTTTTGCTCGATTCACATGCTGCTCAGGTTTCTTGTTTTCATACTTGTACAACATTGCAATCTAACTGCAACAATTAAAAAAATGTCAGTAAGTGATGAATGCAAATTGATATTCAAAATTGTCAGAAGAACTAACGAACAGCTTTTAAACTCTCTTTTTCAGAAAAACAGCTTTCAGATAACAGTTTTCAGCTAGAAATAACACCGAACAGCTTTTAAACTCTCTTTTTCAGAAAATCAGCTTTCAGATAACAGTTTTCAGCTAGAAATATAACAGAACAGCTTTTAAACTCTCTTTTTCCGAAAAACAGCTTTCAGATAACAGTTTTCAGCTAGAAATAACACCGAACAGCTTTTAAACTCTCTTTTTCGGAAAAACAGCTTTCAGATAACAGTTTTCAGCTAGAAATAACACCGAACAGTTTTTAAACTCTCTTTTTCAGAAAAACAGCTTTCAGATAACAGTTTTCAGCTAGAAATATAACCGAACAGCTTTTAAACTCTCTTTTTCAGAAAAACAGCTTTCAGAATACAGTTTTCAGAAATAAATATAACCAAACAGCTTTTAAACTCATTTTCAAAAAAACAATTTTCAGAATACAGTTTTCGGAAAACTCTATTCAGAAAACTCTTTTCAAAACAACAAAACAAACGCAACCTGAGTGTTTGTGGATAAAGCTGGGTAAATTCTTTTGCAAAAATGCTACACACATTCTATTTTTTTACTCCAAATCTACCACAAGTACTAAACGATAAATAAAAAATAATTAAAAAATACCTAAAAAAATTTTTTTTAGTGGTTGGATCTTATTTTTTAATGTTTGAGATAGGTTTGGAATAATTTTTGAAGCATGTATAGCACTCCTCTTTCTTTTGAAGGGGATTTATTATTTCTGTATCAAAGGAACTTGTAATACAAAGGCCAATTAAAATTGAAAAGGTTATACAAACTACAATATTCAAGAGATAAGGATTAGGGAGAAGGAATGGGAAACTGGATCTGATTTTGATATCTTTTTGGATGAAATGATAGGGAATGAAAAATTGGGAAAGAAGAAGAGAAAGTGATATTGGACGAATAAGCGTAAGAGAGAGAGAGAGAGGTAGTAAGCGGTGAGGGTGAGGGTGAGGGTGAGGGTGAGGGCACACAAGAACGTGGTCGACGTTGACGCGATGCACCGGTGAATTAATGACGAATGGAAATATAATCAATGAAGATTGACAGAAAGTAACGTGGGGGCAAAAAAAGAAGACGGGGATGGTTTTTACTATGAGAAACAGGGAGAGTAATATTAATTTATGTACTATACACCGATTACATTGCTATATGGTTGGATGCAAAATTCCACATTTCTTACATGCATGTCTTATCAGAGATACAAATATCTAAGCATCCCACCGAAACTAGAAAGATATTTCGACATTATTTTTTTTTATTTTAGTTTTAACAATGTATATATAGTTATTATGTTTTTTAAAGAAAAGTAATGTAAGTAAAATTTAAATGCACGGTTTCTTTCTTACCAATGAACAAATTGAATACTAAACTCTAGTGGCTCTTGCGAGATCTTAACATATTAGTCCCTAATAGCTGGCATGAGCCGTGAGGCTTTCAATCTAACTGGCATGAGCCGGGAGGCTTTCTTTTCTAAAATAATTTTTCAAAGCAAAACCTGAATCCAAGCTAGAATTCGTTATATGCAAGATAAGGCTCAATTTTATAATTCTATTATCTCCCGTTAAATGGTTCGTATGAATAAACAGTTGTTATTAAATCAAGATTATATTGGGATTAGGGCGTCAACCAACGTCCGTTATCGCAGCGGAACTAATAGAGCAATGAGGAAGTCGAAGTAGATGAGACGAATAAATTGAGCAAACAAGTAAATCCACCAAACTAACACAAAGACACCGATGACTTATCCCGGTTAGCTTTTGCTTAATCCGGGGAAAAATATAGGGAGATCTAATATTCAACTAGAACAGATTACAAGAAGTTATTGATTCACTCAATACAAGGAATTAAACTCACCCACCAATAACTATCTCTCTCTCGAACCTTTCTTTGCAACGGAGAAAATAATCTGTGAAGTACTACTTGTTGGATCCTGTATGCAAGGCAAATAACACTAGACAGAGGGTGAATAGTGTTGTATAAAAAATAATCAATAAATTGAACTTTTCACACTGTTAATTCGACTGAAAAAGAAGGCAGTCGACTGAAGCGTCAGATAAGAAGAGTAATTTAACTGAATAGTTACAACTCTGTTAAGTCGACTTAGAGAGTAAAGCAGTCAACTGACCAGACTCGATTTACACAAGAAACTCAGAGAAATTAAAAATGTAAGTTTAGAGAATACAACCACAAAGAGTCAACAAAGCAAACACCACGCTGTATCCTGGTTCGGTCCTCTCGACCTACGTCCAGTCCCCAAGCAACCCACTTGAGATTTTCCACTATTCTTGAAAAAGTTACAAGAATACTCTATGGACTTTGACAACAACTATGTCAAATCCGTAGACCTCTCTCACCACTAGAGAGAGCAAAACCCACTCTACACCCTAGAGTGAAACCAACTCTAAACCAAAAGTCCTACTCTCCAACCGAGAGGACCACTTTCACAATCCGAGAGTGAAACAACAACAAAAAGAAATTTACAACAACCTAAAGTCTTGTATGTGAAAGTGCATTTTGTATATTGGCTATAGGTCGACTTCTGACTTCAGTCTATAACGAATTCAATGTTATACAAGACTGAAAATCAGAGAACCAAGTCTTAAAGAAAGTATATGCTTTTTAAACTTGTTCTTTTTTTTCTCAAAAGCAAAAAGACTTGAATCAAAAAAATTTAGTGAGTAAGTAACCTTTCCCAAATGAATTCTATACTCTTTTTATAGAGTTAGAAACTTTTGGACGTTGAGATCCTAACTGTCAAACAATGACAGTAAAAAGTTTGAATTTGAAAAATAAGTTTTAAATACAGAAAACTGTCAAAAATGGCTCGAACAATCGACTGGGTTGGCATAAGAGTCGACTGGTCAGAGCTTGAGTGAGTTCAGTCACAGTCGACTACTTCCAAGAGTATGTCGACTGGTACTCAATCAGCTGAACTTATACGAGCTTTGTTTTGACATTTTGATTTTGTAAAATATTTTCTTTATTTAGGGAATGTGTGAGTGTATGTGTGACAAGGCTTTTACAAGATTCTAAGACTCATAAATAATACAAACAATATTACAAGACATTTGTTCAAATGTAGCTAATCACTTGAAGCTCTTGAAAGTCTTGAACTTGAAACTTGAAAGCTCTTGAAAGTCTTGAACTCGAACTTGAGTCATAGTGGCTTGATCTTGTCTTTGTGGCTTGAGCAAATACTTTTGAAAGCTTCATCACATTGTATTGGCTTTGAATGCTTCATCATGGTATTGAACTTGAACACTTTTGATACACACTACAAAAGATATGTAATATAGAACAATTGTGTATTGTGTTGTAGCCATCAAAATCAAGAATCTACATTCTCCCCCTTTTTGATGATGACAACGCAATAATTTAAGATAATATAGACATTAAGTTTACATATCATGATACTCACACAAAATTTGAAAAGATATACAATTATTACAAGCTCCCCTGAATAAAGTACAATATGCACAATATGCATACAAAAAAAAATTTTAAAACAAAACAACATAACATAACATGCAAAAAAAACATATTTCTCCCCCTTTGCCATCGACAAAAAATAAGGAGGAAACCAACATTGCATAAATATAAAATATGGATAAGTCAATTACATTGTTCATAAAGTGAAGATAGAACAACATGAAAACAAAATTACAAAAATAAAACAAAAAATACATCAATCGTCTTCTTCGTCTTCATCGTCACTGTTTGAGGCAAGAGTGGGTTGTGGAAAGGGTTGAGATCGAAAAGAGGGTAAAAGAAAGAGAGAGATAGAAGCCTCACACTGTAACGATTCAGAGTCAGAAAGTCAATTTAATGTCGCGACAGTCGACTGGGTTTTATATCAGTCGACTAAGTCGAGAGCAAATAAAACCAAACAATAAAATTAAGTAAAGCTACTATCAGTCGACGGAGATTTTAAGACAGTCGACTGGTCAGAACAAAAAATTCAGTCAAAAATATAGACAACGAAAATACTGTATAAGTCGACTGGAAATCAATTATAAGTCGACTTAAACAAAAAAAAATTCAAGAAATGTCATGAAATGAGCAAATGCCTAGTTCTCTTCTAAAGTTGATAAAAGTGTATTCTTTAAGAGGTCTGGTAAATATATCTGCTACTTGTTTATCAGTAGAAATAAAATCTAATATGATATCTCCTTTTAACACATGATCACGTAGAAAATGATGTCGAATATCAATATGTTTCGTACGTGAATGTTGAACCAGATTTTTAGATAGATTAATAGCACTGGTATTATCACACATGATAGCGGGTCCTGAGAAAGAAATATCATAATCTAATAAAGTTTGTTTCATCCATAAAATTTGTGCACAAGCCAAACTTGCAGCAATATATTCAGCTTCTGTAGTAGATAGGGATACCGAATTTTATTTTTTACTGCACCAAGATACTAGTGAATGTCCCAAAAATGACAAGTTCCACTAGTACTTTTACGATCAGTTTTACAACCAGCAAAATCAGCGTCACTATACGACAAAAGTTGAAAGTTATTGGTGTGTGGTTAAAACAAACCATATTCAGATGTACCTTTAATGTATCTTAAAATACGTTTCACTGCTTTTAAGTGAGATTCTTTTGGATTGGACTGATATCTAGCACACAAACATACGCTAAACATGATTTCTGGTCTACTAGCAGTTATATATAAAAGTGAGTCAATCATACCTCGATAGAGTTTTTGATCGATATTCTTACCTAATTCATCTTTTTCAAGTGTAGTAATAGTAGTAGCCATAGGTGTGGTCTTACTACTAGCGTTATCCATGCCAAATCGTTAGAGTAATTCCTTAGCATATTTTTTTTAATTAATAAATATGCCATTTTGTGACTGTTTTATTTGTAGTCCAAGAAAATAATTGTGTTCACCCATATGAGTCATCTCAAACTCATTTTTTATGGTATTAGCAAACTCTTGACATAGATTACTATTAGTAGATCCAAAAATTATGTCATCTACATATATTTGTATAATTAAAATATCGGTTTTTATGTAACCCCTGTTTTTCATTTTGGGTATTTTTGAGTGTATTTTTCATTTTGGTGTATTTTCTCTCTTTGTATTCCTCTTATATTTCTTTTGGAACGTATATTGGATTTTTGTTTCAATATATTTTCATTTTATTATTTTGTCTTCTTTTATTTGAGTTCTTGATTCGTTGTCCGTCTTTTGATTTGTCTCTTTTTGCTTGTGCCATTATTTTTGATTCTCACTGTTAAATTTATTTTTATTTCTATTTTTTTATTTCGATTCATTCATTTTGTGCCCTATCAAATTTTGGATCTTTTATACCCAAAGTCTATTCTAATAAAATCCTAATTCTTTACCTATACTTCAACCCAACTAATACACATCCCATTATTAACTATCAACCTGTTAAAAATCAATTAATGTGAATGTCTCTCCATTATCCCATTTTCTCCACTAACCCCATGATCTCCATGTTCTCCACTCACCATTTACTCCATGTTTGTCCTTTCAACTTCTTTTGTAAGCCTATAAATAGGCCTTTAGATGAATCATTTGTGAGTGCTAAAAAAAAAGAAAAGAAAATCATTGGAATACAAATTAAACTCCATTCTCTTGTCTCTTTTACTTTCTAGTATCGTCTTGATTATTTTACAATACGTTATCAGCACGAGGCTCTACTTCAACTATTCGAGATTATGAATATGTATCAATCCAAGATCCAAGTTGGGGATATATGTCTTGCAGACAGTGCTACTACCCACACCATTCTTAAAGATAAGAAATATTTTTCTAATCTGAGAAATGATCAAGCACATGTCAATACCATATCAGGCTGTGCAAAGATAATTGAAGACTCCGGAAGAGCAAATTTTATGATGCCAGAAGGCACAAAATTCATAATTGAAAATGCATTATTTTCGCCTAAGTCTCAAAGAAACTTATTAAGTTTTAAAGATATTCGTCTAAATGGATATCATATTGAGACTATGAATGAAAGAGGTATTGAATATCTTTGTATTACCTCAAATATGATGGGCAAAAAGTGTGTGTTAGAAAAATTACCAGCTTTCTCATCTGGATTGTATTATACAACTATAAGAATAGTTGAATCATATAATACAATAAATATGAAGTTTACAGATATATTTAAGGTTTGGCATGATCGGTTAGGTCATCCCGGTTCAACGATGATGCGGAAAATTATCGAGAAATCATGTGGTCATTCATTGAAAAACCAGAAGATTTTTCAATCCCATGAATTTCCTTGTGTTGCTTGTTCCAAAGGAAAGTTAATTACAAGGCCCTCACCAGCCAAAATAAAGAACGAATCACTGTCATTTTTAGAACGAATTCATGGTGATATATGTGGTCCGATTCATCCCCCATGTGGACCGTTTCGGTATTTTATGGTTCTAATTGACGCATCAACTCGATGGTCACATGTGTGTTTATTATCATCTCGTAATTTGGCTTTTGCAAGATTACTTGCACAAATAATTCGGTTGCGGGCACATTTTCCTGATTATCCGATAAAGACAATTCGTCTTGATAATGCTGGTAAATTTACATCCCAATCTTTTATGAATTATTGTATGTCAATTGGGATAAAAGTGGAACATCCAGTAGCCTATGTTCACACTCAAAATGGTTTGGCAGAATCATTTATAAAACGGATCCAATGGATTGCTAGACCAATGCTTATGAAATCAAATCTCCCCGTTTGGGCCTGGGAACATGCTGTTTTACATGCAGCACAACTTATACGCATCCAGCCAACCAGTTATAATGATAATTCTCCCTTACAATTGGTTCATGGTCAGGAACCAAATATTTCCCATTTACGAATTTTCGGATGTGCGGTATATGTCCCAATTAATCCACCACAACGCACAAAAATGGGACCTCAAAGGAGGACGGGAATATATGTTGGGTATGAATCTCCATCTATAATCAAGTATATTGAACCGACAACTGGAGATTTGTTTACTGCAAGGTTTGCAGATTGTCACTTTGATGAATCACTATTCCCAACATTAGGGGGAGATAATAAACAGTTGGAAAAAGAGATTTCATGGAATAAATTATCATTGAAATGTTTAGATCCTCGAACAAAAGAAAGTGAATTAGAAGTTCAAAGGATAATTCATTTGCAAGGTATTGCAAATCAACTGCCAGATGCATTTACTGACCACAAAAGAATAACAAAATCTCATATTCCAGCTGTAAATGCTCCTATCAAAATTGATGTCCCTGAAGGACAACCTATAATTGCTAGTGAGTCTAAGGCACGCTTGAAGCGTGGTAGACCACTTGGTTCCAAAGATAAATATCCTCGAAAAAGAAAAGGAGCAAATAACCATGATTGTCAAATCGAGGATGTCTCTCCAGAAGAGACCATTGATATAGTTAATAATGAAGAGAATCAGGTACCTGAAATTAATGAAAATGAGGAGATCTCGATTAACTATGTCATTACGGGAAGAAGATGGGACCGGAATAATATAATTGTCGACAATATTTTTGTATATAATATAGCGCGCGATATCATAAATGAAAACGAGGATCATGAACCTACCTCTGTGGAAGAGTGTAGAAATAGAAATGATTGGCCAAAATGGAAAGAGGCAATTAAGTCTGAATTAGACTCGTTTGAAAAACGAGGAGTTTTTGGATCTGTAGTCCGAACACCAAAAGAGATCAAACCAGTAGGCTATAAATGGGTATTTGTACGAAAAAGAAATGAACGAAATGAGATTACCAGATATAAAGCACGGCTTGTTGCACAAGGTTTTACCCAGATGCCTGGTGTTGATTATGAAGAGACATATTCTCCTGTGGTGGATGCAATAACATTTCGATATTTGATATGTCTGGCAGTGCATGAAAGACTTGAAATTCGTCTCATGGATGTGGTCACGGCCTATTTGTATGGTTCGTTAGACCATGATATATATATGAAAATTCCTGAAGGATTTAAAGTGCCAGAAGCACATAATGATAATTTTCGGGAAATTTACTCAGTTAAGTTAAACAAAGCATTATATGGATTAAAATAATCAGGACGGATGTGGTATAACCGTCTGAGTGAATTTTTAATAAAAGAGGGTTATAATAATGATCCTATATGTCCATGTGTGTTTATAAAAGGTTTAGGATCAAAATTTGTTATAATTGTTGTTTATGTTGATGATTTAAATATCATCGGAACTCCTGAAGAGTTATTACAAGCCGTGCAATGTTTAAAG
Organism: Hemerocallis citrina; assembly: GCA_017893485.1. Lineage (NCBI taxonomy): Eukaryota > Viridiplantae > Streptophyta > Magnoliopsida > Asparagales > Asphodelaceae > Hemerocallis > Hemerocallis citrina. Next base: position 125,528,892 of record CM030365.1, read on the forward strand.
AGAGAATTTGAAATGAAAGACCTTGGAAAAACAAGATATTGTTTAGGTCTTCAAATTGAACATTTGAAAGATGGGATTTTCTTGCATCAATCCACTTATCTGGAAAAAGTACTTAAAAGGTTTTACATGGATAAAGCTCATCCCTTAAGTACTCCCATAGTAGTGAGGTCATTAGATGTTAATAAAGATGTGTTTAGACCTCGTGAGGAACATGAAGAACTAATTGGTCCTGAAGTACCATATCTTAGTGCCATTGGAGCATTGATGTATCTTGCTAACAATACACGTCCTGATATATCTTTTGCAGTAAATTTATTGGCAAGATATAGTTCCTCACCAACTCGAAGACATTGGAATGGTGTGAAACATATATTTAGATATCTTCGAGGGACCATGGATATGGGCTTATATTATTCTAACCTGTCCAAATCAGATTTAATTGGGTATGCAGATGCAGGATATTTATCTGATCCACATAAAGCCCGATCTCAATCAGGATATGTGTTCACCTGCGGAGGAACAGCAATTTCATGGCGTTCTACAAAACAAACACTAGTAGCAACTTCAACTAATCATGCAGAAATATTGGCAATCCACGAAGCAAGTCGTGAATGTGTTTGGTTAAGGTCGATATCTCAATATATCCGGGGAACGTGTGGCCTTTCAGTCGATAAAGATATCCCCACAACCTTATTTGAAGATAATACAGCATGCATAGCTCAGCTAAAGGATGGCTACATCAAAGGTGATAAAACGAAGCATATCTCACCAAAGTTCTTCTTCACTCATGATCTTCAACAAAAGGGTGAAATAAGTGTTCAGCAGATAAAGTCAAGTGAGAATCCAGCAGATTTGTTCACTAAGGCTCTACCCACGACAACATTTGAAAGGATGGTAAACATGATTGGGATGCGTCGTTTGAAAGATCTAAAAGAATGATCTTTTCAGGGGGAGAAAAGATATGCACTGCACTCTTTTTTCCTTCACCAAGTTTTGTCCCATTGGGTTTTCTTGGTAAGGTTTTTAATGAGGCAGTATCGAGGCATATTCTTATCCACAATTACGAGACATTCAAGGGGGAGTGTTAAAAATCAATTAATGTGAATGTCTCTCCATTATCCCATTTTCTCCACTAACCCCATGATCTCCATGTTCTCCACTCACCATTTACTCCATGTTTGTCCTTTCAACTTCTTTTGTAAGCCTATAAATAGGCCTTTAGATGAATCATTTGTGAGTGCTAAAAAAAAAAAAAAGGAAATCATTGGAATACAAATTAAACTCCATTCTCTTGTCTCTTTTACTTTCTAGCATCGTCTTGATTATTTTACAATACAATCCTCAATATTTATCCTATTCTCCAATACGGCAATACCCCACTACCGTTAATTACCCCAACCAGCTTATATAATATCCCCACCAATTATTTATTACCTGATTTTTTTGCACCAAAATCAACTACCCCACCCGGTTTTGTTTACTGTGCCGATCCCCTTTGCAACCAACCCTACCCTTTTCTTATATATAATTACTACCTATACTCCTAGCCGCAACCGGAGAAAGGAAAAAAAAAATCCTCGGTTCTCGCTCTCCCGATTGATCTCCCTCGCTCTTTTGTTGCTTCGCGCGTGCAAGTGGGTTTGTGCGTGTGTGATTCGTGATTTATTTTGAATCGTGGATTTTCGTTCGTGGGTTTGTTCATTGTCGGGATCCGTTCCCGTTATTCTTGGTGTTCTTCGTTTTTGTCTTCGGTTAAGGCAAGTAACTTGTACTCCAATTCATTTATTTGATACAAGTCCAAAGATTCACCTATAGTGTAGTTGGGTCTAGAGACGACTCTTGTTTGTATTTTTCTTCATGGGTTTTGTCTCTATTGTGAAAATTTGACCATAGATGACTCACGACACAATATGAACATGAATCAACTTAGGATTTTCCCGTTCTTGATTTTGATCATGTATGTGAGACTTGTGTGAGAATTCGTGTTTTGATTGAGACCCATGAGATATATTTGGTTTGGACATGTTAATAACCCTAATTCATGATGTTTAGACACTTGGTAGACTAAATTTCATGTTTAGGTGTGTTTGGATCAATTTTCTTGAATCTATGTTGACTTTGTTTTTAAGGAAAAAAAAATTCTGTATTTTGTCGCTGATCTGTTTTGTTTATTGTTTTGGACTGTGTTAAAGTCAGTATCTTAATTTCGGTATAAAACATAAGTTTTAGAGAATTTTGTCTATTTTCAAACCCCTCTAACCTTGCTTGATTTTGATTTCGTATGACTGAGTTATGGTTGTTTTACTACAGAGGTGTCGGTCTATTCCTGTTTTTCGATAATTTTGATAACAAATCATTTTAAAGAACTATGCTACATATATTACTTTGATTCAAAACTTTGGTCAGTGTTTCTTTATCTAGTTAGGGATTACCCAGAATTTTGGTGAATTTTATTGATGAGTTTTATGTGTTGTTTTATGCTCGTTTATGAAATCTATACCTGTTGTATTTTACTCGCTGTTCTGTAAAGAACCATGTTTTCACTATGATTCCTTTTAATGTATGGAAAATGTTTGTGAAATATGAAAGTTATTTTATTTTATCTATTTTCATCTCCCTTTGGCGGATTTGGATTTCGTTTCACGGCTTGCGAGATATTTCGGTTTTCGTATAGCAGTGTTGGGAATTCCAGATTTGCCGAAGTATCGTTTCTTGATGTTTTCTTATTTTTGATGACTGAACTAATTTTACTGGAATATTATGAAACTTTATATTTTAATTCTAGACATATAGGGGAATACCCCAGATTTTTACTGGATTTATTTGAGAGGTTTTGATGCTGTTTTTCGGACTGAGAATTCGTTTTACTGATTTCTGACTGAACATGTTTTCTGGATTCAAATCAGTTTTGAGTTATGATGTTGTGAAAACTATGTGACTTATTTATATTCGATGGATTCGTGTGGAAGTCTATTTTCCAGATCCTTTGACGGATCTAGATTTGTATTTTTGTAGCGACAAGAATCACTATTTTAGTACTGTACTATCTTGCTGTCCTGAATATGAGCATACACTGTTTTGCTCGTTTATGTGACTGTATATTATCTATGCATGTTTATTTGTTTCCCTGAATCTAATAATGATTATACCATGTTAGTTTGACACTATTTCGTACACATTTATGCCTGTTTGAAGACCATAATAAAAGTGACCAAGCCGGGGTTTCTTAAGGGAAGATCTAGTAGTGGAAAATATGGAAATGTGTACTTGGAAGGGAACTAGTGTTCCGTATTGCTACTGTTACTGTTACTTTTCTGCTACTGATACCTAAGTACACTGCTCCATTATGGTCCACTACGAAATCTAAAAGTGAAACTGTTTGTTGTAGCAACCATGTGTTATGTTTTTGGGGTGCATGAAGTGCTACCTAACTAGTAATACACACAAGACTGTAAGAACATAAAACTGATACTATTATACTGTTATCCTGATTCACTGATATATTGATCTTACTGTTACTGGACACTGTTAGTTGCCACATGACACTGCATTTGACATAAAACATTTGTACTGTTAGTTTACCATGCTAGTTGACTTTGTTTTACTGATTCATGCTAGTTATTACTGTTGAGGTATTATTCCATGCTATTTGTTAGTTTTCCCATGTACTTGTATCCTACATTATAAGTCCGTAACTTACAATTGACGGGTACTTGTTTTCTCTTTCCTTCTCTTGCAATTATTAATTGTAGATCAGGATGGTCAGCTGCCCGACGGTATTGGCGAAATGAGATATTAGTGCTGGATTTCTTGTTTATTAGTATTATTATTACTGTTGCTTTGGAACAATGTATTTTGAGTACTTGAATATTTATTTTGTATTTAGGTGATGTGACCCAGGATATTTGATTTGTCCAGATTCTGATTTATTTGAGAATATTATATTTTGTTTCAAGGAAATTCTGTTGGTTTATTAATTCAGTTATGCATGTGTAGTTGACTCTTTTGCTTCCGACTCTGATTATTTTGTGAGATATTGTAAAGATTTCTGAATAGCTTATGGATGATGAAAATCATTCGCTGGATTTTTGTTGCGTATCCGTATTCCGTATTCTTTTTGGGAAGCAGGGCGTGATACTTTATTTTTCTAATAAACAATGTAGTATCTACTTTACCAATTTCAAAACCAGTTTCTAAGAGAAAATTTTTTAAGTGATCATACCAAGTACGAGGTGCTTGTTTAAGACCATATAAAGACTTTTTCAATTTAAAAACATGGTTCATGTTCGAAACCGGGTGGTTGTTTAACATAAACATCTTCCTTAATAAAACCATTCAAAAAAATACTTTTAACATCCATTTGGAAGAGTGTGAAATTCATAAAGCACGCAAAAGATAATAAAATCATAATTGATTCTAGTCTAGCAACAGGAGCATATGTTTCATCAAAATCAATTCCTTCTTCTTGATTATATCCTTGAGCAACTAATCTAGCCTTGTTCCTAACGACTTGTCCTGATTCATCTAACTTATTTTTAAATACCCATTTGGTACCAATTATAGTATGATCAGGAGGTCGTGGAACTAAATCTCATACATCATTTCTTATAAATTGGTTAAGTTCATCTTGCATGACATTCAACCAAAATTCATTCTCACATGCCTCTTATATTTTTCCGTTCAAAATCCGATAAGAAAGCAGTATGAGAAATCATGTTAAAATGAGATCTTTTTTGAATACCATGTGAAATGTCACTAATTATTAAGTCATGAGGATGATCTCGAACTTTAACAAATAACTTCGGTAAAGTTTGAGTTATCACAACAGGATCTGTCGACTTAACAAGTTCATCAGCCGACTGATTCACATCAGTCGACTTAGGAATCCTATCAGTCGACTTGTCTAGGGTAGTTTGCTGATTTAATAACGTTATCTAGTGGTAATGATTCATTTTCATCATCATAACATTAGACGAAGGTAAAGATTCATCAAATGAAACATGCATAGATTCTTCAATAGTCAAAATTAACATATTGAAAATTCTATATGCCTTGCTCCTATTTGAGTATCCAATGAAGATACATTCATTAGATCTAGCATCAAATTTATCTAAGTTATCTTTTGTGTTTAATATGAAACACTTACAACCAAATACTTTAAAATATGATACTTTAGGAATTCGTTCATAAAAAAGTTCATAACAAGTTTTCTTAAGTTTTGGTCTAATTAATATTCTATTTAAAACATAGCATGCTGTAGAAACAGCTTCAGCCTAGAAGTATTTAGGCAAATTGCTTTCAACAAGTATAGTACGTGAATATTCTTGCAATGTCCTATTCTTCATTTCGACCAATCCATTTTGTAGTGAAGCTCTAGGAAATGCAAATGAATGTGTTATACCATTCTTGTTGCAATATTCTGCAAATATTTCATTTTCAAATTCTCCACCATGATCACTTCTAATGGTGACTATGGTTAGAGATTTTTGATTTTGAATACATTTGCAAAAATTTGCAAATTCTTCAAAAAAGGCTTCATTTTTATGTTTTAAAAAGAATACCCATGTAAATCTTAAAAAATCATCTACTAAAACAAATACATATCTACTTTTATTTAAAGAAGCGACTCTAGTAGGACCAAATAAATCCATATGGATCAATTCGAGAGGCCTACTCGTAGATATCATTTCTTTTGTCTTAAAAGTAGATTATACTTGTTTTCCTAGTTGACATGCATCACACATCTTATCTTTCCTAAAAGATAATTTTAGCAGTCCTTTAACTAGGTTATTCTTAGATAATTTAGCAATGTTTTTCATATTTACATGGCCAAATCTCTTATGCCAAATCCAAGAATCATTGTTAGAAGCAACTAAACAAAAATTATTTGAAAACTCATTTGTTTTAAAACATAATTCATATATATTATTTTTCCTAAAATCTTGAAAGATCACATTTTGCATAGATGAATCATAGATTAAGCATGCATCTTTTTCAAAGACTATTTTATAACCCTTATCATAAAGTTGACTAAAACTTAACAGATTATGCTTTAAACCACTAACTAGAACCTCTTCAATAGTAGGGATAGTGTTCTTACCGACCATGCATATTCCAATGACCTTTCCTTTGTTATTGTCACTGAACGTATCAGTTCCTCCATTTATCTCTTGTATGGTAGAAAGTAGGTTTGCATGGCCAGTCATGTGCTTAGAGTATCCGCTGTCAAGTATCCATCTTTCTCTTTTAGGTACCTATAAAATAAGTATTGTGAATATGGTACCCTTTTCATTGGGTCCGAAAGAGATTAGTATTTGGGAAACCAAACCCAAAGTGAGTTTGATTTACCACCAAAAGCAGGTATATAATTTGCAGAATTACACACATTATGAATAAAAGAATCTATATAGGTAATCCTATTATTTAGACTCAGGTTGACTGGAACCCAAATATTTTTAGTCTGTCCAGTCGACTTTGTTGTACCCTTCAGTCGACTGTTATTTGAAGTTAGTCGACTGGGAGGTAAAACAAGTCGACTTATATGAGGTTTTTCGTCTTTTTGAATAAGACTCCAAACCTCTGGGCAGACGACCGAATTTTTGGGTCAATCGACTGGTCTGAACAGAAGGATTGCTCTTTTCATGATCAAAAATAATTTTTTGTTTTTCAAAATAATCATATAACTTCTTTTTCACACTAGAAACAGATACAATCTTATTACTACTAGTATTATTAGAAGTATGATGTTTTTCAAGGGTTTTTTGAAAACCAAGCCTAAAGTTTTTAATAGATTGAACTTGATTTTGGAGAACTTCATTTAAATTCTCTTTTCCTTTATTAAACCTAGATACATTCTTGGATATCTCTTCATAATTTTTCTTAAGAGATACAAAATCTATATCCAAGTTTGAAAGACGAGAATTTAAAGACTTGACTTCAACATTTAAGTCAAGATTTTCTTGAGAAAGTGTTTGATTAACTTTCTCTAGATTTTTAACTCTTATCTTCTCATTTTTTAGTTCTTGAAAAACATCATTAAATGCTTCTAATAAATCATTTGAATAAAAATTGTCACTTACTTCATTTTGAGTAGCCATGAAGCACACATTTGCGACTTCATTTGATTCTTCATTCTCTTCTTTGGATGATGAGTTGCTATCATCCCAAGTTGCTTGATATGCATTCTTGTTCTTCATGTACTTGTTCTTTGTGTACTTGTCCTTCTTGAAGTTAGGAACTTTCCTTTTTGATTTTTGCATTTTTTAACGAACAGTCTTTCTTCATGTGTCCTGTTTTATTACACTTGAAACAAGTAGATAGTTCATTAGTATCTTTAAACTTAGAAATGAATTTACCCTTTTGAAGAAATTTCTTGAATTTTCTAGTGAACATGGATATTTCTTCTTCATCTTCTTCTTCATCTTCTGAATCGGACATGGCCTTGAAAGCAAGAGTTTTCTTCTTGGCTTGTTGAGGTTCTAGATCCTTCTTGCGTTCTTCTAGTTGTACTTCGTATGCCATTAGATTTTTCACAAGATTCTCAAGAGAGAGTTGTGTCAAATCGTTGGTTTCTTCTATAGCGGTGGTCTTCTTCTCCCATTCGGGGGTTAGGGCACGCAGGACCTTCCTCATCATTTCTGTTTGCGAATATGTCTTTCCAAGAGCCACAAGAGAGTTTGTGATTGTAACACCCCGCAAAATTGGAAATATCAATTTGCCCTCGTGTGTTACGCACGTGTATTTTGTAACGTGTTTTCACTATGTATTTTGATTACCGACTGTTTATGCATTTTCCGTATTGATTTACCCTATTTTGAGTCAACAAAAATATAATATTTCAACCTCTGTATTTTTACGTGCTTTTTATGCGTCTTCGATGCACGTATCAACTACATATTTTTCCATCGCTACGTGTGATATTTTTATTAGTATTGATTATTTATTTTTCGTGTTCGAACTCGTTTTATAAATGGAAGTTCATTTTTCTCCATTTTGATTAATATAATTTTTATACGTATAGTGCACGTGTTTTCTACGTACGTAGTGATTACGTCATGAAATATATGGAATTAGTATATATGTTTTATTATGTTGTTTTCGATTATATTTTAATAATTTTTCCATTTAATAAAATCGATTTTCGTATTTCAACGTTTTACGTGCAACGCACGTGTTTCGGTACGTGTATTTGAGCATATCCGTTTTCAAAATAAATTTTTGGAGTGTGTGTATTTATTTTATTGGTGCATACATTTTAGATTTTAAAGTAAACTATTTTTACTTATGTATAGTATATATAAAGACAGATTGTATATATGCAAATATATGGAATTAAATAAGATGGGAGAGGGGTGTGCTTCACGTGCATAGGTGGAGGGGCCCACAAGGTAAAGACACACAGCATGTATGTTGTTGACTTTGTTAACCTATGCTTGACGTGGCTTCACCTTGCACTGGGCCCACCTTCAGATGTGAAGTGGAGTTTGGTTCTTTTCTTTTCCTGTGCATTGGTCGGTTGAGAGATGGAGAGAGGCCGATGGGGGTTTTGGAAGTGAGGAGTTGGAGGCTGAGTTATTGAAGAGGTGGGAGTTAGGGAATTAGAAAGGTGGAGTAGTGAAAGGTTGGGGGTTTTGAGAGTTAAGAAAATGAAGAGATGGAATTGAGTAATTTATTAGGTGTGTAATTTTGCACTTTGATTCCTAAACTTGTCCTATAAATAGCACCCCTTCTCTTCTCATTTCACACACCAAAAAGTAAATTAAACAAGTGAAAGGACAAAAAAAAAAAAGAAGAAAAAAAAAGAGTAGAGTGTTCTTGTACTTTGAGGAGTCTTGCTAGGAGGAGAAGGAAATTGTTAGGAGCTAGGAGTGGTGTTCCAACTTTCTCATTGATTTCATTCTTCATAGAGGTGGATGGTCTCTATATTTTCTAATTCATAGGTTGATCATGATAGTATTAATATAGATCAATTTGATGTGATGTGGGTGTTCTCATACTTTCTATTTGTAGAACAATGCATGCTAATAATAATGAATGAGTAGTATAAAAATTTTGATGTGCTAAAGTAGAACAAATCTATATTTGGATGTAGTGTGAATAATAGCAAATCATGTTATGATTGGTACATTAATTAACATCATGTTAGTTGATAAAGAGAAAAAGAAATAATTGATGAAATTGTCATAAACTAGTATACATGGTTGAAGAGATGTGTGATTACATGAACACATATTGAGATTTTCCTTTTATGATAAGCAAATAATTTTTTGTAAAATAAATTTGATTGTTATAAGAGATGTAATATGCTAGCTTTGGTTAAAAGAAATGAATGCAAATTTGTGTTTATTAATAAGAGGAAACAATTTTGAAAGTTTGTTTTATTTTTCTAAAATATGATTTCTGAACCTATGAGTTACTGTTAAGAAGTAAACTCAATTTTTATAAACAAAATTCAGTCTAACAAAAGATTAGAACGAATGGAAAATCGAGTTTTATGAAAGAAAAGAAATAACAGGAAGTTTTGAACAAAAGCAAATGGATAGACTTTGTACTGATGAGCGCATCTAGCCTCGTGGTCTGGCGTTGCACTGGTCTCTTTGTTGGCCTGGGTTCGAATCCTGTTAAGCCCATCTTTTTTTGTTTTTTTGTTTTAATACACTCAGGACCCAAGAATGGGCATAAGAGCATATCGGTAAAGGGTCTGAACACCAAGTCCATATGGACTTAGTGGCTTTCGGTGTGTTCCTTGGGCGCTGTCTGTGTGTTCACAGGTTCGAAACCCCAAAGCCACTTTTTATTTTTTTGGGTGTTTTTTTTAAAGTGATTTAGTGAGTTTAATTGCAACTAAAATTTTGGGGAAAATAATAGAATTTTCAGTAAATGAAATAGAGTTTGTTGAAAAGAGTTGTAAATTTTTCTAGTAAGATTTGAGATACTAAAAAATGGATATTTGAGATAGAAAGTGAATTGTAACTTAAGTTTTGATTAGTAAAGAGTATGAAATTTATATTTTTGAAGAAGAGAAAATTTTATTTGTGTGAAGTGATTTCTTTTGAAAAGATTATACAATTACTTGGTTTAAGAATTGATGAGATACAGTATATGAACTTAAATTGTTAATAAATTTCAAGTGATGAAAGTGTGTTCATGAAAAGAATTATTAGAGTTTGAATTTGTTGATAAAATTTCATGCGATGAAGTTGTGTTCTTGAAAGGAATTATGTGCTTATAAATATTATAAATGAATAAATAAATAATGAATAGTGACAAGACTATGATTACTTTGTGAATAAGTTGAAGATGAAAATATCTAAGTTTAAGACATGTTTATTAAAGGGTATGTGTACCCATTGATTCTTGTACATGAAAAAGTTGTGATTTAAAGTTAGTAAGACCTCGAGTACCAGCAGTATTGAATTGAAAAGAGTTGAGATATATTTTGAGATATGGCTATGGAGCTATCTCGTACTTGTTGATAAAGTCCGGTGGAAGGTAAAACTAATTCTAGGCTTGAAAATTTATTCATGTCTTGAACTAAATAATTAGGCACATAAGTGAAGATGTAGTGAACCTGGGCAAACGTAAGTGGGTTGCTTCTATATAGTCGGCGGTGGATCTCCGTGGCTATAGACCCAGTCGGCGGACTGTGGTTGCTCCGTGGGAGATGGGCTTTTATTTTAAATCTGGAACTTTGCGTAGTCAGGCGGATAGTTGTCATACTTCAATGTATATACGTATACCGGGACTAGAGGGGCACTTGCGGGATGATTCGCACTATGAGGGATCTGTTATAACAATCGGTGGTGGACTCCGTGGCTGGGATCTATATTCGTAGAATTATTTAAACCTTGCTTTATTACTGGGTAGTTTCATGGCGAGGGATCGAACCCTTAAATGTGGAGTACGTAGGTGCTTGCCCTCGGACCTATATAGTATGAGATGCATAGAATTCGAACAAGTATGCATTAGTGTCATCCTAGTATTAATGTGTGCATTAGGCATTAAGGCATGACATACACTTACATGTTTAGCATAGTCACGATTTAACACTGTATTGTTCATTCAATTTTTGTGATTTGTTAAAGTAATGAGAACGTTATATGTACGGCATAGAGAGGAAGGCCGAGTATAACATTTTCGTCAATTGTAAGTGACTGACGTGCCCACAACTTAATATGCAGGTAAAGGACTTTTATGAAAAAGTAAAGATGTTATGATGCAGTTGATGATTTACATTGTTATAGTTGTACAAGTTATATTTATTTCATTGTTGTATCTTCCGCTGTGTAAAGAAAAATGTAATGAACTCTGATGTTGTTGAAAAAATTTTAATTTCCTTGTAAAATTATATGAAGTGAAGTAAAGATCCCGTGAAATCTCGAATTCGGTCTTATTTGAAATTCGGGGCGTTACAGTGATGTCCCTGAACCTTGTTATCATATCCGACACATTTTCATTCTCCTTCATACGGAACATCTCGAACATGTGAACAAGAACAAAGATTTTTGATTCTTTGACCTTATTTGTACTTTCATGTGTTACCTCAAGTGTATGCCAAATTTGATAAGCCGTTGTTGCGTTTGACAAACGATTGAACTCTTCCTTGGTAAGTGCACAGAAGAGAGCATTCATCGCCTTTGCATTGTTCATGGTGTTGCTCTTCATGTCATCGTTCCATTGTGCATAGGGAATTGTGGGTACAATATATTCTGTCTCGGTCATGTTCCAAATCTCATAGTTGATGGATTGTAGATAGATCTTCATTCCACACTTTCAATAGTTGTAGTTTGTTCCATCAAATAGAGGTGGCATTTATGTGGATTGGCCTTCATGGTATTGACTTGCATTTGAAGTAAATGTCATTGCACTCAACCAGGCTCTGATACCAAGTGTTGGATCCTTTTTGCAAGGCAAATAACACTAGAAGGGGGGTGAATAGTGTTGTATAAAAAATAATCAATAAATTGAACTTTTTGTTAAGTCGACTGAAAAAGAAGATAGTCGACTGAAGCATCAGATAAGAAGAGTAATTTAACTGAAGAGTTACAAGTCTGTTAAGTCGACTTAGAGAGTATAGCAGTCGACTGACCAGACTCGATTTACACAGGAAACTCAGAGAAATTAAAAATGCAAGTTTAGAGAATACAACCACAGAGAGTCAACACAGCAAACACCACGGTGTATCTCTGTTCGGCCCCAAGCAACCCACTTGAGATTTTTCACTATTCTTGAAAAAGTTACAAGAATAATCTACGGCCTTTGACAACAACTATGTCAAATCCGTCGACCTCTCTCACCACTAGAGAAAGCAAAACCCACTCTACAATGTAGAGTGAAACCGACTCAAAACCATGAGTCCTACTCTCTAACCGAGAGGACCACTCTCACAACCCGAGAGTGAAATAACAACAAAAAGAGATTTACAACAACCTAAAGCCTTGTAAGTGGAAGTATTTTTTGTATATTGGCTATAGGTTGACTTCTGACTTCAGTCTAGAACGAATTCAATGTTATACAAGACTGAAAATCAGAGAACCAAGTCTTAAAGAAAGTATATGCTTTTTAAACATGTTTTTTTTCTTCTCAAAAGCAAAAAGACTTGAATCAAAAAGTTTTAGTAAGTAAGTAACCTTTCCCAAATGAATTCTATACTCTTTCTATAGAGTTAGGAACTTTTGGACGTTGAGAAATAGTATCCCAAATGTCAAACAACGGCAGTAAAAAGTTTGAATTTGAAAAACAAGTTTTAAATACAGAAATCTATCAAAATGGCTCAAATAGTCGACTTTGTTGCCATAAGAGTCGACTGGTCAGAGCTTGAGTGAGTTCAATCAGTTTCGTACTCTAACAGTCGACTGTTTCTAAGAGTAAGTCGACTGGTACACAATCGGCTGAACTTATACAAGCTTTGTTTTGACATTCTGATTTTGTAAAATATTTTTTTTATTTAGGGAATGTTAAGTGTGTGTGTGTGTGACAAGGCTTTTACAAGATTCTAAGACTCACAAATAATACCAACAATATTGCAAGACATTTGTTCAAATGTAGCTAATCACTTGAAGCTTTTGAAAGTCTTGAACTTGAAACTTGAAAGCTCTAGAAAGTCTTGAACTTGAACTTGAGTCTTAGTGTCTCGATCTTTTCTTTGTGGCTTGAGCAAATAGTTTTGAAAGCTTCATCACATTGTATTGACTTTGAATGCTTCATCATGGTATTGACCTTGAACACTTTTGACACACACTGCTAAAGATATGTAATATAGAACAATTGTGTATTGTGTTGTAGCCATCAAAATCAAGAATCTACATTACTTCTCATATTGGAGGAGTTTACAATATATATAGAAAAATATAGAGAAACCTAGGTCTAATCTTGATTCTCAGTCGTTCGATATAACCTGGAAAAGAAGTAACTGAATAGGAGGCGCACGATCTAACTTGGAGTTGAAGTTTGGGCTGGAACGACCTAACAAATCGAAGCCAAAAAACGAACAAAGCACCGCGGTCAGTCGACCGTCCAACAAGACCGGTCGACCGTACCTCTCTCGGACAATCCTTGTACTGCGAATAGTCGGGGGGGGGGGGGGGGGGGGGGGGGCGATCGGGGGGTGCGGTCGACCGCAACATAGGACAGTCGACTGCAACATCGCCTGCACCTTGCTGCTGCTGTTTTCCCTTCTACTCACTTCGACGCTTCGACCTCCGTGCTTCATCTTACCTTCTTCTAATCTGAACAACTAGTATTCAAGACAAAATCCTAGCAAACTCCACCTTGGATTGCATACAAGTGCTATCACATGATGTGTTAGTCATCTCCAAACTCTAATAAATTCCACTTGCACAGAAAACTTAGAACAATAGCTTCTTCTTCTAGTTGAAATGATCTCTACCCAATCTCACCAATTCCAGTATACCCCTTCAATGGTACACCTCTGTAGATGTACTCACGAAGTTGCCAAACTCTGCACGAACTCCACCTACCCTTAGGCTTTCTCCACATCTCGACTATATGCGAACATCGTGGTCTCGTCTCTATGAATCTAGTTGCGGCAAACTAGCTCAGCTTGCGGAAATAACGGAAAAAGAAGAAACACTTGCACAAGTATTTCGGATTTCCCAAAGCTTGTAGAGATTGTTTTGGCTTGGCCCAACCACTCTCATACCTCTAATCACCTTACGACGACCCTGAAAAATAGACAAAATTCCACCTCGAGCTGTGTACATGCAGCTCCGTGCATCAAGAGTTCCAAAGGAAATCAGATTCCGTTTCAGCAGAGGAATATGCAAAACATCCCTTAAAGTGAACATATTTAGACCTGGAATCTTCAACTCAACTGTCCCCTCACCTACTACTTCACAAATCTCCCCAGTTGTCGTTGTCACACAACGCCCTGTAGTCGACTTATAAGTAGAAAACAGCTCCCTCTCGGAGCAAATATGAGAAGAACTTCCTGAGTCAAGAAACCAACTAGAATCCACTTCTAAAGAATTTAAAACAAGAAGACACGAACCACCTGAATCAAATGCACTAACCACATTAGCGGTTGAACTCCCGTTCTTTGTGCTCTCCTGATTCTGTAATTTCCAACAGTCTTTCTTGATATGCCCTGGCCTCTTGCAATATCGACAACGGATCGAATCCTTTTGCAAAGCACTCTTTCTTCCCTCTGAAGGACCATCCACTGCTAGACAACTTGGGAAAGGCGATGATTTCTGAGTCTCCTTCCTAAGTTGATTTTTCTTCAATGCTTTGATTACACCATCTACCGAAATACTCTTCTTAGCAGATCTACCGTGTAGCATGGTAGTGATCAAAGGCTTGTACAAATTCGGCAGTGAATATATCAGGTTGAAAGCTTTATCTTCCTCACACACATCTGTGTTGATCGCTTTAAGTTCAGATAATACCTTATTGAACTCTGTAATGTTGTCTTGGAGATTGGTACCTTCCTTCATAGATAAACGGAACAACTTCCTCTTCCAATGCATCCGATCTAATAACGACGAACCAGAGTAGTCGGCTATGAGTTTTTCCCACAAACTCGCCGCATCAGTTTCTTCAAGAAATCTGCACTTGACCTCGTCTGCCAAGGATAGTCGGATCAGACTTATGGCTCTTTCACGAATATCTTCCCAACTGTCATCCTTCATATCAGTTGGCTTTTCTTTCTTCTTAACGGCTAACTGCAACCGTTCTTGAACAAGAACATCATACATGTCAGGCTTCCAAAGATTGAAGTTAATCTTTCCATTGAACTGCTTGATCTTCAAAATAATGTGGCCTGTCATCTTAACCAAGGAACTCGGCAACCTGAAGCTCTGATATCAGTTGTTGGGATTGTGGCGTCAACCAACATCCATTGTCGCAGCGGAACTAATAGAGCAATGAGGAAGTCGAAGTAGATGAGACGAATAAATTGGGCAAGCAAGTAGATCCACCAAACTAACACAAACACATCGATGCCTTATCCCGGTTAGCTTTTGCTTAATCCGGAAAAAAATATAGGGAGATCTAATATTCAACTAGAAGAGATTACGCGGAGTTATTGGTTCACTCAATACAAGGAATTAAACTTACCTACCAAGAACTATCTCTCTCTCGAGCCTCTCTTTGCAATGGAGAAAATAATCTATGAAGTGCTACCTCTCATATTGGAGGGGTTTACAATATATATAGAAGAATAGAGAGAAACCTATGTCTAATCTTGATTCTCAGTCGTCTGATATAACCTGGAAAAGAAGTAACTGAATAGGAGCCCACGATCTAACTTGGAGTTGAAGAGTGGGCTGAAATAACCTAACAAATCGAAGCCCAAAAATGAATACACCGTTGCGGCCGGTCGACCGTCCATCAAGACCAGTCGACCGTACCTCTCTCGGACAATCTTTGTACTACGAGCGGTCGGGGGAATGGCCGGGGGTGCGGTCGACCGCAACATAGCCTGCACCTTGTTGCTGCTGTTTAAACTTCTACTTACTTCGACGCTTCGATCTCCGTACTTCATCTTACCTTGTTCTAATCTGAACAACGAGTATTTAAGACACAATCCTAACAGATTATCTATTAGAAAGCGTAATAAAAATATTCACAAATTATTTGAATAGATTCGTGCGATATGAATAGACAGTAGCTGTATGCATTCATGAATTAAACTACCAGGAAGTTTTTTTAATTTTTTTATTTACAAGAACACTTCCAGAAAGTAATTTTTTAAAAAAAGTTTTGTGCATAAATCTCTTAAATCGAAGCTCATCAACACTTTTATCTTTACTGTTACTTTAACTCAGAAGGGCTGAAGGTGAAACCAAACTACATTTACAAAGTTACAATGGACGTGTATTCATTTTTTGCTGGATGTTGCACATTGAATGTTGCTTACTTAATGGAAAGGAAAAAAAGGGGGAAAAAAAATAAATAAAAAAGAAAAAAGAAAGCACAAACAAAATTAGGGTCTTTGCTTAAGCCATTATATCCCCTGTACCTTAGGTTGTGCAGCATTTTGCTTCTAGGAGAAATATGTTAGATTAATGTCTCACATTCGAATGTTAACAATTCTTCAGAAGGACTTTTGTGAAAGTTGCAGTCAAAGCGACGGCTCAAAGGAATATTATAAGAATTTCGCAAATTTTCGGATGATTACTTGCTGCTAAAAATTAGGGAACAATAAAGCTTTATACGCAAGTTGTACTGCACGAACTGATGTCCCTCGATCTCCAACTATCTAACATTTTATAATAATTTTTATAATATAGTGCAGACCGTTCTAAACTCTGTCATAGTCTATCTCAAGCTAGGAATCCGATCACAATCCGAATAAGGACGGTGCGTTAGTCAGTTGATAGAAAGCATAAAATTTTGTCAAATCTTATGAACATGGCTCCTAATAATATACGCACAAATGTTAGGACATTCTCTGAAAGCGATGCATTGTGTTTGTCTTCGGGTGCTTGAAAAAATGTGGAAGGGGCGTCGCACCGGTGCCTGGGTACGGTGAAAAATGATTAAGGGTTCATGCACCAATCTGAACGTGTGCGAGTAAAGAAGCTTGTCCAGAAAAATATGTTTAGGTTAGCGACTTAAAATATACGAACACTGACAGGAAAATACATAGAATAGTAGATACCATTAGGGCTGCAATCGAGCCGAGCCAAGCCGAATACCTTCTGGCTCGAGCTCAGCTCGTTTACAAAACGAGCTCAATTTTGAGCTCGAGCTCGGCTCGAGCTCAGTTCGAGCCGAGCTTTGACCGAGCTTTGACCATATTCGAGCCGAATAGCTCGCGAGCTTAGCCTAAAAAATAATAATAATAAAGCTCGAGCTCGGCTCGTTTACGAAACGAGCTCGATTTTGAGCTCGGTTCGAGCCGAGCTTTGACCGAGCTTTGACCGAGCTCGAGCCGAATAGCTCACGAATAGCTCGATTCGTTTGCAGCCCTAGATACCATGATTAGAATGAATATTAATATAGCTTGTTTATAAGAAACAAAGTGGGTATGAGAGAAAGCTAAAGAGATAGATGATTTTAAATTATATTATACATGTAGAATTAAAATTAGACATGAAGTAGGAATTTTAGTAGATAAGCAATTCAAATGATATGTAGTAGGTGTTAATAGGAAATGTGATAAAATAATACAAATTAAGCTTGTATTAGGGAAAACATAATTAATACCATTAGTATTTATTGTAATGCCCTGATTTTTCAATTTATGAAAAATTATTTATTTTGCACGTAGTGTGCACGTGCAATATTTTTGGTTAATATCTTCATCAAGATGAGTAAAGATATTTTAATATGTGCTTTTAATTATTTTATACAAAAGCCTTCTTTCAATTAGACAAAAAAGCATTTTCTTTTAAAAGCCCAAAGTTAATTAAATTTATCATTTTTTTTTATTTTGACCCATAAACTAAAGCCCATGGATTAATCTTTTTTTTATACGACTTGTCATGTAGAATACAATTTAAAGACTATTTTATTTTTATACAAAAATTTTATGTACAATTTTTGGGCCTAGTTGCATGCATGTGCACTACGCGTACACGTGCAAAATGCACTCTTCTATGTAGGCCGGTTGCATTCTTTGGAGGGAAACCCAAATTTTTGAGTGGTGATCATGGTATGGTGGTTACTTGGTTGTGGGTAGTTATTGCAACTCCTACTTGCATCCTAGCCTTCCATCTTACAACCAACCAATTGATCATAGCCCTCCATTCTCCTTGATTTTTAGTATAAATACCCCCCCATGGCTAGTTATTCTTTTTTTTTTGATATATCGGATAGAGCCAAAAGGCTCCAGCCATCAAAAAAATATATTAATCAATAATAACAGTTAAGATACAAATAATTAATCGATGGCTTTACAAGATGTAAAACAATAAAAAGCGAACAATAAATAAAACAAACAAAGGCTGCTGAGCCAACAATACAGATAACAGCGCCACAGCAAACTCCCACGCCGAAACAAGAGGGCGGAACAAACGGCGAGACAAACGGCCAGACAATCCAGACCGCTGAACCCGATAGAGGAGCAGGACTTGAAAGATTGGGCCATGATACAGAAATACAACCCTCCCCCCTACGAAGGCATCCCAATTCGCTAGCAGTCCAAAGGAAAACTCTAGCAGCACAACGGAGGCGACACACAGCCGATATCAAGGGTATCAACGTGAAGGCAAGACTCAACTGTGCAGAAGCTGATGAGCAGACACAGGAGCAGTTTTCCTCGCAAGAATGCGAGCACTCACTCGAATAGGCAAATCATTAGTGACTTTATTTTTGTAACTCCGCTTGACGAGGGGAGGGGCATCCCTCGCCGAAGAGGGCGAAAAAATCGCAAAGACCGAAGCTGAGGCTTCGACTTTGATAGGGCACGACGGGGAAAAGCAACTACTGAGAGCGTCCGAAGTGACAGTTGGGATGGACTTGGTAGAGTCGTCCGAACGAGGGAGATAAGGATCATCAAAACTCGGAGAGATCTTAAGGGAAACGAAGTGGAAGAGATGTTTAAAAGCCGTCAACAACCCTCCCCCTACGAAGGCATCCCAATCCGCTAGCCGTCAACATGGCTAGTTATTCTTGTGCAAAACTATTCTCTTCCAAACTTATAGTCTATTATACATTATCTAGTAGTTATTTTTGTGAGTTAAAAGATTGAGTTGTGTGTGGGAGTTGTGCTTGCTTTCAATCAAAGAAGGAGAGGCCGGCTAGCAAAGGAGGAGCTCACGGTTTGGGTGCTCGGGCTTGGCTTGTGTGCGCGCTTCTAGGAGGAGAAGTATTCGGTTGCAAGGACTTGTGTTTAGGGAGTTGCTAATTGTGTTTTCTCTCCGTACAAGGTGGGTAGATTTTCCCTATTTCTAAATTAGAAATGCATGTTAGATATGAATGAATGAAGCATGAAAATGATTAAGAAGAGCACACTTTAATTGGGAAAAATGACTTCTTGAATGATTGAAATGTGGATATACAAATTTATATGTGGTTCTATTATTTAAGTTGTATGTGAATTGATTAGAATCATGGATTGATTGATAAAAATACATTTATTACTATCAAGAATTACACACAAAAGTTAGTAGTTTGATAATACCATTTCTTGTGTTAAATAGATCTTTTGTGTTAATATGGGCATGAATAATTTAAAATATGTGTTGCATGTTGGGTAAATGGTTAAAGACAGAGAATTAAGGTGAAAATTTATTGATAAAGAGATTAGAATGCTAAATGCGAAGAAATGTCGAAAGAAGAAGAAATGTAGTATTATAATGTGGAATTCGAATTAGTTACATGAAAATATGTTTTAATTATTACAAAAATTATTTTACTCATACTGGTATGTAAATTATGTGAGGAAGAATTAATTTGGAGTTGTACAATAATTTTTATGAAAACCAAATGAAATGGGGACTAGTTGAACATCGAAATGTTCTAAATAACAGAGAGTATGAGTTAAATGAAATTGGAATTATACTAGTGACAACTTGAGCACGTAGCTCAAGTGGTCGGGGGTTTTCTTCTGCTACAGTGTGCGGCTGGGTTTCATGAGGTTGTTGGTTCGAATCCCTGGTCGCTATACTTTTATTTCGTTTTTTTTAAACAAGAATAGCAGCGGCCGAGAGCTCTTATGGCTCTCAGCGTCTCTTTATGACGCCAGTAGCATTCGGCCTAGTGGTTGTGGCTTTCGGTTGGGTTCTCTATGGTGCTGGGTTCGAATCTTGTCCTTGGCAAGATTGAAAAACATTTTTTTTGAGGGTTTTAGTGCTCAAAAAAATTATGAGAAAAATATGGTTATTCTTCTAAAAATATAAGGGACTTTATAAAAATAATTTGGGAATTATTTGCATGAAATAAACTATGCTTTGAGAATAAAATGCATAAATAGAACTATGGTTCTATATGTATACTTTGTGAAAAATTATACCTTGCAAAAAGAACTTGAAATGAAGGATTAGAAGATTAATATAGTAAAGATTGAAGTGATATTATGTGATGGATGTGATTTATTCCTAATTGAGAATAGTATGAAAAATATGAATGGTGAATATTCGTTAGTGATGTAAAGTATTTCTCCTTTGAGAATAATGTGACAACTATGAAATGTGAATTATTCTCGTTGGAGAATAGTGCGACAAATTATGATGCGTGAATATCCATCTTGATTGAATACTAGTGATGTGGGTTTTAATGTGAAAATAACAATTCATGAGTTTCATGATGAATAATTAAAATTCATGTATAGTTATGGACTATTGAACAATTTAGAAATCATGATTGGAAAAGAGAAATGCTATTTGAGTATGATAACTCAACATAATGAATTTATGAATTGAAAATGCTCATTTTGGAAATTGTGAATTGGAATTGAAACGATTAAGAGTAGCTAAGTCTCCCCCGGCATTTGGAAAGAAATGAAATGAAAAATTGAAATGAAAGACCAAGGTTGGTCATGTTTGAATGAATGAATAAGTCCGGTTTAGTGGAGAGGCTAACTCTAGAGCTTTGATTTTTGTTCATGATTCTACTAAAAACTAAGGATTAGTACATAGTGAAGATGTGATGAAAGTGAGAGAAAAACACGAGTATGAGAACTAGGGTTTACGGTGCGGATGTGTGAGCCACAGAATGCATGCTTGATGAGTCAAGACATGACGTGGGCACAACTCAGTAATGATCGGACTCTAGCCACGCTTGTGGGATGTTTGGTGACTGCAAGAGGATCGTGTGCCATGAAGTGAGGCTGAATTGCCACAGAATGTATGCTTGATGAGTTAGGACATGGCGTGGGATTTTCCTCCAGAATTTTCTGTACACGAGCTTGTACTCATAGATCATCTAGGATACTCACCATAGTTACAGTAGTAGATTAAGTCATGGCGAGGGATTGAACCCTACAAAGATGAAGAACGATTAAGGGGCTTGCCCTCGGACCTATGTAGTATGGGATGCATAGAATCCGAACAAGTGTGCATTAGTGTCATATTATATAAATAACTGCATTAAGGACTAAGTGCACAATCACAACACGACATCAATAGGGTAGTCCCTTTAGTTTGAATGTGACAAGTTTGTGTTTGCTAAATATGGAAAATAAGTTATACTATTTCCGGCATAGAGAGGATGGCCGTGTATAATGATCGTCGGTTGAATAAACTGACGTACCCACAGTCTTATATGCAGGTAATGGCTTGATACAGATTAAAGAGGAACAAATGCTTAAAGATTATTCAATGTTGTTGTACATTTGTTTCATTGTTATAAATTTTACTTCTGCTGTGCAATGTAAAGTGTAATATTGATGTAAACTCTGATGTAAATTGAAAAGTTTAAATTTCCTTGTAAAATTGTACTAAAGGAAGCAGAAAGATCCTGTATAACATCTCGAATTCAGTGTATTTGGGATTCGGGGCGTTACATTTATGCACCCCAAGTAGGATTAGATGTACAAACTAAAAATATATTTTGAAAAAATATGGATGAGATAATTTAAGGAGTGCCCTTAGGCGAGAAATTATTCGTGGGAGGATATTTCAATAGACATGTAGGAGAATATAACATGAGATGTGAGAGGATACATAGAGTACATGGATTAGGAAATAAGAACGATGGTGGAGAGACTCTATTAGATTTTGCCGCTTCGTATGATCTTATACTAGCAAATATATATTTTAGGAAGAGGGATGAACATTTGATAACCTTTAAAAGTGGGGCAAATAAGAGCCAGAATGATTTTTTTCATCACTAGAACGGTGGATCGCTTGGCATGTAATGATTGTAAAGTTATACCGAGAGAGTGTTTAACCTCACAACATAGATTAATGTTGTTGAATGTTAAGATTATGAAACACCAGTGCGAGGAAAGAGATTAGGTACCCAAGAATTAGGTGGTGAAACTTGAAGTGAGACAAACTAGAGGTTTTTAAAGATAATGCTCTTAAAGGAGCATCATAGAGTTGAGAAGAGGAGACAAATATGATGTGGACCAAAATGGCGACCTACATAAGAGAAATTTCAAATGAGGTACTTGGAGAATCTAAAGGTAGAGGGTTGATAACTAAAGAAACATGGTGGTGGCAAGAAGAAGTGCAAAATATTGTGAGAGAAAAATGATCAACCTTCAAAATATGGTAAAATAGTAGAAATAAAGAGGATTTGGAGATGTATAAAACCGTTAGAAAATAAGTAAAGAAAGCGATAAGAGATTCAAAAGAAAAAAAATTATGATGATTTATACACAAAATTAGGAACAAAAGAAGGAGAAAATAGTATTTATAAGCTTGCTAAACAAAGGGATATAAAAACAAAAGATATGGATACAATTAGGTATATTAAGAGCGATGATTCAAAAGTCTTAGTAAAAGATGAGGAAATTAAGGAAATATGACTAAATTACTTTGAGAAATTATTAAATGAAAGGGTTGTGGGCAACTTAAATATAGAGCACTTGAGGGAGAGTCGAGAGCATATATTTTTCTATAGAATTAGGACCTCGGAGGTTCGAAATGCTCTAAAAAGGATGAAAATAGGAAAAGCTTTATGATCGGATGGTATACCCATTGAAGTTTGGAAATGCCTTGGGGATGTAGGAGTAGGTTGGCTAACAAGATTATTTAATGGGATTTTGAGAACTAAGAAGATACCTGATGAATGGAGAAAGAGTATTTTAGTACATATATATAAAAATAAATATGATATACAAAGTCGCTCCAACTACCGAGGGATTAAATTAATGAGCCATATAATAAAAAAATTAGGAGAGAGTAATCGAATATAGACTGAGACTAGAAGCTACAGTGTCTGAGAATTAGTTTGGATTTATGCCTGCGATGTCAACAATGGAAGCAATTTATGTACTGAGGAGACTTATGAAAAAATATACGGAGAATAAGAAAGATCTACTTATGGTGTTTATAGATCTAGAAAAACTATATGATAAAGTCCCTAGAGTCATAGTATGGTGCATGTTAAATAATAAAAGAGTAACTGTTCAGTATATTGAGGTAATTAATGATATGTATGAAGGGGCAAAGTCCACAATTAGAACAACCACATGAGAGACCAATGATTTTTCTATTACAGTAGGTTTACACCAAGATTCGGCTTTAAGCCCTACATTTTTGCTTTGGTTATGGATGAATTGATGCGAGGAATACAAGATGAGGTGCCTTGGTGTATGCTTTTTGCCGATGATGTCGTCTTAGTGGACGAGACTAGAGCATGAGTCAATGCTAAATTAGAATTGTGGAGAGAAACTCTGAAAGGTATAGGCTTTAGAATAAGCAGAACTAAAACAGAGTATATGAAGTGTAATTTTAGTGATATTCGGAAAACAACTGAGGAAGTAGTAAAACTTGATGGTCAAGAGATACCTAAGAGAGACTGTTTCCGATATTTAGACTTGATTATACAAAGAGATGGAAAATTTTGTGATGATTTTATACATAGATCCGAGCAGGGTGGCTTAAGTGGAGAAGTGTCAGTAATGTTTTGTGTAACAAACATATACCTTTGAAGTTGAAGGAAAAAATTTACAGGACGGCTGTTAGACCATCAATGATGTATGATGTAAAGTGTTGGCAACATAGAAATAACATGTCCAAAAAATGAGTATAGCGGAGATGAGGATGCTAAGATGGATGTGTGGTAAAACCAGGAATGATAGAATTAAAAACGAGCATATACGAGATATGCTGAAGGTAGCTCCTATCTGAGATAAGTTAAGAGAGAATCACCTAAGGTGGTTTGGATATGTCACACGTAGACCTAGTAATGCCCCCCTTAGAAAGAGTGATTTGATAAGTATTGAGTGTAGTGTTAGGGGTAAGGAAAGACCTAAACTTACTTGGGTGGACACGGTGAGAAAGAATATGATAGCTTGTGACCTTACAGAAGATATTGCGCTAAACCGAGCAGAATAGAAAATCATGATTCATGTAGCCGACCCCAACTAGTTGGGAAAAAGGCTTTGTGCAGACTGATCTACTAGCCTAGTGATAAACATTTTCGCTAGTGAGTAAGAATCTCAGAGACTAAATCGTGTTTGCAACCAAATTCGTTGCAACTGAGCTTAAATGCAACTAAGTTGCAAACTGAAGCACGGTAGCAATGTTTAGTACGCATCTTTAAGGTTCAATTAAATGTAGCTTCACTTCTTAGTTATAAAAAATAGGTTACTTGCAACTTTCAACTTACACTAATTTTGTGTGCAAGTTGAGTTTCACTTGCACTGAAAATTCTGAGGGGGTGTAAATGGAAAGAGATTTCAAAAACATTGTGTGATTTTAAAATTATTGTATTTTCAAATTTAAATCACGGTGATTTTAAAAATTAAATACACACCTAGTGTGATTTAGGAGTCACTCAACTTGAACTTTGCATACTTATTATTATTGTTATATATGATTATGAGTTAATAAAATAATCATAATGAAATTAAATTATTTTACTTTATCATTTTCAATCAAAATATTAGTTTTACTAAATAACACATGTAATTTACTTTTTTCTAAAACTAATATGTTGAAGCCAAAGAAATTGGCATAATTGGTTTGTAATATATTCATCTAACAACAAGAAGAAATTTTTACAAACAAAAAAAAGTTGAATATCTTGATTACATTTACAAAATTCCATAACATATAATTTTGTCTATGGATTATGTTGACCTAAATGTAATTTTCAAAAAACATAGAATAATCAGTTGAAAAGTGGTATGTAAAACTCAATAATATAGTGGTTGATAAAATCATAATATCTAAAAAAAGGGAGAAAGATTATATGTTTTTCTTGCTCTAACGCGAAAAAAAACAATATTGACTCTTATGATCAAAACTAATTACGAAGATTTTGTTTTTATCTTTTTATTTATTTACATTGTTTGAGTTTTCAAAAATGATTAAGAATAAGAAGGGAAAGATGCTTAACAAACAGAGGAGAAAGAATATGAAAGGTTCCATGGAATTTAAAAACCATAGTTTGGGAGGTGTGTATTTGGAGTAAAGATGTGGGTCTCGTTTATTTATATAGGGGGTGTATTCAATTAGGATTTTCAAAGATTTTTTTTTTGACTTTTTATAATCCATGGATTGTTGTGAATTGTTTAAAACTCATGAATTGTTGTGGATTCTTTTAATTCTATATGGAATCTCATAGAATCTTTTGTAATTTTTTTATCAGTATTTGTTTGGAATTGTATGGATTGTCCAATAACTATAATATAATAAAAAGTTTAACAAAATTTTATCAAATACAATTTTTTTTATCTTTGTCAAAAATATAGTACCATAAATGCAAAGACGATCAAATAAGTACATTAACGAATACGCAAAGAAAATTAAAGAAATACATCGTAAAAAGTTAACCATCTTGATTTTCATCATCTCTTCGATTCTCATTCTCATTCTCATTGTCTTGATTCTCATTGTTATTCTCTCGATTTCCATCATCACTGTCATCATCACATCATCATCATCATCATTATCATCATCATGCGGCCTATCGCGCCACATAGCGTCTTACAATAAAACTACTTTGATTAAGAGGCACAAAAATATAGAATGAGAAGAAGAGGTTGAAAACCGTACGAAAATATAAAGAAAATAAAGTAACAAGAAATGAAATCAAACCGAGTCTAACCGAGTCCGGTGTGTCACACAAATTCCTTAAAACATATTTGTCTCTTCAACCGGTGCTGGAGGAATGTTGTGGCATCTGTCTCCCAGTATAAAACGATCGTTCGGTGTCAACGACAGCACAACGTCACACTTCCGAACTGATTGAAGTGCACAACTATCACTGACACGAAAGAACACCAGAACAAAGAAGGACAGAGGGGAATTCTGTTTGGAGAATTTTCGGTGGATCGAATGAGAAGGAAGTGACCTCAATTTATAAGGCTATGGGGACGAGTTGGGGTTCAAGTTGTTCAGACATTCATGTCCGCAGGACGTGCGGGCGCATACAAGTCGCATGTAATCCGATCCAAGATTTGCACCCCCATGCGCGCTCGAGTGAGAGCCTTCCAGCTTGCTTTCTTACCAAGCTAAGAAATGAGATATTATCTATACCCTTTTAGTTCTTATGATTTTTTCCAATATGGGACTAAAGTTCCCCAACCAATTTTTTCACATCAAGTAGCTCACTTAGAGAGACAATTCCTCATTCACCCCATAACCGTTTTGAACAAGTAAATATATGATTTTGATGTACTCATGAAGAAGAACACAAATTCATAAAGATCTCTCACTAATATATAGTGGATCTTACCCAAAATTTACCTCAAAACTGGTTTATAAAATGGTGTTAAAACACCCATTTTCTAACAACTTAGCATTGCTAAGTCTCCAAGCATTAGCTTCTGTTTTGTTGAGTTTGGAAAAGTAGTTCTAGATTTTTCTTCTTCCATTTCAAGATGTGATAACGAATCACCTTCTTGTTCTATAGGAAATTCATCAGAACGATACTATTTGTGAAGAAAGTTGTGTAATCCAACCCAAGCTAGCACTAGATCTGCCTATGTCTCAAATGGGAATTAATGTGCATTTTTGAAAATTGTGAACCGGGATTTGAAGATACCAAATATTCTCTCAATCACAATCCTCAATGATGCACGACGAAGGTTGAATAACTCGCGTGCATCTAGGGGATGACGGCCTTCACCGCCAAATTCTTTGAGATGATAACGAATTCCTCGTAATGGAGCTAAAAATTGGCGTCGTTTAGCGAATCCACAATCCACTATTAAATATTTTCCTAAAAATACATATACAATTATTCACATGCCACAAAATCAGTACGCAGTTAACATAAATTCAACTAGATAAAAAAAAGAAACTTCTAAGCTGTAGACAATGATTTTTTTATATATATTGAAAGGTCATAAAAAGATAAAAATTATTATTTACCTTGGGGCACTTCCAGGCCATTTCTCCTTGATCAGGCATCTTTTAACACTTTTGAATCATGTGCCGAATCTACATATGTAGTTTTACACAAAGCCATTAGTAAAAAACAACACATAAACACTAGTTTCATGCATAATTAGTCCACCTAAAAAAAAACACAAACAAACTTGAATTTTCAACATAACAAAATAACAATAATAATCCAACAATAGTTGAAACCAAAATATTTGAGAAAAAACAAATGTAATGAAAACTCTCAAGCAAAAAAAAATAACATATAAAATACTGATAACAAATCTAGCACCAACATGACTCAATGATTTATAATCCTCGGGTCTTGTAGTGTATCCAATTGTGTCGTTCTTCCAGGAACATATTCAAAAACACTTCTTTTTTTTCTTTGGTATCGAGCAACTCCACCGCTTTGAATTTAGTCCCTTCTTCCATGTTTGGGATCTCCTTAGTAACATCCCAAATTTTATACTCTTTCTCCTCTTCTCTTTTTTGTAGAAGGCTGTAAATTCCTTCAAAACTTGTGGAAATTTTATCAAGCTTTTCCACTAAAGAACCTCCTTCTTACTCATTTCTACCTTTCTTTTTTGGGTTGTTTTTGGCATGGGAACCTCGAAAGTTTCAGGGTTTTGGAAGGGCAATGTGGAATGAATTAATTGATTGTTCTTAGTTGGTGCTACAAATGTGTCACGCCCCGCTTCCCCAAAATACGGAATACAAGTATATAACATTGACCCAGCGAATGACTAACATCAGCAATAAGCTGTTTATCTGATTAACTCAACAATATAATTAATACAGAATAATTGCGCAGACAATAATAATAATCTCATGAATAATAATACTTGGAATGTAGCAATAAAAATATCCAAATATAATAATAATCCAACATCTAGAAACAAATAGCAATATTCGGGTCATAAGCCCAATACAATGAAATAACAATAATCCAATAATTAAATCTTCATAACAAAGCAATAAATATTTATTAAGCGGTGATGCAGTCAATTTCTTCACCAATGTGTTCTCCTAATCCATCGGGCAATTCTCCATCAACACCTGTAAACACTTCATCTAAAAAGAGAAGAAAAATTGTCCTTAGAGCAAGTCATGAACAGCAAGTAGAGAAAGCAGGGAACAATAGAATAACGGTATAAAATGAATTAATGGATCAATAGGAATCAATAACATGGGACAATAATCATGATAATCGATGCAATGGCTATAAACAATGATTCAATAATCAATAACAATAATCAATAATCAATAACGGTAACACTTAGCCAATATTTGATATCAATAGGAACAATGAGGAACAACATGCAATGTCGGTGTTGTGTCAATCCTTATATGTATTAATCATTTTAATCCTAATTAATGCATGTACTACTGTATCTCATACTACAGGTTCGATGCATATAATCAATTTACGTTTTTGACTTAGTGGTAGGCTCTATAGTTCATGTACTCAGCAACGGTAATTAATATTCAATAGTGACCGATGACCGAATCAATCGAGATACTGTAGTCAGTAATCTACAATTAATCGATGACCGATATGACCAATAGACCAATAAAACAATAGACCAATTGACCAATAAATAGGGAATCACGGGCCCCTCCTCCGATTACAGTTCCTATATTGTCCACTACTAAATGGCAATTCCTTAAATCCCGGCTTGTTAATTATTTTATCAATGCAACAATACAATATGCAGTCTAGAGATATTTCGGTGAACGTTAGAAATAATAGGATGATAAATTGAAGTAGGACAATTCGAATGATGACAATAACTCATTAGGATCATGCAATACAACATACATTCATTAATTCATGCAATAGTACAATATAGGAATAATTAATCTATTAAAAAGTGGAATCTAAAATTCTGGACAGCAAGCGCAACCTGTACAAAAATACAGTTTCCTGCTGACTCAGAAATTGAAAGTTGAATCAGTTAAAAAATCTGGAAACTAGACTTCCACACGGTTCCAACGCATATTTAAAGTTCAAATTCCGACAACAGTAGCTAGGTCAAACACATGTTTCTTTACAGGTTTTATATTCAGGCAGAAATTCGACATCTTGTTATTTTAATTTTAGAATCAGCAAAAACTCAATATTTTCTGGACTCCTGAACATGTTAAGAAACAATTTGAAAATTTTTAGATTAAAAATTAATCATTTGATCAATATTTTTACTGTTTAAACATGAAGGGTACGAGAATCTGAAAATCTGAAAGTAAAAACACAACTGTAGTAAAACGAGCATAACTTTTACTACAAAACTCGGAATTCAAAAATTTAAGATTTTCTGGAAAGTCTACAACTCTTATTCAGAAAGTATTTCATTTTAAGATCATTTACTAGTTCGAAAACAGCGGTCAATGTTCAGGTCAACAAGCATATACAGTTTTTAGGGTATTTTTCTTGAAATTAAATTAATTAGACATGATGGGTATCGGTTCTTTAGTCAATAAACTATATAATCAGCATGATGAGTGTCAAAACATGATAATTAAAACTAAATCACGCTCATACATCAATTTATTATCAATCAATCATCAATCGATTAAACAACATACAACCTAGCAATTGTCTCTACAATAATTTATTTGTGTGTCAATTATATGAACAACCCTAGTATCAATTCTATATGTACTCATAAAAGATCCAAACTTTAGAGTCAAAAGTGGCACGATGTCAAGAATATTGGGGTTAGCTCGTGTAAACCCTCAATAGACCCAACGAATAGATAAACAATGGATAATACGATAACAAAGAGATCTACTTGCAAGAATTTCAATGAAACTTGAATTTGATACAATTAAAAATTCAAGAGGATGGTAATTTGCCTGTTAGACGGTGAAAATAAATACCAAGAATAACGAGATACAAATTCCAAAGCAACGAACTCACGAACTAATAAAAGCATGGAAACACGTGCACTCTATGTGCACAAAGAAATAGCAATAGCAGCAACTGTACAATAGCACCACAGAGAAGAAGACAGCAACCATGGTATCAAGTGAGAGGGTGACGGTCGGCGCTGGACGAGGGCGTCGACGCCGGGAGGTGGTCGGCGCGAAGGTGTCGACGAGAGAGGAAAAGAGCAACAAAGGGGTGATGGGATCTGGGCTGGCTATCGTCGTTGATTGAAAAAGGGAAGGGAG
Source organism: Hemerocallis citrina (assembly GCA_017893485.1). Lineage (NCBI taxonomy): Eukaryota > Viridiplantae > Streptophyta > Magnoliopsida > Asparagales > Asphodelaceae > Hemerocallis > Hemerocallis citrina. Next base: position 125,559,476 of record CM030365.1, read on the forward strand.
GTCGGGGTTTTGTGGTGTGCTGGCAGCGTCAACAGGAAGGCGGCGACAAGGGGTGGCGCTTGGAGGTCAGGGTGAGCGTCGGGGTCGCCGGAGGGGGGAAAACTGGTCGGAGAAGGAGCTGAACAGTATTGGTTCTACTGTTGGACGGGAAAACAAACGAGAGAGAGAGAACGGGAGGAGCGAGGAGAGAGGTGAGAGGATAGACGGCTAGAGTTTCGATTTTGTGTGCAAAAATTTGGGTTAGCATTAGAGTTGTATTTATAGGGTACAATTAGGGTATTGGGTTAGTGAATTAGGGTCCAATAATAGCGGATTAAGGTCAATAACACATCAAATTGGGTTTTAGGATTCAGTTAGGAGATAGATCAAAATCAACAGGGTTCAAATAAAAATACCCACAATAAATAAGAGAACAATAGGATCGACAATAAAAGCTCAATCAAAAGAACAAAGAACTTTATGAACAAAAATTAAAATCCAAATAAATAGATAAATAATACAAATGAAAACAATATAAGTTGGCTTGAAATTAAATTAGAATTCACCACGAAAATCAGATCAAGTATGAAAACAAAATAATTCGTTAAATGTACTTTAATTAAGTAATCAAGGAATAACGATTAATAGTTATAATTATAAAAATAATAAAATCATACAATAAAATAATTATTCGGGTTTAACAATTTATTAAAATGACCTAATAAATATATATACATATAATTTGGACTCAAATACAAATAGTTGATCAATAAGATCTAGAAAATAAGATCAAAACACATCGTTATTCGAAATGAATAAATTTTCGATTAGAAAAAAAATTTTAATATAAAATCCAAAACGATTTTAACAAATAATGAATTTATAATATCGAAATATAGAAAATATTCAGATAATACGTATTTACGGAAATGGGGGTTACAAAATGCCTTGCTCTCCATATCATAATCTAAGTCTTCTATGCGCACATCTCTACTTTCTCCAACACCAAATGTGTTTGGTTTGTATGTCTTGCATACACATGTCCGATGAAGAGGACGATGAAGCATTGAGATGGATCGAAATAAGGCATCGAAGAAGAAGGAAAGCAGTCAGTAGATGAAAACAGGTGGAGCTGCGGTCGACCGCACTGACTGTGCAGGGTTCCCGAGAGGGGAACGATCGATCGCCTGTTGTGTACGGTTGACCGATCGCGGCACTGATGGGTTATTTGGGTCAGGTCTTGGAGATTCGTGATAAGCCCAACTTTTTCTTCCAGTCAAATTGTATGGCTCTCAATGTAGGGTTATCTATTCAGTAGTAATCGAATGGTTAATGTATCAAGTGTATTAAACTAGGGTTTCTCCAAATATATAAATTCAATGCAAATGGCTCCTAAAACGATATGATTCTATTGAGTGTTGAATAGAAGAAGAGAGTACTTCGTCATCCCTTTAAATGAAAGGATAAAAGATTTCTCCATTGTAAACAGCAACCAAGTTCTAGTTAGGCTTGACAGAGAGTCGTGGTGAGAATTGTAATATTCTTTTATCTTCTCTAGTTGAAATAACATCTCGGTTCTTCCTTCCCTGATTAAGGTGAAAGCCCTAACCAGGACAATTCTTGTGTGCTTTTGTGTGTGGGGTGATCTAGTTTTGTTTGGTGGTTTGTGTTGATTATGTCGAAGACTCAACAAGATCCTCAATTTTCTAATAAGTGGTATCAGAGCATTCAGGTGCGTGGGTTTGTTCGAGTTCCTTGGAGAATATGACAGATCAAAAGACGAAGATCAAGCGGTTTGATGGTAAGATCAACTTCAATCTATGGAAGGTGGACATGTATGATATTTTGGTTCAGAATGTCTTACACCTTGCCATAGAAGAGAAGAAGCCAACCGACGTGAAGCAGAAGAAGTAGGATGATATTTGTTTGAAGGCCTTGAGTTTAATCCGGTTGCAATTGGTGGACGAAATCAAGTGTAATATTCTTGAAGAGAAAAGTGCGGCGAGTCTATGGGCGAGACTCAAATCTGACTACTCTGGGTCGTCGTTGCTAGATCGGATGTATTGGAAGAGAAAGTTGTTTAGGTTTTCAGTGAAGGAAGGTACTCATCTTCAAGATCATATTGTGGAGTTCAATAAGGTAATATCTGAACTGAAGGCGATTAACTCTGATGATCTTAGCGAAGAGGATAAAACTTTCAACTTTATTTATTCACTGCCAACTTCTTATGATCACTTGATAACTACCATGCTACATGGAAAATTAGTTAAGGAAATACTTACAGTAGTGGGGGTGATTAAGGGTCTGCAGGAAGATGAACTAAGAAAGGAGACTCATAAAGGAGGGTCTATTTCTGCAGGGTGTTTTGCGGTAGATGGTGATACTTCAATTAGAAGGGATGCAGTACACAAGGGTGCCACTATTGTAGAGGAGTTGGGCATTATAAGAGAAACTGTCGCAAGTGGTTGAGTTAGAAGAGTGTTACTAAAAGAGGTGATCAAGCCAATGTAGTCAACGCTACTTATTCAGGCAAATCACGTAAATCTTATAACTTCAACCCATGTCTTCTTGTTTTAAGTTCTTCAAATGTGGATTCAAGTTGGTATCTTGATTCAGGAAGTTATTCTCATATTTTTCCTAAGAATGAGATGTTTTATACTTGCAAGTTGTCAACAGGCCGTAGTGTGAGAACGGCTAGAGGGAAGATTTGTGAAGTAGTGGGTGAGGGAACAATTGAATTAAAGATGCCAGATGGTAAAGGGTTCACACTAGAAGAGGTCATGCATATTCCTTCAATACAGTAGAATCTGATATCCTTGGAGACTCTTGATGCTCGTGGTTGCCGGTACACAGCTCGAGGTGGAGTTCTGACAGTTTGGGATAGTCGTCGTAAGATAATGAAGGGTAAGAGGGAAATTGAGCATGGTCAGCACAACCTCTACTAGCTTTGTGTGAGCAAAAAAACTCGGTCGAGTGTATGGAAGCTCATTATTCCTAAAGCATTATCTAGTAAGCCGTCACCAGAATTACCGAATCGAGACAACAGCATTCGAATATCGTTGGAAGGTGGAGAGAGCCTTGATGTAGGTGGAGTTCGTGTGGAGGGTGGCACCTCTATGATTACATCTACTGGGGTGTGCCCTTGAGGAGGGCATACAGTTGGAGGAAAACAAATGGAGGTAGATTTCAACTAGTTGAAGAAGCCATAGAAATGTGTTGTTTACAAAGCAGAGAAGAAAGGTCTAGAAGAATTTTAAATCACATATGTATGGATTTCATGAGTATGCAATCCAAGGTAGAGCTGTTGAGTTTGTATGTCTTGCATACATATGTAAACAAACAGGTGGAGTTGTGGTCGACCACACTTGGGGTTGGTCAACTGCCCCGACTGTACAGGATTCCCGAGAGGGGAACGGTTGTCTGTTGTGTACGGTCGACTGATCGCGGCACTGATGGGTTATTTGGGTCGGGTCTTGGAAATTCGTGACAAGTCCAACTTCGTCTTCAAGTCAGATCGTACGACTTTCAATGCATGGTTATCTCTTCAGTAGTAATCGAATGGTTAATATATCAAGTGTATCAAACTAGGGTTTCTCTATATCTATAAATACAATGTAAATGGTTCCTAGAACGATATAATTCTATTGAGTGCCGAATAGAAGAAGATAGTACTTCGTCTGAGAGGGTGAGAGATTTCTCCATTGTAAATAACAACCAAGTTCCAGATAGGCTTGAGAGAGGGTCGTGGTGAGAATTGGAATATTCTTTTATCTTTTCTAGTTGAAATAATATCCCGGTTCTTCCTCCCTCGAATTAAGATGAAAGCCCCAACTGGAAAAATTCTTGTGTGCTTTGTGTGATTGGTGTGATCTAGTTTTGCTTGGTGATTTGTTTTGATTGTGTCGAAGACTCAACAAGATCATTAATTTCCAAACAAAATGTTCTTGCATCGGTAATACTACCCAACCAGATTGACTTTTTTCCAACAGCTACACGATTCCCAATAGTAATTTCCAAATCCTCATAATCTTTATATGTCTCACTGCGTAACTCGATATCCTTTGGATGTGTCTAGCAAAACATAAAACTTTTTAGAACTATATTGCATTACTTATTCAAAATAAGATTATTATAATTTTTTTTATATATTTAGGAAACTCACCTTAAAGTATTCATCCCATACTTCATCAAGAGTAGTGAACTTTTTTGTAGTAGAGTCAAAACCAAAACCAGAGCAAAAAAGCATAAGTTTTGAATAAGGGATCCACCAGCCTTTAAACCATATCAAACGACTTTGGTAATGCGTGTAGGTTTTATGACCTCAAAGTTTTGCATTAAAAGGCGAAAGTATATGTTTTTTTCACTGTTTGTTTGGTGAAGATGCCACTATTGTCACGCCATCCCTGACAAACGCCATCAACCATGAGCTCCAACAAAAAGTTACTCTCTTTCGTGGTCCATTGCTCATTATTTCTCCCCTTTTGGGCATCTTCTTGTGGATCACCCATGATGATATTACTATATTATACATAGTAAATTGCATCTTAATATATATTTATAGTCTTTTGCTTCAATTACATATTTACCTATTTATAATCAAATTAAAGAGGAAAATTTCGCAAAAGCAAATAAAGCAAATAAAGCAAATAAAGCATTTTCCTATTCATATAACAATAAACGAAAGCAAATAATTTTTTATAGTTGATTTTTTAGTGTGATCGATTATTGTTTTGAAAAGTTTGTAGTAAATTTATGGCTGCATGACATAACTACAAGCTTGTTTGTTTTTCATCTAAATAAATTAAAAGTAGAAGTATCCTTTTTTTTTCCATTCATAGTCTACTATTTCAACACGAAAATATACTATTTCAACATAGAAATATCTATTTTTTCTTGGCACAGAAAAAAAGAATGATATTTTGTACTTACTGAAGTTGCATCCAGAACTATGGTAATGAAAATTTGTCGAACATCTACCATGCATAAGATTCAATTTGCAAATAACCACAACAAGACCCATGACAACTTTCCCTTTCAAAAGAATAATAAGACAGAATCACACAAAATCAATATAAAAAAATACCCAATTAATTTTTTTATAGATTAATCAAAAACCCTAGCATAATCTGAAACCCTACCTTGGGGGAGAAGAGAGAGTTACCTGGTTGGCGGCGACTATTTTAGAAGGCAGCAGTTTGAGGAGGAAGATGATGCGGGTTGGAGGAACGGTGGTTTGATGAGGAAGAAGATGCGGGTTGGAGGTACAGAAGAGAAGAGAAGAAAAAAAGATGCGGGTTGGAGGCGTGAAGGAGAAGAGAAGAAGAAAAAAAAAGAATACGTGAAAATCTATAGGTTGGAGACCTGACTTCTCATGAGTTTTGGTATTTATACCTGGTCCCTTAAAATCCTCCTAAATTAGTCATCTAATTAAATCATTGAAAATCATTTTGTTATTGAATGCAATCAAATTTAGACGGATAATTTAAAATCCTGATTAAATACATCAATATTTTAAAAGACTTTTTAAATTTTTGTTTAAATGCATCAAGATTTTAAAAGACTTTTAAAAATCCTGATTGAATATCCATAGAGTCTTAAAATACAATAAAATCCTTTAAAATCCTTATTGAATACACCCCCCAAAATGTGATTTCATCACTATGACTTTAGAATGACATTTGACTAACACCAAACTTTCAAATCATACTTCCACATCCTCTCCTACTAACATGTAACTTTTAAAACACAATGATTTTAAAAGTGTGTTTTTTAAATTCCTTCCCACTAAGAGCATCCACAGTCGTTTGCTTATTTGCCATTTTTTCTATTTTTTTGACTGTAGCTCACACAGTCGTGAGCTATTTTGCCATTTTTTGACAAATCATCTACAGTAGAAAGGAAAAAATAGCATTCCATATAGCAAAATGCATATTATAGCAGACGAAACATCAGTTATTTAATTATTATTTTAATTGATCGGACGAAACATGATGTTTCGTCCGAAGTAAAAAATAAAATAAAAACCAAATAAAATAACCGGTTAAATGAATTTAATCGTGGGAATGAACATGATGTTTCGTCCCAAGTGAGATGAAACATCATGTTTCGTCCCAATCCAATTTTTTTAAAAAAATTTATTTAAAAAATTTATTTTTTAAATTTTAAATTTTTTTTGCAATTATCTAAATTGATTTTGCAAATTTTTAAATTGTTTTTGCAAATATTTTTTACAAACTATTTTTTAAAATTGTTTTTGCAATTTTTTTTTTGCAAAAAAAACTTCCGCAAATTCCGGACGAATCATCATGTATCGTCCGGTTTTGTGATTTTTTTGCACATTTTGTAAAATTTTAAATTATTTTTGCAAAAAAAAACTTCCTTTTTGGGACGAAACATCATGTTTCGTCCTGTATTTTTTATTAATATTTTATCAGTATAATTTTTTTTTAAATTACAGACGAAACATGATGTTTCGTCTGTTTCTTTTTTAACGACCTTATGCATTTTTTTGCCATTCGACGACTGCAGCGTTTTATTGAATTGGATGGGCAAAATATACATTTTTCTATTTTTTACATTGAACGACTGTGGATGCTCTAACACCCCTTAGTACACCTTCTACCAAATATTGTAACCGGTGGTGTGATTGAACTGCAATTGCAGTCGTAAGTACAACCGTAGTTGGAGTTGCAATGCAATGAAGTCTACCAAACACTTGAGACCATGTTTGGATACGAAGGTCAGTAGAGTTAAGTGAAGACTAGTGGAGATGACTTGTATACCTGTAGGTATCTACACTTTGGTCCATCTGGATCATATTCTACAGGTATGTTGCCTCATTATTTTTCACGTTAAAGTTAAAAATAAAATGAAGATTATGACAGATATCTAAACTCCAATCCAACTGTATTTATTTTTAAAGCCAAAATAAATGTATATGTATACATTCAATAGTTGTAAAACTCTATCTTTACTTAAAACTACTTATGGGCATTCTATATCTCTACTATTATAATGGGAGAAGGGCTTAGTGGTATTTGTCATTATTTTTTTTTTTTTTTCATTTTGTCATTTTGAAGCCAAATGACTTATTTTGGTAAATATTTTCAAAAATGGACCAGTTTGGTAAATAGTTTCGGCGGTGGATCAGTTTGGAAATTATTTCCCTTTTTTGTCTTTTCCCTTCTTCCTCCGCGTGCACGTGCGAAAGTGGACCAGTTTGGTAAATATTTTCGGCGGTGGATCAGTTTGGAAATTATTTTTCTTTTTTTTTGTCTTTTTCCTCCTTCCTCCACGTGCATCGCACGTGCATGATACTAGTTTGTATATAGTCAGGGACCTCTGTGTGTGCCTGAAATAAGTTTATAGGTACGGCCAACGGCATTGTTGAAAAAGAAAAAGGAAAATAGAAAAAAACATGTGGATGTGGTCCTTTCTTTCTCTCAAAGGACAGAACATGAATCTCATTCCTCATCCACTAATTCCACACACCGCCAACAACCAACTCCACCACCACCTCCTGTTTCAATCGCAGACATCCATTCATCAACAATAACAATAACAACAAGCCCAACTTCTCCCTGTTTCGGTCCATCCCAATTCCATCTTCATCCACACACACACACAAGAAACCAAACCCTATAAACAATTTCTTTCACATCGCATCACTCTAGTCTGGCTGCATATCATGCATCCAATTTCAATTTCACACGCACACGCTCACCAACTTACTCACACACTCCTCCCATCTTTTTCTTGATTTCCCTTCCTTCAAAACCCTAACAACCAAATCAAGAAACCCATCCCCCCCCTCAAAAAAAAAAAAAAAGGAAAAAAAAAAAAGGAAAAAAAATGTCTGAAAGCCTTGTTGTTTCCACTCCCACCACAACCACTCCCTTCTCCTTCCTCTCCGACGACATCGTCCTCAACATCTTCTTCAAACTCGAATCCGACCCCCGCGACTGGGCCCGCCTCGTCTGCGTCTCCACCCGCTTCTCCGTTCTCATCATCTCCATCTGTTACCCCTCCCGCTGCTCCCAAACCATTCCTTCCGTCCTCTCCGACCTCCTCCCCACCTCCGCCATTGCATCCCTCTACAAGTTATCCGTCTGCTGTCCTGGCCTCATCCACGCCGGAGTCCTCCTTGAAAACTCCGATTTCGGCCTCGAACGCGAGATCGGCCCTGATCAGAGTTACCGCATTCGCCCCACCTCTTCGTCCACCTCAGCAGCAGCAGCAGCAGCAGCTAATACTATCGGCACCAGTGCGGGAGAGTGCTGGTCTCTCTTTGATGACCTTTACTTCGACACCGAGTATGATGCCTCCGAAGCTCAGTTGCCTGCTCCTGCTCCTGCATCGACTGAGGAGGGCCAAGTTAGGCCTGGTGGTGATGTTAGGAAGAGGAGGAAGAAGTGGGTTGGGCCCGTTAACTCGCATTTGGCTTCCGGTCCTTGGAATTTGAGTAGGGAGCAAGGGAACAAGTTGCTTGCGAGCAGGTTTAGGGGGGATGCGTTGTACATTTGCGATTGGCCAGGGTGCGTGCATGCGGAGGAGAAGCGCAAGTACATGCTGTTTAGAGGGGTGTTTAAGGATTTTCGGAGGTCGAGGGTTTGGAGGACGATACATGATGGGAACAGGGTGAAGATTGGGTTGAATTGCGCATTTTGCGACTGTAGAGAGACATGGGATCTTCACTCTGCGTTTTGTTTGAGGAGGGTGTTTGGGTTTCATGACGATGGGGAGCCTGTGGTTAGGGTTTATGTTTGCGAGAATGGGCATGTTTCTGGTGCGTGGACTGAGAGACCGATGTATACCTAAGGAAGATCATAGCTGTCGCGGAAAATGTTGTTGTTTATGTTTGTTGTTTGGTTGATTAAGTTAGTTTTCAAATTATATGTTGCTTATTTCGGATTGTTGCGAGCTTATGTATCATTTCTATGTTATTTCCGACTTTGTTTGAAATTAAATATGATCTTCTTTAATATTATGAGGTTTATGTTATCCTAGTTGGATTGAGTGTCATGGAGAAATTAAAATCGGTGATGGAAACTCATGAGGTTGAGACCGCTTGGGTTGTATTGTACTTTCTAACTGAACAATGTTTTTCTGATTACAGGTATGTGACATATCCTCCAAAGCTTTTCAATGAAGTTGATATATTCATTTATGTTAAAAGTAGGACTGTAGAAATGATTGAAATATTGTGATTGCTGAATTGACCCTGTATTTTTGTGCAGTTTCGGGCAATATGTTAGATACTGGAGGCAGTTTCGAGACATGCTGCTCATAGAAAGGTCAGCATCTGATAACGATATGGCTTTTTCTTTTTAAGGTGAATTTTTGTAGATGATTTAATTTTCAAGATACAGAGGAAATTTACTTGGTAGATCTCTTGTATTGTCTTCACACAACACAAAAAAACATATTCGTTGAATTTTAGACAATTTGAAGGGTAAGAACACATAAAACGAATAAGATATAAGGTACTGAGTTATATAAAATTGAGAGTAGATATGGATGGATCTGTTGGCAATTTTTTCGGAATGTGGAAATCTGGCTAATATAGACATTAAAATCAAACATGAAATGCTTGAATTTATTGGGAAAATGCCTTGTGGTTTTGATCTGTCTGTGATATCTTATCAGTTGGTTTCAAACTTGTCTACTGGTTTGACAGTGAGTTCATTTTAGTAGGGGAATATATTGATATTTGATGTATCATTTGGATATGTAAGATTGGTATAGAAAGATATCAAAAGGAAGGATTTCAAATATTTAATACTTGAAATTTAAGAAAGCTTTTGAAGACTTTTTTTTTCTTTCTGATAAAATTCACACATTCATATGGAAATTGCGAGTAATTTTTGAAGATGAGAAGGTTTTATGATATCTTTAATCAGCAAGAATTAAAGGAGAAACAGTTTTTGTTATCAATCGCCCTTCTTCCTTTGTGAGGATGTAAATAGAGATTTATACACAAGTTGTTTCATATCCCATACCAGCATCCAATCCATATCTTTCCCTTCATCCATCTACACTTCCTTTCACCCTCTTCTTGATTTCTTCAAAAATTTCCTTCAAAACCCTAACCAAATCAAGAAACCCATCTGCTAAAAAATGTCTGAAATCCTTGTTTCCACCCCCACCTCCCCTTTTGTTACGAACCCAAACTGCGGTCTCCCCGGAGGAGGCGGATGGCCACGCCCAGTGCGCGTGTCGACCATAGCTACCTGCAAATCGATAGACATAGACGAGAGAGCAAGAACACAAAGAACTAGAGCAAACTAACTCAAATATTCATTTCATTCCTTCATTCATTGCAGATTGGGGGATTATAATAAGGAAGAGGGAGACACGTGCGTTGCACGTGCTTCAGATTCCTGACTTCTGTGAAAAGAGGCAACGACCAACTGCCGCACAGTGCAGTGGGCCCCAACCTCGACTTCCGCTTCCACTCATAGGCTGCCAACTCAGTGTGGGCTCCACCCGTGAAGATAAAAGCGAGGGGGTTATTGTAAATCTTTCTACCATTATTCAAAAGCACCCAACAAGAAAATAAAATCGACGAGGGACTGATACAAAAGGTCAAGGATTGATATGTGAACATTTTCCTTCCTTGTCTTCTCAGCGCTTCGCAGATACAGTTCACGCAGGAACTATATCAACACTTTCCCCTTGAAATGGCGCTTCCAAAACCTTTTGAAAGGTGGGGAAGCGATTATAAACATCCCAAAATTCCTCCCACGTGGAGTCGCCCTCCTTACTTCCCCTCCACTGGATTAACACCTCCGTTACAACCATTCCCCTCTTCTTCATCATCCTGCGGTTGAGCACCCTTGCAGGTTCAAGCGACTCTTCCTGAAAGTAAACTGGGTGTGTGGGTTGCAGCCTGCTAGGATCCCCTACATGCTGTTTGAGTTGCGAAACATGAAAAACATCATGGATCTTTGCAGTGGGGAGAAGTTGCAACCGGTAGGCGACAGCGCCCACTTTCTTAGTGATCAAATAAGGGCCGTAGTATAAACGGGACAGTTTATGCACTCTTCGTCCACCAACTGAAGTCTGCCTATATGGTTAAAGCTTTAAATAAACATAATTCCCAATTTCAAGGGCCTTATCCCCCCTGTGTCTATCTGCCAAAGACTTTATACGAGCTCGTGCCTTGATCAAATTGTCTCGGAGTATCTGCAGAGTGTTCTCTCTCTCAATTAAACAATTCTCCACCTCCTGAGACCTTGCAGTGTGTGGGGTGTAGGTTAAAAGGGTGGGAGTAGGCTTCCCATGGAGGATCTGGTAGGGGGAGAGTTTAGTGGAGCTGCTAACATTGGTGTTGTGCCAAAACTTTGCCTATGGCAGCATCGTGACCCAACTATGGGGCTTGTACGCACAAAAACACCTGAGATAGGACTCTAAAATCCTATTGGTGACTTCGGTTTGGCCATCAGATTGGGGGTGGAAGGAGGTACTGATACACAATTGGGTTCCTTGCATCAAGGAGATCTCTCTCCAAAATGTGCTAATGAATATAGAGTATTGATCACTATGGACTTCGGGACCCCATATAACTTGATAATGTTGCTCACAAACACTTTGGCTATCTGCTTGGTTGTATATGGGTGGCTCATAGCTACGAAGTGACTATTTAGAGAGGCGATCCACAACAACCAATATGGTGGTCTTACCTAAACTCTTCGGAAGTCCATCCACAAAATCCATACTGATCTCCTTCCAAACCGCAGAGGGAATTGGCAGAGGTTGGAGGAGGCCCGCTGGTGATTGGTTGATATACTTGTTGCATTGGCAGACATCACACTCCCGTATATACTGCTTAACTCTCTCCTTCATCCCTACCCAATGCGCTACCTGCTTAATCTTATGCCAAGTCTTTTCGAACCCAGAGTGCCCCACTTGTGCAGTGTCATGTGAAGATACAAGAGTTGTTGCCTTACTGGTGAAGAGGAATTGAGGTGCACTCCCCCTTTGTGGAATATTAGCCCTTTGAGTGTGGAGTATTTGGCAGTAGACAACTCCCCTTTGTGTAACTTGTTCATTACCTCTGAGTAGTCGGGATCTGCCTTCACTTCTTCTCTATGAGTCTCCAACCACTTGGCAATGGTGATTGCCTGCAATTGAGGCCCTTCATGTAGTCTCGATAAGCTATCAGCTGCGACATTGTCTTTTCCCTTCTTATACTCCATGATATACTGATATCCATGGAGCTTCCAGAACCATGTGTGTTGTGTGCTGCTCTAACAGGTGCTTAAGAGGCTTATAGTCAGTTTTAATTACAAACTCTCGACTAAGGAGATAATGATGCCACTTTTTCACAGCCAAAAGAATAGCAAGCATCTCCTTTTCATACGCCGAGAGGTGCCTATTCTTTCCCTTAAGCTCCATGCTGAGATAGGCTATAGGGTGCCCTTGCTGCATAAGAATGGGCCCAATTCCTGATCCTGCGACATCACATTCCAACACAAAGGTTTCGTTGAAGTTGGGCATCCTGAGAACTGGAGGGGTAATCAGAGCTTTCTTCAGCTCCTTAAATGACTTCTAAGCTGCCTCAGACCATTTAAATGCCCCCTTCCTTGTAAAGGCCACCATCGGAGCTGCAATGACTGCATACTTAGAAATGAATTTGCGATAGTATCCTGTGAGACCCAAAAAACCCCGCAATGCCTTGATCGACTTGGGAGGAGGCCAAGCTTCGACTGCACTGATCTTATCTGGATCCACTGCAACTCCATTCGAAGAGATCACATGCCCTAAGTAGGCTACCTTTTGCACTCCAAAAATGCACTTACTCCTCTTAGCTGACAAGGAGTTAACTTTTAGCAGCTGTAACACCTCACTTAAGTGATCCACGTGCTCTCTCCAAGTCCTGCTGTACACAAGAATGTCATCGAAGAAGACAAGTACAAACCTTCTCAAGTGTGCCTTAAACACTTCGTTCATGAGGGATTGAAATGTGGCCGGTGCATTGGTTATCCCAAAAGGCATCACTACTTTCCCTTCGTGAGTTTTGAAAGCTGTTTTGGGAATATCACTCTCGGTCATGCGTATCTGGTGGTATCCACTCCTTAAATCCAGTTTGCTGTAATACATAGCACCATGTAACTCATCGAGGAGCTCATCGATGACGGGGATGGGAAACTTGTCTTTAATTGTCATCTTATTTAAAGCTCTATAGTCGACGCACCTTCTCCACGTCCCATCTTGCTTCTTCACCAAGACCACCGAAGATGCAAAGGAGTTCGAACTTGGCCTAATAACCCCTGATTGCAGCATCTCTCTCACCAACCTTTCGTTCCCATTTTTCTAATGCCATGGTTGCTTGTAGGGTTTTAGGCTCACTGGTTGAGCATTGTTGTGCAAGACTATCTTGTGGTCGTGGGTGCTGGGTGGGGGAAGGCAAGTTTTCTCAGAGAAAACCTCTTCATACTCTTTCAGCAACTGAGAAAAATCACTTGGGTATGCAGGAGAAAGTGAGGTAGGGATGGGAAAAGTCATGACATGCAATAGTAGGGCCTGCCTTGAGTACTTCATAGTCTTCATCATAGCCTTGAGGGTAGAGATCTGCAGTCCTGTATTGTTCACCCCTGTGAGTATCTTAAGCTCCCCATCAACTCAAACTGTATGGTAAAATCTTTAAAACTAATCCACACCCCTTCGAGTGTTCTCATCCGCTGTGCTCCCAAAATGAGCTGGCTAATTCCCAACGGAAGGATGTAAAAGTCAGCGATAATCTCCATCCCTTGACACACAAATACGACATTCTCACGTACACCCTCACACTGCAGTTTCTCCCTTCCAGGCTCCAGCAACAGTCACTTCAAAGGGTATCTTCATCCTCTTAGCTAGTTGAGAATCAACAAAATTGTGAGTAGAGCCAACATCCAAGAGAGCGTACACTTCATGCTTAGCGATAGTCCCCCTCTGCTTGAATGTCTGTGGAGCAGAGGACCCCGTAATGGCAGCCAGGGAGATTGTAGGGTTGGACTTGGGCTCTACCTGCATGATGCTCAACTCCCCTCCATTGCCAGCCTCTATCTCCAGAGCCCTTTCATCTGAGTCACTAACCCCTTCGACACCTTCTAAATCTCCATCAATCAACATAAGAGACCTTGCCCTACACCTGATACTTTAACCCACTTCACATCACATCTAAAGCAGTGGCCTCTAGCCTTTCGATTTGCAATCATTCTATCAAACTGGGTCTCATGGGGTGTAGAGTAAAACTTCCCGTCATTTGACACTGGCTTGGCACTTGGAGTTTTTGGAGTAGCCGAGGGTAGGAGGTTCTTCACCATCGTAGTAGGAGTGTAGTTGAGCGTCGCACCATGATACCTTGCTGCCTTACGCTGACACATGAGTAGTCTCTCGAGATTGAGCCTCCTTATACGCATTCGTCACGGTGAGAGGGCATCACAGATACACCTCCTGTTGGATCTCCTCCTTGAGACTTGATATGAAAAAATCGATCAACACAGACATGGCCATTGATATGCTGAGATGGCTATATTTGATAAACTCTCGATAATACTCCTACACAGTCCTGGTCTGTTGGAGTTTCAAGAGCGTTGCGGTGGGGTTTTGGAGCTCTGCCGGTCCAAATTGAAGCAACATCTCCATCTTCAGCGCCTCCCAACTGATCTCCACTCCGTATTGGCCCTTAAACCAACGCCATCATAGTAGGGCATCATCCTGAAGATAGTAGACACAAAAATCTACTTGGTACCGCTCTACGATTTTTTGGGTTTCAAAGTGAAGCTCGAGGTGAAAAAACCAGTTACTGATGATCCCATTGCCATTGAAAATGGGGATCTCCAGTTTGGTGTGCTTCGGGTAGATATAGTTAGATCGGTCATATTCTCCTCATTCCTAGTCCAGCGTCGTTCTCCACCATAACTCCGCTGCCTTGGGGGGGTCGGCTCACGCCTAGGCTGTTGAGGTGGTGGGGAAATCTGGCAGTACCCCCTAACCTTAATATCATCTCTTTCCATCATCATGCGCATCATTCCTCGCATCTCCTCATTATGGATTGTTATTCCCGCAAGTTGGGTCGAAATATCCCCATTGAGATTTCCACACCTTCCAGTCTTTGTTCGAGATCTGCTAGCTTGTGGGAATCACCACTAGGGGTGGACTCCCGCGCTAAGCGGCTCGGTGATCCGACTCCGGAATGAGATCCAGATTCGAGGATCGGTGAGCGCTCGATCTCGACTTGCTCTGAAACCATTGTTACGGATCCAAACTGCGGTCTCCCCGGAGGAGACGTATGGCCAGGCGGCGCACGCCCAGAGCGGGTGTCGACCATAGCTACCTGCAAATCGACCGACACGAAAATAGACGAGAGAGCAAGAACACAAAGAAGTAGAGAAAACTAACTCAAATATTTATTTCATTCATTCATTGCAGATTGGGGGATTATAATAAGGAAGAGGGAGACACGCGCATTGCACGTGCTTCAGAAAGATTCCTGACTTCTGGGAAAAGAGGCAACGGCCAACTGCTGCACAGTGCAGTGGGCCCCACCCTCGACTTCCGCTTCCTCATAGGCTGCCAACTCAGTGTGGGCTCCACCCGTGAAGATAAAAGCGAGGGGGTTATTGCAAATCTGTCTACCATTATTCAAAAACACCCAACAAGAAAATAAAATCGACGAGGGACTGATACGAAAGGCCAAGAACTTATATGTGAACAATTTTCTTCCTCGTCTTCTTAGATACAGTTCACGCAGGAACTGTATCACCTTTCTCCTTCCTCCCCAATGACATTGTCCTCAGCACATTCTTCAAACTGTAATCAGATCCCTGCAACTGGGCCCGCCTTACCTGCGTCTCCACACGCATATGAATTAGTTACTGCCGGGTTTATCTGCCAGATGTTTCTAACTGAAGAATGTTTTTTCTGATCACAGTTATGTGATATATTCTCTATAGTTTGTCATTGAAGTTGGTACATTCATTTATATTAGAAGTAGGACTGTAGGAATAATTAAAATATTGTATAGGCTGCATTGATCCTGTCTTTTGTGCAGTTTCCGGCATTAGGGTTGATACTGGATGCAGTTTTGAGGCGTCCCGCTCATAAGAAGGTCAGCAAGGTCAGCATCTCATAACTGTATGGCTTTTCTTTTTAAAGGTGAATTTTTGCAGCTTATTTAATAACATAAAATTATCACTTATGAAATTGACTTGGTAGGTCTTTCATATTGTCTTCAGACAACACAGAGAAACATATTCGTTGAGTTTTAGACAATTTTAAAGGGTAACAACACATAGAACAAGTAAGTTATAAGGTATTGAGTTATATAAAATTGAGAGTGCATGTGGATGGATCTGTTGGCAATATTTTGGAATGTAGAAATCAGGCTAATATAGACATCAAAATCAAACATGAAATGTTTGAATTCGGAAAAAATTCCTTCTGGTTTATTTGTTAGTGATGTCATATTTGTTGGTTTTGAACTTGTAAAAACTTCTCTTCTGTTTAGTGAGTTCAGTTTAGTACGGGAATCTATCAATATGTTTGATATATCATTTAGATATGTAAGATTGGTATATTTATATGATATATGTGTTGATGGTTATCTTAGGGACTAGTATCTAATTTAAGAAAGATATTAAAGGGAAGGGTATTGATATTTGAATACTTGAAATTTAAGAAAGCCTTTGAAGTTTTTTTTTTGTTTTCCTTTCTAATAAAATACACCAGTTCATATGAAAATTACAAGTAAAATTTTGAAGATGAGAAGGGTTTAATGATATCTAGAATCAGCAAGAACTATAGGAGGAACAGTTTTTGCTATCAAGAGCCCTTCTTCCTTTGTGAGGATGTGAATAGAGATTCATACCTTTGCAAGTGTTAGACACCGGTTGACACTTCTTGTCATTTTTTGATGTGTGGAACATTCCAACTTTATCCAGAATTATTGTCTTAATTTGTTCCTATAAAAGGCTCACCCCGTATGTCCAAAAGAAACGAACTGTGAGGTTTTTCAAGAACATTCTTTTTTATGCTTAGTTTGTGTTATAGTCAATGTCAGGAACCATTATAGGAAGCCTTTCAGCTATGTTATATGGCAAAGAAGATGACTCACCTATTGATTGCAAAATTTTAGCAGTACCAAATTGAAAATCTCGTAATCTGGCCCACAATTATTTCCTGGGCTTACATGGATTTCATATGTTAGGAGATCCAACACCTAGACAATCATGCAAAACTATTTCATTCTCTGTAGTTGTAACCCAAGTACTTCGGACAGTCCTTAATGCTATGCTTCTTTATATTCAAATATGCATACACTAGAAATATCTACCCTAAATCTGTAAAATATCTTGAAAGTAACCTTTGGTATTTGTTATGTAGTACATCCATCAATAAGAGTATTATAAGTTTGATGTTGTAATTCCATTTGGAGGAGTGTTCTTTCAGTTCACTAATCAGATATTGGTTCAGGAACTTTGTATTTACTATTACGGTAACAAAAATGTTTATAATGTTTAGCGTCTGGTATCTTTTTGTAATGTTTATAATGTGACATAAAGATAGGCATTTGAGCGGGAAAGGAAAATGGACAGCAAAGAAGGATTGTAAAACAAAGAGGGCAAATGATTGTTATAGCATTTTACCTCTGTATCTTTTACTAAAACTATATGATCTCTTTCTCTCATGTCTACTAAAGGTCACATCTAGGAGAAGCAAGGTTGTGCAATGCTAAATGAAGAGTGATGGGGAAACACGATGCTTAGACTTTTAAGGTTTTAGCCAGAAATGCCAATGTCATTTTGGAGTAGAAAATTCATTATACACACATGCACTAGAAAAGGAATAAAAGAATCAAAATAAGGAATTAATAAAGTGATAATTAACTAAGCAATTTATGTAATTTTTCGAAAAATCTAAGATACTAGTTAACACTGTATTTACTCAATATCTAGGTTTGAGCACTAAAGAAAGTGGAAACTACAGCTGAGACTGAAAACGGGCTTTAGTAGGCTTTTGGTGACATTCAGAAGTATGCTGTTCTGTTCATCGGTGGCTTTCCACAATTTAATCCCACTGCCAGTTATAGCTCTCTATCATTCTTTTCGTGTTAATCATTTTTGGCTTTCATCTTCTTCATTGCATTTGACTATAAAATTTCATATACAATCGCGCACACTTTGTAAAGGATATAATGCGAAAAAGAAGGGGGATGAGGTGGAAGAAGATTGGTCAATAAAGTCTTCCATTGAAAAGCTAAACTCTTTGATAACCGTTTTCATGTTGAATTTTTCTTTGAAAATATACCATGTTTTGTCTTTCGGCCATCCTAATATTTGGAAAAACCTCACTACAAAATAACAGAAAATCACTTCTGATTTACGGAATTGTACTGTCTACATCTTAGTACTTAACGGATGGTCCTGATCCTAGATTGGTTAGACATTCTGCTAGAATAGGCAAATTAGTGCTCTTGAATTTCAATCATCCTTTAGGATCGGTTCTTTTTGTATCTGTTCAAGCCCAACTTTTAGTTGTTAGTCATATTTTTATTTAATATGAACTAAAGTTGACATGGAGAACATGGAAATAGGCTGTAATCAGGGTTAGAAAAGACTCCATGAAGAGGGTTCGACCACTCTCTTGAGCGAAATGGTATTTGCTTATGGGGAAGACTTTGGTGGCATATTCTGATTTTTTTTTTCAATGATTGATTGGAAGATTGTTGATTTCAATGCCAATATTGCATATACAAAGGTTATTGGTGATATGAGAATGAACTGTTACATAAATAGACAAACATTTATGCTGATTAATATATTGATAAGATGGGTATTCGACAGAAAAAACAAGAGTGACATACCTATATATACGGATATTCCCATATATATATATATATATATATATATATATATATATATATATGAAATTTTTTCATTGTGCACCACCCCTCCGTGTGTCGGCCGTCCCGCCTTCGTATCGACGATTTGAACTATTCACATTGATCTACACATCTAAATTAGTCTAAATATGTAAAATCAAATCATTTGAAATTCATTTGCCCATCCATCATGTGACTATAAAAAATAATAATTTTCAGCCATACAATTTTGTAACACTTCAATGGATGGGCAAATAAATTTCAAATGATTTGATTTTACATATTTAGATTAATTTAGATGTGTAGATCAATGTGAACGGTTCGGATCGTCGATACGAAGGTGGGAAGGCTGAGTGCACACGCCGTGTGCACCGTAGGTGGTGCATAACGGAAGACTTGCCTATATATATATATATATATATATCTATTATGAGATGCTGAGAAGAAGCCCTTATCGTGAGCAAAAGATCTCAGCCGTTGGATCGCGATCCGATGGCTGAGATATTTTCCGCCCAAATTGCTGAGATCTGTCTAAGTGTTGAGGGCATTTTGGGATTTCAAAACACCCGTTCATTTCTACCCCTTCTCTCACGCTCATTCTTGAACTGTATTCGCCCCCAAAACCAAACCCTAGCTCCTTCATCCTTAAATTGCTAAATTCGATTGGCTGCCCCTTCCTCCCCGCCGCTTGAAAATCTTGACTCTCCTCCCTGCTGCCCTAAACCCTCCCCGACGGTCATCCCTGACGCTCTAAACCAACCCCGACTCTCGATGCCCTCAAACTCACCTGAACTCTCCCCTCTCCCCGACCCCCAAATTCACCCCCTCACTTCCCGACCCCTCTCACTTCCAAACCCTAACACCCCCAACCCTACCTTCCTCCACATCCTCCATCTCCACCCCAATCAAGCTCGAAAAGACTCCCCGGCAACCCAGGTTGACGGCGACCTCGAATTCCAAGTGACTGCAGTCATACTAGAAACTCTCGACGCCCCTCTCTATCTCGAAACCCTATCCCCCGATTTGGGTTCTCCATTTCCAAATTGCCATTTCAGGCCTGGATTGGGTTCTTCATCTCCAAACTGCCATTTCACAATATTTTGGAGGGAAGTATTTGATTCTCATACATGCTTTTAAGATTTTTGTTCAATTTCTTGCATTTTCTTTTGGTTGTGTGTGTAGGCAATGATGAGTCACACTTGCACATAAGTTGGTTATTTAGATATGATGAGTGAGTTGCTATAATTTGATACTGGATATGAATTGGCAATGCTTGTTGGAAATTATTATTTTGAAGCATATTTGGTTGTGTGCCATGAGAATTATTTGTTGAATAAAGTTCGGGAATGAGCATGAGAAAAGAAAGCGAAGAAATGAATGAGTGTTGTGAAATTCCCAAAAGGCCCTCAACACCAGGATAGATCTCAGCAATTTGGGCAATTTTTCATATTGGTGAACATTTTTTCAATTCCTAATATGATGAATTTACCCTGAAAATAAAGCTGGACTAGATGTAATGCATTTAAACTGCAACCATAGCCGTGTTTAGCTTACATTTAAGTGATCTGAGCCTAGCCCAATTCATCTGATATTTGAGCAGTGATGACAAACACTGATTGAACGATCACTATATTTTTGTGTTGGTTGGATACTTATGAATTAGTATTTATTTGGCTAAAATTGAAACCCCCCCCCTAAACTATCCCATATACGCAGAAAACCTCACTCACCTTTTTTTTATGCAGAAAACCACACTTAACTATGGTGCGAAAAACCACATCATGACTCCGTTAGGGTTCCGTTATACGGGTGGTTTTTCGCACCCATAGTTGAGTGCGGTTTTCTGCATAAAAAAAGGGTGAGTGAGGTTTTCTGCATATATGAGATAGTTTAAGGGGTTTTTTTTTAATTTTAGCCTAACGGAACCTTAATGGAGTTATGATGTGGTTTTTCGCACCGTAGTTGAGTGTGGTTTTCTGCATAAAAAAAAGGTGAGTGAGGTTTTCTGCATATATGGGATAGTTTAGGGGGGTTTTTTCAATTTTAGCCTATTTATTTTTGGTCATGCTGTCTGATAGGGAACTCTTCAGTTGCGCACTATTTTTGAACATGTGTGTAGACAATGTTCTTTTGCTCTCTCTTAATTTTGATGAAAAGAATTGAGGTAATATTTTACAAGCAATATTTTGAAGTTGCCCCCCCCCCCCCTTCTCTCTCTCTACATAGAGAGATATTTCTAAGTGTTGGAGGACTTTTTTTTTCCGAACTGCAGTGGTAATCCTTGCCTTTTTTTGGGAGAAGCAGTGGTTAACTGATTTTGTTTCAGTCGTTACTACCTCTTAATTGATTTTGTTTCTAGCTCATGATAAAGAGCACTTCTTACCATCTCTTAACATGGTTGTTGAATTTATGGTGAGTTAGGGGGGGGGGGGGGGGGGGGGGGGAACAAATTTTGAACTAGTTGGCATGGCATTATTATGCAGCCCTAGCGATACAAGGATGCTTGATTTGAACAATCCATATATACAAGTGTGTTCTGAGTCTACGACTAATTTCAATTCATGGATAAGTTTATTCGTTAGTAATGCAATGTGTAGAATTCTTTCAGTTAGTAATTTCGATTCATGGATAACTTTGTATAATTTTCAGGTCATAGAAGAAGCAGTTGCAATAAAAGGAAGAGCAGCAGCACGAGCACACGCAGTAGCAGTAGAAGGAGCTGCAGCAGCAACAGAACCTTCATAGCAAAAATTTGTTATCAATTTAGTAATGGTTGTGTATGACTGTTTGATTGTATCCATTGTGTAATGGTTGTGTATTATGTATTATGTATTATGTAATGGTTGTGTCCGATTTGATGAACTCAATAAATGGATAAATACTGCTTGTAATGAGTTGTGAAAGCTTTTATGTGATATTACAGTGTTTTATTACAGTATTGAGTGAGTTTTGAATTTCTCTAAGATCTTGGCATTCACATCTTTATAGTGGAGAATTTCTGGATCTTCTATTTTGTTTGTTATTCTGAAGAGTTTTGATATTACAGTGTTTTAAGACAGTGCTCAGTGAATCAGGCTGACCTTGATATTAGTTTGCAATCCATACATGTCATAATTTTGATCTATGTTGACCCCATTGCTAAGTGAATTAGACTGGCTGCATATTACTGTGAATGATATTTGATTGAATACTGTTGCACAATTAGAATGATTTTGTTAAAAAATCCTTCAGTAATGATGATGATACCACAAAATTTGTGTTACCTTGGTACCCTTTAAAGAATCCTTTAGTAATGTTGGTGATACCGCAGTTTGTGTTACCTTGATACTCTTTAAACACAAGTACACAAGAACATGAACATGCAGTTCGTCTGAAGTATACAAGATGGCAAATAAATCCTCATATTAGCTATAATAAGACTTACAAAGCAGTAGTCTTCAAGTTCATGCACAAAATATGTAATGGTATATACATCTTAGAACATATATAAATTATCATAGTCAAATAACATGCAGGATAAATACAAATTCTCTATAGTGCACATTAGTATAACATTTACACATTAGTGAAACAAAAAAATTAAGTTCAATGAACAAGTGAAACAAAAAGTTAAACTACAACAACTTAAAAGATCAATTATCCAACTTAAATCTACAATTGTAAAATAACATTAAGGTAGATTTCCAACTGATGTTCATCTTCTCCTGATTGCTGATGTTCTTCTCCTTCTACTGCTTCTTGTACTGCTGCTTCTCCTCTAGCCTCTTCTCCTAATTGATGATGCTGCTTCTCCTGAAACAAAAAACAAAACAAAACAAGGCTTAGCAATTATTTGCATTTGTTGCTGCATGATTTCAACAGTATTAACTAAACAAAGTTTTTATTTAGAAAATATAGTAGGCTCAGAAAACAAAATATTGAGAGAGATGTCGGGAGGTTGGGTGCTAGGGTTGAATGTGTAGTAAAATTCCCAAAATGCCCTACAACACTTGGACAAATCTTAGTATTTTGGCGGAATACATCTCAGCCATCGATAAGGGATCATACGGCTGAGATCTTTTGCACACGGTAATTGCCTCTTCTCACCATCTCATAATAGACTTACTCATATATATAGAGAGGAAAAAAAAACAGTTGGCTCAGAACACACAATTCTAACTGGAGCTGCATTGGAGTGTCATGCCAACTAGAATACGACGGATAAATAATCAAGCATGAATACAACAAGCTAAAAAAAAAAAAAATCAGATCATAAGGTGTTCGTCATCACCGCCTACATCAACACACCGAAAGAGAGAATGACCAAACCACAAAATGCATAAAAGAGTATCAAATACTTCCCTGACATATAATAGGTTTCCATCTTGTTACAGTAGCATCAATAATTTCCCCTCAATTCAACCATTACCTGCAACAATAATTAACAATAAATAGTTGGAACAAGAGAATGGAAAAAATATAACATATAATATATTGACTGAATGTATGGCAAATTACCTCAATTCTTTACATTAAAATTAACAGAGAGCAAAAGAACATTGTCTACACACACATGTTCAAAAATAGTGCGCAACTGAAGAGTTCCCTATCAGACAGCATGATAAAAAATAAATACTAATTCATAAGTATCCAACCATCACAAAAATATAGTGAGATGTTGTAATCAGTGTTTGTCATCACTGCCCAAATATCAGATGAATTGGGTTGAGCTCAGATCACTTAAATGTAAGCTAAACACCGCTAGAGTTGCAGTTTAAATGCATTCCATCTAGACAAGCTTCATTTTCAAGATAAATTCATCATATTAGGAATTGAAAAAATGTTCACCAAAATGAAAAAATGCCCAAATTGCTGAGATCTATCTTAGTATTGAGGGACTTTTGGGGAATTCACAACACTCATTCATTTCTTCCCTTTCTTCTATCACGCTCATTCCTGAACTCTATTCAACAAATAATTCTCATGGCACACAACCAAATATGCTTTAAAATAATAATTTCAACAAGCATTGCCAATTTATATCCAATATCAAATTATAGCAACTCACTCATCGTATATAAATAACCAACTTATATCCAAGTGTGACTCATCATTGCCTACACACAACCAAAAGAAAATGCAAGAAATTGAACAAAAATCTTAAAATCCTGTATGAGAATCAAACACTTCCCTCCAAAATATTGTGAAATGGCAGTTTGGAGATGAAGAACCCAATCCGAGCTTGAAATGGCAATTTTGAAATGGAGAACCCAAATTGGGGGATAGGGTTTCGAGATAGAGAGGGGCGTCGAGAGTTTCTAGTATGACTGCAATCACTTGGAATTCGAGGTCACCGTCAACCTGGGTTGCCGGGGAGTCTTTTCGAGCTTGATTGGGGTGGAGATGGAGGATATGGAGGAAGGTAGGGTTGGGGGTGTCAGGGTTTGGAAGTGAGAGGGGTCGGGAAGTGAGAGGGGGTGAATTCGGGGGTCGGGGAGAGAGGGGGGAGTTCAGGTGAGTTCAAGGGCGTCGAAAGTCGGGAGGAGCATGGGGGTGGGTTTAGAGCTGTAACATCCCCGAAAAATAAAATAAATTTTCATATTTTTGCCCGCACATGCACGTAAAATTTTATGTATTTTAGTCCCTAAAATTTTTTAAAGTGATGTACAATTTTATTCTCATTTTATTTATTACAAATGTATTATTTATTTTTTAATTAAAACCCATAGGCCTAAAGTCTATTTTAAATTCCACCAAGAAAATTAATTAAGAAGAAAGGCCCGTGATTTTATTCTACACTTTAAATGTACACTTTTTAACCCTACACACTTGTCATGTAACAAACACATAGAAATGGATTATAAACAAATAATTAAAAGAATAAGAATTGTGTGCATGTTGGGTGCACGTGCACAGGTGTGCAACCCAAGGGTTGGCCGGCCATGCATAAGGAAGAGAGAGGGGTTTGTGGTAGTGGATTTTTGGAGTGGGTATTTAATTGGGTAGTGGGTGTAGCGCCCCGAATTTCTAATATGATATCTCAGAAATACGTGGCACAATTCCCAGCATCAACCTCAATTGTAATAGTAAATATAGCCAAAAATACAAATATTTTTTTCCAACTTTTATTACATTAATTGTTTACAAACACAGCGGAAAAACAAACACCTTAAATTACAATCTTTCTTTTACAACACATTCTTTTACAATTTACATATGCCATAACATCAATTTAGCACAAGCATCCAAATCCAAAGCAATAAGCACCTATCTGTAAAATATGAAGCTAGAGATAACCCTCACCCCCACAACTACAGGGGTCAGCCATAATGGTGTGAGTGACATAAAAATTAAATGCAACATAAATAAAACATGAAACATAGAATCATAAATATTAACAGCAAGAATAAAATGAAATAAGAAATAACAATAGATAAAACATGAAAACATCAAGTGAACTAGTCTAAGTGTCAAGTGTAGAAAAACAGAGAAAACACATGCATAACCAAGTCAAGAAAATATCAATGCTATATGCTGACTCTCTAATGCATACTTGTCAGATTCTATGCATCTCACTCTACATAGGTTCGGTGCAAGCCCTTATCGTTCTCCACTTGATAGGGTTTAATCCCCCGCTATGCAACTAATCCTACTACTATGACTACTATGAGATTTTGACATTCTGCAAGTATTGGTTCTTGCCATTGGAATACTGGAGGCTAATCCCACCCACAGATCATTCTGTGGCCTATACGTCCATCGTCCTGGAAATGGAGATTGCCTCACTCCGCAGGTCATCCTGGAACCCTTATTGCACAAACAACCCATGAGCTTCGCTCTCGTCCTCAGAATACTGGAGATCAATCCCACTCTGCAGATCACTCTGTGGCCCATATGTCCATCGTCCCGGAATACTGGGAAATATCTAACTCCTTGGATCATCCTGGAGTCCATAAATCATGTTTGCACTCATTTCATCATATCACCATCTAGTACCTGTCCTTATCTTGTTAAGTCAATTAATTATTTATTTGATTCGAATCTCTTAGGGTTGGTGTACCCTACCGGACTTAACTCAACTGATCAACAACAAAATCATGATTGGCCAAACCACAATATCTCAGCCGCCGGTGTCTAGGGTCCCACACAATTTGTACCCTACCGGACTTAACTCAACTGATCAACAACAAAGCCATGACTGGCCAAACCACAATATCTCAGCCGCCGGTGTCTAGGGTCCCACACAATTTCTAAGGACTCACAACTCAACCATCAACAAATTTTTTTAATAAAACTCACAAATCCATCCTCAAAACGTTTATATACAGAAATCCTCTTAATTCAACAAAATCCAAATTCATTAAATGTGTTCATAAAATTCCAAAATTCAAATAAAAGATTATACCATTAAATAATAGAAAACCATATTTTGAAGTCGTAGAATATCATCAAAACATCAATTTGTCGAAAAACACATATAACTCACTTAAATAAGATCATAAGAATATTTAAAACTCAATTATAAATAAAATATAATTCTCTGTAAGATACTGTAATCTGTAGTAAAAAATATCATTCAAACAGTAGAGTAGTAACCCACAATATCGAGAAATAATAATTTAAAAGAGACGAGGAAAAATCAACCCAAAGCAGCCAAATCAGCACTGTCAGTCGACTGCACCAACATGGTAGTCGAAGGGCAAATGCAAATTCTCCAGATTTCAAAGCAGGGTGGTCGACTGTGACCTGCTGTTAGAGACAGATTTGGATATTTTTGTGCAAGTTTTCGTGTGATACTCAATTATAACTTGAAAACTAAAAATCTAATTTCCTGAGACGTTTCAAAATGTATCGTATGACATGTAGGAGTCATCAAGACACTTCAAAACATACCAAGATCTCAAAATATAAATTTTCCACAAAATCTTTCAAAAACAGTGAATATATCTATGTATAAGTTCAAATAGAGTTTAAGCATCCATTTTTGCATTAGAAATTCACCAAATAAAAGCAATAGGTTGTTTAAACTATCTCAGGACCAAAGCAATAAAAAAATCCAACAAAACTCCATCAAAATTCACAAAACTATCAAAACAGTATACATATAATAGTGAATGTGCATATGTTTATATGTCTTCGTATATATATATGGGTTTAAGCATTATAATCAGCATATAGGAGTAGTGTAAGTTAGTACTTCATCTCAGCATCATATAGGACTCAAAACTGATCAAAACATCAAAATTTCACAAACCTATTTTTCGGCCTGCACACAAACAGACCCCAAACAACCCTTACCTTTACACATCAAAACTTGATCCCCTTTTGTTCAAGACTCCTCTTGGACTTATCAAATGCATACATGCTTATTAATATCAGATTACCCATGAATATATATGAAAGCAACTAGTAATTAATCAAGTTCTTCTTCATCGAATCCAAAACAGAGCATATATAAATGTATACAAATAGTGAGTTTGTCTTTAGTTAATTTTGTTCACTTTCATATAACAACATCATACAACTCAATAGATAAAGTTCAATTCAGCGATAATATGATTGACACATCCTACGCATGATTTCTACTAGGTTCTTTAGCAATCACAAGTCATCTAATTAGGGTTTTGGTCAACAATGATATAGTTTCATGAAAAGATTTAATTTTTAGTTCATCTACTCATCAAAATTTATTATATCATCATACCAATCCCTAAAATACTTTCTAATCGATCAATCATCACATACAACATGCTTAGAAAAATAAGAAAACAAACACAAATACTCACCTTATTGAAGAATCAACTGAAGAAAAATAAAGAATAAGAAAATCCTCCTTTCGCAAGAAACCAAGAATCCTCGCTTAAAAACTCCAAGAAAATAATTATAAGAAATCCCTTTGTGCTGCACAGCAAAGAGACGGCTGCACTCCACCTTTAATAGGCCGGGATCCAAGTAAATTAGGGTTTTGAATAGATTTGCAAAATGCATCTTTTAAAATATATCTTTACATATATAAATCCTTATACTTGAAAATTAAATAAAACCAACTTAATTGAGTTTTTAAAAACAAAAACAACCAGCCTATAACCAGCTGACACTATTTGAAAACCCAGAAAAATGAATTTGCACTTTTACCCCTCTAAGTGGCAATTTTACAAAAAGACCCTCCTTTATCAAAGCTTGCAAAATAGCCTAAGTTTATTAAAACAAAAAGTAAACTCTTCACCTCTAAGTTGAATAGGCATCATGTCAAGCCCAAAAGTCTGAAAATCTGGAGTTTTCACTCCAAGTGGTAATTTTGTACAAAAGTCACTTTTTTTGTAATATTTGTAAATAGGTCCAATAATTTTCAAAAAAATCCAGAAAAATTCACAAATAATATCTAATAATAAATAATGAGTTTTCCCAAAATAAATTTTGACTTTGAACTTTCCAAGAAAATATTTGCACGTGGAAAAAGGTTAAATTTTCAGAAAATATTTATTAAATCACCAAAAATCATTTTAATTCATTTATAAATCTTAAAAACATTATTCAAATATCTGGGGTATTACATCACTCCCTCCTTAGAATAGTTATGTTCTCAGAACTACTACTAATAGGGTCCAAACCAAAATAAGCAAAAGGAATCGAAATCTCATAAATGGAAACATAGTTTGAGAGATACAAGTACACAAGAGAATGTAATCTAATAAAAGAAATGCAACTCAACTCAAAGAGTACAATCATACAAAAGAATACAATCATACAAAAATCTCAGGAAAATCCTTCTGCATGCGATCCTCCGGCTCCCAAGTAGCCTTTCGAATTGCTGGTTCCTCCACAATACCTTGACCATAGGTATCACCTTGCTCCTCAAAACATTCTCCCTACGATCAACAATCTTTACAGGCTACTCCTTTTAGCTCAAGTTCACTTGTAGACCTTCAAGCACTTCCACCAGTTGATGACTCTGATCCGGCACATACTTCCTCAACAACGACACATGAAACACATCATGCACCTGTGCCAACTCCTCTGGAAGCTCTAACCTATATGCCGTCTTACCGATCTGCCCCAAAATCCTGTATGGCCCAATATACCTTGGCGCCAACTTGTCTCCCTTACTAAACCTGATCACTCCCTTGGTCGGAGATACCTTGAGAAAGACTGCATCCCCAACCTCAAACTCCAAGTCCCTTCTTCGAGTGTCTGTATAACTCTTCTACCGACTCTGAGCCTCGACCAACCTCTTGCAAATCAACTCAATCTTCTTCGATGTTTGCTGCACAATCTCGGGCCCAAATATCTGCCTCTCGCCAAACTCATACCAACAAACAGGTGTCCTGCACTTCCTCCCATACAGAGCTTCATACGGAGCCATCCCGATACTCGCATGGTAACTATTGTTATAAGCAAACTCAACCAATGCCAAGTACATCTCCCAATTACCACCGAAATCCATAACACAAGCCCTCAAAATATCTTCCAACACCCGATTCACCCTTTCAGTTGACCATCCATCTGTGGATGAAAAGCAGTACTGAAATCAGTTCTGGTAGCTAAAGCTGCTTGCAGACTCTTCCAAAACCTCGAAGTGAACCTCGCATCCCTGTCGGACACAATCGACATGGAAACTCCATGAAGTCTCACAATCTCATAAATGTACAGCTCTGCTAATTTTTTCAACGACCAAGTAATCTTCATAGACAAAAAGTGAGCTGACTTGGTCAAACGATCGACCATAACCCAAATCGAGTCATTGCCCTTCGAACTCTTTGGCAAATCTGTAATGAAATCCATGTTGATATTCTCCCACTTCCATTCAGGAATGGGCAAAGGCTGCAAAAAACCTCCAGGTATATGATTTTCTGCTTTGATCTACTGACAAGTCAGACACCTCGCCACAAAATCTGATCCCTCTTCACACCGGACCACCAAAAATGCTATTTGATGTCCTTGTACATCTTTGTGCCTCCAGGATGTACTGACAACAAAATACTGTGTGCCTCCTGCAAGATATACTCTCTTAAATCTGCATTCTTCGGAACACACAACCTCTCACCCATCTGTTGCCGCTGAAATTGCTGTGGGGGCAAACAGATAGATTTGTGGATTCTTGGGATGTTGAATAGTCAAACCTGAACATCTTTCCGCCGGAGTTTGACCGTGATCTCCCGCCGTTAAACTGCAAAAAGTGTGAAACACCGGGGTTGATCCCGGTGACGCATCCTCCGACGCTCAAGTCAGTAATCAGAAGGATTATGAATGAGCTTTGATTGGCAAAGATTGATTACCTAGTAACAGTAGGAGATGGGGGGTATTTATAGCTGCCTTAGAAACCAGTTTCGAGATAAGATCAAATCTTTACTTCCCAGTGGATGGATAGAAGTGATCATGGCCGTTGATTAAGCACAATCATAAACCCTAATTATATCCAGCTGTACTGGGTTTCTTGCGGGTTGGAACCCGCACCCAGTTAAGACGGATCCGTTAGTGGGTTATTGGGTCTTTTGGAGAAAAGCCCAGTTCCCATTTCAAACCCGTTTGTAGGAAAAATTACTATTTTACCCCTGAGCTTTAAGATTCGTGTCTGATTTGGACGGTTCCGATTTAACCCTATTTTTAGCCATATCACGAGCCCCCCACTCCCGAAGACTGAGTGTGATCAGTCTTTCAGGAGCAGTTTTACTATTTTAATGGCTTGCAGAATTGTATCGGAGTCCAAATGAGGGGTGTCGAATCTTTGCATGAGGTATTATGGTGATTTTCAGAGTTAGTTGTGTGTTCAAGGGTGTTCTTGAGCTCTCCTGAACTTTTGGTGATTTCTCTTGATTTTTATTTATTTTTCGGACCATTTATTTAATT
Source organism: Hemerocallis citrina (assembly GCA_017893485.1). Taxonomy (NCBI): domain Eukaryota; kingdom Viridiplantae; phylum Streptophyta; class Magnoliopsida; order Asparagales; family Asphodelaceae; genus Hemerocallis; species Hemerocallis citrina. The sequence goes on from CM030365.1 coordinate 125,590,146, forward strand.
TCGCAAAGTGGTGATTTATTGTTCAGGGGTCTTAATTAATTATTCTAAGCAATAATTATTTACCCAGGGGCTCAAAAATATTTCCCCGAATTTATAATTATTTTTTAGAATTTTTAATTAATTTCCCCGAATTTTAATCATTTTTCACAATTTTTTAAATAAATAATTCAAATTTAAAAGATAAAAAAATTAAATTTTAATATTATTTATGATGTGGTGCAATCTGGGTCGCCCAACTCGCATCAGTGCATAGCTTTGAGAGATCGGAAGGCGGAGCGGTGCTGATCGATGTGGGCGAATTTGGTGCTTTGATCAGACCATGGCGTGAATTTTGAAATGATCTGGTGGCCTGTGTCGCTCGGTAGCATTTTTTTCTCTCGTGTGAGCAGCTCGGAAAGCCAGTTGCTCGGATCGTGATTCCGAGCGACGTGGCTTAATCCGAGCCGTACATCATGCTGCGGCATCCGACGGTGGATCTTGTACCTGGCCACGTGGACGAATCAGGGTCGTTAATCTGATTGGGGCACGAATTTCGAGGAGACTGAACGACTCCTGTGGCTCGATGATATTTTCTTTGTGTGAGCAGCCCAGAAAGCCAGTCGCTCGGATTGAGATTCCGAGCGACGTGGCGCAATCCGGGCCGTTCATCATGATGCAGTGCGAATTACGAGGTCATCCGACGGTGGATCTCGCTTTTGGATACGTGGCAGAATCAAGGGCCGTTTATCAGGCCGAGGCGCGAATTTTGAGACGATCGGACGGTCTGTGTTGCTCGGTGTTATTTTCTCTACATGAGCAGCTCGGATCGCCAGTCGCTCGGATCGGGATTCCGAGCGATGTGGGGTGATCTAGATCGTTCATCACGAGATCTGGCACGGATCTTGATGCAAAAGACGGCGTGGATCATGAGAAAATGCTATCTTGTCGTTTTGTGATCGTGGCCCAATCTGAGCCGTCTGATCAAGATCTTGCATGAATTTTGGGAAGAACTTTGTTTTTCTCATATGAGCAGCTCGGATCGCCAGTTGCTCGGATCGGGATTCCGAGCGACGTGTGGCGATCTGGACCGTTCATCACGAGATCTGGTGCGGATCTCGATGTAAAAGACGGTGTGGATCTCGAGAAAATTCTATCTTGTCGTTTTGTGGTCGTGGCCCAATCTGAGCCGTCTGATCGAGATCTTGCACGAATTTTGAGGAGAAAGTTGTTTTTCTCCAATACACAGCTCGGAATGCAAGTCGCTCGAATTTGGATTCCGAGGGATGTGGCTCGATCTGAATCGTCCATCTGAAGGTCTTGCACGGATCTCGATATAAAAGATGGTGTGGATCACGAGAAAATGCTATCTTGTTGTTTTGTGGTCATGGCCCAATTTGAGCCGTCTGATCGAGATCTTGCACGAATTTTGAGGAGAAAGTTGTTTTTCTCCAATACGTAACTCGGAATGCAAGTCGCTCGGATTTGGATTCCGAGGGATGTGGCTCGATCTGAATCGTCCATCTGAAGGTCTTGCATGGATCTCGATGTAAAAGACAGTGTGGATCACGAGAAAATGCTATCTTGTCGTTTTGTGGTCGTGGCCCAATCTGAGTCGTCTGATCGAGATCTTGCACGAATTTTTGTGGAGAAAGTTGTTTTTCTCCAATACGCAGCTCGGAATGCAAGTCGCTCGGATTTGGATTCCGAGGGATGTGGCTCGATCTGAGGCGTCCCTCGATAGCTCGGCAGAGTGCCTCGGCGACTCGGAGCTATTGGAATTGCCAAGCAGTGTGGCCTAGTCTGAATCGTCGCCTCCCTTATGAACCGTCACCGCTCTTTTCTACTTTGTCTTTTAGCCTTCTTTAACAGGCTTGAGGGGGGCCCAAGAGTCGCGATTCTACATTACAAAGCCCAAGAGTCACTTCTTTTACTATAAGTTTTCACCCTCCCACTCTTTCTCTCATTCTTTCACTTTTACTTTTACTTTTGCTAGCGGTGTTTTTGCTCTCGAGCGGCGCTACTAGCTTTTGTAGCAAGGCGAGTTTGAACTCTAGCGATCTTTTCCGACCATACACGTCACTTCAAGGTTAGTCTTTCCCCCTTCTTTTTGAGAATGCCTAGAATTTCTTCGGGGGACGAGACCTCCACCTCGGATCGAGACACTGGCCGAGCGGTAGTGGTTAAGCCAAGGAAGGGGAAGGAAGTGGTTGATCCGGTCGGGGTGTCGACGATAGTTGAGACTCCGAGGGCTGCAGAAGAGCTGGGTCGGCTGCCGTCCACGTTGTCGAGTGTCGGTGGAGTGATGAGTTACCCCGAGGACATCTTAGAGAAAGTGGTGCGTGGGATGGCTCTGGTATATGAGGAGAATAATCCGAGGGATCCTTCCGAGGTGGATGAGATCCCTTCAATCATGACCGAGGAGGATCTGCACCGGATCAGGAAGGGATTCCACATCCCGAAGGAGTATGCGCTACTACTCCCCGGCCCCGGGTTCCGAGCGTGTATGGGGATGTCGACAGACACGTGCGTCTTCTCGTACGACGCACTCAATGCTGGTCTTCGGCTACCACTGCATCCCTTCGTGGTCGAGGTGCTGCAGTGGTACGGCTTGAGCCCAGTTTAGTTTATGCCAAACATGTGGCGGCATGTTATCGCCTTTGTCCTCCAGTGCTAGGCGGTCGGTGTGTAACCGCAACTGGTTCTGCTTCGGAGCCTCTATCGCATCTGCTGAATGAGCAAGATGGAGGATCGGTATTACTTGTCGCCGAGGAAGGGAGTGATGTTGATCGAGAATCCAGACTCGATCAAGCACTGGAAGGAGAAGTATTTTCTCATCCGAGGTCCCGAGCCGTGGGGCTTCCCGACGGCGTGGAAAGATGGGGTTCTAAGTAGGCGAAGAAAGAGCTGGTGCTCACAAGAGAGGAAGAGGGGGTGATAGCTCAAATCCTCGGTCTTACGACCCTCGGTTGGAAGGATATAACTGAGGAGGTCTTGTTCGGTGGAGTTCTCAGTCCGATCGACCCCAGTACGCTCTCTTTCTTCTTTCTTGCTAGTCTTAGTGTCTTTCAGTGTTTGTTTTTTTTCTAACTCTTTTGCTCGGCTTTTTCTTCGTATGCAGAGGCCCCCGGTATGGATTACAAGGTGTTTTGGCGAAGAGTCGTGCTGCCTCGGCGAAGGGCACGAATACGAGGAAGAGGAAGAGGACCACGGCGGGACCTCCTTCCGGCCGAACAGTACAAGCCCCCTCGGCACCCTCGGTTGTTATGGTCCCGGTGAACGAGGCCCTTTCGGAACCACCCGCTCAGGCTCCTCTGGTCGATGCTCCGGGTTCGTCGAGCGGGGCGTTCTCTGCCAATGCTGCTCTGGCTTTGGAGGTGCCGCTGCTTACTGCCGAGGCAGAAACCATCCTCACCGAGGAGCATAAGCAACTCTTCATCCCCGACTGGAGGGTGATGAAGGTAGATGGCTTCCTTGGCGATACGGGGATGTGCATGCAGGCGGTGCGCCACCTGCCGACCTCGAAGGACCGTGCCGCACTGAGGGCCGGCTCTGTGGGCGATGATGCCCTGGAGATAGCTCGGTCGACTATGTCGGTAAGTCTGAGTTGTTTATGATAACCAAAAATTTTTCTAAGTTTTTTGTTCGGTTCTAATCATTTCTTCTCCTTCGTTTTGCTCACAGACCCTCTGCCACTTTAGCCACATGCTCGAGCAGTTCGCCGAGCAAGAGAAGGAGATGCAGCTGGCGAACGATCGGGAGAGATCAGAGCGTTCCAAGGCGGTTAAGCTATTCGAGGCCAAGCAAAGACTGTCGGCTTCGCGTGCGGATGAGGTAGGGGCCCTCAAGACGAAGCTCACCGTGGTGCTGAGGCACTCTGTAGCCGAGACTGCCAAGGTCGAGGCATTGGAGAAGGAGAGGGCTCGCCTCGAGGAGGAGCTCGCGAAGGCCTTAAAGGCGTCCGAGGAGGCGCTAAAGGGCCAAGCGCTGAAAGTGGCAGAGGCAGAGAAGGCGGTTCAGGACGAGGCATAATCCTACATGATGACGAACATGGAGGAGGCCTACACCCGAGCACTGAAGCACGTGGCCGCTCGCATCCCCGGCTTCGACGGTTCATCGTATTACTTTTACGACCTCGTAGAAGGCGAGGAGCTTATCCCTCTGGCAGAGGTCAAACCCGAACTAGAGGGTGATTAGACCGAGGGGGATGGCGAGAACGAGGCGAACCTTGACGGAGCACTCATCACTTTGCCGATCGAGGATGCTTCGGAGCAGCACCGCGAGGTGGACCTCTGACTCAGTCGTCCTTTCTTTTGTTTGTTGTTGTTTTTTTTTGTTGTAATGCTGAACCGCAGACTGGCCACCGCTCTCATGTACTTTTCTTTTGAGCTTTAATGAAATGACCAACTTTTTGAGATTTGGCTAAGTGTTGAGATTTTGATCTTGATTTGAATTCGCCCTTCTGCTCTTTGTGTTGAGAACTCAAGTGTTGTGAACACCTTGCTTATTGAAAATTTCGCTAAGTGTTAAAAACACCTTTTGCTCTTTGTGTTGAGAACTCAAGTGTTGTGAACACCTTGTTATCGAAAATTTCGCTAAGTGTTGAAAACACCTTTTGTTCTTTGAATTCTTGCTAAGTGCTCCCAATGTTTAGAGTTGACATGTTTTTGCATTTCAGGTCGTCGAGTTGAGTTCAGCAGCTAAAGTATCTCATCTTCGAGCTAACTTAAAGGCAACGAAGTTGGCCCTTTCTCGCAGTCGAGAGTGTTTTTTTAAGAGCGAGTTGGACTTGGACCGCCTTAAGCTAAAGCTGTCGAAGCGACTCTCCAAGATGAAGCAACTAAAGAAGGCGCTGTCTGATGTTTCAGCGGAGAGAGGTGAACTGTTGGCTGAGATTCACCACTTGAAGACAATGGAAGACGAGCTTTTGGCGGGGAGAGAAGAACAAACGACATTGATGGGAAAATTGATGGCGGAGGTTGACGAGCTGAAGAGAGTTACGGTGGATAAGAGCATCGAGGTTACTCATCTTCGTCAAATTATTACCGACAGCTCCGGTGCCGAAGGCTCTGCTCAGCTTCCTCGCTTCAAGATAGCCGTGAAGGACGACTCTCTGAAGCAACGAATCGTCGAGCTAGAGGAGGAGGTCACTCGCCTAAAACCCCAATCAGGGCGGGTCAATGTTAGAAGTACATTGTGTACTCGTGAAGAAAGCGAGAGAGGAATTTCCTTTTACGAGCTTGCAACTCTATCGCCAGTTATTCGTCGAAGTCCTGCTGATGCACAAAGTGGAGTGGCTGCTTCGTCGAGCGAAGCCTCAGCCGGCGCAACACTGAAAGACACTACTAAGCTCGCTGGCTTGGGGACCTCAACGAGTGCGGGATCGCAATGACAAGGTGTGCACCGGCCCCGCCTGTCTCTTAAGAGGAACATCCCTCTTCCTAAGAGTCGTTGAAATAGTCTTGTGATTTTAGCTTTTCAAATTTTGTAACTCATCGTAGATTGGAGTAGCTGGTCTTGTAATTTGAGTTTCTTTAAACTTTAAACTTTATAGAAGTGAAAGCTTATTTATTCCTCTGTGCTTGTGTGTTGGCATGTTCAGTTAATCCCTTATGGTTGTAAGAGTGTTTCTGAAGGGCAGACCATTTCTAGCTCACTTAAGAGCGAGGAGTAGAAGTGGGGTCCTGCCAAGCTTTGAACTTCGAGGGACGTGGCTGTATCGGAGGCGTCCATCTGAAGATTTTGCATGGATCTTGATGTGAAAGATGGTGTGGATCACGAGAAAATGCTATCTTGTCGTTTTGTGGTCGTGGCCCAATCTGAGCCGTCTGATCAAGATCTTGCATGAATTTTGAGAAGAAAGTTGTTTTTTCCCAATACGCAGCTCGGAATGCGAGTCGCTCGGAAATGTATGTTTGAATATCTTCATCAGTTATCCAGCCAAGTGAAGCAATGGAGCATTCATTCAAGTACTCCTCCAAGTATTCTTCTCCCATGTCTAGTATAGTTGTGGAAATTTCGTCAGTTATCCAGCCAAGTGATTTAGATTCCGAATGCGTCACTGGAGTAAGTTTCAGCGGTTGTGGGAGCAGTTCCGAATGGCAAACCACTTCTAGCTCGCTTATGAGCGAGCTTGCGAAGCGAAATCGAGCCAAGTTTTGAACTCCAAACGCATCGTTTGAGTAAGTTTCAACGGTTGTAGGAGCAGTTTCGAATGGCGAACCACTTCTAGCTCGCTTATGAGCGAGCTTGCAAAGTTTTGGAATCGAGCCAAGTTTTGGACTCCGAATGCGTTGTTTCGAGTAAGCGTCATTAAAGGTCTTAAACAGAGAGATAAAATAATCATAAGAGAATTATGAGGGGAAAGAAGTTCTTTATTGATAACTGCTAATCGGTCGCTTCTACATTGCAAGCCGTTGTTACAATGAGAAAATAAAGAAGCAAGTACAAAAAATAAAAAGATTGAAATGGCTCGACTTTTGAAGGTACTCGGAGAGGCATTTAAACACCTTCTTGGTACTTTAGTAAATGGCCGGCGTTCCAAGTCCTTAGTATCTCTCTACCTTCAAGGTCCTCAAGACGGTATGCTCCAGGCCGAACCACTTTGGAGATCTTGTATGGTCCTTCCCAATTCGGGGCTAGCTTGCTCTTTTGACTGGGGAACGAGATGGCTGGCTTTCTGAGGACTAAGTCCCCATCCTTGAGATCTGTAGGACGGACCCTTTTGTTGTAAGCCTGCTCAATTCTTCTTCGATAATTTTGCTGGAAAATTGAAGCTCTTTCACAGAGCTCATTGATCAGGTCTAAGTTAGCTCGGAGCTTTTTCCCGTTCTGCTCTTCATTATAGACAACAAGGCGAGGGGATGGCAGACCAACTTCTAAGGGGATTACAACCACAGACCCATAGGTGAGGTTGAAGGGCGACTCTCTTGTGGGGGTTCGTTTCATAGTGCGGTAGTTCCACAATACGTTAAGAAGTTGTTCTGCCCATAAGCCTTTGGTCGACTTATCTAGTCTCTTCTTGATGCTGGAGAGAATCTGCCTGTTGGTGTTTTCTACTTGACCATTGGACTGAGGATGGATGGGAGACGGAGGAGAAGCGTTGCTGGATGCCGAGGTCTTCACATAAAGATCGAAACGCCGCCCCTGTAAATTGTATTCCGTTATTGTTATTAGGACTCGAGGTACGCCGAACCTGCAGATTACATTCCTCCAGAAGAACTGCAGTACTTTGTTCTCAGTGATAGTATCCAGTGGTTTGGCCTCGATCCACTTAGAGAAATAGTCGATTGCCACGACTAGGAACTTGAGTTGGCCTGGAGCTAGTGAGAACGGACCTAGCAAGTCCATCCCCCACATCACGAAGGGAATTGGGCTCAAGAGAGATGTAAGTTGTGCTTGGGATAGTCGGCGGATGTTGGAGAACTGCTGATAGGGGCTATATTGCCGGACATGTTGCTCGGCATCTCGAAGCAGGGTAGGCCAGAAGTACCCATAGTTCAAAACTTTCCTAGCAAGGGACCTTGATCCCGAGTGGGCTTTGCCTATACCTTCGTGGAGTTCTTGGAGGGCATATGGGGCTTCTTCGGGAGAGAGACATCTCAAGTAGGGTCGGCCATCTACTTAGGTGTAGGAGCATTTGTACAAGACCCCTTCAACAAGGGTGTACCGCTCGGCTCTCGTTCGGATTTGACGGGCTTCTTTAAGGTCTTGGGGAAGGGTCCCGTCTCTGAGGAACTCTATCAAAGGCTTCATCCAATTATGCTTGAGCTGAACTGGTAGCGACTCCATCGAGCCGGGGATTTCTTCTTCGATACTTGGCATCAGGAGTACTTCGATTAGGACGGTCTGCTCGAGACCCTGGAGGGATGAGGAGGCCAATTTTGAGAGGGCATATGCTTGGGAGTTTTCTTCTCTAGGGATCCGCTGGATTTGTGCTTCTTCGAACGAAGCCATGAGACTTCGGACCTTGGCTAAGTACTTAACCATTCGATCGTTTCTCGTCTCGTAGTCCCCTAAGACTTGATTGACCACCAGCTGCAAATCACTGAATATTCGGACGCATTGCGCCCCTGCCTTGCAAGCCATACCCAGGCCTGCTATTAGGGCTTCATACTCAGCTTTGTTGTTGGAAGCTTTGAAGTTGATGCTGAAGGAGTATTGGAGAACGAAGTCATCTGGGCCTGCCAGAATGACACCGGCTCCGCTCCCCTCGGCGCAAGAAGACCCATCTACATACACTGTCCACATGGGCGACCCATTTGCTGCTTGACTCACTTCCGGAATGGTGCTTTCTACTATAAATTTGGCGAGGGCTTGAGCCTTGATAGCAGTCCGAGGCTAATAAGATATGTCATGTTGACTTAGCTTGATCAACCACTTTATTAGGTGCCGGGAGGTCTCGGGCTTGTGCAGGACTTGCTTGAGCGGCTGGTCGGTAAGGACGACCACCGAGGGGGATTGGAAATAGGGGCGGAGCTTTTTGGCTGCCATAACCAAGGCGTGTGCTATCTTCCCCAACCTCGGATAGCGGATCTCGATATCCCGAAGTACCTTGCTCACATAATAGATAGGCTTCTGAGCTTGTCTTCTTTCCTTACTAGGACAGTGCTGAGGGTTTGTTCGGAGGCAGCGAGGTAGAGGTAGAGTGTTTCCCTGGGAATAGGCTTGCTGAGGAGTGGGGGGTTGACCAGATAGGCTTTCAGTTGGTCAAACGATTCTTGCTGCTGTTGGCCCCACTCGAAGCCCTTAGCCTCTGTAAGGGCTTTGAAAAAAGGAAGACACTTCTCCCCTGACTTAGACAGGAAGCATCCTATGGCCACGAGGCATCCTGTGAGCTTTTGAACTTCTTTCACACTTGTAGGAGGAGCCATGTCCAGTATGACTTTGATCTTCTCGGAGTTGGCTTCGATCCCCCTCTGACTGACCATGAAGCCCAGGAACTTACCAAACGAGACCCCGAACGCACACTTGTTCGGGTTTAGTCTCATATTATGCTCCCTCAACACGTCAAAGGCTTCTTGTAGGTCGACGACATGGTTGGACCCATGGATACTTTTGACTAGCATATCATCAATGTACACTTCCATGTTTCGGCCGATCTAATTCTGGAAGACCTTATTGACGAGGCGCTGGTAGGTGGCATCGGCATTTTTGAGCCCGAAGGGCATCACCCTGTAGCAATAGAGGCCTTGATCTGTGACGAAGGACGTCTTCAGGATATCCAGGGGGAACATTCTCATTTGGTTGTATCCAGAGAAGGCATCCATGAAGCTCAATAGCTCATGGCCCAAAGTAGCGTCGATTAAGGTATCTATGCTGGGAAGAGGAAAAGGATCCTTAGGGCATGCCTTGTTCAAATCCGTGAAGTCAATGCAAATCCTCCAACTTCCATTGGCCTTCTTGACCATAACAACATTAGAGAGCCACTCGATAGTTGACCTCTTGTATGAATCGGGCTTTGAGGAGCTTGTCCACTTCTTCCTTTATGGCCTGCTGGCACTCAGGGGCGAATTTGCGCCTCTTCTGTTGGACCGGTTTGGACCCCGGAGCAACACTTAGGTGGTGAATGAGGAGGTCTTCAGAAATTCCTGGCATGTCGGTAGCTGACCAGGCAAAGAGGTCATGGTTCCTCCTGATGCATTGGACTATGTCAGAACAGAGGGCAGAGGGGAGGGTCTTGCTGACGAAGAATTTGCAGTTCAGATCTTGCTCGGAAAAGAGCACTTCCTCCAGCTCGTCTACCGATTCTAACATAGGCTGGGTGCTCTCTTGGGGAATTTCGAGGGTCTCGAGGGAAAGGACAGGTCCCCCGATTGAGGTCATGTAATACTTGCGGGCCATCTCTTGACTTTCCCTTACTTCCTCTACACCATTTTGAGATGATAAGCCGATGGGACAGCTTCTAAAGTAGCTAGGCCAGGTCGGCCTAAGATCACATTGTAAGTGGCTGGGATGTCGACAACCATGAAATCTATCGGCTCCGTTCGGATGGTAGGAGTTTTGACAGCGATTACGTCGAGGGTTATCACCCCTTCGATAGTTACTGGCACTTCTGTGAACCCATGGAGCTATAGCCAGCGGGCTTGAGCCCGTTCCACGATAATTTGAGTCCTCGAAAGGCCGCCAGGAAGAGGATGTTGACAGAACTGCCATTATCCACCAGAATCCTCTCCACTTTGAAATTAGCCATGTGGAGGTTAATCACTAGTGCATCACAATGGGGGATTCGGACACCCTCTAGATCTTCATCCGAGAAAGTAACCGGGACTCCAAGACCTTTGGGAGAGGGTATGCTGTGAACTGAATTGACTTCCCGGATGAAAGCCTTTCGAAAAGAGTTGGAGGTTCCTCCCATTGGGCCCCCATGGATGAGGTGCAAGATCCGTTCTTCCTCAAACTCGGGAGTCTCGTCACGCCTCTCGGGACGCTTGTTAGCCCCCCTAGAGAGAGGAGGAAGATCAATCCGGTCCTTTCTTACAAACTTGGACAGCTACCCTCTCTGAATGAGGGCTTCAATCTCATTCTTTAGAGCTCGACAGTCATTGGTGTCGTGGCAGTGGTCTCGATGATATCGGCACCACTTCTCCTTGTCCCTCTTCTTCCCGGGGGTGTTCATCTTCGGGGCAGGAGGCAGGACTCCTTCTTTCTCAACCTCCATGAGAATAGTTGAAACATTGGTGTTGAGAGGGGTAAACTTCTCAAATATGGGAGGTGGGCAGCGCTGACTCCCGTTGTCCTTCTGGAGCTTCTTAGCTCCCTCATCTTCGGTTGCCCTTCTCTTGCTTCTTGAGGAAGACCCCTCGAATGTGGGGTGATGTTCAGCTTTCTCAGCCCGGATATACTTCTCACTTCTGAGAAGAAGGTCGAAGAAGTCTCGCGGGGGCTTTTTGGCTAGGGAGGAACGGAGGCTCGAATTGAGGACATTGGACTAAAAGGTGACTGCAGTGACTGATTGGTCGAGGGAGGCAGTGGACCTAGCTTCCACGGTAAACCGCTTGACATAATCTCTTAGTTTCTCACCCTTATTCTGAATGAGGAAGAGTAGTGAAATACTAGTCTTCTCGGTTCGGGGGCTGCTCACAAAGTGGGTGATGAAGAGGGTTTCAAATTGTTCAAACGAGAAGATGGAGGATGGGGCGAGGCGAGAGTACCATTTCCGAGCCGGACCCTTGAGAGTGGCTGGAAAGGTTTTGCACAGTAGAGCATCGGAAGCCTGGTGGATCATCATCAGAGTTTTTCAACTCTCGATGTGATCCACGGGGTCTGACTCCCCCTTATATGTCTCGAACTGCGGGGGCTTGAAGCTTGTTGGAACGGGAACCTCCATGATAGTTCGGGAGAATGGAGGTCTACTTGGATGGAGGGTCCTCCCTTTTAGCTCCTCTCTCCTGTCTAGTTGACCGAGGCGCCTCTCCATCTCGTGGAGACGGTGATAAACTGCATCGTCCCTTCGACGGTATCTCGGTGAGCCTCTGGACTCATCTTCGTACGAAGGGGAGCGTGGGCTGCAGCGATGGTAGCTCGGGGAATGACTAGGGATATGACGGCAGTGGCTCGGAGCTTGAGGAGGACTTAGAGACTGAGGATGAGGGCTCTGGACTGGCGGTGGAGTGGGGATCCTCTGAGCATTGATGTTGTTGTTTGGTGGGAGATTGAGGGCCCGCAAGATTGTAGCCTGGAACTATTGGAACTCGTGTGATAGATCAGTTCTCGTCCCTGTGGGGCTGCTGACCAGCGGGAGAATGATGCCTTCTTCGACGGTACTCAGGGGACTTTCCTTGCCTGCTATGCAGAGGGGACCTCCTGTAATCGCGGCGGCGAGGGGATTGCGCATTTGGACGTTCTGAGCGGGAGGCTCCCTCTCGGGCCTGTCTTTCATCCAAACGGTGGTGAAGGTCCTCCTCTTTCTGCCGGTTGATAAGGATGATGCGGAGGTCTTCGGAATGTCGAGGGTTATGAGATGCCATCGAGTCGGTTGAAGGGTTATGTACGGAGACACGGTCACGGTGGAGAGGTTGTTTCTAAGGATGAGGACGGAAGGTCCCAATACCGGTGTTCTGGGGCCCAGCTGGAGCCTGCTGGTGCTGAGGATTCAGAAGAGGAGGCTGTTTCTGCTGCAGGGGCTGATTAAGCCAAGGAGGGTGTTGTCCCTGCTACTGGACAGTTTGGAGAGGAGCCTCCTGTTGCGGTTGAGGAGGGGTGGGCCCACGGTGGGACCTTCTGGATCTCAGTTTTCTTGGAGGCATGGATGGAGGTGATCTTAACCGATGGAAGAAGATGGATTGCCATTCGTCATTCCCACAGACGACGCCAATCTATTGCCGCTGAAATCGGTGTGGGGGCAAACAGATAGATTTGTGGATTCTTAGGATGTTGAATAGTCAAACCTAAACACCTTTTTGCCGAAGTTTGACCGTGATCTCCCGCCGTTAACCTGCAAAAAGTACGAAACACCGGGGTTGATCCTGGCGATGCACCATCCGATGCTCAAGTCAGTAATAAGAAGGATTATGAATGAGCTTTGATTGGCAAAAGATTGATTACCTGGTAACAGTGGGGGATGAGGGGTATTTATAGCCGCCTTAGGAACCATTTTCGGGATAAGATCAAATCCCTACTTTTACAGTGGATGGATAGAAGTGATCAGGGCCGTTGATTAAGCACAATCATAATCCCTAATTATATCCAGCTGTACTGGGTTTCTTGCGGGTTGGAACCCGCACCCAGTTAAGACAGATCCGTTAGTGGGTTATTGGGCCTTTTGGAGAAAAGCCCAGTTCCCATCTCAATCCCGTTTGTAGGGGAAATTACCATTTTACCCCTGAGCTTTAAGATTCGTGCCTAATTTGGACGGTTCTGATTTAACCCTATTTTTAGCCATATCACCCATCCATAGCACTCCATCTTGGACACGGAACTCTAACAACTTGCCATCGGAAACCTGCTGCAACATCTTCTGGATCTCTGCATGACCTTCCACAATCTGCTCTCTCAAAGAAGGCTGTAGCCTCAACTGAGCCAAAGATGCACCCAAACCCTGAAGTACCACCTCGATACATGCCTGATCAATCTCTACTGCCAACTCACTCTGAGTAGTGATCAAGCTCGCCAAACTGCTCTTCCGACTAAGCCCATCGGCTACCACATTCGCCTTGCCCGGATGATACTTGATCTCAGGATGAATGTCTTCCAACACTTCCAACCACCTTCTCTGCCGAAGATTTAGATCGTTCTGCTGATAAATGTACTTCAGGCTCTTGTGGTCAGTATACATGTTGACCTTCTCACCATATACATAATGCCTCCACTGCTTCAAGGCAAAGATAATAGCTGCTAACTCCAGATCATGCATCGGATAATTCTTTTCATGCAGACGCAACTGCCTCGAACCATAGGCAATAACCTTGCCTTCCTGCATCAAGACACACCCCAAACCTCTGAGAGATGCGTCACTGAAGATATCATAATCCTTCCCAGCTTGTGGCAAAGCCAAGATAGGTGCATTCGTCAACCTCTCCTTTAGCTCAAGAAAACTCGCCTTGCATGTAATGCCCTGATTTTTCATTAATGAAAAATTATATTAATTTGCACGTAGTGTGCACGTGCAATATTTTGGTTGAATTAAATCTTATAATTATTTTCATTGTGATGGGTAAAAATATTTAAATTTTTGCTTTCAAATTATTTTATACAAAAGCCTTCTTTTAAATGGATGAAAAGCCTTTTTTTTTAAGCCTTCTCTTTTAAAAAGCCCAAAATTTAATTTATTTATTTTATTTTAAAATAATTATTTTGGCCCATAAACTAAAGTCCATGAGTCAATTTATTTTTAAATGCAACTTGTAATGTAGAATACAAACTAGAGTTTATTTTTATAAAATAAAATGCACAATTTTTGGACCTAGTTGCATGCACGTGCACTACACGTACACGTGCAAAATGCACTCTTCCTTGTTGGCCGGTTGCAATCTTTGGAGGAAAAATCAAATTTTGGAGTGGAGATCATGCTTGGTGGTTACTAGGTTGTGGGTAGTTAATGTAACTCCTACTTTCATCCTAGTCCTCCATCTTACAACCAACTACTTGATCCTAGCCCTCCATTCCCTTTGATTTTTAGTATAAATACCCCCCCCCCCCTGGCTAGTTATCCTTGTGCCTATTAATCCTTCCAAACCTATAGTCTAAATTATATTATCTAGTAGTGATTGTGTGAGTTAAAAGATTGAGTGTGTGTGGGATTGTTCTTGCAACACCAAGGAGAAGAAGGGCCGGTTTTTGGAAGTGCTCGGTGGGCTTGTGTGGTGCTCGGGTTTGGTACTTTTGGAGGCTTGGGTGCACGTGTTCAAGGAGGAGCAATTCGTCGCAAGGACATTCGTCTAGGAGTTGCTAATTGTGTTTGTCTCTCCATTTGAGGTGGGTAGATTCTCCATATTTCTAAATTAGAAATGCATGTTAGATATGAATGAATGAAGCATGAAAGAAATTAAGAAGAGTACACTTTAATTAGGAAAAAAATAACCTATTGAATGATTGAATGTGGATATGCAATTTATATGTGGTTCTATTATTTAAGTTGTATGTGAATTGATTAGAATCATGGATTGATTGATGAAAACACATTTATTACCATCAAGAATTACACACAAAAGTTAGTAGATTGATAATACCATTTCATGTGTTAAATAGATCTTTTGTGTTAATATGGGCATGAATAATTTAAAATATGTGTTGTATGTTGGGTAAATGGTTAAAGACAGAGAATTAAGGTGAAAATTTATTGATAAAGAGATTAGAATGCTAAATGCGATGAAATGTCGAAAAGAGAAGAAATGTGGTAATTATAATGTAGAATTTGAATTAGTTGTATGAAAATATGTTTTAGTTGTTACAAAAATTATTTTGCTCATACTGGTATGTAAATTACGTGAGGAAGAATTAATCTGGAGTTGTACAGTAAATTTTTATGAAAACAAAATGAAATGAAGACTTGTTGAATATCGAACATTTTTGAATAACAGAGAGAATGGTTTTAAAAAGAACTTCGAACTATACTCGACAACCTGAGCATGTAGCTCAAGTGGTCGGAGCGCGCGGCCTGTTTCTCAGAGGTCTGCGATACGAATCCCGTGGGCAACATTATTTCGTTCGTTTTTTTAAAAACAAAATTAACTGCGGACCAAAGCATTTAATGCTCTCAGCCATACTTATGCCGCTTAGCACATACGGCCTAGTGGCTTGTGCTGTCGGCTGTGTTCTCTGGGGTGCTGGGTTCGAATCTTGCCCTCGTTAAGATTGAAAAACAAATTTTTTTTGGGGGTTTTAATTGTCAAAAAATTATGAGAAAAATATGGTTATTCTTCTAAAATTATATGGGACTTTATAAAAATAATTTGGGAATTATTTGCATGAAATAAACTATGATTTGGGAATAAAATGCATAAATAGAACTATGGCTCTATATGTATATTTTTGTGAAAGTTATATCTTGCAAAAAGAACATGGAATGAATGATTGGAAGATTAATATAATCCAGAAAGAAATTTTATTTTGTGATAGTTATGAATTATTCTCATATGTGAATGGTGCGAAAAATATTAAATGCAAATATTCGTAGTGATGTGAAATTTTGATGTGAAGTTGATAATTGATGAAGCATATGAATTCATGTATAGTTATGGACCATGTGAACGAATTAGAAATCATGATTTGAAGAAAACTTTTGAAAGAAAAATACTTTTGAGTATGATGATTCAACAATGAATTTATGAGTTGGAAATAATCAAATTGGAAATTGTGAATTGAAAATTGAAACAAAAAGAGTAGCTAAGTCTCCCCCGGCATTTGGAAATAAATGAAATGAAATTTGAAAAGAAAGACCAGGGTTGGTCATGTTTGAATGAATGAATAAGTCCGGTTTAGTGGAGAGGCTAACTCTAGAGCTTTGATTTTTGTTCATGATTTTGATGAAAAACTAAGGATTAGTACATAGTGGAGACGTGATGAAAGTAGGAGAAAAACACGAGTATGAGGGCCATCGGATTAGCGGTGTGAGAGTGATCCACAGGCTGCCTGCTTGATGCTTCAAGACATGGCGTGGGCACTACTCCAGAATTATCGTCCTGGTGGCGACGCTTGTGGGATGTTTGGTGACTGCAAGAGGATCGTGTGCCATGAAGTGAGGCTGAATTGCCACAGGCTGTCTTCACGATGCGTCGTGGCATGACGTGGGATTCTCCTCCAGAATTTTCTATACACGAGCTTGTACTCATAGATCATCTAAGATACCTACCATAATTACAGTACTAGATTTAGTCATAACGAGGGATTGAACCCTACAAAGATGAAGAACGATTAAGGGCTTGCCCTCGGACCTATGTAGTATGGGATGCATAGAATCCAAACAAGTGCGCATTAGCATCATGTAAAATAAATAAATGCATTAAGGACTAAGTGCACAATCACAACACGACATCAATAGGGTAGTCCCTTTAGTTTGATATGTGACAAGTTCGTGGTTGCTAAATATGGAAAATAAGTTATACTATTTCCGGCATAGAGAGGATGGCCGTGTATAATGATCGTCGGTTGAATAAACTGATGTACCCACAGTCTTATATGCAGGTAAATGGCTTGATAAAGATTAAAGATGAACAAATGCTTAAAGATTACTCAATGCTGTTGTATATTTATTTTCATTGTTGTAAAATTTTACTTCCGCTGTGCAATGTAAAGTGTAATATTGATGTAAACTCTGATGTAAAGAGAAAAGTTTAAATTTCCTTGTATAATTGTACTAAAGGAAGTGAAAAGATCCTGTAGAATATCTCGAATTCAGTGTATTTGGGATTCGGGGCGTTACAGAGTGGTATCAAAGCCACGCTTCCACACTTATACAAATTTATAAAGAACGACACCCTAGAAGTGGACATTAGAGTCTGTGTTTGAGTCTAGAGATTTAAATGTAAGTGACTTACATTTGTGTTGCTCTATGACTTATGCTTCTTCCTCCCTATTTTCTAAGATGGCTGACCACTTCGACCCTGCTGGAGACGACGACTGGCATATCATCGAGGAAGAGTACCATCCTGGACAGGCAGATTCCGAGGACGAGTACTACCCAGGGCAAGCAGATTCTGACGGAGAAGAATGGCCTGAATCCCGAGAGATTACCCCACCTCCGGATTCATTTGATGACTCTTCTTCTGACGAAGAAGAAGAACCAGTTCCAAATAGTCTTGTGATATCTCTTTAGAGGCATGTAGAAACCCTGCGAGAGTGAGTCGGATTATTGGAGGCTCAGCTAGCAAAGCGTAAGGACGACTATTCTGTTCTCAGTCATTGTATATGGGAACTCGAGAAGAGGAAGAATTTGACAGATGTGCTGAAGGATGAAGTTGATGAACTACAGGGAGAACTTCGAGAAGCGAAGAGGAACCGTAGGAGTTAAACTATTGTAGCTTCTGCTGTTTTCATTCTGATGTCAAGAAATGTTTTCAATTCGAATGTATAAAGTTTGGAATTTAATGAAATGCAAGTTGAGTTAAAATTCATGTCTTATACTTCGAATTTGATGGACCTTTTGCATCAGAATATGGAATGAAAGCTGTTGTGTTGTTCGATACTGGATCCTCTCATACTTTTGTGTCTCCTAAATTTGCTAAAGTGTTGGGAGTTGAACCGAAGATTTTTCCAGGCAAGATCTTGGCAGTAGCTACTCCATCAGGGGAAACTCTAACCACTGATCGGTATTACGCTGATTGCGAGATTGTGATTGGAGATCGAATCTTTGGGATTGATCTGATCGAGCTGACTATCTTGGGAGTCGATGTTATCATTGACATTGATTGGATGTCGGTGTACAGTGCAAGCATCGAGTGTAAGACCAAGACGGTAACAGTGAAGGCTCCAGGTGGACCTGAAGTCACTTTCCAAGGGAAGCAGAAATGTTCTAAGCTGGTGGCAACTATCCGCAAGGAAGAGACTCCTGTGGAAGTGCAAGGGATTCCTGTGGTTCGGGACTATCCGACTGTGTTCTTGGATGATTTTTCTGGGTTACCCCCGCATCGTGATGTAGAGTTCAGCATCACTATTCAACCAGGGAAGTGCACCCATTTCTAAGGCACCGTATAGGATGGCTCCAGTGGAACAGGATGAGGTGAAACGGCAGATTGAGGAACTTTTGGAGAAAGGCTTTATTCAACCTAGTGCGTCACCTTGGGGAGCACCAGTGCTTTTAGTAAAGAAGAAGGATGGATCGATGAGAATGTGTATCGATTACCGGGAGCTGAATAAGGTCACTGTTCAGAATAAGTATCCTATTCCTCGAATTGATGACTTGTTCGATCGTCTACTAGGAGCAACTGTATTCTCCAAAATAGATCTTCGATCAGGATATCACAAAGTTCGAGTGAAAGCCGAAGATGTGCACAAGACTGCATTTAGAACTCGACATGGGCATTACGAATTCTTAGTTATGCCATTTGGAGTGGCGAATGCACCCGCAATCTTCATGGATTTGATGAACAGAGTTCTGAGGCCGTTCATTGATTCTTTCGTCGTGGTGTTTATCGACGATATTCTTGTGTACTCTAAGTCAGAGGAGGAGCACACCGAGCATCTGGCGGCAGTTTTGAAGAAGCTGGAAGAGCAGAAGTTGTATGCTAAGTTATCCAAGTGTGATTTCTGAAATCTGAAGTGGCATTCCTAGGTCACATCCTTTCTAAGGAGGGAGTGGCAACTGACCATCAGAAGATAGAGGCAGTGAGAGATTGGGCTAGGCCTACTACAGTGAAGGAGGTCAGAAGTTTTCTTGGAATGACTGGATACTACAGGAGATTCATTCAAGGTTATACTCAGATAGCCGTGCCACTTACTGGTCTGACCAAGAAGAATGTGAACTTCAAGTGGACTGAGCAATGTGAGGCAAGCTTTCAGGAGTTGAAAGAGAAGCTGAATACTGCACCTATTTTGGCTTTGCCTAGAGTAGGTGTTGAGTATGATGTTTATAGCGATGCTTCACATCGTGGGCTTGGTTGTGTCTTAATGCAAGAAGGGAGAGTAATCGCTTATGGGTCTAGGCAACTACGACCACATGAGAAGAATTACCCGACTCATGATCTGGAGTTGGCTGCGATTATCTTTGCCCTGAAGCAATGGAGGCACTACGTGTACGGTGAGAAGTTGAACATGTACACGGACCACAAGAGCTTGAAGTACATATATCAGCAGAGAGATCTGAATCTGAGGCAGCGGAGATGGTTGGAAGTGCTTGAGGACATGCGACCTGAGATCAAGTATCATCCTGGGAAAGCTAATGTTGTTGCTGATGCACTTAGTCGCAAGAGCAGTTTAGCCAGTTTGATTACAACTCAGAAGCATCTAATTGAGGAATTGGACCGAGTAGGTATTGAAGTTGTCTTGCAAGGATTGGGAGCATCTTTGGCTCAGTTGAGGCTTCAACCTACTTTGAATGGAAGGATCATTGCAAGTCAGGAGGTTGATGCTGATATTTTGGAGATGAAGGAGCAGGTTGGTGCTGGCAGGTTGCCCGGTTTCCAAATCAAGGATGGAGTGCTGTGGTTTGGAGAGAGGCTGTGTGTTCCAAATCAGGCAGACCTGAAAGAGAGTATTCTTCAGGAGGCGCATACTACTCTTTTGTCGGTACATCCTGGGAGTACTAAGATGTACAAAGACATCAAACAGCATTTCTGGTGGTCAGGTTTGAAGCGGGATGTGGCTGAATTTGTGGCGAAGTGTGAGGTTTGTCAGCAAGTCAAAGCCGAAAATCAGAGACCCAGAGGTCTATTACAGCCGTTACCTATTCCGGAATGGAAGTGGGATAACATCAGTATGGATTTCATCACGGAATTGCCTAAGAGTTCTAAAGGCAATGATGCGATTTGGGTTATAGTCGATCTACTAACCAAGTCCGCTCACTTTTTGGCGATGAAACTCACTGCTTCGATGGACAAGTTAGCTGAGTTGTATGTTGGCGAGATTTTCAGGCTTCATGGTGTTCCGTCAACTATTGTGTCTGATCGAGATGCGCGGTTTACTTCGCATTTCGGAGGAGTCTTCAGACAGCTTTGGGGACCAAGACAGATTTCAGCACTGCTTTTCATCTGCAAACCGATGGGCAGACCGAGAGAGTCAACCGTATTCTTGAGGATATGCTTCGGTGTTGTATACTAGACTTTGGAGGCAGTTGGGAAAGGCATTTACCTTTGGTAGAGTTTGCCTACAACAACAGTTTTCAGGCTAGCATCGGGATGGTGCCGTACGAAGCTCTGTATGGCAGGAAGTGCAAGACACCTGTTTGTTGGTTTGAGGTTGGGGAGCGTCAGTTTTTTGGTCCTGAGCTTGTGCAGCAAACCTCTGAGAAGATTGTTCTGATCAGGAAAAGGTTGGTAGAAGCTCAGAGCAGGCAGAAAAGCTATGCAGACAACCGGAGAAGGGACCTTGAGTTTGAGGTCGGTAACTTCGTCTTTTTGAAAGTATCACCCAGTAAAGGAGTGGTTCGATTTTGCAAAGGCGGGAAGTTAGCCCCGAGGTTTATAGGCCCGTACAAGAAATTGAAAAGGATCGGGAAGACTGCTTACCGGCTTGAATTACCGGAAGAGTTATCTCAGGTGCACAACGTCTTTCATGTGTCTATGCTGAGAGGTTATATTCCAGATCCGAGTCATCACTTGCCTGAAGTGCCGGAAGATTTGCAGTTGGATCTGAATTACATCGAGTCTCCTATCGAGATTGTTGATCGTCGAGAGAAAGTCTTGAGGAATAAGACGATACCGATGGTCAAGGTAGTCTGGAGGAACCATTTGGTTGAAGAGGCTACTTGGGAGTCTGAGGAGAGGATGTTGAAGGACTATCCTGAGCTTTTTGCTTGATTTGTATCTTTGTATCTTTTTGTTCTGGTTGTGAGGGTTGTATTTTTGTTTCTCACTCTTGATTGTAGTTTCGGGGACGGAACTATTCTAAGGAGGGAGTGTTGTAATGCCCTGATTTTTCATTAATGAAAAATTATTTTATTTTGCACGTAGTGTGCACGTGCAATATTTTGGTTGAATTAAATCTTATAATTATTTTTATTGTGATGGGTATAAATATTTAAATTTGTGCTTTCAAATTATTTTATACAAAAGCCTTCTTTTAAATGGATGAAAAGCCTTCTTTTAAAGCCTTTTCTTTTAAAAAGCCCAAAATTTAATTTATTTATTTTATTTTAAAATAATTATTTTGGCCCATAAACTAAAGCCCATGAGTCAATTTATTTTTAAATGCAACTTGTAATGTAGAATACAAACTAGAGTTTATTTTTATAAAATAAAATGTACAATTTTTGGACCTAGTTCCATGCACGTGCACTACACGTACACGTGCAAAATGCACTCTTCCTTGTTGGCCGGTTGCAATCTTTGGAGGGAAAATCAAATTTTGGAGTGGAGATCATGCTTGGTGGTTACTAGGTTGTGGGTAGTTAATGTAACTCCTACTTTCATCCTAGCCCTCCATCTTACAACCAACTACTTGATCCTAGCCCTCCATTCCCTTTGATTTTTAGTATAAATACCCCCCCCCCTGGCTAGTTATCCTTGTGCCTATTAATCCTTCCAAACCTATAGTCTAAATTATATTATCTAGTAGTGATTGTGTGAGTTAAAAGATTGAGTGTGTGTGGGATTGTTCTTGCAACACCAAGGAGAAGAAGGGCCGGTTTTTGGAAGTGCTCGGTGGGCTTGTGTGGTGCTCGGGTTTGGTACTTTTGGAGGCTTAGGTGCACGTGTTCAAGGAGGAGCAATTCGTCGCAAGGACATTCGTCTAGGAGTTGCTAATTGTGTTTGTCTCTCCATCTGAGGTGGGTAGATTCTCCATATTTCTAAATTAGAAATGCATGTCTGATATGAATGAATGAAGCATGAAAGAAATTAAGAAGAGTACACTTTAATTAGGAAAAAAATAACCCATTGAATGATTGAATGTGGATATGCAATTTATATGTGGTTCTATTATTTAAGTTGTATGTGAATTGATTAGAATCATGGATTGATTGATGAAAACACATTTATTACCATCAAGAATTACACACAAAAGTTAGTAGATTGATAATACCATTTCATGTGTTAAATAGATCTTTTGTGTTAATATGGGCATGAATAATTTAAAATATGTGTCGTATGTTGGGTAAATGGTTAAAGACAGAGAATTAAGGTGAAAATTTATTGATAAAGAGATTAGAATGCTAAATGCGATGAAATGTCGAAAAGAGAAGAAACGCGGAAATCATAATGTAGAATTTGAATTAGTTGTATGAAAATATGTTTTAGTTGTTACAAAAATTATTTTACTCATACTGGTATGTAAATTATGTGAGGAAGAATTAATCTGGAGTTGTACAGTAAATTTTTATGAAAACAAAATGAAATGAAGACTTGTTGAATATCGAACATTTTTGAATAACAGAGAGAATGGTTTTAAAAAGAACTTCGAACTATACTCGACAACCTGAGCACATAGTTCAAGTGGTCGGAGCGCGCGGCCTGTTTCTCAGAGGTCTGCTGTTCGAATCCCGTGGGCAACATTATTTCGTTCGTTTTTTTAAAAACAAAATTAACTGCGGACCAAAGCATTTAATGCTCTCAGCCATACTTATGCCGCTTAGCACATACTGCCTAGTGGCTTGTGCTGTCGGCTGTGTTCTCTAGGGGTGCTGGGTTCGAATCTTGCCCTCGGCAAGATTGAAAAACAAATTTTTTTGGGGTTTTTAATTGTCAAAAAATTATGAGAAAAATATGGTTATTCTTCTAAAATTATATAGGACTTTATAAAAATAATTTGGGAATTATTTGCATGAAATAAACTATGATTTGGGAATAAAATGCATAAATAGAACTATGGCTCTATATGTATATTTTTGTGAAAGTTATATCTTGTAAAAAGAACATGGAATGAATGATTGGAAGATTAATATAATCCAGAACGAAATTTTATTTTGTGATGGTTATGAATTATTCTCATATGTGAATGGTGCGAAAAATATTAAATGCAAATATTCGTAGTGATGTGAAATTTTGATGTGAAGTTGATAATTGATGAAGCATATGAATTCATGTATAGTTATGGACCATGTGAACGAATTAGAAATCATGATTTGAAAAGAAAAATACTTTTGAGTATGATGATTCAACAATGAATTTATGAGTTGGAAATACTCAAATTGGAAATTGTGAATTGAAAATTGAAACAAAAAGAGTAGCTAAGTCTCCCCCGGCATTTGGAAATAAATGAAATGAAAATTGAAAAGAAAGGCCAGGGTTGGTCATGTTTGAATGAATGAATAAGTCCGGTTTAGTTGAGATGCTAACTCCAGAGCTTTGATTTTTGTTCATGATTTTGATGAAAAACTAAGGATTAGTACATAGTGTAGATGTGATGAAAGTAGGAGAAAAACACGAGTATGAGGGCCATCGGATTAGCGGTGTGAGAGTGATCCACAGGCTGCCTTCTTGATGCGTCAAGACATGGCATTGGCACTACTCCAGAATTATCGTCCCGGTGGCGACGCTTGTGGGATGTTTGGTGACTGCAAGAGGATCGTGTGCCATGAAGTGAGGCTGAATTGCCACAGGCTGTCTTCACGATGCGTCGTGACATGACGTGGGATTCCTCTCCAGAATTTTCTGTACACGAGCTTGTACTCATAGATCATCTAAGATACCTACCATAATTACAGTAGTAGATTTAGTCATAACAAGGGATTGAACCCTTCAAAGATGAAGAACGATTAAGGGCTTGCCCTCGGACCTATGTAGTATGGGATGCATAGAATCCGAACAAGTGCGCATTAGCGTCATGTAAAATAAATAAATGCATTAAGGACTAAGTGCACAATCACAACACGACATCAATAGAGTAGTCCCTTTAGTTTGATATGTGACAAGTTCGTGGTTGCTAAATATGGAAAATAAGTTATACTATTTCCGGCATAGAGAGGATGACCGTGTATAATGATCGTCGGTTGAATAAACTGACGTACCCACAGTCTTATATGCAGGTAAATGGCTTGATAAAGATTAAAGAGGAACAAATGCTTAAAGATTACTCAATGCTGTTGGTATATTTATTTTCATTGTTGTAAAATTTTACTTCCGCTGTGCAATGTAAAGTGTAATATTGATGTAAACTCTGATGTAAAGAGAAAAGTTTAAATTTCCTTGTAAAATTGTACTAAAGGAAGTGAAAAGATCATGTAGAACATCTCGAATTCAGTGTATTTGGGATTCGGGGCGTTACATTGCACTTATCAGTCCATGTGAATGCCACATTCTTCCGAGTTAACCCTGTCAAAGGAAGTGCAATCTGTGCATAGCCCTGAATGAATCTCCTGTAGTACCCTAGCCAAACCCAAGAAACTCCTAACTTCCTTCACTGACGTTGGCCTGGGCCAATCCCTTACTGCTTCAACCTTCTGAGGATCAGTGGCCACTCCTTCCTTAGAAAGGATATGACCAAGGAAACCTATCTCAAACTTCCAAAACTAACACTTCGACAGCTTGGCATACAAGTTATGCTCTTGTAACTTCTGTAATACCTCTGTCAAGGGCATAAAATGCTCTTCCTCCGACTTCAAATACACCAAAATATCATCAATAACCACCACGAAGGAATCAATAAATGGCCGCAATATCCAATTCATCATATTCATGAATACTGCCGGCGCATTCGTCATTCTAATGGCATTACCAAAAACTCATAGAGTCCATGACGAGTCCTGAAAGCTGTTTTACTCACATCTTCCTCCTTGACTCGAACCTGATGATACCCTGATCTCAAATCAATCTTCGAAAACACAGCTACTCCCCGAAGCCTATCGAACAGATCATCAATCCGTGGAAGCGGATACTTATTCTGAATAGTCACCATATTCTACTCCCAATAGTCAATGCACATCCTCATTGACCCATCATTCTTCTTGACCAACAACACAGGCGCACCCCACGGTAAAGAACTCGGCCTGATGAAACCTTTAGTTAGTAATTCCTCAATCTGCTTCTTGACTTCATCCTGCTTTACAGGTGCCATCCTGTACGGAGCCCTAGAAATCGGAGCACTCCCCGGCTGAACATTAATACAAAACTCCACATCTCACTGCGGCAGCAATCCTGGTAAATCTTCCAAGAACATTGTAGGAAAATCCCTGACCACTGGAATGCCTCTGACTTCATCTGGAATCATCAACTTAGATACCACTGCAGTCACCTTTGGGCCCTTTATCTTCCCCTGAAAAGTCACTGCGGGACCGCCTGGTGCCTTCACCAACACCTCCTTCTTCTTGCATTCAATTGTGGCATCATATATTGCCATCTAATCAATGCCCACAATTACATCCACTCCCAGAACTTGCAGCTCAATGAGGTCAATGACAAATAATCTCCCACCAATCTCGATATCACAGCTCTCGTAATATCGATCAGCAATCAATTCTTCTCCTGACGGCATTGCCACCGACAAGACTCTGCCTGGAAACAACTTAGGCTCCACACCTAAGACTTTTGCAAAATTAGGCGACACAAATGTATGCGAAGAACCAGTATCAAATAAAACTTTTGCTTTTATTCCATTAACCAAAACAAATCCTTTTACATGAAGAATGATACTCAAATCTCCAATTTATTCTCAAACAAAGTTTTACTTAATACATTGAATAAATAAAAATTCAAAATTCTTGCATACCCTGAATCACATCCTCTGAGTTACCTGCATCCTTCTCAGTTAATGCGAACACTCGCCCTTGCCTCTAAAATTTGCCTCCGCCTGAACCACCCTTCTTCAACTGTGGACAGAAAAGCTTAGAATGCCCCACTTGCCTACATTGGAAACAAGTCTGCTTCGCCAACTTAGGACATGCTGACTTGAAATGACTTGCCTCCTTACAATAGTAACAAGTCACCTTTTGAGATGCAGGTGCCCTCTGCTTTGGCCTACTGAACTTGTCCTGCTTCACTGGGAACTTCTTCCCACTCAGACTAGCTGCTGGTCTTTTGTTCATATTCCAGGTCTCCTGCTTCTTCTAGAACTGGTCCATATCCTCTTCTGTCATAGCTGCTCTCCTGATCAGCTTATCGAACCTCCTTATGCCCAAAGGAATCGTCCCTGACCTCAAATTTGGCCTCAAGCCCTGCTCGAACTTCTTGGCCTTCTTCGCTTCATCAACAATCAGCTCCGGTGCATACCTTGATAGCTGAGCGAACTTAGTCTCATATTCACGCACTGTCATGTTGCCTTGCTGCAGATTCAAGAATTCCGTTGCCTTCTTCTCCTGAATATCCAGAGAAAAGAAATAATCCCTGAACTCATTCGTAAAAGCTTCCCAAGTCACTTGTTGATCTCCAAAGGTCCTCTTCACTGATTGCCACCAGACACCAGCATCCTTTTCTAACTGCATAGTAGCCAATTTCACCTTAATGACTGCTAGGCTTTCTAAGACTTCGAAGACCATCTCCATTTGTCTAATCCAATCATCAGTCTCATTTGGATCAGACTGCCCCTCAAACACTGGCGACTTCATCTACTTGAAGGACTCAACCTGCTTGATATGATCAGCATTAACAAACACTGGTCCACTCCCCTGATTCTGATTCTGATTCTGATTCTATGCCATATTAGCTGCCATGAATACATTCAATGTCTGATACATCCTGGTAATCTCAGTCTCAAGATCAAGTCCAGCTCCATGGGAACTTCCAGCCTCATCACCATTAGCACCATTCCTGGTTTTGGGTCTTGCCATTATACTGAACACTGAAAAATGATGGTAAAGTTATAGCATCAGAACACAATACATATTCACAACAATACCCCATGGCAAAACCTCAGTCATACCCCAAACCAAAACATCAAGTTTTAATTCTATGTGATACTCACGCTCTAATGTCCACACCTAGGTACTCACGCTCTAGTGTCCACACCTAGGTTCATTTTTATGCCATGTTTATTATTACTATTGAAGCATGCTCTGATACCAATCTCTGTAGCACCCCAAATTTCTAATATGATATCCCCGAAATATGTGGCACAATTCCCAACATCAACCTCAATTGTAATAGTAAATATAGCCAAAAATACAGATAAATTTTTTCAACTTTTATTACATTAACAGCAGAAAAACAAACACAGTGAATTACAATCTTTTTTTTACAACACATTCTTTTACAATTTACGTAAGCCATAACATCAATTTAGCACAAGCATCCAAATCCAAAGCTATAAGCACCTACTTGTAAAACATGAGGCTAGAGATAACCCTAACCCCCAAAACTACAGGGGTCAGCCATAACGGTGTGAGTGACATAAAAATTAAATACAACATAAATAAAACATGAAACATAGAATCATAAATATTAACAGCAAGAATAAAATGAAATAAGAAATAACAATAGATAAAACATGAAAACATCTAGTGAACTAGTCTAAGTGTCAAGTATAGAAAAATAGAGAAAACACATGCATAACCAAGTCAAGAAAATATCAATGCTATATGCTGACTCTCTAATGCATACTTGTCGGATTCTATGCATCCCACTCTACATAGGTCCGGTGCAAGCCCTTATCATTCTCCACTTGATAGGGTTTAATCTCCCGCTATGCAACTAATCCTACTACTATGACTACTATGAGATTTGGACATTCTACAAATATTGGTTCTTACCCATGGAATACTGGAGGCCAATCCCACCCGCAGATCATTCTGTGGCCCATATGTCCATCGTCACGGAAATGGAGATTGCCTCACTCCACAGGTCATTATGGAACCCTCATTGCACAAACATCCCATGAGCGTCGCTCTCGTCCTCAGAATACTGAAGATCAATCCCACTCCGCAGATCACTCTGTGGCTCATACGTCCATCGTCCCAGAATACTGGGAAATATCTCACTCCTTGGATCATCCTGGAGTCCATAACTCACGTTTGCACCCATTTCATCATATCACCATCTAGTGCATGTCCTTATCTTGTTAAGTTAATTATTTATTTGATTCGAATCTCTTAGGGTTGATGTACCCTACCGGACTTAACTTAACTGATCAATAACAAAGCCATGACTGGCCAAACCACAATATCTCAACCGCTGGTGTCTAGGGTCCCACACAATTTCTAAGGACTCACAACTCAACCATCAACAAAAACTTTCAATAAAACTCACAAATCCATCGTCAAAATGTTTATATACAGAAATCCTCTTAATTCAACAAAATCCAAATTCATTAAATGTGTTCATAAAATTCCAGAATTCAAATAAAAGATTAAATCCATTAAATAATAGAAAACAATATCTTGAAGTCGTAGAATATCATCAAAACATCAATTTATTGAAAAACACATATAACTCACTTAAATAAGATCATAAGAATACTTTTAAAACTCAATTATAAATAAAATATAATTCTCTGTAAGATACTATAATCTGTAGTAAAGAAAACATCATTTAAATAGTAAAGTAGTAACCCATAATATCGAGAAATAATCATTTAAAAGAGACGAGAAAAAATCAACCCAAAGCAGCCAAAACAGCACTTTCGGTCGACTGCACCAACATGGAAGTCGACTGGCAAATGCAAATTCTCAAGATTTCAAAGCAGGGCGGTCGACTGTACAGATGAAGCAGTCGACCGTGACCTGCTGTTAGAGACATATTTGGGTACTTTTGTGCATGTTTTTGTGTGATACTCAATTATAACTTGAAAACTAAAAATCTAATTTCCTGAGATGTTTGAACATGTCTCGTATGACATGTAGGAGTCATCAAGACACTTCAAAACATACCAAGATCTCAAAATATAAATTTTCCACAAAATCTTTCAAAAACAGTGAATATATCTGTGTATAAGTTCAAATAGAGTTTAAGCATCCCTTTTTTGCATAAGAAATTCACCAAATAAAAGAAATAGGTTGTTTAAATTATCTCAGGACCAGAGCAATCAAAAATCCAACAAAACTCCATCAAAATTCACAAAACTATCAAAACAGTATACATATAATAATGAATGTGCATATGTTTATATGTCTTTGTATATATATATATGGGTTTAAGCATTATAATCAGTATATAGGAGTAGTGTAAGTTTGTACTTCATCTCCGCATCATATAGGACTCAAAACTGATCAAAACATCAAAATTTCACAAACCTATTTTTCGGCCTGCACACAAACAGACCCCAAACAACCCTTACCTTGACACATCAAAACTTGATCCCCTTTTGTTCAAGACTCCTCTTGGACTTATCAAATGCATACATGCTTATTAATATCAGATTACCCATGAATACATATGAAAGCAACTAGTAATTAATCAAGTTCTTCTTCATCGAATCCAAAACAGAGCATATATAAATGTATACAAATAGTGAGTTTATCTTTAGTTAATTTTGTTCACTTTCCATACAACAACATCATACAGCTCAATAGATAAAGTTCAATTCCGCAACAATATGATTGACACATCCTACACATGATTTTTATTAGGTTCTTTAGCAATCACAAGTCATCTAATTAGGGTTTTGGTCATCAATGGTATAGTTTCATGAAAAGATTCAATTTTTAGTTCTTCTACTCATCAAAATTTATTATATCTTCATACCAATCCCTAACATGCTTTCTAATAGATCAATCATCACATACAACATGCTTAGAACAATACGAAAACAAACACAAGTCACTCACCTTATTGAAGAATCAACTGAAGAAAAATAAAGAATAAGAAAATCCTCATTTTGCAAGAAAATTAAGAATCCTCAGCTTAAAAACTCCATGAAAATAATAATAAGAAATTCCTTTGTGCTGTGCAGCAAAGAGACGGCTGCACTCCACCTTTAATGGGCCGGGTTCCAAGTAAATTAGGGTTTTGAATAGATTTGCAAAATGCCTCTTTTAAAATATATTTTTACATACATGAATCCTTATACTTGGAAATTGAATAAAACCAACTTAATTGAGTTTTTTAAAACAAAAACAACCAGCCTATAACCAGCCGGCACTGTTTGAAAACCCAGAAAAACGGATTTGCACTTTTACCCCGTAAGTGTCAATTTTGCAAAAAGACCATCCTTTATCAAAACTTGCAAAATAACCACGTGTTTTGCACGTGTAAAAAGATAAATTTTCAAAAAATATTTATTAAATCACCAAAAATTATTTTAATTTATTTATAAATTTTAAAAAAATTATTTAAAAATCTGGGGTATTACAGTGGGGGTCTTTTCGTTCACCTAATAAATCCTATAAATATCCCCTCCTATTGCATGAACAATACACTAGAATCAAAAGAAAAGAAACTTTCGAATTTTTGCAAGTGGGGAGAAGGAGATTTCGATTTTTTCACAGAGAAGGAGGCTAGCATCTTGTTGGAGCTAGGAGCAACTTTCTAGGAGTTTCTTCCACTTTTTGTTCAAATAAGGTGGGTGATTTCTTTTGCTTTCTAGATATTGTAGTGTGCATATTTAATTGCTTTATGATTGAAATGAAAATGTGGCATGTGTTATTAGATTACAAATTTGTTATGTTACATGTTGTATTGATAACTGGAGTTTTAGTAGTTATGAAATATGAAAATAAATGCATGCTAGTGGAAAGATTTATTATAAATTTGTCATGTAGATAAGTTGAAATTTTAGGTAGAGTTGTTGTAGTGTTGTTGGGTGCATAATAGTATATCATGTTTAGATTAAGTGAATTGGGTATAAATTCATACACAAAATTGTTAATTTATGCAAAGAAAGTTGTGTAAACAATGGGTAAATTTATAATTGAATAGGAGATGAGAACTTCTCATGAAATTGCTAAAAAGAAAAATACAATCTTGATTAGTGGTTTAAAAGAGGTAGTTGTTAATAAATCAAAAGTAAATGTTTATGTTGTTTCTAAAAATCACTATTTACAAAATGTATGTTCAAATTAACTTTATTATGATTAAAATCAGTAAGAAAACGAGATTTGTGGCTATAATTTATGAGCTATTAATTTGGGGAAAACAAATAAAATTGTAAAAAATATGAAAAGATAAAATTAATATAGAAGCAGAGACTTGAGTTATAAATAATCAAACTTATATACTATCAGTTATTGGCTTTGGCCTTGGTGGCTAGCGTGCTGCGCGTTGTGCTGCCATGTGGCACTTGGGGGTCTCTTTGGTCGCGGGTTCGAGCCTGGGGTGGCTCTGCTTTTGTTTTCTTTTTTTAAAATGAAGTCAAAGAGTGTATTAGGTATTAATGAACACAAAGAATTTTGTATGCACAACTGTGAGTTGGCGCAGTCGTTGGGTGCGGTTGGCGCGGTCGATCCCGGGCATGCGCAAATGAGTTTTAAACATTATTTTTTAATATACTTTTCAAGTTTTTTTAAAAAAAAGAAAAACTTCTTATAAATATTATATAATATTAATAAACTACTTGGGAATTATATAAAATATTCTAAGAGATATTTTGAGAACTTTAAAATCATGAATTAAATAAATTTTAGATTCAAAATTGAGGAGAGAATATATATGAGTAAAGATTTTTAAAGAGTTAATCAAGTTTAACCATGAAATAAGAAATTCCTAGAGATTAATTGTGAAGAGTTGGTGTTTTAAATTTCAAAAGAACTTTATATTTGGAAAATATACTTGAAGTATAATTGAATGTGAAAAAAAGGTTTTATTAATCAAAGAGACTTTGTAGTTTATTAAAGTAAATTATTGGTTGTGTGATCAACCAAGACGTGTTTACTTCATGGTTAATAAATAAGAATGGATGAAAGAATTGAATGAGATATGAATAACTGAAATTGAGAATATGAATAATAAGGGTATGAGTACCCCATAATGTTGAACATGAAAAGTTGTTAATTCGAGAGGCTTAGTGAGACTCAGGTACTGGCAAAGCGATGATAATGATTATTGATTTTGAGAAGTGACCATTATGGGCTGTCGTTCTCGGTATATTTGTGTAAGACCGGTAGGAGGGTAAGCTAGCTCTAGGTGGTATTATTTTTTCATGATTCAAACTTAAGGATATACACTAAGAGAAGATGTAATAAAACTTGGGCAAACGTAAGTGGGGCGCCTCTATATAGTCTAACGGTGGACTCCAGGACTACACCATTTTGACGGTGGACTCCGGGACTGTGGTTGCTTGCGATGGAGACGGGTCCTTAATTAAATTTGGGACTATGATTGGTTTGACGGTGGACTCTAGGATCATGAATAGTCGAGCGGATGGGAGGCCGTTCTCCAGTGTATATGCGTATACCGGGGCTAGATGGGCATTTGTGGGATGTTGGCACGACGATGATTTCCGTATAGCTTGACGGTGGATTCCAGGGCTGGAGTCCGTACTCGTGGAATGTCTAAAACTTGATTTTTTTACCGAGTAGTTTTGCACGGAAAGAGATTAAACCCTTTAATGTGAAGTACATAGGTGCTTGCCCTCGGACCTATGTAGAATGGGATGCATAGAATCCAAAAAAGAATGCATTAGTAGTGTCACCGTAGTGTAGCTCTGCATTAGGCATTAAGGCATATCATACACTGACATGTTTAGGGTAGTCTATTTTACACTTTTTTGTGCTTTTAAATTTGTGTTTGCTAAAGTAAGAGAATCACTGTTTTATAGCATTGCGTCAGTTGTACGTGCCCATAGTTTTCTAGTGCAGGGCTTAGATTGGCAAAAGACAAAAAAAGAAGAATTGATGCTAAAGATTATTTTCATAATTTAAGTTGTTGATGTTAAAGTTGTATATATCATGTTGTATTCTTTTTCTGCTGCGTTGATGTAAAGAACTTGTTGTATAATAAAAAGTTTTAATTTTCTTGTAAAATTGTACGAATTTGAAGTAAAGTCCTGTTGTGCTACGAATTACATGTAAATGAAATTCGGGGCGTTACAAGAGCTTCAGGGATGAGCTTCAGGGAGGGTTTAGGGCAGTGGGGAGGAGAGTCAAGATTTTCAAGCGGTGGGGAGGAGGGGGCAGCTAATCGAATTTAGCAATGTAGGGCCGAAGGAGCTAGGGTTTGTTTTTGGGGGCAAATAGAGTTCAGGAATGAGCGTGAGAGAAGAAGGGGAAGAAATGAACGAGTGTTTTGAAATCCCCAAAATGCCCTCAACACTTAGACACATCTAAGCAACTTGGGCGAAAAAGATCTCAACCATCAGATCACGATCCAACGGCTGAGATCTTTTGCTCACGATAAGGGCTTCTTCTCACCATTTCATAGTAGACTCTCTTTCTCTCTCTCTCTCTCTCTATATATATATATATATATATATATATATATATATATATATAGAGAGAGAGAGAGAGAGAGAGAGAGAGAGAGAGAGAGAGAGTTGTTCCATTACAAATGCATGCAAACTGCCATCATGGTCATTGTATTGACGATCCGAATCATTCTCATTGATCTACACGTCTAAATTAGTCTAAATATATAAAATCAAGTTTTTGAGATTTGTTTGTCTATACATTGAAGTGTTACAAAATTGTATGGCTGATCATTATTTTTTATAATAACATGAAGGAGGGATAAATGAATTTCAAATGACTTACATATTTAGACTAATTTTGTCATTCTAAACAATGTGAACGATTCGGATCGTTGATACGATGGCCATGATGGTCATTTGCATGCATTTGCAAACGGTGGGTGTTTGCAATGGAACATCTCCCAAAGCTGCCATCGCGAATAGTTGCAACAGTGCAAATTTCAAAAAAGTATATAGTGATGCCACTATTCTCAATAGCGGCATCATTTGCAATGTTGCCGCTATTGTCGATAGCGGCAACAGACGTTTACACTTCTGTTTGCACCAAAAGTCCGTTCACAACCGAAGGGGGCCATATATATATAGTCTCCTTCCGTTGTGCACTAGGTCCCCGTGTGCACACGTGTGCACTCGGCCTTCCCGTCTTCGTATTGATGATCCGAACCGTTCACATTGATCTACACAAAATTAGTCTAAATATGTAAAATCAAATTATTTGAAATTTATTTGTTCATCCATTGAAGTGCTACAAAATTGTATGGCTGAAAATTATTGTTTTTTATAGTCACATGATGGATGGGCAAATGAATTTCAAATGATTTGATTTTACATATTTAGACTAATTTAGATTTGTAGATCAATGTGAACGGTTTGGATCGTCAATACGAAGACGGGAAGGCCGAGTGCACACGGCGGCCTAGTGTACAACGGAATGAGACTCTATATATATATTAGTAATTTGTACGTGCAATGCACGCTTTAATTTAAAAAAATAATTATAGATTAAATAATAAGATGTAATCTAGTATCGAACTTGAAACCTCCTTTTACTCATACATACTATTTACAAATTATCCCTAGTGGCACAAACTTTTATTTTATATGAGTGACATTTTTGTAAATAATTATGTCGTAAAATAAATTTGAACTTTGAAGGTATTATGGTAACTAACAGCTGTTGAGTAAATGAATGGTTAATATAACTCCCACTTAAAATAAATGATTGAGATTAGATGGTTAAATGTCTACAAATGACACTCCAACTTCCCATTATAATATTAGAGATTGTGTGGTGTAGATTTAATTGAGGTTGAATGTATACAAATTACAGGTTGTCTACAAATGACAACTTTCCCATTATAATATTATATATATATATATATATATATATATATATATATATATATATATAATAAACATAAAGAAAAGCTATCAAGTGGCTCACCTTCAATATTAAGGAAATCAATGGTCCAGATCTAAGTTCTCAAAAGACAAATCCCCCCCCCCCCCACACACACACACACCAAAACAACTCCTTTATTTATTTAATTATTTCTCTCTCTCTGCTATTCAGATCTGTTTTCTCCCTCTATTCTCCAAACCAGAGAGCTCCAATTTCTCTCTCTCTCTCCCATAGGGTTTTTAAGCCGCTAACTCCAAATATCTAAAATCATTTTCTTAAACCTTCACTTCCATTCTATTGGAGAAGCCTTTATCGTCCTCTCAAGCGCGAATCTCAAAGCAAATCCAAATCAAAATCTAGTGTTGAACCTCAATCAAGAGGTCGTCGCCAATATCTGATCCGCTGCTGATTCCGTATCGGTGACTCCCCTCCACAAAATTGAGCGCGAATATCAGGCGACACCATATCGGCGACTCCCCTCCACCGAATCGAGAGCCTTTACATGCGATGCAGCGATTCTAATTTCATCTCATGAACCGAATTCTCATTCTAATTTTTAATTTTGTGTCTGCAGGGGATTACTCAGTTTTTTGCTGACTCAAATTTTGTGTGTGCATGAGATCTAAGTTCAGAGAGGTATGATTGTTTTATTTTTGGGTTTAAAATGGTTTAATTTGGTGATTTATTTGATGAGTTTTTTTATTGGTTTTTATTTAAGGTGTACGCAAGTGAGAGATGGATTATTTAGTGGCCTCAATTTGGACTTCCACATCATAGCAGGACGGGTAAGTTGATCAGCAACCTAAAATAACTTGACAAATATGCAACATTAATTTCTTTACTATAAGAGAATATACTATCGTGAAGTGTTACATTCACTGTTTATTAGAAACTATGGATAACATAAAATATAAGAATTTTTAGTGTATGTTTGGATATATAGGATTGGAATGACTGGAGTTTACTAGTGAAGGGTGCAAATTTTCCACTCAAGAAAGACAGCTAAAGTAAATTTGTTATTGATCCATTTTGATTTTTTTTTATAAAGGTACAATGGTGAGATAAAGTGGAGATAAAAGAAATGATTAGCTTGGATTAGAGTTTTGAGAACTTCATGTATTACATTTTGGTGGAAATAATAATAAGAGGTATTTTCAATTGCAAACTGAGTCTCAGACAAACAAATATTTAGATTATTGGTAC
This sequence comes from Hemerocallis citrina, assembly GCA_017893485.1. Classification (NCBI taxonomy): domain Eukaryota; kingdom Viridiplantae; phylum Streptophyta; class Magnoliopsida; order Asparagales; family Asphodelaceae; genus Hemerocallis; species Hemerocallis citrina. The sequence goes on from CM030365.1 coordinate 125,626,024, forward strand.
TGTAGATACCCTCACACCTGCACTTGGGTTATCATTGTATTTAGACATGCTCATAGTGATTATGTGATTAGAGTAGGCTCTATATAATCTATATGATCATGTCCCTGCATGACTATTACAAGCATCTAAAAGTGATGTTGAAGTTAAAAAAAACTCTATGCAGTATTTCTAACAAACTATATGCATTTCAGGTATGTTCAAGCTAATGATCAAGAAGGCGATCATTGAGATTAAAGGTAGATATGCTGCTTCCTCATATAATATGTTTCCTACTTCAATTAATTTTCTGGACCTCTAAAACTATTTTATATAATCAACCCAGGTGCACCGTTCCGAAGATGTGTTGTAGGCACGTGTCAACGAGCAAACCTAGTATATATATATGGGAAAAAGGGGTATGAGCAACTTGCTCATTTAGTAAATAAGCAATTGATGATGTGGCATACATGTGATTGGAAAATCCTTAAAAGAGTTAGTTGTCCAATGTATCACTTGCATGCCGCATAATCAATTTCTCATTTACTAAATGAGCAAGTTGCTCATATCCCTTTTACCCTATATATATATATATATATATATATATATATATATATATATATAGTCCCTTTCCGTTGTGCACCACCCATGGTGCACACGGCATGTGAACTTGGCCTTTGCGCGTTCATATCAACTATCCGAACTGTTCACATTGATCTACATGTCTAAATTAGTTTAAATATGTAAAATCTATATATAGGGCAATGATCATGTGAGAACTCTTTCAGTGGGAACCAAGTGTGAACTATTTTTTGGGATATTAATTGAAAAATCCAAACCGTTCATTTTGATCTACATTTTAAATTAGTCTACAGATGAGAAATAAAAAATCAAGTCATTTGAGATTTGTTTGTCAATGTATTTAAGTGTTAAAAATTGTATGGTTGAATATCGTTATTTTTTTATAATGACATGATGGATGCATAAAAGAATTTCAAATGACTTGATTTTGTATATTTAGACTAATTTTATCTTTTTATACAATATGAACGGTTCTAATCATTCATATAATGACTATGTAATGAGTTCACACGAAGCTTATCTTGAGAACTAGTTCTCACATGATCATTTCCTATATAGGGCTATATATATATATATATATATATATATATATATATATATATATATATATGGGAAAGCTTCGGTTGTGCACTCCTCTAGTGCACACGGCGTGTGCACTAGGCCTTCGGGCGTTCATATCGACGATCCGAACCGTTCACATTGATCTACACATCTAAATTAGTCTAAATATGTAAAATCAAATCATTTGAAATTCATTTACCCATTCATTGAAGTGTTACAAAATTGTATGGCTGAAAATCATTATTTTTTATAGTCACATGATGGATGGGCAAATGAATTTCCAATAATTTGATTTTACATATTTAGACAAATTTAGATGTGTAGATCAATGTGAATGGTTCGGATCGTCGATATGAACGCCCGAAGGCCTAGTGCACACGCCGTGTGCACTAAAGGTAGTGCACAATCGAAGCTTTCCCCTACACACACACACACACACACACACACACACACACACACAGATATATATATATATATATATATGAGAAGTCTTCCGTTGTGCACCACCTATGGTGCACACGGCGTGTGCAATCGGCTTTCCCACCTTCGTATCGATAATCCGAACCGTTCACATTGATCTACACATCTAAATTAGTCTAAATATGTAAAATCAAACCATTAGAAATTCATTTGCCCATCCATTGAAGTGTTACAAAATTGTATGGCTGAAAATAATTGATTTTTATAGTCACACTATGGATGGGCAAATGAACTTCAAATGATTTGATTTTACATATTTAGACTAATTTAGATGTGTAGATCAATGTGAACGGTTCAGATCGTCGATACGAAGGCGGGAAGGCCGAGTGCACACGAGTGCACACGGAGGGGTGGTGCACAATGGAAGATTTTCCTATATGGGAAGTCTTCCCATATAGCACGGTTCGGATCGTCGATACGAAGGCGGGAAGGCCGAGTGCACACGAGTGCACACGGATGGGTAGTGCACAATGAAAGATTTTTCCCTCTCTCTCTCTCTCTCTCTCTCTCTCTCTCTCTCTCTCTCTCTCTCTCTCTCTCTCTCTCTCTATATATATATATATATATATATATATATATATACTAGTATTATACACGTGCGTTGCACGTGAGGAAAATGAGGAGGGGAATGAAAAGGACCCTAAAAAAAATCTAGTACTATACATGCGCGTTGCACGTGGGAAAAATGGGGAGGGGAGTGAAAAGGACAAAAAAAAAAAAAAACTACCAACACGTGCGCTGCGCGTGTTGACAAAATGACAAATGGTGACAAATGACACTAACCCCTTCTCCCATTATAATATAGAGAGAAGAGAGATATATGAAATTCTTTTCTCATTTGATCCTAGTTTTGACCACTAAATAATTCGAAGGATAATAATATACAGTGAGGGATATAGAAACAGTTCGCAGAGAAATTTTTATCTTCAGATTTTTTTACTTTCTTATACTACTTCTGCGTCAAAGTTAAAATCTGAAGGCGGATATGGACTAGAGCCAATGTGTTAAGAAAATGAGAATTTATATTGGGAAACTCAAGTCGAACTGTGGTGCAATTAAGTATTTAAGTATATTCTTCAATATTATGGTTCGTACTTGATAAGTTTTTCTTTGTGACAATTATCAAGTACTGTTTGTGCATCATTCTACCCTCTTTTCAGGGGTTTCCCCAATATTATCAGTTCTGAAAAATCGTTCATTTTCTGCATCATATTACCCTCCTTTCTGTGTTACAACATCCTCTTTGACTAGAAAACGGAAGAAAATCCCTGTCGTTGATGTTTTAAACTATAAATCATGTTTCCACTCGCATATCATACTCAAGAACATTGCAAGTGAAAGGTGAACATCTGGACCATGTCACGTTAAACGTAGTTATGATATTTTGGTTACAACTAGCATTTCCTACCAATTTATAATAATTTGTTTCTACAGAATATCCTACAGTATGCCTCCCTTCAGATTATTCAGATGTATGACTTTGATAGTTTATGTAGCTAAAAAAGGTGATGTAGCTGAAGGAGAATAGGATTGATTTTAGTGGCATTTCTCAAAACCGAAGCAGTTATTGAGTAACTAGGAAATTCCCAAAAAAAAAAAAGAAAAAAAAACAGAAAAAAAAGAGAAAGAAAAAGAAGACCAACCCAACCCAACCCAATCCAATTTTTTTTAAAAATGTAACCGTCCTTAGAACCAAAGAATTGCTTTAGAGTCCCTAGGAGGTTTTTTAAGAACCTAAGCATTTTAATCTGGTCTCACACTTAACCCCTCACACACTCAACTCTCCCCCCTTTCCAAAGAATGGCTGGACAAATGCAAACCTCTCTCTTTAAATCCCCCTCTCATGATGCAAGCTCACTTCTTCCTCATTCCCATACTCTTAAATATTTTCCTACACCCTCATCTACTCCAAAACCACTTAAAATCATTCTCATGGAGGCCTAACTACTTAAATTGGAGGACATGGAGACAAGAAGAAGCAAGGAGGTGCACGGAGCAAGGAGCTAGGAGCTAGGAGTAAGAAGGACAAAGGACAAGCTTGAAGCTTGGAGTTGCATTTTCATGTACGTACTCAGGTGGGTGCTCCTAAAGCATTTTGATTTGTTTAAAAATTGTTTAAAGTGTGTTTCTATTCCATGATGATGAATGGTATGTGATGATATGCCGCATGCCGCATGTGTTGGGTATACGAATTTTTGGTATGAGATTGTGTTAGCTTAACTAGAGATGCATATCAAGTTGTTGTCCTGAACTTACACTTAGGTCTGGAACCTATAACTCCATAAATACAATAAAATTTTATTAAATTTTTATGGCTGAATCTTTTGCATGTTCATAACCTTTCCACCAAATTTCATAATTTTTGGATTTTATTTGTTATTTTAATAAAATACGAACTTGTGACTAGGTGTGAAAGAAAATAGATTGCATGCATGTTCTGTTCTGATTTTCTAAGCTAACATCTCTCTGATTACATGGAATATTTAACTGAAATTTTTATATGTGGTGCTACTCTGTGTTTAGATCATGCATGCCAAATTTTATATTTTTCGGACATCAACTGCTATTTTAATAACATCTGTAATCACTAACTGGTTAAAAAGAAAAACAGAACAGAAACAGTGATATATCCTGTTTATAACCTACTTCAAGAAATCATCTCTCTTGAAATACATGGTAGATTTAGCTAAAATATTTACATTTGCTGTTTCTATGTGTTTAGTACTTGTTCAATAATTTTTTGTATATTTTAGACATTAATTGCTATTTTAGAAAGATTTTATCTTGCAACTGGTTGACAGTTCTATTTTTATTTGGAAAATTTGTATGCATGTTATATCTTGATTATTTTAATGCCTTAAATGAAATAATTTGAGAAAACTTTCAACTAAGAACTTATGGTAGACTCATAGAGATTTCTGTAAAGCCTAAGAAATTGAAAATCCAAGTAGTATACGAATTATAGTGATTTTTACAGTAAACAGAAACTGCATGTTGAATTCTCAGCATACTGTTTTGATGTTATGCAAGTTGCCATGAACTTAGGGCTTCTAAATTATCCTAGAAATGCTCGTTAAATGATTCCTATTTATGTCATGAATTCTATATGAGCTTGAGCACCAATAGATGATAAATAATATGTGGATTTAGTTGATTTTTATCTCGTTTGTGCAATTTAATTGCTTGGTCTTCATTAGTTCATGATATAATTTTAGTCTTGTGTAGTAGTTTTTGTGTGCAATTATGGTTGCTATTTTTTGGATGAAACTACCCCTACTTGGTATCTTAGTATGTCATTAATGTTGTGAGAATGTTTGGGTCTTGTCCGGACGCGTTTGGCCTTGGAAACAAGTCCGACAAGAACCCATAAATGGTATAAATTATCATGATGTACTTACTGTTTGAAATAGTAATTCCATTGTTTCGAGGCTTTTAAGCACCTCTTTGCACAAATTTCTGTAGATCATAGCCCTGTGTAGGGCCACTTAGTAGAGTTATGGATGCCAAAATAAGCTCAATTTGATGGTTTAATCGTCGTTTTGGGCTGTAGTTGTTGGCTGTCCTTTTCCATGGGTTTGAGCAATTTTGCACACCCAAACAGTGGGCAAAAGATACTCTTAAGGTCGTCAACCTGCTGATTAAAAATGTGGTGATATGAACCCTAGGCCCGAATTGACGATACATGGTTAATTAGGTAGAATAGGAGCCCGTGTCACCTCAAACGCGTTAATAGTTGACTGATGTCACGTTCCGAATTATTCGCTATCCAAGGAGGATCTTCACTCGATGTTTTAGGAGCTACAGTTCGACGGGAGGACCATAGAGGAGTTTGGAGATCAGTTAGACTCAATGAGAGCTTGGTTCTGGCTCGGAGACGTGTTCGAAGCTTCAAGCGAAGAAGGTAGAACGACGATCGAGGGGAGCTCGACTCGTTGTTCTCATGGTTCCCAATTGGGCCGAGTTGGGCCGGAGTTGGAGGCAAAGATTGGACCCTAATTTGGGTTGGGCTAGATCTTAACTAAAAAGACTAAGATTATTTAACAATAAAGAACTAGATAGGAGTTATCTAGTGATAGCTATTCACTTGAATCTAATACAGAAATTTGACTAGTTGTCTAACCTGGAATAGATGAATAAATTCTAAGTTAGGATTCTATAATTAGAATGGCAGATTGATTGATTGATAATGAGATTTATAAGTAAATTAATAGGATGTAGGGCTTGAATCGTTAATGGGCTAATAGTGTATAAGCAAGTAGATCACCTAGTACTTCATTTTGATTAATTAAACCCATAGGCAATAAAAGTCTAGAGTTGTAATGGTGAGAGCCAGTAGAATCGGGTAACCAGTTGATAGAATGAACCGATCTAGTAAGATTGTATGTAATATTATGAGAACCGGGCTAGAACACTAGAACTTACAGTAGTCTATAGCCTTGATCTTAATGATTGACTCTTGTGTCAGTCTTGTTTTATTTAGTAGGCTAATGTTGTGATGTAATTGTGTGGTTCTAGAGGTTATGTGGGACCCAATTCACCGACAGTGTGATGAGTTGTGCCCTTCGGGTAAGAGAGGTTGGATTTATTGGTAAGATTTATTATTGTGAAGTAAGTTCAGTAGGGTATGCTAGCTCTAGGCCTCATCATTATTGTTTGTAAGGACATACACTACTTGGGTGTTGTACCCATCCTGTCAAGGGGACACATGCGGCGACATCTCACCTGATTTAGTGATGAGAATGAGATGCAGACACATGTCGCAAGTCCTATCGGAACATAAGGGATGGATCCTTAAGCTTCCGTCTATGTTTTGAGTTATCAGTGCGAATGGGGAGCAAGAGTTTAGCTCTGTGGCCTTTGGCGAAGTAAGGGTGGCCATACGATTCGCCTTATGTTCACGATAACTTTCGGTAGGGACAGGAGTCGAGAAGGATCATGATCTGATCAAATAGAGTGTTCATTATCGTTCAGAGTGGAGAAGAACCACGATCCGCTTTCAGTAGCGAGGGTAGACCGCACCAAATGCAGACTCTACCAGTCACAAGATGAATGTCAGAAATAGGAAAGAGTACATGCATGGCCATTGATCGAAACCTATTAACTGGAGAACGTGAGCTTGATTTGGGGACTATGTTGTAACATCCCGCAAAATTGAGTTATGACAATTTTGTCCATGGGTGTTACGCATATGTATTTTGTACCATTACGGGTAATATTCGTAGCGTATTTTAATATAAATATTCTATGTATTTTTGTATTTCAATTAATTATATACTTTCCGTCATCTCAAAATTAATGTTTCATCCTATTTTGAGCCAACTCAAATATTTATTTTAATCTTGTGTTTTTGCGTACATTGCATGTGCTTTCAATACACGTATGGATTATGTATGTTTTACCGTTACTTAAAATATCTGTAACATTATTAATATATATGTTCTACGTATTTTATATTTTGACTTTTTTTGTTCTCTAAAATTTATTTTGTATTGATACGCGTAACGCACGTATTTGCAGTGCACATATTGGTTCCTAAAATTTTCTTGAGTCATGAATATTTTTCTTCCTAATTTTTTAGTCACAATTGTGTGATTTATTTTTAATTAAATTCATTAGGCCTAAATCTATTTTTTAGCCCACTAAAATTAATTACAAATTTAAAGCCCATGATTAATTTTGTGTGCACTTAAATGTACATTTAAAATCTAGTTAGATTGGTACACTTTTCCATGTGTAACACACATCTAACTTACTAATAACTAATAATAAAATTGTATGAAAGAGTGTGCACACACATGACTACACGTGCACGTGTTTCTCACCATGGTTGAGAATGAGGGAAAGTGGTGTGAATTAGTGGGAAGTGGGGAGTTATTTTGGAATGTGGAGAGCTATTTTGACCACATAATTTTTCTATAAATAATCCCTGCTTTTGTCATGAACAACACAACTAAAAAAAACAAAAGAGAAAGGAAGAGGCTGCTTGCGGGTTGGAGCTTGGAGGAAGGCCAGCCATCTTTTGGGGAAGCTTTGGAGCAATTTTTTAGGCGTTCTACTATAAGGAATTCTATAACTGAGGTGGGTGTTTCACCGAATTTCTAATATAGTTTTATTAGTAGAATGCTAGATATGTGTGAATTGTTAGATGCATGCTAACTTTTTGTAACCCCTGTTTCCCGTATAAATGTATTTGCTGTGTATTTTCTGTACTTAAAATTTTAAATTAGTTTTCCGCTTTCAAATTATTTTTGTTAAAATATATTGTTGGATCTTCTATTAAAATCTATTTTCGATCAATAATTGTATTTGTAACTATTTTCTATGATTTTATATTTTAATACAATTCTTATTATTGTGATTATTACTGTTGTTATTACTACTACCGTTATTATTAGTACTATTACTATTTTTATCATTTTTATTTTTATTTTTATTGTTCTCAGTATTATTCTTATTATTGTTATTTTTAATACTATTATTATTATTATTGTTATTATTATTGTTATTATTATTATTAATAATATTTCTATTAAAATCCTAAATTGTATATTTTAATTGTTATTTTATTCTAAAACCCTATAATTTTCTTAATGGATTTTTAAACCCCTTGTTTAATTAAACCCAACATCCATTTCAACCTTAACCCAATAACATATCAACCCGTTACCCTATAACCCCCCCAAACCCGTTAGCATAAACCCCAAACCCGTTTACCTTTCTCCCACCCGTTAGCCGTTTCTCCTTTCTTCACCTAAACCCTAATTCCTATATCTATATATTTAACCCATCTTTCCTCCTGACCTACTCCCATCCCTGTGCTCCTCTCCTGATCTCTCCCCGTCCACCGCAACACCCATTCGACGCAGCAGCCATCGTTCTCCCGACGCCTGAGTTCTCCGTGTCACGATCACCCCCTGGCTGCCACCTCCTTGCCTGCAGTGCAACAGCCAATGCACCCTTCCCCAGTCATTCTGTGCCTCTCCCCGATGCCCTGCCCCAGCACTGCGATAGCAGCATCCCATACTGGCACCGTCGAACCCTAGTTCTCTCTCCCTGTCGCTCGGCCAGCAGCACAACACAGTGGCTGTGCAGTGTTCCTCGCCTACAGCCACCTACGGCAGCCTCCCCCTGCCATCCTTCGCTTTGCCGCCAGTCCTGCCGCTCGCCGATGCCGGTGCTGTTGATCATGGGTTTGATCATGATGGATGTGAGCCGTCCGTTTGATTTGATCTTGATCATTATGATCATCAGCTATTTGATTCTTGCCCATCGATCGCCTCTTGATCATCCGATTAGATCCTAGCTGTACGATCTCTTCTTGATTGTCACGATCATGATGATCATCGATTTTCTTTGATTGCAGCCGTTCGATCGATCGATCTTGATCTTCATTATTATCTTCATCATCAGGGAAATCTGACCGTTCGATCTGATCCGATCATCTTGATCTTGATCTTCGATCTCAGCCGTCCAATTTTGTTCGTGATCTCGATCGTCTTCATCTTGTTCGTGATCGTGTGTTCGTAATTGGTTCGTGATCCGTTAGTTGTGTTCGTGTCCTGGAATCCGTTCCCGTTACTCTTGCTTGGAGTTATTTTCATCGTCAGTTAAGGCAAGTAACTTGTACTCAATTCCTTTGTATGATACAAGTCATAAATACCGCTTGTAGTGTAGTTGGGTTCTCGAGACAACTCATGGGTGTGTGTTATTGTTGATGAGTATTGTCTCTATAGTGCTATTGACCATAGTTGCCTCATGACACATATGACATGAATTAACCTAGGAGTGACCGTTTCTTGATGTGATGTATATATGAAACAATTATGAGAACTTGTGTACTTGTGAGATTCATGTGATATACTTGTTGTGGACATGTCGTATACCCTATTTCATGTTGTTTGGAAACTTAGTTGACTCTAATTCATGTTTAGCTATGTTTCGATCAAGTTTCGTGTGATTCATGTTGGTTTTGTTCCTAAAGGAAAATCTGGATTTTGCCGATAATCTGTCTTGATCAGTAATTTAGACCATATTAAGGTCAGTATCTTAATTTCGGTATTAAACATGATTTTTAGAGAAATTATTTTTCTTTCCAAACTCTCTGACCTTGATCGAATTCGTTTTCGTATGTGTGAGATATGATCGTTTTACTACAGCGGTGTATTTCATTTCCAGATTTCGTTTCTTGATAATTTCGATGATTAAACTATTTTGATACTAGTATTAAACATATTATTTTGAACTGAAATTTTGGTCAGTATTTCTATACTTGATTAGGGATTACCCAGAATTTTGGTGAATTTATTTGATAAGATTTACATACCATTTCATGCTTTCGAATAAAAACTATACTTGCTGGATTTTGATCGTTGTTCTGTAAAGATTTGTATTTTCACCCTAGTTCCTTTTCCTGTATGAAAAATATTTATGAAGTATGAAAGTTATCTTATTTTTTCTATTTTTTTCTCCCTTTGGCGGATTTGGATTTCGTTTCATGGTTTGCGAGATATTACATTTTTGGTACTGTTGGGATTTCTAGATTTGCCAAAATATCGTTTCTTGATGTTTTCTAATTTTTGTTGACTAAACTAATCTTATTGAAAAATTATGAAACTTTATATTTTGATACTAGAAAGATAGGAGAATACCCCAGATTTTCCCTAGATTTATTTGATATGTTTTCATGTTGTTTTCCTGACTTTGAATACGATTTTCTAATTTCTGGCTGAACGCATTTTCTTGATTCAAATCAGTTTTGAGTTATGTTTTTATGAATTAATATATGACTTATTTATATTCGCTGGATTCGGTTGGGAGTCTATTTTCTAGACCTTTCGACGGATTCAGATTTTCAGGTTTGTAACAATGGAAATTTCAGTTTTACTACAGTATGGTCTTACTGTCCTGAACTTCAGATTTGGTTATTTCATTCTTTTGTGTGTTACCTATTACCCGTACATGCTTATCTTGCAACTTGAACTTGTTACTTAATCATACCATGATATACTTGCTTGTTTCATGACACATACATGTCTGTTGACATTAATAATAAAATTAACCAAGCCGGGGTTTAAAGGGACAGATCTAATAGTGGATAATCCAGAAACATGTACTCGGAAGAGAATCTATTAATTCTATGTGATACTTGATACTTGATACTTGAGACTTAACTTGATACTTGATTACTTGAGGCTTGAGATTTCACTACTTGAGGCTTGATATTTCACTTGGCTTGATACTTGATTACTTGAGGCTCAATACTTCACCACTTGAGGCTTGATACTTCACCACTTGAGGCTTGTTTACTTGATACTTGAGGCTTGATACTTGATACTTGATTCTTGAGGCTTGTCCCTGAGTACACTACCCTTTATGGTCCACTATAAAATCTAAAATAAAATTGCATTGACTGTAGCAACCATGTGATAAAAGGATGGCACATGAAGTGCTACCTATATAGTAATCACTATAAGACTTGATACATGATACTTGAACATGATACATGATCACTTGACACTTGCTACTTGATATGTGTACTTGACTACTTGATACTTGTTACTTGATTTCGTGATATATAACACTTGATACTTGATATTTATTTACATGATACTTGTTCACTTGACACTTGATACATGGCACTTATACTTGTTCATTTGCCATGCTAGTTGTTATATTTTGTTGTCATGCTTATACCATATTTCTAGTTAGTTTTCCCCATGTACTTATATCCTGCATTACAAGCGGCCCGTAACTTGTAATTTACGGGTACTTGCTTTCTTTTTCCTATTCCTGCAATTGTTAAATTGCAGATTTTGAAGAACAGGTTATAGATGGTATTGGTGACATGAAGTATTAGTACTGGATCTTGTTATTGTTATTTCTTGTTTTCTTGCATTGAACAATAATTGTATTTTGATACTTAGATTTATTTTGTATTTGGACAATATGACCCAGGATATTTAACTTATTCAGATCATGATTATTTGAAATTAATATATTTTGATTTCAAGTATTCTTGTTGGTATTTTGGTTCATATGTGCATGATTGGTTGAATCTTTGACTCCCGACTCTGATTATTCTTGTGAAATGCTGTAAAAATTCTTGAACAGCTTATGGATGATGAAAATCATTCGCTCGGCTTAGTCACGTATCCGTATTCCGTATTCTCTTTGGGAAGCGGGGCATGACACGTATATAGATTGAGTATTCATATTTAGATTATGTGTTGTTGATTGAATGTGTGAAATTATGATATGTTTGATTTAGGGACATTTTCATAAGGTTCTATTATGAGTTATAGTTGAACTTCAAAAAAAATTATAACTATTAAACTAGATGGAATCTAGAGCTAAAATGTTTATAGGAGCATCTTGTATATGTCAAGAAACAATTTTGATCATTTCGACATCTTAGATGAAGTATTGTGAGTAATGTCAAAACTAAGAAGTTGAAGTAGACTCGTTAAACTTTCTTATAAAGTCTAAGAAATAATTTTTCCATAAAGAATTCAATTTATAATGAAATTTACAAGATTGAACAATTGCAGTCTGTATAACATTTTGACCCTACTGTAGATTTCGAAGAATTCAGGGTTAGAGACACAATATTTTTGGAAACCTTATAACTAAAAAGTTATAGTTGACTTGTATACCTTTAATTTGATCTAAAGAAGACAAATTTTCATGAAGTATAGAATTTTCTATGATTTTTACACGTAGCATGAACTGCAGTTTTCATATTTTGAACTTACTGTTTTGTAAATGAATTTAGACGAAGTAATTTAGGATGATTTTAGATGATCTTAACTACAAAGTTGTAGTAGGCTCATTTATGATTCCTATGAAACTAATAAATCTATTTTTGGAGTAGTATTGAAATTTAAATGATTTTTTCAGTACCATTGGATTGATGTCTTTTATCTAGTTGTCCTAAAATTTTTGCAACGTGTAAAATTGAATTTAAAATTGGAATTTTATTAAGATTTACCTTGTGAGAAATTAAGAGATAATTATATGATGAAGTTGGAATGTTAAACATGTGATGTTTATAAGGGTTTTAACTCATCAAGTGTTATTGAATGTTGCTATAAGAAGTTGGTTACTTCATGATTAATAATACCAAAGAGAATAGATAAAGAGGAATGATGAATAATGAATGAGATATTTATGATGAGGTTAGATGTAACCTATAAGATCTCTTTTGAGATGGTTGTTTGTTCTAGAGTGAGAGGGACCTAGAATACCGACAATTGTGATAAATGAAATTTGAGAAGTAGCTAGTCTGGGTTAACTTTCTCTTTGAGCAGTAGCCACTGTGGGCTATCATTCTCAGTGTTTGATTTAAGTCCGGTGGGTAAGCTAGCTCTAGGTCTTAATAATTATAATTAAACCTAAGGACAGGCACTAGGGGAAGATGTGATGAAGTATGGGAAAACATGAGTATGAGGGCCTTATTTGATTCGCGGTGGGAGATTATCTCCAGAATTATCGGGGTGTGAGGCATGTTGTCCAAAATCACTTGCGGTGGGAGATATTTCTTCAGAATTACCGGGATCAAGATTCGCGGTAGGAGATTATTTTAATAATTATCAGGGCGTGAGGCATGATGTCCAAAATCGCTCGCGGTGAGAGATATTTCTTCAAAATTATCGGGATCGAGGCGACAGTCATGGGGTATTTGTGTGATGAAGTACCACATGACTCGTGGTGTGGGTTTCATCTCCAGAATTATCGGGGTGTGAGGCGTGACGTCCGAAAATCACTCGCGGTGGGAGAACAACTCTCAAGAATTATCGAGGTCATGGCTCGTGGTGTGAGTTTTGTCTAGAATTATCGGGGTTATGACTCGCGATGGGAAAGCGATTCTCAAGAATTATCAGGGTGGTACTAAATACTCACAGGATATCTAAATCTTACATTAGTCACCGTAGTAGGATTTCATAACAAGGGATTGAACCCTATAATGAGGAGTATGATAAGGGCTTGCCCTCGGACCTATGTAGTATGGGATGCATAGAATCCGAACAAGTGTGCATCAGTGTCATCGTAGTGTAATGTCTGTATTAGGCATTAAGTTCATATCATACACTGACATGTTTAGGATAGTCACTTCTTACATTTTTATTTTGCATTCAAGTTTGTGTTCGCTAAAGTAGAAGCATCGCTGTATTAGAGCTTTGCGTCAGTTGTATGCAACTATGTGCCCACAGTTTTCTAGTTGCAGGATTGGACTTGGCATGGACTTGAAGTCACTATGCTGAGTTGTCACAAGATTGAAGGAATTTCATTATTGAAGATTTTATTGTATCCATTTAATTTCACTGTATCGTTGTAAAAAATATTGTTGTAAATTAAAAAAATTTAAATTCCTTATAAATGTGTACGAAGTTGAAGTAAAAAATCCTATTTGTGCTCCGAATTACATGTATTTGGAATTCGGGGCGTTACATATGTAGTATAGGATGCATACATTTCCATATCAAGTGTGCATTAGAGTTGGAGCATCATGTGCATTTGGGTTTGTGCATTACATTCTAGGTCATGGCATACACCGACACTTATGGTTTGCTTTCACATTTTTCTTTTGCAACAAATATTGGTTGTTGATGTTTTCGGATTGTAGGTTTCATCAACATTGCGTCTGTTGCATTCAACTAACGTCCCCACAGTTTGTTAGTTGCAGGATTGCTGATCATGGAGCTGGAAACTTGAGCTCTAGTAGAGTATTCAAGTAGAGATTATTGATCATTTATAATATGTAAATTATTGATGTAATTCATGATGAAATATTTCTTAAGTTGAACAATTTTGTACATTGTAATAACAATTGTGGCAATAAAAGTTTTTAATTTCCTGTGTTTTTCTGTGTTATGAACTCATTTGAAGTAAGAATTATGGGTTGTGTCTCGAGTTTTCAGTGTACAAAAATTGGGGCGCTACATACCCGCACTTCTGTTGTGGTGGGTTTTTGAAGTTTTCGAAGCAAAAGTCTGTGCCGCGGGTATTGCTAATCCTTGTTCGAACACTTTTTGCACGCTTGGTTGTGCTTCTGCATGATCCATTTGTATGCTTTGGGTTTGGTTACCAAGGGTTGGAGCTTGGAGTTGAGTTGGCTCGTCTTATAAGTCGAGTGGGGTTGGCGTGCTTGTGCTTGCATATATATATATATATATATATATATATATATATATATATATATATATATATATTCACACAAAGTTTTATAACAAAACCCTTGTCTATGGATCAACATAATATCTTTTGGTGATTATATCGACTTGTTTTGTCGATCGAAAATATCATGTCGCCCGCTTTGTTAAACCGCTCTTTCATCGACCAACATTGTATTGTTCGCTTATTTTTATCGATTGAGCATTTCTTCATTGGAAGAGCGTTCTGTTGGTTTGGGAAATGAATGCTTTAATCGTTGGATCCTGTGTTTGTAGCTGACCAAGATGAGCAGTTGTTGAGGCAATTTGTTGACGGAGTTGATTGTTCGAATTTGCTATTTGCACCTGGCAAGTTTGTAAAATCAACTCAGTGACGGAGTTGAACGTTGAACATGCCAGTTGATCCCATCAAGTTTGTAGGGAAAACTCTGAGACTGAGTCAGTCTTAGAGCTCGCCGTTTGATCCCTACAAGTTTGGAGAGGCAACTCAGGGACAAATTAGGTCGTAGAGCTCACCATTTGATCCCAACAAGTTTAGAGAGACAACTCTGAGATGGAGTTGGTAGTAGAGATCGCCGTTTGATCCCGGCGTGTTTGGAAAGACAACTTTGGGGTGGATTTGAACGTTGAACTTGCTGTTTGCGCCTAGCAAGTTTTGTAGAGGCAACCCTAGGACGGAGTTGATGTACAGCCTACCATTTGCACCCAGTAAGTTAATAAAGGACTCTATGGCAGAGTTAAACATAGAACTTGCAGTTTGATCTTAGCAAGTTTGTAGAGTCAACTCTGAGACGGTGTTGAACGTTGAACTTACCGTTTGATCCCATCAAGTTTTGTAGAGTCAACTCTGTTGAAATTTCCATTTGATCCCAACAAATTTTCTAGAGGCAACTCTGGGACGAAGATAATCGTTCGAACCTGCTGTTTATGCCCAGCAAGCTTTGAGAGGCAACACTAAGACGGAGTTGAACGCTGAACCTGCCATTTGATCTCGGAAAGTTTGGAGAGACTACTCTATAACAGAGTTGACGTTAAACCAGTTGTTTGTTCCCAACAAGTTTGTAGAGATAGCTCTTAGGCAGAATTGGATGCTTGAACTGCTATTTGATCTAGGCAAGTATATAGATAACTCTGTGACGGAGTTGAACGTTGAACCTGCCGTTTGATCCCGGAACGTTTGGAGAGACAACTTTACGATGGAGTTGAACCTTAAACCTGTTGTTTGTTCCCAACAAGTTTGTAGAGACAACTCTTAGGCAGAGTTGGAAATTTGAACTGCTGTTTGATCTCAACAAGTATATAGAGAACTTTGTGACAGAGTTGATCGTGTGAACTTGATGTTTGGTACAAGCGAGTTACAGAGACAACCGTGAAATAGAGTTGGTCGTTTGAACTTGCTGTTTGTGCCTAGTAAGTTTTGTAGAGACGATTCCAGGCCAGCGTTGGATGCTGAATCTATTGCATGCAGATAAGGCATTGTTGGAAGGACTCGAACTAAAAGTAGAGCGTTGAACTCGTTGTTTGAAGCCAATGAGTTGTTGATAAAGCTCGAGTGGATGAGCGAACTCGTTGTTTGGAGTCAATGATTTATTGAGGGAGCTTGAGCGAAGAGTAAGGCGTTTGAACTTATTATTTGGAGCCAACAAGTTGTTAAAGTATTCTAAGCGAAGTGTAAGGTGTTTGAACTTGTTGTTTGGAGCAGCAAGTTGTTGACGAAGCCTAAGCAAAGAGCAAGGTGTTGAACTCATTGTTTGGAGTCAACGAGTTGTTCGATGGAGCCTGAGCAAAGAGCAAGGTGTTAAACTTGTTGTTTAGAGTCAATGAATTATTAATGGAGCCTGAGCAAAGAACGAGGTGTTGAACTTGTTGTTGGGATTCAAAAAATTGTTGGTGGAGCCTCTGCAGAGTGCAGGTGTTAAACTCATTGTTTGGAGACAACGAATTGTTAACGAAGCCTGAACTAAGAGCAAGGCGTTGAACTGAACGAGCTGTTGATAGAGCCTAAGAAAAGAGTAAGACGTCGAACTCGTTGTATGGAGTCAATGAGTTATTGAAAGTGCTCGAGCGGTGAGCAATGCATCGAACTCGTTGTTTTGGGTCAACGAGTTATTGATTGAGCTGGGGGGTGAGCAATGCATCGAACTCATTGTTTGGAGTCAACGAGTTGTTGATGGAGCTGGACGTGGTGAGCAGAGCATTAAACTCGTTGTTTGGAGCCAACGAGTTGCTAATGGAGCTCGAGCGGTGAGCATAACATTAAACTAGTTGTTTGGAGTCTACAAGTCACTAACGGAGCTCGAGCGGTGAGCAAGGCGTCAAACTCATTGTTTGGAGCCAATGAGTTATTGACGGATCCTAAGCTAAGCGCAAGGCATCGAACTCATTGTTTACAGCAAACGAGTCATTGATGGAGATCAAGAGATGAGCGAAGTATTGAACTCGTTTTTTGGAGCCAACGAGTTGCTAATGGAGCTCGAGCGGTGATCAAAGTGTTGAACTCATTGTTTGGGGTCAACAAGTTTGTTGATGGAGCTCTAGCGGTGAGCAAAGTGTTGAACTCATTGTTTGGGGTCAACGAGTTTGTTGATGGAGCTCTAGCGGTGAGCAGAGCATTAAACTCGTTGCCTGTAGTCAACGAGTTCTTGATGGATCTTGAGTGGAGTGCAGAGCATTGAACTCGTTGTTCAGACTCAACTAGTTTTTGAAGGAGTCTGTGTGAGGAGCAGAGCGTTAAACTCGTTGTTTGGAGTCAATGAGTTGTTGGTGGAGGTCGAACGGAAAGAAGGCGTTGAACTTGTTGTTTAGAGTCAACGCGTTGTTGATGGAGCCTGGGTGGAGAGCAAAGTGTTGAACTCGTTATTTGGAGTCAACGAGTTGTTGATGAAGCTTGAGTGGTATGCATGGTGTTGAACTCATTGTTTGGATTCAACGAGTTGTTGATGGAGCTTGTGCGGTGTGCAAGGGATTGAACTCATTGTTTGGAGTCAATGAGGTATTGGCGGAGCTTCAGCGGAGAGCGAGCTTGTACTCATTGTTTGGAGTCAACGAGTTTTTGATGGAGATCGTACGGAGAGCAGAGCGTTGAACTCGATACTTGGAGTCAACGAGTTGTTGATGGAGCTCGAGCAGTGAGCAGAGCATTAAACTTATTGTTCGGAGTCAACGAGTTGTTGATGGAACTCGAGCGGGGGTCAGAGCATGGAACTCATTTTTTGGAGTCAATGAGTAGTTTACGGGGCTCGTGCGGAGAGCAGAGCATGAAACTCATTTTTTGGAGCCAACGAGTTGATGGAGCTCGAGCGGTGAACAGAGTGTTTAACTCGTTGTTTGGAGCCAACGAGTCACTGATGGAGCTCGAGCGATGAGCAGAGCATGGAACTCGTTATTTGGAGCCAACAAGTTGTTGATGGAGCTTGTGCTGAGAGCAGGTTGTTGAACTTGTTGTTTGGAGTCAACGAGTTGTTGATGGAGCCTGTGCGGAGAGTAGGGCGTTGAACTCGTTGTTTGTAGGCAACGATTTGTTGATGGAGCACGTTCTTAGTCTTTTTTATATTGAAGTGAAGTCCTTTGTGTTTGTTCAGAGTAGTCATGTACATCGAATGAGATCTTCTGGATGTCGAGGACTCATTGTAATTCAATGCATGTAATATGGCCCATAGTTTCATACTTGTACATATTTGTAGTGGCACTAGATTTGAATACATAGATTTGTTATAGTTCCATGATTTGGAGGATTCCTTCATATGTTTGATCCTTGCTGCGTAACTTGTTGTAGAAGTTGATGAGCTATCGACTGGATTCTTTGTAGCTAAAAGAATAGGGCCTTTACTGTAGCTAACGAACTATTGATGGGGTTCGCATGAGGTGTGTAGTGTTTTTCGGAGTTAGAACTTGTCTGTCTTGTACCCATCTAGTTATTGGAGCAACTCTGAGGAAGAGTCCTTTTCCAACTTGTTGTATAGGTGTATAGCTAGTTTTAGGAGTAACTCTGAGAGAGAGGTGTTTTCCAAACTTGCTATATGAGTCCTCCACAAATTGTGAGAGTCACATCGAGTGGCGAGTTGAACCCCAAATGTTGGTTTTGCATGTTTTATTGGAATAACTACAATCCACGATTTTCGGCCTATAATCTGTCTTTAAGGAATTTTAAGTAGTTTTAGGAACAGATCGAATGGCGAGTTGGAATCTGAACGTGCTTGGTTGCAGGTTACTAAAGTAACTCCCAACCATGAGTATGGATTCCAAACTTGTTAGTTTGGGTATTAACATGTTGTAAGAGCAGATCGAATGGCGAATTGAACTCTGAACATGCTTGGCTGCAGGTTGCAAAAGTAACATCAAGCCATGGGTATGGACTCTGAACCTGTCGTTGAGGTGTTAACGGATTACAGGAGCAGATCAAACAACGAAGCAAACTCTGAACTTGCTTTGATGCAAATTGGAAGAGTAACTTTGAGCCACGGTTATGGACTTCGAACCCGTCTTATAAGGAGCTTCTAATGAGTTTTTGGTGCCATTTTTAGGAGTATGCTTGGCATTTAACCCATTGTATGCATCCGTAAAGTTGTACATTAATTCTATAAAATTTAATAATAAATTTTATTGGAAAATAAAACTAAGCGGCTGCTTTAGCAGCTGACCGTTATTACATGCAATGACCAGTAGTGAAAGCGATCTTTCTTGAAAAGTAAAACTAAATGGCTGATCTAACGGCAGGCCTTTATTACAAAATATTGAAAATATATGGAGGGAGCGGGAGTTAAACGCCCTTGTTGAGGTTCATGAGGTTTTCCACTTTCCAAGTTCCTGTTGTAGCTCCTTGCCCCTCGGGTCTTCAAGTTGATGAACCGTTAGCGAACAACTTGTTAAAACTTGCATGGACTTTGCCTGTTTTGGAGTGTGCCTCCCATTGTTTTGCATAGAGAATGGGAGATTTTTAGATTCACTAATATGAGCGGCTTCAGGCGAGTGGTTCAAGTCTATTACTGTATTCTGAAGAGAATGAATTTGGTCCTGGTGGGAGATGATTTGGTAGGTTTGGAAGTTCTTGGCAGGATTGTCTATGGCAGTGACTTCACACTTGTTTTGCAGGCTTGGAGTTATTGTGACTGCTTTTCGGTGGTAGCTCTATGGCTTCGAGGGGTAGAACCGAGCCCCTATTATGACGGTGTAGCATGTTTGTGCTGCCTGTTGGCTCCCTACAAATTGGCTTACGCCTGCTGTTGTTGGCAACTTCATTTTCATGTGGTAGGCCTAAACAACTGCATGAAATGACTCAAGGCGTGGACTGCCAAATATTGCGTTGTATGCCAAATATTGCTTTGACGTTGACTACCAAAAAGTCCAATGCTTCTATTCGAATAGCAGGGGCTTTCCCTGCTGTCACATCAAATGTGACGATTCCTTTGATCTGAACGGGTACACCGAAGAATCCGTGGAGTGTATAACCAGCTGGCTTGTGTCAATCTTGGGAGAGCTTCAGGTCATTCAAACTTTTCATGAAAATAATGTTTATTGAGCTGCCGTTGTTTATCAGGATGCGGCATACCTCATGATTCACCATGCAAAGGTTTATGACCAATGCATCGCAATGAGGCATTCAGACACCTTCCAAGTCCTTGTCGGAGAAAGATATGAGGACCCCATATTTCTTTGCTGGGGGGATGTTATGCACTGAGTTGACTTCCCTTAAAAATGCTTTATTGGAGTAGTTGGAATCTCTCCACATCGGACCTCCGGGGTGAAGAATGGCCATATGTTTTGATTCATGTGATTCGGAGGGCCTCTCACGAGCTTATTAGCCCCCCGTGTCGGAAGGGTTTCAACATTATTATTTTGTTGGACAAATTGGGAGAGGTATCCCTAGTGAATTAGGCGTTTAACTATTTCTTGAAGGTCTCGACAACTGTCGGTAGTGTGTTCATGGTCTCTATGAAATGCGCACCACCTGTTCATATGCCTTCTCTTGCTAGACGTTGACATCTTGGGGGGGGGGATTATTCCGTCATTCTCAACATCCATGAAGATGGCTGTTGTGCTTGTGTTGAAAGGTGTGAACTTGTCGAGGTGTGGTGATGGAGGTGGATGGCATTGACCTGTGTCGTCTTTCTGAAATTTTCTAGGTCCTTCCTCGCTTGTATTCTTTCAATTGTTCTCGGAAGATGAATCGTTATTGCCTTGAGGATAAAGAGCTTCCTCGACTTTGATATATTTGTCATTCATTTCCATGAGCTTGGTGAAATCTTTAGGAGGCTTCTTCGCAAAGGAGGCTTTTAGGACTTTATGTGTGACATTGTGGTGGAATGCAGCAGCCGCCACTGATGAATCTAGAGAAGAGATAGACCTTGCTTCAGCTGTGAAGTGCTTGACAAAGTCTTTCAGTAATTGTCTGTCATTTTATTTCAGTTCCAATAGGGAGGAACTTGTTTTTTTAGCCTTAGGGATGGTAACGAAGTACGCTATGAAGAGCTTCTCGAGCTGGTCAAAGGATAATATTGACTATGGAGTGAGGCGGGAGTAACATTCCCTTGCAGATCCTTTCTAAGTTGCAAGAAATGTTCGGCACATGAGGGCATCGGTTGTAGACCATCATAAGAGTTTTGAAACTCTCAATGTGGTCTGTCGGGTCAGATTCTCCATCGTATGACTTGAATTGGGGAGCTTTGAAGTTCTTCAGAATTGGTGCATTAAGAATGGACATGCTGAATGGAGGTCGATTGGGATGGTAAGCTAGGGATGGCGAACGGGTCGAGTGAGCCGGGCCGGGCCTAACCCATACGGGTTGGTACGTATAGTGGGCGGGCTCGGGCCGGTTTGCCCACTTATCCGGGCCAGGCCGGGCCGGGCTCAAACTTGGTTTAGGTGGCCCGCCCAACCCGTGAACCCTTTAGGGTTCAACCCGGGTTGGGCCGGGTCGACCCGCGGGTTGGCCCGTTTATATAGGGTTAGAATTTTTTTTTTTGTAGCTTAAAATAATAATAATAATAATAATACTAAGTAAGTAATAATACTAATAAACATTAAAAATCGTAATAATAATAATAAGATTGAAAGTGTGAAATTGGCAACAAATTTTGAAATATTATTCATATGAATTTAAGTTATACAATTTTCACAATTTCTAATGAAATGAAGAATTCAATTCACAAATAAGTTTTATACAATAACATATTTCTTATATAAAATTTTAATTGACTACAATTTTTATAATTTAACATAACAAGCAAAGCTATTGTTGTTGTTGTTGTTGTTGTTCTTCCAGCGAGTTGCTCCCACTTGTGGACGTTGATAGTGCTTTCCCTTGTGTCCTATCTTCAGCCTTCAGCCAGTCTTCTGTGCAAACGAGCATCTCTAATGTGTCGGGCTTCATGCGATTCCTGTAATCAGTTACAACCCTGCCACTTGAAGAAAATGCACTCTCAGAAGCAACTGTTGAGACAAGAGGAGTTAGCAAATCTTTAGCCATAATTGACAGAATACTAAAAGTATGTTCATGGTCTTTCCACCATTGTAAAATATCTAGTGGAGAAGTAGAAGGCTCAGAATCTTGTTGGTTATACCAATTTAATTCATTTGGTTGATTAGTCCTAGGTTTTTTTGATTGAATTTGTTCACGTAAATTAAATGTTCTATCACCAAATCTACTTTTACCCTTACCTTTAGAAGTACCAGAATAAGAACTAACTACAGAAGTTGAACTACTAGAAGCAAAACGTCTATCATAATAATCACACAAGTTATTTAACATAGATTCAAACTGAACTAAAAAAGTAGCGCAATCTTCTACTAATTCTACATTTTCCCCAAGTAATGTAAAAAACATTTCAATCAAACTCTTCGTACCTTCTAATTTGATACGAGGATCCATAACGGAAGCAACACAAATTAACATAGGAGGAGGAAAATAATACTTCAAATATTTTTTGAATGCAGGTTTTACAAAAGTATCATTTAACATTTCGTTAAATGTTTGCATCATGCTTACTAATTCAATAAAAATGCTACAAGAAGTAGATTCATATGTTTTTGAAAATTTTAAAGTTGCGGTTTTAAAAGGTTCTAAAAGTTTCAACAAAGATTCGGCAAAAAACCAATCGAGGGGAGTCATTTCAAAATTGTGCATATTTTTTGAGATACAAAAATTATTTACAACTGCTTTATATTCGGTAACAACATTTAGTAAATCAAAAGTAGAATTCCATCGGTGTCTAACATCCTTTGGAAATCTTCTAAAAGGAACATTTCTAACCCTACACCAAGCTTTCCATTCTTATAAAATGCTTGGACTTAATGCAATGAAATGTACACAATTTCTAATTTTAACTATATATGGATCGGCTATTTTTAATACATCTTGAACACATAAATTTATAATATGACATGCACATCTAACATGAAAAATATTGTCAGATGGAGGATTTAATACGGATTTTAAAGTAGTAATTGCTATATTGTTGTTAGATGCATTATCAAAACTAATACACATAATTTTATCGCGAATATGGAAAACATCACAAATTTCTATAATACGATTTACTATTTCAGCGCCACTATGGGAATACGGCAACACCGCAAGTGATATGATTCTTTTTTGAAGAATCCAATCATTGTCGATCCAATGACAGGTTATTCCCATCGTTAGAATATTGTTGACACTCATCCAACAATCCGAAGTTAAGCTAACCCTACAAGTTAAACTCCATAAAATTGCAATCAAAGCGTCCTTTATTTCGATGTATATTTTAAAACAATCTGATTTGTAAGTATTTCTTGGAATTCTTCTAAAATGGCCGTTTGATTACAACTTTCCAAGTCCCTACTCTCGAGATAGGAAAATGGTAACTCTTCCTTAATGACTAATCGGGCCATTTCCCGACGAACAAGATCAGGATCATAAGGATGGCTATCAACTAGACTGGTCCTAGGGTTGATTTTTTGTTGGCCTTGTAGTTTAGCAAGAAGGTCTTTATGGTTATGTTGGATGTGCCTACTAATTGTACCGGTGCCGTCACCCCTCTTGAATTTGTATGTTTTACCACATGTTTTACAAACTTTCAAACCTATACCCGGAGTATGTTCGTCTGGGATATAATCGTAAAACTTATGCCAATCACTAGTTTCTCCTCTACTTTTCCTACTACTACGGGGTTGTGTGGTTTCGGTTGGTTGTTGTTGTTTTTCTTTTTCGTCCAATTGTATGTCACCTACAACCTTGTCGTGTGTACCCCATTGTTGGGTAGGAGGATCATCGTATTCTTGGGCGGGCTCACTAGTTGGGACAATTGGTGGCCTACGGGAAGAGGAGGAAGAATCTTGTCCGCTACGACCGCTACCGCGTGATCTAGACATAATGTAGTAATGTGCTAAAGTATGTTAAAAATATATATATATAATGTAGGAACGGTGAATTATAAAAAAAAATCTAAAAAACAAGAGGGTTGAGATAGAGAAGACAAAAAAACCAACAATAATTTTAACTACAACGCAAAAAAAAATATAACGAGAGAGGTATGAAATTTTGATACCATTCACCGTAGAATACGCGTATGTAAAAACAACCGTGAAAATAAGAATAGAATAGAACTAAAAAGAAGCGCTTTGCCGATTCCGCAATTGAAGAGTTGAGGAGAGCTTGAAGTAGATTTGACGAGGGTTGAAGAGAGTTGAAGACGTTGAAGACGTTAAATTTTGATTTCGATACGACCGAAATTTGATCGTGTATATGCCTCGTTCTAGACTTGTTTGATGTATAATAGTAGAGAGAGTAAGAGAATAAGGTGTGATTTTTTAGGAGATTTTTGGGGGTATTTATAGGCTCAAAATGTGGGAAAAAACAAAAAAAAAACAAAAAAAAGCCAAAAAAACGGCTAAAGAGCCGTTACCAACGGCTCTGTTTCGGCCGGGTTACGAACCGTTCGACCCGCGGGTCAACGGTCGACCCGTACGGGTCCAACGGGTCCAACGGGTCGTAACCTGCGGGTTGAATTCGCATTCTTAATGGGTTTGCGGGCCGGGTTTCGCAGGTTGAATTTGCGTTATTAGCGACCTGGGTCGACCCGGTACTGTTCATCGGGTTCGACCCGAACCCGCCAAGGTCTTAAATGGGCCGGGTACGCAAGTCGGGTCGCGGGTGGGTCGCCGGTTGACCCGGCCCAGTTGCCATCCCTACTGGTAAGCCCTGCTGGAGCGGTTCCCCTCATTCTTCATCTGTTCCAATTGATCTTCTACTTCTCGGATGCGGAGAAGGACTTGGTCGTCCCTTTCCTTTGATTCGGTTAAGTCGCCATATTCTTCTTCTTTTGAGGGTGACCTTGATCTTAACTATCTTGGATTGCTCGGAGTATGTCGAGCTTCAAGTTTCCAGTTCAGGCCCTAGTGACTAGCGCCTCTTTCTCTTTATTTTTCTGGAGATGCTTTTGACTCTCACGAGTCAGGCTTCTTACTGCAGCGCGCTTCCTGTAATAGGAAGAGTATCTTGATCTTGGCCTTCATGGAGAGTTGCTTCTCAGGTAAACTTGACGTTCTGACTCGAAGGCCTTGGTTCGGGCGCGCCTTTCTTCCAAACGGGGTGTAACGAAGTTTTTCCAACTTTTAAAGTATCCAGAATTATTTTAAGAATTTTCCAAATTTTTAGGAATTTTTTGGATATTTCCCAAATTTTTAATCAATATTCAAGATTTTAATTAATTAATCCGAATTTTAAATTAATTTATGGTAATTAATATTAAATTTTCTAAAATAATAATTATTTTTCAAAATTTTGAAATAATATTCCGAATTTTTGAATTATTTTCTAAAAATATATAATTAATGAAAGGAATTTAAATAATAAATAATACCTGAATTATTTTGTTCGTCGATTGAGGATAGCGCGGATTTTGAGGAGTCTACCTGTTGTGGGCATTGTGTGGCCCGCTTGCCATGTCGTCCTCCTTCCTCTATAATCTTCCTCTATCTTCGTTTTCACGTGTACAACACTTATCAAATTTGGGTGCGTTGTTTGGCGTGATCAGGATCATAGATCAAGGAGGGCACACTTTTTAAAGCGATCAGATGACGAGAATAGCCAGAGGAAGTGGGACAACAATTCGAACTGAGGAGTACGTGGGTCCCAGGTGGGGCCTGTGTGTCAGATGGAAAGAGAGCGAAGTGGGCCCCATTGTTGTTTGATGGGGACCATGCCTGCGTGGGCGATGTCGAGCGTGGCGACACATGGCAGGCCTGCTTTGTGCGTGTGGTGTGCGCAGTGGCTGCCATGTGGCGGAGAGGGGAAGGCAGCGCCTGCACTAGTGGGGCTCACCTGCACGTGGCCCGCGCAGTTGGCGCCACATGGCAGAGAGAAAGGGGCAGAAGCAGATGTAGCGCTTGGGTCTCATAGTTGTTGTAGCACGTTATTTTTCACGAGCTACATGCATGCCAACTGTGCAAACGTGTATTTATAAGCAAGAATGCATATTTTTACATGGTAACGTGTATTTTTACTTGTTGTAGCTTATTTTAACGTTTTACACGCTGTTTTGACTAGTTTGCTGCCCCGTTTAAATTCACCTCATCTTGACTTCCAATAAACGGGTATCACCTAAGTTGTATTTCATTTTAGAGAGCCATGCATAGGATAAAGTCGAATGTCTCTTCTTCTTCTTCTTCTTCTTCTAGTAGCATGGGGGGGGGGGGGCTCCACCAAAGTAAAAGAAATCGACCAAACTAGAATCGATAAGGGTTGTTCTCTCTCCCGATTCCATTATCCCTTTCCCCTCTTACGCTCTTAGTTTGCCAATACCCTGAAAAAGTAACTGAGGTAGCACAGTACGGGAGGGTCACATATGATGAGCCCGACAATTACCCTATTTTTTAAGCTGGCCACGTCAAAACCATTCTTACAAAGGAGGAGATCGGGGAGATTAGAGTCTGTTTTAGGAATCCTGTTGAGTATGAGTTATTTTGTCCAGGTCTCGGAATTAGGGCATTCTCTAAGATGTCGGGAAAATATTGTATGTTTCCTTTTGACACATTTCTACATCAGACTGCATCTTCCCATGTACTCCTTCTTTGTAGTCGTTCTCAATTGGTATGGGCTTTGTTTGATCCAATTCGTGCCCAACTTTTGGAGGAATCTTACTGGTTTTGTTTTGTAGTGCCGGAAGATCGGCATTAATCCCAACTTGAGGTTGTGGAGGAGGCATTTTAAGCTCCATAAGCAATGGTTAAGTGACAATTGGTACTACATCTCTCCTCGTCCTAAAATGGGTGTGATCACCACTCCTGATTCTATCAAGCACTGAAAGTGCAAGTACTTCATTGTTAAGAGTTCTATGCCTTGAGGATTCTCTACTAGGTGGGGGAGTCGTGTACCGAGGAAGTTGACAGTAGAGTCGGAACTGATGGAAGAGGAGGAGATGATTAACGATGCTCTTCTTGTTGGAGGAAAGATGAGGTGAAAGGATATTACGAAGGAAGTACTTCACTCAAGGGGGCTGAGTCTGATGAATCCTCATATGACTTTCTAATCCTTGAATTTAGTTTTCCGCATTTCAATTCCAACACTTTTAGCTTCTTGTCATTTCTTTTATGATATGCCCTTGTTCTAATACTTCTTCCTATTTTCTCTTTGTAGAAGTGATTACCATGGACTTTCGGGCTATCCTTGCTACTCAGGTTGCCATTCACAACAAGGGCTCGAATGATAAGAAGAGGAAGGGGACGTCGAGCTATCCTGGGATTCCGAAGGCCGCTAGGGGCTCTACTACTTATACTCTGAACAGAGCGTCAGTCCGTGGGGATGTGCCCTACCGTGGGGAGCTTGTACTTGGATGCTGTCTTGGCCCTCCAACAGACTCCTCTTACCCTTCCGGTTGATGAGGTATTTAACAAGGAAGAAAAGAAAGTATTCAGTCCGTGCTGAGGGGTGAAGCGGTGTGATGCCATCCTAGGGGAATCAATGAGGAGAAATTCTTCTAAGGAATCAGCTCAGAGCGTCTCGATGTGGTGCAGAATCTTCCCCTTCCTCGGGATCAAAAGGTTTTAGTGATGGAGACGATCGACAGTTCCATCATCGAGCTTTCCTGAGGCACGGTCTCTATAAATAGTTGTATTCTTAATTTCTTTTAAAATTCTTTACTTGAATTTCCAAATTTTCTAAGTCTTTTTTTTTCCATTTTGCAGATGGCTTGTCGGACTGGGACTTGATCAAGCTCATCTATGCCGAGGAGAAGTCTTGGAGGGATCAGGCTATCAGGGCAGAAAGGCAAAAGAAGAAGGCCATTCTAGAGTTGGAGGTGGTGAATGGTGAGAAGGCTGCCCTCCTTGCTGGATTTGATGAAGAGAGGAAAAGTTTGAAGGAGGACCTGAAGGATTTGGAAGCAGCAGTAGCGGCAACGATGGCAGAGACGAAGGTGAAGGCACTGGTCCATCTAGGTAATGGATCTGTCGTATGCCAAGAACATTGCAGATGTGGCAGAGCGTGTTTCTGACTTTAATGGGAAGGGGTATCACCCAGAGCTTCTTTCCATAATGGAGCCGGTAGTAGAGGCAGTCAATGGAGATGAGACTCAGGATGACCTGCAAGGTGAAGGGGAGATGGAAGGAACGACCGAAGTGCCCACCTCTTTGGCTTCGTTGGATGAGGATCCGTAATCTTGTAGCCTTTTAGAGGTTTTTCCCTTAGCATTTACTTTGATGTATTTCCCTTTACATTTTCTTTGATGTATTTTGTAGTAGCCTAATAGCGGACTGACCACTTCTTGTTATATCTTTGTATTTGAATGCATTCAAAAATTTAGGAACTTTTTGTGTTGAGGATTCGAATGGTTGTTTCGAGCTCCTATCCCTTGCGTTCGCGTGCTTGCTTTGTTTCCGCGGTGTAACACATATTCTCAGTGTTGTAGAGCTTCTATTGGGATGTGTGACCTGTCATTTTGAAGAGGACTCAAAGTTCTACAAGTCCTATATAGGACTGGATTGAAAATTCTTTCATCTTCGGGGTCAGATTCGAACTATTGCTTCGAACTTCGAATCTGCCTTCTCGCGTGCTTCCTGTGTTGTTGCGGTGTAACACATTTTTCCGGTGCTGAAGAGCTCCGATTGGGACATACGACTCGTCATTTCGAAGAGGACTCAAAGGTCTACAATTATTATTTAGGACAGGTTCAAAAATTCGTCCATCTTCGAGGTCAGATTCGAATTGTTACTTCGAACTTCGAATCTGCCTGCTTGCGTGCTTCTGGCTTTGCTACGGTGTAACACATACTCCTAGTGTTGTAGAGCTCCTATTAGGGTATGTGACCTAACATTTTGATGAGGTTTCGAAGACTTATAATTTCTATTTAGAAATAGACTGAGGATTCGTCCATCTCAGGGATCAAAACTGGTTCACAATACCACTATCTCCCAGGACTTAAAAAGATGAGCTTCTCCATTGTGGAGTTATTGAATGTTTTAACAAGTTTTGGGAGTGGTTCGATTGGTCGTTTCAGGCCTTGACCTTCCGTGATCGCAAATTGTGGGGGCGACTCCTATCCATGATTGTTAACTCTGAACCTTTTTTTTGAGAGTTTTCAACAAGTTGTATGAGCAATTCTGAATGGTGAGCTACTTTGTGCATGCTTGTTCGCAAATGACTAAAGTGGCGTCGAACCAAGTGTTAGACTCCAAAATTTTTATTTGAGAATTTTAACTAGTTGCATGAGCAATTCCGAATAGTGAGCAGCTCCGCACTTGCTTGTTCACTCATGACTAAAGCAACGTCGAACTAAGTGTTGGACTTCGAACTTGTTGTTTGAGAGTTTTAACTAGTTACAGGAGCAATTCTGAATGGTGAGATACTCCGCACTTGCTTGTTCGCAAGTGACTAAAGCAGCGTCAAACTGAGTGTCAGACTCCGAACTTGTTGTCCGAGTTTCTAGCCAGTTCTGAGATCAACCCTTGGAGAGAAGCTGGACTCCGAACTACCTATTTAGTTGAGTCATAGTTGTGACTCGGTGATGGACCCAACAATATTCACATTTAGGAGCAATAATCTTAGTGCAATTAGACATTTAAATGCTCTTTATGTGTTATTTTACTCTTCTTTTCTCTTTTCCACAGGAAACAGCCAAAAGCAGCAAAACGAAGCAGATTCCAGACTAATACAGACTGAGAGGATGATATACAAGGAACTGCAGAGCAACAGTCGATTGGCCCTTCACCAGTCGACCGGACAGAGAGATTGCTGGGGCTCGGCACAGTCGACTTCCCCAACATCAGTCGACTTGACTGAGGAATCATGAAGCCACAGATGTCTCGGCACAGTCGACTTACACTCAACACCAGTCGACTGCATCCGGCGGAGTGAAAAGATAAGATAATTAAAGATCCATTCGCATCTAAATCCAAATCAACGCAGATTAAGAAAGAAAAGAAATAAAGGAAAGAAGAGGACTTTTTCGGCAAGGAGGCAAACCCTAATTCCCTTCCCGTGTTCTATAAATATCAACAAAGAGGCGTTATTTGAAGAGGATCATCGAAGGACGGAACTTCTGAATCATCAAGTCATCAGTCAAGAAAATTATTCTATCAGCATCGAAGAAGAAGGAGATCGAGTTCACTGAAGCAACGCGCCGGTCGACTGTGTGACAGCCAGCCGACCTATCTGGCCGAACTACATCAGTTTATTTCTTCGCTTTCTAGTTCTTTTAATGTTCATCATGTATTCGAAACTGTTAGTTAATAAAAGTTTTAGTATGTGGAACTAATTTCATAGTTGGGTAGATTGAAACCGTAGTTATGTAATGCTTATATTCTTCTGAATGCTATTCTATTACTTATTGATTAAACCTGAGAGTATTGGTATAGATTTATAATATACAAACTTGTTCAGAAGTTCTAAGAGCAGTCGACTGAGAGTGACAGCAAGTCGACTGCCATACAGAACCTGAGATTAGCAAGTTTGCATATTATAAGCCTGAATCTGTTATATGAGTATAGAGACGACCCGTATCTCGTGCCCATAACTTGTAACACAGGAATCTTTAGGGGTTCTTGGTTTAATCAACTTGAAGGATCTAGATCTGATACCAATTTCTAGAACTTTGAGTATTTGTTCGTTTCCATTGTTCATATGTTTTCTTTAAGTGCAACTTAGTAGATACCATGCTAAATACTTAAGGAAAGAAACGAATTAGAGTAGATACCATGCCTAATTCTTGGCTTAGGGAAACAATACTTTAAGGAGTAGATACCATGCCCTTAAAGGAATGAACACGAGTAATTAGAATAGTGAAGAAGGTGACTTAGCATTACTGACTATAGGTGGAAATCAAAACCCAACTACTTAATAGATATTTGTGATTCGTAACTACTAGATCTAGTCATTTCTTTTAGAACAATTCTTACGAACCTTATTTTTGTTTTATTGGTTAGTAAGTTAATTTCTACAATCTCTGTGGGATCGACCCTTGCTTGTCACCACGCTTCTAGAAACGATTCGTAAACTTGCGAGGTTTTTAATTTGTGTCTAGTTTATCTATTTATTTAGATAGTCTAGATTGCACAACAAGTTTTTGGCGCCGTTGCCGGGAATTGTTTAGTATTTTAACTTACAAATCGATACAAATCTTTTTCTTTTTATTATTTTCTTCTTTTCTTACATTTTCTTTCAAGTTACACTCTGCACAGACGGACCAGTCGACTCTCTCCAAGGACCAGTCGACTGTACAGCGAATTTTTCCAAAAGCAACAATGGGGGAGAAAATACCAAATTGAGTACCAATGCAAGACAAATTCATTCCAAAGAATATTGAGCAACCGTCTTGCATAGCTTTTCAACCTAAAGTCACAGGGAATATGCACCTATCACCTCAATTACTCAGCATGGTTCCCCACTTCAGTGGCAAACTAGACGAGGATCCGCATCTACATTTGCAAGATTTCTTTGATCTTTGTAGAACACAAAGCGTCCAAGGGCTTACCCCTGAACAAATCAGGTTAATTTTGTTTCCATTTTCATTAAAACTTAATGCTAAATTGTGGTATAATTCTTTGGAACCAGGATCAATTCAGTCATGGGAGCAATTGGCAACAAAGTTCTTGAAGGAATTCTTTCCAGCTCTGTAGAACCCCATATTTTCAAATATTATTTTAATTATTTGAAAATGAATTTAAATGATTTTTTGGAGATTTAATTAATATTTTCTAAGAAATCTATCTTTTGTACACGTGCAAAACACGTGCAAATGACTTTTTAGAATTTTGAAAATTAAGATTTCTTTATGAAAAATCATTATTTATTATTTAGGATTTATGTAGTATTTTTCCAGATTTTTCTGAAATTAATTGATACTATTTGCAATTTTTGAGAAAAGAAGGACTTATTTGCAAAATTGACATTTTTCAAGGGTTGAAATGCAAAATCGGTATTCTGAACGTTTTGAGCAGTATTGGCTGAAGTTTAGAAATATATTTTCTATTAGATCCTAATTTAAAGGAGTTTTATTGAATTTACAAAAATAATGGATATATATGAAAGTTGTGTTCTTGAAAGGATTGTTTTGCAAAGTGTGGTAAAACCCTAATATATTATCCGACATATATAAGGGATTTTTATTCCCAGCCGTCATTGAGAGAATATTCAGATTTTTGAGATTTTGTTTGAGGAGCAAGAAGAGACTTTTGGATCTAGCAAGGAGAAGAGCTTTTTGTGGATTTTCTTCAAATCAATGTGAGTGGTTTGTTTTGTTTTGTTTGTTTGGTTTGATTGTTTGATTGATGAATGACGTAAGATCTTTGTTACACTTTGTTTGGGCATCGGTATGATACTATTTGTTTGTCTCATTGTATGTATGAAATGGATCTTTTAATTTGATATGGATGATGAGCATACTTATTGATATTTGGACTATATATGAGAACTATCGAGAATTGTTGAGGAAATATTGATCTATGAAATCGTATTGTTGGAAATCATGTTGAGAATTGATTATACTGTGATCGGATGCTAGACATCGAAATCTTATGATTGTTAGATCAGATTTAATTAGGAGTTGAGGAAGAAGTTTTGTTGAGAAACCCTAATGGAAGATTTGTGGTTTAGATCTTGAGAAGTTGAGATTTGAGGAATTGATTGATGAGTAATGCAATCGTATTGGAGATTATTTGAGAGTTATTTTTGGCTTGTGTATGAACTATTGTTTGATAAATAATGAACCATGATTCTTTAGAAATCTTCAATTGATTTTGTATCCAGACCTATTTTGGAAAACTGTAGGCCGACAGTCGACTTACCTACGGAGCAGTCGACTGGTACGAGCCCGCTGCTGTACTTTCAGTCTTTGAGAATTGTTCGGCACAGTCGACTTAGACTGTGTCAGTCGAATGGTCTGCTGTTTGTAAATTTGTTCAGTCCTTTCGGGACAGTCGACCTATGAACCTTTCAGTCGAATTTTATATACTTAAAATATTTTGATGTGAATTATTTGTATTTGTCTCGGGGCAGTCGACCGATGACTTCCCAGACGACTGATTATGCCTTAGTTTATTTTTGTAAAATGTTGGAAAATTGTCCTCTGGACAGTCGACTTACCTCAGCATGAGTCGACTGGTCCTGAAGGATCTTCGTATTTGATTGTTGGATATTCAGTTCAGTATTGGAATTTAAGTTATTCAGTTCAGTAATTTGTTTTTGAGATATTCTTTAAGAATATGATTTTGAGATATTCAGTTGAGCCACTTGGTTAGTGGGAATTTGTTCAGATATTTGTTTTTGAGTCTCTAGAGGTACGTGACCCTAGTATACCGGTGTTGAGATATTTGTTGAGTTATTTATTGAGGCCCATTGAGGCAAATTTTCAGTTATTCAGATTTTTAGTCCGGTAGGGTACACTACTCTAGGAGATTTTGTTTCAGTAACCCAAATTAAGAAGGACAGGCATTAGTAAAGTCATGACGAATGGGAACATGAGTTATGCACCTCAGTAAGGCTTTAGATGTGAGACTTAATCTCCTGAATTATCCAAGTAGTTAACTTGAGATGTGGGATTTATCTCCTGAATTATCCAGGTAGTTAACCTGAGATGTGAGGTATATCTCCTGAATTATCCAAGTAATTATCTTGAGATGTGGGACTGAACTCCTGAATTATCAAGGTCGAGGCGACGCTTTTTGTGGTATTCTTGTGATGATGAGACTGTGTTTAGATGTGGGAAGATCTCCTGAATTATCCAGGGAAATACCTGAGATGTGGGATCTATCTCCTGAATGATCAAGCATGGGCAAATTATCATAGTTTATCTTCATCTCTTAGTAGTCATCGTTGTCAGCATTTAGTCATCATGTTTTCTTGACTCACTTTTCTGCATTTGGATTTCCTGCTTTTTCACACTTGACTTTTGGTTTTGGATATCACTTGTTGTTTACATTTCTTGCTATTTCACACTTTACACCTTTGGTTATTATTGGTTGGACGCTATGATTTAAGTTCATTTATATTGCTATTTGATTTTTATGCCACTCACACCATTTATGGCTGACCCCTTTAGTTTGGGGGTTAGGGTTCAACTCTAGCCTCACTTGTTGTAGGTTATTGCCTAGAGTTGGAGAATGGATGCTTGAGTTAGTAGCTTTTGGATAAATGGACTATTTAGTGTTCAGTGTTGAGTTGTAAAGTCATGTTGAGCTAATTTTGAGTTGTTTAGTCTTCCGCTGTGATATGTAAAAGTTTGGTTGTAATAAATGTTGAAAATTCTAGTGGTGTTTGGTTGTGTTTATTGTTATATTGAAGTGGATCACTGGGAATGTGCCACGTATTTTCTAAGCTCTCATATTAGAAATTCGGGGCGCTACAGAGATTGGTATCAGAGCTCTGCTTCAATGGTAATAATAGACATAGTAAGAAAACCAACCTAGGTGTGGACACTAGAGAGTGAGTACCTAGGTGTGGACATCAGAGTGTGAGTATCACATAGAGTTAAAATATGATGTTTGGTTTGAAAATTATGGTTTGAGATATGGTTATGGTTTTGCCATAGGGCATTGATATGAGTTTGAATTGTGTGTGTTACTCTAACTTTACCCTCGTTTTGCAGTATTCAAAATAGTTGCACCCAGAGGTAGAAATGGTGGCAACAATGAGGATGGATCAGGTAGTTCTCGAGGAACGGGGATTGACCTAGAGGCTGAATTCGCTAAGGTGTATCAAACACTGAATACGTTGATGGCATTCAACGTGGCACAACAGCAGCAAGCTCAGCAGCAACAGAATCCACCGCCAAATCATGGAGCTGGACATGGGTTGGTGAATGCTGACCCCATCAAGCAGATTGAATCCTTTAAGAGGATGAGGCCGCCAGTCTTTGAGGGGCAAGCTGATCCAACAGTAGCAGATGATTGGATTAGGAAGATGGAGACGATCTTCGAGGTGTCAGAGACTCCGGCAGCTAGCAAGGTGAAGTTAGCTTCTATGCAGCTCGAGAAAGATGCTGGTGTTTGGTGGGAATTGCTGAAGAGGAATTTGGGAGATCAGCAGCTGACATGGGAAGCTTTTCTGGAGGAGTTCAGAGATCGCTTCTTTCCTCTGGATGTTCAAGAGAAGAAGGCGACCGAGTTCATGAATCTTCAGCAGGGCAGCATGACTGTTCGGGAGTATGAGACGAAGTTTGCTCAACTTTCGAGGTATGCACCAGAGTTGGTCATGGACGAAGCAAAGAAGGCCAAAAAGTTTGAGCTGGGCTTGAGGCCAAACTTGAGGTCAAGGATGGTTCCGTTGGGTATCAGAAGATTTGACAAGCTGGTCAGAAGAGCAGCAATGACTGAGGAGGATATGGACCTCTTTCAGAAGAAGCAGGATACATGAAACCGGAACAAGAGGCCAGCATCAGGCCAGAGTGGGAAGGGATTCCCCGCGAAGCAGGCAAAGTTCAGTGGATCGGTGCAGAAGGCACCTGCAGCTCAGGGAGTGACCTGTTACTACTGCAAGGAGGTAGGACATTACAGGTCATCATGTCCGAAGTTGGCAAAGCATATCTGTTCTCAGTGTGGGCAGACTGGACATTCCAAGCTCCGTTGTCCAAAATTGAAGGAAGATGGTTCGGGTGGAAGCAAAGTCCCGAAGAGGCAAGGGCGAGTATTTGCATTGACCGAGGAGGATGCGAGAAACTCGGAAGATGTAATACAGGGTATGCAGGAATTTTGATTTCTTTCATTTTGAATCAGTGTAATGAATAAAACTTTTATTTCAGAAACAATTTAAGATTGAGTATCATTCTTATTGTAACAGGAGTTGTTTTAATAAACGGAATTAAGGCAAAGGTTTTGTTTGACACTGGTTCATCGCATACATTTGTATCGCCAAGTTTTGCAAAGATCTTAGGTTTGGAACCTAAGTTATTTCCAGGCAGGGTTTTGTCAGTGGCAACGCCGTCAGGTGAAGAGCTGGTAGCGGATCGATATTACGAGGGCTGTGATATCGAGATTGGTGGAAGGATGTTCGGCATTGACTTGATCGAACTACAAGTGTTGGGAGTGGATGTCATTGTAGGCATCGATTGGATGGCTATATATGATGCCACAATTGATTTCAAGCAGAAGGAGGTGTTGGTGAAAGCACCAGGTGGACTTGCAGTGACTTTCCAAGGGAAGAAGAAGATCCCGAAGGTGGCTGCAATGGTATCTAAGATGGCAATTTCGGATGAAGTCAAGGGCATTCCGGTTGTTCGAAATTTTCCTCAGGTGTTCTTGGATGATTTTCCAGGATTACCGCCGCAGAGAGATGTAGAGTTTTGCATCAATGTTCAGCCGGGAAGTGCGCCGATTTCTAAGGCTCCATACAGGATGGCACCGGTAGAGCAAGATGAAGTGAAGAAGCAGATTGAGGAGCTTTTGAGCAAAGGGCTTATCAGGCCGAGTTCTTCTCCGTGGGGAGCGCCAGTGTTGTTGGTCAAGAAGAAGGATGGGTCGATGAGGATGTGCATTGACTATCGGGAATTGAATAGGGTGACTATTCAGAACAAGTACCCACTGCCGCGGATTGACGATTTGTTCGACAGGCTTCGAGGAGCAGCGGTGTTTTCGAAGATTGATCTGAGGTCAGGGTATCATCAGGTACGAGTCAAGGAGGAAGATGTGAGTAAGACAGCATTCAGGACTCGTCATGGACTGTATGAGTTTTTGGTGATGCCATTCGGGTTGACGAATGCGCTAGCAGTGTTCATGGATATGATGAATCGGGTGCTGAGACCGTTCATTGATTCCTTCGTAGTGGTCTTCATTGATGATATCTTGGTATATTCGAAGTCGGAAGAGGATCATTCAATGCACTTGACAGCGGTGTTACAGACGTTGCAGGAGCACAGTTTGTATGCCAAATTGTCGAAGTGTGAATTCTGGAAGTCTGAGGTAGCTTTCCTTGGCCATATTCTTTCTAAGGAGGGAGTGGCTACTGACCCTCAGAAAGTGGAAGCAGTGAAGAATTGGCCCAGGCCGACGTCAGTGAAGGAAGTCAGAAGCTTCTTGGGTTTAGCTGGGTACTACAGGAGGTTTATTCAGGGATATTCTCAGATTGCAGTTCCGATGACAGGTTTGACCCGGAAGAATGTGGCATTTGTATGGACAGATAAGTGCGAGGAGAGTTTCCTTGAGTTAAAGGAAAGGCTGACTACTGCACCTATATTGGCATTGCCGCAAGCTGGGAAAGATTATGATATCTACAGTGATGCATCTTTCAGAGGTTTGGGTTGTGTCTTGATGCAGGAAGGCAAGGTCATTGCTTATGGTTCGAGGCAGTTGCGTCCGCATGAGAAGAATTATCCGACGCATGATTTGGAGCTAGCAGCTATCATCTATGCCTTGAAGCTATGGAGGCATTATGTTTATGGTGAGAAGGTCAACATGTACACTGACCACAAGAGCCTGAAGTATATTTATCAGCAGAGGGATTTGAATCTTCGGCAGAGAAGGTGGTTGGAGGTATTGGAAGACATTCGTCCTGAGATCAAGTATCATCCGGGCAAGGCGAATGTAGTGGCTGATGGACTTAGCAGGAAGAGTAGTTTATCGAGATTGATCACTACTCGAAGGGAGTTGGCAGCAGAGATCGATCAGGCAGGTATCGAGGTGGTACTGCGAGGTTTAGGGGCATCTTTGGCTCAGTTGAGGCTGCAGCCGTCTTTGAGAGAGAGGATTGTAGAAGGTCAGAAATCAGATTCAGAGATCCAGAAGATGATGCAGCAGGTTTCAGAAAGCAAGTTATCGGAGTTTCGTGTCCAAGATGGAGTTCTTTGGATGGGTGAAAGGTTGTGTGTTCCAAATAATGCAGAGTTGAGAGAGAGTATCTTGCAGGAGGCACACAGTACATTGTTATCAGTTCATCCAGGAGGCACGAAGATGTACAGGGACCTCAAACCATATTTTTGGTGGTCTGGTATGAAGCGGGATGTAGCAGATTTTGTGGCAAGGTGTCTGACTTGTCAGCAGATCAAGGCAGAAAATCAGAGACCTGGAGGTTTGTTACAGCCATTACCCATTCCGGAGTGGAAGTGGGAGAATATCAGCATGGACTTTATCACGGGTTTGCCAAGGAGTTCGAAGGGCAATGACTCGATTTGGGTTGTTGTAGACCGATTGACTAAGTCGGCACATTTTCTAGCCATGAAGATTACTTGGTCGATGGAGAAATTGGCTGAGTTGTACATTGGAGAGATTGTGAGACTTCATGGAGTTCCTGTATCGATTGTTTCGGACAGAGATCCAAGGTTTACTTCGAGATTTTGGAAGAGCCTACAAGCAGCTTTAGGCACCAGAACTGATTTCAATACGGCATTTCATCCGCAGACAGATGGTCAGACGGAGAGGGTGAATCGAGTGCTGGAAGATATGTTGAGAGCTTGTGTTATGGACTTCGGTGGTAGTTAGGAGAGATACTTGGCATTGGTTGAGTTTGCTTATAACAACAGTTACCATGTAAGTATTGGGATGGCACCGTATGAGGCTTTGTACGGGCAGAGGTGCAGGACACCTGTATGTTGGTATGAGGTTGGCGAGAGGCAGATGTATGGTCCTGAGATCGTGCAGCAGACGTCAGAGCAGATTGAGCTGATTCGCAAGAGATTGGTTGAAGCTCAGAGTCGGCAGAAGAGTTATGCTGATACTCGACGAAGAGATTTGGAGTTTGAGGTTGGGGATGCAGTTTTCCTCAAGGTTTCTCCGACCAAAGGAGTGATCAGATTTGGTAAGGGAGGCAAGTTGGCGCCGAGGTATATTGGGCCGTACAGGATCGTGGAGAGGATTGGCAAGACAGCATACAGATTGAGACTTCCTGAGGAGTTAGCGCAAGTACATGATGTGTTTCATGTGTCGCTATTAAGGAAGTATGTGGCCGATCAGAATCATCAGTTGGCAGAAGTTCCTGAAGATCTACAGGTGAACTTGAGCTACAAAGAACAGCCTGTTGAGATCGTTGATCGTAGGGAGAAAGTCCTTAGGAGCAAGGTGATACCTATGGTCAAAGTGTTGTGGAGGAATCAACAGTTCGAGGAGGCTACTTGGGAGCCCGAGGATCGCATGTTGAAGGAATTTCCTGAATTGTTTGTATGAGTGTATTCTTGTATGTGATTGGAATTCTTTGGATGATTGTACTATTGACTGATATATGATGTATTCTTTTGTTTAGATTGTGATGTTATGAGAAATTGTTTGGATTATGTTCTACATATATATGAAACACTATTTTCTTTTGCTTGGTATGTGGTTGAACTCATTAGTCGTAGTTCTGAGGACAGAACTCTTCTAAGGAGGGAGTGATGTAGAACCCCATATTTTCAAATATTATTTTAATTATTTGAAAATGAATTTAAATGATTTTTTGGAGATTTAATTAATATTTTCTAAGAAATCTATCTTTTGTACACGTGCAAAACACGTGCAAATGACTTTTTAGAAGTTTGAAAATTAAGATTTCTTTATGAAAAATCATTATTTATTATTTAGGATTTATGTAGTATTTTTCCAGATTTTTCTGAAATTAATTGATACTATTTGCAATTTTTGAGAAAAGAAGGACTTATTTGCAAAATTGACATTTTTCAAGGGTTGAAATGCAAAATCGGTATTCTGAACGTTTTGAGCAGTATTGGCTGAAGTTTAGAAATATATTTTCTATTAGATCCTAATTTAAAGGAGTTTTATTGAATTTACAAAAATAATGGATATATATGAAAGTTGTGTTCTTGAAAGGATTGTTTTGCAAAGTGTGGTAAAACCCTAATATATTATCCGACATATATAAGGGATTTTTATTCCCAGCCGTCATTGAGAGAATATTCAGATTTTTGAGATTTTGTTTGAGGAGCAAGAAGAGACTTTTGGATCTAGCAAGGAGAAGAGCTTTTTGTGGATTTTCTTCAAATCAATGTGAGTGGTTTGTTTTGTTTTGTTTGTTTGGTTTGATTGTTTGATTGATGAATGACGTAAGATCTTTGTTACACTTTGTTTGGGCATCGGTATGATACTATTTGTTTGTCTCATTGTATGTATGAAATGGATCTTTTAATTTGATATGGATGATGAGCATACTTATTGATATTTGGACTATATATGAGAACTATCGAGAATTGTTGAGGAAATATTGATCTATGAAATCGTATTGTTGGAAATCATGTTGAGAATTGATTATACTGTGATCGGATGCTAGACATCGAAATCTTATGATTGTTAGATCAGATTTAATTAGGAGTTGAGGAAGAAGTTTTGTTGAGAAACCCTAATGGAAGATTTGTGGTTTAGATCTTGAGAAGTGGAGATTTGAGGAATTGATTGATGAGTAATGCAATCGTATTGGAGATTATTTGAGAGTTATTTTTGGCTTGTGTATGAACTATTGTTTGATAAATAATGAACCATGATTCTTTAGAAATCTTCAATTGATTTTGTATCCAGACCTATTTTGGAAAACTGTAGGCAGACAGTCGACTTACCTACGGAGCAGTCGACTGGTACGAGCCCGCTGCTGTACTTTCAGTCTTTGAGAATTGTTCGGGACAGTCGACTTAGACTGTGTCAGTCGAATGGTCTGCTGTTTGTAAATTTGTTCAGTCCTTTCGGGACAGTCGACCTATGAACCTTTCAGTCGACTTTTATATACTTAAAATATTTTGATGTGAATTATTTGTATTTGTCTCGGGGTAGTCGACCGATGACTTCCCAGACGACTGATTATGCCTTAGTTTATTTTTGTAAAATGTTGGAAAATTGTCCTCTGGACAGTCGACTTACCTCAGCATGAGTCGACTGGTCCTGAAGGATCTTCGTATTTGATTGTTGGATATTCAGTTCAGTATTGGAATTTAAGTTATTCAGTTCAGTAATTTATTTTTGAGATATTCTTTAAGAATATGATTTTGAGATATTCAGTTGAGCCACTTGGTTAGTGGGAATTTGTTCAGATATTTGTTTTTGAGTCTCTAGAGGTACGTGACCCTAGTATAACGGTGTTGAGATATTTGTTGAGTTATTTATTGAGGCCCATTGAGGCAAATTTTCAGTTATTCAGATTTTTAGTCCGGTAGGGTACACTACTCTAGGAGATTTTGTTTCAGTAACCCAAATTAATAAGGACAGGCATTAGTAAAGTCATGACGAATGGGAACATGAGTTATGCACCTCAGTAAGGCTTTAGATGTGAGACTTAATCTCCTGAATTATCCAAGTAGTTAACTTGAGATGTGGGATTTATCTCCTGAATTATCCAGGTAGTTAACCTGAGATGTGAGGTATATCTCCTGAATTATCCAAGTAATTATCTTGAGATGTGGGACTGAACTCCTGAATTATCAAGGTCGAGGCGACGCTTTTTGTGGTATTCTTGTGATGATGAGACTGTGTTTAGATGTGGGAAGATCTCCTGAATTATCCAGGGAAATACCTGAGATGTGGAATCTATCTCCTGAATGATCAAGCATGGGCAAATTATCATAGTTTATCTTCATCTCTTAGTAGTCATCGTTGTCAGCATTTAGTCATCATGTTTTCTTGACTCACTTTTCTGCATTTGGATTTCCTGCTTTTTCACACTTGACTTTTGGTTTTGGATATCACTTGTTGTTTACATTTCTTGCTATTTCACACTTTACACCTTTGGTTATTATTGGTTGGACGCTATGATTTAAGTTCATTTATATTGCTATTTTATTTTTATGCCACTCACACCATTTATGGCTGACCCCTTTAGTTTGGGGGTTAGGGTTCAACTCTAGCCTCACTTGTTGCAGGTTATTGCCTAGAGTTGGAGAATGGATGCTTGAGTTAGTAGCTTTTGGATAAATGGACTATTTAGTGTTCAGTGTTGAGTTGTAAAGTCATGTTGAGCTAATTTTGAGTTGTTTAGTCTTCCGCTGTGATATGTAAAAGTTTGGTTGTAATAAATGTTGAAAATTCTAGTGGTGTTTGGTTGTGTTTATTGTTATATTGAAGTGGATCACTGGGAATGTGCCACGTATTTTCTAAGCTCTCATATTAGAAATTCGGGGCGCTACAAGCTCAGAAAACCAAACAACTAAAAAGGGAAATTTTACTCTTCCAACAAAAAGATGGCGATTTATTCTTCGAGGCATGGAAGGACTTCAAGAACAAACTTCTCAAGTGTCCTACGCACAACATACCCAAGGATGATCAGGTACAAGCATTTTATGAGGGTTTAAATGACACTAACAGAGCAATTGTAGATTCAGCTTGCAATGGAATCTTGATGAGGAAGAGTGGTGAGGAGGCCATCGAGCTATTTGAAGAACTCAGCGAGAACTCACAACAATTCTCAACAAGAAGGGGTCTTTCGAAAAAACAGGGAGTTTACGAAATTTCTAGCAATGATAGCATACAATTAGAAATGGAAATTATGAACAAAAAGATTGATATGCTTGTTAATGCAACTTCAACGTTGTGTGGCATAAAAAAACAACCAAATGAAATTTGTGCAATTTGTTCTCATTCTGATCATACAACTAATACATGTCCCATGTCTTCTTTGGCAGATCAGGAGCACGCAAACCACGTAGGACAGGGAATGTACCCACCCCAGAACAACACTTTTTCAAACTTGTATAACCCAGGGTGGCAAAACCATCA
The DNA here is from genome assembly GCA_017893485.1 of Hemerocallis citrina. Taxonomy (NCBI): domain Eukaryota; kingdom Viridiplantae; phylum Streptophyta; class Magnoliopsida; order Asparagales; family Asphodelaceae; genus Hemerocallis; species Hemerocallis citrina. The sequence continues at coordinate 125,668,875 of CM030365.1, forward strand.
AAATTTTTCATGGAACAATAATCAAAACCATCAAGGCAATCAATTCGCACAAGGGTATACGCAGCAATTCCAGAGTGGGAATGAGTTTGAGCGGCCAGTGCAAGAACAGAAGAAGTTGGATTTCGAATCCACCGTTCTTCAATTACTCCAACAGCAACATCAAACAAGCAACCAACAAGGGCAGGCCATTCAGAAATTGGAAATTCAAATTGGTCAAATTGCGAAGGAGTTAAGTGAAAGAAAGGCCGGAGAACTCCCATCACAAACCATACCAAACCCTAGAGGACAAGAACAGCTACAATCGGTGACAACACTAGAGGACGAAATTGAGTTTAAAATGTTTGATGCACCAAAATTAGATCATGAATGCTATAATGTTGATGTGGTTCAGGAAATTTGTGACCAAACATTTCAGGAACATGATGTTGATCCATTACAAGCAACAATTACACACCCTCTAATACTATCTCAAGTTGAACAGGAATATGATGATTGGAGGATTGCAGAGAAAATACATCCCCTTGGAAATGAAAAATCATATGCAGGTAAGTTTGCACTTGTGTTTGAAAATCTTGTGTCTAATAATACTTTTGTTTCTTCTTTTACCAGGACACCATATGTGGAGCTGAAGCCACTACATGAACACTTGAAGTATGAATATTTGGGAGAAAACAAGACGTTACCTATGACAGTTGCTAACTTAAGGATGTAGGAAGAAGAGAAGCTGCAGGGAGTTTTGCAAGAACACAAGGGTGCATTAAGGTGGACCATTGCAGATAGGCTTATGTCAAGATGGTACGGTCCGTACATTGTTGCAAAGGTTTCCCCACATGAAACGTTGGAGAAAAATCAAACGTTCAAAGTGAATGGGCAGAGGGGAAAACCTTATAATAAGATGAGTTGTGAGCCGCGAGCCATTCACTACATTGCACAAACTCATCCAGTCTAGCTGAAGACAAGAAACACAGCGCTTATTGGGAGGCAACCCAATTTTTCAGGGGAGTACTTACACTCTCTATTTATTTATTTCTTTAATCATTTCTTTATTTCTTTACTTTATTTTCTTTCCTTCAAACTGGGTGGTAACACATGCCTATTAGAAGTTTTTGTGCGAACATTGAGGACAATGTTCCATCTAAGTTTGGGGGTAGTTGTTTACATTTGGGGTCTTTTGATTTTTTTTAGATAAACAATTTCTTATAAAATAAGAGGAAGTATACTTACTTGCTTTAGGATTGTTGAATTTCATAATTCTTTACAAAATTGTAGGAGTCATGCTATTACACTTTAAAAACAAATGTGATGTTTCTTCTAGTGATTATCCTCTTTGATCTAGTCCTAAACAGAGTTTAAGTAAATAGAGCAAAAATGAAAAAAATATATATATGAATAAAGTCAATCTACTCCAATGTTTGAGTTGCTTAGTAACTAGGGGTATTCATCACCAATGTTTACCTTTACGTCAAACGACAACTTGAAATATGAGTATGCAAAGCACTTAAAGTTTGTGACTTGTTGAGTAACCGGGTGGATTCATCACAAATGTCTTGCACTCTCGTCAAAAGACAATTTCTTATAAAATAAGAGGAAGTATACTTACTTGCTTTAGGATTGTTGAGTATCATAATTCTTTACAAAATTGTAGGAGTCATGCTATTACACATTAAAAACAAATGTGATGTTTCTTCTAGTGATTATCCTCTTTGATCTAGTCCTAAACAGAGTTTAAGTAAATAGAGCAAAAACGAAAAAAATATATATATGAATAAAGTCAATCTACTCCAATGTTTGAGTTGCTTAGTAACTAGGGGTATTCATCACCAATGTTTACCTTTACGTCAAACGGCAACTTGAAATATGAGTAAGCAAAGCACTTAAAGTTTGTGACTTGTTGAGTACCTGGGTGGATTCATCACAAATGTCTTGCACTCGCGTCAAAAGACAATTTCTTATAAAATAAGAGGAAGTATACTTACTTGCTTTAGGATTGTTGAGTATCATAATTCTTTACAAAATTGTAGGAGTCATGCTATTACACATTAAAAACAAATGTGACGTTTCTTCTAGTGATTATCCTCTTTGATCTAGTCCTAAACAGAGTTTAAGTAAATAGAGCAAAAACAAAAAAAATATATATATGAATAAAGTCAATCTACTCCAATGTTTGAGTTGCTTAGTAACTAGGGGTATTCATCATCAATGTTTACCTTTACGTCAAACGGCAACTTGAAATATGAGTATGCAAAGAACTTAAAGTTTGTGACTTATTAAGTAACCGGGTGGATTCATCACAAATGTCTTGCACTCGCGTCAAAAGTCAAGTGACGAATTAAAGAAGAGACTAAAAAAAAAAAAAAACCTCTAGTTTGCTACTCGGTTTGTAGTAGAGAAAAGGGATAATCACAGATGGAGTGTTACATACTATAACTACAATTAATTGCATGACAAATATGATTGGGTTTGGAGCTATAAATAGACAATTGCACTGGAGAAGGTGGGTATGCTTGTTTTTACTTTATTCGCAATTGTTTATATTTTTAATAGTAATTCTGATGCTTGCATAATGAGAATCCTTGGTGTGATGGGTTGAGTCCACTATTATTTTCCCCTTGTTCATAATTTTAGTTTGCTTGAGGACAAGCAAAAGCTAAGTTTGGGGGTATTTGATGGACCCAATAATATTCACATTTAGGAGCAATAATCTTAGTGCAATTAGACATTTAAATGCTCTTTATGTGTTATTTTACTCTTCTTTTCTCTTTTCCACAGGAAACAGCCAAAAGCAGCAAAACGAAGCAGATTCCAGACTAATACAGACTGAGAGGATGATATACAAGGAACTGCAGAGCAATAGTCGACTGGCCCTTCACCAGTCGACCGGACAGAGAGATTGCTGGGGCTCGGCACAGTCGACTTCCCCAACATCAGTGGACTTGACTGAGGAATCATGAAGCCACAGATGTCTCGGCACAGTCGACTTACACTCAACACCAGTCGGCTGCATCCGGCGGAGTGAAAAGATAAGATAATTAAAGATCCATTCGCATCTAAATCCAAATCAACGCAGATTAAGAAAGAAAAGAAATAAAGGAAAGAAGAGGACTTTTTCGGCAAGGAGGCAAACCCTAATTCCCTTCCCGTGTTCTATAAATATCAACAAAGAGGCGTTATTTGAAGAGGATCATCGAAGGACGGAACTTCTGAATCATCAAGTCATCAGTCAAGAAAATTATTCTATCAGCATCGAAGAAGAAGGAGATCGAGTTCACTGAAGCAACGCGCCGGTCGACTGTGTGACAGCCAGCCGACCTATCTGGCCGAACTACATCAGTTTATTTCTTCGCTTTCTAGTTCTTTTAATGTTCATCATGTATTCGAAACTGTTAGTTAATAAAAGTTTTAGTATGTGGAACTAATTTCATAGTTGGGTAGATTGAAACCGTAGTTATGTAATGCTTATATTCTTCTGAATGCTATTCTATTACTTATTGATTAAACCTGAGAGTATTGGTATAGATTTATAATATACAAACTTGTTCAGAAGTTCTAAGAGCAGTCGACTGAGAGTGACAGCAAGTCGACTGCCATACAGAACCTGAGATTAGCAAGTTTGCATATTATAAGCCTGAATCTGTTATATGAGTATAGAGACGACCCGTATCTCGTGCCCATAACTTGTAACACAGGAATCTTTAGGGGTTCTTGGTTTAATCAACTTGAAGGATCTAGATCTGATACCAATTTCTAGAACTTTGAGTATTTGTTCGTTTCCATTGTTCATATGTTTTCTTTAAGTGCAACTTAGTAGATACCATGCTAAATACTTAAGGAAAGAAACGAATTAGAGTAGATACCATGCCTAATTCTTGGCTTAGGGAAACAATACTTTAAGGAGTAGATACCATGCCCTTAAAGGAATGAACACGAGTAATTAGAATAGTGAAGAAGGTGACTTAGCATTACTGACTATAGGTGGAAATCAAAACCCAACTACTTAATAGATATTTGTGATTCAGAACTACTAGATCTAGTCATTTCTTTTAGAACAATTCTTACGAACTTTATTTTTGTTTTATTGGTTAGTAAGTTAATTTCTACAATCTCTGTGGGATCGACCCTTGCTTGTCACTACGCTTCTAGAAACGATTCGTACACTTCCGAGGTTTTTAATTTGTGTCTAGTTTATCTATTTATTTAGATAGTCTAGATTGCACAACACTCGGGTAGACATGTATGAGGCCGGTGCATTGATTTTTATGAGAAAAATGAATAAATTTATTGAAAAAAAGCCTAAGTAGTCGTTTCAATAGTGCAAGCCTTTATTACATGCTTTGGTCGTATCACAAATGTCAGCCTTATTGAAAATAGAAAAACTAGCTTTACTAAAGGGTGTTAGGCGCCCTTTTTGAACTCAAGGGCTCGGCGTCCCAGGTCCTCGATATCTTCTTTCTCCCCGGGTATTCAAGTTGGTACGCTCCGAGGCGGAACACATTGGAGATCCCGTATGGTCCCTCCCAGCTGGGAGCTAGCTTGCCCTGCTTGCGTGGATCGGAGATTTGAAATTTTCGAAGAACTAGGTCTCCTTCTTTGAGGTTGGCTGGACAAACTTTCTTGCTGTAGAACAACTCAACCCTTTGCTGATAAATCTATCTTCTTGCAGCGTCTTGATCGCGGATTTCCTCGTTGAGGTCGAGGTCTGAGATCGATCAAGTTCTGTTCTTCATTGAAGGATAGCAGGTGGGGAGAGGGTAGTCCGACTTCAAGGGAGATTAGGGCTTCAGAGCCGTAGTAAGGTTGTGTCATGCCCTGCTTCCCAAAAAGGAATAAGGAATATGAGTACTTGACAAAGCCCAGCGAATAATTTTCATCATTCATAGGCTGTAAGATCGACTCAGCATCATAACAAGAAATATAGAAAAATATATTCAACCACGCATGCATGAATAATTTATTAATCAACAGAAAATATTTGAAACAAATATAAATATCCCAAATAAATCTAAGATTTGGATCAAAAATAAAAACTTCAGGACTACAAGCCCGTTACAAGTTTTAAATAGAAACATGAATTAAATAACTCAAATACAAATAACTGAACCAAGCTTTTCCAAGCGAAGTCTAGAAGGTTTGCTCACCAACTCCAGCAGGCAACTCATCTCCAAAATCTGTATATATATATATATATATATATATATAAGGAAAATAGAGAGACAATAACAAACGCCCTCAGTGCAAGTTCGGGCCGCAAGTAGTACAAGAAAGGGTATGAAAAGAAGTACAAGAAAATATGAAACAAAGATATGGAATCAAGAATATACAACATGATTTGACAAGGATACAATAAGTAGTGAAGTTCAAGAGACTAGCTAACAAGTAAAACAAATCAAGTAACAGGATCGGGTAACAAATACAAGTGACAGGAACAAGTAACAAGTGAGCATGTAATTGTTTCAAGCGTCAAGTAACAAGTATCACTTAACAACTGTCAAGTAACAAGTATCAAGTAAGGTGTCAAGTGTGTAGAAGTGACAAGTTATTCTTATGTCTATTGTTTAATTCTATCTAGGTATCACTTCATGCATCCCATTTATTTACCACATGGTTGCTACATACAAACAATTACGTTTAAGTCTAGTGGTGGATTTTATAGGGCAGTGTACTCAAGCATCAAGTATCAAGCAAGCATGTTCATGAATTGGGTTTTCATATAAATAGTTCATGAGTCAAGTAATAACATGACAAGTCATAAATCAAATAATAATATACTAGTCTATGAATCAAGTGTTAATATAACCAGTCCATGAATTGAATAATAATATACTAGTTCATGAATCAATAGTAACTAGTTCATGAATCGAATAATAATATAACTAGTTCATGAGACAAGTATCAAGTAGGAAACACGGGCCCCATTCTGAGTACACTTACCTATATTGTTCACCACTATGGTCTTTCCCTTAAACCTCGGCTTGTTATTTATTATTATTATCAAGACAAGCATGAAAGTGTGCGAAACAGGGCAAGTAAACATGGTCAAGAACAGGGAACAATTATAAGCTAGGTAGGAAATACATTCGAGGGTCAAAACAAATTAAAATTATCAAGAATGACGAGAATTCTAATTCTGGACAGCATGACGTTACTGTATCAAAACTGAGATTCCTGTTGCTACAAGAATGCAAATCTGGATCCGTAAGAAAATCTAGAAACTAGAATCTTTGCCAAATCCAGCGCATATAAAAAAGATATATGAATGTTGTAGCAACAGGTGTCAAAACAGCAAACTACACAGGATTCGTGTTTAGCCAGACTTGTAAAATTGTGTTTATAAATATGAAATAGGTTTGAAACTTCATTAACTAATTCCAGAAAAATTAGGGAACTTCCTTTAGTGTGTTTAGTATCAGCATGCAAAATTTCAAGTCACTATCTTACAAGAAGCATGGTTAATTTAATTGTAAATCAAAATGATGCAGCAAATTTATGAATCTTGAATAATACGACACAGCAGGCAGTAAAACTGCGATAAATTACAAACTATACCTCGAAATTCAATTCCATCAAAAGGGTGGTAAACCAGACATCTGGGACTACATTTCATGTTTAGAGCTCAAGTCCAGATTCTGTTGTTAACAGGGTCGAAAAAGCAAGCAAAAATAGGATAAGCAACATAAATGATTTCTTTTATATAAAAAGTGGCATGATTAACAGCTATTATAAGTCTAAATTAGTGTGTAGTACAAATCAGGATGTGATAGGTATCAAATTAGCAAGCCACATTTGTTTCTCAACTTAAAAGAAAGTAAAATCACCACATAAATCATACAACATACATCTACAAGTCAAGGTGGTTCCTAATTTCATGTGTTCAAATGATTAGATGATAAAATGGATCCAACTAGTTGTGAAATGAATATATCAGTAAAAAATTGTGACTCTTGTGATCATGGAGTTGTTAAGGATAGGCAACAAGTAAAACGAGATTATCAAATAATAAGCCAAAGGGGAGTCACAACTACAATCTACTTGCAGTATTTTTAAATAAAAGCTTGTACTAGAACAACAAATTGTACAAGAAGATACTTACCTTGATTGGATGAGGATGTTGATCGAAGATCGAAATTGGATAGATCAGATCGGCATGGATCTTGATGGCGATCAAGATCGAGAAAAATTGGTGGCTGAGATTGCTCTGATCTTATCTGATGATGATGGAGATGATGATCAAGATCAGATCAAACGAACAGTCTAGATCAGGGTGATCAAATCAGATCTGATGATGGCTGATAAGATCGGATGGCCCTAGATTGAGAGATCAAGATCAGATGATGGCGATGATCACGATCAGATCAAATGGCCAGAATTCAAAGTGGAGCTTCACGGCAATGGTGGGAGGTTGCTGTCTTCGGTGGCAGCTGCGATGGCACAGGCAGTGGCGACTGGTGGCAGCGTCGAGGGGGCTCGACTAGGGAGCAGTCGACGGAGGGCGATGACGGCGATGGGAGGGAGATGAAGTGCTTTGTTTTTGGAAGAAAACAGGGGAGCGATGGTGGAGCTCAGGGATTTCGGTGATGCGAGGCGACAAGGGAGTGTAGAGGTAAGGGATGACGATGAGGATGAGCACCAGGGTCGAGTGTATTGGGTACGGTGGTGAGGCGAAAGTGGAAGACGATGGGTTCGAGAGCGGAGATGACGAAGTGATGGGTTTCGGTAGCGAGGTGTGGGACTCAATGACGGGGGTGATGGGGAGATGATGAGGCAGTGATGGAGATGGGAGTGAGGTCGAAGGGCGGCGACGACGTGCACAAGGTCGAGAGTGGATGGGTGGAAGCGAGAGAGACGGTGGAAGAACAGTATAGGCGGCTGTGTAATTGGGTTTCAACAGGGGATTTGTAACATCCTGAATTTTCATTTATAATTAAATATAACTTTTGTTTGATTTCACGTGTTTTACACGTGTAAATTTATGTACATTCTCCTTTAAAAATTATTTACTTTTATGTCATGAACAAGTGTTTTATTTCTTCTCTTTTAAAAAGTCTATTGGTATCTATTATTAATTCTTAAATGCTTAATTGTTTAATTCCAGTCCACACTAATTAAATTAATTAAATAAATTAAGAGCCCTATGGATTTTTAGCCCACTAAAATAAGCTCATTAGTTTATTCTCATTTAAATGAGACAACTTGTAGGGTAGACTTGTTTTTGTAACAAATAACACATGAACATTTAGTAACTAGGTGTACATGGAGAGGCACGTGCATTGCACATGCACGTGCAATGGAGCATGAGGGGTGGCCAGATTGTGCTTGGAGGAGATGAGGTAGTGGGGAGTTGGTTGTGCAATCATGGGTAGTTTTTCTAAGTCCCTAGTACATCCTAGCCTTTAATCTAAATTCATCTCCACCCTTCATTTTGCCTTGAGTTATAAATAGCCCCCCTTAGCCATTCATCTCTTTGCACCATTAGAAATTTGTAAAGAGTGAGAAGAAAAGAAAGAGTTGTAGAAATTTGTGTGTGGGAGAAAAGATTAACAGTTGTGTGAGTAAAAGGATTGAGAGTTGTGTGTTCATGTGTTCTTGCAACCTTGGAGGCCGACCTAACATCAAGAGAGGGGAGCTCGTGTTTCTTCTAGCAAGGAGGAGAAGGCTCATTTGGTGGCACAAACTAGGAGGAGAAGGGATCCATTCATGCATTCATGGAGTTTCTTAGGAGTTTTCCTTTGGTTTCTTCAATTAAAGTGGGTGGTTTCTCTACTTCTAATGTAAATACCATACTAGGAATTGAATTGATAAATATGCTAAGAGAAACTAGTTAAAATTGGTCATATGATTAAAAGAGACTAATTAGAAATGAGAAGAATTCTTGATGAATTAGTTGATAAATTGGTAGAATTGTGATTATTAAATTAGAAATTGTCATGTTGCCATAGAATGTGTATTTTATGAACCATGCTAGATTAAGGAAATTTGATTATGAATGACTAGTTGGTTAATTGAACTATTGGTATGTGTTATTTTAATTAGTGCAACATTAATGTGATAAAAGAAAATATGTTCTAGAGTTCTTGTAGAAATAAAAGAAAGTAAGAAAACATCTTTTGTGATAATTGTATTGCCAAATTGCGAAGAAATTATTGTTGCATTTCAAAGTCGAAAATGTAGACTTAAAATATAAATTGGGAAGAGAATTCACTTTTAATGTCAAAATAATGATTTTTAAATTACTGTTATGCTGCAAACTTGATTGAGATTCTGGAAAATTTTTATGATACAAAAATAGAGGAGAAGAAAATTAAAAGAGATTTAGAAATGTGAAAATGTGTTAATAAACAGTGAGTTGAGTTATAAATAACTCAACCCTTATCAGATCGGTCAGTCACTCAGGCCTTAGTGGTCAGTGGGTGTGCTTCAGTCATGTTACTGTAGCACGGCGGATGGTCAGGTCTTGGGTTCGAGTCTCTCCAGAGACTTTGTTTTTCTGAAATCCGACTTTTACTCAAACCCGAAACCGAAAACTTAAGTATATAATAAGTTCCCTATATAGAGGTTAGACACTCTGGCCTTACTAGTCGGTGGGTGCGATTTGGGGCTGTCACTGTTCATTGGCGGGGGGTTTGTGCATGGGTACAAATTCGGCCTTGGCCCCTTTTTTTTGGAAAATTTGAATTTTTTTTTCCTATTTTGTTATTTTTAAAGAGTTTTTTAGCATATAAAAAATTGAGAAAAATTATTAGAAATCTTAGAAAAATACCTAGACTTCATCAAAATTTTTCTACAATATTTTGACTTATTATAATGAGAATTAAAAGCAATCTTTGAGATGAAAGAAATTAATAAAGTTTCTTAAAATATGATTTTTTTTTGTAATTAAAGACAACAAACATTTTTTGAATATAGATAAATTTTGTATAGAGTTCTAAGATGAGATTTGACAAGGAAAAATTATGTGGGGTTAAATATGAGATTGTTGTTCAAAATTATGAAATTTTTGTATGGAAAATGAAGTAAAAGAAATATGATGAAATATAAAATTTGTGAATATGAATACTCTCATTTTAATGTACATGAAAATAGAATTGAGACTAGAGTTTTAGCTAAGTCCCTACATCGGCATGAATGAAAATTTGAAATTGAAATGTGATAAATTAATACCAAGATTGGGTCATGGTTAATGTTTAAGACCGATGTAGATGTAACGCTAATTCTAGAGTATTGATTTTATTCATGATTCAATTATCTAAGAATCAGACATATAGTGAAGATGTGATGAAAGTAAGAGAAAATCAAGAGTATGAGGGCCTCGGATCTACGGTGTGAGAGTGTTCACATGTCCACATGATGCGTGTAATACCCTAAAACTTCATTTTTATAAAAACATTATTTTTCACGTGTTGTGCACGTGCAAACTTCATATGTATATTATTTATTTATTTTATATGAAATCTCATTTTAGTATGAACAATTATTTTCCTTTATTTTTCTAAAGGCCTAAAACACTAATTAATTGTTTTAGCCCACTTTAATTAATTATTAATTTGTTGTCTTGGCCCACAATCCTAAGCCCACTATTTATGAAGCCCACCAATCTAATTAATTAATTAAATGGTCACACTTGTCATGTAGAGATAACTAGTGAACATTTTGATTAATTAAATTGTACAACTTTTAAATAGGGGTACTAGGTGGCACGTGCGAAGCACGTAGTGTGCAATGCACACTTTATTTTGAGCCGGTTGTTCATTGGAAGGAATGGGAGAGTGGGTTGTGTGCATAGGTAGTTATTTGTGTGTGGGTGGTTGCTATAACTCCTACTCCTATCCTAGCCCTTCATTCTATAACCATCCATTGAATCCTAGCCCTCCAATCTACTCTAAAATTAGTATAAATATCCTTCCTATTTGTTTGTATTTTACACTAGTAATCTATTGAAAGAAGAGAACAATTACATAGGAGATTTATATTAGTGTGAGTTGAGTGTGAGTGTTCCCCTATTGGAGGCCGGCCATCCCTACAAGAAGAAGCTCTCGGTTTTTGGCAAGGAGCTAGGAGAAGGAGTTCGTTGCACTGCAATCTAGGAGGAGAAGGCACTCGCTCGCAATCTAGGAGGCTCTAAGGGATTTTCTTAATTGGTTTTCTTCAAAAGGTGGGTGTTTCTCATGACTTCTAAAGTAGAAATCATGCTAGGGAATGAAATTGAATTGTTATTATGAATTACTAGTTGAAATGAAATGCATGCTTGCCTAAATAGAAGGGAATTGAGAAATTAGCAAATATGTGTTGATTGATTACTATATTTATTAATTATGAGTAAAGTGAATGTTCTCGTTATTTCTAATGTTAGTATGCAAAATATGTCCTAAATGTGAACTATGTGGTTTAACTAGTAAAAGACTAACATCATGTTTATGGATTAAAGTGCTAATGTAGAATAGTGTGTTAAAGATGAATTTATAGAATAAATTATTAAGAAATGATTGGTAATAGATGTCATGAAATTTCCCATTGCTATTTATGCCATTAGAATAAATGAAAAAGAATGTATTTTTGCAAACAAATGATCGAATGCATCATGTGTAATTAATTAATAAAACAGAAGTTCTTATAAAGCAAATGATCATTGTGAAATACGGGTTTATTGTAAATTTTTAAGTAGATTGTGATCTGGAAAGTTATGTTCAAAAAGAGAAGAAAATATATTTTTAGACTTGAAAAACATCGCAGAGCAGCCGACTGATCACATTTAACAGTCGAATGGCCTGATCGTTTATTTTTTTTAATTTAAAAATCATAGCGGAACAGCCGACTGTCCATATAAAACAGTCGACTCCTCTGAGTATTTTATTCCCGAGCTTTAGAAACTCGCAGAACATCCGACTAGTCATGGCTAACAGTCGACTGCCCTGGACTTTTTTTTTTGAGTTTAAAAATATCGTAGAACAGCCGACTGGTGATCTGTGACAGTCGACTTCCCTGAAGTTTTAAGTAAATCGGTATTCTCTTTGTGAGATAATTTCTATGACCTATGTCTTAGTATAAATGAGATTTGAGACGGTTTTTACAAAGAGGAACTTATTTCGATTATTAACTTTTTATATAAAGAAAATTGAAGGGATTGTTTAAGAAATTTAAGATGAAATTTTGGTAATGAGAAATTTGAAAGGGATGAATTGTGAAACCTATTGAAAATGTGAACTGTGGAATTGGTATGGATTGAAATAGAATTACGTGAGCTTATAAACTAGTAAATGTGACATGTTTGAAGAATTTCAGTTTTTCAAGTATCTATGCATTGAATTATTGATTGTGATGAATTATGAAAGATGTGAATACATGAATACTATGCTTTTGAAACATGAATGGTGATTAATCATGAAAAGATCTTATGAGCATGACATTGTAATTATGAGTTGAAATTGAGAATTAGGGTATAGCCAAGCCTTATACCGGCAGTGAAAGAATTGTGAAATGATATTTTGAAATGAGAAGACCAAGGTTGGGTCATATGAAACTGAATGAATAAAGACCAGTATAATGGGAGTGCTACATTCTAAGAGATTGATTTTATTTATGATTCAATTAAACTAAGGATTAGATACATAGTGAAGATGTGATGAAAGTAAGAGAAAAACATTGAGTATGAGGGCCATTGGATTGGCAGGCGTGAGAGTATTCACAGGATGTCCCATGATGAGTCATGATAGGGCATGGATACTTCTCCAGAGTACCGTCCCAGTGGCGACGCTCGTGGGGTGTTTGACGACTGCGGGTGGTGTCATGTCTATGGTAGGAGCTGAATTACTACAGGATGCCTGCATGATGAGTCATGTGTCAGTGCGTTGGGATTCCCTCCAGGGCGCCTAGACATGAGTTCGTAGGTCAGAAAATATCTAGTATACTTACCGTAGTTACAGTAGTAGATTAAGTCATGGCGAGGGATTGAACCATACAAGATGAAGAACGATTAAGGGCTTGCCCTCAGACCTATGTAGTATGGGATGCATAGAATCCGAACAAGTGCGCATTAGTGTCATATAATATAAATAATTGCATTAAGGACTAAGTGCACATTCACAACACGACAACAATAGGATAGTCCCTTTAGCTTTGTTTGTGACAAGTTTGTGGTTGTTAAGAAATGAGAATCGTTATACTGTTTCCGGCATAAAGAGGATGGCCGTGTATAATATTTCGTTAGTTGAATGAACTGACGTGCCCACAATTTTATATGCAGGGTAAAGATGAGTGACAATTGAAGCATACATGCTGCGCAGGATTGAGTTAAATATTGTTTCATGTAATTTATTGTAATATTGCTTCCACTGTGATAATGTACAAGTGTAAATGTAACTCTGATGAAAGAAAAGTTTTTATTTCCTTATAAAATTGTACGAAAGAAGTGTAAAGATCATGTGGAACTCGAATTCAGTTGTATTTTGGAATTCGGGGTGTTACAGAGCGTCATGTCAGGGCGTAGATACTTCTCCAGGATATTGTACCGTAGAGACGCTTGTGGGGTGCTTGGTGACTACGTAGTGCCATCGTTCCTTGGCGGAGGTGAATTGTCCATAGGATGCCTGCATGACGCGTCATGACATGGCATGGGTTTCTCTCCAGGATATCTGGACATGGGCTCGTAACTCATGAAACACCTAGGATAATTACCGTAGTTACCGTAGTAGTTTAACTCATGGCGAGGGTATCAGCCTTACAAGATGAAGAACGATTAAGGGCTTGCCCTCGGACCTTTGTAGTATGGGATGCATAGAATCCGAACAAGTGTGCATTAGTGTCATCTAATAACTGCATTAAGGACTAAGTGCACATTTCACACACGACATCGATAGGATAGTCCCTTTAGCTTTGTTTGTGACAAGTGTGTGCTTTCTAAGTAAGAGAAATTGATGTATTATATTCTAGCATCAGTTGTATGCAACTGACTATGCAGGATAATGTGATGACAAGACTAAAGAATGAATGCTGCTTCAAGAAATGTTCAAGTTATTTCATGTATCATGTTGTAATTTATAATTTTGCTGCGTTAATGTAATCATTGTTGTATAAAAAGTTTTAATTCCATGTAAAGTTGTACAAAGTGAAGTGTAAAGATCCTGTGGAACTTCGAATTCAGTTTATTTGGAATTCGGGGTGTTACAGAGTGGTATCAGAGCCACGCTTCCAAGTAGTACAAATTTATAAGGAACGACACCCTAGAGTGGACATTAGAGTGTGAGTTGGGTATAGAGATTTAAATGTAAGCTACTTACATTTGAGTTGCTCTATGATTGATGCATCTTCTGCTCCCTTCGCCAAGATGGCGAACCACCAGGACCCAGCTGTGGATTCGACTTGGAAACGGAGTTCGCTAGAGTCTATCAGACCCTCAACGCCATAGTTATGAATCAAAACCATAGGGGGATGCCTGCGAATCCAGTTCCTGGGGCGATCAAATTTGTGCAGTCATTCAAGTGGATAAAGCCACCAGTGTTTGAAGGAAGTCAGACCCAGATGCAGCTGACAATTGGATTCGGAAAGTCAAGACTAGCTTTGAAGTCTTGGAAACTCCAGAAGGTAGCAAGGTGAAGCTGGCCACAGTGCAGCTCAAGAAGGATGCAGCTGTATGGTGGCAGTTGATGAAGCAGACTATGGAAAATGGTATGATCGGCTGGGAGGAATTCTTGGAGGAGTTCCGCGGTCAATATTTTCCATCTGATGTCCAAGAGAAGAAAGTGATGGAGTTCCTGGCACAGCAGCAGGGAGGCATGTCTGTTAGGGAGTATGAGATAAGGTTTACTCAACTCTTGTGGTATGCGCCCGAACTTGTGACGGACGAGGCGAAGAAAGCTCGGAAGTTCGAGCACAGATTGAGGCCGAGTCTGAGATTAAGGATGATACCCCTCGGTATCTGGAGGTTCAAAAAGTTAGTTAAGCGAGCTACAGCCACTGAGGCGGATATGGAGTACTTTCATGCCGTCCACAATCGGAGGAACAATTGGCATGTCGGGAATAGTCCCGCAGATTTTGGAAATGTCAGAGGGCAGCCACCAGCTTAAAGGTTCAAACCCACGGGGGCGAACGCTGTTAATGTGGCTGGAAGACCCGAAAATGGTTGGGTGAAGCCTCCTGTGACATGTTAGAACTGTGAAGAGGTGGGCCACTACAAATCTCAATGCCCCAAGTCGCGAGATGTCGTCCCGAAATGGACCACCGCAGCAGGTTGGGAAGAGGTCGTACCAGCAGGGGACGAGTATTTGCCTTGACTGAAGCCGATGCTAATAAAGTGGATCACGTCATTACTGGTAATGGGGCGGATGTTAAGAAGTTTCTGTTATTCTCTTTTCCCTGTTTATTTAGTAAAAACTGTTATGTAACGAGAGTGTGTTATGTAACAGGAGAACTTTTATTAAATGGAAAGAAAGCTGATGTTCTGTTCGATACTGGATCCTCTCATACTTTTGTATCTCCTAAATTTGCTAAAGTCTTGGGATTCAAACCGAAGATTGTTCTAGGCAAGGTCTTAGCAGTAACTACTCCACCAGGGGAGACTTTTAACCACTGATCAGGTACAATGCAGACTGCAAGATCGAGATTGGAGATAGGATTTTCGGTATTGATCTGATCGAGCTGAATATCCTAGGGTCGATGTTATCATTGGCATTGATTGGATGTCGGTGTACAGTGCGAACATTGAGTGCAAGACCAAGTAGATAACAGTGAAGGCTCTAGGAGGTCCTGTGGTCATTTTCCAGGGGAAGAAGAGATGTTCATATTTGGTGGCGGCTATCAGCAAGAAGAAGGTTCCTGTAGAGGTGCAGCAAATTCCAGTGGTTCGGGATTACCTGACTGTGTAACCCCAGTTTTCCATTTTGTGTATTTTTTAGTGTATTTTTTTTCTTTTAGTGCATTTTCGCTCTTGTATCTTTTTCTTGGACCATATATTGGATCTTTTGTTTCAATATATTCATTTTATTGTTTTATCATCTTTTATTTGAATTCTTGATTCGGTTGTCTCCTTTTGATTCGTCTCTTTTTGGCTCATGCCATTATTTTTTATTCTCACTATTAAATTTGTTTTTATTTCCATTTTGTTATTTTAATTCTTTCATTTTTGCCCTATCATTTTTGGATCTCTTATACCCAAAGCCCATTCTAGAAAATCCTAATTCTTTACCTATACTTCAACCCAATTAAATACATATACCCATTATTACCCATATATAACCACTAACCTACACCTAATGCTCTGTTTTTAACTTATCATATAACCATCAGTATTTTATCCTACTCTAATACACCAATACCCGTTAATTACTCAATAAATTATGCTCTGTTTTTATACCTAACCAATCAATTATCCTCCTACCTACCATAAACCCATCTGTATACTTATTCCACCCTAATACTTACATGTTTACCTACACTACCGAACCCCAAGTGCACCCTCAACCGTTTAGCTTTAACCCGCACCGGCATGCTAAGCCGAGACCCTATTTTTTCTTTTCCCTGGATGTTTCCACCGTCATCTATCAATTCAACCCTAATATTTTTTTCTCTACTAACTATATAAGACTCTTTGTATGCTCCTGTTCATCCCCCTGCCCCTATTATCTCCCGACTTCACCTTTGGCCTGCTCCCCTCTTGAACCCATCAAAACCCTCTCGCTGTCTCTCTCTTCGCGCAGCTGAAGGCGGCGCAGCAAGCACCGCTGCTCTCCCATCCGCCATCTCTCCTTCTCTTAGAGTGCGTGTCGATCTTATTAAGTCTGTGCGTTAGTTCGAGAGTTGTTCAGGTTGTTTTTGTGTCTTGGTGCTCATGAGTTTTGGTGTGTTCAAGTTCCCGTTCGTAGTTCGTTGGTATTCGTTGTTCGTTGCTCCGGAAATCCATTCCCGTTATTATTAATTTTCATCGTTTTCATCATCGGTTAAGGCAAGTAACTTGTATTAAATTTCTTTGCATATACAAGTACTAAATACTGCTTGTAGTGTAGTTGGGTTCTAGAGACAACTCGTGTGTGATGTATTCTGATGAGTATTGTCTCTATAATGCTATTTGACCATAGTTGCCTCACGACAGAAATTTGACATGAAACAACTTAGGTTTTGACCGTTCTTGATGTGATTATATTTGTGGGATAATTATGAGAAATCGTGTGTTTGTTTGGATCCATGTGATATACTTGTTGTGGACATGCTATATACCCTTATTTCATGATGTTTTGACACTTAGTAAATTCTATAACATGTTTGGTTGTGTTTGGGACGAGTTTCGTATGTTGTATGTTGATTTGTTGTTAAGAGGAAAATCTGTACTTTGTCGATGATCAGTTTTGATTGCTATTTTAGACCATAATAAGGTCAGTATCTTAACTTCATAACTAAACATGATTTTTAGAAAAATCTGTCTTCTTTCCAAACTCTCTGACCTTGATCGATTTTGTTTTCTTACGTATGAGATATGATTGTTTTACTACAGAGGTGTTTCATTTCCAGATTTCGTTTCTTGATGATTTCGATGACTAAACTATTTTGATACTAGTGCTAAACATATTATTTTGATCTAAAATTTTGGTCAGTATTTCTATACGTATTCAGGGATTATCCAGAATTTCGGTGGATTTTATTGATGAGTGTTATATACCGTTTCATGCTTGTTTATAGAAACTATACTTGCTGGATTTTGCTCGCTGTTCTGTAAATATTTGTATTTTCACCCTAATTCCTTTTCCTGTATGGAAAATATTTATGAATATGAAAGTTAGCTTATTTTGTCTATTTTCATCTCCCTTTGGCAGATTTGATTTCGTTTCACGGTTTTTGAGATATTACAGTTTTCGTACAGCAGTGTTGGGAATTCCAGATTTGCCAAACTATCGTTTCTTGATATTTTCTGATTTTTGTTGGCTGAACTAACCTTACTGAAAAATTATGAAACTTTATAGTCTGATACTAGACATATAGGGGAATTCCCAGATTTTTTCTGGATTTATTTGAGGTGTTTTGATGCTGTTTTCCTGACTGTGAATTCGATTTACTGATTTCTGGCTAAACGTATTTTCTGGTTTCAAATCAGTTTTGAGTTATATTTTCTAAAACACTATATGAATTATATGTATCCACTAGATTCGGATGGAAGTCTATTTTCCATATTCTCTGATGGATTCAAGTTTTGATATTTGTGGAAACGGGAATCGCCGTTTTAGTACTGTACTATCTTGCTGTCCTAAATTAGAACTTACACTGTTTCACTCTTTTATATGACTGTCTACCATCTATGCATGTTTATCTGTCACCCTGAATGTAGCGCCCCGGATCCCCGTTACTGGACATCCGTGACACTCTCCAGAATCTTTGCCTTCAAATGCATCTCAACACAATAATAACACGGAAATTTAAAAACTTTTTATTACCAAATAAGTCATTACATCATTGATTACAACCAATGTCTTGTTCTTGACAAGAATACAAATTACATTAATTCATTACAATTTATTACAAATAATTACAGATTCCACTTGTAAAGCTATCAGCTGCCTCCTGAAAAGATAATCGACTGATCACTCGCTGAACTTCGCTTGAGTCTTCTACTGCGCGACTCTGATATCTCCGCACCTGCTCGAAAGGTAGAATTGGTACCTAAAAGGTAGGGAACGTCAGTACTTCGACTGACGCAATACTGATAATAACTGCGATCCTCTAAAATTCAATCACAACCCATCTTGAATGGAAAAGAGAAACGTGCATCCTAAATTATGCGGTGCTCGTGTATGCCATGATCTAACCACTAAATGCACCAATCACAAGCCTATTCTAAAGCAAGCAAGACTTGGAAATCTAGATCCGCATGCATTCCATAGTATATGTGTCTAAGACCCAAGCATAGCCTAATCTAATGCACGAACAAGAATGCACACGATGCACCTACTCTAATGCAATTCAGTTGGGAACGTATACATCCCATACTACATACTTCCCCAAATCAACTTCGATGGAAATGTATGCATCCCATACTACATACTTTTCAAGGAGTTCGCCTCTTCTGATTGTAGGGTTCCATCTCTCGCCATGCACCCTACCCTTGTATCCATCCAGTTCCCAATAGACTGTCCGTTGCCCAAGGAGATTGCAGCGGTCAGTCTAATTCCGCCCTGCAGTGCCCAAGTGGTCACCGCCAGTTGGTACCCGCGCACGGACCTCCTTAGAAACCGTGTTGAGCCTGGTCCTTACGTCCCTTGGTTCCACATGTCCACTCATGGACTCTCGCATGCGTGTTCACCCCTGGCCCGGGTTATGAAAAAATATACACCAAACACAAAACACAACCCGCGCTTTAGGGACGTGAGCACCACGAGAGGTCAATTCCTCCAGGCCTCCCATACCTTACTTCGGCAAAGCTTTGGGAACCAACAGATCGAGATACGAGCCAGGGACGCAATCCCTTAGCGGCCGAGAACGTATCCCTACGACTGGAAGATACAACACCGACTATGGTTTACTAGGACTAATGTAATTTTCCAGCCCCTTAATAAACCATTCTAACCCCTACCTTACCCTAATTATTCAGGTAAGAATTAACTACTTCCACACTTTCCTATCAACCTCTGGCCCCTGGCGACACCGGTCCGGTTCGCCACTTCCCCAACTTGGACTCGTCCAGCAAAATGGCATACGCCTGCCGCTACCCCGGCTATAAATATAAAACTGCCCCGTGAGCTCCACTCACTGGCATGCTCGGACGTCCTACGCTCGGCAAAAGTCTAATAATATAGGCTTGATAGGTGCAGGGTAATCTTTATCCTAGTGACTAACTCGAGTCACACATCCCACTCGGAGAATCAACAACCTCAATAACAGAGATCAACCATCCCTAGACACGAGTCACCGACTCGGCTCACACACAAGGGAAAAATGCTTTCACAATCCTTAGTCCTAACCCAGACTAAGCAACCTACGGGTTTCTGCCCGATTCTCAAAATGGTCATCCCTCTCTCGATACAACTCCGATTGGAGTGAATGGGCCCAACTTGGGAAGGGTACGATCCTAGGCTACAACTTCCTAGTTGATCACGAGCTTAGATTCAACCATCTAAGTCCTCGACATAGCTTCTCAAGCTCCAGCCTGTGTGCTTCCTGTGCACAGGCTGCACCTTACCATTAATACAAAATTCTACTCGTTCATCAGAACGACACAAACTCAAATTCTGTAGAAGGGTGTGGGTGTCCTCAACAACTCTCTAGTTGGTCATGAGTACAAATTATACTATTAAGTCACCCTAACACACTCATCTATCATCAATACACCAATTTACATAATTGGTCTCTCCAATTCCGAGCACACAACTCTACTCTAGTCCTCTGTCTAGTCTTACAAAAATCATAATAATTCAACCGTTCATTGAAATTGCCTCAAATTAGTTTTGTTGGAAAGGTTTAGGTATCCCCTACAACTCTCTCCTAAGTCATGATCCTCAAAATATGCCACTAACAGTTCTCAATTTTCCAATCTTTACAGAGTATCAAAACTGGCTGAAAACAGCACAGTGCTTAATCACAAAATCACAGTAAATTGCACACTTTTCCAATTGACACAAAATTTATGTTGGTGACACTAGACATCTTACCCAACATCATGCAAAAGACCTCATGTCAAAATCCCAACTATACAGTGAGTAATAGCTATTTCAAGTTAGCACAGAAACCATCAAGTTTTCTAATTCAACATCAGATACTGGTCATAGATAGATTTTTCTCATGCTTTTACAATCATCCAAATAATTTACTGATTGTTGTACATAATCAACATGTATTCATGAACATGGAGTAAAAATTTCAGATCAAAATCATGCTTCAATAAATCACGAAAATTCCTACAATATCAACCATCCTGTTTTTCTTTTCCTGAGTCTGCCTTACGACACATATCCATCTCTCGATTTTATTAGCATATCAAATGATCATAGAAAAATCGGAAATAAATTATGGATGATCCTAACACATAATTGAACAAACCCTTTTAATTTTGTGGTCTAATTCAACATATTGTGCTCTCGGAAAAATCCACAAAATGGTACTCCGAACTAGCTTTTCCTAGTTCCATTCTGACTTCTACTTCTAACCTTTAGAAAAGAAATCCTATGCATTCTAGCACACATGCATGAAACTAAATTTAATTAAAAGATAAGAACTTCAAGTTTAGAGAAACTTCCCACCTTAGGTTGTAGTAGTAGAAGGAATTTCTTGAAGGTTCTTCTCTTGGAAATCTCCTTTTGATCCTTCTCCTTTACTTCCGTCTTCTTTCTCTCCTCCTTCTCTTGTGGTGTTCTCTTCTAAAAATTCCAGAGCAAAAGGGGGGAAACGAATTGGAAAATGAGGGTGATGGGAGGGTAGGCTGGATTTGACAAGGGGGGGGTAGGTTTAGGCTATAGGTGGTTTGTAGACCCAAAACCATGGCTTAGCCTATTGGTTTTGTGTGTGTTAGTTTGGCTGCCCAACATAACTCTTAATGAGTTCCAACGAGTGTGAGATGCATGTTTTAACGAGCGCACACAACCTATATTCACTGTAGTATCCTATCGCGTTATATTTGCATGTGCGTCGTGCCGAAAACTAGCAGTTATACTAGTATCGGTCCGTCTCGTTCTCGTGCATCCTTGGAATGCAACTCTCCCAAAAATCGTCCCGTAACCCTAACCATCCACCATGATGGCAAAATCGATCCATAATACTACAATCAATTGCATGCACACTAACAATATACATACACATATGCATATCTTCAGGTACCGTACAAAACGGGGTGTTACACTGAACCTGTTACATATTTATACCATGTTATTCTTGACCTGTTTAAGACACATACATGCCTTTCTGATAATAGTAATAAATAACCAAGCCGGGGTTTAAGGGAAGGATCTAGTAGTGGAAAATTATAGAAATGTGTACTCGGAGGAGGACCAATAGGTTCTGACTGTTTGATTACTGTTACTGATTACCTATCTGCACACTTTCCTATAGAAAGGTGTACTCAGAGGAAAACCACTGGGTTCTGACTGTTAGTGTTACTGTTACTGATTACCTGACTACACACTTCCCTATAGGAAGATGTACTCGGAGGAGGACCACTAGGTTATGACTGTTACTGCTACTATTACTATTACTGTTACTGATAACTGAGTACACGGCTCTATATGATTTCCTATGAAATCTAAAGCGAAACTGTTTGAATGTTGCAACCATGTGATAAAAGGATGGCACATGAAGTGCTACCTAGTTAGTAATAACACAAGACTGTAAGAACATGACACTGATATACGGTTACTGACTGATACTGTTATACCGTTATACTGTTACACTGATATACTGAACATACTAGCTACTGATACTGTTATCTGATACTGTTACTGGACACTGTTAGTTGCCATATGACACTGTTACTTGATACATGCATCTGTACTGTTAGTATACCATGCTAGTTGACTTTGCTTTACTGATTCATGATAGATATTATTGTTGATGTGTTATACCATGCTACATTTGTTTCCGCTGTTATTTAGATTTGTTTCCCATGTACTTTTATCCTGCACTATAAGCGGCCCGTAACTTGCATTGACGGGTACTTGTTTTCTTTTTCCTTCTCGAGCAATTTATTAATTGCAGATCAGGATGATCGTCTGCCCGATGGTATTGGAGAAATGAAATATTAGTGCTGGATTTCTTTTTGCTATTATTATCATTATTGTTGCTTTGAGTAATGTATTGGAGTACTTGAATTCATTTGTATTTGGGCAATGTGACCCTGGATATTATTAACTGTCTAGACTTGATTTATTTGGAATTATTATAATTTGGTTTTAAGTAAATTTATGTTGGTATATTTGATTCGATTGTGCATACTTGGTTGATTCTTTTGCTTCCAACTCTGATTATTCTTGTGAAATGTTGTAAAGATTATAAACAGCTTACGGATGATGAAAATCATTCGCTGGGCTGTTGTCGCGTATTCGTATTCCATATTCTCTTTTGGGAAGCGGGGCGTGACAGACTGTGTTCTTAGAAGATTTGCCCAGGTTACCCCCGCATCGTGATGTAGAGTTCAGCATCACTATTTAGCCAGGGAGTGCACCCATTTCTAAGGCACTGTATCGGATGGTGCCGTTGGAACATGATGAAGTTAAATGGTAGATTGAGGAACTTTTGGGGAAAGGCATTATTCAGCCGAGTGCGTCGCCATGGGGAGCACCAGTACTGTTGGTGAAGAAGAAAGATGGGTTGATGAGGATGTGCATCGATTACCGAGAGCTGAATAAGGTCACTGTTCAGAATAAATATCCTATTCCATGAATTGATGATCTGCATCGTCTACACGGAGCAATTGTTTTCTCCAAAATAGACCTTCAATCGGGATACCATTAGGTTCGAGTAAAAGTGGAAGATGTGCATAAGACTACATTCAGAACTCGACATGGGCATTACGAATTCTTAGTTATGCCATTTGGAGTGACGAATGCACCTGCAATCTTTATAGACATGATGAACAGAGTTCTGAGGCCATTTATTGATTCTTTCGTCTTGGTGTTTATAATGATATTTTTGTGTACTCCAAGTCGGAGGAGGAGCACACTGAGCATCTGGCTGAGGTTGTGAAGAAGCTTCAAGAACACGATTTGTATGCCAAGTTATCCAAGTGCGATTTATGGAAATCTGAAGTGGCATTCCTGAGTTACATCCTTTCTAAGAAGGGAGTGGCAACTGATCCTTAGAAGATAGAGGCAGTGAAGGTTTGGGCAAGGCCTACTACAGTGAAGAAAATCAGAAGTTTTCTTGGGCTAACTGGATACTACAGGAGGTTTATTCAAGCCTATGCTGAGATAGCCGTGCCGCTCATTAGTCTGACCAAGAAGAATGTAAATTTCAAGTGGACTGAGAAGTGCGAGGCAAGCTTTCAGGATTTGAAAGAGAAGTTAACTACTGTTCCCATTTTGGCTTTGCCTATAGCAGGTTTTGAGTATGATGTTTACAGCGATGCTTCACATCGTGGGCCTGGTTGTGTCTTGATGCAAGAAGAAAAATTAATCGCTTATGGGTCTAGAAAACTAAGACCGCATGAGAAGAATTATCCGAATCACGATCTAGAGTTGGCTGCAATTATCTTTGCCTTGAAGCAATGAAGACATTACGTGTACTGTGAGAAATTAAACATGTACACGGAGCACAAAAGCATGATGTACATCTATCAGTAAAAGGACATGAATCTGAGGCAACGGAGATGGCTGGAAGTACTTGATGACATTCATCCTGAGATTAAGTACCATCCAGGGAAGGTTAATGTTGTTGCTGATGCACTTAGCCATAAAAGCAGTTTGGCCGGTTTGATTACAACTCAGAGGCATCTGGCAGAGGAGTTGGATCGGGCTAGTATTGAGGTTGTTGTGCAAGGCTTGGGAGCATCTTTGGCTCAACTGAGGCTTCAGCCTACGATGAATGAAAAGATTATAGCAAGTCAGAAGGAAGATGTGGAGATTCAGAAGA
Source organism: Hemerocallis citrina (assembly GCA_017893485.1). NCBI lineage: Eukaryota > Viridiplantae > Streptophyta > Magnoliopsida > Asparagales > Asphodelaceae > Hemerocallis > Hemerocallis citrina. Next base: position 125,693,400 of record CM030365.1, read on the forward strand.
TGAAGGAGCAGATTGGTGCTGGCAGATTGTCAGAGTTTCAGATCAGGGATGAAGTGTTGTGGTTTGGAGAGAGGCTATGTGTTCCGGATCAATCAGATTTGAGGGAGAGTATTCTTGAGGAGGGACATGCTACGCTTTTGTCAGTACATTCTGGGAGCACTAAGATGTACAAAGACATCAAGCAACATTTCTGGTGGTCAGGTTTGAAGCGAGATGTTGCTGAGTTTATGGCGAGGTGTAAGATTTGCTAGCAGGTGAAAGCCGAGAATAAGAAGCCCGGAGGTTTATTGCAACCGTTACTCATTCCGAAGTGGAAGTGGGATAACATTAGCATGGATTTCATCACGGATTTGCCTAAGAATCCGAAGGGTAATGATGCAGCTTCACAGTGTTCCGTTGACAATTATGTCCGATCGAGATGCACGATTTACTTTGCATTTCTGAAGGAGTCTTCAGACAGCTTTGGGTACTAAGACGGATGTCAGCACTGCCTTCCATCCTCAGACTGATGGACAGACGGATTTTAGCACTGTCTTTATGAAAGGTATCACCTAGTAAGGGTGTGATTCGTTTTGGCAGAGGTGAAAAGTTAGCCCTAATGTTTATAGGCCCATATAAGATATTGAAGAGGATTGAAAAAACTGCTTACCCATAGGTGTTACCGGAAGAGTTGTCTCAGTTGCACAATGTCTTCCATGTGTCTATGCTGAGAGGTTACATTCCAGATCCGAGTCACCATTTGCCCGAAGTACCGGAGGGTTTGCAGCTAGATATGAGCTACGTTGAGCTACCAGTTGAGATCGTGGATCGTTGGGAGAAAGTCTTCAGGAATAAGACGATACCGATGGTCAAAGTAGTCTGGAGAAATCAGTTGGTTGAAGAGGCTACTTGGGAATCCGAGGAGAGAATGTTGAAGGATCATCCCGAGCTCTTTGTTTGATTGTATTGCTTTTCTTTCTTCTTTTATGTTTTGTTTTCTCACTCTTTAAGCGTAGTTTCGGGGACAGAACTATTCTAAGGAGGGAGTGTTGTAACATCCTGAATTTTCATTTATAATTAAATATAACTTTTGTTAGATTTCACGTGTTTTGCACGTGCAAATTTATGTACATTCTCCCTTAAAAATTATTTACTTTTATGTCATGAACAAGTGTTTTATTTCTTTTCTTTTAAAAAGTCTATTAGTATCTATTATTAATTCTTAAACGCTTAATTGTTTAATTCTAGTCCACACTAATTAAATTAATTAAATAAATTAAGAGCCCATGGATTTTCAGCCTACTAAAATAAGCCCATTAGTTTATTCTTATTTAAATGAGACAACTTGTAGGGTAGACTTGTTTTTGTAACAAACACCACATGAACATTTAATAACTAGGTGTGCATGGAGAGGCACGTGCAATGGAGCATGAGGGGTGGCTAGATTGTGCTTGGAGGAGATGGGGTAGGGGAGAGTTGGTTGTGTGATCATGGGTAATTTTTCTAACTCTCTTTTACATCCTAGCCCTTCATCTAAATGCATCTCCACCCTTCATTTTGCCTTGAGTAGTGTATAAACAGCCCCCCTTAGCCATTCATCTCTTTGCACCAATAGAAATTTGTAAAGAGTGAGAAGAAAAGAAAGAGTTGTGGAAATTTGTGTGTGAGAAAAGATTGAGAGTTGTGTGAGTAAAAAGATTGAGAGTTGTGGGTTAGTGTGTTCTTGCAACCTTGGAGGCCGACCTAGCATCAAAAGAGGGGAGCTCGGGTTTCTTCTTACAAGGTGGAAAAGGCTCATTAGGTGGCACAAACTAGGAGGAGAAGGGATCCACTCATGGGTTCAAGGAGTTTCTTAGGAGTTTTCCTTTTGTTTTTTCAATTAAGGTGGGTGATTTCTCTACTTCTAATATAGATACCACACTAGGAATTGAATTGATGAATATGCTAAGAGAAACTAGTTAAAATTGGCCATATGATTGTTAAAAAGTGACAAATTAGAAATGAGAAGAATTCTTGATGAATTAGATGATAAATTGGTAGAATTGTGATTATTAAATTAGAAATTGTCATGTTGCCATAGAATGTGTATTTTATGAACCATGCTAGATTAAGGAAATTTGATTATGAATAACTAGTTGGTTAATTGAACTATTGGCATGTGTTATTTTAATTAGTGCCACATTAATGTGATAAAAGAAAATATGTTCTAGAGTTCTTGTAGAAATAAAAGAAAGTAAGAAAACATCTTTTGTGATAATTGTATTGCCAAATTGCGAAGAAATTATTGTTGCATTTCAAAGTCGAAAATGTAGACTTAAAATATAAATTGGGAAGAGAATTCACTTTTAATGTCAAAATAATAATTTTTAAATTACTGTTATGCTGCAAATTTCTAAGATTGAGATTCTGGAAAATTTTTATGATACAAAAATAGAGGAAAAGAAAATTAAAAGAGATTTAGAAATGTGAAAATGTGTTAATAAACAGTGAGTTGAGTTATAAATAACTCAACCCTTATCAGATCGGTTAGTCACTCAGGCCTTAGTGGTCAGTGGGTGCGCTTTAGTCTTGTTACTGTAGCACGGCGGAGGGTCAGGTCTTGGGTTCGAGTCTCTCCAGAGATTTTGTTTTTCTGAAATCTGATTTTTACTCAAACCCGAAACCTAAAACTTAAGTATATATTAAGTTCCCTATATAGCGGTTAGACACTCTGGCCTTACTGGTCGGCGGGTGCGACTTGGGGCTGTCACTGTTCATTGGTGGGGGTTTATGCATGGGTTCGAATTCGGCTTTGGCCACTTTTTTTGGAAATTTTGATTTTCCCCCTATTTTGTTATTTTTAAAGAGTTTCTGAGCATATAAGAAATTGAGAAAAAATATTAGAAATCTTAGAAAAATACCTAGACTTCATAAAAAAATTCTACAATATTTTGACTTATTATAATGAAATTAGAAGCAATCTTTAAGATGAAAGAAATTAATAAAGTTTCTTAAAATAGGATTTTTTTTTATAATTAAAGACAACAAACATTTTTTGAATATAGAGAAATTTTGTATAGAGTTCTAAAATGAGATTTGACATGGAAAAATTAAGTGGGATTAAATATGAGATTGTTGTTCAAAATTATGAAATTTGTGTATGGAAAATAATGTAAAAGAAATATGATAAAATATGAAATTTGTGAATATGAATACTCGTATTTTAATGTACATGAAAAGAGAATTGAGACTAGAGGTTTAGCTAAGTCCTTACATCGGCCTGAATGAAATTTTGAAAGGAAAATGTGATACATAAAGACCAAGATTGGGTCATGGTTAATGTTTAACCGATGTAGAGGTAACGCTAATTCTAGAGTATTGATTTTATTCATGATTCAATTATCTAAGGATCAGACACATTGTGGAGATGTGATGAAAGTAAAAGAAAAACATGAGTATGAGGGCCTCGGATCTACGGTGTGAGAGTGTTCACAGGATGTCCACATGATTCATTATATCAGGGCGTGGATACTTCTCCAGGATATCGTACCGTGGTGACGCTTGTGGGGTGTTCGGTGACTACGTAGTGCCATCGTTCCATGGCGGAGGCGAATTGTCCATAGGATGCCTGCATGATGCGTCGTGAAATGGCATGGGATTCTCTTCAGGATGTCTGGACATAGGTTCTAACTCATAGAAAACCTAGGATACTTACCGTAGTAACCATTGTAGTTTAACTCATGGCAAGGGAATTAACCCTACAAGATGAAAAACGATTAAGAGCTTGCCCTCGGACCTATGTAGTATGGGATGCATAGAATCCGAACAAATGCGCATTAGTATCATCTTACAACTGCATTAAGGACTAAGTACACATTTCACACATGACATCAATAGAATAGTCCCCTTAGCTTTGTTTGTGACAAGTGTGTGCTTTCTAAGTAAGAGAAATTGATGTATTATATCCTAGCGTCAGTTGTATACAACTGACGTGCCCACAGTTTCTATGCGGGATAAAGTGATGACAAGGCTAAAGAATGAATGCTGCTTAAAGAAATGTACTAGTTGTTATTCAATTCATGAATCATGTTGTAATTTATAATTCTGTTTCGTTAATGTAATCATTGTTGTATAAAAAGTTTTAATTCCTTGTAAAATTATATGAAGTGAAGTGTAAAGATCATGTGGAACTTCGAATTCAGTTTATTTGGAATTCGCGGTGTTACAGGATTAGGGTTAGGTTAATTAGGCTTAATTAGGTTAAGGTTTTATATAGTAGGGTTGCGGGTTTAGGGTTATTGGATAGCGGGTTTGAGTAGGATCCAATATGAGATTGAGTCAAAAACCAATATAATTAGGCAATATGAATTAAATGAATTGAATCAGTCAATTCTCAATGAAGAACAACAAATTAGAGCTGATAGAAGTGATGCAAATGAATTAATTTGGGCACAAAATTGAGTCAAAACAAAATAAATGACTTTATTAGAACTGGAAACAAAATACAAAATATTGAATTGATAAATAGAGTACAATGAAATGAAATATAGCAGAAAATACAAATACAAGAAACTGGGGTTACAGGTTGAATGGGGATTCTCCTGTCGTGGTCCTCTTTGTGGTCCTGTTTGACCATTGGACGCATGGGAGCTCTTCGACCCACAATCCCTTGGACGATTCGTCAAGTCTCTTCATAAGGTCGTCGATGATCTATCTATTGGCGTTCTCTACTTGGCCATTGGACTGAGGGTTAAAGATGGAGGAGAATCGTTGTTGGATCCCTAGGTTGGAACAGAACTTACAAAATGCCTTGGCTTCAAACTAAATTCCATTATCTGTTACTAGGATCCAGGGGATGTTGAACCGATAGATGATGTTCTTCCAAAAGAACTGTAGGACCTTATTCCTTGTGATGGTTGCTATTGGTTCTGCCTCGATTCACATGGAGAAGTAACTGATGGCTACCACGAGGAAGCTTCTTCGATCGGTTGCTGGATGGAATGGCCTGAGCTGATCCATCACCCACATGGAAATGGAGATTGGGCTGGACGTGGAACTGAGCTCGGCCTGGGATGTTCGTTTGATTGATGATAACCTCTGACAAGAAGTGCATTGGTGGACGTACTACTGAGCATCGTTGAGGATGGTAAGCCAAAAATACCCATGGTTTAGGATCTTGCGGGCAAGGGATCTGCTCCCATATGAGCGCCTCCAATCCCTTCATAAACTTCTTTCAAAGCATATTCAGCCTCCTCAGGGGAGATGTAACACCCTTATTGCAATTTTGCAGCACATATGTTACTTGCATGTATTTTGTATTGTTATAGGAAATATCCATAACATATTTTTAATTCAAATATCCTACTTATTTTGTATTTCGATTGTTTATATATTTTTTCGCTCTCTCGAAATTCATTTTCTCCTATTTTGAGCCAACTCAAATATATTTTGTTAATACGTGCAATGATGTGTTTTTAATGCACGTGTTGACTATATTTTTTTAATTATAAAATTAATGAAGGGTTTATATTACATTTTATTTATGACTAATTTAAATACATGAAAATACTAGATTGAAATAACCCACTTTATGATTAATTAAACTTATTTTTAAGCTAATGAGAAATGTTAGTTCATTTTTAATAATTGTACACATTATTTTGTGCACAAAAGGTAAAGATAAAATCCACACACACACACAAAACATTTGTTGACCAATCAATTAGAATTGGAGGGAGAATTGAAATGAGTCATGAGGTTTTTAAATAATGAAGAGAGTGGGGTGGTTATGAAAGGTATCATGGGTGGTTAAGTCCTTATCATCATTTTCTTTATATACTAGTCGACCAAGGTTGGAAAGGAGGTTTCTATTTCTTTTGTACACAAATATTTCGGTGGAGCTTTTGGAGTTGAGGATAAGAAGGCTTTTGGAGATCCTTGTTTGCAAAGAGTTCATCATTTGGGTGGGCGTTCCTTAACTTACTAATTTGTTCTTGTTAGAATTGCATGCTAGATAATTTACATAAATTGAGTATTCATGCTTAGATTATGTGTCGAGTATGTGTTGCTTGTTGTTGGATTATGTGTTGTTAGTTAATTGTGTGAAAGTATGATATGATTAACTTAGAAACATTTTTATGGTTGTTGTCCTGAGTTTTAATCTCAGTTCAAAAAATTATTTCGTTTCATCCAGATGAAATCTAAAGCTAAATTTTTTATATGAGTATCCAGTATATGTCAAGAACATCTTCTAAAAATTTCATAATTTTTGGATATTTTTTAGTATTTTAATAAAATCCTAACTTAGGAGTGGATGACAGTTTTGTCTAGGTTCTGGAAATTTGTATATCTTTCGGATTTTGATCATTTCTGCATCTTATATGAAGAATTTTGAGGAAAATAATAACTAAGAATTTGAAGTAGACTTGTTAACCTTTCTTTACAGTCTAAAAAATCAAACTTCCAAGAAGTATGAGATTTTAGGTGATTTTTATAAGTAGCAAGAGCTACAGTTTTCAGATTCTAAACCTACTGATTTGCAAGTGGATTTTGACAAATTAATTGTGGTTATATTTAGATGATCTTAACTAAAATGTTGTAGTAGACTCATTTAATTTTCATATGAAACTAAGAAATCTACTTTCTAATAAGTATCTTAATTTATATAATTTTGCAAGACCATCGAGTTGTTGTCCAAAGATAGTTGAACATTCAAAAGTGGATTGTATATATGTGGTTACCCTGAAAAGAAGTTGATAGAGAAATAGGCTTGGGGCGTTGGTTAGAGCATGTGGCTTAGGACCTTTGAGGTTGCAGGTTCGAGTCTTGTACTCGAACTGGGTTTTATTTACTGTTTTGAGTATTTGGAAATATAAATAGATATTATGGGGAAATATTTTTTTGGTAATTTGTACAAACATTTTTGCATTAATTTTTCCACTTAAATAAAGGGTTAAACACATATTTTGAATAGATATGATTTTAAAGGATATAAGTATATTGGAGAATTAAGATTTGATAGAAATTGGTACAAATATTTTGGATTAAATTCCATATTTGAATGAACAATTTTAGTACAGATTTTGAAATTTTTGAATTGAATTACTTGGCAGAGATGATGTTGTTTGAATTGAGGCGTTTGAAGTCCTATTGTAATAGTTTGGAAAGTTTTATCAAGTTATTTGAGAATGACTAGTTGGATGGAATGAATAAGAGATGAATTGAGTATACGAATGAATGAAATTTGTAATGATTATAAAAGAGGTTATGGATAACCTAGAAAGTTTATGAACTTTGGATTGTAAGGATTCTAGGGGCTGATCGACACCTAGGTACCAGCAAATTTTTGATTATGAAAATTTGAGAAGTATCTAGTATGGGTTAACATTCTCAGTGACTTGGTTTATGTCATATCTATTATGTTTGAATTTTAAGGATATGCACTAGATGGGAGAAATGATGAAACTTGAGCAAATGTGAGTATAAGGGCCCAGAGTGATCCACAGGGTGAGATAATCCCATATGGGTCTAATCTCCAGTGTTAAAGGACTTACGGGGCATTCGTGTAATGAGGGTGCCAAAGTGACCTACGGGGTGAGGTATTCTCCATTTAATCCCAGATGTGAGTGAAATAGTCTCTAGATTATCTTAGGAAGGAGTCTGACCTCCAGAGTTCCGGGGTGAGAATTAATACTCACAGTATGTCTAAATCTTAATCTTTGTCATGGTTCTAGGTTTGCATAATGAGGGATAGAACCCTATAAATACGAGTACGTTAAGGTCTTGCCCTCAGACCTATGGAGTATGAGAAGTAAGATCCCACAAAATAGTATATAACTATTTTGCACATTAGTCCGTGCATGATTGAGAGTTGCACATATTAATGAATTTTTTCTCAATTTTAATTGAGTAAATATTGACACGTATTATTTAAAAATTTTTGAACCCGACAATGGTATATTTGTTGAACCGGAGTTGGGATAACTTCTCAATTAAATTATACGTTTGTCTCAACTATAACTGAGATGGAACGCATAGTATTCTCATAATAATGAACTATTTATATACATACAAACATTTTTTTGTTACTGAGTATATGTGTGCATTTGCCTTTATATGTGTATGTATAATTATATGTATGTATGATACAAATAAAAACAATGTTCTTAAGTTCATAGTTTTGAAAATGAGAGTTCCCATAAGCCTTGGTGGCATCATGTGGCCATGCCCCCCCCCCCCCCCCCCCCCCCGTCTCTTCGTTTTTGTAAAAAAATCCTCCTCTTAATTCTCATTTTCTTACAATCTTTCTTTCAGTTTTCCTACAATCTCATCACCCCAAATCCACTACTTTTCATCTCAAAATCAAAGCCTAGCTAAATTGGCGAAGAAGGATCAAGAGTGAGCAAGAGGAACTAGGAGGAGAAGAAGACCAAGCACAAAAGAAGAAGTAAAGAGAAGAATTAACAATCCTTCAATTGTAGGTGTCTTTCTAAACTTATGATTTGTTAAAATAAAATCTTTTTATAATGATCTTGTTGTTGTATGGTTGAAATTATCATGATAGTAAGTTATGATGTACTTATAGAATAATATATAAGCTAAGAATACTAATTGGTAGAAAAAGTCATAATCTTGAGGAGGTATAGCATGATTGATTATAGAAATAATAACCTTTTATTCTGATGGAATTTATAGTTGAAATTTTTACAGTAGCATTTTGTATGTGTTCCTAATAACTATACCAAATCTTGTAATTTTTTAATATAGCTTGGTTTTTTTATTAAATCCATCTTGCTACTGATATGAGACAATTTTTATGTTCTGTTTGAAATGAACTTGCTTGACTTACAAAAATCATATCTCCATGTTTATCATGAATTAGAGTTGAATTTTTTACTGTAGGTTCTCTTATATTTCTAGATCAATTTCTCAAATTTTGATAACTTTTGGATGATGTTTGTTATTTTTAGAAAATACAACATCTATACTGAGTAAGAAAAATATTGAACTGTTTTTCTGTTTTGTCTTAATAATTTTGTGTTCAGTTTGGAAATTCAATCATTCTAAATATTGAGATTCTTAAGCTAAAATTTTTATGCATGGTTCTTATATATGTCTACAACAATTCCACTAATTTTCGTAAATTTTAGATATTATTTGATATTTAACAAAAAATAATGTTATTGTACTGGGATGAAATTGTTTCAGCTTTTTTTTTGATATACATACTTGTTACCCTAAAAAGCATAAATCTATGATAAAAGGGAATTTGAACTTGAAAATTTTACAAGAGTATCATAATTTAGTGTAGAATATTTCTACAAAGTTTCATTATTTTTTAATATAAATTATTATCTCCTTAAAACTTGTTGTTCTGTTTCAGAAGCAGTATGCAGATAGTCTTAAAATTTACATCTTATTCAAATTGTCATAACTTTCTGCATACTTGTATTTTTTAGCTAAATTTTGGGTATGTACTGCCTATGTGTATCCGGATAATGCATATCAAATTTTATGAGATTTTGAGATTATGGTTATTTTTAACTGAGTTTTAAGTATAAGCTGGTTGACAGTTCTGTAAATCTTGAGAATTTGTATACATATTAGTGTACGGCCATTTTCATAACTAAAATAACTTATTTTGAGAAAGTTTTCAACTGAAAAGTAAAATAAATTCAAATACCTTTCAATAGAATCTAAAAACATGGAATTTCAATAAGTAGGTGATTCATTATGATTTTTGCAACTAGCACCAGTTGTAGATTGGATAGATAGCTTACTGATTTGGGTATATGTAAGTTATTGTCATATTAAAGTTATACAATGAAGTTAGAAAGTTGTTAGTTAGCTTATGAATCATGAATTGAGCATGTTTTGAATAGGACTTGTATATGTCTACTATATTGAGATGTGAATGGCTATATAAATTAGCTTGTTGATTGTTTAGGGTAATGGTTATCACCCTAGGACTATCAATCCAATTGTCCATTGGTAATTAGTAACCTTATCACCTCAAGTTCTTGGATAAGACATTCCTTGTGCGCCGTCGGATTATTAACTACAAAAGGATTGATCGCAGAGATATGGTCGAGATTCAAGCTAGAGGAGAAGGCGATTGATGAAGGTCGAGTCGCCGATGACAATGGTTTTGTTGGGTCGATGGGGTCAACTCTCAAGTCTGGTTTGGAAGCCGAGTTGGATTCCACTTGGGACAATATGAAGAGACTAGGATAATTAACTAGGAAATTTTTGACAAGCTTTCCACTAATTACTTACAAATAGATGGTCAGTTGTTACAAGATCAGAATGGGATTGGTGAACTAGATAATATTATCTTATAATATTAAAACCGTCATTATGAACTATTAGGACAGGCACTAGTCGGGTGGTTATACTCGCCAGTCAAGGGGACACGTGCAGTGCCTTCCCACTTGTCTGGGAGCATCAGATGCGTAGTCTCGTATGTTAATTCCTGAAGTGTTGTGATAAGAATGGGAGGTTAACGGTAGGTTCTCCTGTCGGACATAGGTAATGTACCCTACAAAATCTGTCAAGTTCTATGTTGTTGAGTATGGACAGAGAACTATAATTGCGGCTCTACGTGTTTGGTGCCACTCGGTGAGCTTGCGGGCTACCCTGATTGTTTGTAGAAACTTTTGAGTAAGGTTCGGGTGTCGGGGAATAGTGGCAAACTATGATACCACTGTTAACTGTAGTGGAGGAATTAGACCGAACAATCATCAGTCACTAGTTAACTGTCAGGAACTGGAATGAGTACAAGAGTAGGATGCACGGCGAGGGACCAAACCCAACAATAAGGAGGAAACATCCTGATTTGGGGATTGATGTAGTATGAGATGCATACGTTTCCAATCAAGCATGCATTAGATTAAGTGCATCGTGTGCAATGGAGAACTGTGCATTAGATTCTAGGTCATGGCATACACTTACACTTGCATTTTCATTATACATTTTTCTTTCCATCAAATATTGATTGTTAAGTTTGGGAAGTCACTGCTTTTATTAGCATTACGTCAGTTGCGTTCAACTGACATGCCCACAGTCTGATTAGTTAACGGATTGCTGATCATGGAGCAGGGGACTCGAGCTGCGGGAAGCAATTAGTGGAAAGATGTTGTCCAATTTGTTGTAGAGATTCCTGATTGTCGTACAGTGTAATCTCTGATGTAAATTACCGATGTGAATTCATGATGTAAGTCTATGATGAATAAATTTTTACTTATAATAACAATTGTCGCAATATAAGTTTTTAATTTCCTGTGATTTTGCTGTGTTTGGATTCATTTGAAAGAAATATTATGGCTTGTGCCTCGAGTTTTTTATGTACGGAAATCGGGGTGTTACATGCGATGCATAGATACCGAACAAGTGTGCATTGTGTGCATTTGTTGCTTTCTTGGATACTTGTTTTATGCCATTATTTTATGCATCTTGATTTTTGTTTCATGGAATACACTTATACACTTAAATTAGATTCACATTCTGTTTCTATTTGTCTTTGTCATTATTGCTTTTGTTTTGTGCATCAAGTTTGTGATTGTTAAAGTTGAGGACCGCTTTGTTATAGTATTGCGTCAGTTGCATTCAACTGACGTGCCGCAATTCTCAAGTTTTGCAGGACTCGGATTAGCGAGCAACGTGGGCATGAGTTTAGTGTCGAGGGATGAAACAAGATTGAAGATTTTGATTATAAAAGTTGTATTTTATATATAAATTTTCGCTGTTTGTTGTAAATAATAACATCGTAATAAAACAGTTTTAATTTCCATGTAATATTTGTACGAAACTGAAGTAAAGATCCTGGTTGTGCTAAGAATTACCGGTGTTCGAAATTCGGGGCGTTACAGGAGAGGCATTGCATATAGGGTCTTCCATCCACCAGAGTGTAAGAGTGTTTCTACATAATCCCCTCGATTAGTGTGTACCGTTCTGCCCTCAGTCGGATCTTTTTGGCCTCTTTGGGGTCAAGGGGAAGGATTCCTTTGTCGAGGAAGTCATACAGCGGTTTCATCCAATTATTCTCGGGTACTGGAGGAGGGACACCATGAGATTTGAGGTTTCTTCTTTGATGATGGGCTGGAGCAGGACTTCAATGAGAACAGTGTGGTCAAGTCCTTCGAGGGAGGAGGAATCTAACTTGGAGATGGCATCTACTTGCACATTTTCTTTGCAATGAATGCAGGTGACCCCTGTTTCTTGGAAAGTGGCTAATAGCTTCCTGATATGTGCTAGATATTTGGTCATACGGTCATCCATGGCTTCGTAGTCTCCCTGGACTTGGTTCACTACCAATTGGGAATCACTGAACATTTTGACACGCCGGGTTCTAGCTTTGTGGGCTAAAAGAATACCCACAATTAATGCCTCATACTCCGCTTCACTGTTGCAGGCCTAGAAATTGAGGTGAAGTGAATATTGGAGGGTAAACTTGTCTGGCCATGTCAGGATAACTCTGGCCCCACTCCCCCCTATGCACGAGGATCCATCAACGTAGACGCTCCAAAATGGAGGGTTTTTGCCTTCCTCAGGGGGGCTCAAGAATGGTGCTCTCCGCAATGAATTCAGCCAGAACATGGGCTTTGATGGTAGTCCTCGGCCGATAGCTAATATCATGCTGGCTAAATTCGATGGACTTTTTTATAAGTCGTCCCGAGCTCTCTGGCTTGTGTAGTACCTTCGTGAGGGGTTGGTTAGTAAGGACCACTACTGAATGCGCTTGGAAATATGGGCAGAGCATGTGGGCAATGATGATTAGGGTGTGGGCCATCTTCTCCATCTTTGAATAATGGAGTTTGGCGTCATAGAGGACTTTACTCACATAGTAGATTAGCTTTTAGATTCTGTCCTCCTCTCTCACCAGGACGACATAGAGGATTTGATTTGAAGTTACCAGGTAGATGTAGAGCCTCTCTCCTGACTCGGGCTTGCTTCGGAGTGGGGGGGGTGACTAAATAGACCTTGAACTGTTCAAAGGCTGCTTGTTTTGATTGTCCTCACTCGAAGCTTTTTGCCCCTCTGAGTGCTTTGAAGAATGGGAGACACTTCTGCCCTGATTTGGAGAGGAAGCGTCCGTTGGTAGCGAGGTGCCCTGTAAGTCTTTGGACTTTCTTAATGCTGGATAGGGAAGCCATGTCCAGTATGGCTCGGATTTTCTCTGGGTTGGCATATATCCCTCTCTGACTTACCATAAACCCCAGGAACTTTCCAAATGACACCCCGAAGGCACATTTAGAGGGACTGAGCCTCATATTGTGCTCTCACAGGATGTAGAAGGATTCTTGGAGGTCGATCACATGGTCTCTTTTGTTGAGGCTTTTCACTAACATATCATCCATATAGACTTCCATGTTCCTGCCGACCTGTTCCTTGAAGACCTTGTTGACAAGGTTTTGATAAGTGGCTCTGGCGTTCTTCAGCCCGGAGGGCAAGAACCGATAACAATAAATGTAAACCTTGTTTTCCCAAAAATGTACTTTTGTGTATTTTCTGTATTTAAAAATTTTTGCAAATTATTTTTTTCGGTTTTCAAATTCTTTTTTCCAAATGTATTTTAGGATCTTCTATTAAAATCTATTTTCGATCAATAATTTTATTTGTAACTATTTCCTATGATTTTTATACAAATCTTATTAATATTACTATCATTATTTTTATCAGTATTATTTTAGTCAGTGTTATTATTTGCATTATTATTTTATTGTTCTTTTTTATCATACTCTAATTTATCTAATAATGCTATATTATTTTTTTATTGGATTTTATTAAACCCATTACCCATTATCTTAACCCAATATAAAAACACATACCCATTAGTATTTCACCTAAACCCAACTACCCATTTTATATCCCCAAACCCGTTTACCAATTAATCCCAACCCGTTACCCCTGTCAACCCAAAACCCAGTATATCCAATTCCCTGTGCACCTAAACCCTAAATAAACTTTATACCCTATATAAATCTGCCTGCTTATTCATCTCCCCTACAAACCTAGCCGCCTACAACCCTAACACCCTCCTGTTTAACCCATCTCCCTCTCCCGTCCATCTCTCTCCCGTGGACATCCCTGCCGTCTTCAGCGCCATGCCAAGTCGGTGCGTCGGCTCCCCTGGTCACGCTGCTCCTCCCGAGCACCGCAGCTTTCCCCTGTGCGCCTCCTTCCTACATCGCGCTGCCCTCAACCGATCGTCACGACCCCGTGGTCGACTCCTCGTGTTGCTGCTCCGTCAATGTGCGGCAGCACAACCCCTCCCGTTCTTCCTTGTCGTGACATCGCCCTAGCTCCGCCAACACCTCCCGAAGTCTCTCCTGCTCGAATGCAGAACCCCGGTGCGCCTCTGCAGCATCGTGCTGCTTAGCCACCACCGTCGTGTTCCCTGGCCACCAGCCAGCCCTTGCATCGCCGTGTCCCCTGGCCACCACCCGCCGTCGGAGCCATGCAGCCAAGCCTTTGATAGGTTTCTTTTTTATCAGGTTTTGATCATGTGGATCTTGGCCGTTCGATCGCGATCATCATCAAATTCATCATCACCTTGATCTGGACCGTCTGATCTTGTTGATCTTGATCTTGATCTCATTCGTGCCGATCCACTTTTGATCATCTTCATCTTGATCGTCATCGTGATCCGTTCGTTGGTTTTTGTTCGTGATTCGTTCGTGATTCGTTTGTTAAGTTCGTTGGCCGGAAATCTGTTCCCGTTATTCTTTCTTGGAGTTGTTTTCGTCTTCGGTTAAGGCAAGTAACTCGTACTCAATTTCTTTGTATGATACAAGTCATTAATTCCGCTTGTAGTGTAGTTGGGTTCTGGAGACAACTCGTGTGTGATGTATTTTTGATGAGTATTGTCTCTATAGTGCTATTGACCATAGTTACCTCACGACACAAATTTGACATGAAACAACTTAGGTTTTGACCGTTCTTGATGTGATTATATTTGTGAGATAATTATGAGAATCGTGTGTTTGTTTGGATCCATGTGATATAATTGTTGTGGACTTACCGTATACCCTATTTCATGATGTTTGGACACTTAGTAGACTCTATAACATATTTGGTTGTGTTTGGAATGAGTTTCGTATGTTATATATTGTTTTGTTGTTAAGAGAAAAATCTGTATTTTGTCAGTGATCAGTTTTGAGTGGTATTTTAGACCATATTAAGGTCAGAATCTTAATTTCAGTATTAGACATGATTTTTAGATAAATTCGTCTTCTTTCCAAACTCTCTGACCTTGGTCGATATCATTTTCTTATGTGTGAGATATGATTGTTTTACTACAGAGGTGTATTTTATTTCCAGATTTCGTTTCTTGATGATTTCGATGACTAAACTAGCTAATTTGATACTAGTGCTAAGAATATTATTTTGATCTGAAATTTTGGTCAGTATTTCTACACATAATTAGGGATTAACCAGAATTTTGGTGAATTTTATTGATGAGTTTTATATGTCGTTTCATGCTTGTTTATAAAGACTATACTTGCTGGATTTTGCTCGTTGTTCTGAAAAGATTTGTATTTTCACCTTAATTCCTTTTCCTGTATGAAAAATATTTATGAAATATAAAAGTTATCTTATTTTGTCTACTTTCATTTCCCTTTGGCGGATTTTGATTTCGTTTCACGGTTTGCGAGATATTACAGTTTTCGTACAGCAGTATTGGGAACTCCAGATTTGTCAAAATATCGTTTCTTGATGTTTTCTGATTTTTGTTGGCTAAACTAATCTTACTGGAAAATTATGAAACTTTATATTCTGATACTAGACATATAGGGTAATACCCCAGATTTTTCGTGGATTTATTTAATGAGTTTTCATGCTGTTTCCTGCTCTTAAATACGATTTCCTGATTTCTGGCTGAACCTATTTTCTGGATTCAAATCAGTTTTGAGCAATGTTTTACTAAAATACTATATGACTTATTTATATCCGCTGGATTCAGTTGGGAGTCTATTTTCTGGAAGGTTTGATGGGTTTGGATTTGCATGTTTGTAACACCGGGAATCTCAGTTTTACTGCAGTGTGGTCTTCCTGTCCTGAACTAGAGATTTGGTTATTTTATCCTTTTGTGTTATCTTTTACCCGTACATGTTTATCTTGCAACTTGAACTTGTTACATAATCATGCCATGTTATTCTTGATATGTTTTTCACACATACATGCTTGTTCGATATTAATAATAAATAACCAAGCCGGGGTTTAAGGGAAAGATCTAATAGTGGATAATTCAGAAATGTGTACTCGGAAGGGGATCCACTGATCCTATTTGATTACTTGATACATGATACTTGACACGTGATTACTTGAAACTTGCACGCAAGACACGTACTTACCACTTGCACAACTTGACACGTGATTACATGATACATGATACTTGGAGCTTGGAGCTCGATACTTGATACTTGTGTAGAACCCCGTATTTTCAAATATTATTTTAAATATTTGAAAATGAATTTAAATGATTTTCTGGAGATTTAATAAATATTTTCTAAAAAATTTATCTTTTTACACGTGCGAAACACGTGCAAATAATTTTGGTGTAAATATACAATTTTATATTTTTAATAAGTTCTCATAGTTATTATGGAGTGTATTCTAAATTTTGGGATTTTTCTGAATAAAGAAACTATTTTTACAAATATCTCGAAAGAGAGGGGCTTTTATGTAAAAAGTCGTTTGGATCTTAAATAAACTCTGAAAATTCTTTTTTACTGATATTTTGGTTTCCCATGGTTAGCATTTAAATTTAAATATATTTAGATTTTATTTAAAGTCGATTTGGTGAAGATTTGGTCAAAAAGGGTGTTTTTGTAAATAAGGAATTCATGTAGAATTTTGTGCAAATATTTTTCTGGAAAGTAAAAGTCAGATATTTTGATTGGAAAAATATAATATGTATTATTAGATATTATTTCGGATTTTTCTGGATTTTTATGAATTTTTATGATGTAATTGCAAATATTACAAAAGGGAGGGCTTTTGTGCAAAATTGCCACCCTGAGTTGTAAATCCGAATTTTTCTTGTTTACTGGACTACTCTGGGTTGTTGGACAACTCAATGATAAAATATTTGATTTGGTTTTGATTTAGTTAATCTATTTTAACTAAGGAAAGGCTATATGAGTAAAGTTATATTTTTGGGAGGATTATTTTGCAAAAAACATTTCTAAAACCCTAAATCTTATTTCCGGCCTGTATAAAAGAGGGTGTGCAGCCGTCATTCTCTACACAACTCCAGATTTATTATATTATTATTTTCTTGGTGATCAAGAGGAGAATTTTTGGATCTCGCAAAAAGGAAGGCTTTTCATTGGATCTTTTCAATTCAAAGGTGAGTGATATTGTTTTATTTTGATTTGTTTTGTATGTAATATGAACTTTGTTTTGTGGTTTGATTTAAGTGAATGATTGTTTGATTGTTGTTTGGCATGTATGTTTATTTAGTACCTTGCATGAAAAGGATGCAATGGTTGTTGTTTGTATCATGTATGTGAAATCTAAAAATGTTGAGTAGATCTTGGTTCATAAAATTGTATTGCTAGAATGCATGTTTATGATTTGAGTATGGTTATGATCAGATGGAGGAACATCTAGATCTTGTGTATACAAATCAGATTTGGTTTTGAGTTGTAGAATATATTGAGTATTGAGAAATCCTAATGGAAGAATTAGGAGTTGAGAACATGAGAACTGAGTTTTGAGATATTGGTTGATTGGAGGAAATGTATCCAAACTGAGGATACTTTGAGATTGTTGTTTATTTGAGTACAAAATTATTTTAGTGAACAATGATTGCTTTTGGAAAACCCTAATTTTGATTTTCATATACAACCAAAACTAGGCAATCTGTAGGCCGACAGTCGACTGGTAGACTTTTCAGTCGACTGGTACGACCTAGCTGCTGTGTCTTTAGTTTTCTTGAAAATTCGTTCTGGACAGCGACTCAGACCTTGTACAGTCGACTGGTGTCCCCAGATTACTTGTAAAGATACTGAAGCTTTCTTTCTGGTAAGTCGACCCACGACTTTTACGTCGACTTACAACACATGGAATATTTTCTTAAAGAAATGTTGGAATTTTCTCTGGATAGTCGACCTATAGTATTAACAGTCGACTTATACTATACTTAGACTTATTTTCCGAAAGTTACTAGATTTCTCTCTGGACAGTCGACTGGTGAGTATTGCAGTCGACTGTAGACACTTAGATCTTACTTCTTAAAGATGTTAGTTTTCACTCTGTACAGTCGACTGGTGAACTTTTGCAGTCGACTGGTACTGATACTTTTCTAAGGTGTTTTGATGTTCTTTAAAAGACTAACTCTTAAAATGTTTTGGATCTATAATCTACTCTTATAAATATTATTCTTCTATAGAACATACGCTTTCAATATATATTATGGTTGGATTTGGATTATGGAATTTATTAAAGACTTGGGTTTTGTGGAGTGGAGAGATTTTCCCTTGATCGTTGACGATGGATTAGTGAATTTTGGTTCTGTTTGAGATTTATTGAGAT
The DNA here is from genome assembly GCA_017893485.1 of Hemerocallis citrina. Classification (NCBI taxonomy): domain Eukaryota; kingdom Viridiplantae; phylum Streptophyta; class Magnoliopsida; order Asparagales; family Asphodelaceae; genus Hemerocallis; species Hemerocallis citrina. The sequence continues at coordinate 125,711,895 of CM030365.1, forward strand.
AGGCCTGAGGGGTCTTGGTTAGTTGTTGTTTTGAGTTATTTAGATGTTCGCGTGATGAAGGTCTATGGGCTTATTCCCGGATAGGCAGGGAGTTGATTCTCCAGATAAGCGGGGTGCATTTGTATGTACCGGGTGTATCTGCACATTTCGTGGGGTAAACGGCAGGGAGGTAATTCTCTGGATAGGCAGGGAGGTAATTCTCTGGATAGGCAGGGAGGTAATTCTCCGGATAGGCAGAGAGATGATTCTCCGGATAGGCAGGGTGCATTTGTATGTACCGGGTGTATCTGCACATTTCGTGGGGTACACGGCAGGGAGATAATTCTCCGGATAGGCAGGAAGGTAATTCTTCGGATAGGCAGGGAGATGATTCTCCGGATAGGCAGGGTGCATTTGTATGTACCGGGTGTGTCTGCACATTTCGTGGGGTACACGGCAGGGAGATAATTCTCCGGATGTTGTTTAGACAGTGTACATTTGTATGTACTGGATGTATTCTTGGTTTTATGCTTGTGTTTTCCAGTTTTCTTACACTTGACACTTGGGCTAACTTCACTTGTTGTTTTTATTTCATGATGTTTTCATGCTTTACATCTTATGTTATTTCTCATTCATTTATCCTTGCTGTTAATACATGTTGTTGATGACTTTATATTTTATGATTAAATTATGTTGTTTTGTTTTTATATCACTCACACCATTTATGGTTGACCCCTTTAGTTTGGGGGTTAGGGATCATCTCTAGCCTCATGTGTTACAGGTTGTTGCTTAGAGTTTGGAGGTTGGATGCTTGAGATAGATTTGGAGACAAACTGATGTAATAGAACTTTGTGTAAATTTTAGTAAAAGAAGTGTTGTGAAAAGAAAGATGTAATTCAAGGTGTTTGTAATTCCGCTGTGTTCGAAAAAGACTGTTGTAATAAAAGTTTGGAATAAAATTATTTGTGTTTTTGGGCTATGTGTACTGTTACATTGAAGTTGATGCTGGGATTGTGCCACGTATTTCTAAGTTATTATATTAGAAATTCGGGGCGCTACAGATTGGTATCAGAGCATGCTTCAATAGTAATAATAGACATAGTATGAAAACCAACCTAGGTGTGGACACTAGAGAGTGAGTACCTAGGTGTGGACATTAGAGTGTAAGTATCACATAGAGCTGAAACATGATGTTTTGGTTTGGGGTATGGTTGAGGTTTTGCCATTGGGTGTGGTTGTGAATGTGAAATGTGTGTGATGCTCTAACTTTACCCTCGTTTTGCAGTATTCAGAATGGTTGCACCCAGGCCCAGGAATGGTGGCAACAATGAGGATGGATCTGGTAGTTCTCAAGGAACGGGAATTGATCTTGAGGCTAAATTCGCCAAGGTGTATCAGACTCTGAATGCGCTGAATTTGGCACAAACTCAGAATCAACAGCAGAATCAGCAGCAAAATCATGGAGCTGGACAGGGATTGGTTAACGCCGACCCTATCAAGCAGATTGATGAGGCTGCCAGTCTTTGAGGGGCAATCTGATCCAACCGCAGCTGATGATTGGATTAGGAAGATGCCGACGATCTTCGAGGTATCGGAGACTCCAGCAGCCAGCAATGTGAAGTTGGCTACGATGCAGCTAGAGAAGGATGCTGGTGTTTGGTGGGAATCACTGAAGAGGACTTTGGGAGATCAGCAGTTAACTTGGGAATCTTTTCTGGAGGAATTCAGAGATCGCTTCTTTCCCCTAGATGTTCAGGAGAAGAAGGCGACCGAGTTCTTGAACCTTCAGCAGGGTAGCATGACCGTGCGGGAGTACGAGACCAAGTTTGCTCAGCTTTCGAGGTATGCACCAGAGCTGGTCATTGACGAGGCGAAGAAAGCCAAGAAGTTTGAGCAGGGCTTGAGGCCAAACTTGAGGTCGAGGATGATTCCGTTGTGCATCAGAAGGTTCGACAAGCTGGTCAGGAGAGCAGCTATGACCGAGGAGGACATGGACCAGTTCCAGAAGAAGCAAGAGACCTGGAACAAGAAAAAGAGGCCAGCAGATGATCAGAATGGGACGGAATTCCCAGTGAAGCAGGGCAAGTTCAGTGGGCCAGTGCAGAAGGTGCCCGCAGTTCAGGGTACGACTTGTTTCAACTGTGGAGAGACAGGTCATTATCGAGTAGCATGCACCAAACCTAGGAAGACGTGCTATCGTTGTGGTCGCGAAGGGCATATTCGATCAAAATGTCGGCAGCGGGAGAAGATGGTGCAGGGAAAGGCAAGGATCTGAAGAGGGGCGAGAGTTCGCATTGACTGAACAGGATGCAAATGACTCAGGAATGTGACTCGTGTGTGCAAAAATTTTGAAATTTATTCATTTTGTATTAAGTAAAACTTTTATTTGGGGAATAATTGAAGATTGAGTATTTTTCTTCATGTAACAAGATTTATTTGGATTAATGGAATAAAAACAAAAGTTTTATTTAATACTTTTTTCTTGCATGCAATTGTGTCGCCCACTAATTGCTAATCTTAAGTGTGGAGCTTAAGGTGTTTTCAGGCACGGTCTTGAGGTGGCTATCCTTGGTCATGTTCTTTCTAAGGAGGGAGTGACCACTGATTCGCAGAAGGATGAAACTGATGTGGAAGGTCAGAGTTGGATGCGGGAGTTCAGAGGTTGTTGCAGTGTGGCTTCCGATGGCGTGTTATCAGAGTTGCGCAGCGGAAGGTCAATTTTCTGAATTCTTTGTATGGGTGTGTTTCTTCTGCATGATGTATTTCTTTTGTTGGAATGCATTCTTTGGTGTGACTGTATTTCCTAAAATTATGTTTCTATCCATGAGTTTCCATTCCTTGTTGGTGGGATTGTTCGGACCCTATTAGCAGTAGTTCTGAGGACAGAACTCTTCTAAGGAGGGAGTGATGTAGAACCCCGTATTTTCAAATATTATTTTAAATATTTGAAAATGAATTTAAATGATTTTCTGGAGATTTAATAAATATTTTCTAAAAAATTTATCTTTTTACACGTGCGAAACACGTGCAAATAATTTTGGTATAAATATACAATTTTATATTTTTAATTAGTTCTCATAGTTATTATGGAGTGTATTCTAAATTTTGGGATTTTTCGGAATAAAGAAACTATTTTTACAAATATCTCGAAAGAGAGGGGCTTTTATGTAAAAAGTCGTTTGGATCTTAAATAAACTATGAAAATTCATTTTTACTGATATTTTGGTTTTCCATGGTTAGCATTTAAATTTAAATATATTTAGATTTTATTTAAAGTCGAATTGGTGAAAATTTAGTCAAAAAGGGTGTTTTTGTAAATAAGGAATTCATGTAGAATTTTGTGCAAATATTTTTCTGGAAAGTAAAAGTTAGATATTTTGATTGGAAAAATATAATATGTATTATTAGATATTATTTCGGATTTTTCTGGATTTTTATGAATTTTTATGATGTAATTGCAAATATTACAAAAGGGAGGGCTTTTGTGCAAAATTGCCACCCTGAGTTGTAAATCCGAATTTTTCTTGTTTACTGGACTGCTCTGGGTTGTTGGACAACTCAATGATAAAATATTTGATTTGTTTTTGATTTAGTTAATCTATTTTAACTAAGGAAAGGTTATATGAGTAAAGTTATATTTTTGGGAGGATTATTTTGCAAAAACATTTCTAAAACCCTAAATCTTATTTCCGGCCTGTATAAAAGAGGGTGTGCAGCCGTCATTCGCTGCACAACTCCAGATTTATTATATTATTATTTTCTTGGTGATCAAGAGGAGAATTTTTGGATCTCGCAAAAAGGAAGGCTTTTCGTTGGATCTTTTCAATTCAAAGGTGAGTGATATTGTTTTATTTTGATTTGTTTTGTATGTAATATGAATTTTGTTTTGTGGTTTGATTTAAGTGAACGATTGTTTGATTGTTGTTTGGCATGTATGTTTATTTAGTACCTTGCATGAAAAGGATGCAATGGTTGTTGTTTGTATCATGTATGTGAAATCTAAGAATGTTGAGTAGATCTTGGTTCATAAAATTGTATTGCTAGAAATGCATGTTTATGATTTGAGTTTGGTTATGATCAGATGGAGGAACATCTGGATCTTGTGTATACAAATCAGATTTGGTTTTGAGTTGTAGAAGATATTGAGTATTGAGAAATCCAAATGGAAGAATTAGGAGTTGAGAACATGAGAATTGAGTTTTGAGATATTGGTTGATTGGAGGAAATGTATCCAAACTGAGGATACTTTGAGATTGTTGTTTATTTGAGTACAAAATTATTTTAGTGAACAATGATTGCTTTTGGAAAACCTTAATTTTGATTTCCATATACAACCAAAACTAGGCAGTCTGTAGGCCGACAGTCGATTGGTAGACTTTTCAGTCGACTGGTATGACCCAGCTGCTGTGTCTTTAGTTTTCTTGAAAATTCATTCTGGACAGTCGACTCAGACCTTGTACAGTCGACTGGTGTCCCCAGATTACTTTTAAAGATACTGAAGCTTTCTCTCTGGTAAGTCGACCCACGACTTTTACGTCGACTTACAACACATGGAATATTTTCTTAAAGAAATGTTGGAATTTTCTCTGGACAGTCGACCTATAGTATTAACAGTCGACTTATACTATACTTAGACATATTTTCCGAAAGTTAATGGATTTCTCTCTGGACAGTCGACTGGTGAGTTTTGCAGTCGACTGTAGACACTTAGATCTTACTTCTTAAAGATGTTAGTTTTCACTCTGTACAGTCGACTGGTGAACTTTTGCAGTCGACTGGTACTGATACTTTTCTAAGGTGTTTTGATGTTCTTTAAAAGACTAACTCTTAAAATGTTTTGGATCTATAATCTACTCTTATAAATATTATTCTTCTATAGAACATACGCTTTCAATATATATTATGGTTGGATTTGGATTATGGAATTTATTAAAGACTTAGGTTTTGTGGAGTGGAGAGATTTCCCCTTGATCGTTGATGATGGATTAGTGAGTTTTGGTTCTGTTTGACATTAATTGAGATAGGCCTGAGGGGTCTTGGTTAGTTGTTGTTTTGAGTTATTTAGATGTTCGCGTGATGAAGGTCTACGGGCCTATTCCCGGAAAGGCAGGGAGATGATTCTCCGAATAGGCGGGGTGCATTTGTATGTACCGGGTGTATCTGCACATTTCGTGGGGTAAACGGCAGGGAGGTAATTCTCCGGATAGGCAGGGAGGTAGTTCTCCGGATAGGCAGGGAGGTAATTCTACGGATAGGCAGGGAGATGATTCTCCGGATAGGCAGGGTGCATTTGTATGTACCGGGTGTATCTGCACATTTCGTGGGGTACACGGCAGGGAGGTAATTCTCCGGATAGGCAGGGAGGTAATTCTCCGGATAGGCCGGGAGGTAATTCTCCGGATAGGTAGGGAGATGATTCTTCGGATAGGCAGGGTGCATTTGTATGTATCGGGTGTGTCTGCACATTTCGTAGGGTACACGGCAGGGAGATAATTCTCCGGATGTTTTTTAGATAGGGTACATTTGTATGTACCGGATGTATTCTTGGTTTTATGCTTGTGTTTTCCAGTTTTCTTACACTTGACACTTGGGCTAACTTCACTTGTTGTTTTCATTTCATGATGTTTTCATGCTTTACATCTTTTGTTATTTCTCATTCATTTATCCTTGTTGTTAATACATGTTGTTGATGACTTTATGTTTTATGATTAAATTATGTTGTTTTGTTTTTATATCACTCACACCATTTATGGCTGACCTCTTTAGATTGGGGGTTAGGGATCATCTCTAGCCTCATGTGTTACAGGTTGTTGCTTAGAGTTTGGAGGTTGGATGCTTGAGATAGATTTGGAGACAAACTGATGTAATAGAACTTTGTGTAAAATTTTAGTGAAAGAAGTGTTGTGAAAAGAAAGATGTAATTCAAGGTGTTTGTAATTCCGCTGTGTTCGAAAAAGATTGTTGTAATAAAAGTTTAGAATAAAATTATTTGTGTTTTTGGGCTATGTGTACTGTTACATTGAAGTTGATGTTGGGATTGTTCCACGTATTTTCTAAGTTATTATATTAGAAATTCGGGGCGCTACAACTTGTCCCTGAGTACACTGCCCTCAATGATCCATTATGAAATCTAAAACGAAACTATTTGTTGTAGCAACCATGTAGTAAAAACCGGGATGCATGAAGTGCTACATAGATAGTAATCACTACAAAACTTCTTATAAGATACTTAAACATGATACATGCTTACTTGATACTTGACTACATGATACATGAGACTTGTTTACATGAAACTTAATACTTGACACTTGATACATGATACTTGACACTTGACACTTGTTTACATGATCCTTGTCTACTTGACACTTGTTACATGCTTCTTGTACTTTTTCACCTTACCATGCTAGTTTTTATACATTATCATCATACTTATTCCATGTTATTAGTTAGTTTTCCCCATATCTTGTATCATGCATTACAAACGGCCCGTAACTTGCATTGACGGGTACCCTGTTTTCTCTTTTCCTCTTTCTTGCAATTGTTAAATTGCAGATTTTGAAGAACAGGTTCCATATGGTATTGGTGACATGAAGTATTAGTGCTAGATCTTATTATTATTATTTCTTGTAGCTTACTTTGAACAATTGTATTTGATACTTGGATTTATTTTGTATGTGGCAATGTGATCCAGAATATTTGACTTATTCAGATCATGATTATTTGAGATTAATACATTTTGGTTTCAAGTATTCTTGTTGGTATTTTGGTTCATATGTGCATGATTGGTTGATACTTTTGCTTCTGACTCTGATTATTCTTGTAAAATATTGTAAAGAATCTTGAACAGCTTATGGATGATGAAAATCATTCGCTGGACTTAGTCACGTATCCGTATTCCATATTCTCTTTTGAGAAGCGGGGCATGACAATAAAGGCCTTGGTCTGTGACCAAAAAAGGTCTTTGAAATGTCAGGGGGAAACATCCTAATCTGATTGTACCTTGAGAAAGCGTCCATAAAACTCAAGAGTTCGTGACCGGACGTGGCATCGATCAGGGCATCGATGCTTAGGAAGGGAAATAGATCCTTCGAACATGCTCTGCTCAAGTCAGTGAATTTGATGTAAATTCTCCACTTTGCATTGGCTTTCTTTACCATCACCACATTTGCAAGCCATTCGGGATAGCTGACTTCTTAGATGAAACATGCAGCTAGGATTTTATATACTTCTTCCTTGATGGCTTTTTGTCGATCAGGAGTGAACTTCCGATGTTTCTGCTAGACTAGCCTGACTTCGAAATTGACACTGAGACGGTGCATGATTAAATCCTCTGAGATACTGGGCATGCCGACAGTGGTCCAAGCAAATATGTCTTGGTTCCCTTCTGATACACTCAATGATTTGCTCTTTGATCTGGTGAGGGAGGGCTTTGCTCACTTGGAAAGTCTTGGTCAGATCTAACTTAGAAAGGGATTTCCTCGAGTTCATCATCTGGTTCGAAAATGACTTGACTGCTTCCTTGGGGAAATCTAATGCTTTGAGCGGTAGGACCGAGACCCCCATTATGGTTGTGTAGCATCTTCGAGCTATCTCTTGTTTTCCTTTGACATCTTATACTCATGCAGAGGTACAAAACTTCATTTTCATGTGGAAGACTGAGGGTACGGCATGAAATACTGCTAGGCCTAGTCGGCAGAGGATGTCATTGTAAGTGGCCTTCACATTGATGACCATTAAGCCCATTCCCTTTGTCCGGATTGTTAGGGCTTTTTTTGCGGTCATATAAGGAGTGACTATTTATTAGATTGGGATTGGAACTCCAGAGAACTCATGGACTGTATAACCAGCAGGCTTGAGACGATCTCGAGAAAGCTTGAGGCCTTCGAAGGCTTTCAGGAAAAGGATATTAACAGACTGGCATTGTCGACTAGGATTCGATGCTCCTCGTGGTTGGCCATGTGGAGACTAATTACGAGCACGTCACAGTGGGGCATTCAGAATCCGTCTAGGTCTCTGTCTGAGAATGTGACGGGGACTCTGAAGCTCTTGGCCGGGGGGAAATTCTGTACCAAATTAACTTCTGAGATGAAGGCCTTACGGGAGGAGTTTGATTCTCCCACTACAGGCCCTCCGTGGATAGAGTAGAAGACTGCTCCTGACTCTGAGTCTTGGGACTCAGAGGGCTTCTCGGCCTGCTTGTTAGTTCCCCGGGGTGGAGGATCGACCGTATCTTTTCGGACAAATTTGGATAGGTGCCCCCTCTATATGAGCTCTTCGATCTCTTCTTTAAGAGCCTGACAGTCATCTGTATCGTGGCCTTGATCCCTGTGAAAGTGGCACCACTTGTCTCTGTTTCTCCTCTTCCCTGAGGTATTCATCTTTGGGGAGGGTGAAGCAGCCCTTCCTTGTCGACTTCCATGAGGAGAGCTGATATACTGGCATTGAGGGGGGATGAATTTCTCAAAATAAGGAGGAGGGCAGCACTGGCCATTGCTTGGAGCTTCCTAGGACCTTCTTCGTCTACACCCTTTTGTTTGTTTCCAGAGGAGGGCTCTTTCTGATCGCGGGTTGGAAAGCCTCTTAAGCTCGGATGTACTTTTCACTCCTCAACAGGAGTTTCAAGAAGTCTCGAGAGGCTTCTTAGCAAGGGATGCTTTCAGGTCGGTAAGGTGTCTTAATGCGGCTGTCGCTATTGCATGATCAAGGGAGGAGATAGATCAGGACTTGGCTATAAGCGCCGGACAAAGTCCCAAAGTCATTCCCCTTCTTTTTTACTCAGGATGCAATGGTCTTCTCGACTCGGTGACTGCTGACGAAGTAGGTAAGGAAGAGTTCCTTAAACTGATCGAATGAGAAGATGGAACCTGGAGATAGGGGAGTACAACTCCCTTGCTGGCCCCTTAATATGGTAGGGAAGGTTTTTGCAGAAAAGTGCGTCTGAGGCTTGATGGATCTTAATGAGAGTTTTAAAACTCTCACTATGATCTGTCGGGTCAGATTCTGTGTTGTAGGACTCGAAGTGAGGCAGCTTGAAGGTCTCGAAACATCGGATTCCATAATTGAATTTGAGAAAGGAGGTCTACTTGGACAAATGCTTTCGTCCTATCGGTCTTCCTCTCAGTTGATTTTTTTGAGATGGTCCTCCATCTCGTGGAGGTGGTGAAGGAATGAGTCGTCCCTCTGGTCAGATCTGGTCGACCCACGGGACTCTTCCTCATGTATGCTAGTGAGACGGCGAATATTTGTTTGTTGTCCTCTAATTGGGGCGACGTTGAGGACTTGGAGGATTTCATCTTCAAAAATTCGGAACTCTGCCGCGGTAACAGGTGCCTCTTCATCTCTATTGGTCTTGTGACTCGGTTGACTGGCTGCTGTCTGGCTTCTTCGCTGCCGAGAGGGAAGAGACCTTTTTCGTCCTCAGGAGAAGGGGATATTCTTCTCCCCCCTTAGAGAGGAAGTGCTTCTAGACCTCGATCTTCGAGGAGAGAGGCTCCTCTTGCTCCCTGCTATTCTGGACATGGAGCTTCTACATTGGCTAGCCTCTCGTTCAGACGAATTCGGAGATCAGACCCCTATTGGGGGTTGACGGTGACTTGATGGAGATCTTGTTGTAGCTGATGCACGGTACAAGGGGTCTTGGTACGAACTGAACCTCTGTTTTTGACAAACGGCCGTATAGGTGGTTGTTCATGACGGCTTCGGCGGGAGCCCCCCCGTGCTGCTCCTCTAGATGGAGGGTGAATCTGCTGAAGAGGGGGTTGTACTAGTTGATATTGCTGCACCTATTGAAGTTGTTGAGGTTGTTAAGGGGGGTACTCAGTAGGAGGAAGAGGTGAAAGTGGGCAGTTGGTTTGTCGGCTGGTAGTCGTAGCCTTTGCCTTCCTTCTTGGAGGTATGGCTAAGAAGGTAGTTTCGTATTGACGAAGTTGGATCGGTAACCTTTTCTTTTTCTCACAGACAAAACCAATATGTTGCTGCTTATTTATGTGTGGGAGCAAATAGATACGTGAATTCTTTTAATAAAAACAATAAAGATCGCACCTTCATTGTTCGTTAGTGTTGCCCACCAAAAATTGCATTTCATTCCGAGATCTGATCGTCAAGAACGACTGAATGCTCCCGTGGACATGCAGACAAGTCTAAAATACTGGGGGTGGCCCCAGCGACATACACTCCGATGCCCAAGTTAGAAACTCGAAGATATGGTGGGTTTTGATAGCGGAGTTTGCAATTACCTAGTTTCTAAGGCGGTCTTGAGGCATACATAGTCACTGAGATGGGCCAATTTCAAGATACTCATCTATCTCTACTTTCCGGTGTATGGATAGTCATTTATTTCCTCCATATGAAAGATCGAGTCTGGACTTATTTCTTGATGAAAGGATTGAGTTTTCAAACTCTCTTTTGCTCATGGTAGGATATAATTAGTTACCCCATACGAATAAGGGGTTTAAACTGGTTTCGATGAATCTAGACTCCTTTGTGTTAGGGATATTGTAGCAATCCCTATTATAGGCTGGATTGGGTCTAAAAATGACCCAACTCATCTCATCGGGCTTGTATCTGCTGAAATTACTTTTTTACCCCTGAGTGCTTTAAGATTCATGCCCGATGAGAACGGTCCCAATTTTGTTCTTATTTTCACCCATATCACTAATTAAATAGGATAAGCATCTAAATATCTGTTCTCTGTTTCACTGATTGAATTAAAAATTTCGGGAAGTGCATACACAAAAATGAAGACCCGACCTTGACAAGGAAACAAAGACTCGTGAGATGCACAAAGTTTAAGCACCATAGATTTGAAAGTATTGCAATCAAGCTATACTTGTCTGAGCAAGAGAAAAATCTATACTATTATTAAGCAAAGCTCTATTTTGGCGGTTTTTTACTATCATGTCCTTCTAAACATAAAAGGCTAAAAAAAATATAAGGTTAATATCTATCATGTCCTTCTAAACATAAAAGGCTAAAAAAAATATAAGGTTAATATCAGAGGTCAGAAATGTAATTTGCATGTATTGAAAAAATAATTAACATGCATAGATTTGCATGTCTGTCTGCATAGTTTTGGGAAAATAATTAATAGTATAGATTTGCATGTACTTGCATGCACAATTTATTCATAAGAAAGTTTTCTCCTATCAAAGCCAGAAGGTCTAACACATGCATGCAAATATCAAAATGAATAAATTGTACATGCCTGTCTGCATGCATGCATACAACCTGTTCGGTGACCTGTCCCTTCCTCAAAATTCTACACACCTTTATAAACGTGCATCGCACGTGCATTATACTAGTGTTAATTATTCAATGGTAAGGGATTGAAAATGATATGTTAGTCATATTCCCGAATCCCGATAAGGCCTGTGCTTTCGTATAAAGCCTGTATACAAGGCTTTTATCTAGTCATGTTGAGATAATTAAGATTTTCCCGTCTTTTCATCCCCCTTTCTATTACGATCAGAAACCTCCTTCCCAAATAAAACACAACCCTTGTTTCCCCAGCCATCTTGTAGCCGCCTCCTTCTCAACCACCTTGCCATCGTCACTCCTTCATCAGCATCGCCGTCAACAGGCTTTCTTTCTCCTTTTCTCTCTGATGCCTTATAAACCCAAACTAAAGAAAGGGGTGATGGCTCAAATTCAACCAAACCTTAAGTCATCGGCCTCACATCCGTTCGTGCTCCACCTCGTCGTCTTGAATCTAAACCCAACGACTCTGATCCACTTGAATTAGACAACTCCGATCCAACCCACATTTGTTGCAATTTCACCAATTCCAACCCAATTCTAAATCAAACCCAACAACAATCTCACCCGAATCCATTCTGAATCTAATTTGAATCCTTTCGAAGTTGACCAATTCCATTCTGAACTGGCCCAAGTCATATATGTTGAAATATAATCCAATTATGTTGAAATCTGATCTCTTGTTGAAATCTGATCCTATTTTGTTCGTGCTTTCTGATGCGTGCAAGTTTCTGATTTTTCTAGCTGCTCAGTTTGTTTTTTATGCTGTTTTTGAACGGTGATTGTAAATATCAGTAAAGAGAACAAGGACATCGATGTGAAAGAAACCACACTTTCTCATTTTACTTCAAAATTGTCGAATAAGAAACAAAGTAGCATGAATTTGCCACAACGAAAAAAGAGATCTGAATTGGCTGCCCCTCAGCCTTACTGTAGTCAAGGAGGATGGCATAGGCCGGTTGCTGCAAAGGTATATATAGTGGCTGTGGGGCTAGCAGTTTTAGTTTTGACATGGGTTCCAACAAGCATTCTTCGGGCGATCAACCATGCCACACACCATTGTAGCTTCCAGTTTAGTTAGTTTCTTATTAGATGATCAGGAGATTTAGGTTATTCCTCGATACTGTAATTCTCGACAATAGTCATCTTCTTCCGTCGTTTCGGCTAAGTCAAGTATTGTGTGCTTGACCACTTCGGCTCCCACATCATGGGTAATTAGATTCATATGCTTATGATCATATGACTGATAGTTAATGTACATTTTCCTTAGTTAGTAAATCTTATCATTTATCTGTTAGCAAAATTACTAAAACACTAAACTGTTTGGTTACCTTCTATCATGATCATTGTGTATTTCAGGAGTTTGGGATGGAAAAAAATTGGCACAGGGCGTGTGTTTGAGAGCCTTTATCAGCTTGGCAGGGTTCCTATCTCATTTGCACCCTTGAGTGGTTACAAACCTGTAACATCCCTGCCCCGAGCTCGGACAATTTTATACAATTTAGAAGACAAATTAGATACTATGTAGTACAACTACCCACCACAGGCTTCCTCTCAAAAGGTGGTTAACCGAATTGGTGACTCTTGATCATAGGCAATAGTATTTATATATTATTTTATTCATGTAATCTCCCGATATGGAACAATTTTTCTTACCTACTCCAGTTCTTTCTCCTGAGAGAAGCACACAGGAGCCCCCACGTGACCCGCTGCATCACACATAGAGAGTAGCAGAGCACCTCAAGTGCTCCTGGGCCCCACCGAAGCCACGTGGCTTGCGGTAGCAGGAGCAGCAACTGCTGCTGTCTCTGCCCCTGGGCCCCACGGCAGCCCAGATTCCAAACAACCCGCCCCTATAGAAAACTCTATAGGTCAAGCTCTAATTCACTTTATATATATATATATATATATATATATATATATATATATATATATATATATATATATATATATATATATATATGTTTAGAAATTACGGGGTGTTACAGCACCTCTAGATTTGCATTTTCAGTAGGGACATCCGTTCTTACAGAATTTGAAGATGTTGAGACCAAAATTATCTTTCTTAAGGGACTTATCTTGTAAGTCGTGTCAGTTAGGTAAATATTAGCCTGCGTCTTATCCTCTTAGAGTCAGCAGATCGAGTCATCCTGTCAGCTTAGTTCATTTTGATATTTGGGGACCTTGTCATATTTAGTCTCAGTTTTGTGGTTTTAGATATTTGGTTGCCTTTGTTTATGACAATTCTCAATCAACTTGGTTATATTTAATGAAATATCATATCGAAGTTTTCTCTATTTTCAAACCTTTCTGTTCCGAGATAAGAACCTGGTTTGATGTTTTCGTTCAAGTTTAGGATAGTGACAACACCAAAGAGTATTTTACTTTTGAGTTTACAAGCTTTATGTCTTCTTGTGGTATTCTTCACGAGTCTTCTTTTCCTTATACCCCTCAATAAAATGGTGTTACTGAGCACAAGAACCGTTACTTGTTGGAGGTTATGAGTAGAGCTGCTATCGGGTCCTATCGGGTCGAGTCCTCCACTACGCGGACGCGGACCCGGACTTGGTACCTCATGGGTCCAAAAATTGGACCCAGACCCAGACCCGAACATGCGAGAATCAGGTCCGGGTCGAGTCCGGATCCTAATTAATAAAATCTACCCGTCGGGTCCGGTAGCGGAGAATAAATATTTGCACTTAAGTATTTTTGTACCCAATACCCTACGGTTTCAACAATTTTTGTACATAAGTACATGAATAAATATTATATTTACACATATATCTTCAACAATTACTATTTACATGTATCTCCCTATAACTCTATTATTCAAATTTCATATTTTTGGGGGTATTTTTTAACGGGTCTTGATCCGGGTTTGGATCGGTTCTATTTTGAGTGGACCCGGACCCAGAAGTGCATCGGGTCTTATTTTAGGACCCAGACCCATATAAATCATGTTGGTTCCGTCCAATGCCGGGTCCGGGTATCGGGTAAATGTGACATTGCTAGTTGCGAGGACAATGCTCTTTCATAAATAGGTTCCTCAGTGATTCTGGGGAGATGTTGTCCTTACTGTATGTAATCTTATAAACCTCAGACCCTTATCTGTGTTAGATGGTCAGATACCCTTCTTTGTCTTATTTCTATCCTTTGAACCTTTTCCACTCACTCGTAAATTTTTTAGGTGTGTTAGCTTTGTTCATGATCACCGTCCAGGTCAATGTAAGTTAGATCCTTGTTATATTCCAAGGGTATTCGTGTTCTTAGAAAGGTTATAAATGCTACAGTCCTGAGTTGCGTTGTTACTTTATTTTTGCTAATGTCACAGTTCTTCAATCTCAGTCTTATTTTTCTACCACTTTCGTTCCGACTCCGACTCCATTCGATGAGAGTGATTCTGAGTTCCTTACATACCCTAATCCTCTAGTCTCTACTTCTGCCGATTCAATGCAACAACTATCCCTACCATTGACCATCAGACCCATAACCACTCAAGTGTACAAACGACATCCAAACAGTGTTCGCAATTCAGTTCACGCTACGGTGCCCATTGTTCCCTCGCCTCCAGTCACTTAAACAGAGTTTTTTGGGCCTGTTTTGGACCATGTTGTTGATCTTATAGCTACACCTCCTGTTACATCCACTAAACCCACACCTACTACTCCCCTTACTAATGAGCCATCTTATCTAGATCTTTTCATTGTCGTACTCAAAGGAAACCGCTCTACTGCACATCCTTTATACAGTCGTCTTTCATATGGTAACTTGTTGTAATACCCCACAAAATTGGAAGTGATAATTTTGCCCTTCGTGTGTTTCGCACGTGTATTTTGTACCGTTATTGTAATATCCGTAACTATTTCAATACGTATTTTTGGATTCCGACTATTTATTCATTTTCTTTCTTCTTTTATCATATTTTGAGTCAACTCAAATATTAAATTTCAATCTTTGTATTTTTTTTTACGTGTTTTATACGTATTATCGATGCACGTATCGATTACGCATTTTCCACCGCTACATGTAATATTTTCTATGTGTATCGATTATTTATTTAATAAAATGTTAGAATTCGTTTTATAAACGGAAGTTCATTTTTCTCCTATTTCGATTTAAATATTTTTATACGTGCATTGCAAGTGTTTTCTATGTACGTAGTGATTACATTGTGAAATATATAAAAATTAATAAATATATTTTTCTTATGTTGTATTTCGATTATCTTTAAATATTTTTCTGTTGATAAAGTCGATCTCGTATTTTAATATTTTTACGTGCGACGCACGTGTTAGCAATGCACGTATTTAGGCGTATTCTTTTTCAAAATAAAATTTTGAAGTATCCGTGTGTGTCTATTTGATGAAAACTATAATTTTAATTAAACTAATTTTATTATATATATTAACATAGATTTTAATTTTAAAATAATAATAATAATAATTAAAAATGAAGCGGTGTGCACAAGCATGTGCACGTACAAACGTGTATTGTGCACACAAAGAATAGGCTTCCATTGGATTGCTTGGACCAGGTCTTTGGATGTGGAGGTAGTGGAGAGAAGAAAATGGGAATTGGGGATTAACTACCCAATGCCTTATAAATAACCCCTAAGAACGTAATCCTCTCACACATAATCCAAACCTATTCACTTCTCCTCTCTCCCCTTCCTTCTTTCCTTCTCTGCCTAATCCCTAACCCCCAGAAATTCATCCTGTTTTCCTACACCAACTCATATTTTCCTACACCAACTCATATATATATATATATATATATATATAACTTACAATGTATTCTATTACACACACACACACACACACACACACACACACACATATATACATGTAGATATATATATATATGCATGCTTGAAATAAGCGTGCCGTGCATTCGGGAGGCATTTTTGCAATAGATTTTGGTGGATAATTTGCTTGGCTTTTGTGTGGATTTCGGCTTGCTTTAGGGAATTTCTCTTTGTGCTTTTGAAGGGGGCTTGCTACTAGTATATTCTCTTATTGGGTGGGTGTTTCTTAAATCCTTTCTAATTTTAGGATTAGGTTGCATGCTAGTTGATATATATTTTAATATTTAAATTTTGATTGGTATGGTAAATGTAGATTGCATAATCTTATTTTAATTGTGTCATGATGTGTTGAAATGATATTGTGATTCAAAGAAATGGCTAGAGCGTGGGTGATTTCTCTACTTCTAATGTAGTTACTATGCTAGGAAATTGATTTTTATGAATATGCTAGAGAAACTAGTATAATTGACTATGTGATTACTTAAAAAGACTAGTAGGGAAAAAGTGAGAATCTTGATTGAATTAATGACTTAAAACTCATCATGGTGTCTTATTAATGTAATTGATGTTAGAATATCTAAGTTTGATGAACCATGCGAGTGTGATGATTTTTCTTAAATGAATGGCTTAGTTGTAGATTGAGATGAATGGATATTGTTATGTTTAGTTGCTAAGTGAATAAATTGTTGTTATATAATGTGGATGTGATAAAAGAATAATTGCTAGACTCTTGTAGAATTGAAAAAGAACAAGAATCTATATTTAATAGATTTTATATTGGTATTTTGAGAAGGAACTATGGTATATTTCAAAGTCGACAAGATATCCTTTAAATATAAATTGTGAAGAGAACTTATTTTAATGTTAAAAATTAAGAGTTTAATTGTTGCTGTATTGTATTATTTTAAGGAAAATATTCTAGACAAAGTTTGATTTGAAAGATACCAATGTATTAAGAAATTGAATCTTGTAAAGGATACTTATAAACAGACAGTAGGTATAAAACCATCTCGACTCCGAATTATAACAAAAAATGAGTTTGGTCATACTGGCTTTCGGTGTAGGTTATAGGCGCTGTGTACAGTGCAGAGGGTTTTGGGTTCGAGTCTTGAAGAGGCTCTGTTTTTATCAAAATTTGATTTTTCCTCAAATACAGTACAGTCGATATATAAAGAATTTAACCCTATTCATATCAGTTAGTTACTCTGGACTTCTTGGTCTTCTGGTGCGCTTTGGGTCTGTTACTGTAGCTGGGTTTGGTCTTGGTCTTGGGTTCGAATCCGACAATTGCCTTTTCTTTGTTTTAATATTTTTTTGAGTTTTTAAGAGTTTTAGAGTGCAATAAAAATTGGTAAAAAATTCTATTATTGCTCTAAAATTACTTAGACTTTATAAAAAAATATTTCCACAATATTTTGATATATTTTGTGAGAATTGGAAGTGGATTTCATACTAAAATTATTGGTTGAAGAACTCGATAATTTTTCTTAAAGTGTGGCTTTTGTATAATTAAAGAAAAATAAAAATTTGGAATGCGATTAGATTTCTTCTCGATGAGATTTTATGGTTATTAACATTTGATTAAGTGAATATTTGAATCGCACACAATGCTATACGTGATTAAATTGATAAAAGATGTCGAAATGAGATACTTTATGTTATAAGTTTATAAAAGAAATATTTTCTTTTCGAAAGAGTTTATGAATAAAGAAATTGAAATGTTACTTTGAGATTGAATGTAACATATTGTTGATCTCTAGAACGAGATAGTTGTTGGAATCTAGAGGCTGGGCAAGACCCTTAGAAACTGACATTTATGATTAATGTGAATTTGAGAGCTAACCAGTGTGGGTTGAGCATCTCTTGAGAATTAACCAAGTTGGGCTGACTGTCTCTTGTATTGGTTTAGATTCGGTAGGGTAAGCTAGCTCTAGGTTGTGATGATTTTCTTCTAAAACAAACTAAAAACTGAAGGACTACACTATAGTGAAGATGTGATGAAACTAAGAGAAAAACATAAGTATGAGGGCCTCGGATTTACGGTGTGAGAGTGTTCACAGGCTATTTGCATGATGCGTCATGTCATGACGTGGATACATCTCCAGAATTATCGGGACCGTGGCGATACTAGTGGGGTAGCTTGGTGACTACGTAGTGCCATCATTCCATGATGGAGGCGAATTGTCCATAGTTTGTCTGCATGATGCATCATGTCATGACATGGGAGGATGTCTGGACATGGGCTCGTAACTCATGGAGCATATAAGATACTTCTCGTAGTTACCGTAGTAGTTAAACTCATAGCGAGGGATCCAACCCTACAAGATGCAGTATGATTAAGGGCTTGCCCTCGAATTTATGTAGAATGGGATGCATAAGTTCGAACAAGTGTGTATTAGTGTCATTAAATATAAATAACTGCAATAAGGATTAATTGCATAGCACCCACGACATCAATAGGATAGTCCCTCTTTAGCTTTGTTTGTGATCAAGTTTGTGGTTTGTTAAAGTATTAACGAATCGTTATACTTTCGGCATAGCGAGGATGAGCATGTATAATATTTCTTTGGTTGTAAGCAACTGATGTGCCCACAGTTTCATATGCAGGACTTGGAATTTACAAGAAGATATAAAGATGAATTTGATGCGGATGATTACTTAAATGTTAAAGTTGATACAATTGTACATTTATCATTGTTGTATTTTATTTACTTTCCGCTGCGTTATGAAGTAAAAAGACTTTGTTGTAATAAAAGTTTTAAATTCCTTGTAAAATTATACGAAGTGAAGTTTAAAGATCTTGTGGAACTTGGAATTCAGGCTTATTTGGAATTCGGGATGCTACAGAGTAGTATCAGAGCCACCTTCAATAAGCAGTACAAATTTACAAGGACGACACATTAGGGTGGACATTAGAGTATGAGTTCAGTTTATAGGGATTTAAATGTAAGTGATTTACATTTGTGTTGCTCTATACACTGATGTCTTCTCCTTCCTTTCCCTAATAGATGGCTGGAGTCATGAATGCGAGTTCAATAACTACTGTCATTCATGATGGTCTCCTTGTATACATTGATGTGAGATTGTATGCGAGTATGTTTTCCCTTGGTATCAGAGTGGCGCAGTGGAAGCATGGTTGGTTGAACCTACATTCATGATACCTTACACATAGACTAAGTTTTTCTCTCAAATTTTTCTTCGTGAATTTTTATCATAGTACTTTTCAACATTTAATATTTTTCAAATAAATATTTTCTTATACTATTAAATCACTTGAATATCTAATCTTCCTTAGTCTTGATCTTTTGAACTTGTTTTATCTGTCTTTCAGTCTTAAAGTTTTGTCCTTTGTGTTCTTATGTCATTTTATGTTTATCCATTTATTTTTGCTATTACTTCACGTATTTTATTAAGGTTTAGATTCCCGCTTATTAAATTAATATTGCAACTATTATTTTCTTCATTTATTATTTCCATTATATTTTAAATTTCGCTTATGAATTTTTGCTTTCATTTTACATGATTTGATTTTGTGATACTATATTTTTCCATTATCTTATATAGTTTTATATATTTCAGTATATTTTTAACAAGATTAAAATATTCTACTCATATAAATATGACATATCATTTTGTTTTATTGCCTACATTCGATACTATTGTTATTACATATTATCTGCTAATTTGTTTTGTTATATTCACTTTTACTATTAATCAGTATTCATTTTATAGCTTTACACTTCTTTAATATAATACATGTTGGATCCTGTAGGCAAGGCAAGAAACACTAGAGGGGGGGTGAATAGTATTTTATAAAAATTAAATTGCGGAATTAGACTTTTCTTCTGATCAGTCATTTGAAGAGATAAACCAGTCGACTGAAGCGACAGTTAAGAAGAGTATTTTTAAAGCGAGTCTGATCAGTCGACATATAGAAGAGCCAGTCGACTTATCACACAAGTTTTTAGAGAAAAAGTAATACAAGTCTGACCAGTCGACTGACAAAAGTACACAGTTGACTGTCCAGACAAGTTTCACAGAAAGCTATAAAGTAAGAAAATGAAATGCAAGTTCAAAGAGATACAACTACAGAGTACACACGATGTATCCTGATTCGGTCCTCCCAACCTACATCTAGTGTAACGACCCGAAAAATAGCATATGGCTATTTTGCATCGACATGTGGGCGCAATTGAAAATTTCACGCGAGTATGTTATTTTTGATAACAATTATTTTTAATTAAGAATTATCGGTTATTGCCTAGTTTTATTTTATTATTATTTTCAAAATGAAATTATTTTTATACGGATTATTACAAAGTAGTTTTAATGTGTTTTGTATTGTTTGGAATTATTAGAGTAGAGAGTTGGGCTTTATTTGAAATGTATGAAGGCTAGGGGACTTATACGAAACATTTCCCTTAGATTTTTATCTATCTATTATTATCTATTTCCATTTTTACAAAAAAACCCCCCACATTCTCTCCTTCTCCTTCCCTTCTCCTTCTTCTTCCTTCTTTTCTCCCCGTCTGGTTCCACCCAACCCAGGTAATACCCCCCCCGGTTTCCCCCTACTTCTCCTTCCCCTACTTCTTCCTCTCCCCGTTCACTTCCAACCAAAACCCCCCATCTCCCATCTCCTTCCTCCTTCTTCTTCCTTCTTCTGTCGCTTCCCAAACCGAAGGAGAAGAACCCAAAGCCCCCCCGGCCCTCTCCTCCTTCCTCCCCCTTCTTCGCCGTTCCTTTCCCGATCAAATGGAAGACCCCATCCCTCCTCCATCTTCTTCCTCCTCTATCTCCTTCCCAACCCGTTCGATGCCGAACCCAAATGAACCCCCACACCACCCCGACCTCCTCTCCCCTCCTCCTCCCGTTCGCACGCCAGCCCAGATCGAAGGAAACGAAGCCCCGACCCCCGTTCCCTCTTCCTCCTTCCTTCCCTTCCGTTCCTTTCCGATCGGAAGAAATCCCCCAAAGAACCCATCGACGGTTCTCTTTCCCCACCTCAAAATCCACCTCCATTTCTTCGTCAATTTCGAATTAAGTTGAGGGTTAGATTAATGGAGGGATTCTCTACATGGTGGTGTTGTCGGATTTTCGATTGGATTTTGGAAGGTATAAACCCTAACTATTTTATTGTATAGAAATTAGTTGGGTAAATTTTTATTGAGTAGAATTATTTTGGTAGGGAGATTTAGAGATACTGGAAATTGTAGATGTGAAAGATTAGTAGGTTATTAGAGAGATTGTGAGTTGTTAGTAAAATAGGGTTTTGGGTTTGTAAAAGAGAACTATATGGGTATGGATTAATTCTCGTATAGTAATAGAAATTGTAGTTGGACTATTAGATTATTTGGGGGTGATTCTAGTAATTAATTGGGAATGAAAATACCGTAAGCATTAGATTATCACGTGCATCGCACGTGTATATCCCAAGCGTTCAGTAAACGCTTGTGTGATATTTGGGGATAGTGTTATTAGCTTTATGATTGGTTTGAATTATTTGAGTTTAATTGCTTTGAAATTGATGATAGGATATATTGCGACTTTGGAGGCGAAGTGGCATGGCGCTTCGGATCTTCGCGGAAAATGGTGAGTTAGTTTGTTTATATATTTGTGTATTTTATGGTTTAAAGATATATGTGAGTTAGTATATTTATATACTTTGTGGGTTGATGAATATGTGAGTTAATTTATTATGTGTTTTTGGTGTGTTAAAGATATATGTGAGTACTAGTTTATTATATGTATTTCTGTGATTTTAGAAATATGTGAGTTGGTTTATTATATATTTTTGTAGTTTGATGAATATGTGAGTTATATTATTTATATATTTTTGTGGTTTAAAAATATGTGTGAGTTAGTATATTAATATATTTTGTGGGTTAAAGAATATGTGAGTATTGATTATTTTACATATTTTTGTGATTGTAAAAATATGGTGAATTTTTAACTATTCATGAGCATATAAAAACCTATATAATGGATGAGTTATTTTTAGATGATGATATCAAAATATGGGTGTATGGTTTATATACGTATTTTGAGGTTTTGAAGAAGTTCGAATAAACTAAAGTATTGATATAAATTTATGGATCAAAGGGATCCTATAAAAAGTATGAATGGTAGAACTTGAGAAAATAGCTAAGATGAGTAGTTGTTCTAAGGTTCAAAGAAACCATGCTTAAGTGAGTATAGTAGTGGTTTTAGCTAAGAGTCTCAAAAAGAACTCATTTTAGTTGTTAGTAGTATTGAGTAAAAAGAACCCATCCTATGGATTTGAATTGTTGTAGAAAGAAACCCATGGTTAAGTTGTAGTAGAATATCATGTTTGGGTCGATTTTAGAAAGAAACTCATGTTTGAGTCGATTATAGTAGGTATGCCATGATGAGTTGATTTTAGAAGAAACCCATGCTAAGTTGATTATAGTAGATTCTTTTGTTGCTTCTAATTATAGAAGATCCAGTTTGCTAGTAAGCACAGTTGGTTGTTTCTAGGTTTGATTACCTGTATGATTGTTTGTATGTGGTTTTGCGCGTACGTGGCTCGACTGGTCCGTATGTAGCTGTGGGTCTCATACGCAGCTTATTCGGCTCGTATGTGTGTTGTTGCCTCATACGCGGCTCGACTGGCCCGTATGTAAATGTTGGTCTCATACGGAGCTTATTTGGCTCGTATGCATGTTGTTGTCTCATACGCGGCTCGACTGGCCCGTATGTAGCTGTTGGTCCCACACGTAGCTGTTTAGCTCGTGTGTGTTTTTGGTTACTCGTATGTAGCTTCTTGGCTAATACGTAGTT
This sequence comes from Hemerocallis citrina, assembly GCA_017893485.1. NCBI lineage: Eukaryota > Viridiplantae > Streptophyta > Magnoliopsida > Asparagales > Asphodelaceae > Hemerocallis > Hemerocallis citrina. Next base: position 125,734,732 of record CM030365.1, read on the forward strand.
TGTTGTGCTCATCTAGGGTGATATCATTGCCCTAGGGCTATCGACCATTAAGACGTGTGTTTAGCTTACTCCTAAGGGACTGTGGACGAGTCACTTCGCGGGTGCCGTCAGATCTTAACCGTTGGTTGATTGCGGACCGGAGTGTGACGAAATCCAAGTTCAGGATAGTAGCATGCGAATACGTTCGTATTGCCGGGGTCTTGGATCGATAGGCCATGAACCAGATCCTGAGGGATTCTGGTGAGTTTAGGTTGAGCAGCCTAATAGAGTTATCTTGCGAAGTCTAATTTAAGACCTAGCATGCTGTGTAATGTTGTCATTCCTAGGATTGTTCAGGGTTAGGAACATCATTAAGGTAGTGACTTATGAAGATCATTTTACTTCGACCCTTTGCCGAAAAGAGAGGAGTTGGTTGTAGGTAGCGCCTTACGACCAACTTGTCCCTCGAAGCAGGCCTTAGGTGGTGATATTGGGTTGTATCTTCCTGTCAAAGGGATACGTACGGTGCCCTCTCACGAGTTGGGAGCACGGATGCGTATCGCGCGCTGTTAATTCCTGAAGTGCCATGATAAGGCGGGCGGAGCTAGGGGGATGGACCCCGGAACTTCGTCGGGTCCTTGGCCAGGGGGAAGCAAACAGGCCATAGATAGCGGTCTATGAGTTATGGGTTCGGAAGACCCTGTGTTCGTCTGGTTTTTGAGTGAGGTCCGGTGTACCGGGTGGTAGTGGCAAACATAGACACCATGAGCCCACTGCATTGGTGGGACTTGACCACATGTGCAACCTCATCAGTCATGTAGTATCTGTCAGGAACAGGTTGTGTACAATTAGAAATTCATAACGCGGGTTCAAATCCCTATATATGGAGAAACGGCTTGAGATGGGGCGCATGTATTTATGGGCTGCATGTTGCTTCGGAGACTTGCTGGCATTAGAATAAGAGCATCATCGCACTAGTAAATCTGGCATTAGAATAAGAGCGTCATCGCATTAGTAATCTTGCATTAGAATAAGAGTATCATTGTATTGGTAATTTGCATTAGAGTTAAGTCATAACATACACTGGCACAAATTATATATACACGTGTCTTTTCCATTCAAGTTGAATTGCGAGTGTGATAGTTGGAGTAGATTAATAACCAAGCTATGGGCTTGGGATGTGATTGTGTTATTACCAAACTATGTTGGGATATGGGGTGTATTGTGATAAAATGCAAGTAAATGGTAAGGTGAATGAGATGTTAGGTTGGACATGAATGAATGTGGTAGTATGAGGATGAAGGCATATGTTTATGATGTGATACGTGAGATAAGGAAACAAAATCAGTATTGTATTACGAGTGGTTATTCAAATGGTTACTAAATATAAGTATGTTATGAGCGGGTATAGATATATATACAGGTAATGACTCAGAGAGTATTGGATGTGAAATCCCATTATGATGTTTACATATTCAGATGTCAAGTAAGACTTGTTTATCTTGGAAATTGTGAGTTCGTTATGTTTTTACTTGTAAGTTTAATTTATTTACTTATTTAATAAATTATACTCACACCAGAAATGGCTAACCCCTTAGTGTTTGGGGGTTAGGGAGTCCCTGGACTACCCTAGGTCCCTACTGTTACAGGTCCTCAGCAGTGCAGAGGTGAGGTGTAGGTACAGGTTCCGTGGAGTGGAGCTCCAGCTATAATTTGTTGTTATGTTTTAATTGTAAATAGTAAAGATTTATGCTTTAAATTGTATTTCTGATGTATAAGTATGAGGATGATGAGGAAGAGCATAGTGTGAGGCAGCAGGATATGGTTTCGACCCGTACCCATTTCGTTGTGGAGTGCCGGGCGTCGTGGTAGGTTTTTACAGGTTATTTTCTAAAAACTTACTACGTTTTCAAAAGGATTTATGCTTTTTAATTGATATTTGTTAAACCGTTATGAGTTTGGCCCCCAGAGCATATATATATATTGCCTGTGTGATGATGCTCATTTTGGCCTGGGGAGCCCATATTATTATTGCCTGTGATGTAAGCTACGGAATTTAGAGCAAAATTCCGTAAGCTTTTCTGTGTTTTGGGCAAAAAATACAAGGGAGACTCTGCCCAAATTTTCTTTGAAACATAACTATTTTAGTTTATGTTTAAAGTGATATAGAAATTGGAAGAATTGATTTTGGAGTCAAAAGGAAAAGAAAAGGGGCAGGCAGTACAGTTTGGTATCACAAACTGATAATTGTAATTACTGCGTAGTAACTCTGTGTTGAAGAAAAGTTTTTAAATTTCCCAGTTTTTCTGTGTCTCGAGACTAATTGAAGGAAAGATCTTGGCATGTGTCACGGTTTCCCAGCAACGGGGAGATCGGGGCGTTACATCTAGTCCCCAAGCAACCCACTTGAGATTTTCCACTATTCTTGAAATAATTACAAGAACACCCTACGGCGTTAGACAACAACCTTGTCCAACCCGTAGTCCTTTCTCACAACTAGAGAAAGCAACCCACTCTTCCACCAAGAGTGACAAACCTGACTCTACACCCTAGAGCCCTACTCTCCAACCGAGAGGAAACCACTCTCATAACCCGAGAGTGAAGAACAACAACAAAAGAGTTACAATCAACCTAAACCTTATTGTGGATGTGTTTTTATGCGTGGCTATTAGGTCAACTTCCGAAATCAGTCTCAAACGAAATCACTGTTATGCAAGACTAATTTCAGAGAACCAAGACTTAGAAAGAGAATGCTTTTGGATGCTTCTTCTTGTTTTTAGAACCAAAAGCTTGAAAACTTTGAAAAACAAAAAGCTTGGAAAGTTGTTTTTTTTCACAGTGATTTCTATTCTCTATTTATAGAGTTAGAAACACTGGACATTGGGAGGCAGTTGTACCAACTGTCAACCAACGGAAATAACCTTTTTTGAATTTGAAAAAAATCAAAATTTGAAATCAGCAAACTGCCGAAACGTCTTGAACAGTCGACTGGGTTGCCGTTATGAGTCGACTGATCAGACTTTGAATAAGTTCAGTCAGTTTCGTACTAAGACAGTCGACTGGTGCCTTGTGACAGTCGAATGGTGCTTAACAGCTGAGCTTTTTCAATCTTTGTTTCGATCTTTTTAAGTTTTAAAAACTCAATTATTTTAAAGAAAATGTGTGAGTGTGTGACAAGGCTTTTACAGATTTTCTAAGACTCAATGAAAACAAAAAAAGATTACAATTGTTACAAGACACTTAATAGAATAAATTGAAGCATATGTCTTGTTCTTGAGTCTTGAGTCATGAGATAGCTTTTAGCCTTTGTCTTTATCTTGTAAGCTGGCAACCTTGTAGCTTTCTTGATCAATTAGCAACAAGAACTTTATTCGTAGCTGTGCTTGATCAACTTGCTTTAAGAAGCTTGTTAGAACATTTTGCCTTTGTATATCCTGTAATATATAGAAAGTAGAACAACAACTTTGCATTGTGTTGTAATCATCAAAATCAAGAATCAACATTCTCCCCCTTTTTGAAGATGAAAACACAATAGCTTATAATAAACGGAATGAATAATACAAGTGCTCATATGCTCCCCTATCAATTGTACAACATGCATAGGTGAAAGCTTAAAAATACAAAGCATGCATAATACAAAGAATGCATATGTTCTCACCATACAACAGCAATATACAAAGCATAAAAATACAAATTAACATAAAAGCTGATATGTTCTCCCCGTTTGTCATCAACAAAAAAGAGGGAAAAATATTCCTCACACACAAAAAAGCAATACAAAACAAAAATGCATTCATAGAAACTTAGTCTTGGTTCAAATAATTACAAAGTAGAGAGAAAATGCAATAATAAGAAAAAAAATAAAATACATAGAGAATAATAAAAATAAGAACTCATCAATCTTCGTCTTCTTCATCTTGGTCATCATGAGAGGGAGGAGAAAATTGAGTAGTGAACAGGTGAGTAAGATGGAAAATTTATGACTCAAGAACATCTTGACGATCCATGATATAATTGATAGCATTATAAATACTGCGCGGATCAAAAAAATCTGCTCGAGGACGAGAGGAACTAGAAGCAGAAGATGGACGAGCTGAAGTGGCTAAAGGAACTGGAGGGGAAGTCCTAGAGGTAGACCTAGGTGGAGAAGTAAGAAACTTCATGCATGCTAAACTTGTACGATCAAAACATTCATAGTGTTTTACTACATTGGTCTCTGAATCAAGATCGACATCATAAACACAAAAGACTCAAGTAAGAAGGGCACCAAAAGGAAGAAAGGAGGTATGAGACTTATGAAGCCTAGAAAAAATGATACGACCCCAATTTAGATTGATTTTGCCGAATATTGCATAAACGGCTTGTTGTAATTCCATGGAATACTAATCATAACTCCCTATTTTGGGAATGATATTGTATGATAGTATCCGTGCAACAAGTTTTGCAACAGGGGTTATGGACCTATTTGTCATAGGCGGTCCATGATTCGGCAAATAAATTCTAGATAAAATGGTGGCATCATCCATCAAAATTTCTCCTAAATCAAGTCCTTCATCGTCTATACCCAAAATAAGGTTGAATCTTTCGGAGGTGAGTTTCGTCTTCTTATTTTTGACAGAGGAATAGATGAGTACCTCACCATCATCCGATTGAACAACCCTCATATTTGTATAAAACAAATAAATTAGTTGAGGGTAGTAGTAGGGTTGATTTTCTACAAGAATTCATAAATACTACAATGTTGAAACAAAGATACAAGATTAAACCTATCAAGATCGAAAAAATTAACAAACCGACCCGGAAAAATTACCATGGAACATATGATGAACAGTTTTTCTACAAGGTCAGGACTTATAAGATATTGAATGTAATTCTTAGAAGATGAACCCTCATCAACATGAGATGTTTTAGATCTCTTAGGAGCCATAAAATTTGCGTACCCAACCAGCTCGACTCGTTGACCAAGTCATACCCGCTCGCCAATCCGCAGGTCGACCCGCAAGTTTAGATCCATTGAAATTTTGGATTTCACTCGTGGGTTTGACCCATTTGGAGATTTTTGGTTTTTTATTTTTTTTACTGTTTATTTCTTTCCATCTTTTTTTTTTGCTAAAAAATATATGTATATATGTATATAAATACTGCAATTGTATTTGTATATATATGTATATATGTATATATGCATATAGATAAACTCTAAAATATTTCAGATTTTTATAAAAATGAGTGTGAACATCAAAATTAATTGATTACTACCCACTACTCAATTAGACAACCCCCACCCGAACTATTTATAGCCAACTCCACCTCTTCACTTCTTTCATCTCACCAATGTGGGACTAAATGTTTTCAAAGTTTAAAATCTAATTGCATTTAGTCCCACATTGTTGAGATGAGAGAAGTGAGGAGGTGAAGTTGTCTATAAATAGCTAGGGTGAGGTGGGTTAATTGAGTAGTGGGTAGTGGGCAAATAAATTTTTTGTTCACACTTCACACTCATTTGACTCGTGAATTTAACTCATAATTTTTTTTGTTTAAATTTTTTGGAGTTAAAAAAAATTAGCTAATGAATTCCTCGGGCCAACCCGTGACCCGGCCCGACCCAATACGGGTTCAACCCGTACGGGTTCACGGGTCGACCCGGTTCAAGTTTCTCTCTTCCCAAGCTGGCCTGACCCCGCCCGGTTAATGCTCCAACCCGACTCGAGCTCGCCCGAAACACAGGCCAACCCGAACGGGTTGGGCCCGGCCCGGTCGACCGAATGCCATCCATATTCTCACATTATAATTGTAGAAACTGGGTTAATGTGAGGCCATTGTTGCCTTTCCTCTAAATATAGCAGAGAAGAAACAAAACATTTCAAGATTATTATTGGTAGTAAGTTTTCAATTTTGTGATCTCCTATTATATTTAACAAAATATTTGCAAGTTTTGGATTTTCCTTTCCATATTCGCATACAATGTTTGCTTAATTATTTGTATCTTTGATTATTCTACGGTGTGTTACGCAAAAATTATGTATATCTTTGTCTAAAATTAAGCATGTGCTGATCACTTAGTTTTTTCATGAACTCAGGAAATGTACAAAGCTCGGGAGATATAACAACTGATGGATATCACAAGTATAAGGTTAGGCTCATCATCTAGTTTGAAATTTGTGTAACTTGTAACTCTTGTTATGTGACAACATAAGTTGTTGATGCAGGAAGACGAAAAAAGAAAAGACTTTATAGCACATTGTAAATGGTTGTTTATCATTCTTTCTTGTTTGTATTTAATTTAGGGTAAAAATAAAAAAATCTCCCAGATCAAGAAATTCCCACCATTATCTTTTGAAACCTCCCATCTTCCTTAGTTTTCTATTATTCTGTTAAGTTGCAATTGTGAAAATTCTCTTTTACCCTATTTATTTCATTCTTCTTGGGGCTGATTGAATTGGTTTAGGGTTCCATTTTTGGAGATTAATCTTCATTGTTGGGTGATTGGAAAGTGTGAGAAGGAAGAAGGGTATTGGACATGAAGAAATTCGTGTGTGAAATGAAAGAAATTATGAGGTTAATGAAGAAGGAGAGGGTGAGAACATGAGATAGTAAAAGTTTGGAGGTGTGAGAAGATCACCTCCTTCCTCCTCTTCAACTCCAATGCATTCTCTTTCGTCTTCTTCCCCAAAACCCACCACCTCCCTCCTCCCCTCAAAACCCCCAAAACCCAACCCCTTCATTATGAGGACGTTGGTTCGAGATATTTTGGGTGCTTCTATCAGTGCAGGCATCGTCTGGAATGACTATTTTATTAGCCTCGGTATTTTCATATCAGCACTTATAGTTGTTTTTGGCATTTAGATGACTATTTAGTCACATGTAATAGTTTTAATATTTGCAACCTTTATTTTCTGCACATTGAGATATTTTGTTGAGATTTGTTTTGAGCCTATATATGGGCAGTTAGACTAATGAAAAAATTTGCTTTGATTAATTAAAATTTTGTGTATTGAGTTTTTCTCTTCATTCCCCTCTTGTGTGTGAGATATTGAGAGGATATTAGAGTTTGTGAGGAATCCTAGACTATAAACCCCATCCCCCTCCCTATACACTGCCGACCTTTCTCCTTCCTATTTTCCCTTCTTCCTGAAGCCCCACTACCCCGCCGCTCCCTCTCTCTCTTCTCACCCGACTACCTCGACCACTTGGCTCCCCCAACCTGTCACCAAATCCACCCCCTCTAACACCGCCGTACCCCCTAGCTGCCATCCCTCACCATCCGACCATCCCTTACAGCCCCACCTTCCAAATCTTCATTCAAACCCTAACCCTAATCCCCAAATCTTCATTCAATCCTAAATCTTAGTCCCCACATCAAGAGAATGAGCTATGGAGGAGTACAACACCAATGACTTTGACGATTGACATCTTCTCCTCTCTATTCGTGGTGGCAATACTTTCATCGAACCCCGATAATTTTTTTTCCATTCATCTTTTACTTGTGGTACTGCATATCATCTCTAGAATCTTATCTGAATCTTCTGTCATCCACAAATGTTGAGCATGTGTGATTCTACTTGCCTAATAGCGAACGAATCACTATTGAATATCTTACTTGATAAGAATGCTTTAGTATAATCATTGATTCTAGGTTTGAATCTTTTTGGGACTGTCAACTTATTCAATTTATTGATAATTCATCAAACCAATCACTAGTTTTAATTTCTGACTTAATCGATATTACTTGTTGGTAAACTTAATCTTTAACATTCTTGAAAAATTCTCTATCTAGGGTTAAGTTTACATCATTTTTTGGTATCAGAGCGAGGTCTAAAATCCTAATTCTTGCATCATTTAGTCATAATTTTTGCATTCATTTAGGATCATTTTAGGGTCATTTTTTGGATCATTTCATATCTGAAAACACATCATTTTAGGTGCATTTAGGTCACATTTCCTCCCATTTCAGCAAGCAAACTTTCCCCCTAAGGCCCCTAGTTTTCCTCCTTTGTTGAATGCGTCTTTGTAGCACCGTCACGAATCCTGAGGAGTCTTTCTTGTCCCTTCCCAAACCACCCAATTAGGAATCCTAGAAATCAGCGACCCTTCTTCAAACTGAAATGGACACACCAAAATTTTCACTACCCTAGCTGCCATTCAGGCAACCCTCACTAGTATCAATCAAAGACCTGATCAAATGAAATTGAATCAAAATCTTGCCCTGAAGATTCATCCTAATCGTCAGAACCCTCAAGTCAATGATCGTGACAAAACCAACGTCAAGATCGTGATCCTGACGAATAATACAAGAAGAACGTAAAGGTTGTCGTTTTCCACTTTGAAGGCCATATGGAACCCAAGCTTATATCGATTGGATCCATGTCATGGGCCACTACTTCGTGTGGTATGACATGAGTGAATCTCTCAAGGTCAAATTTACCACGATGAAGCTAACTGGTAAAGCTCATTGACACTGGACTAATCTTGAACATGTCTGCAGAGGCCGAAACCTGGCACCCATAGCCACTTGGGAGGCCATGAAAGAGAAGCTCACTAAGAGATATGTGCCCTTATCGTTCCACACCCGATTGATAGATTAGTGGAACCAAATCTATCACGGAAGTAAATCCACCCAAGAGTATGTTGACAAGTTCGATGACTTCCTCATTCGGTACAATGTTTTAGGTAAAAAGAGCGAAGAATAAACTACCTCTAGGTTCAGAGCTAGACTACGAGCCGACCTTAGGAACGAGCAAATTCATAGAATCGTGGACTCCTTCACAATGATTTATGCCATTGTCCTCGATATGGATTCCCTTAAAACAAGCTCCTCCTACAAGTCTAGCGATTCGAGAGATCATTCCTTTAGAATGACTTCCACTGATCCCTCTAGATCTAAGCCCTCCTATTCTCAGTGCCCCAATAAGTCTTACCCAAGCAAGTTTACTTCAAATCCTTATCCTCTTAGAAATGATAACATGGTAAGAACACTGAAAGAGACTATTCTAAAATTAATCCTCCCACTAAGAGTTATAAATGCAAGGGATACAAATATGTTGCTGGAAACTGTCCCAACCCCAGTAGGATTAACATCATAGAAGTTACTGTCATTGCTGATGATTCTGAAAATGAGTTTTTCTATGAACCTAATGAAAGTGACAACTTTGGCGAAGAAGAGGGTGATCAGTATCTTAACTGTATTCGGTCGATCCAATCACCTCCTTTGAATATAGTCAGTTATGCTTTGTCCCAACCAAGAGAAGAAGATGATTGGAGGCACACTATTTTTCACACCTTCATGAAAATAGGTAGCAACAACTGTAAGGTGACTGTTGACAGTGGGAGCAACATCAACGCTATCTCTTCAGCAATCCTAGCCAAGACCAGACTTTAAGCTGAACCCCACCCACACCCGTAAAAAATATCTTTGATTGATGCGACAGCTCTCCAAGTAACACAGCGCTGTTTGGTCCTTGTAGATTTCAAAATCTATAAGGAACAAATTTGGTGTGATGTGCTCAAAATGGATGTGAGTCAAGTATTTTAGGGAGACCTTGGCTATATAACCATGATGTGACAATATATGGTCGATCCAACCAATGTGTGTTCCAGCACGACAGATTAATGATAAAGCTCATACTTGTAAAACCACAAACTGGTTCATTTGTGAAAACACCAACTTCCACGAGAAATGACAAGGAAGTAGCTTATATAGGTGGGAAAGAACTCACAGAAGAAATTGACAAAGGGATAACCATTCTCCTACTCACAACGAGAGAAGTCATGTCACGCCCCGCCTCCCAAAAAGAATACGGAATACTATGCGTGACTAAGTCCAGCGGATAGTTTTCACCATCCATAAGCTGTAAGGATCTGATTAACTCATCATAACAGTAAATAAGGCAACATACTCAACCAGGTATGCAAAAACAATCATAACTCAACAGTATTCATTGCATCAATAATAAATATCTCAATAAATACAAGATCCGAAACAAAACAATAATCCTGGGACAATAAGCTCAAATACAAGTCTCAATACAGTTCATGAAATAAAATAGTTTATCAAAACATTTAAGCAAATTATTCCAATTGCGCAGCTCAAAACTTTTGCTCACCAACTCCAGTAGGCAATCGATCAACAAAACCAGCTCATATGGCAATTACAACGAAAATAGGAAAAACAGGAAAACATAACGCCCGTTAGATGTAAGTTCCGGGTCTCAAGCAATACAAGTAGGAAAATGAAGGAAAACCTAAGTAAATTAAACATGTAATACTAATATGGAGAAGACGGCAATTATAACAGTCTACAAATGGCAGTAAAAGTATAGTGATTACAGTAAGAGTGTAACAGTAACAGTGTATCAACAGTAATAGTGTGTCAACAGTAACAGTGGGTCAACAGTAGTAGTGTGTCAACAGTAAAAGTGGGTCAACAGTGATAGTAACAGGATGAGACAGTGAAAACAGTTATTCTTATGTCTAATGTTCATTACTATCTAAGTAGCACTTCATGTATCTCAGATTTTACCACATGGTTGCTATATCAAACAGTTTCGCTTTAAGATTTTGTAGTGGAACTTCTATATATAGGGTAGGATATTCAGACAAACAGTAACAGTAACATCAATATCAAATAGTGTCATGGATTATGCCCTCATGCATCTAGAGATAAATAATAGGTACCACAGTAAACAGTGGGGGAAATGAGTTCTCTTCTGAATATGCATTTCTATATTGTCCACTACTCGATCTTTTTCCTTAAAAACCTCGGCTTGATTTCTTTTCCATTTTAACAAACAGGTGTGAACGAATACAACAGGATAAAGACATGAAAAGAATAAAGGATAAGTCTAAGATGAATAGAAAACACAAATGGTTGATAAAATAACTCATAATAGTCAAAACAACGAAACTTTCAGTTCTGGACAACAAGACACTACTATACCAAATCTGAGATTCCCGTTTCTACAGAATAAAAAATCCAGATCCGTCATAAAATCTAGAAACTAGATTCTCTGCCGATTCCAGTACATATATATAAGTCACATATAAGCCACAGAAACAGGGTTGAAAACAACATTTAATACAGAAGTTATGTTCAACTAGAAAATACAAAATCTTGTTTATAAGCATGAAAAGAGTTTAAAATCACCGTAATTAAATCTGAGAAAAATTTGAAAGATTACCTAACATATCTAGTCTCAAAATACAAAATATCATGAATTTATATTACAGATACTATAGTCAACAAAATTGGAAAAACAGAGTAATGCAACAAAATCTTGATTCTGAATGTTTAGACACAACAATACCAAAACAGAGATAATTCATAAAATATAATTCGAAATCCATATCCATCAAAAAGATGATAAAATAGAAAAATTAGGCTAAAATTCATATTTACAAAGTTTTCATAAAAAATGAATAGAATCAGGTTAAAAATATAGTTCTATACTGAGCAGCATGCAGTTTGAAAACATATCGATTGGTTTCATAAGCATGAAATGAGATACAAAAGTCATTAATTAATTCTACAAAAATTTGGGATTGATCCCAGTCATGTCTAAACATACTCAGCAAAATATAGAGTTCAAATTTTACTTTTAGTATCATTTTTAAAATAAAATATCTTACTGAATACATATAGTTCAGAATCTAAAATATACGATATGACTGCAGTAAAAAAGCTATAACTCGTGCATCAGTAAAGATCTCTACTCGGTCTCCAAGCAGATAATGCCTCCACAACTTCAACGCAAATATCATGGCAGCCAGTTCCAAATCATGAGTAGGATAGTTCTTCTCGTGCTGTCTCAATTGTCTGGATGCATAAGCAACAACTTGACTCTTCTGCATCAACACTGCACCTAGGCCCTTGCCAAAAGCGTCACAGTAAACCACAAAACAACCCGAACCATCCGGAATAGTCAACACTAGCACTGACGTCAACTGACTTTTCAACTCAACAAAAGCTCCACCACAGGCTCCATCCCAAACAAACTTTTGATCTTTCCCAGTCAACTTAGTCAACGGACCAGCTATCTTCGAAAAGTCTAGGACAAACTTCCGATAATACCCGGCCAAACCAAGGAAACTTCTCACTTTCAAAACTGACTTAGGAACAGGCCAATCTTTGACCACAAATATCTTGGACGGATCAATAGAGATACCATTGCCTGAGATAATGTGCCCCAAAAAGGTAACTCGATCAAGCCAGAATTCACACTTACTGAGTTTCCCATAAAGCTGCTCCCTCAAGGTCTGCAAAACCAACCTCAGATGATTAGCATGATCCTTCTGATTCCAAGAATATACCAGAATGTCGTCTATGAAAACCACCACGAATCTGTCCAGAAATGGAGAGAAAACCCTGTTCATTAGACTCATGAACACTGCTGACGCATTCGTGACTCCGAAAGGCATTACAAGAAACTCATAGTGCCCGTATTTGGTCCTGAACACAGTCTTCTGCACATCAGCTGCTTTCACCTTCACTTGATGATAACCAGAGCGAAGGTCCAACTTTGAAAAGACAGTAGCTCCACCCAACTGATTAAACAAATCATCGATCCTGGGTAGTCGGTACCAGTTCTTCACTGTAACACTATTCAGCTTAAGGTAATCCACGCACAGACGACGACTTCCATCCTTCTTGCTGACAAACAAGACAGGAGCGCCCCACGGGAACACATTAGGCCTGATGAAACCCAAATCAAGCAATCCTTGGACCTGCACCTTCAGCCATGCTAGCTCAACTGGTGCCATCCGGTAAGGACTCTTCGATATCGGCCCAGTACCAGGCTGAACATAAATACCGAATTCCACATCCCTATCCGAGGGAATTCCAGGCAACTCCTCAGGAAACACATCCAGAAAATCCCGCACTACAAGAGGTGCAGCCTCACAGCCTGAATGCAACTCTATTGCACAACCAGCATCGACAACAACTTCCTGACCACGCCCAAGGGGTAACTCCCTAGCATGGATCTCAAACTCCGCACGGCCTGGCATCCTGAAAACAACATTCTTCGCTCAACAATCAATGATCTCATGGGTCACACCCAACCAATCCATGTCGAGAATCACATCAAACCCTGAACTGCCGATCACAATCAGATTTGCTCTGAAATCAGCACTCCCAATAACCACGGAACTCTGATTGCACTCCCGGAAACAAAAGGCAACACCGCCACCTGTGGTGATATGCCAAGCAACCGGCAACTCACTGCACACCAACTGAGGCAGATCCACAAAACGGGAAGAGACGAAGGAATGGGTTTCCCGGGAATCAAAAAGAACACGAGCAAGAATAGAATGAATAAGAATAACACCTAAGATAGACCCAAAACATGGGAAAAGATGAACTAATGAAAGATAACCAAAAAAAGTGATGCAGGAAAGACAACATGAAGAAAGATGCAAAAAAAAATTAATGAAACAAGGAACAAAGAGCAGAACAACGAAAGAAAACACAAAAGAAATACCTTCATCGACTTCTTCCGTGATTGAGCTTTATCCGCTGTCAAGTTGAAAGCCTGACCTCTCCCTGGAGCAGTTGTCCTATGACCGAAGATCTGATGCTGCAGGGGAAGAGGCGATCTGACCTGACTACGGACTGGCATGACTGCGGCCTGGTCGTGCCTACTCCGAGGACAATCTCGAACCAAGTGGTCGGTACCACCACAACCGAGACACCGGCGGTTGGCCTTCCAGCAATCCTTGCACAAATGCCCAGGGTTCTTACAAAAGTCGCAAACAAAATCCCTCTGTGGAGGAGCAGGACGGTAGGAAGTTGTCCTAACGGTAAGGACCGGAGCTGGCCTCCTGCTCGGGCCTCCAGTAGGCCTGGCAGCAACAGCAGCAGGGTACTGCACAACCCGCTGAGAAGGGGTATCCCGAGCTCGAGTCTGCTCTGTCGCTCGAGCTGCCTCCAAGGCATCTGCATAGGTACGAAGATGATGGGTGGCCAAGTGCACCTGAATACCCTGATCAAAACCCAAAAGGAACCTCCGCGCACGATCCTCCTCATTCGTCACCAAGGTGGTAGCGAAGCGGCTAAGCCTGGTGAACTCCGCGGCATACTCATCCACGGATCTAGAGCCCTGTTCCAAGAAAACTTGGTGTTACAATACTACATACATAATATATAAGCAAATCTCAAAACATGGCACTAATAAATCAACCAGACAACCAACCAACCAACCTGCTTCAGGGCAAGAAATTGATGATCCATCTCTACCTGGGTGATGCGCGGAAAGAATTTCTCCAGGAAACTTTGAGAGAAAGTGGCCCAAGTAATAGGCCGCTCTAGCCTCTCGGATTCTGCCCTCCACTAGATGTGGTCCAAATCCACCAACTGGGCACTTACCACATCCACACGGTCGGCATCGGCGACCCTAGCTGCCTCTAGCAGACTCTCCATCCGTATCAGCCACAGCTCAGCCTCAAGCGGAGACTCAGTATCAGCAAACTTATCAGGGTGCAACCTTATGAAATCCTCAACAGTACCCGATGAGGGGGGAAAACTAATGGGGTAGGCACAATGGGGATCGAAACAGCATTCCGGTTAGCAGCTTCCAAAGCGGTCTTAACCAGTTCGTTGTGCTCCTACTGCATCTGAGCAATCTGCTGGAGCACCTGAGTTACAGCTGCCAACTCAGGATGACCTTCTTGCGAAGACGAACCATTCCCACGAACCATAGTCTGCACAAAACCCAAAACAATTAGCATTTAGATGAAGTTGATTAATAATTATTTGTGCAATGCATGGCCTATCGGGAGTCAAGAAATCTTGATCGAGTAAACCCTGCCTAATGTATTACTCAAACTAACACATTAGCCATGTAGCGCCCCGAATTTCTAATATAATAACTTAGAAAATACGTGGCACAATCTCAGCATCAACTTCAATATAATATTAAACACAACCAACACCACTAAATTTTTCAACTTTTATTACAACAATCTTTTACAAATCACAGCGGAACTCAAACAATATTTTCTGTCATTTACAACTCAAATTATCCCAAAACTGCTTTTACAGATTTACACAAAACTTTTATGAATCAATTTATCTCAAAAACCAACTCAAGCATCCAACCTCCAACTCTAAGCAACAACCTGCAACATATGAGGCTAGAGATGATCCCTACCCCCCAAAACTAAAGGGGTTAGCCATAAATGGTGTGAGTGACATAAAAACAAACAAACAACATAAATGAACATACCTCATAAATTCTTAAACAACATGTACTAAATAAGAATATGGGAAGTAAGAAATGACAGGGAAACATAAAAACATCAAGTGGAACTAAACTAAGTGTCAGGTGTAGAAAACAGGAAATCCACAGGCATGAAAACCAAGTCAAGAAAACACAGTTTCTATATGCGGACTCTCTAATGCGTACTTGTCGAAGTCTATGCATCCCATTCTACATAGGTTCGGTGCAAGCCCTTAACGTCTCCACATCGTATGGGTTCAATCCCCGCCATGCAACTAATCTTAACACGATGACTACTACGAGATAAGATAAACTGTGAGAATTAGTCCATGCCCAATAATTCCGGAGATCAATTCCGCACCACAAGTAACTACCGTGATAATTCCGGAGATAATCTCACACCACATGTATTCTACCGTGATAATTCCGGAGATATATCCCACACCACAAGTAATCTACCGTGATAATTCCGTAGATTAAATCTCACACCGAAACATTGACACATCATCACACGAATACCACATGTGCTTCGCCTCGACTCCAATAATTCCGGAGATCAATCCCACACCGAAAGCAACTACTTGGATAATTTCGGAGATATATCTCACACCCAAAGTAAAACACTTGGATAATTCCGGAGATAGATCCCACACCCAAATTAAGATACTTCGATAATTCCGGAGATTAAATCCCACACCGAAAGCCATACTGAGGTACTTGACTCATGTTCTCGTTCATCATATCACCACTAGTGCCTGTCCTTATTATTTTTGGTTTACATAATTACTCAACGAATCCCCTAGAGTGGTGTACCCTACCGGCCTAAATTCAAAACTGAATAACTGAATTGCCTCTACGGGCCTCAACAAAATAACTCAACACCGGTATACTAGGGTCACGCACCTCTAGAGACTCAACTCAAATGTCTAAACCAAAGTTCCACTAACCAAGTGGCTCAACTGAATATCTTAGAATCAAATGCTTAACTGAATATCTTAGAATCAAATGCTTAACTGAATATCTTAGAATCAAATGCTTAACTGAATATCTAGTATAGACTGAATTATCTGAGAACCAGTCATTCAAAGGAACACTCAATTTACAAAAACTCATCAGTACCAGTCGACTTATACTGTAGTAAGTCGACTGTCCAGAGGACAAATATCCAAAGTTTTACAAAATAAACTAAGTCATAACAGTCGACTTAAAAGAGAATCGGTCGACTTACCCGAGGTAAATTCCAAAAATTCTCAAGAAAACATTCTAAGTACATAAGTCGACTTAAAGAGGTCATGGTCGACTGTCCAGAAAGGACTGCAATAACTTTACAAAATAATTTTCTCAGTAAACCAGTCGACTGACAATAGTCTAAGTCGACTGTCCAGAACGAATTTTCAAAGGACTGAAGGTACAGCAGTAGGGTCGTACCAGTCGGCTGAATAGTAGACCAGTCGACTGTCGGCCTACAGTTTTCATAATTTAGATCTGAATACAAAATCAAAACTGGGGTTTTCTAAATATTCATTGTTCATGAAATAATTTATATTCAGGAAAAACGACAAATCTCAACAATTCCTCGTTATGGATACATTACTCAAAACATCAAATATGTCAAAACTCAAGTTCTCATGTTCTAGATTACTAATTCTTTCATTAGGGTTTCTCAAGACTAAATTCTTTCACGACTCTTAATCAAAATCTGATTTATAAACTCAATGTCCAGATGTTCAACCATCCGTTCATAACCATACTCAAATCTTAACATGCTTTTTAGCAACACAATTTTATAAACCAACATCTACTAGTCATTCATAGATTTTACATACATGGTCCAAACAACAACATTTGTTCACACGAATCATACCACAATATATGATCCATATCATTCACAACATCAAATCAAAACAATAGTGTCACTCTCATACATAGATCAAAACAACAAAACAATTTTATATCACTCACAAAATCAAAACAAAACAAAAACAATGTCACTCACCTTTGAATTGAGAAGATCCAACGAAAAGCCTTCCTAATTTGCTAGATCCCAAAAACTTCTTCTTGCTCCTCCAAACAAATCACCAAAATTCTGTATATTCCAGTAATGACGGCTGGAAAAATCCTTTTAAATAGTCCGGAAATAGGTTTAGGGTTTTACCCGCACTTTTGCAAAATAATCCTTTCCAAAATACAACTTCACATATATAGGTCTAGTCTTGGAAATTCGACCAAAATTCATTTAAATTAGGATTTAAAGGAAAATATAATTCTAAATCTCAACCAATACTGTTCAAAACATCCAGAATATACATTTTTACATTTTAACCCTTAAAAATGTCAAATTTGCAAAAAGGTCCTTATTTTCTCAAAAATTGCAAATAGTTCCAATTAATTTCAGAAAAATCTGGAAAAATACTAAATAAATCCCAAATATTAAATAATGATTTTTCATGAAGAAAACTTAACTTTCAAATTCCTCAAAAGGTATTTACACGTGTTTTGCACGTGTACAAAAGATAAATCCTTTAGAAAATATTCATTAAATCCTCAAAATTCATTTAAATTCATTTTCAAATATTAAAAATAATATTTGAAAATATGGGGTTCTACATCACTCCCTCCTTAGAAAAGTTCTGTCCTCAGAACTACTACTAATGAGTCCAAACCACATACTCACAAAAGAAACAATATCTCGTAAATAGAACATAGTCCAAACAATTGCATACGACAATACAATCAAAATAGAAGGAATACAAATTACATCAATCACTGGTACAAACATTCAAAAGAATCACAATCACATAAAAGAAATACACTCATACAAAAAGCTTAGGGAAATCCTTCTGCATGCGATCCTCTGGCTCTCAAGTAGCCTCCTCGAACTGCTGATTCCTCCACAACACCTTGACCATAGGTATCACCTTGTTCCTAAGAACTTTCTCCCTACGGTCAACGATCTCAACAGGCTGTTCCTTGTAACTCAAGTTCACCTGTAGATCTTCAGGAATCTCTACCAACTGATGATTCTGATCTGGCACGTACTTCCTCAACAATGACACATGGAATACATCATGCACCTGTGCCAACTCCTCTGGAAGCTTCAATCTATATGATGTCTTGCCAATCCGCTCCATGATCATGTATGGACCAATATACCTTGGCGCCAACTTGCCTCCCTTACCAAACCTGATCACTCCTTTGGTCGGAGAAACCTTGAGGAAAACTGCATCCCCAACCTCAAACTCCAAGTCTCTTCGTCGAGTATCAGCATAACTCTTCTGCCGACTCTGAGCCTCAACCAATCTCTTGTGAATCGGCTCAATCTGCTCCGACGTCTGCTGTACGATCTCCGGACCATACATCTACCTCTCGCCAACCTCGTACCAACAAACAGGTGTCCTGCACCTCCGCCCGTACAAAGCCTCATACGGTGCCATCCTGATACTCGCATGGTAACTGTTGTTATAAGCAAACTCAACCAATGCCAAGTATCTCTCCCAACTACCACCGAAATCCATAACACAAGCCCTCAACATGTCTTCCAGCACTCGATTCACCCTCTCCGTCTGACCATCAGTCTGTGGATGAAACGCGGTACTGAAATCAGTTCTGGTGCCTAAAGCTGCTTGTAGGCTCTTCCAAAACCTTGAAGTGAACCTTGCATCTCTGTCGGATACAATCGACACAGGAACTCCATGAAGTCTCACAATTTCACCAATGTACAACTCAGCCAATTTCTCCATCGACCAAGTAATCTTCATGGCTAGAAAGTGAGCCGACTTAGTCAAACGGTCCACAACAACCCAAATCGAGTCATTGCCCTTCGAACTCCTCGGCAAACCCGTGATGAAATCCATACTGATATTCTCCTATTTCCACTCCGGAATGGGCAACGGCTGTAACAAACCTCCATGTCTCTGATTTTCTGATTTGATCTGCTGACAAGTCAGACACCTTGCCACAAAATCTGCTACATCCCGCTTCATACCAGACCACCAAAAGTGCTGTTTGATGTCCCTGTACATCTTCGTGCCTCCAGGATGAACTGACAACAAGGTACTGTGTGCTTCCTGCAAGATACTCTCTCTCAAATCTGCATTATTTGGAACACACAACCTCTCACCCAACCATAGAATTCCATCTTGGACACGAAACTCTGATAGTCTACCCTCTGAAACCTGTTGCAACATCTTCTGAATCTCTGAGTCTGATCTCTGACCTTCCACAATCCTCTCTCTCAAGGACGGCTGCAGCCTCAACTGAGCCAAAGATGCCCCTAAACCTTGCAGCACCACCTCGATACCTGCCTGATCGATCTCTGCTGCCAACTCACTTCGAGTAGTGATCAAACTTGATAAACTACTCTTCCTGCTAAGTCCATCAGCCACCACATTCGCCTTGCCCGGATGATACTTGATCTCAGGATGAATGTCTTCCAATACCTCCAACCACCTTCTCTGCCAGTGATTTAGATCCTTCTGTTGATAAATGTACTTCAGGCTCTTGTGGTCAGTGTACATGTTAACCTTCTCACCATAAACATAATGCCTCCACTGCTTCAAGGCATAAATAATAGCTGCTAGCTCCAAATCATGCGTCGGGTAATTCTTCTCATGCGGACGCAATTGCCTCGAACCATAAACAATAACCTTGCCTTCTTGCATCAAGACACAACCCAAACCTCTGAGAGACGTATCACTGTAGATATCATAATCCTTCCCAGCTTGCGGCAAAGCTAAGATAGGTGCAGTAGTCAACCTTTCCTTTAACTCAAGAAAACTCTCTTCACACTTATCAGTCCATACAAATGCCACATTCTTCCGGGTCAAACCTGTCAAAGGAACTGCAATCTGAGAATAACCCTGGATAAATCTTCTGTAGTAACCAGCTAAACCCAAGAAACTTCTGACTTCCTTCACAGACGTTGGCCTGGGCCAATCCTTTACTGCTTCAACTTTCTGAGGATCAGTAGCTACTCCCTCCTTAGAAAGAATATGACCAAGGAAAGCTACCTCAGACTTCCAAAACTCACACTTCGACAATTTGGCATACAAGCTATGCTCCTGCAATTTCTGTAATACTGCTGTCAAGTGCGTAGAATGCTCCTCCTCCGACTTTGAGTACACCAAAATATCGTCGATGAAAACCACCACGAAGGAGTCAATAAATGGCCTCAAACCCGATTCATCATATCCATGAACACTGCTGGCGCATTCGTCAACCCGAATGGCATTACCAAAAACTCATAGAGTCCATGACGAGTCCTGAAAGCTGTCTTACTCACATCTTCCTCCTTGACTCGAACCTGATGATACCCTGATCTCAAATCAATTTTCGAAAACATAGCTGCTCCTCGAAGCCTGTCGAACAAATCATCAATCAGTGGCAGTGGATACTTGTTCTGAATAGTCACCCTATTCAACTCCCGATAGTCAATGCACATCCTCATTGACCCATCCTTCTTCTTGACCAACAACACTGGCGCTCTCCACGGAGAAGAACTCGGCCTGATAAGCCCTTTGCTCAACAGCTCCTCAATCTGCTTCTTCACTTCATCTTGCTCTACAGGTGCCATCCTGTACGGAGCCTTAGAAATCGGTGCACTCCCCGGCTGAACATTGATGCAAAACTCCACATCTCTCTGCGGCGGTAATCCTGGAAAATCATCCAAGAACACCTTAGGAAAATCTCGGACAACCGGAATGCCCTTGACTTCATCTGATATTGCCATCTTGGATACCATTGCAGCCACCTTCGGAATCTTCTTCTTTCCTTGGAAAGTCACTGCGGGTCCACCTAGTGCTTTCACCAACACCTCCTTCTGCTTGCATTCAATTGTGGCATCATATATTGCCATCCAATCAATGCCCACGATGACATCCACTCCCAAGACTTGCAGTTCGATCAAATCGATGCCGAACAACCTCCCACAAATCTCGATATCACAGCCCTCGTAATATCGATCCGCAATCAACTCTTCACCTGACGGCGTTGCCACCGACAAAACCCTGCCTGGAAACAACTTAGGTTCCACACCTAAGATACTTGCAAAATTTGGCGATACAAAAGTATGCGATGAACCAGTATCAAATAAAACCCTTGCCTTTATTCCATTAATTAAAACAACTCCTGTTACAATAAGAATGATACTCAATCTTAAATTGTTCTCAAATAAAGGTTTTACTTATTACATTGATTTAAAATAAAAATCAAAATTCTTGCATACCCTGTATTACATCTTCCGAGTTACCCGCGTCATCCTCGGTTAATGCAAATACTCGCCCTTGCCTCTTCTGAAATTTGCTTCCACCGAAACCATCCTTCCTCGATTGTGGACAATGGGGAGTAGAATGTCCTGCCTGCCCACACTGGGAACAAATCTGTTTCGCCAACTTCGGACATGCTGACCTGTAATGTCCTGCCTCCTTGCAGTAATAACAAGTCACTCCCTGAGTTGCAGGTGCCTTCTGCACCGGATCACTGAACTTGGCCTGCTTCGCGGGGAATCCCTTCCCACTCTGACCTGATGCTGGCCTCTTTTCCGGTTCTATGTTTCTTGCTTCTTCTGGAACTGGTCCATGTCCTCCTCAGTCATAGCTGCTCTCCTGACCAGCTTGTCGAATCTTCTGATGCCCAACGGGATCATTCTCGACCTCAAGTTTGGCCTCAAGCCCTGCTCAAACTTCTTGGCCTTCTTCACCTCATCAACGACCAACTCTGGTGCATACCTCGAAAGCTGAGCAAACTTGGTCTCATACTCCCGCACGGTCATGCTGCCCTGCTGAAGGTTCAAGAACTCGGTCGCCTTCTTCTCCTAAACATCTAGGGGAAAGAAGCGATCCCTGAATTCCTCCAGAAAAGCTTCCCAAGTCAACTGCTGATCTCCCAAAGTCCTCTTCAGCGACTCCCACCAGACTCCAGCGTCCTTCTCTAGCTTCATCGTAGCCAACTTCACCTTGCTGGCTACCGGAGTCTCCGATACCTCGAAGATTGTCTCCATCTTTCTAATCCAATCATCAGCTGCGGTTGGATCAGATTGCCCCTCAAAGACTGGCGGCCTCATCCTCTTAAAGGACTCAATCTGCTTGATAGGGTCGGCGTTAACCAATCCCTGTCCAGCTCCCTGATTTGGCTACGGATTCTACTGCTGATTCTGAGCTTGTGCCAAATTGAATGCCATCAGCACATTCAGAGTCTGATACACCTTGGCGAATTCAGCCTCAAGATCAATTCCCGTTCCTCGAGAACTACCAGATCCATCCTCATTGTTACCACCATTCCTGCCCCTGGGTGCAACCATTCTGAATACTGCAAAACGAGGGAAAAGTTAGAGCATCACACACAATTCAAACTCACATCAATATCCTTTGGCAAAACCTCAATTGTATCCCAAAGGTAAAACATCATGTTTCAGTTCTATGTGACACTCACTCTTTAATGTCCACACCTAGGTACTCACACTCTAGTGTCCACACCTAGGTTATTTTTATGTCATGTTTAGTATTACTATTGAAGCATGCTCTGATACCAACCTCTGTAGCGCCCCGAATTTCTAATATAATAACTTAGAAAATACGTGGCACAATCCCAGCATCTACTTCAATATAATATTAAACACAACCAACACCACTAAAATTTTCAACTTTTATTACAACAATCTTTTACAAATCACAGCAGAACTCAAACAATATTTTCTGTCATTTACAACTCAAATTTTTTCAAAACTGCTTTTACAGATTTACACAAAACTCTTATGAATCAATTTATCTCAAAAACCAATTCAAGCATCCAACCTCCAACTCTAAGCAACAACCTGCAACATATGAGGCTAGAGATGATCCCTAACCCCCAAAACTAAAGGGGTTTGCCATAAATGGTGTGAGTGACATAAAAACAAACAAACAACATAAATGAACATACCTCATAAATTCTTAAACAACATGTAATAAATAAGAATATGGGAAGTAAGAAATGACAGGGAAACATGAAAACATCAAGTGGAACTAAACTAAGTGTCAGGTGTAGAAAACAGGAAATCCACAGGCATGAAAACCAAGTCAAGAAAACACAGTTTCTATATGCGGACTCTCTAATGCGTACTTGTCGAAGTCTATGCATCCCATTCTACATAGGTTCGGTGCAAGCCCTTAACGTCTCCACATCGTATGGGTTCAATCCCCGCCATGCAACTAATCTTAACACGATGACTACTACGAGATAAGATAAACTGTGAGAATTAGTCCATGCCCGATAATTCCGGAGATCAATTCCACACCACAAGTAACTACCGTGATAATTCCGGAGATAATCTCACACCACATGTATTCTACCGTGATAATTCCGGAGATATATCCCACACCACAAGTAATCTACCGTGATAATTCCGTAGATTAAATCTCACACCGAAACATTGACACATCATCACACGAATACCACATGTGCTTCGTCTCGACTCCGATAATTCCGGAGATCAATCCCACACCGAAAGCAACTACTTGGATAATTCCGGAGATATATCTCACACCCAAAGTAAAACACTTGGATAATTCCGGAGATAGATCCCACACCCGAAGTAAGATACTTCGATAATTCCGGAGATTAAATCCCACACCGAAAGCCATACTGAGGTACTTGACTCATGTTCTCGTTCATCATATTACCACTAGTGCCTGTCCTTATTACTTTTGGGTTAAATAATTACTCAACGAATCCCCTAGAGTGGTGTACCCTACCGGCCTAAATTCAAAACTGAATAACTGAATTGCCTCTATGGGCCTCAACAAAATAACTCAACACCGGTATACTAGGATCACGCACCTCTGGAGACTCAACTCAAATGTCTAAACCAAAGTTCCACTAACCAAGTGGCTCAACTGAATATCTTAAAATCAAATTCTTAACTGAATATCTTAGAATCAAATGCTTAACTGAATATCTTAGAATCAAATGCTTAACTGAATATCTTAGAATCAAATGCTTAACTGAATATCTAGTATAGACTGAATTATCTGAGAACCAGTCATTCAAAGGAACACTCAATTTACAAAAACTCATCAGTACCAGTCGACTTATACTATAGTAAGTCGACTGTCCAGAGGACAAATATCCAAAGTTTTACAAAATAAACTAAGTCATAACAGTCGACTTAAAAGAGAATCGGTCGACTTACCCGAGGTAAATTCCAAAAATTCTCAAGAAAACATTCTAAGTACATAAGTCGACTTAAAGAGGTCATGGTCGACTGTCCAGAAAGGACTGCAATAACTTTACAAAATAATTTTCTCAGTAAACCAGTCGACTGACAATAGTCTAAGTCGACTGTCCAGAACGAATTTTCAAAGGACTGAAGGTACAGCAGTAGGGTCGTACCAGTCGGCTGAATAGTAGACCAGTCGACTGTCGGCCTACAGTTTTCATAATTTAGATCTAAATACAAAATCAAAACTGGGGTTTTCTAAATATTCATTGTTCATGAAATAATTTATATTCAGGAAAAACGACAAATCTCAACAATTCCTATGGATACATTACTCAAAACATCAAATATGTCAAAACTCAAGTTCTCATGTTCTAGATTACTAATTCTTTCATTAGGGTTTCTCAAGACTAAATTCTTTCACGACTCTTAATCAAAATCTGATTTATAAACTCAATGTCCAGATGTTCAACCATCCGTTCATAACCATACTCAAATCTTAACATGCTTTTTAGCAACACAATTTTATAAACCAACATCTACTAGTCATTCATAGATTTTACATACATGGTCCAAACAACAACATTTGTTCACACGAATCATACCACAATATATGATCCATATCATTCACAACATCAAATCAAAACAATAGTGTCACTCTCATACATAGATCAAAACAACAAAATAATTTTATATCACTCACAAAATCAAAACAAAACAAAAACAATGTCACTCACCTTTGAATTGAGAAGATCCAACGAAAAGCCTTCCTAATTTGCTAGATCCCAAAAACTTCTTCTTGCTCCTCCAAACAAATCACCAAAATTCTGTATATTCCAGTAATGACGGCTGGAAAAATCCTTTTAAATAGTCCGGAAATAGGTTTAGGGTTTTACCCGCACTTTTGCAAAATAATCCTTTCTAAAATACAACTTCACATATATAGGTCTAGTCTTGGAAATTCGACCAAAATTCATTTAAATTAGGATTTAAAGGAAAATATAATTCTAAATCTCAACCAATACTGTTCAAAACGTCCAGAATATACATTTTTACATTTTAACCCTTAAAAATGTCAAATTTGCAAAAAGGTCCTTCTTTTCTCAAAAATTGCAAATAGTTCCAATTAATTTCAGAAAAATCTGGAAAAATACTAAATAAATCCCAAATATTAAATAATGATTTTTCATGAAGAAAACTTAACTTTCAAATTCCTCAAAAGGTATTTACACGTGTTTTGCACGTGTACAAAAGATAAATCCTTTAGAAAATATTCATTAAATCCTCAAAATTCATTTAAATTCATTTTCAAATATTAAAAATAATATTTGAAAATACGGGGTTCTACAAGCCAAACCTAGAGCTCTGATACCACTCAAAACCTTGTCACGCACTGCTTCCCAAAAAGAATACGGAATACGGTACGTGACTAAGCCTAACAGATAGTTTTCACCATCCATAAGTTGTACAGATCTTCTTAACTCATCATAATAGTAAATAAGGCAACATACTCAACTAGACATGCAAAAATAATCATAACTCAACAGTATTTATTGCATCAATAATAAATATCCCAATACATACTAGATCCGAAACAAAACAATAATCCTGGAACAATAAGCCCAAATACAAGTCACAATAAAATTCATAAAATAAAATAGTTCATCAAAACATTTAAGCAAATTATTCTAATTGCGCAGCTCAAAACTTTTGCTCACCAACTCCAATAGGCAATTGATCAGCAAAATCTGCTCATATAGCAATTACAAGGAAAATAGGAAAAACAGGAAAACATAACGCCCGTTAGATGCAAGTTCCGGGCCGCAAGCAATACAAATAAGAAAATGAAGGGAAACCTAATTAAATTAAACAGGTAATACTAATATGGAGAAGACGGAAATTATAACAGTCTACAAATGGCAGTAACAGAATAGTGATAATTGTAAGAGTGTAACAGTAACAGTGTGTCAACAGTAACAGTGGGTCAACAATAACAGCAGGTCAACAGTAACAGTGTATCAACAATAACAGTGGGTCAACAGCAATAGTAAACCAACAGTAACAGTAACAGGATGAGACAGTGAAAACAGTTCATTACTATCTAGGTAGCACTTCATGTGTCCCAGATTTTACCACATGCTTGCTACATCAAACAGTTTCGCTTTAAGATTTTGTAGTGAAACTTCTATAGGACAGTATATTCAGACAAACAGTAATAGTAACATCAACATCAAACAGGGTCATGGATCATACCCTCATGCATTCGGAGATAAACAGTAGGTACCACAGTAAACAGTGGGAAAAACGAGTTCCCTTCTGAATATGCATTTCTATATTGTCCACTACTTGATCTTTTCCCTTAAAAACCCCGGCTTGATTTCTTTTCATTATTAAAAAACAGGTGTGAACGAATAAAACAGGCTAAAGACATGGCAAGAACAAAGGATAAGTCTAAGATGAATAGAAAACACAAATGGTTGATAAAATAACTCATAATAGTCAAAACAACGAAACTTTCAGTTCTGGACAGCAAGACACTACTGTACAAAATTTGAGATTCCTGTCGCTACATAATAGAAAATCCAAGATCCGTTATAAAATCTAGAAACTAGACTCTCTGCCGATTCCAGCACATATATATAAGTCACATATCAGCCACGGAAACAGGGTTGAAAACAGTATTTAATACAGAAGTTATGTTCAGCTAGAAAATGCAAAATCTTGTTTATAAGCATGAAAATAGTTTAAAATCACCGTAATTAAATCTGAGAAAAATCCTGAAGATTCCCTAACATATCTATTCTTAAAATATAAAATATCATGAATTTATATTACAGATAGTATAGTCAACAAAATTGGAAAAACAGAGTAATGAAACAAAATCTCGATTCTGAATGTTCAGACACAGCAGTACCAAAACAGAGATAATGCATAAAATATAATTCAAAATCTAGATCCGTCAAAAGTATAATAAAATAGAAAAATCAAGCTACAGTTCATATTTACAAAGTTTTCATCAAAAATGAATAGAATCAGGTTGAAAATATAGTTCTATACTGAACAGCCTGCAGATTGAAAACATATCGATTGGTTTCATAAGCATGAAATGAGATACAAAAGTCATTAATTAATAGTACAAAAATTTGGGATTGATCCCAGTCATGTCTAAACATACTCAGCAAAATATAGAGTTCAAATTCTACATTTATATCAGTTTTAAAATAAAATATCTTACATAATACATAAAGTTCAGAATCTGGAATATACGATATGACTGCAATAAAATAGCAATAACTCGTGCATCGAAAATCGAAATTCAGATCCGTCGAAAGTTCTGAAAACTAGAAAACAAAGACTACGAATCATGTTCACAAACTTATTTCTTTAACTGATTTTAACAGGGTCAAAATTACTGTACAAAAATAGGACAGCAACAACCAAAGTTCTTTTATGCATTTTGTCAAACAACTTGATTACAAACGGTCCAATCTAAGATGTCATACACAACATGGGATATGTGGGTTACTCAAATCAGCATGGCATGTGAATCAAATAGTCCATAATGAGATAATACATCCAACAAACTTCTATGCAATAGTCATCTATAAC
Organism: Hemerocallis citrina; assembly: GCA_017893485.1. Lineage (NCBI taxonomy): Eukaryota > Viridiplantae > Streptophyta > Magnoliopsida > Asparagales > Asphodelaceae > Hemerocallis > Hemerocallis citrina. The sequence continues at coordinate 125,762,722 of CM030365.1, forward strand.
ATACGGTGTGTCACAAAGAACATACAGTCAAGATATCCACTAATCTAATTGTTTTCATGCTACGGGTGTCAACTATTGTAACTACTCATGAACAAGATGTGATGTCCATGGTTAACCTAACAAAATAGGATCTTCATGAGAGTACAAATATTTTCATACTAGATTACTTTCGATATTTAACTTGTATGACAAAAAGAACACATACAAGCTACTTGCCTGATATGAAGACGACAGAACGAAGAATAGAATAACGGGAATGGATCCTGAACAACGAACACACCGAAAAAGAAGCGAGAATACCCAAATCAAAACACGCGCACACAAAAGCACGTGCACATAAAGAGACAGCAGTCGACAATAACAAGACAACAGTAGCACCAACAGGAAGACGACGATGGCACGGAGACTAGGGCACGACAGCGACGATGGAAAGGGGTAGCTGGGGTCTGCGGCGTTGCTCAACCACAGAGAGGACGAAGGCAGCAATGCTCGGCCTATGGGTGGGTGCACAGCAGAGAGGAAACAAGAGGAAAGGGGGTGATCGGGATGGGGGTCTCCGGTGTCGGTAGTCACAGACGACGACAGCGATGGGAAGAGAGGAAGTCGGGGGTAGGTCGAGAGTTAGGGGAGAGAGAGGGTGACCGCTAGAGAGAGAATAGTATTAGGGTTTGGTGATTAGGGTTAGGGTTCAATTAGGGTGTTTATATAGAAACAATATGGGTTTGGGCGAATAGGGTAGTATCCAATAGGAAGAAAAGAATTCAATAAGAGACAAATAGGCCATGAAATAGGTTTAAACAATAGACGAGATCAAAGACAAATTTGTGGATCAAATAAATGAGAATATTAGGCTGAATCAACCAGAGAATGAATCACAAGGAGAACAACACATAATACAAAAGGAAGGGAAAATAAATACAACAAAAAATAAAATGAAATAAATCCAGGACTTTATTAAATAAATTAAAAATACAATAATGAGCAATAGGGGTTATAAGTCCCTAAAGAGCCTAAGTCACCCATCACTCCTCAAGTCACTCCTGACCTTCATGAATTTGTAGATGTGTTTCCTGCTGATCTCCCGAACCAGTTACCTCCGCTGCGTGACATCCAACACGCCATTGATCTGGTTCCGAGAGCGAGTCTTTCTAACTTGCCACACTATTAGATGAATCCGATAGAACATGTTGAGTTGAAAAGGCAAGTTGACGAGTTATTGGCTAAGAGCTTCAATAGAGAAAGCTTAAGTTCTTGCGCAGTTCCTGCTCTATTGACGCCAAAGAAAGATCAAACCTGGCATATGTGTGTGGACAGCCGTGCCATAAACAAAATCATGATGAAGTGCCATTTTTCCATTTCTCATTTAGATGACATGTTGGACATGATGTCTGGTGCCACAATCTTTTCAAGATTGACCTTAAAAGTGGCCACCACCAAATACGTGTTCATCCTAGTGATGAATGGAAGACCGTCTTCAAGACTAGGGCTAGCCTGTACGAATGGATGGTCATGCCGTTTGGAATGACGAATGCCATGAGCATGTTTATGAAAATCACGACACAAGTACTTCGTCCTTTTATAGGCAAGTTCCTTGTTGTGTACTTTGACAACATTCTCATTTAGAGCTGATCCATTGGGCAACATCTTGACCATTTAAGACAGGTCTGCGGTGTTCTTAGAAATGAAAAACTTTATGCTTGTCCTGCCAAATGCACCTTCCTTTCTGATCAGACTATCTTTCTAAAATTTATTATCTCCGCCAGAGGAGTATCCGCTGACCCAAAAAAGATACGAGTTATTATTGAGTGTCCTGTGCCCTGGAACATACGTGATATGTGGAGTTTTCATAGTCTTGCCACCTTCTATCTTGGTTTGTGCAAGGATTTAGCACCATCATGGCTCCGATAACCAAATGTTTGAAGAAAGGTGAGTTGTCTGGTCGAAAGCAGCATGAAAGTCTTCGAAGAGATCAAAGAAAAAATGAATTAGACACCTGTCATGAGATTTTCTGATTTCACTAAAGTCTTCAAAGTAACGTTTGATGCTTCTGATATTAGTGTAGGTGGAGTCCTTAATCAAGAGAGTCACCCTGTTTCCTATTTCAGCGAGAAGCTGGATAAGGCAAAACAAAAATTCCACTTACGATAAGGAATTTTATACGGTAATTCAGTCACTTCGCTATTGGCGACATTACCTCCTACGACAAGAATTCATCATCTTCTCAGACCATGAGGCCTTAAGATTTCTCAAATCTCAACAAAAGCTTCGAGACATGTTCGATGGGTAGAGTTCCTACAAGAATATTTGTATACCATTAGGCAATAGAAAATGGTTAATAATAAGACTACGGATGCGCTAAGTCGTTGTCACATGATCTTATCCACACTACACACCAAAGTTATTGGTTTTGAGAGATTAAGGGATAAGTATGCCTCGTGTCTAGATTTTTACGAAGTCTACACTTCTTTAAAGGATGGCATCACTCAAGTGATAGATTACTATTTCCTAAAAGATGATTACCTCCTCTATCGCTCTAAATTATGCATTTCTAGTACATTCTTACGAGAGTATCTTGTTTGGGAATTGCACACTGGTGGCCTTGCTGGGCATAGCAAGACCATTGATGCTTTAGAACATCGGTTTTATTGGCCTAAACTTAAAAAGTATCGACTTGTTAACATGTGTCATACTTGTCAGCTTGCCAAATAACAAAAACAAAACATAGGCCTATATACTCCCTTACTTGTTCCTAGTTTTTCTTGGGAAGTTTTCAGCATGGATTTCATGTTAGCCTTACCGAAGACAAAAGAAACATGATTCAATTCTTGTCATCGTGGAACGTTTTTCTAAAATGGTTCACTTCTTCCCATGTTCAAAAACTTTCGATGCATCTCGTGTAGCTCAAATCTTCTTCTTGATAATGTTGTGAAGTTACATGGGTTGAAAAAAATAATTGTGTCCGACAGGGATGTGAAATTCACGAGTTACTTTTGAAAGACCCTATGGCACAAGATGGGAACAAAATTGAAATTCACATCAGCTTTCCATCCACAGACTGATGGATAGACTGATGTTGTCAATCGGAGTTTTGGAATCTCTTGCGTACTCTTGTGGGAGAAAACTTAGAAACTTGTGACTTAAAATTAACTGTTGTTGAATTTGCCTACAACACATCAAAGAATTGAATCACCGGCATGAGCACATAAAGTTGTGCATGGTTATCGTCTTAGGCAGCCCATACATCTTGTTCCCATGTTAGAACATCATAGAGTCTCAAAGTCTGAATCTATATTTACATCTCCCATTCATAATTTGCATAGAGAAATTTCAAAAAAAATTAATGAGAACAGTTTTAACTATAAGTTAAGTGCAGATTCTAGAAGACAATTTAACACTTTTGATGTTGGTGACGAGGTGATGGTTCGGATTCGTCCGGAACGGTTTTCAGCTGGATCCGTTAAGAAATTGAATGCACGTACTGCAGGTCCGTTTAAAATTGTGCATAAAATCAATGATAATGCCTATGTCGTTGACCTTTCTAAAGATTTTGGCATCAGTAAGACTTTCAATATTGAGGATCTAGTACCTTATGAAGGTCCAGAATTTAACTTAAATCTTCATTCAAACCTTCATTCAAACCCTAACCCTAATCCCCAACCCTAATTCCTAAATCTTCATTCAAACCCTAAACCCTAATCCTCACATCAAAAGAATGAGCTATGGAGGAGTACAACGCTATTGACTTCGATGATTGGCATATTCTTCCTTTCCATCCGTGGCGGCGACACTTTCATCGAACCTGTTAATTTCTTTCCATTCCTCTATTACTTGTGGTAATGTCTATTATCTCTAGAATCTTATCTGAATCTTCTGTTGTCCACAAATATTGAGCATGTGTGCTTCTATTTGTCAAATAGCGAACGAATCACTACTGAATATCTGACTTGCTAAGAATGCTTAAGTATAATCATTCATTCTAGGCTAGAATCTTTAATTGAGACTGTTAACTTATTCCATTTTTTGAAAATCTATCAAACTTATCACTAGTTTTAATTTTTAACTTAATCGGCACTACTTGTTTGTAAACTTAATCTTTTAATATTGTTGAAATTTCTCTATCTATGGTTAAGTTTACATCACTTCACCTCCCTCACCTTCTCACCTCATCTCCATCCTTCTTTCTTTTCTCCCTTTTCACTTCCCTCCACACTCTCGCTCCTCCATCATCCTCATCTCCTTCGAAGGCTTCCACTTTTGCTATCAACTCAAAACAACGACCCCCAGCATCTATTGCCTCATCGTCAACGGAACCTTCTCCTTCCTCGGCCTTGTCCCCGTTTCCCAACCACTACATTGCCGCTTAGCTATTCCTCCCTCACCACAACATTGTCTCCAACTACTTAGACATCTTTACCATGGTGGCATAGAGAACAGATATGGGAAACCGTAGCTAATAATCGTTAATTATCCGTTCTCTATTTTATTTCTTATGCATTTGTATTTCATTTTGGCCTTTGGCGTATTTCATTTTGGCCTTTGGCATGGACTTTAAGGGCCATGATTGATTTTTGTTCTTTTATGGCTTCGACACTATTGTACTCTATTTCAGTTATTTATTGAAATGCAATAGATCGCCTCTTCGGCTTGTCTATTGACTCAAAAATAAAAAAAGGGAACAAGAGTAAAAGAGACTTTTCATTATTGTAACTAAACTGAAAAAAAACTAATAGGGTTGGGGCTTTTTTTATTGAAATACAACTTGTTTTTTTTTGTTTTTGTTAGATGATAGATTAGTTTAGTCCCACATTGAATAATGTATTGGTTTAGTATTCTCTTGTCTCCTACATGTATGAGTCTTATTGTACTCAGTTTAATCAATCAATAAAAAGAATATTTTTCTATTCCTAATTCTAACATGGTATCAGAGCCAATAATCCTATAAGGCCTATACTAATTTTATCCTCGTCATCGAGGTGGAGTGGTTCTCGTCTTCATCGAAATCACTCCACCTCCTGACACCTCCTGACATTCCTCTCTGGATCTTGATCAAAACCCTAATCTCCCCCAAAACCCTAAATCTCCAAAACCCTAACCGTCATCAAACAATAAGATAAAAAAAAAAGCAAAAAAAAAAAAAAAAAATCCTAGCCGTCATCCTTTTTCCTCTCCCAATCAACTCCTCCAAATCTACCAACAAACCATAACCCTAGTTTTCTTCAATCTTTAATGGAGAACTACGGTTATTCGTCCTCTTATCCCGATACCGGCGACTCCTCTCCTCGCTCACGTGAGATCGAGTGCGACTTTGCCGCCGCCACCGCCGGATGGGACGATCTCTCGCCGCCACGTGTCAAACTCATGTGCAGCTACGGCGGCCGCATCCAGCCCCGATCACGTGACAACCAGCTCGCCCTCGTCGGCGGCGACACCAAGATCATCGCCGTTGATCACAACACCCGATTCCCGTCGTTCCTCGCGAAGCTGGTGTTGCTGTACGGATCCGATGACGTCATCCTCAAGTACCGGCTTCTAGGTGAGGATCTCGACACTTTGATTTCCGTGACGAACGACGAGGATCTCGAGCACATGATGATCGAGTACGATCGGCTCCACCATCTCGGATCCAGACCCATTGTGAGGCTCTGGCTCTTCCTCTTCCCTGCGATGGGGAAAGGGGGTAGTCAAGATCGGGCGAAGTCAGTTGCCGCTCACCGGCGGAGCCAGCATTACCCCCCACAGGCAGCTTCTTCTCCTACCTCTGCGTCGTCTTTGGTTCCTCGACGCTGCCTCCACCAGCAGTGCAACCTCTGTAGCAACCCTTTTCTCCTTTTTCCTGCTCTCTGTTTCGATCGGGATTGGATCTGTTGAGATCCAATTTTTCCAATGGTGGAATTTTGTTGTTCCGTGTTCGGGGATAGAAGCAGATCATTGCCACAGCCTTCTTGTTCCTGATCTGTTTTTCGATTAAGCGGTTTTTTGGTGTTTCGTGTTTGGGTCCAAGAGGGGATCTAGCTGTGGTACTACTGTCTCAGAGTCTTTAAATAAATAAAAAAATCTTACAGATTCTTGTGCTTCTACATCCAGATCGTCAACTTACTCCGGTTGATCGATCGTAAGTTTGAGAGGGGGTGTTATCAGCATCCAGTTCTCAGTTATCGACAATTCTCAAGTCAGGGATGAGATCCCAGCATCGACTATGTCTTAATTCAGGGGTGAGATCCCAGCATCGACTATGTCTCAAGTCAGGGGTGAGATCCCATCAGTCTATTTCTCAGTTCAGGGGTGAGATCCCAGCATCGACTATGTCTCAAGTCAGGGGTGAGATCCCATCGGTCTACTTCTCAGTTCCGTCACATGCGCTATCAAGCGTCGTTTCTGCATCACAGTTTGTCGTTCTTTCCATATCAAGATCGTCAGTATTCCAAACTCTTGTTTCTTGAACCAACTTGAGTTTGAGAGGGGGTGTTAGATGATAGATTAGTTTAGTCCCACATTGAATAATGTATTGGTTTAGTATTCTCTTCTCTCCTATATGTATGAGTCTTATTGTACTCAGTTTAATCAATCAATAAAAAGAATATTTTTCTATTCCTAATTCTAACAGTTTTGTTTATTTTTTGTTTTTTTGTATTTTTTATTCAAAATTGAAAACGTTTGGAGGGGGTGGGTGTGGGTGTGTGTGTGTGTGTGTGGGGGGGGGGGGGGGGGGGGGGGGGGGTTTACCCTTTAATTTATTCTTAACTTCTTGCTGAATACTACTATATGTATGCATGTCTACGCACACTCAAAGATCCGTTTAGTGACAGCTCTCAACGGTTGGATCCAACTTATAGTAAAGGGATGAGATCATATATACACACACATACATACATATATGCATGTGTACCTGCAAGCATTAAGTACGGAGATCATGATGAAAGGTGTTTGGCTATCTAATGATTTATTAACAACGTATGGCGTAACTTTCCTCATATAGATTGAAGGCTTAATTTTCTAAGTATTCTTAGATAATCCAAATGCTAGTCTTTCGGATCAAAATAAGGAAAGATAAAATCAGTTATTGATTTACCTTCTCCTGATAGTGGCATCCACTTGCTGAAGACTTTCTCCTCATTCAAGTATTCTAATGCGGGATTTTATATCATAAAGCTAAATAATACACTTGTTTGTAGGCTAAGAAAAATTGTTCTATTCAATGAAGTTATTTTCATGACATGTAGGAAGAATTTATGGTAGTCTCGATTGACTTATTCCTAACATGACGCTCACTAAGTGAATGAATTTATGGCAGTTTTGGCTCGAGAATTCTATGGTATGATCCTATATTATAATGCCTAAATAAGACAATTTTGCAGGCTAAGCAAATTGCATTATACTATGTAAGTCTTTTTTCCCCATGTATCGTAGGAAGATGTCCAACTCATGAAAGAAACTGGATTGGAAGGCTATAGGTTCTCTATCTCTTGGTCAAGATTGATTCCTGGTACAATAAATTTTTATTTTTAATTTTCAGTTGTGACCACTGTTTCCTATTCTTCTGTTAAGCATTGGTACGATCACTTGTCACTTAAAAATGATTTTGCAGGTGGAAGAGGCAAAGTTAATCCCAAGGGTCTTGAGTACTACAACAATTTCAATAATGAATTAGTAAGCCATGGTATGGTTAAAACTTAAAAGCAATTTATATGTAGGGGTTACTATGATAAGTATGTAGATATGGTAGGATATCTGTTGAGTAGTCTTTGAAACATAACGCACTTAAATCATATTGGATTACCTTGTTCAATCTCTTATAATTATAACACCCAGAATCCATTCATAAATGTAATCTGCTATCACTAAATCATTTAAAATAACAATTGTGTTAGTGAGAATCAAATAGCGAAGAAAAATCATATGCCAAGAATGAAGTTCTTCTAGTATTTCAGAATATATTTCTCCTTCAGAATCGTCGCAATTAATCAATAATACTTTTACATGCAAATTCTGTTCCTCCTTCAATAAGTATGCCAATGTAATTAACAAATTGTTTGAAAATAAAAACTAAAAAAAAGAGAACGTATACTAATCATGAAAGCCTAGTAAAAGTCCAACATCCTGCATTGCCTGTGAGACTCTCTACAGTGAAGCACAGTTGATTACCTGCCATGTATACAAATGAGAACGTGCTAATCAGTTTCTGTTCTCCCTTTTCCTTTTGAGACAAATGATGGAAAACTAATTTTATATTTCACTGGTAAGGTTTAGTTAAAACTAATACTCAGATACAAAAATCACACGAGGAAACAGCATGCAAAAGCTCCCCAAGGAGAAAAGTACGCAAGCCGTCAATGCAGACATACATTCCATCCCTTTATGAAGGTCTCAAACCAACATCTCATGGTCCATCAATTTTTTAGTCGTGTTGAAAATCCTCCTTCCATTCGTGGTGGGTAAAGGTGCCTGGGTCTACTTGAATTGTATTTCCATATACTGCTGCATGTGAAAAATCTGCAATTGTCTATTTCAGCCTAATCCTGACCAAAATTGAATAGAAAGATAAATTAATTGATTTTGTTCTTGTCATAAATTTCAATTAACCACCCCCAGTTGAAGGGATTTGACATTTAACCCACCGATTCTTTTTCCGTAATCATTAAGCTACCCTCCGTTAGTAAAGTTAGTCAATAATCCATCCTTTGTCAGTTTACACTATTACATGTATAATTTGAACAATTTCATGCCTAATCTACCCATTCTTAATTTTTGAAGTGTTTGATTTTTGAAATTTAGGTTTTTAATAAAATTTTTGAAGAAAAGGATTTAAATTTTAAATACATTCGAGTATGATGAAGTAAAGGAAACAAAGCGAATACAGTTATTTTCACTGTCATTATTATTATTATTATTTATTATTATTATATTTTTTGTCATTTTTATTAGTATTATTGATTAGTTAGATTAAGAGTAGGGTAAAACATATGTTTCACCCCCTAATCTAATGGTGTTATTACATCAGAGGGTAATTTTTTACCAAGAACTAAAGTTAGGGTGGCTCATTGTCATTGATGGCAAAAACAGTATCTGGTAATTATGTCAAAGGGCCAAAACTGAGGGTCGTTTTGTGAAATTTACCCATTCTAATATCCCTACCCGATGATATTGAGCTGAAGTTGGGAAACCCTTATATTTGCAAGAACCATAGCACCTCCTTCCAAATACGATTTCTTTATGAACAACATATCGTTCTTTGTTTCTACCTCGTTTGCCCATAGTACACATTTCACAATGTTATCACAGATTTCACTTTTATGGGGACTTCACCTTCCCAATAACCAATGCATACCTCCAAAACAAAGTCTGTTCTATACTAGATACTAGATCAGCATTCCATGTGCTACGCTAGAACCAGATAGTGGGGTTTCTCTTAGCAGCCCGGGCTTCAGATCAAGTTGAGTCATGGAACTTCTAAAATCGTGCTACTTCTGATTTTAGATTACTTATTAATGCTTTAGTAAATCATACATTAATCATGCAACTTTTCTCTTCCTAAGAAAAATTTCATTTTCCATCTGTTGCCGCTTGATTGGGGTGTGGGGACAACGGATGAGATTTGTAGGTTCGTGAAGAACTCACACAGGTTCACCCCTTCTTCTTCCTTTCTGATTTGTTGACTCCTTGGTGCTCCTTGAAACCTGCACAAACGTTCGAGACACCGGGATGGATCCCGGCAACGAACCCTCCGACGCTCAAGTCAATACACGGAAAAAGTGAAGAGAAAAGAGCTTAAGTGTGCAAAGAGTGATCACCTTTAACAGTAGGAGGTAAGGGGGTTTTTAGTCCCCAAGGGGATCTCTTTCAGGATAAGAGTGAATCTCTACTTCCCGGTGTGGCAAGATAAGGGTGGTTATAACCACCTCCTCTAGATCAGGGAGAGCCAGGATTTCCTCCAATCCTGTTGAACTGGCCCCTAATGGGTTCAGACCCGTTCTCAATTGGCTAGATCCGTTCATGAGTTAGCGGGTCCAAGAGGAGGGACCCGGTTTCCAATTCAGACCCGTCTGTGGGCGAAATTACCGTCTTGCCCTTGGGACTTTGAGATTCGTGCCCACTTTGAATAGTTCCGATTTAATCCCATTTTTAGCCATATCACCATCCAAGTTATTGAAGCCTAGTAGTTTGTTTTTTTTTTTTAAGGAAAATGTAGAATCTGGCCACCCTGTTTCATTAAAAAGAGCTTAACAAAACAAACCCAGAGTACTGGGCCCAAGTACAAACTACAGACAGAAAATAAAACATACATAAAGCAACATGACGCGTACAAACAACAAATTCCTCCAACAACCCTAAAGGGTGGGCCGACAAAAGCTCGGTCCATCAAAATTGCAAGTACGTCAATTTAATTTCCCACAGTGCCTCCACGGCACATGCACACCCACCTGAACTAAGTCTGGCAGGATTTTATCGCCCGCCGATCCTTACCTTCACCTCGCTGGAGGGACCCCATCTTTAGGCCTAAGCCCAATAGATCGAAAACTGACCCCACGGCACATGCACAGCGATTGCACCCTCCCACCATCTCCACCACTCATCCTACGAACATGCCAGTAGCTCCCACAACCGCTGCGAAAGAGATAGTCGCGAAGAGAATACCTTCAGCTCTCACACGATAGCGCTTTCTTCTGCGATTTCTCACCAAACAACTATCTCGCTCACCCCACCAAACACCACGCTCCATGAGGGAACCGTGGAGAGGATACCTTCACCTCTCTGAGCTCAATCTCTCTCTGGTGATTTCTCACCACACAGACTTATCTCGACTCACACTCCCAATCCGAGAAAAGAGGCGACGCTGTCACGAGCTGGTGTCCAAAGCTGGAGAAAGTTCAATAGCCTGATAGTAGGCATTGTGAAAACTGTATCGGCGATATCATAGGACACTCTAGACCAACCATACAAAAACCCCACAACCCATCACCCCCAACACCAACAAACAACCGACCTGGCCCTACGGACCCCAAACCGAACCACCGACCTCGCACACTTGAACCCCAGATCCATGGTGTTCGCGACAATAGGCGCGAGAGGATACTCTGGCGCGACATAGTCGCTACGCAACAGTTGAGGCAAGCACCCCGGAAGCTGAGACAAGTGAGCGCCCAGCATGAAGGGACTCCATCTTTGAGCCTAAGCTCCACAATCGGTCTCATGGGGGTAAATTACTAGTATATAATAAGCAGTCTCATGGGGGGATACCGTCTTCGGACCCTAGCCCCACAACCGAACTACACCGCAAACATCACAACTAGACATACCCAATCTAGACAGCTCCACCAACCCCTAAACAACTAAATACCCTGCCGTCTCGCACTACGGCACAGCCAAGCACATCCCCGGTTTCTTCGCACGCACTACCAACCTTCGAAAAACCAAATTATAGCCGCAGATCGCCGTGATTCGTCCTAAGACCGTGGACATGGTGGCAAGTACGAAGAACAACCGGTGAAACACAAAGCTAACCAATCTAGCTATTACTACTTCAAATTCGTACACGATTTCTATTTGTTCAGGGAAGACTTCACGGCATATGCCAATGTGTGCTTCAGAGAATTTGGTGATAGGGTTTCCATTGGAGTACCATTAATGAAGCTAATATCTTTGCAACTGGTGGTTATGATAATGGATTTTCCCCTCCCAACAGATGCTTTCATCTCTTTGGCAATTGTTCCCATGGGAATTCTGTTTTAGAGCCGTACATTGTGGCCCATAATTTATTGCTTGCTCACAGCTCTGTTGCTTCTTTGTACAAGAACAAGATTTGCCCGTGGACACGTACCTACGGCACGTCTTCAGAAGGATACAAAATGCAAAAAGCCCGGTTTACAGTAAAACAATAATTATGTAGCTAATTATGAATAGTATGACAATAATTAGTTGTAAATAAAAGTCCATATTTTCATTAGTATATGTTAAAAAATAATTATGAATGGGGGTGTAAAATCTAATTTCTTAGAACTTTAAGTCATTAAGTGTGGAAAATGATGAAATTTAACTGTTGAAGAGATATTTGATATTTTCAGTATAACATGTGCAACAACAAAACAACAAAACGTAAAAATTCTAAAAATTTACAAATCTGAAATCTTAATATCTAAAATTTCAAGTAAATAAAAAAGAATGGGAGAGATGGAGAGAGAAATATGAAAAAGTGAAGAGAGAAGAGAGAGATAGTAATAAAGTAATGAGTTTTTTAGTTTTGGAGGGGGGGGGGGGGGGGGATTTGGTTTTGAAATTTAAAATTTTGAGAAAAAAATGTGTTTTGTGAAGTTAGATCTGGACCTTTGATTTTGAAAGGATTGAATGTGAGCCACTTGATAGCTTTCTATGCGTTTTATTATATAGATAAGTACCAGGTATAAATTTCCTCATACAAAATTTCGCGCATCTTTTACATATTATCGTAATTATCCGTGTTTGTCAGGTCACATTTTTTCAGTTAACATTTAAGGATAGTAAATTTTTAATAAATTAGATTCACTTTATAGATTTATCAAATGTTATGATAATTTTATCCACTGTCATGTTTAATCATCTATAGTGGCATTGCATTGTAAAATTTGACATAATATGGGTAGTCTGATGTATTGTATTAAGAGAAATGATACCATGATACTCTAACTGCAACTCCAAGTTGTCACTGTCATGATTGGTTCACTTACAAAACGAAGGTGGTTTTGACTAACTACATCTTTATTTTTCCCTTTTAAAATTATCCATGAACCAATTATGTGTGCGACTTGAAAAAATAGTTGCATTTTGAGTGGCATACTATTATTTCTCTTGTACTAATTAATATATGATTTGAAATTTAGAATGTGTTCGGTTTCTTGTAAGTGAGTGTTACAAGTGTAAGTGCAAATAACAATGTAAAAGTACATATCAGGATTGCATCCAATTATTGCACTTCAAACTTGTTTTTTTAATTGAAATACCAATTCGCTCCAAAATTTATAGAATTTGGAGGAAAAAGTTTTTAGAATAAAAAAGCTTGGATGCAATGATTGGATGAGATCATTGTTAGATATTATAGTCCCATATTGGTGGTAGAGTTGCTTTGATATCCGTTCACCTCCTATATATAGGTGGTATTGTACTTGGTTAAACTCAATTCAATATTCAGTATTGTCTTCATATCTCTCTGATTTATCTTAACATGGTATCAGAGCCAAATATCCAAATTTTTCCTTCTTAAATTTTTCTCCACAAAAATCCTCAAATTCCAACTGCAAAAGTTATACAAATTTCTTTCCAAAAAAAAAAAAAAAAAAAAAAAAAAAAAAAAAAAATTCGAAATCCACTGTTCATCTTCCTCAACAGCCATCGGCAAATCGAAATCCATCGTCCAGATCGTCATCTCCGAAGTCGGATCCATCGTCCAGACCTCGCCTCTCCAATTTCTTCCTCACCGCCGCCACTGCCGCGTCCTAGACCCCACCTCACTGCTGCCTCATCGCAGCCCCTTTGTCTTCCTCGCCTCGACCTCACCGCTGCACCTGCGCAGCCGCCCTCTTCAACAGCCAGCCTTCGTCCAGCTCTTCCCAGTCTTCGTCCCAGTCTTCGTCCACCAGCCGAGATCCAACGAACCCACCACCAGCCGCGTCCAGATCTTCAAGCATCATCACCGTTCTTCCCTCTTTCTTCAAACCCTAACTCTTTACTGTATTTTTTTTTTCTTCTTTCTTTACTGTTTTTTTTTCTTTACATTTGATCGTCAGATCCAAAATAATAATAATAATAATAATAATATATTATTATTATTATTATTATTATTATTATATATATATATACAGGTCCTACAAATTGATGGCATCTCAGTCCCTCCCACAAATTGATGCAACCACCACTCGTTCCTCCTCCAGATTCAACAAACAGCAGCGCCATTTTCAGTCTTCCTCCGGCCTTCTACATTCTCCTTACATCACTCAACACCATACTCCACCTCTACTTCCGCCACCAGTAGCACCGCCCTATCCCCTACCCCGATCCAGGCACCAGCAACATCTCCCTCCACATTGTGCTCTCAGTCATAGCAGCGATAGTCGTGTTTCTCCTCGCAGTGCTTCTTCCCTCACATCTTCGGCCTTGTCGTCTCCTGCTTGGGCTAATAGTCAGCAATGCCTCACTCAGCTGGAACTACAGCTCATGGGTCAGTCTATCAATGCTGGCTCCTCTGCTCCTGCCCTTTCTGCCACTCCCGGTATGAATTCGTTCTGGATTTTAGATTCTGGTGCATCACATCATCTCACTAGTAATCAGACACTATTCACCACCTGCACAACACTTTCCTCTCACTCTCCATCCCTACACACAGCTGATGGCTCACCACTTCTTATTACACATTCAGGAACAATTAACTCTCCTACTCTCACATTACCATATGTTCTCTATGCTCCTCATTTATCAATAAACCTTATTTCTATTAGTGCATTGTGCGATAGTGGCCTTGTCGTCACTTTTGACTCTTTAGGTTGTTCTATTACTGATTCCTCCACCGGTGAGGAGTTTGGACGTGCTAGTCGTCATGGTCGTCTATATTATCTAGATTTTCTTCGTGCACATCACTCTCCTTCTAGTTTTGCCGGTATTGTTTCCTCTGATGCTGATCTGTGGCACAGACGTTTAGGTCATATTGGTGCATCACGACTTCAGACTATAGCTCGTAGTGGTGCCCTTGGTTCTCTCACTTTTAAATATTTATCTGATTGTCAGGGTTGTCACTTGGCCAAACACATTGCCCTACCCTTTAGTCACAAAAGAACTTCTGAAACCACTCACCCTTTTCAACTTGTTCATTCTGACATATGGGGACCCTCTCCCATACCATCGTGGAAAGGCTATCTCTATTATGTTACCTTCATCGATGACTTTACTAGACATACATGGGTTTTTCTTATGCGTCAGCGATCTGAGATACCTGATATCTACCGGGTCTTTACAACCATGATTCACACTCAGTTCGGTGTACACATTATGAATTTTCGATCGGACGGTGCACGTGAGTACACTTCTACCACTATGAGAACAATCCTTCAGTCTCACGGCACCCTGTTTCAGCAATCATGCCCTCACACACATGAGCAAAATGGTGTAGCTGAACGCAAGCATCGTCACATCCTTGAGACGGCTTGGGCTCTTTTACTCTCCTCTTCTGCTCCTCGTTCATTCTGGGCTGAAGCTATTATGACCTCTGTTAGTCTCATCAACATTACTCCCTCGTCTGCCCTAGCTGGTACGACGCCTTACGAGGCTCTTTATCATTCACCTCCCGACTACAGTATGCTCCGTACCTTTGGATGCACCTGTTACGTCCTTCTCCCTCCTACTGAGCGCACGAAGCTCTCCGCTCGTGCTGCTAAGTGCGTTCACTTAGGTCTCAGTCCTGAACACAAAGGTTATCGTTGTTTTGATCCATCCGCGGGTCGTGTCCGCATTTCTCGACATGTCTCCTTTGTGGAAGACTCCCCTTACTATCTGACCCCCCCTGAGGATACTAGATTTCTCGATTCCCCAGTTGTTGCTAGCCCCCCGACTTTACCTTCCCGCATTCCTTTTGATCCCACTCCTCTGGCTCCATTCACATCTCCTGCAGTCCTTACACCTGTTGTTCCCCCTACTGAACCTCCACCTGCATCCCCACAGCAGCCAGCACCCATCCCACCTACTTCCCCACTAACACATGCACCCACTCCACCGTCCTCACCCCTACACCCTGTCAGTCCACCACCTCTTCGTCACTCTACCCGTTCCAATTCTGGTATCCCTCCGGCACGTTATACACCTGATGCCACTGGTCCTTCTGACCAGTTTGGTTTTGCCACCCTAGCTTCCTACTCACCACAGTTTCATGCATATCTCACTGCTATACACTCTACACGTGAGCCCAGAACCTATCAAGACGCAATTCAATATCCTGAATGGAGGAAAGCCATTGCAGAGGAATTCAGTGCATTTGATCAGACTGGCACTTGGGATGTTGTTCCTCTACCAGAGGGCGTTCAGCCTATTAGCTGCAAGTGGATCTTCAAGGTCAAATATCAACCTGATGGATCTATTGAGCGGCACAAGGCCCGTCTAGTGGCCCGAGGGTTTACTCAGGAGCATGGCATTGACTATGATGAGACCTTTGCTCCCGTTGCACAGATGACTACTGTTCGCACCCTTCTTGCTGTTGCAGTCATCCGCCGTTGGCCATTATACCAGATGGACGTGAAGAATGCTTTTCTTCATGGTACCTTATCTGAAGTAGTTTATATGCATCCTCCTCCTGGCCTTACTACTCCTCCTCGTCATGTTTGTAGACTTCGTCGTGCTATATATGGTCTGAAACAGGCCCCTCGAGCCTGGTTTGAGTGCTTCCGGCTTGTCATCACCAAGGCTGGCTTCCGTCAGAGTTCACAGGACCACTCTATGTTTATACGGTCATCACCGCAGGGGAGGGTACTTCTGCTACTGTATGTTGATGATATGATCATTACTGGGAATGACTCCACCGGCATTGCATCCACCCAGAAATACCTTCACCAGCAGTTTCATATGAAAGACCTTGGTAAGCTACGTTACTTTCTGGGTTTAGAGATTGCTCATGGATCTGAGGGGATACTCATTTCTCAGCAAAAATACACATCAGATATTATTTCCGCTGCATGCCTCTCTGATAGTCGATCAGCTGATACACCCTTAGAGCTTCATGTGAAGCTTCATCCCACAGATGGTGAGCTCCTTCCTGATCCCACTAGATACAGGCAGATTGTTGGACAGCTTGTCTATTTATGCATGACCAGACCCGATATTGCTCATGTAGTTAGTATTGTCAGTCAGTTTGTTGCCGCTCCTACATCAGTTCACTACGGTGCTCTTCTTCGGATCCTCAGATATCTTCGGGGCACTATCACTCGCTCATTATTCATGCCATCTACATCCAAACTAGAGCTCAGTGCATATTCTGATTCAGATTGGACAGGGGATCCGACTACCAGAAGGTCTACCACAGGCTTCTGTCTATTTCTTGGCGATTCGCTGATCTCATGGCGGAGCAAGAAACAGGCAGTTGTTCCATGTTCTTCCACCGAGGCTGAGTACAGAGCAATGGCAGCTACTACTAGAGAGATTGTTCATGTTCGTTGGCTGTTATCAGATATGGGTGTTACACTTACAGGAGCTACTCCACTTTATTGTGATAACCGGAGTGCATTGCATATTGCAAGCAACCCGGTCTTCCATGAGCGAACAAAGCATATTGAGATTGATTGTCATTATGTTCGTGAGCGTTTTGAGGCAGGAACCATCTCTCTCCATTCTGTTACCTCTTCCCAGCAGACTGCAGACTTCTTCACCAAATCCCATACAGTTCAGAGATTCCGACACTTAGTAGGCAAACTCACATTGTTTGATCCATCATGAGTTTGAGAGGGGGTGTTAGATATTATAGTCCCATATTGGTGGTAGAGTTACTTTGATATCTGTTCACCTCCTATATATAGGTGGTATTGTACTTGGTTAAACTCTATTCAATATTCAGTATTGTCTTCATATCTCTCTGATTTATCTTAACAATCATGATTTGTAATTTTATCTTCTTATGTCCACCTTTACTGGCACTTGCAAAATCCACTTGCAAGGTACCAAATACTCTTGATGGATAACTAATGGTCTTTCGTTCTATAATTTATAAAGCTCCTCAAAAATTTCTAGTCATTTTATATATATAAAAAAAAACCAATTACTCGTGATGTATAGACTAATGTTCTTTCGTTCTATCTCTAATCTCTAATCTCTAATATTATAATGAGTAGAGGTGGACAACTATTATCCGAACCGACCAATCCGAACCAATCCAATCCGAACCAACCGATTTTTAACCGAATCAATTAGGGGTTTGGGTTGGTCCGGTTCTTGATCTTCAAAAACCAACCGGACCGGTTCGGTTGTTGGATGAGGCTTTCAAATAACCGATGAAATCGAACCGACCGTACCTCTATGCATATGTCCATAAAAAATATAGTTCTCCTTTAATTTCTTGAATATACAAATAGTCATTTCTCATTTTCTCGGAGATACAAACGATTTTCTTTAATTTTTTTAATATAAACCGAGCAGTTATTCTACCTATGTTTTGATTGTCCATAATCCTGTGTGTTATTTTGTTGAGAAAGGCTTGATTTACAGTGTGGCTCAGCTTAATAAAAATCATGAAGTTGATGTAACATTTAGTAGTTACTTTAGTCAAGTCAAGCAGAAATTATTTTCTAAATCTTTTTTTATTGTAGCTGAAATTCAATTAGCTATGGTTATTGATGTTTCTTTTATGATAATAAACTAAGATTACAGAAGTATGCAAGTGAAAAAGTTGTTATCTCACCCATTTAAATGTCATCATCTCAAACAATTACTGCAAAATTTATTAACAACTTGTGGTTTTATGAATCTTCATTTTAAATTCATTTTTGAATAACAAATAGCAGGTTGTTTCTTAAGTTTGATTGAAGTTGATCTTTTAAATTTCATCAACATTATGAATGATGTTGAAGGTGAAAAGTAATACACCAAACCGACCATCCAATCCAATCCAAACCGAGCTTAATCGGCTTGGATGGAAACCGATTCAATTAAGGTTCGGATTGGTTGGGGATGAAAAAAATAAAAAACCGATCTTCTTTGAATCGGTGGTGGATGGTCCATATTAGGTCGGATACCGACCGATGCCCATCCCTAATAATGAGAGAAGACTTTAGTGTCATTTGTCATTTTGTCATTCTACCAACATGTACAACACAGTTACACACGTACATAACTAATATAAAGGAGATTGCCAGTTCAAATTCTTCCTGCGTCAGAGTTTTTATTTTTATTTTTTAAAATTATTAATACGTGCATCGCACGTCTAAATTACTGGTAAGTATAATCAGAAAGCTGGTGGTAAAGTTGGCGGTAAGAACTTACGTACAGTTTTCGCATGATTTCAATATGGTTTTGCATGATTTCAATATGGGTCAAATTCATGAATGCTAACGATAAATAAGAAGTTTAGACATACAAACCATAATATAGAATAGGGTCCAAAACTCATAATTAGACGAATACCCACATAAAGAAAAGAAAAGGCTAAATTGAAACAAGTAAAACACAAGCGAAAACTCTCCTGTTTTGGCTGCGGCTGCTCTTTGTTTCTTTTTCAAGGAAAGCTAATTAATTAAAGTTGAGCTACAAAACAGAGTACACATCATTCACTTGTGTTCCTATTACTAGTGAAATAGTGGTAGTGACTGATGAGAGTCACATAGTTACTAGGAAAGCAGCAAATCAAAGCTATTAAGCTTGCATTGAACAATACTTTCAGTTCATAATGCGACACTAGAATTCGTGAAGAGACGCAATCGTAAATTGCAGTGTAGCAGCAAGTATACTTATTCACCGTGAAAACAAATCCCGGCATCAGAGCGGTTCCAACCCAAGACAAGTAAACAAGAAATTTCACACATTATATTATATCTATATCTTATAGTAATATGAGAGAGAGTCTATATCTTCTCTTCTTTCTCTATTTTAAAATAGAGAAATGAGAGTAAAAGTAGGGATTCATATTTAACTAACGCGTGCACTACCCACAAATTTATTAAAAAACTAAAACAAAATAAAAACATCAATCCCATCACATACACAGTCTCTCCCCTTTTCACTTTTCCAATCTAAAAAAATCTCATAGCTCTTTCCAAAACCAAGCAACTTTAGTAATATTCAATTGTATATGGTTTGACTAAACCATCTGCTTATATGAGGATGATAATGAATATTTCAATAATTGTGGTAGGAATGATATTAATAAATCTTCCAATTTTCTCACATTTTTTTGGAAGTATTATATAATTTTATGAGTTCCTCAAAACTATTTTAGGCTGTGCAATTTGCATAGGATAATACAATAATACAAGTACAAATTGCACTAGTATTATCTTCTCAATAATTTCTAGTCATTAATTATCAAAAAAATAATTTTTAGTCATTAATTATATCGTGAAGTAGTTTTTAAATAGAAGTGTATATATATATATATGCGGTTTGTTTATGGGAGGCGTGTGGATGCACCAGATGTGAGTTCTTACTCGATTTGTATTGATGGAGGAAGCTCTTATGCAGGCGACCCTCGGCTGGTCGAACGGTGCGGAAGTCGGCTAGGGTTGGGTGGAAGTTGGATGCTCGGCTCGGATCGGGAGGCTCGGATCCGAGGTCTCGTGTACCTACAGACGGTCTAGGAACACCGGGGTTGGTCTCGGTGGCAGACCCTCCGACGATCTAGTCAGTCACTAAGGGAGAGTAATAGTAACTAGGGTTTGAGTGGAAAAGATTTGATTACCTGGACAAAGGGTGGGGGTCTGGTATTTATAGGAGAAGCCAAACGGGTCTGGACCCGTTTGGGGCCGGGTCTGGACCCGGTTGCCCGTGGGGCTGAAGCGGTAGAAACCCGGACGGTATAGGGCTGACGTGGCAGAGGCCCAAGCAGTTTCCAGGCTTACGTGGCAGTGGCCCGGACGGTTTTCCGATGCTGATGTGGCAGATCCGGATGATCCAGAGGCGCACATTTCCTGAGGGAATCGTGTGGCCCAGGAGGGGCCACGTCATCCAACCCATATCACAAGCTCCACACTCCTGGAGGGTTGGGTGAGCCCGCCGTGCAGGAGTGGTCCTTCACCTCTGTAGGAAGAGCGGGGTGCAATGAGAGAGTAGGGTCTGCTATTCCCAGAAGAAGCCAAGGGGTAGGAGGAAGGGATCCCTTAATGGAGTTTTGCACAGGATGCTGAGTGTAGAAGAGTCGGTGTGACGCTCACCGAACCTTTAGGGTCGGCAGACGAGCCTTGGGGGTCGGTGGACGATCCTCTCGCTAGTTGAAAGAGCGAGGGGACGTCGAGATCTATCCGACTAAAGCTCTGCTGGCCGAGCGTCTGGGGTCGGCAGAGGAGCACAGAGGGTCGGCAGACGAGCCTCTCGCTAGTTGGAAGAGCGAAGGGACGTCGAGGTTAGGTCCGACTGAAGCTTGGTTTGCCGAGCGTCCGGGGTGACGATCCTCTCGCTAGTTGGAAGAGCGAGGGGACGTCGAGGTTAGGTAAGCTGGGGCTCGGTTTGTCGAGCTCGGGGGACCGGCGGTCGAGCCCCCTGCTGGTGGGATAGAGGAAGATTTTGGGGCTCGCGATTCTGTCTGAGCTCCGAGCCTCTTTGAGGAGAGGGGGGTGCTTTGGGGCTCGAGGCATCATCCAAGCTCCAAGCCCCCTTGAGTAGAGGAGGATTTTTTGGGGCTCGCGATGCCATCCGAGCTCCGAGCCCCTTGTGAGTGGAGGAGGGTGATGGAGGCGTCATCCGAGCTCTGAGACCCACTATTGAATAGATGAGGTTTTCTGGGGCTCGCACTTTCATCCGAGGTCCGAGCCCCTACACTTGGTAGTAGCGACTGGATGATTTCATTGTATTTAATGCTTTAGGAGTCCCGACGGCTGGCGTTGGTCGGCATTGTCGAGTGCCTGGGTCGGCAGACAATCCTCTTGCTAGTTAGAAGAACGAAGGGACGTCGAGGTTAGGTGAGATGGGGCTCAGTTTGTCGAGCTCAGGGGGTCGGCAGTCGAGCCCCCTGCCTGTGGGATAGAAGGAGATTTTGGGGCTCGCGATTCCATCCGAGCTCCGAGCCTCTCTGAGGAGAGGGGGGTGCTTTGGGGCTCAAGGTGTCATCCAAGCTCCGAGCCCCCTTGAGTAGAGGAGGGTTTTGGGCTCGCGATGTCATCCGAGCTCCGAGCCCCCTGTGAATAGGGCATGACTCTGGGGCCCGCGGTGTCATCCGAGCTCCGAGCCCCTGTGTGAAAATACAAGAGGAGGAATTGTGGCTCGCGATGCCATCCGAGCGTCGACCCTTCTGTAAAAATAGAAGAGTTGGGGCTTGCGGTGCCATCCGAGCATCGACCCTTCTGTAAAAATAGAAGAGTTGGGGCTCGCAGTGCCATCCAAGTGTCGACCCTTCTGTAAAAAAATAGAAGAGGAGTTTTGGCTCGCGGTGTCATCCGAGCGTCGACCCTTCTGTAAAAATAGAATAGGAGTTGGGGCTCGCAGTGCCATCCGAGCGTCGACCCTTCTGTGGAATAGAAGAGGAATTGTGGCTCGCGGTGCCATCCGAGCGTCGACCCTTCTGTGGAATAGAAGAGGAATTGTGGCTTGCGGTGCCATCCGAGCGTCGACCTTTCTATGGAATAGAAGAGGAATTGTAGCTCGCGGTGCCATCCGAGCGTCGACCCTTCTGTGGAATAGAAGAGGAATTGTGGCTCGCGGTGCCATCCGAGCATCGACCCTTCTGTTAAAATAGAAAAGGAATCGGGGCTCGCAGTGCCATCCGAGCATCGACCCTTCTGTACAATTGAAGAGGAGTTGTGGCTCGCGATGCCATTCGAGCATCGACCCTTCTGTAAAAATAGAAGAGGAGTTAGGGCTCGCAGTGCCATCTGA
Organism: Hemerocallis citrina; assembly: GCA_017893485.1. Taxonomy (NCBI): domain Eukaryota; kingdom Viridiplantae; phylum Streptophyta; class Magnoliopsida; order Asparagales; family Asphodelaceae; genus Hemerocallis; species Hemerocallis citrina. The sequence continues at coordinate 125,785,240 of CM030365.1, forward strand.
GCGTTGACCCTTCTGTGGAATAGAAGAGGAATTGTGGCTCGCGATGCCATCCGAGCATCGACCCTTCTATAAAAATAGAAGAGGAATTGGGGCTCGCAGTGCCATCCGAGCGTCGACCCTCCTGTGGAATTAAAGAAGAGTTGTGGCTCGTGGTGCCATCCGAGCCCCGAGCTTCATTGACTTGTCGAGAAAGTCCGCTGTATGGGGAAGAAAGTCCTGGGGGTAGTTTGGGTAATTCCACACCCACTGCTGACGTCAGGAGCGCAAGGAACGAAGCGTCTTCAGATCTTAGCGGGCGTTAGATCTAGACGGTTAAGGTCCAACGGCCAGATCTTATTTGTGGAAATCGAGGAGTCGCTTTCTTCTTATAAATCCCCTTCCCCCTCTTTACTTTTTCTTCTTCATTTCTTTACTCTCACTCTCCACTATTTCAAGAACAGGGTTTTACCTGCCGTCGGCGACTTCTTCCAGTGATTGTTCGGTAAACTCTTCAGGTTAATATTCTCTGTTTTGTAATGTCGTGTTCAGTTCGGATCCGAGACCAGCTCGTCAGGCCGCTTCGCGAAGGAGTCCAAGTCCGAGACGTGCTCATCTTTTAGCAAATATAAGGTGAAGCAGGAGGTCCTAACAGACCCTGGGTCAGCTAGCAGTGACGACGTAGTCTTCATTGTGTCGCCACTAAGATCCCGAAGGCAAGGGAAGGAGCCTGTAGGCGAGGGCAAAGAGGAGGAGGAAGATGATGAGGGGGATCAGGAGGATCAGGGCACCGAAGGCGAAGAGGAGGATGGAGAGGACGAGGGGGGTCAGGAGGACCAGGGCACTGAAGGCGAAGAGGAAGGGGAGCATGAGGATCAGGAGGATCCGGATACCGACGATGAGGATGAGGAGGTAGAGGATCAAATCCCAAAGGTCGGGGCACTGTTGATGATGAGGATGAGGGCGCTCAAGAAGTTGCTTGCGAAGGAATAGCAGGAAGGTTGGTCGGGGATGACCTTCCACCTCTTCCACCCTTGTTGATGCCGTCTCCTGAGAGGAAGGCTCGTCCTCGCCGGAAAAAGAAGAAGCTAAGTATCCTAGACAGTCCTCCTCCGCAGGATGAATATGCACCCAGACCGGGGCTCCAGTTCCCCCGAGTCTCCTTCAAAAATCCGGGGTCGATCCGGATGTATCCTGATGATATCAAGGACATCGACCCCATCCCTCCCGTGCCAGGTGAAGAGAGTCGGGTAAAGATTCGGATGGACAGCATCCCGTGCATCTTGAGGGCAGACTATCTCCACATTCTGAGGACCTCTTATTTCATCCTGCGGGAGTTCGAAGTCTTCATCTCGAGCCCCGGCATTTGGCCCACCACGGTCCTGGCGCCAGACTATTGTATATTCCCTGAGGACGCCTTCGCCTCGGGCCTGAGGCTGCCACTGCATCCCTTTGTCAAGAGGGTCTTGAATTGGGCGAAGCTATGCCCCATGCAATACGGTCCAAACTCTTGGAAGCATTTGATCTGCTTCATTCTGAGGTGCCAAGAGAAGGGGGTAAAGCCGAGGTTGACGTACTTCTGAGCCATCCTAGGGATCAGTTTGCTCAGAGATCAGGAGGGGATTTTCTACTTCTCACCCAGGCTGCACAAGAAGATCATGCACGGCCATCCGGATTCCATCAAGGGGTGGAAAGAGAAGTATTTCGTGTTGCGGAGTGAGAAGTCTTGGGAAATACCGACCCAGTGGAGTTTCTTCAAGCCGAACCATAAACCTCCGAAGCGAAGTAACTTGACAGCAAAGGAGTGGAAGAGAGTGGAGAACATAGTAGGGGGCACAGTATTGCGTGGCCTCAAGTGACCGAGCTACACCTTGCCCGGGCAGGACTGAGCCCGGCCGACCTAGTATGTTTCGTTCTGAATTTTTCATCTTTCTACCTTTGTGTTATCTTTAGCCTTTTTTTTCATTCTTGCATAGATGACTTCCGAACAGGTGGACGATAGGCGAGCCTTGCCGGCCATTGCCGCGAAGGCGAGGGCGGAAAAGGAGAAGAAGAAGAAGGCGAAGCAGGAGAAGCTAGCCGCTCAAGCTGGGGGTCCGCTAAGGGGCCGGCCACGGTAGCCGAGGAGCCTTCTGCTGCAAAGAAGGCAAGAAGCATCACTACCCCCCACGCCAAGCGTGCCCCGGGATGCAGGGGCAGTTCGGGCAAAACTATTGATGCTGCGGGGAAGAGGCTTCCCACGCCACGCCCCACCGCCGAGCAGATGGTGAGCCAATAGGGACTGCGGCCCTTCGCCCCCGATTGGTCGATTGTGCAGGGGGACAGTCTGCTTGACGGACCTGTGGCGGTTGAGTTCGTTACGAAGGCCGGCACTGAGCATGACTACATGGCGCTGGCATCGCAGACGGCCGAGCAGGCCTTCATGCGCTGGTCCCAGGCGCATATTTCGGTGAGCTAGTTCGGCACCTTTTTCCCTGGTTTGGAACTTGGTGGAATTTTTCTGATCTTTTCTCCCTCGGACAGGCGATGCTCCACGGTCAGCACTTTCAAAAGTGCTTGGAGAAGGAGATCTACATAGAAAGGAGGAACGCAGAGAAGTACCTCCGCGAGCTGAACAAGCTACTTACGAGCTGAAGGAGGCTCAGAGCATGGTTGCCCCGCAAGGCCCAGGTAGCCTCGCTTTGCGACATCCATAAGGCGGACGTGGATCGTCTCAAGGAGAGGATCGAGGAGGAGGCAGAGATGGGGCGGAAGGCCCTGAAGAGGATGGAGGCGGTCTCAGCGGAAGCCCAGATTATAGCGCAGGATGAGGCGTATGATCAGGCCAAGGCGCATTTCAAGCAGATCTACCCAGAGCAGAGCGTGGACCACCTCTACTATGGTTGGCAGGCGAACCTTCCACCGACCCCGGGTGGCGACGAAACGGGGGGCATCCAGGCCGAAGATGAGGTGCCACCCCCCCTCAAGAATAGACTAGTTCTTTCCTTTTGTTTTTGATGTAAATGCCTCGAGCGGATTGGCCACCGCGGCTTTTGTATCAACCTTTTGAAGGAAACGAAATATACTTTTTTGGGCCGAAGCTTTGTGACTTGTGCATTTTCTCGCTCTCCTTGTGATTGTTTGTTTTCTTTCTTCTTTTGATAGACGCACGAGGTCTTGGGGGCGACCTTGTTTCCGCCGAAGGGTCCCTGGTCCGAGCCGGAAGGGAGGCCATGGAGGTAGCTGTAACAATAAGAACACTTGATTTTCTGAACCTTAATTGTCTCAGTTATCGAGGGTGGTGGCCAAGCTTGTTAAGCGGGAGGTCGCTGCCGAGGTGAGGTGTCGCAGCGGACGCATATGTTGCGGCTTTTCGCCTTTTGATACGCCTGCTAATGGCGACGTTTTGCCTCCCCATTAGTTCTTATGGCGGCATTTCGCTTTCCACCGTTTTGCATTCCCAGACGCAATAACTGCGCGCCTCAATGGACTATATAATACCCACTCCCCCTTGTTGGCTGTTAAGAAGTGAGTGGCTGATATGTCGCTCGACTTGGGTGCCTGCCGAGGGCGGGCACCCTGAACTTAATATTTTTCCGAGGGCTCTGGATTGGAGGCACACCAATCACCCTTGAACAATTTGGGGTTCGGGCCTTGAGGGCCGGGGGACCCCGGGTTGTCCGTTGGTGAGTGGTGGGCCGACCGATTCGTTCGGAGGATCGGAGAGAGCCGAGGTCGATGGCTCTCCTGCCATCCTCGAATAATTCGAGGTTTTGGGCTTGTGAGAGCCGTAAATCCTGAGTTGCTCGCGGGGGAGAGGGGGGTCAACGAATGGGGTCGAAGTTTGAGGCATCTCTTAGGGACGCAGAGAGCCGAGGGTCGGTGGCTCCCCTGCCATCCTCGAACAATTCGGGATTTTTGGCTTGTGAAAGATGTAAACCCCGAGTTGTTCGCGAGCGAGAGGAGGGTCATCCAATGGACTCGAAGCTCGGGGTGTCTGCCGGAGGCGGACGCTCTAAACCTTAATTAAAACTTTGTTGAAGCAAAAATGGTAGTAGGTCGTAACCGAGCGTATTGGGTCGAGCGGCTTTGAAGAAAGCCGCGGCCTTGCTCTGGGTTAACGATGAGGTACCACTTGTTTTTAGGGAGATGGCACGGGTGTGGCTGGCGGTTGTCACCTAGTGCATAGGTTGGTGGGCTTGAAGAAGCCCAAACCATGTTAGGGACAGGTACCGAGCCCCCACACTGGGGAGAAAGCCGGTAATGGGCGTAGCTAAAGGTCGTCGCCGAGCGTTAAGGTTGGGGTGCTTTGAAGAAAGCCTCCGCCTTAGTCGAGGTCGATACCGAGCTCCCGCACTTGTTCTCAGGAAAGACGGCACGGGTGTAGCTGGCGGTTTTCGCCTTGCGCATAGGTTGATGGGCTTGAAGAAGCACAAACCACACTAGGGACAGGTGCCGAGCCCCCACACCGGAGAGAAAGCCAGTAACGGGCGTAGCTGACGGTCGTCGCTGAGCATTAAGGTCGGAGTGCTTTGAAGAAAGCCTCCGCCTTGGTCGAGGTCGACGCTAAGCTTCCGCACTTGTTCCTAGGGAAGGCGGCACGGGTGTAGCTGGCGGTTGTCGCCTGGGGCATAGGTTGATGGGCTTGAAGAAGCCCAAACCATGCTAGGGACAGGTGCCGAGCCCCCACACCGGGGAGAAAGCCAGTAACGGGCGTAGCTGAAGGTCGTCGCCAAGCGTTAAGGTCGGGGTGTTTTGAAGAAAGCCTCCGCCTTGCTCGAGGTCGATGCCGAGCTCCCGCACTTGTTCTCAGGAAAGATGGCGCGGGTGTAGCTGGCGGTTGTCGCCTCGTGCGTAGGTTGATGGGCTTGAAGAAGCCCAAACCATGCTAGGGATAGGTGCCGAGCCCCCACACCAGGGAGAAAGCCAGTAACGGGAGTAGCTGAAGGTCTTCACCGAGCATTAAGGTCGGGGTGCTTTGAAGAAAGCCTCCGCCTTGCTCGAGGTCGATGCCGAGCTGCCACACTTGTTCTCAGGAAAGACGGCAACGGGTATAACTGGTGGTTGTCGCCTCGTGCGTAGGTTGATGGACTTGAAGAAGCCCAAACCATGCTAGGGACAGATGTCGAGCCCCGACACCGAGGAGAAAGCCAGTAACGGGCGTAGCTGAAGGTCGTCGTCGAGCATTAAGGTCGGGGTGCTTTGAAGAAAGCCTCTGCCTTGCTCGAGGTCGATGCCGAGCCCCTGCACTTGTTCTCAGGAAAGACGACACGGGTGTAGCTGGCGGTTGTCGCCCCGTGCGTAGGTTGATGGGCTTGAAGAAACCCAAACCATGCTAGGGACAGGTGCCGAGCCCACACACCGGGGAGAAAGCCAGTAACGGGCGTAGCTGAAGGTCGTCGCCGAGAGTTAAGGTCGGGGTGCTTTGAAGAAAGCCTCCGCCTTGCCCGAGGTCGATGCCGAGCTCCCGCACTTGTTCTCAGGGGTGTTGGTAGATGCTCATTTGCTTGATTGGATGCACGTTACTACAAATCAAATAGTCCGAGCTGTCCGAGCGTCGAGCCCCAAGCTTGTAAAGGAAGCTTTTCTGGCTCGAGATATTATCCGAGCACCGAGCCCCAAGCATGTAAGGGAAGCTTTTCTGCCTCGAGATGTTATCCGAGCGCTGAGCCTCAAACTTGTAAGGGAAACTTTTTTGGCTCGAGATTCTATCTGAGCGCCGAGCCCCAAGCTTGTAAGGAAAGCTTTTCTGGCTCGAGATTCTATCCGAGTGCCAAGCCCCAAGCTTGTAAAGGAAGCTTTTCTGGCTCGAGATGTTATCCGAGCGCCGAGCCCCAAGCTTATTCCTTATTGGTAACAAAATACGAAGTGAAGAAGCTTGTTTTAAGAAAGCTGGCATATGTACATCATATTGGAATTTTACAAAAACCAAGGCACGACGTGCCGATTACATTCTTGATAATTTTACATGGTGGAGGCTAATCTCCTCCTAGGAACTTGATGAGGTGCTCCGCATTCCAGGACCTCTTGATTGGCTTGCCTTCTGGGTTGGTCGGGCGATACGTTCCTGGGCGTACGACCTTCGATACTCTGTAAGGACCCTCTTAGTTAGGGGCCAATTTCCTTTTCTGGCTTGGATTGGAGACCGCCAGCTTTCAGAGAACGAGGTCCCCGAGTTTGATGTCGGTGGGACGCACCTTTTTGTTGTAGAACCTTTTGATCCTTTGCTGGTAGATGCTCCTTCTAATGGCTGACTTCTCCCTAACCTCGTCTATGAGGTCCAGGTCAGCTCGCAGCTTTTCGGAGTTAGCTGCTTCGTCAAAAGCCATGATCCTGGGTGAAGGGATCCCGATCTCCAAAGGAACGACGGCCTCCACGCCGTATGTCAGATTGAAAGGTGATTCTCCCGTGGGGATTTTCTTTGTTGTCCGGTGGGCCCAGAGAATGCTTGGCAGCTCGTCGACCTATAATCCCTTGGAAGAATTATCGAGTCGTTTCTTGAGGCCGTCGAGGATTTGGCGGTTCGCGTTCTCGAGCTGATCGTTGGACTGGGGTTGGCATACAGAGGAGAAGCGCTAGATCCCAAGATCTTCGCAGAACTTGCGGAAATGTTTACCCGCAAATTGAGTCCCATTGTCCGTGATGAGCACCTGCAGGATCCCGAACCGACAGACGATGTGTTTTCAGAAAATCTGTTGTGTCTGTTGTTCGGTGATCGTTGCTAATGGCTCCGCCTCAATCCACTTTGTGAAGTAGTCGATTGCCACAATGAGGAACTTTCGTTGGCCCGTTGCTTCGTCGGGGGTCAGGCAACGGAGGTAGGGTCTGCCATCCGTTGTGGTGTAGGACCTTTTGAAGAGGGTGGCATTGATTACCGCGAATCTTTCGGATCTTACCCTGACCCGCCTCGCTTCGGCCCGGTCTTCGAGGAGCTCTCCCTTGACCAGAAATTTCTTGATAAGAGTGGTCCAGTCCTCGGGAGGGGCTCCGTCTTCAACGCACAGAACCTCTGGGAAGTCTATACCTGGCTTCAATAGGACTTCAATCAGGACCGTGCGGCCGAGGCTTTCAAAGGATGAGGAAGCCAACTTCGACAGGGCATCGGCCTGGGCGTTCAGCTCATGGGGAATCCTCAAGACAGCCGATTCATCGAAGGACTTTAATAGGCATTGGACAACGGCCAGGTATCTGATCATGCGATCGTCACGGGCCTCGTACTCCCTGGTGATCTGGTTGACCACGAGCTGAGAGTCACTAAAGAACCTGATCTGTCTAGCGCCAGCCTGATGAGCCAGGTTGAGCCCAGCGATCATGGCCTCGTACTCAGCCTCGTTGTTAGAGGCCGGAAAGTTGAGGCAGAGATAGTATTGAAGAAGGAAACCATCTGGGCCTCGCAGAATGATGCCCGTACCACTTCTAGCCTCGCAAGAGGAGCCATCGACGTAAACTTCCCACGTCTGGTCGGCTTCCTTGTTTGTCGGTTGCTCGGAGATGGTGCATTCTGTGATGTACTCGGCGAGGGCCTGCCCTTTGATGGCCATTCTAGGCTGATAGTCGATGTCGTACTGACTGAGCTCGATCGACCATTTGACTAGTCGACCTGGGCTCTCGGGCTTATAGAGCACGGCCTTCAAGGGTTGGTCCGTGAGCACCTGGACTGAATGCGCCTGAAAATATGGACAGAGCTTTCGCGCGGCCATGATCAAAGCGTATGCTACTTTCTCCATCCTGGAATACCTGGTCTCGGTGTCGAGCAGGACTTTGCTTACATAGTACAAGGGCTTTTGGAGTCTTTCCTCTTCTCGAACAAGGACGGCGCTGAGCACGCTCTCCGAAGCCGAAAGGTAGAGCCAGAGTGGCTCCCCAGGTTCGGGCTTGCTGAGGAGAGGAGGGGTGGCGAGGTACTCTTTTAATTGGGCGAAGGCCTCTTGTTGCTGAGTGCCCCACTCGAACCCTCCGGTGCCGTGCAGCGCTTTGAAGAACGGCAGGGACTTCTCTCCAGACTTGGAGAGGAAATGACCGATGGTCGCCAGTCTTCCCGTTAGCCTCTGGACTTCTTTGACATTCTTGGGAGGGGCCATTTTATTATGGCCTGGATCTTTTCGAGGTTCACCTCGATGCCGCGCTGGCTGACGATGAATCCTAGGAACTTTCCCGAGGAGACGCCAAATGCGCACTTCGCCGGGTTGAGCCTCATGTTGTGGGTTCGGAGGACCCCAAAGGCCTCTTCCAGGTCGGCGATGTGATCCTGTCCCTATCGGCTTTTGACTAGCATGTCGTCGACGTACACCTCTATGTTATGCCCGATTTGATCTTTGAAGATCGGTTAACGAGCCTCTAATAAGTGGCGCCAGCATTCTTCAGCCCGAAGGGCATAACTCGGTAGCAGTATAGTCCTCGGTCTGTGATGAAGGATGTCTTGGTGATGTCGGGAGGAAACATCCGGATCTGGTTATAGCCTGAGAAGGCATCCATGAAGGATAAGAGCTCGTGACCCAATGTGGCGTCGATAAGGGCGTCGATGCTGGGGAGGGGGAACGGATCTTTGGGGCATGCCTTGTTGAGGTCGGTGAAATCTATGCAGATCCTCTAGCTCCCGCTCACCTTCTTAACCATGACGACGTTCGCCAGCCACTCAGGGTAGCTGACCTCTTGTACGAAACACGCAGACAAGAGCTTGTCTACTTCCGTGTTCACCACCTGCTGTTGCTCTGGAGCGAACTTCCGCCGCTTTTGGACAACCAGTTTCGATCAGGGGATCACGCTGAGTTTGTGCATGATGAGATCCTCGGAGATGCCGAGCATGTCAGAGGGCTTCCAGGTAAAGAGGTCGATATTGCGGCGAATGCAGCCGATCAGGGCAGACTTGAGGTCGAGAGCGAGGGAGCGGCTGACTCGGAAGTGCTTCGATGCGTCCCCTGTCTCGAATGAGACATCTTCTAGCTCGTCTGCCGGCTCTGGTTCTGGCTGGGTCCTCTCAGGCTGCAGCTCAACGGCATCGAGGGGAAATATACCACTCCCGATCGCCGTCATGTAGCACAAGCGTGCTGCTTCTTGATTTCCTCGGACAACTCCCACACCGGAGTCAGTAGGGAACTTCATCTTCTGGTGGTAGGCCGAGGGAACCGCTTGGAGGGAGTAGAGCCCCGGACCACCGAGTATTGCATTGTAGGCTGCCTTGACATTGACAACCATGAAGTCCATTGACTCGGTTCTTCTGTTAGGGGTTGTACCCGCCGTGACGTCTAGGGTAACGATCCCCTCTACTGTCACTGGGGCGCAGGAGAATCCCTGCAAGGTGTATCCGGCCAGTTTTAGCTTATCGCAGGAGAGTTTCAAATTCTCGAATGCTTCCAGGAACAGGATGTTGACCGAGTTCCCGTTGTCCACGAGGATTCGCCGGATCTCGAAGTTCGCCATGCCGAGATTGATGATGAGCGCGTCACAATGAGGGAGCCGGACTCCCTCCAGGTCCTCCCCCGAGAAGGAGACAGAGAGTTGCTGGATCGGGGGGGGAGTGGGCCCTCAGGCCTAGTGTTCACGCGGTGAGCACTAGAGGAACGGTTCGGATTGTAATGCCCCGTCCCAATACTCAGACAATTTTATTATTTTTAGAAGACAAATTAGATACTATGTAGTACAACTGCCCACCACAGGCTGCCTCTCAAAAGGTAGTTAACCAATTAGGTGACTCTTGATCATTGGCTAATTATATTTATACTCAAATTAGTTTTTGTGCACCTCCCATGTGGGACTAAATTTCTCAAATCCTTTTCAAATCTGGCCCAACCAATCCGGCCCAACTATGCAGTACAGTCGATTACTTAATGGACCAGTCGACTGTTCGCTGCCAATACGGGGTATTACATACACCCCACCTTAGAATCAGCGTCCTCGCTGAGTACAGAGCACACATCTAGTGTAGGATCCGCCCTTTCTAGCCGATGTAGTATAGTCCTCGATCCCGGAGATAAATCACTCTCAACACCGCAGATCGGATACCCGGCTATCAATCACTACCTGTGACTCTCAATACCGCAGAATATACCTGACCCTGGAGATAAATGACTCTCAACACCGCGGATCATACTGAGGCACTCTTCTACACCCGGTGTCGAAAGTCAGCTCTGATACCATTTTGTAACGCCCCGCCCCAATACTCAGACAATTTTATTATTTTTAGAAGACAAACTAGATACTATGTAGTTCAACTACCCACCACAGGCTGCCTCTCAAAAGGTGGTTAACCAATTAGGTGACTCTTGATCATTGGCTAATTATATTTATACTCAAATTAGTTTTTGTGCACCTCCTATGTGGTACTAAATTTCTCAAATCCGGCCCAACCAATCCGGCCCAACTATGCAGTACAGTCGACTGCTTAATGGACCAGTTGACTGTTCGCTGCCAATACGGGGTATTACACGGATTTTCGATATGAACGCCCGAAGGCCTAGTGTTCACGCGATGAGCACTAGAGGAGTGCTCAACCGAAGCTTTCCCTATATATATATATATATATATATATATATATATCCGAACCATTCACATTGATCTACACATCTAAATTAGTCTAAATATGTAAAATCAAATAATTTGAAATTCATTTGCCCATCCATCATGTGACTATAAAAACAATGCTTTTCAGCCATACAATTATGTAACACTTCAATGAATGGGCAAATGAATTTCAAATGATTTGATTTTACATATTTAGACTAATTTAGATGTGTAGATCAATGTGAACGGTTCAGATTTTCGATATGAACGCCCGAAGGCCTATTGTTCACGCGGTGAGCACTAGAGTAGTGCTCAACCGAAGCTTTCCCTATATATGTATATAGGAGAACCTTTCGGTTGCGCACCCCTTTGGTGCGCACAGCGGTGCCCACCTTCCCTCAGCCGTTCGATCTACCTCATGATCATGATCGCAATCTAAGGGCTATTACCACTTTCGCTCTCCTCACTTATCACCAGGGATATTTGTGACTTTTCCCTACCCCCATGTTGAGTATCCCCTGATCTCATCGCGCTTTCCTTCTCTGTCTCTCTCTCTCTCATCGCGCTCTGATGAGATCTCCAAATTATCCCCTGATCTCATCGTGCTTTCCTTCTTTCTCTCTCTCTCTCTCATCGCGCTCTGATGAGAGCTCCAAATTGAAACCCTAATGTGTCTAAATCGAAACCCTCTACCTCTCCTTCTCCCCTCTCATTCTCACGCTCTCATCCCCCCCAAATCGAAACCCTAATCCCCAAATTGAAACCCTCTACCTCAAATCGAAAGCCTCTCTCTCACTCTCTCAGCCTCCGACGAATACAGCCTCTCCAAATCGAAAGCCTCTGCCATTCCACAAGGAAGTGTTTGATTCTCATACATGCTTTTAAAATTTTCGTTCAATTTCTTACATATTTCTTTTGGTTGTGTGTATGGGCAATGATGAGCCGCCCTTGGATATAAGTTGGTTTTGTATGTAATATTAAGTAGCTATAATTTGATATTCGGTGAGATTGGGGATTTGGGGAATAATCGGGTTTGAGATTTAAATGAGAGAGGACTGAGGGAGAAGATGATGAAAATGGATAGTTGGAGGACTGAAGAGTATGTTTGAGGTTGTTTTGTTGTTCTTGCTGTTGTTGTTGTTGTTGTTCTTGTTCTTGAGCTTGTTGTTGATTGTTTTGTATCATATTTGAAAATGAGTTCTTGTTCTTGAGTTTTTGAACAAGAACAAATACGTGCATTGTAACTAAACAAATACGTGCACTAGACATGCATAACTAATATAAAGAAGGTCTTATATTTTATGTCAGACAACATCAGAAATTTTTTTATAAAAAATATATATTTATAAAGACGTGCATCGCACGTGTAAATTACTAGTATATATAATGTCAAGAAGAAGGGAATATATAAAAAATATACCACAGTCAAGGAGATTCTATGTAGTTTCTCAAAGATATCAAAAATATGTAATATAAATTTCCAAAAATTCAAGTCACCGTAATTTTAAGAATGTATTGTCCAATAATTTAAAGTAAATATTTCAATTAGGGGAATTTTTTTTCTTCTAGAAATTAGATTCTAATTAATTGTAAAGTCCACTGGGTTTCATAGATGCTAAAAAACCTAACCCTTTTAAGCTAACTATTTTAATACCCAATTCTTCCATGTACTTATATTCCAATGATTTATACTTTTCTTTTAAGGTATTTCCTACAGTAGTCTGATCTCAGAAGGATGAGATAACAATTAGTTTTGGGTTTAAAATAAGCAAAAGAAGATGGGTCTTGTAGGGTTTGCGTGATTCGAGGAAAGTATAGTGAAGGGAGAATTATTTTTTTCTTAAGATGAAATCTAGGTTCTCTTTTGAAGGGAGAGTGATGGATTTGGCAGTGGGTTTAATGGCTTCCAATATTTGGTGGAATAAGAATTTGGCAGGTTAGGATTCAAGGAAAGTATAGTGAAAGGAGAATTTTTTTTTCTTAAGATGAGAATCTAGGTTTTTTGTTTGAAAAGAGCCACGGATTTGGCTTAATGGCTTTCAATATTTGGTGGAATAAGAATCTGGCATATTAGGATTAGAGGGATTGGAGGTGAAAGAGGAATTTATATGGAGCGGTTGGTGATGGGAGAAGTTGTTGCTTTCTTCTTTGAAGGAATAGAATTTTGTGGAGGATTTAGTAGATTGAGTTCAATTTTTGGGTGTTCATGATTTAGGAATTGGAGGTGGGTATTCATGATTTAGGAATATATGAATGCGTGTGTGCGAGGAAGAGAGAAAGAACCAGTTTAGCAAGTTAATAACTTGATCCATTCTCGAGGAAGGGTAGAGGGCGAGATGGCAACAAGGGATCTTTCCCCAACCTCCAAAATCATCGTTTCTTTAACTCAATCTTAAACTGGCCAACCACTATATTTGTTGATGAAATTATTTGAGGAAACAAGGTTAAAATGGGCAGTACAAAAGAAATCAAGAATAAAACGTTGATTGATATTATGCATTATTAGAATTGGGTTTTTAAGTATCCTTTCCTTCCTCGATTTAATAAAACGTTGAAAAATTTTGATCCTTTCCTTCCTCATGTGAAACAAGAGAGTAGAAACCAAAGTATCCTTTCCTTCCTCGATCAGATCCGCTCATTTGGCTCATCCAACCCATTTCCTCTCTTCATTAAATCTGTTCCCCTCTTTCTTCTCCTCATACCCTTTTACTGGATTTTGTTTTGGCCTTCATCAGTCGAGCGCTCCTTCTTCTTTCTTCACGGCGCTGAAAGGCGTTTCTAGCGGTGGGTTTGCCTCCATCTGTTTGTGGAGCTGAGGCGGTTTTTTGGCGCTTCTTCGCCGGATCTATTTCCTCCCGTTGCTTCTCCCCTCAGGTCTTCGTGCTTGAGTTCGACGGTTCCTGACATTTTTCCTCCTCGGCAGTAAGTTCCAGCTTCTCTTCCTCCAGGTAACGGTTCTCCAAGCACTGTAAGTCCCCCTCACCTTCCCGCTGTCTTTCTTTACGGTTATTTGCTCTATTGGGTGTTGTGTGTCTTGCTTGTTGCTCTCTGTATTGAGCTTATTTTCTTTATATTGTGGTTGTGTGTTGTTATCTGGATTTAGTCAGTTGCTTTCTTCTGCCTGCTGAGTTCTTATCTCTGTGTTGGTTTGCTCGTTTTCTGCTGAGATTTGTGTGCAGAGGCTCTAACTGCACCATTCGGTTCTCCTATTATTGCGCTCTCCTTCTTGCGCTATTATTCATTAAGTTTTTTCTTCCGTCTTAGAACTCGTAACTATTCTGTTGAGTTCATTTTTTTATTTCGGTTTTGTATTTGATCTCTCTCAGCGTTGCTGGAAGCCTGTTTTCTTCCCCTCTATTTTTTCTTTGGATTTTCAGTCGTTTTCGCCCGGCGTGGTGAAGTTTCTTATTTCTTTTCTTTCCCTGGTTTTTTTTCCTAGTCGTGTTTTTTCTTTCCCTGCTTTGATCGTTAGTGGGCCTTTTTTTGGAGCCCATGGACCTCTCTTGGGTTCAGGTAGTCAAAAAAAAGAAAAAAAACACAATTTCTCCTCTTCTTAATTCGCCCTCGTTAGCTCAGCCTCTTGGGCCGTCCATACTGAACTGTACTATCCCCTGTCGCTCGAAGCTTCCACCTACCTTCTCATCTCCACTTTCCCGCTCATCCTCCCCTTTCTCATCAGCTTGTCCTCTCTTTTCTACTGCTCAGCATCCTCTTCCCCTTCCAGTTTGCTTTAGGTGTCTCCTGAGAGGGCATATTAAGCTTGATTGCCCCAACAAGATGAGGTGTCTTTTCTGTAACAAATCTGGCCACGCTAAGCAGCGCTGTTTTGCCCTCCAAAAGATCCTTGGTCTCCCCAGAGGAATTCCTATTGCTGAGCATGTGGTTAATGCATTAGATCTTTCCGCTCTCCGTAAGCAATTGCCGGTTCCCAATCCGCCTATTCCCCAGAAGCAGCCATCTCCTTCCAACCCCCCCTTGCTTCCCACTCCTGTTTCAGAAATGCGCAAGCCTATCAGTCCCCCTCCTCCTTCGAATGCTTCGTCTCAACGGTCGCATTCTACCAAGCTCCCTATTACTCAGGTTTTCATCCCCAAAACTGAGTTATCTGATCGTCTTGTTTTTTTTGGTGTTTTTGGGGCGATTGCTTTCTCGGGTGGTTCAGTTCCTTTCTACACTGTCAATTCGTTCCTTAGCAACTATTGTAATGTATCGGACTGGGACTGGGTGCTCTATAACTGTTCTAACGGTGACTTGGTCATTCACTGCCCTTCTTCTAAGATTCTGGAGGATCTCATCGCCAATCAAGCGCTTACTATCGGTCCCATCTCTTTAACAGTGCGGCAGTGGGTTAAGATTCCCCCTTCTTCTCTTAAAGATCTTCATACTCCTGAGACAAAAGTTTCTCTGGTGGGTCTTCCACCATTCTGCGATTCTCTCCGTTTGGTTGGAGAGATGGCCAAATGTGTGGGAGAGATTGTCAGCATTTCATCTAAGTCCAGATTGGCCTCTGGTAGTCTTCAAATTGAAGCGGTTTTTCGTTGCTTCTCCTCTCCGGAGCGTATAGAAGCGTTTGTCCTCACAGATGGGATATCTTCTTTTCCTGTATCAGTCCTTTATCAAGACGCCAAGTCTGGTAGCTTGGGTGCTCCTACCCCTCTTCCCAGTTCCAAATTTTTGCCCCTGGATGCTGCTCTCACTTCATCATTCCACCCTGGTGTTTCATCGTCTTCTAAGCCTAAAGCTATGTCTGGGAAAGCTAGTGGTGCAGGAGTTTTGCGCAGCAAGCGTCCTTCACCTTATAAACCTCCTTCTCAGCCATCCATCTCCAAAGTCTCACCTTCGAAATCCCCCAATTTGGTGTGGATCAACCCTGATCGTCATCTCTCTAAGACTGGCACTAATGCTACTACTTCGGTCACTCCCGCTCCCTCCCTCACTGCTGCTTCTCAACCCATCTTCACTCCTGCCGCTCCAGTGGTGGAGTTGCCTTCTCTAGGTGCCAAGGACAAGAAAACTTCCTCTTCGTGGCCTGCTTGGGAAGTTAATCGGAATTTTAAGTCTGATTGGGAGCTTTTCCAACAGCTTGCGCACTTCCCCACTCCGAAGAAGTCGGATCCGGCTTTCTCCCCATACAAACCTTCTTCTTCCCTGCCGTCCAAAGCGTCAGCGTGGGTTGAGCAGGATTCCCTCTTATCGGATGAAGAGGCGGAGCTGGCTAGCGGCCCTTCTCAAAAGGTACTCGATGTATTTTGTTTTCAGTTCTCTTTTGAGGATGTTTCTTTGGTTGCTGTTACTGTTTTCAATTTATATCAATCAGTTTTTTTGAGTTTAGACTGCTCTCGTTTCCGGGTTTTTTGTCCCCATTGTGGACTTTCTTCATCTATTATTGTTTCCCTTAAATGGACTTCCTTTTTCCTTGCGGCGAAAGCCCGGGTTATATTAGTTGACTCTCCTTACTGTTCAGCGCAGTCAGTTGTGCACTTTTCCCCTCTCTCTGTTTGCATGGTTAATTCTCCAAGCCTCTCTCCCTCTCCTAGAATTGTGGAGGATTGCCTCTCTCCCTCTCCT
Source organism: Hemerocallis citrina (assembly GCA_017893485.1). Taxonomy (NCBI): domain Eukaryota; kingdom Viridiplantae; phylum Streptophyta; class Magnoliopsida; order Asparagales; family Asphodelaceae; genus Hemerocallis; species Hemerocallis citrina. The sequence continues at coordinate 125,801,263 of CM030365.1, forward strand.
AGAGTTGTGGAGGAAGTCCCCGAGAGGCTCTCTTCCTCTCTGAATGAGGAGACCGATTCATCTCTTCGCTCTCCCTCCGCTCTTCCTAAACCTCGCTTCATTAGAGCGAGTGCACGCATTCAGGCTAAAATTTCTCATCCTCCTGTTTATTCAGGATTGCATGAGAAGGATTATTCTCCCAGTGCCACACGACGCCAGTTGCAATTGGCTCACTCTTCCCTTACCCCCTCCCATCGTTTAGGTTCAATTTACGTCCCCATCTTCGATTCCCTCTCCAATCTGGAACTTGCTTCCTCTGCCCAAGGTCTTGGGTTTCTTATTGATCCTTTGGACTCACCAAGTATTCACTCTCTTAGGAAGAAAGAATATTCTAGTGTTAAGGAGTTCCGTTCATCCAATGATTAGCGTCTCTTGGAATATCCGTGGCTTGCACTGCCCTTCCAAGCGCAGAGCGGTTTTTGATTTGATCTCGTCTTCTCACTGCGATCTTATTTCCATCCAAGAATCCAAGCTAGAATCACCCTCTACTGCGATCTTTCGCTCCTTAGGTGGATCCATCATTTCGAGATGGATCTCTTTGGATGCTATTGGATCCAGAGGAGGCATTCTCTTTGGATTCAAGGAAGCCCTTTTCACCCTCATTTCAGTCCAGCGTTTGAACTTTTTCTTAATAGTCAAACTCCACTGGTCCGCTTTCAACTGTCCGCTTACCGTCATCTCGGTCTACGGTCCCTCCTCCCCCGATAGGCGACCAGTATTCTGGAATGAATTCTCTTCTTTACAGCAATTCTCCTCTGATCTTTGTTTTTTTTGCGGTGACTTTAATGTGACCCGTTTTGCATCAGAAAGATCTAATCAGGTTCTCTCCTTATCTCAATCGGGCCAATTTAATGATTGTATTCGTAACCTTCAATTATCTGACTTACCTATTTCTGGTAGAGCATTCACTTGGTCCAATCAACGGGACCTCCCTATCCTTGCCAAACTTGATCGTTTTTTGGTTTCCCACTCCTGGTTGATGAAATTTCATCATTCTTTCGTCCAGGCTCTCCCGAATCCATCATCGGATCATATACCTATCTTGCTTCATTCTAATTTCTGTTTCAACGTCAAGCATAAATTCCGTTTCGAAAAGTTTTGGCTTCAAGATCAACTGTTTGTTAATCTTGTGTCGGAATGTCTTGCGTCGGTTTCAGGATCTTCCGGATTGGGTAACATCCTTCTAAAGCTTCACGCTATTAAATTTGGTTGTAAAATTTGGAGATCGGAGAGGCAAAGCAACACCAATTTTCTTAAGAATTTCCTTTTGCAAACCATTGCTTCCATCGATAGGATGGAAGAGTTTGGGCCCATATCTGAGTCTTGCAGATCGGAACGCCGATCTTGCAAGCTTGAATATGAGGACATCCTTCACCAGGATCATCTTAAGTGGGCTCAGAGAGCTTGCCTTAACTGGATCAAAGAGGGTGATGCTAATACAGCGTTCTTTCATAACTTTGCGTCCCATAGACAACGCTGCAATCGCATCTCCTCTATCTCTGTTCAGGGAGAGGAACTTTCGTCTGATGAGTCCATTCATCGTGAATTCCTTTCGTTCTATAAAAATCTTGTTGGTACCAATAAGCACCGTATGATTGAGCTTGATTGGATTCAACTTTATGGAACCCATCAGCATGATCTATCTTCCCTCGAAGCCCCTTTCTCCCTAGAGGAGATCAAGTCGGCAGTTTTTGCTCTAAAGAGTGACTCGGCTCCCGGGCCCGATGGCTTTCCGGCTTTCTTTTTCCAAAAATTTTGGGATCTGCTTAAAGCAGATCTCCTCAAAATGTTTCAGGATCTACATCAAGGATCCTTCTCTTTCGACCGAATCAATTATGCTCATATAGTTCTGATTCCTAAACTTATTGGGGCTCATCTAGTCTCTGAGTTCAGACCTATTAGCCTCATCAACACCTCTTTCAAAATTATTATGAAAGTCCTCTCTTCCAGATTGAGCGCTATCATTTCTCCGTTGATCGACCCGGTTCAGTCCGGATTTCTCAAGGATCGTTTTATCCTCGATAGTGTTGCCTCGGCACAGGAAATTATTTCTCATTGTCATAGATCCCAATCGGAGGGCATCCTCCTTAAGCTTGATTTTCAAAAAGCCTACGACAACGTTAATTGGGATTTCTTATTTGACATTCTTGCCTTTCGTGGATTTGGTCCCAAATGGATAGCATGGATCAAATCTAGCTTATTTTCGGGCACGTCCTCCATTTTTATCAATGGGACGGAAGGTCGCAAATTTAAACTCAAATGCGGTCTCCGCCAAGGAGACCCTCTTTCGTCGCTCCTCTTCTCTCTAGTAGCTGACGTTTTTAGCAGGCTTCTCAGGAATGCTTGGAATCTGAACATGATTGAAGGGCTGGGTAGCTCCCCCTACTTTGAAGGAGTTCTCAACCTTCAATATGCGGACGACACCATCATTTTCACCAAACCTAACTCTCACTCTCTCCGTAATCTCAAGCTTCTCCTCTACTGTTTTGAGATGGCTTCGGGTTTATCGATTAATTTTCAAAAATCCTCCGTGCTCTGGTTAGGTGGATCTCCCAACCGCCAAGAGGTAGTGTCCAACTTCTTTAATTGCCCAGTAGCCTCTTTCCCGATCACTTATCTGGGCATCCCCCTGCGTTGGGGAAAGCTCCATAGATCGGATTGGCTCCCTCTTATTGACAAAATTGAGTCTAGGCTTAATGTTTGGACTAGTAAACTCCTATCCAGAGAGGGTAGGCTTACTCTTATTAACTCTGTTATATCCTCCATGCCCCTTTTTCTTATGTCTTTCTACTTTTTACCTTCCTGGGTTATCAAAAGGATTGATCAAATTCGAAGTAATTTTTTCTGGAATGGTTCTTCTTCCTTTAAACCTGGGTCACATCTGTGTCAGTGGAAACTGATCTGCGCTCCCAAAGAGGAAGGTGGACTCGGGGTTTTAGACCTTCGTGAGCATAACATTGCGCTTTTAGGTAAATGGTTGTGGAGATTCCACAACCATGATCACCTACCTTGGATTAAGATGATTAGGGGTTATCGTTCCTCCATCAGCCAATGGTGGGAATTTCCGGATTCCCCATGTCGCACAGCTTCCCCCTTTTGGAAAGGTATTTGGAAAGCAGCTTCCGCTTTTCATTGCGGCATTTATCGTATTTGCCATGACGGGTCTAGAGCTAAACTCTGGACTGATCTTTGGATCGGTAACTCTTCTCTAGCCACGGCATTTCCCTCTCTTTTTAATTTGGCGGTTTATCCGCTTGCGACCATCGAGGATTCTTGTATCCTAGTCGACAATGTTCGTTTCTGGGTTATTCCTTTCTCTATTGATCTTCCCCAATCTTTGTCTCAGGGTTTCGATGACCTAATCTCCTTGCTAAACAATTTTGAATGGAAATCTTCAGAGGGCATCGGTTGGCGATGGTCCTCCGCAGGATCTTTTTCAGTTAGATCCTTTTATAAGTTTCTTAATTCTAGAGGAGTTAGATCTCCTGTAGCTAATTTTTTCTGGGATATTTCGGCGCCTCTAAAAGTGATTATCAACTCCTGGCTTGCCTTTAATTTTAAGTTACCCACGGTTGATATTCTTAATAAAAGAAACTTAGCATTGGGTCAGCTTTGTGCTCTTTGTTCTGAGCATCCTGAAGATGCGAATCACCTTTTTACTCAATGCACCAATGTTATCCCGTTGTGGAAGATTATCTCTCTAGCTTGGGGCACATGTGCTATTCCACCTGATTTATCCTCTTGTTGGAGCTTTAAACCCACCAATTCCCAGTTCGGTAAAGTTTGGATTCTGTCGATTCATATCATTGTTTGGATTATTTGGAAAGAGAGGAATGCGATCTTATTCCAGCACCGCAAGCACTCTAGAGTTGCTATGATTGATGATTTTCTTTTCCTTTTCAATCTTTGGTCTACGAATTGGAAAAATTCGGATTTAATTGTACTAGCTAATCAGAAATTAACTGATGCCTTTATTTGTCTTCATAATCTTCATAGCTTATAAGTCGAATGTTCTCTGACTGCTTTGATTATATTTTTAGCTCACTTTTTGTCGCTCGGTTCCTTTTGCAGACTTGATCACTGCGATCTTTACCGCTCGTATACTCGGTTTTTGATGCTCGTCCGGAGTTTCTTCATGCCTGGTCGTTTCTTTCTTGCCGAGCGGTAGAAGTTGGGTTTGTTATACTTTTCCAGCAGTTTATCCCTTTTCTGCTTATGTTTAAATTATGAACTTCTATTTTTGTCACTGATGCTATCGTTCATCAGTTTTTGTTAGCGCTCGATCATCAGTTTATGTTAGCGCTTTAATGTCCTCTCTACTTTTTGTGTACTGCCTACAATGGGATAGTGTTTACTATGAAGTCGTTCTGCTCTCCTTTTTTCCTGTGTGTTGTGGTTTTGTTTGGAACCTCTACCTCTCCAAGCATCTCTTCTTTTATGATAGTGTTTTTGGTACAGGTTTACTGTGTGCTTGTCTCATTTAGAAGGCTTCTTTTATGTTCTGTTGGGCCTTGGCTTTGGTTGGTCTTTCTTATGGGAATGCGCTAGAATGTCTGATTGTAGCGTTCTCTGGTGCACTATATGCTTTCATGCTCTCTGTTTTTTGATCTTTTTGATTGCGCCTCTAGCGGCTAGCGATGCTGTGTATTTTGCTCAGGTTTCTTTCCAGGTCGCTCGATCCTTACCTTGCCGCTGCTTCACCCTTTTTTCGGATCGCGGTGTGCTTCTCCATATCCGGGGTTGGTGTCTGATTGCGCTGCCCCCGCCTTCGGCATCTTTGATAGATTGGTGCATTTGGCAGCATTCGATATGCTGGCCTGGCGCAGTCTCTTTTGATCTCTCTTTGTGCTGTTCTTTTCTTTCCATGTATATTGATGTTCATTATGTATATTGATGTTCATTTTACACCTTGTAAAATTACTTTGTATCTAACTTTTATTGAGTTAATATTATGTTTTGCTGTTGGCTGGGGCCCGTAGGACCCTATTCAGTTCATCAAAAAAAAAAGAATTGGGTTTTTAAAAAAAATCAGATATGGAGTATTGGGTTTATTGGTACCTTAAAAGGTTGTCAACTTTAGAAATAAATTAAGTTCAACTTTTGGGTTTATAAATAATTTTTCCTTCCATTTCTATTTTTTTTTATTTTTTAAATGTTGTTGATGCAGCCTAAGCAGCAAGGCTTGATAGGATTAAATCTCATAGTCTTCTTTATGCTTCCCCTAACGAACTCAACTGAGGATGTAACTGCCACCAAGAGGGCACAAGAATTCTACATTGGCTGGTAGTTTGAGTCCTTAATCCACCCATTTTCAAAAGAGAACAACTTAAAAGTACGTTAACGTGCTGATCATAGTGCAAATCATCTCTTAACCAACCTAGCTTCGTAGAACCTCTCATGAAAGGAGATTACCCTAAGATCATGAGGGAGGCTGCAGGAAAGACGATACCACGATTTTCGAATATGCAATCTGAACAGCTTAGGAACTCGTTTGATTTCATAGGACTGAACTACTATATGACGATGAATGTGATGGACAACCCAAATAATGTGTCAGCTGATCATCAAAGGGACTTTATGGGTGATATGTGTGCTACTCTTATTGGTTAATTTTCTCTTCTCGCTCTTAATCATTTTTTTTGGAAATGTTAGTGACTCTCCCCTTCTTAGTCTAAACTGAAGTCTCTGATTGTTGCTATCTGTGTAATTCTGAAAGACACTATTTCAGGTAGGAATAATTTTCAACCCCTTAGAAGGGATTTGTTTGTTTCAAGAGAATAAAATTATAGAAACCAAAAAAATAGGTTCCTACATGTTTAGATTTTATTTTCTGTTATTTGCTTCACATTAAAATAATTAGGAAAAGTAAAAAATTCAACTTCTTTTGTTTGGATGTCATTGTAAAAAACTAGAAAATGGTTTTCCAAAATTATTATTCCTTGTTTGGTGGATAAAGGTAGATAGAAAACCATAATTAAAATGCCCATCTTAGATTCCACCAGAATAAGTGGGACACACAATCTTTTAAAAGATTCTTTCATCAATTTTCTTGCATTTTCCTCTCTTTTTAGGAGGAAAATAATTTTTCTGGACATGTCATGTTGTTTTCTTGTCAACAATTTTCTTTTCAAACAAAGACAAAAAAAATATCTTTTAATAGAAAAGGAAACCAAGTTATACATTTTCATGGTAGAAAAAGAAATTTCTTTTAGTAACAAGATATTCTGTACATTAAAACGATAATATACATATCTTAAATTCTTAATTGGTTAAGCGTTTATAGTAATTAATATTTTGTAAGTTGTACATTTTCATGGTAGAAAAAGAATTTTCTTTTAGTAAAAAGATATTTTGTACATTAAAACGATACTATACACTAATGATTTCAACCGTATTATAAATTGGACAAAATTATATATGAAATTTTTGCTTTAAGAATAAAATTTCATACTATTTTTAGAAATTTTAATTGTTTTTTAATCTTTTATGAATCTGATACCAAAAGATCTGGTACTTTAAGGCGATATGCCTGATATTTCCGAAATTTCCAACACCGATAATATAGTTGGAAAGCCGATACAGAACCCGATATTGAGTTCTCAAACCTTGTTCAAATGCTACTTGCAGACTTGATCAAGTGTATCAATTTATGGCCTGGGCTACATCAAATTGTGTTACATATGGAGGGGATGACCATTAAAATGTTGCATGTTGAAGAAGAATTGATATATTTGACCCTATAAGATTGCAGATAAAGGCTATATTTCTGTTGTTGTAGACTGGGAAGCAAGTCTCTAATGCTTATTTTTTATGCAGAAGGCATTTGGATGCCCGGAGAAGTTCCGCAACAAGTTGGAGTAAGTCTTCCACTACCATAGAGAATTTTTCCATTAATACCTGCTGTTATTGTTTTTGGCAAAGCTAACTACCATAGAGGTTGCTTGTTAATTTTAAGAGAATAAAATTATAGAAACCAAGAAAACAGGTTCCTACATGTTTAGATTTTATTTTCTGCTGTTTGTTTGACATTAAAATAATTAGGAATACTAAAAATATCAACTTCTTTTGTTTGAATGTCATTGTAAAAAAACTAGAAAATGGTTTTCCAAAATTATTTTCCTTGTTTGGTGGATAAAGTCGATAGAAAACCATGAATAAAATGCCAATCTTAGAACCCGTGGGACACAAAATCTTTTAAAAGATTCTTTGTATCAATTTTTTTTGTATTTTCCCCCTTTTAAGATGAAAATAATTTTTCTTTAAATTTGATGTTGTCATGTTGCTTACTTGTCAACTTTTCTTTTCAAACAAAGACAAAAAAAATATCTTTTAATTGAAAAGGAAACTAAGTTGGGCATAAAAAGAGGTTTCCACCCCTATTTCTTTCAAAACAAACAGCCATTTAGTTCATTGATCACCACCTTATAAATCAACATTCATTGCTCAGGAGTAGGATATCTTGCAAATAAAAACAAATTACAAAAATTTGCCAAACAATGTAATGTAAGCTAAAATCTGTAGACTAAGGGTGCAGTATCTCTGGCTGAAAGCCCTCTTCATCAAGCTTCACATTCTTATTTAGTGATTGTAAGAAATCTCTCCACTGCAATTTAGGGTCCTAAATAATGATATTTTTTGGTTCTTGAAACTCTTTTGTTGGTGACCGTAGGTAGAAAATATGCCTCTCGTCATTATATTCAAGCTGTCTGGTAAAATATCCCTTTCAACCTGGATTTCGTCCACATTGTCAAGACTCAAACTCTGGTACCAAGTATTGATGAGACCGAGATAATACTCCTATATACATATCTTTCTGGAAACATGGTATTCACCTATACTTATTTAACTGAGAAAAAAAAAGAATGATAGTATTATAGTAAGCAATTGAAACCAAAGACCAAAAAGCCTATTTATTGGTGCTATCACAACCGAGTAGGTATAACATGATCGAGTGAGCATCAGAGCAAACTATTTTAAATATATAGATACATATGCCTTGTATCTTAAATTCTTAATTGATTATGCGTTTATAGTAATATTTTGTAAGTTGTACATTTTCATGGTAGAAAAAGAATTTTCTTTTAGTAAAAAGATATTTTGTACATTAAAACGATAATATACACTAAAGATTACAACCTTATTATAAATTGGATCAAATTATATATGAAGTTCTTGCTTTAAGAATAAAATTTCATACTATTTTTAGAAATTTTAATTGTTTTTTAATCGTTTATGAAACTGATACCAAAAGATCTGGTACATTGAGGCGATATGCCTGATATTTCCGAGAAGGCCAACACCGATAATACAAATGGAAACCCGATATTGGGTTCTCAAACTATGTTCAAATGCTACTTGCAGACTTGATCAAGTGTATCTATTTATGGCCTGGGCTACATCAAATGTGTTACGTATGGAGGGGATGACCATTAAAATGTTCCTTGTTGAAGAAGAATTGATATATTTGACCTTATAAGATTGCAGATAATGGTTATATTTCTGTTGTTGTGGACTGGGAAGCAAGTCTCTAATGCTTAGTTTTTATGCAGAGGACATTTAGATGCAGGGAGAAGTTCCGCAACAAGTTGGAGCAAGTCTTCCGCTACCATAGAGAATTTTTCCATTAATACCTGATGTTATTGTTTTTGGCAAAGCTAACTAGGACGAGGTGGCTTCAGAAGTCCCCATATGGCCTTCAAGGAGTGCTCGAGTATTTCAAGCAAACTTATGGCAATCCTCCTGTCTACATTCATGAAAATGGTATGCACCACTGTTAATTATCACGTTGCAACCTTTTAGTATTGCAGGTTGAGCCTGTTGATTAGGTCAAACTAATAGATGATAGTTTAGTTTAGTCCCACAATGAATAATGTATTGGTTTAGTATTCTCTTATCTCCTATATATAGGAGACATATTGCACTCAGATTAAAACCATTCAATAAAGATTTATTCTCATCTAATAATCTTAAGATGGTATCAGAGCCAATAATCCTATAAGGCCTATACTAATTTTATCCTCGTCGTCGAGGTGGAGTGGTTCTCGTCTTCATCGGAATCACTCCACCTCCCGATATCTCTCTTCCGTTGCCGATCAAATACCAAAACCCTAATCTCCTTATCCCTTAATCAACAGCACCAAAACCCCAGCCATCATCAACTTCTCAAGCACAAACCCTAGTCGCCACAACAAGCGGCTACACCTCTCTTCTCCGGCGACTCACTGCATCCAAACCCATCAAAGAAGAATCAGCAACTCCTGCCATCTCCTCTTTCCTCCCGAAGCCTGTTCGTTGTCGCTGCCGCCACCGCCTTTCTTCGTTGTCCCCTGATACCGACCCCACCAACCTCGAGCTCCTCTCTCGTAGAGATCTGAGAAGCCCTAACTCTTCAAAAATGGAGATCGCTCGATCTCTGTGGTTCTCGATCGCCGCTATGGCATCGCCCCCCACCGACTTCCAAAAGGAAGATCTCACCTCCCTTCACTCCGACGTCACCTCCTTCGCCTCTTCCTGTCGTCCTCAACCTTCGTTGCCGCACCTCAGAAAACCCATTGAGCTCCGACCTCCACAACCTCCCTGCATCCCGTCATCGCCCTTGCCTCCAAACTCACACCGGCGCTACCATCTCTCCCCAACTGCATCACCAGTGCCACCAGGCCCCTCGCCGACGATTACCACAACAACCCTCTTCTTCTCTTCCCCACTCTTTGTTTCGATTGGATCTGTTGAGATCCAATTTTTCATTGGTGGATTTTGCTGTTCTGTGTTCGGGGATAGAAGCAGATCGCTGCCACCGCCTCCTTGTTTCAGATCCGCTTTTCGATTGGGCGGTTTTCTGGTGTTTCGTGTTTGGATCCAAGAGGGGATCGTGCTGTGGTACTACTTTGACTAAGAGTCTTAAACATTTCTTACAGGTTCTTGTGCTTCTACATCCAGATCGTCAACTCACTCCGGTTGATCGATCGTAAGTTTGAGAGGGGGTGTTATCAGCGTCCAGTTCTCAGTTCAGGGATGATATCCCATCATCGACTATGTCTCAAGTCAGGGGTGAGATCCCATTAGTCTATTTCTCAGTTCAGGGGTGAGATCCCATCATCGACTATGTCTCAAGTCAGGGGTGAGATCCCATCACAAATCGGGATATGGAGATCTTGCCACTGTTCGAGGTGAGATCTCATCAGTGCGCCATCAATACTTCCTTCCGTAACACTGCACCACTGTTTATCGTTCCTTCTACATCAACATCGTCAGTATTCCAAACTCCTGTTGCTTGAACCAACTTGAGTTTGAGAGGGGGTGTTAGATGATAGATTAGTTTAGTCCCACAATGAATAATGTATTGGTTTAGTATTCTCTTCTCTCCTATATATAGGAGACATATTGTACTCAGATTAAAACCATTCAATAAAGATTTATTCTCATCTAATAATCTTAACAATAAACAAGTTGGTCTCTCTCTCTTTCTATATTTATATATGTGTGTGTATAGACCTCTCAATCTCTCTCCATATCAAAATGCATGTACGTATTAAGTGAAGGCGTGCTTGCCTACACAAACCAAAAAGTATATCCAAAAAGTTATATTGTCATACTCTTTTCAATACAGGTTATCCAATGCCCCAAGTAATTCCACACTTGAGGACACTCCTAGGGTGGAAAACATGAAGGCAAATATGGGTAGCCTTCGCGATGCCATAAGGTACACGTGCTCTCATTAACGTATTTGCACTTATGTTTTCTATTAAGGGGTTTCTCAATATCTTTACTCGTTGATTTTAGGAATGGGTCCAATGTAAGGGGGTATTTCACATGGTCCTTTGTAGATGTATTCGAAATTTTTGGGGGATATCAATCCTCTTTTGGCTTATACCGTATAGATTTTGAGGACAAGGAGAGAACACGATATCCTAAACTCTCGTAACGCTGGTACTCTAGCTTCCTCAAGAGGTGTGGCAATGATATTTATAGTGGAAGCAACTCTTCTTTATATGTTGCATAAGATGGGTTTCTTGTGGCGGTTTTGGTTTTAATAAATACAAGAAGTTTTATGGAGAAGTAGAATATTCATATAATATGACGGGCCAATATAAGATATTACCACGTGAACGTATTTGCACACATTTGAAATATATTGTATGCAAAATACTCTTTTCTTTTTTTTTATTGCTTAATGGATGTTAATTTATGTGAGACACTATTGCAGTGCAGTCGACGCTGTGTGTATTTGTGTTGCGAGTTTCGGGTTCAATAAGTTGTATTTGTGTATCTTTTAGGCGGATGTACACTCTAGGCTTAATATAAATTAGAGAGTCGTTATCATTGTACAACTTCAAGAGAGGTGAGTGCCGAGTTTTTCAAAGGTGACAGAGAGAGATTGAGAGTTTTGAATTTTGATCTCTTTGTATCTTTGTATTTTTTTAGTAATAAGAATTATTGATTATCTCTATAAGTTATTGTGCTCTTCTAGTTGTGAGAACTTGCGATTATTGCGGTGTCTTATTATTAGTGCATCTAGGTCTTGGTGTGCATGTTAAACTTTTGTTGTGGGATTTACACGTGGAATCAGAGATTAGGGTTTTGAGATGGCTGATAGCAAGGGTTCGATGAGAGTGATTTTGTGATGTGGAAGATTCAGATGATAGCGTATCTCTGTCAGAAAGATCTAGATGGTCCGTTATTTGATGATAAGCGGGAAGGTGTAGACATGGATGCAAAGATCTTAGCGGCATAGAATCATTTGGACCAGAAGGCACTGGGATAGATTCAGTTGGCACTGAGTAGGAAAACATTGTTTCACATCTCGAAGGCAAAGACCGCAAAGGAGACTATGAAGATTATCACGGATATTTATGAGAAAACGTTGACATTTAACCAAATTCTTCACTGGAAGAAATTAGTTAACATAAAGTTGAGAGAATGGGGTTCAGTAGCGGAATATATGAACAATTACTTTATGGATTACAACCAGATGGAAACTGTAGGATCGAAGTTTTCAGAAATGGGATAATCATTGTTACTTCTAACTACGCTACCTGATAGTTATGATACAGTGGATCAAACTATTACAGAGATTATGCTAGATTCGATTATTCTATAGGATGTTGTGAGCAGCAGTATGAACGATGAGGTGAGAAGGAAGAGAAACAGAGAATTTTCATCATCTTTTAAGGATTCCACACTATCAGTTAAGAGGCGACGTGGGAGATCTAAGGGAAGTTGAAGAAGAAATTATTAGAGTAGTGAGTTCGAGAGTGGGCTGATGGCAGCGACAATGGAAGTGATCCTGAGTGTTGGTATTACCACAAGAGGGGTCACATGATGCGCAGTTGTAAGGAATATATGTAGAAGAAGCAGGAAAAACCAAAGGAAGCCAATGTGGTAGTCAATGAAACATGTTGTGGCGAGTTGAGCTTGTGAGCTAGAGTGGAGTTGGACATATGAGATTTGTGTATTAATTCGGGAGCTTCATTTCAGTGCACTTTGAGGAGTGAGGTATTTGAGGACTATACAGAGGGTTCTTTCGAAGATGTGATCATGGAGAACGGTCAGCAATGTCCTATAAGTGGAGTCGGTATTGTTCATGAAAGCTAGTGATAATCAGAGTATTGTCTTGCAGGAGACAAGACATGTTACAGACTTGAAGGAAAATCTTATCTTGATTGGAAAGTTAGACAAAGAGCGTTTGTCTACTACATTTGGTAGTGGGAAGTGATATGCAGCTGTAGGTTCAAGGGTCATAGTAAGAGGGAAGCATGAGAGAACATTGTATTTTCTTAGAGGTGTGGGGTGCATTTCTCCTGTAGTTGGCTCTCAGCCGGGATCGAGAAGTAGGTTGTGTGGAGTGCAACCAAGTTCTTTCATTTGTGGGGTAGATTCAGAGGTGGTTGCATATTTAGTGGGATCTGCTGATGTTGATGCGGAGATGGTTCTTTGTGATATAGATGAAGAAGCGTCAAGTCGCTCTTGTGAGGTAAAGGGCACTGATATCAATATGCGAGGTGATATCGATGAGTGTAACCAAAATGTGGATTTGAGTGGAATGTTGTCTGTAGATATTGTGGATGTGTCGTCCATGGAAGACTTCGAGTGCTGAGGGTGCATGGGCCTTGAGAGGTTTTGAACCATGTTCGATATTAGCGGAGATTCTGCGAATTGGGGAGTCTTGTAACACGAAACCAGACACGGGAGATTGTTTATTAGTTATTTGTGCCCTATGCGATTGGTGGACACATCCTTCATGAGTCTACGAGGCGTGGTTGGTGCTCTCCATGTGGTGGAGAGGCGGAGATGCGTTTTATGAGAGTGATAAGTACTTGGGTCTTTCATAATTTGTGGGAGACTATAGAGATAATGCAAGGTAAAGATACAATAACTTTGAAGTATTGTGTATTTAGTTCAAGTGGAAGATTGTTAGGATTGTGGTCTCAAATACACGTAGGCACTTGCATTGGAGTTGGAAGAAGAAGAGAAAACGAAGAACAACAAGAGATAGTAGCATTGCACCAAGTGAAGAAACAACATACAGAGGAGGGGATATGTAGTCAACTATGTAATTGACTTCCCATCCCTCTGTTTTGGCGAGACACTATTGCAGTCGACAGCGTGTGAGTGCAGTCGATCACAAGCGGTGTTGTGTGTTTATTTGGGCTGCAAGTTTCAGGTCCAATAGGCTGTATTTTTGTTTATATTTTAGGGGTTACTTGAGAGCTATATAAGTGGTTGTAAACTCTAGGGTTTGTAATTTGAATTGGAGAATTGTTATCATTGTACAACTTTAAGAGAGGTGAGTGTCGAGTGTTCCAAATGGTAGAGGGAGATTGAGAGTTTCGATCTGTTTGTTTCTTTGTATTTGTCACGCCCCTCTTCCCAAAAATACGGAATACAAGTACATGACAATAGCCCAGCGAATGACTAACGTCACCCATAAGCTATTTATCCGATTAACTCAACAATATAATCAATACAGAATATTTGTGCAGGCAATGATAATAATCTCATGAACAATAATACTTAGAATGAAGAAATAAAAATATCCAAATACAATAATAATCCAACGTCTGGAATAAAATAAAATCCGGGACATAAGCCCAAAACAATAATAATCCAATCCAAAATAATAACAAGTCTCAATACATTAAGTTTATTAAAGTAATAAGCAATTAGAAATCAGTAGGCTTCAGAATGTTTGTTCTCCAATTCCAGCAGGCAATTCTCCTTTTATTACCTGTATACCCGTTCATCTAAAAAGAGAAGAAAAATTATCCTTAGAGCAAGTCATGGACAGCAAGTAGAGAAAGCAAGGAACAATGGAATAACGATATTACAATGAATCAGTGGATTAATATGAATCAATAACATTGTACGATAGTAATAATCAATAACATGGTAATCAATGCAACGGTGTAACAATGATTCAATATTCGGTAATGTAATCAACGGTTAATATCAATAGCACTTAGACAGTATTAGATACAAATAGAAACAATGATGAATAATAAGCAATGTCGGTTATATGTCAATCCTTATGTGTATTAATCATTTTAATCCTAACTAATGCATGTACTACTGTGTCCCATATGTTCCATACCATAGGTTCGATGCATACAATCAATTTCGTTTAGACTATAGTGGTAGACTTTATAGTTCATGTATTGGGTATGATGACGATAACGGTAATAACACGGGCAAAGGTGCAATTTCTTACATAATGACGATAACAATAATAACACAGGCCAAGGTGCAATTTCTTACACGATGAAGATAACGGTAATAATCACGGGCCATCATTCGAGTACAGTCTCTCTAACATCAACTACTCTAGTCAATCCCTTAAACCCCAGCTTATTAATTATTTCATCAATGCAACAATACAATATGCAATTTGAGACATGAGTTGAACCATAGTATCATTAGGAAAACAATAGGATGATAACATGGAATAGGACAATTAGAATGATGACAATAACTCATTAGGATCATGCAATGCAACATACATACATCATTTCATGCAATATTACAATATAAGAATAATTAATTCATTAAAAACTGACATATAAAATTCTGGATAGCAAGAGCAGTCTATACAAAAATGCAGTTTCCCACTGTTTCAGAAATCAAAAAATGAATCCGTCAGAAGTCCTAGAAACTAGACTTCCACACAATTCCAACGCATATTTAAAGTTCAAAATCCCGATAACAGTAGCTAGGTTAAACACATGGTTCTTTACAGATTTCATGTTCAGGCAGAAATTCGACTTCATGTTGTTATATTTTTAGAATCAGCAAAAACTCCATATTAAATTCTTTAAAAATATTTTCTGGACTCCTAAACATGTTAAGCAACAATCTGAAAATTTCAGATTAAAATTTTATCATTTGATCAGCCTTATTACTGTTTAAACATGCAACGTACGAGAATCTGAAAATCTGAAAGTGAAAACACAGCTATAGTAAAATGGACATAACTTTTGCTACACAACTCGGAATTCAAAAATTCAAGATGTTCTGGAAACTAGAATGATAAGGCTACAATTCTTGTTCAGAAAGAATTTCATTTTAAGATCGTCTACTGGTTCAAAAACAGCAGTCAACATACAGGTTTTATGAAATTTTCATGAATAATTTAATTTAAACATGGTGAGTATCGATTCTTTAGTCAATAAATTGTATAATTAGCATGATGGGTGTCAAAACATGGTAAATAAAACTAGAACACTATCATACATCAATTTATTATCAATCAGTCATCAATCGATTAAACAACATACAACCTATCAATTGTCTCTACAATAATTTATTTGTATCGTGACTGTATGTGTAACTCTATTGTCCATACTATATGATGTATGCAAAATTCAATATTTTTGGAGTCAAATTGGCACGATGTCAAGAGTATTGGGGTTAGCTCGTGTAAACCCTCAATAAACCCAATGAAAGAGATAAACAATGTATAAATACGATGATCAAAGGATCTACTTGCAAGAGTTTCAACAAAACTTGAATTTGATACAATTAACAATTCAAGAGGACGGTGACTTGCCTTATAAACGGTAATTTGAATACCAAGAATAACGGGATAAGAATCCCGAAGCAACGAACCCACGAACTAGCAAATAATAACACGTGTAATATACGTGCAATAAAACCCAAATCAATAATAACAAGAAAACTCAGCAACACACAATCAAGAGACAGCAGCAGCAAAGTCAGCAAGAGTGATGGCGGCATTGTCGCTGGCAGAGGGCGGTGACAGGGTCAACGTGATAGGGAAGGGCGTCGGGGTTTGGAGTTGGGCACCGTTAATGTCGGAAGAAAGGCCTGGGGGTAGTTTGGGTAATTCCACACCCACTGCTGACGTCAGGAGCGCAAGGAACGAAGCCTCTCAAGATCTCAACGAGCGTTAGATCTGGACGGTTAAGATCCAACGGCCAGATCTTATTTGTGGAAATCGAGGAGTCGCTTTCTCTTTATAAATCCCCTCCCCCCTCTTTACTTTTTCTTCTTCATTTCTTTACTCTCACTCTCCACTATTTCAAGAACAGGGTTTTACCTGCCGTCGGCGAATTTTTCTGGTGATTGTTCGGTAAACTCTTCAGGTTAGTATTCTCTGTTTCGTAATGTCACGCGTTCAGTTCGGATCCGAGGCCAGCTCGTCGGGCCGCTCTGCGAAGGAGTCCGAGTCCGAGACATCCTCATCTTTTAGCAAATATAAGGTGAAGCAGGAGGTCCTGAAAGACCCTGGGCCGGTTAGCAGTGACGACGTAGTCTTCATAGTGTCGCCACTGAGATCTCGAAGGCCGGGGAAGGAGCCTGTAGGCGAGGGCAAAGACGAGGAGGAAGATGATGAGGGGGATCAGGAGGATCAGGGCACCGAAGGCGAAGAGAAGGAGGGAGAGAACGAGGGGGGTCAGGAGGACCAGGGCGCTGAAGGCGAAGAGGAAGGGGAGGATGAGGATCAGGAGGATCCGGATACCGACGATGAGGATGAGGAGGTAGAGGATCAGGATCCCGAAGGTCGGGGCGCTGTTGATGATGAGGATGAGGGCGCTCAAGAAGTTGCTGGCGATGGCACAGCAGGAAGGTTGGTCGGGGATGACCTTCCACCTCTCCCACCCTTGTCGATGCCGTCTCCCAAGAGGAAGGCTCATCCTCGCCGGAAGAGGAGGAAGCTAAGTATCCTAGACAGTCCTCCTCCGCAGGATGAATATGCACCCTAGACCGAGGCTCGAGTTCACCCGAGTCTCCTTCAAAAATCCGGGGTCGATCCGGATGTATCCTGATGATATCAAGGACATCGACCCCATCCCTCCCATGCCAGGTGAAGAGAGCTGGGTAAAGATTCGGATGGACAGCATCCCGTGCATCTTGAGGGCGGACTATCTCCACATTCTGAGGACCTCTTATTTCATCCCGTGGGAGTTCGAAGTCTTCATCTCGAGCCCCGACATTCGGCCCACCACGGTCCTGGCACCGGACTATTGTATATTCCCCGAGGACGCCTTCGCCTCGGGCCTGAGGCTGCCACTGCATCCCTTTGTCAAGAGGGTCTTCAATTGGGCGAAGCTATGCCCCATGCAATACGGCCCAAACTCTTGGAAGCATTTGATCTGCTTCATTCTGAGGTGCCAAGAGAAGGGGGTGAAGCCGAGGTTGACGTACTTCCGAGCCATCCTAGGGATCAGTTCGCTCAGAGATCAGGAGGGGATTTTCTACTTCTCACCCAGGCCGCAGAAGAAGTTCATGCACGACCATCCGGATTCCATCAAGGGGTGGAATGAGAAGTATTTCGTGGTGCGGAGTGAGAAGTCTTGGGAAATACCGACCCAGTGGAGTTTCTTCAAGCCGAACCATAAACCTCCGAAGCGAAGTGACTTGACAGCAAAGGAGTGGAAGAGAGTAGAGAAGATAGTAGGGGGCACAGTATTGCGTGGCCTCGAGTGACCGAGCTACACCTTGCCCGGGCCGGACTGAGCCCGACCGACCTAGTATGTTTCGTTCTGAATTTTTCATCTTTCTGCCTTTGTGTTATCTTTAGTCTCTTTTTTCTTTCTTGCAGAGATGAATTCCGAACAGGTGGACGATAGGCGAGCCTTACTGGCCGTTGCCGTGAAGGAGAGGGCGGATAAGGAGAAGAGGAAGAAGGCGGAGCAGGAGAAGCTGGCCTGCTCAGGCTGGGGGTCCGCCAAGGGGCCGACCACAGTAGCCGAGGAGCCTTCTGCCGCAAAGAAGGCCAAGAAGCATCACTACCCCCCCACGCCGAGCACGCCCCGGGATGCAGGGGCAGTTCCAGGCAAAACTATTGATGCCCCGGGGAAGAGGCTTCCCACGCCACGCCCCACCGCCGAGCAGATGGTGGGCCAACAGGGACTGCTGGCCCTTCGCCCCCGATTGGTCGATCGTGCAGGGGGACAGTCTGCTCGACGGACCTGTGGCGGTTAAGTTCGTCACGAAGGCCGGCACCAAGCATGACTACATGGCGCTGGCATCGCAGACGGCCGAGCAGGCCTTCATGCGCTGGTCCCAGGTGCAGATTTCGGTGAGTTAGTTTCGGCACCTTTTTCCCTGGTTTGGAACTTGGTGGAATTTTTCTGATCTTTTCTCCCTCGGACAGACGATGCTCCACGGTCGGCACTTTCAAAAGTGCTTGGAGAATGAGATCTACATAGAAAGGAGGAACGCGGAGAAGTACCTCCACGAGCTGAACAAGGCTACTGATGAGCTGAAGGAGGCTCAGAGCATGGTTGCCGTCCACGAGGCCCAGGTAGCCTTGCTTTGCGACATCCATAAGGCAGGCGTGGATCGTCTCAAGGAGAGGATCGAGGAGGAGGCGGAGATGGGGCGGAAGGCCCTGAAGAGGATGGAGGCGGCCTCGGCGAAATCCCTGATTATAGCGCAGGACGAGGCGTATGATCAGGCCAAGGCGCATTTCAAGCAGATCTACCCAGAGCAGAGCGTGGACCACCTCTACTATGGTTGGCAGGAGAACCTTCTGCCGACCCCAGGTGGTGATGAAACGGGGGGCGTCCAGGCCGAAGATGAGGTGTCACCCCCCTCAAGAATAGACTAGTTCTTTCCTTTTGTTTTTGATGTAAATGCCTCGAGCAGACTGGCCACTGCGGCTTTTGTATCAACCTTTTGAAAGAAACGAAATATACTTTTTTGGGTCGAGGCTTTGTGACTTGTGCATTTTCTCGCTCTCCTTGTGATTATTTGTTTTCTCTGGTCTTTTGATAGACGCACGAGGTCATGGGGGCGACCTTGTTTCCTGCCGTAGGGTCCCTGGTCTGAGCCAGAAGGGAGGCCATGGAGGTAGCTGTAGCTCGCCAGCGAAAACAGGCTCGGGACCGAGCGGTCCGCCGTAAACTATTTTACGAACATGTCTAAGGAGCACGGTCTGGAGGTGGCTCGTCTGAAGAAAGCCATAGCCGACTGCGACTGGTGGGTAATCGAGACGGACTGGTCCATCTCGGATGAACCGAGCTGGCGGTCGACTGCGGAGTCTTTCCTTCGCGAGGCCGTTGTTGAGAAAGAGTTGGAGATCGAAAGGCTGAAACTGGTGTTGGGAGTGGGTTTGATCGAGGAGGCGAGCAACTCAACCCCGGGGCGGTCTCCGACATTTTTATTGGAGGTGGCCCAGCCCTGAAGATGCGAGAAGCTTGGTGGCAGGGGTCTCTTCCCTGGTTGGTTCGGCCGAGTGCGAGAGGTGCCCTGAGGAGAGCCCCGAGTTTGAATTTTAAGTCGAGTGCGAGTGAGTTGTAAGCCGTTCTTTGTATTTGTACCGACATTCATTAAGTTGTAAGCAATGAGTAATAATAAGAACATTTGATTTTCTGAACCTTAATTATCTCGGTTACCGAGGGTGGTGGCCGAGCTTGTTGAGCGGGAGGTCGCTGCCGTGGTGAGGTGTCGCAGCGGGCGCATATGTTGCGGCTTTTCGCCTTTCGATACGCCTGCTAATGGCGACGTTTCGCCTCCCCATTAGTACTTATGGCGGCATTTCGCCTTCCGCCGTTTTTCATTCCCAGACGCAATAAATGCGCGCCTCAATGGACTATATAATACCCACTCCCCCGTGTTGGCTGTTAAGAAGTGAGTGGCTGATATGTCGCTCGACTTGGGTGCCTGCCGAGGGCGGGCACCCTGAACTTCATATTTTTCCGAGGGCTCCGGATTGGAGGCACACCAATCACCCTCGAACAATTCGAGGTTCAGGGCCTTTAGGGCCGGGGGACCCCGGGTTGTCCGTTGGTGAGTGGTGGGCCGACCGATCGGTTCGGAGGATCGGAGAGAGCCGAGGTCGATGGCTCTCCTGCCGTTCTCGAACGATTCGAGGTTTTGGGCTCGTGAGAGCCGTAAATCCCGAGTTGCTCGCGGGCGAGAGGGGTGTCAACGAATGGGGTCGAAGTTCGAGGCGTCTCCTAGGGATGCAGAGAGCCGAGGGTCGGTGGCTCCCCTGCCATCCTCGAACAATTCGGGGTTTTTTGGCTTGTGAAAGCTGTAAACCCCGAGTTGTTCGCGGGCGAGAGGAGGGTCATCCAATGGACTCGAAGCTCGGGGTGTCTGCCGGAGGCGAACGCTCTAAACCTTAATTAAAACTTTGTTGAAGCAAAAATGGTAGTAAGTCGTAGCCGAGCGTATTGGTCGAGCGGCTTTGAAGAAAGCCGCGGCCTTGCTCTGGGTTAACGACGAGGTACCACCTGTTTTTGGGGAGATGGCACGGGTGTAGGCTAGCAGGTTGTCGCCTAGTGCATAGGTTGGTGGGCTTGAAGAAGCCCAAACCATGTTAGGGACAGGTGCCGAGCCCCCACACCGGGGAGAAAGCCGGTAACGGGCGTAGCTAAAGGTCATCGCCGAGCATTAAGGTCGGGGTGCTTTGAAGAAAGCCTTCGCCTTGCTTGAGGTCGATACCGAGCTCCCGCACTTGTTCTCAGGAAAGACGGCACGGGTGTAGCTGGCGGTTGTCGCCTCGCGCAGAGGTTGATGGGCTTGAAGAAAGCCCAAACCACACTAGGGACAGGTGCCGAGCCCCCACACTGGGGAGAAAGCCAGTAACGGGCGTAGCTGACGGTCGTCGCCAAGCGTTAAGGTCGAAGTGCTTTGAAGAAAGCCTCCATCTTGGTCGAGGTCGACGCCAAGCTTCCGCACTTGTTCCTAGGAAAGACGGCACGGGTGTAGCTGGCGGTTGTCGCCTGGGACATAGGTTGATGGGCTTGAAGAAGCCCAAACCATGCTAGGGACAGGTGCCGAGCCCCCACACCGGGGAGAAAGCCAGTAACGGGCGTAGCTGAAGGTCGTCGCTGAGCATTAAGGTCGGGGTGCTTTGAAGAAAGCCTCTGCCTTGCTCGAGGTCGTTGTCGAGCTTCCGCACTTGTTCTCAGGAAAGATGATACGGGTGTAGCTGGCGGTTGTCGCCTCGTCCGTAGGTTGATGGGCTTGAAGAAGCCCAAACCATGCTAGGGACAGGTGCCGAGCCCCCACACCGAGGAGGAAGCCAGTAACGGGCGTAGCTGAAGGTCGTCGCCGAGAGTTAAGGTCGGGATGCTTTGAAGAAAGCCTCTGCCTTGCTCGAGGTCGATGCCGAGCTCCCACACTTGTTCTCAGGAAAGGCAGCATGGGTGTAGCTGTCGGTTGTCGCCTCGTGCGTAGGTTGATGGGCTTGAAGAAGCCCAAACCATGCTAGGGACAGGTGCCGAGCCCCCACACCGGGGAGAAAGCCAGTAACGGGCGTAGCTGAAGGTCTTCACCGAGCGTTAAGGTCGGGGTGCTTTGAAGAAAGCCTCCGCCTTGCTCAAGGTCGATACTGAGCTCTCGCACTTGTTCTCAGGAAAGACGGTACGGGTGTAGCTGGCGGTTGTCGCCTCGTGCGTAGGTTGATGGGCTTGAAGAAGCCCAAACCATGCTAGGGACAGGTGCCGAGCCCCCACACCGAGGAGAAAGCCAGTAACGGGCGTAGCTGAAGGTCGTCGCCGAGCTTTAAGGTCGGGGTGCTTTGAATAAAGCCTCCGCCTTGCTCGAGGTCGATGTCGAGCTCCCGCACTTGTTCTCAGTGAAGACGGCACGGGTGTAGCTGGCGGTTGTCACCTCGCGCATAGGTTGATAGGCTTGAAGAGGCCCAAACCACGCTAGGGACAGGTGCCGAGCCCCCATACCGGGGAGAAAGCCAGTAACTGGCGTAGCTGAGGGTCGTCGCCGAGCGTTAAGGTCGGGGTGCTTTGAAGAAAGCCTCCGCCTTGCTCGAGGTCGACGCCGAGCTCCCGCACTTGTTCTCAGGGGTGTTGGTAGATGCTCATTTACTTGATTGGATGCACGTTACTACAAATCAAATCGGCCGAGCTGTCCGAGCGCCGAGCCCCAAGCTTGTAAGGGAAGCTTTTCAGGCTTGAGATGTTATCCGAACGCCGAGCCCCAAGCATGTAAGGGAAGCTTTTTTGGCTCGAGATGTTATCCAAGCACCGAGCCCAAGCTTGTAAGTGAAGCTTTTCTGGCTCGAGATTCTATCCAAGTGCCGAGCCCCAAACTTGTAAGGGAAGCTTTTCTGGCTCGAGATTCTATCCGAGCGCCGAGCCCCAAGCTTGTAAGGGAAGCTTTTCTGACTCGAGATTCTATCCGAGCGCCGAGCCCCAAGCTTGTAAGGGAAGCTTTTCTGGCTCGAGATGTTATCCGAGCGCCGAGCCCCAAGCTTGTTCCTTATTGGTAACAAAATACGAAGTTAAGAAGCTTGTTTTAAGAAAGCTGCCATATGTACATCATATTGGAATTTTACAAAAACCAAGGCACGACGTGCCGATTACATTCTTGATAATTTTACATGGTGGAGGCTAATCTCCTCCTAGGAACTTGATGAGGTGCTCCGCATTCCAGGGCCTCTTGATTGGCTTGCCTTCTGGGTTGGTCAGGCGATACGTTCCTGGGCGTACGACCTCTGATACTCTGTAAGGACCCTCCCAGTTGGGGGCCAATTTCCTTTTCTGGCCTGAATTGGAGACCGCCAGCTTTTGGAGAACGAGGTCCCCGAGTTTGATGTCGGTGGGACGCACCTTTTTGCTGTAGAACCTTTCGATCCTTTGCTGGTAGATGCTCCTTCTAATGGCTGACTTCTCCCTGACCTCGTCTATGAGGTCCAGGTCGGCTCGCAGCTGTTTGGAGTTAGCTGCTTCGTCGAAAGCCATGATCCTGGGTGAAGGGATCCCTGATCTCCAAAGGAACGACGGCCTCTGCGCCGTATGTTAGATTGAAAAGTGATTCTCCTGTGGAGATTCTCTTTGTTGTCCGTGGGCCCAGAGAATGCTTGGCAGCTCGTCGACCCATAATCCCTTGGAAGAATTATCGAGTCATTTCTTGAGGCCGTCGAGGATTTGGAGGTTCGCGTTCTCAGCCTGACCGTTGGACTGGGGATTGGCATACAGAGGAGAAGCGCTGCTGGATCCTAGATCTTCGCAGAACTTGCGGAAATGTTTACCCGCAAATTGAGTCCCATTGTCCGTGATAAGCACTTGCGGGATCCCGAACCGACAGACGATGTGTTTCCAGAAAATCTGCTGTGTCTGTTGTTCGGTGATCGTTGCTAATGGCTCCGCCTCGATCCACTTTGTGAAGTAGTCGATCGCCACAATGAGGAACTTTCATTGGCCCGTTGCTTCGTCGAGGGTCAGGCAACGGAGGTAGGGTCTGCCATCCGTTGTGGTGTAGGACCTTTTGAAGAGGGTGGCATTGATTACCGCGAATCTTTCGGATCTTACCCTGACCCGCCTCGCTTCGGCCCGGTCTTCGAGGAGCTCTCCCTTGACCAGAAATTTCTTGATAAGAGTGGTCCAGTCCTCGGAAGGGGCTCCATCTTCAACGCACAAAACCTCTAGGAAGTCTGTACTTGGCTTCAATAGGACTTCAATCAGGACCGTGCGGTCGAGGCCTTCAAAGGATGAGGAAACCAACTTCAACAGGGCGTCGGCCTGGGACATTCAGCTCACGGGGAATCCTCAGATAGCCGATTCGTCGAAGGACTTTAATAGGCGTTGGACAACAGCCAGGTATCTGATCATCCGATCGTCACGGGCCTCATACTCCCCGGTGATCTGGTTGACCACGAGCTGAGAGTCACTAAAGATCCTGATCTGTCTAGCGCCGGCCTGATGAGCCAGGTTGAGCCCGACGATCATGGCCTCGTACTCAGCCTCGTTGTTAGAGGCCTGGAAAGTTAAGGCGGAGACAGTATTGAAGAAGGAAACCATCTGGGCCTCGCAGAATGATGCCCGCACCACTTCCAGCCTCGCAAGAGGAGCCATCGACGTAAACTTCCCACGTCTGGTCGGCTTCCTTGCTTGTCGGTTGCTCGGAGATGGTGCATTCTGTGATGAACTCGGCGAGGGCCTGCCCTTTGATGGCCGTTCTGGGTTGATTGCCGATGTCGTACTGACTGAGCTCGATCGACCATTTGACTAGTCGACCTGAGCTCTCGGGCTTATAGAGCACGGCCTTCAAGGGTTGGTCCGTGAGCACCTGGACTGAATGTGCCTGAAAATATGGACGAAGCTTTCGCGCGGCCATGATCAAGGCGTATGCTACTTTCTCCATCCTGGAATACCTGGTCTCGGCGTCGAGCAAGACTTTGCTTACATAGTACATGGGCTTTTGGACTCCTTCCTCTTCTCGAACAAGGACGGCGCTGAGCACGCTATCCGAAGCTGAAAGGTAGAGCCAGAGTGGCTCCCCAGGTTCGGGCTTGCTGAGGAGAGGAGGGTTGGTGAGGTACTCTTTTAATTGGGCGAAGGCCTATTGTTGCTGATTGCCCAACTCAAACCCTCCGGTGCCGCGCAGCACTTTGAAGAACGGCAGGGACTTCTCTCCAGACTTGGAGAGAAAACGACCGATGGCCTCCAGTCTCCCCGTTAGCCTCTGGACTTCTTTGATGTTCCTGGGAGGGGCCTTTTTATTATGGCCTGGATCTTTTCAGGGTTCACCTCGATGCCGCGCTGGCTGACGATGAATCCTAGGAACTTTCCCGAGGAGACGCCAAATGTGCACTTCGCCGGGTTGAGCCTCATATTGTGGGTTCGAAGGACCCCAAAGGCCTCTTCCAGGTCGGCGACGTGATCCTGTCCCTGTCGGCTTTTGACGAGCATGTTATCGACGTACACCTCAATGTTATGCCCGATTTGATCTTTGAAGATCGGTTAACGAGCCTCTGATAAGTGGCGGCTGGCGTTCTTCAGCCCGAAAGGCATAACTCGGTAGCAGTATAGTCCTCGGTCTGTGATGAAGGACGTCTTGGCGATGTCGGGAGGAAACATCCAGATCTGGTTATAGCCTGAGAAGGCATCCATGAAGGATAAGAGCTCGTGACCCGATGTGGCGTCGATAAGGGCGTCGATGCTGGGGAGGGGGAACGGATCTTTGGGGCATGCCTTGTTGAGGTCGGTGAAATCTATGAGTAGTTCATCTAGTAATTTCAGTACTTAATAAAATAGTTAGTCCCTGTTGGTTCGACACTCTTTTTACTAAAACTATACTATTTGTTGCAATTTTGTACACTTGCAAAAATTCACATCAAGTTTTTTGCGCCGTTGCCAGGAGACTAGTTATTCTTTTATTGATATTGAAAATTGCTAGATTATTACTAGTTTGGATTTTTATTTTTGTTTACTATTATTTTACCTCCTTAATTTCTTTTGACTTACTTTTACTTTTATTTATTTTTCTTATTTTTTTTTTTTTAGTTTTTCAATTTTTTTTCAATACTTATATTTCGGGACATACAAGTACATTATCATGGCAAACTATGAAAACAAGGTTTTGAGAGACTATGCTATGCCCTCAATTAATGGAGCAACATAAAGCATAATGAGGCCGGGTTATTGAAGCTAACAATTTTGAGATTAAACCGGCGATTATTCAAATGATTCAACAGACTGTTTAATTTTTGGGACTACCGCACGAGGATCCTTATGTTCACATTGCAAACTTTCTAGAAATCTGTGACACTTTCAAGCACAATGGAGTATCAGATGATGCGATCATATTAAGTCTCTTTCCTTTTTCACTACGAGATAAGGCAAATGCTTGGCTAAATTTTCTACCACCTGGTAGTATTACTACTTTGGAGGGACTTGCACAAAAATTTCTGGCTAAGTATTTTCCACCGGCAAAGATAGCGAAGCTAAGGAATGATATTACCACCTTCATTCAATTTGAGACCGAGTCTTTGTATGATGCATGGGAGAGGTACAAAGAGTTGTTAAGAAAGTGTCCTCATCATGAACTACTGAAATGGCTGCAAATTCAAATATTCTATCATGGTTTGGGAGTTACAAATCGATCTATGGTCGACGCAGCAGCCGGAGATGCATTTATGAGCAAAACTCATGAAGCAGCCTATGAGCTTTTAGAGGAGATGACATCTAATCATTATCAGTGGTCTTCAGAAAGTACAATGCCAAGAAAAGTGGCGGGAGTTTTTGAACTTGATCATATTTCTACTTTAAATACAAAAATTGATATTTTATCTAAACAAGCAGGAAATATGAATTTTAATGCAATTCAATCTAATATGATTTGTGATTTTTGTGCAAGAAATCATTCACGTGCAGATTGCCAAGTGGAAAACCCATTTGCTCCATCAAATGCCGAAGATGAAAATTTTGTGTCAAACTTTTAAATGCAAAACAATCATTATGCAAACACGTATAATCCCGGATGGAGAAACCACCCCAATTGTCCATGGAACAACAATCAAGGAGCAGTTATACCACCTCAAAATTTTTCACAACAAGAAAAGAAGCCGACACTTGAAGATATGTTTATGCACTACATGCGAAAACAAAACAATACATGCAGAAGACAGATTTGGCAATCCAAAATGTTGCAAATTCAACTTCAGCTTCAATTCACAATCTTGAGGTTCAAATTGGTCAACTTTCAAATATTCTTAAAGAGAGGACAATTGAGCAACCACAAGGAGAAAATGCCGAACAAAATGTGGTTGAAAAGGAAGAAGAGTACGAACCAATTATGGAAGAACAAATGCAGCATGAGCAAGTAACATTTGATGTTTTTAAATCTATGGAGTTTTCTACCGAAGAACAGTCATCTTTTCAAGTAAATAAAACTGATTTAATTGTGGGCAAGAAACATAGTGCTGAAATTGAAAAGTTGCCAATCGAAGTATGCCCAACAAATTCAGAAACTCTTGAATTTGAGAAAGAAAATATTTTTGAACATGTTATGTATTTAGATGTTGCACCAATTATTCATCCATTTTCTCAACTGACATTCAAGGAGGTGGGAATATCAAAGACTCCATCTTCAAGAAAGAAATGATTGAAATTCGAGCTGCTAACATCAAGTTTTTTGACGGATGCACAGAAAAAACCTAATCCCCACAAGAAAAGAAGTATTGAAAAAGAGGCTCGTATGTTGTTGGATCTTGGTGTTACATGACCATATCAGCCACCAAGTCTGGCTGAAGGCTTAAAACTTAGCGCTTCTTGGGAGGCAACCCACATTTTCTTTTACTGCATTTAGATTTGATTTTTATTTTAGTTTATTCTAATTTTAATTCTTGATTTTATTTTGTAGGATTGCATAAGGATGAAAGTCGTCGGGCGGAGCTATTTTCTACACCTACATAGATGGCTATTTTTTAGCAGGATGGAGTAAGAATCTGGAAAAGTGTTCTAAAGAGAAATTGTAGGCAATTGTCTTAGCTTTCCAGCAAAAAAAATAATAAATCAGCCCATTTGGACACCTATAGCTCCAGATTTCGCTGAAACACTTAACGCCACGCGTACGGAATTTTTAAGATGAATCATGGGAGAAATTCTAAACTTTGTGCATTCTTTTTGTTTTTCTTTTTTCTTTCCCATTGAGGACAATGTGATATTCATGTTTGGGGGGAAGGGTTACAAATTTGATTTTTTATATATATTTTTGAAAAGAAAAACAAAACAAAAAGGGATTGCAATTGGGCTCACCATTACACTTTTGAGTTCTTTATTGTGCTAAAGCATTGAAATATTTTTTTTAGGATGGAAAATTACTTATAAAACAAGATTAATCATACTGATTTACTTTAGGATTATTGAATTTCAAAATTTCTTGCTCAATTATGACCGTCATGTGATTACACATAAAAGAAAAACGTGATGCTTTTTCTTGTGATTATCCCCTTTGATCTAGTCCTAAACAGAGTTTAAGTAAATAGAGTGTTAATGAGTATATAAAAAACTAAATAGAGTCTATCTACTCCAATGTTTTGAGTTGCTTAGTAACTAGGGGTATTCATCACTAATGTTTACTTTTACGTCAAACGGCAACTTGAAATATGAGTATGCAAAGCACTCTAAATTTATGACTTGTTGAGTAACTGGGTGTATTCATCACAAATGTTTGCATTCGCGTAAAAACGCAACTGAAAACTTAGAGAAGCGAAAAAAAAAAAAAAAAAAAAAAAAAAAAAAAAAAAAAAAAACTCTAATTTGCTACTCGGTTTGTAGTAGTGAGAAGGGAAATCACAGATGAAGTTGTTACATAATATAATTATATTAATTGCATGACAAATATAAGAGTTTGGAATTATGAATAAATAATTGCACTAGAGACAGTGAGTATGCTTCATTTTACTTTATTTGCCGTTGTTTATATTTTAAATTGAAATTTTGATGCTTGCATGATAAGATCCCTTGGTGAGATGCGTTGAGCCTGATTATGATTACTATATCCCTTGATTCATGGTTTTACTGTTTGCTTGAGGACAAGCAAAATCTTAAGTTTGGGAGTATTTGATGAGTGTAATTTATGTATTCTTTTATTACTCATTTTACGTATAAAAATTGTGAGTTCGTGTTTATTTATTTGAATTTCATCTTATTTCTACTCAATTTTATTTATTTGTTTGTTTTTGAAGGAATGAGATGAATGTTATGATTATGGACTCAAATACACGAAGTTATGGAGCTAGGAGTTGGATAATACAGCAAGGCAAAAATGCAGCAAAACAGCACCTAGATCTTGTTCAGCTATTTTGAACTTGAAGATGGACGAATCTGAATTTGAGCTCTAAATGAAAGTTGTCGGTAGTCAAGTCTTCTTTGAAATGAGTACTCATACATTACAAACGGAGTTCTGTAGCTCCGGAAAAATCAATTTTTCTATAGACTGCGAGCAGAAAACAGCAAGTGGACAGTCGACTGCACACTCGACCGAAGTTGCGGTCAACCGCGCAGTCAACCGTCCCTCTCTCTGTCCAGACCCTGGAAACATGAAGGCCTTGATGGTCGACCGTCCAAAGTTGCAGTCGACCGCGTCGGTGCTGATGTTATATTTTGAATGCGGGTTTCGGGTCCGATGGGCTATATTTTTATATCGCTTTTTAGGGTTTCATTAGGGGGGCTATATATAGATGCGAATGTGCACTCTAGAGGGGGATCTTGGACGCTAGAGAGAGATAAAAAGAAGATCTTGAAGAGAAAGAGATTGAAGAAGAGGGATCTTGACGGCTTCAAGCAACAACAACAATAAAACGAGTTCTTTCTTCTCTTCTCATTTTCATTATGCAATCAAATACTATGTTTGTTAGTTGCAAAACCATTATGAACTAAATTTATTTTTCTAGGGCTTCGATGTAGCCTAGTTTTGAGAACACAATTTTAATTCCATATTATTTTTCTATTTTTTTCATGGTTGTGTATTTGATTTTTGTGTTTTATGCTTACAATTGTTTGGCCAACTTTGTATGATTTATTGGATTATAGAGAGACCGAGAGGTAATTTGTGATTTAGAACTTAAAAAAATAAACACCATTGATTGAGTGAAATTAGAGATGATTTACCGTGATTAATGTGACCGTTAAGAAATCCACCGAAATTAATGAGTCTTCGATTAATTAAATTTGTATAGAGATATGACAAACTGTTAGTTGGAGATATTTTTGGTGTTGTTCGAGAGAAAGCATTGAATAATTTGGAGATTTTGTCTACAACTTGGAAAAATAAATTCTTTATTCATATAGAATTATAAATTGTGTGGGAAAAACTAGGTGAAGTCAAAAGCCCTAGAATTGATTTTGCAATTAATAAACAATATAAATTCATAATCCGTCTCTTTTAATTAATTTAGTTAGTTATTTAGATAAATTTAATTTAGTTGTGTTCTTTATTTAATTTCGATCCTCCAAATAGTAGTTCATCTAGTAATTTCAGTACTTAATAAAATAATTAGTCCATGTGGGTTCGGCACCCTTTTCACTAAAACTATACTACTTGTTGCGATTTTGTACACTTGCAAAAATTCACATCAGCCCCTAACCAATTTTGATGAGGAAAGAACAGAAGTTTGTTTGGGATGGATCTTGTGATGAAGCCTTCATGGAGCTACAGAATCGGGGTTACATCAGCACCTGTGCTGACTATACCAGACAGTTCAGGAGGTTTTGTGATCCAGTACGATGCTTCAAGCAGATGGTTAGAAGTAGTGTTAATGCAGCGAGGCAAAATTGTCGCTTATGCATCCAGGCAGTTGAGGCCTCATGAGAAGAACTACCTTACGCATGATCTTGAACTTGCGGCCGTAATCTTTGCCTTGAAGTTATGGAGGCATTATTTGCTTGGGGATAGAATTGAGATCTTCACGGATCACAAGAGTCTGAAGTACGTGTTCACGCAGAAGGACATGAAGAGGAGTTAGAGAAGATGGTTAGATCTAATGGCAGATTATGACATCAACTTGCAATACCACCCAGGCAAAGTGAGTTTGGTACCCGACACCTTAAGAAGGAGACCAGCCGCTTTGTTCCGTACCAAACAAAAGGAAATATTGGAGGATATGAAAAGACTGGAATTGGATATGATTCTTCCCGATTCAACACAACAGTGTATGATGCTGCAGTTGTAGTCTTCATTGTAGAGCAGATCAAGGAAGCCCAAGCAGGTGATCCGCAATTGTAGGAATTCCGAAGCAAAGTAGAAGCAGACCTGAGGACTGACTTGGTCATCCATGAAGACGGATCGCTTCGTTTTAGCACCAGAGTATGTGTACCGAAGGGGGAAGTCAGGCAGAAGCTACTTGAAGAAGCACATTGCTCACCCTACTCTATTCATCCTGGGGGCACAAAGATGTACAGAGATCTGAAGCAGAACTTTTGGTGGCACAGTATGCAGAGAACAGTGGTAAGGTTTGTGTCTGAGTGTTTGATCTTTCAGCAAGTGAAGGTGAACATTAGAGGACCACTGGACTACTTAACCTATTCCAATCCCGGAGTGGAAATAGGAAAACATTTCCATGGATTTCGTGACAGCATTGCCAAGGAATCCCAATGTCCATAATGCCATTTGGGTAATTGTAGACCGGTTGACAAAGAGTGGTCATTTCATTCCATTCAGAATAGGTCAGTCTACGGAGAGCCTGACTGAGAAGTACATGCAGGAAGTTATGAGATTGCACGGAGTTCCTGTCAGTATTGTATCAGATAGAGATGCGAGGTTCAGATCCCTATTTTAGGGAGTCTTCAGAGGTGTCTGGGAAGTAAGTTGAACTACAATACTGCATTCCACCCACAGACAGATGGGCAATTTGAGAGGACGATTCAGACACTGAAGGACATGTTGAGGTAGTGTGTTATTCAGTTTGGAGGTTAGTGGGAGGATCATCTGCACTTGGTTGAGTTCTCATACAACAAAAGCTACTAAGAAAGTCTCGAGGCAGCCCCATACGAGGCACTCTATGGTCGCAAATGTCGATCGCCAGTCTGTTGGGATGACATCAGTGAAAGGAAACTTTTGGGGCCTAAATTGATCACCAGGACAGTTGACGCAGTGGCTCAGATCAGGAAGCACTTGCAGGCAGCTCAGGACAGGCAGAAGAAGTGGGCCGATTGTCACTGAAGGCCTTTAGAGTTTGTGCCAGGTGACCATGTATTCCTCAAAGTGTCACCATGGAGAGGTGTTATCCACTTTGGTGGTGGGGGTAAGCTAAGTCCCTGATTCATCGGTCCATTCAATATTATGGAACTAGTGGGCAAGGTAGCTTACAGCTCGCATTCCCACCGGCCTTGTCTGGAGTCCATGATGTGTCCCATGTCTCCCAGCTCAGGAAGTACATTAGGGACAACGGTCATGTGATTGACTACTCAGAGCTTTCCGTGAAGCCAGACTTATCTTGCGAGATTCGACCAATCTCAATCTTAGAAAGGTGTGAGAAAGTCCTGAAGAATAATGTCATCAAGCTTGTTCGAGTCTCATGGAATCCTCACTCGCCCTGGTCAGTCGACTTGGGAACTCGATGAAGAAATCCGGAGGAAGTACCCTCATCTATTCGAGTAGGTTTTTTTTTTCTTTTTCTCGGGATTTCCCTATGACCCGCTTGAATGAATTTCAAGGAAGAGATTCTTTTTGTAAAGTGAGTAGGACTGTAACCCCCATTTCTGATTTTTCGAAATTATTTTTGTAATTCTTTTCTTTTCTCAAAACCTGTAATCTGAGTTACCTAATAATATTTTTGTTGTGTTCTTCAACCCAATTGTATTCTCTCAGTCGATCAATTTTATTTTTTATTTTAGATGAGTCGTACAAATTCTTGTACATCTTTTTTAATTTTAGTTTGTGGACTATTCTAATTAAACCACTATAATCTTGTTTG
This sequence comes from Hemerocallis citrina, assembly GCA_017893485.1. Classification (NCBI taxonomy): domain Eukaryota; kingdom Viridiplantae; phylum Streptophyta; class Magnoliopsida; order Asparagales; family Asphodelaceae; genus Hemerocallis; species Hemerocallis citrina. Next base: position 125,833,928 of record CM030365.1, read on the forward strand.
TTTCTTTTTTGAATTCTAAACCCAATTCTTTAGTCCAGTTCAACCCAAAAGCCTTACTATTAAAAGTCTATTGATTATTTATTTTATTTAATGTTGAGCCAAACTATTGAAGCCCAGTCCAATTCCACCCTAAAAAATTCCCTATTTGCCTTCTCACAATCTCATGATCAGGTCAAACTCCCTAATCTCCACTAACAGCACAATCTCCCTTATTTCCTCTCAATCACCAATCTTCATGTATCCCATGATCTTCTCTTATTCCTAACTAATCACTCCCCTTAATTGAATCCCCTATTAATCTAACTAACTAATCCCCTCCTTAATCATCCCTGAATCTATTAATTAATCCTAATTAATTACTCCCCATCACAGCTGCTAATCCCCTTCTCCTCCTCCTTCTTCCTCTATTCGATCCCGAACCCAACCCCCGACCGCCTGCTCCACCTTCGACCTCCACCATTGCCTTGCCATCTCCACCCTTCTACCCTTGATGATCGTTTCGCCACCTCCGAGCTCCTCATCCCCTCTCCCTGCCTCCACCACGCGCAGCAACCGAAGCTGCATCGCCCTCGACTGCAACCGCCCTCGCACTCAGCCCCGTCTCCACCCCCTCTTGATGTTGCACCTTCCTTCCATCGCCGCAACCACTGAACGCCTGCCCTGCCACGTCGTCGCACACCTTGTGCGACCACAACCACCGGCGACCACCATTGCCACAGCCACCCGAAGCGATGCTCCACCTTCTCCGCCTACCTTAACTTCACCACCACCGAGGCTCTTCCTTCTCCCTGGCTGCAGCTCTCGACCACCGAACAGTCACAGCATCGCCTCCACCTCGACCACTGCAACCGCGCATCCCCTACTGTAGCCCCCGAACCCATCCCTAGCCTCGACAATACCCCTTTATCGTCGCCTACTCCCTCTCCATCACCGCACACCCTATCGCTCTCAACCACAACCGCTCTTCAATGCTCTTGTTGTAACGCCCCGTCCCAATACTCAGACAAATTATAAATACTATGTAGTACAACTGCCCACCACAGGCTACCTCTCAAAAGGTGGTTAACCAATTAGGTGACTCTTGATCATTGGCTAATAGTATTTATACTCAAATTATCCTATCAAACTTTCCATGTGGGACTAAATTTCTCAATCTCAATCTCAAATCCGCGCAGACCAGTCGATTGCTAATCCAACCAGTCGACTGTTCGCTGCCAGATCTGGGGTATTACATACACCCCCCCTTAGAAATCAGCATCCTCGCTGAGTACAGGGCACACATCTAGTGTAGGACCGTCCTTTCTAGCCGATGTAGTATAGTCGTCTATCCCGGAGATTAGTCACTCTCAACACCGCAGATCGGATACCCGGCTATCAATCACTACCTGTGATTCTCAACACCGCAGAGTATACCCAACCCCAGAGATCAATGACTCTCAGCACCGCAGATCATACTGACCTCTACCACATCCGGTGTCGAAAGTCAGCTCTGATACTATTTTGTAACGCCCCGTCCCAATACTCAGACAAATTATAAATACTATGTAGTACAACTGCCCACCACAGGCTGCCTCTCAAAAGGTGGTTAACTAATTAGGTGACTCTTGATCATTGGCTAATAGTATTTATACTCAAATTATCCTATCAAACTTCCCATGTGGGACTAAATTTCTCAATCTCAATCTCAAATCCACGCAGACCAGTCGACTGCTAATCCAACCAGTCGACTGTTCGCTGCCAGATCTAGGGGTATTACACTTGTCGCTGCTGCACCCGCGACACCATCTCGCAGTCGCTGCACCCCAAAGCCGTTGCCATCGTTGCTTCGTTGCGGTTGTCTCTTACTGTTGTGCAGTTGTTGTTCTTGATGTTGTCTTGCTTGTTGCCGAAGCTAACAATTCGAAACCTGAAGCTCTTCAACCCTTGCTCGTTGTTTCCGTATTCATTGTCGTCGGGACTCTCTTATTCCCGTTATTCTTTCATATTTGGAATGGTCGTCTAAAAGGCAAGTTTTCCTTGAACAAGTTTATTATTAATCTTGTTCAAGAATCATTTGATATCTACAAGTAGTTCCCATTTCAATTATCGTATTTTATTTGCTTGATACCTTTTAAAGAAACTATTGCAGATTTATCAGCGAAACCAAGTAGTAATTTTCTTTTCATGTTGAATAATCCAAGTCGTGTAACTGTTATCATATACATACACCACACCGTATAATGTAGAGATATAAGTTAGTCTAGTATATTTTGATTGTATGCATTGGATTGGTATGACTATTGTTGATAAATTTTAGACTGTAGAAATGATGAGTTTCTATCTTGTTAACCGTAGAAATGCACCCGAAATACTGGACATGAATGCTTGTAAACTCTCACTATAGAATATGCATTTTGTATTTCTTGATCGTTAGTTAAAATTTTTCATGTCACTGCCTTACTCTCTAGTCTGTGTTGTAATGAGTTTTTGACCTATTTTAGAATTAGATTAAACTTTTAAAATAAAAGTCATAGCCTTCTGAATCTATTTTTCATAACTTTTTACGGATCTAAAGTCCAATGTACAAATTGAAAGTTATCATATTTTTATTACTGCTAGGTTTTAATTTCCAGATTGTCGTTTACTAGCTTATCGACATGAATTGTTAATTAAAATAATATGTTAACAGTGGAATTAGAACTTGACATTAACTAGGTTGTTACTAGACTTGATTAGAAGTCACTTTGATATTTTTATAAGATTAATTGATGACTATCTAGACTCGATACGCATACAAGAACATGAGCCTAGATCGCTGCCAGATCACTAGTTCAGTAAAGAACCAAACTTTTGACCTTGTTACAGATAATATCAATTAAAACTTATTCAAGAAGAGTTGTATCCCTATGTGTCTGGAATCCAGAATATCTGACGTTTTGCAGTCTGACTTACGAATTGTGAGATATTCTGTTTCACATGGAGTAACATCTGAATTCCAGAATACAGTCTGAAAATACATTACCATATTTAATTAATTGAAACAGTTGATTAAATTAAGAATTTAGACCTGAGACTAATCGTGTTGTTACTGAACACTGTTAGGAACTAAAATTATGTTTTTTATAAGATTTTTTAAATGATTTTACGCCCAAATTTTATATATAAGAATTTGACCATGACATGCTGCCTGAACATGAAACCAAAATATAATAAAACTTTTCACCTAGCTACTATGTTTATAATATATCGTGTGAATATGCGTTGGAACCGGAAGGGAGTCTAGTTTCTAGAACCCCTGACAGAATCTGATTTGCTTTCCTGTAGAAACGGGAATATCGACTTTTATACAGCAATATCTCGCTGTCCAGAATGACATTCTCCATGTTTAATTATAAATCTATTTAAATCTTGCATTACACTACATACCATCATTATATAGTCATTGATACCTCGTTGATATCATTTCTTGATATCTGTTCCATCAACTGCACTTTCATAATTCATGTTAATAAATTAATAACTAGCCGGGGTAATAAAGGTCGACTTTGTAGTGAACGATCGGAGACTGTACTCAGATGAGGGGGCCATGTTTCCCTATATTGTTAATGTTATCGTGTATCGTATCATGGAAAAATTCTCAATATTGATTGTTGATTGCTGATTCTTGTTATTGATTATCGTACAGAGTTGATGATCTCTAGTGTTCACCACTATAGTCTAAACGTTCACTTCCTTGTATGCACCGAACCTGTGGTATGGAACACAGAATTACGTGCATTAGATAAGATAATATGACATGATAGACCTAGGAGTGACACTTGCATTGATCTTGGTTATAGTTATCTACTTGATTCTTGTTTTATTGTTATTGTTAATCGTTGAATTGTTGATTATAGACCTTGCCTTGTTATCGACATTTTTACTGACAATTGATAAAGTTATAGTCCTTGTTCCTCGATATTTATATGTCCTGTTTTATTGTTCCTTACTTGTTACTACTTGCTATCCGTGACTTGTTCTAACGGACATTTCCCCCACTCTAGATCATGAGCTTGCAGGTACACAAGGTGAATTTCCCGAAGGACTTGATGAACAAATCTTCTAAGGATTGGAGCCGAATTATTGACCTCTCATCCATGTTATTTTAAATTCCAGTATTGTTGTTATTATCGTACTTTATATTTTTGGCTTTGATGACCCAAAGTTTGTTTATTTCCAGACGTTGGTTATGTTGAAACATTTCATGGATTATTTTATGTTATGTGATTTCATTATAGTGTGCGTGGTTGTAATTGTATTGCATATTGTTGAGTTGAATATTACAGCTTATGAATGATGCAAATCATTTGCTGGGCTGTAACCCCCGTTCCCGCTAATACGTATTTCCTGAATATTTTCGGTATTTTGGTTATTTATAAATTTATTTTGTGCTAAACTGGTTTTGGATCTTTTACTAGGTGTTTTTATAATCGACAATTATATTTACTTTGAATAACGATGTATTTTCTATTTATAATTGATTGACTATTTATATGCTATATTATTACTGTTTGGATTTTAATTAATTTGTTAATCTCAAATCCTACTTTGATACATATTCTCATTATTATTATTGTTATTATCATTATTATTGTTGTTATTACTATTAATATTATTATCGGTATTATTATTATCACTGTTATTATTATTATTGTTACTATTACTTTATTATTATTGTTATTATTATTTTTATTATTGAGATGTGTTATTATTAGTGTTATTATTATCATTTTTGTTAAAGCCCAGTTTTGATCTATATTGTATGATCTATTTATTTAAATTGAAGCCCAACATCTAAAGCTTAATTTTATATTTTGATTTCATTATTTATTAATATCTGACCCGAGCCCAAAGTTTAGCCCAATCCTATAACTAATTTCTTAAATTGTTTTGATCCCATAAACCAAGACCAAATCTAAACCCAGTACCCATATGTATTTGTGCAGAATCAATCCAATATTCTCACCCGTATACAATTTCTCCACATTCACCCACTCTTCACAGTTCCGTAACTACATCCCCACTATCTCAACTACCCATTACTTTATTTATTATTTTATTAAAAACCCCCACTCTCTCACCCCGTCCCTCTCTCTCTCCACTCTCTATCTTTCCCCCTCTGTTTTCCCAAACCCAACAGAAATCACACCCCCTTCTCCATCGTCTCCCCCTGTCGACGCGCCGCTCGCCATTGCCGACTTCCACCTCTCCTCTCGCTCTCCTCGTCGACAGAGCTTGTCTTCCCCACTTGAAGCCATGTTCTCGTCGACTCTCCACGTCGACTGTCACCGCCATCCTCCACCCAGTCAACCACTTCTCCTCCGCCTGCCACCATTGCCTCCTCCACAGTCGAGAGCCTCATCTTCAACCTCGCGACCACCACTCGACTCGTCATCTTCCTCCAGAGCCTCCGCTCAAGCCCCGAGCTTCGCCGCTTCGCAACCCCCTTTCCTCGTCGACTCCCTCACAGCCAGTCGATCTGCCTCGTCTTCAACCACCTCCTAACCTCTGAGAACCCATCGTTCTCCTTGCCCCTGATCACACTGGAGAACACCCCGTCAACTCTCCATTGCCTTCCCTGCACCTCGACGAGCACCACCAGCCACATCCACCGAAGCTCTCCCTCTTCACCTTGTCATCCCTACCACAGTCGTCTTCTTCCTCATCCGCTCGAGTCCCGAGCGCCACCGCACTCCACCTCCATCCCCAACCTTTGAAGAACCCATCGTCATCCCCTCGACCTCTCCTTCCATCAACCTTTGAAGCACCCCCTCGTCGAGCCGCCCTCTTCGACTTCGCTTGAGCGCCATCGCCAATGTCGCCTCAGCCGAACCCACCGCTACCTCAACATTGCCATGGCATCTCTCTCTCCCTCTGTTTTCCTTCCGAAAACAGAGTCACCCTTGTCTTCCTCCTCTTCGCTGTGAGGCGTCAAAACCCAACGCTACTCGAGCCCCGTTCATCTTCCTTCGCTGCCTCCCTGTGCTCTGTCGTCGACCACCGCAACCATCTTCGCCCTCCGTTGTCTCCGCAACCACTGAAGGCTCCTTCACCTATCGTCTTCGCGGTCGAACACCCGAACCCCCTGCCATCTCGCCCTCCTCTATTTTGGTGAGAAACCGAGCGTTCCCTATGTGCACGTCCCGCCGTCGTGACCACCTTAGCGACCTTCCGTTGCCCATTGCCACCCAGTCGCGACCTTCAGTCGCATCGCCCACGCCCGGTCGCCATTCCCTCTCCCGCCATCGCTCTTTCTCTCTCTCTCTGTGTCGCTATGAAGAAGAAGAAGAGAGGTGATTGGGCCGTTTTGCTGTCTGCTGTTGGGGATCAGATCGCTGTTTGCTGTTCACCTTGCTGTTGCTGTGTGATTGGGTGATTTGGCCGTTTGCTGTTTGGGTGGATCTGCTGTTGCTGTGTAATTGAGTTGTTTGCTACTAGTATTGTTGCGGTTGTTGTTGCTATTGTTTCTTGTGTGCGCGTGCTGTACGTGTTCTTGCAGTGTACGTGGAGTGCACGTGTCGTCGTCGGGATTCTCATCCCATCTTTTATATTCAGAATCATCTCCTAATAGGCAAGCATCTCTTAAACTCATTTTTATTGTTTCTAGTTCAAGAAAACACTCTTTGCAATTCGGCAAGTAGTAATCAAATTGAGTATCATATTTAATTGAACTCCATTATTTATTTATTATACCATGTTATTGGTTCATAGTCTTCTTATCGTGCTATTATTGTTGACTTCAATCCCAAACCGTTAATTTGTTGTATTATGGAACATTCACATATACTGCCTTGTCATTTGCTTGATTTTGTACTGAGGTTTCGACCCGGTTTCTGACACAATAACTTAAAATCTTAGAAATTGTAGTACACTGAATCCATATATTGTCATGTTGCATATAAACCGTGTTTTCCATATTTAATGAATTGGACCATGTGTATTTCATGTAATGTATAGTCTTGACAGCATCTTGAAATTGTACTAGTGCTACTGGTCTCATCGATTGTACCTGTTGCATGAGTATTGGTATCATCGCCCATATTGATCACATGCATGTTCATAGATGATTGTTAATAAAATGATAACAAGCCGGGGTAATAAGGGTTGACTTAGTAGTGGATAATCTCAGAAAATATACTCGGTAAGGCCTTATCGTTGTATTGTATTGTCATGGAAGGAGGAGTATCGATTGTGAATTATTGATTGTCAATTGTTGATGGTAAATTATAATTATCGATGCCGAGCACACGCTCTGTAGATCCCACCACTATGTCTAAAACAAATACTATTTTGTATGCATAGAACCTATGGTATGGGATGCAGTAGTACGTGCATTAGTTAGGATTGATAAAAGACTTATAGACATAAATGAACACTGAACATTGACACTAATATTAAATACTGGTTATTAAACATTGATTCCTAATTCTGAATTATTGATTATCAACTTTTGATTTTGTTACCGTTTATCATTTATTGACTCCAATATCGTTCCAATTTCTATTCTTGTTATATAGTCCTTTATTTCCTATTTTTCTGCTTCCTACTACTTGTCGCCCGAAGCTTGCTATAACAGTTTCTCTTCATCTTTCTTTTGAGTTATGTTATACAGGTATAGTGATGGGTAACTGAAAGGAACTCGTCAAACTGTTACTGCATTGCATATTCTCAAACTATTTGGTAAGTTCTTGTACCCCAGACTTGGTTATTGGATTTTATTCTATTTATGTGATTATATTTTTCTGTGTGGTTATGATTATTTCTTTTCATGTTGTTGAGTTAAGACTGGTACATCATATGGATGATGTTAATATCATTCGCTGGGCCTTCGTCACGGACTCGTATTCCCGTATTTTGGGAAGCGAAGTGTGACATGGGCCTTTGTTATGTGCTCGTATTTCCGTATTTTGGGAAGTGGGGCGTGACTGGTTTTTAGTGGTATCAGAGCCAGGCTTGACCCTAATCAGGTTGAGTTAGCCAGGTTTAACTCAACAATATGTACATCATGTTATCACAGAAACATGTAGTAACCAACTTATAATTTGGATACTCATCGATTTGATCGTGTTGCAGACTATGGCTCGTGAAGGCTCATCCACTTCTCGACCCAGGTATTATTTAGACGATGCAGCAAATGATGGCCCTACAACAATAGCACAATGAGTTGATGAGGGATACCTTGGAGACGGCTAACCGAGTCGCTGTTAGACCCGCATCAGGGTTACTGCCACCTAGGCCCGGGACAGTGGCAAACTTCATGAGACTGCACCCGGATAAGTTCTCGGGTACTGAGACGCCATCGGAGGCCAAGTAGTGGTTGATTTGGACGGAGCAGCTGTTACTAGCGGCATGGATCTCCGATGCAGATTGGGTGGATTTGGTAAGCATCCAGCTTATGGATCTCGCCGATATCTAGGGGTCGGCAGAGATCGAGAGGCTAGAGCGACCCATCACTTGGGACACCTTTACTGAGAGCTTCTTGACGCAGTTTTTCCCCAACGTCACCAAGTTTGAGATGGAATGGCAGTTCTTCTCGTTAACTCAGATTGGTATGATGATGTTACTTAATGTCGCTTATTGATGCCTATTTCATATATACAATATTAATTTAAACATTATCTTGGACCAGGGGAATCGGTCCATGGATGAGTGCGCAGCCGAATTCACCCAGTTAAGCTATTTTGCAACTGCCTTAGTGGCTAATGAGGAAGACATGGCCCAAACATTCTTGATGGGTCTAAGTTTCAAGATTCAGGACCGGTTGGCTACCCACCGGCACCACACCTATGCCGATGTTCTTGATGCAGCCCGAATCCAGGAACAGACCCATAAAAGGAGGTGTGTCACTCAGCAGATCGTTAAGTACCCTACTACTACTTGGCCTACTTGAGTGCCACGTCAGTAGTGAACTCTATTCTCATTAGCGGCCTGTTCACTTTGAAAGTCGCTAATGGGAATAACGACCTATATTTTAAAATATTTGAAATTTTTTGTTTGATGTCGCTGTTCCCATTAGCGATCGAAGTATATATGAGGTCGCTAATGGGATTAGCGACATCAAATGAATATCCAGTTTTAGAGAACTTTTGATCTCTTGGGAAAAAAAATCAAAACTGAGGTCGCTAGTCTGAATAGCGACCTCAGAAAAAGACTAAATCTCCATGCTTTCTATAAGATTTGCAAAATAATCATCAAACTAAGGTCGCTAGCGACCTTAGTATACTTTGGTCGCTATTCGCAATAACGACCTCAGTAGGAAACTCAATCTCCTTATTTTTTGTAAAATTTACAAAATAGTCATCACACAACTAAGACCTCTATTTGTGTAACACCCCGTGTTAAGAATATAATTATTATAAATAGAGTTTTCCCATAGGAGTTGCTATGGGAGTGCCCATGAGATTTAATTCAAGATGAGAATTAAATGGAGGGGTTGTTTGTCACAGTTGCTGCACCTGCCCATGTGTGACGTGGCAGCGTAGGCCCCCTGTTGGGCTGTTGTTCGTTTCTCTCGCGAGAGAGAGAAATGTCTTGGATTGGGATTTAATTAATCCCATATCAGGGATTTGGAAGATAGATAGATATATATATATATATATATATATATATATATATATATATATATATATATATATATATATATATATAATTGTCTGGGATTAGAGGTCACCAATCAGCTATAACACTTTTTATGAGGCAAGCCTGTGGTGGGTAGTAATATACATTTGTACAACTAAGGTCGCTATTTTGAATAGCAATCTCAGTTTCAAAAATAAATTGATTATTATTTTTTCAAAGGGCAAAATCTTTTTAGATTTTACTAAGTGTTGGAATACAGTTAATTGAAGATCGCTAATCTCATTAGCGATTTCATATATGCTTTGGTCGCTAATAGAAATAGCGAAAATAAAAAAAATTCAAATTTTTTTAAAATAGAGGCCTCTATTACCATTAATGACTTCTAAATAGAACATGCCGCTAATAAAAATAGTGACCGCTACTAACGTGGCATAAAGTAGTCCATGGGCAAATATTTCTAAGTTTCGAAACGGATCCATAATTGCAAATATTTTTTATAGTAGCCTAGTACGGCAAAAATTTCCCCACTCCCTCTCTCCTCTCTCTCTCTCCGTAATTCCCAAATTATTCTTCTGCCTTCCCTACTCTCAATTCGTCTATTCTTCCATCAAAAAATTATCTCCCGTAATTCCCAAATTATTCTTCTTCTTCCGCTCTCTCAGTTCTTCTTCTCTTCCATAAAAAATTATTAGTGAAATATACAGTGATCTTTAAAAGGGTGGAAAGTATGATATTTGACTTTATAACTGATGCCTCATTTTGTGAACGGAAGGATAGCCACGTCTCTTACCTTAAACCTCAGATCCCTCCCAAACGTGGCTGGCCTACAGAGATCGGAAGATAGTTCAGGTCCCCTGGGTACTTTTAAAGGTTCTTTTGGATTATTGAAAAAATAGCTAGGTATGTCTGTGGTTGGTTGTGGTTGACGTGTTCTATATGAACCTCTTTTTAAACCTCGACTTTGCTACCAAGCTTTGAAAAGAAGCTGTTAAACCTCGACTTTGCTACCAAGCTTTGAAAAGAAGCAGCAGGCAGCATTCTCCGAATTTTTTTTAAAAAAAGGTGAAGAAAAACTTGATAATTCTATTTGTGACTGTAGTTTTGGTTTCAAGTTTTCATCCATTTCAATTTTTGTTATAGGTGGGTATTAACTATTTTAATTTATTAATACTCATTTCTATTGAATTTTCTTTCAGCTAAGTTTATAAGAAATTGATTTCATGTCCACGTTTCACACATTATTTATTTTCTTAATGAATACTATATGTGTGATAAGGTTAACCGAGAGATTGAGAGAAAAGATTATTGGATTATTTATAACTGAGTACAATATTTCCTAGAATATCTTAGAATTCTATCTTATATTTGTTGTCACTGCTGGGCCTGACTGGGTTCTCTTCTCCATTTAATCCCTACAAAGGCAAGGAAGAATGAAGTTGCTGCTTTGGTTACTCTTTGTAGTAACCACTGCAGCGAAAAGTTGTAAGGGTAGCTCAAGCGTCAGCAGAGATGATTTCCCAGAATACTTTGTTTTTGGTTCAGGGGCCTCAGCTTATCAGGCAAGTAGTTTTCTGTTTCTTTTAAAAAGAAAAAAAAAATTAAAAATAAAAACAGTATATATATATATATATATATATATATATATATATATATATATATATATATTAGAGACTACTTATCAATTTATTTATTTATTTATTTAAATTCTACAGTCGGAAGGAGCAGCAGCCGAGGATGGGAGGACTCCCAGCATTTGGGATACCTCTGCTCATCGTGGTTTACTCCTCTTTATTTGTTATTGTTGTGTCTCATTTAACTAGAGCTTAATACAACAACCGAGGTTAGTCTATCCACTTTGGTTTAAAACAAGCACAGATTACACAATGAGGATTGAGCATTGTGTCATCATAAATTGTATAAGAAACTTGTTAATTTTTTTTGCAGTGATATGTGCAGTGATATGGCACTAGATAGATCTAATAGCACATACAACTTTACCTTCATAAGTTCTGCAATTAAGCATTTCAGATATTCACTCAGTGCATAACAATTGTTAGCAATTTCCTAATATTACATATAATTAGGAAACATGAACATGTAAAAAATTGTATAGGCGCGCGTGCCAAATGTGGTGGACTAGATGTCCAAAGAAGGGGAATTTGCAGAAGATATATAAGAAAATTTTATGTTTGTCTCCCCCTTTACTTGACCCTCTATTTAGACCATATTGATTTGACCATCCCCGGTTACCCAATTCACTTTTGACTTTGTCATATTTTCTATTTTATTTTTGATAATAAGGGGAATTTGCGGAAGATATATGAGAAAATTTTATGTTTGTCTCCCCCTTTACTTGACCCTCTATTTAGACCATATTGATTTGATCATCCCGGGTTACCCAATTCACTTTTGACTTTGTCATATTTTGTATTTTATTTTTGATAATAAGGATATAGTTCTAAGGAACTCCAGCCAACAAAATAAACTAAATAAAAGAGTTACAAATTGTTTCAATAGGTGTTTACAAAGATATCACACCTATATCAAAAAGAGAAAAAAACACAACAGAGAAATAGGCAATGTTTAGAGAACAAATTACAGTCATCTAAAAGCAAAAAAAATTATCATCAGTAGTAGTAGATTGAGGCAGCAAGCACCACCAGACAAAACACAGAAGCAGCCTCAAAACATAACACTTCATCCACCACAAGGTCTTTATCAGTTGCAATCTGCATCTCTAACATGATGATAAAACCTATCATCACTTAAAATTACATCTGCAACAAGTGACTAAAAATGTAAGAAACATAAGCTTTAATTGCCATTAGTATTTTGAATCAATGAAATAGCAAAGACATCAATGTTAGTAATTCTAAGAGTGTGTTTGTTACTAGGATGATAAAGAGCCCAGGTAGATTGATTGTTTTCAACTTGCTAGCACGTGTAGATCACATGCTTGTAACATGTGGAGACACATGCTTGTCACATGTCCACATGGCTTCTCACATTATAATTGTAGAAACTAGGTTAATGTGAGGCCATTGTTGCCTTTCCTCTAAATATAGCGGAGAAGAAACAAAACATTTCAATATTATTGTTGGTAGTAAGTTTTCTATTTTGTGATCTCCAGTCCTGTTACATTTAACAAAATATTTGCACGTTTTGGATTTTCCTTTCCATATTCGCATACAATGTTTGCATAATTATATGTATCTTTGATTATTCTACGGTGTGTTACGCAAAAATTATGTATATCTTTGTCTAAAATTAAGCATGTGCTGATCGCATGGTTTTTTCATGAACTCAGGTAATGCACAAGGCTCAGGAGATATAACCACCGATGGATATCACAAGTATAAGGTTAGGCTCATCATCTAGTTTGAAATTTGTGTAACTTGTAACTCTTGTTATGTGACAACATATATTGTTGATGCAGGAAGATGAAAAAAGAAAAGACTTTAAGATTAGCACATTGTAAATGGTTGTCTATCATTCTTTTTTGTTAGTATTTAATTTAGGGTAAAAATTAAGAACTCCCAACGATGTATTTTAAATCAAGATAATCCCACCATTATCTTTTGAAACCTCCCAGCTTCGTTAGTTTTTATTATTCTGTTAAGTTGCAATTGTGAAAAATCTCTTTTACCCTATTTATTTCATTCTTCTTGGGTCTGATTGAATTGGTTTAGGGTTCCATTTTATGGAGATTGATCTTCATTGTTGGGTGATTGGAAAGTATGAGAAGGAAAATGGGTACTGGACATGAAAAAATTTGTGTGTGAAATGAAAGAAATGGTGAGGTTAATGAAGAAAAAAGAGAGGGTGAAACCATGAGATAGTAAAGGTTTGGAAGTGTGAGTGCATTGGAGTTGATCTTCTCACACTTCCAAACCTCTACTTTCTCACTTCCAAAACCCACCACCTCCCTCCTTTCTTTTCTCCCTTTTCACTTCCCTCCCCACTCCCGTTCCCCTCCATCATCCTCATCTCCTTCGACGGCTTCCACTTTTGCTATCACCTCAAATCAACGATCCCCAACATCTGTTGCCTCATCGTCTGCAGAACCTTCTCCTTCCTCGGCCTCATCCCCCGTCTTCCCCTTCTTCACTTTCGGCAACCACTACATTGCCACTTAGCTCTTCCTCTCTCACCACAGCATTGTCTCTAACTACTTAGACTTTTTTACCATGGTGGCAGCTCCAAACAGAATGTCAGGAAGGTTGCTTTAGCGACCTACTTCGTTACTCGTGTCAGCGGGGCTATCACCGTCTTTGGCCGGGAGAACTTGAGATTCATGCTTTGCTACATGGGCACAGTCTCGTGCATTGCTGGAAAAAGTATTTTATGATATGGGAAACCGTAGCTAATAACTGCTAATTATCCGTTCTCTGTTTTATTTCTTATGTATTTGTATTTCATTTTGGCCTTTGCTGCATGGGCTTTAGGGGCCATGCTTGATTTTTGTTCTTCTATGGCTTCGGCACTATTGTACTTCTATTTCAGTTATTTATTGAAATGCAATAGATGACCTCTTTGGCTTGTCTATTAACTCAAAAAGACAAAAAGGGAACAAGCTAAAAGCGACTTTCACTATTGTAACTGAACTGAAAAAATAAGAAACTAATAGGGCTGGGGCTTTTTTGATTGAAAGACAACGCTTGGGGTTTTTTTTTGATCGAAATTGAAAATGGTGGGGGGGGGGGGGGGGGGGGGGGGGGGGGTTTACCCTTTAATTTATTCTGAACTTCTTCCTGAATACTATATGTATGCATGTCTACACACGCTCAAAGATCCATTAGGAGCCAACATACCTTGGATCCGTTGAGGGACAACTCTCAACTGTTGGATCCAAGTTATAATATAGGGATGAGATCATATATATACACACATACATACGTATATGCATGTGTACCTGCAAGCATTATGTACAGTGATCATGATGAAAGGTGGTTGGCTATCTAGTGATTTATTAACAACATATGGCGTAACTTTCCTCATATAGATAGAAGGCTTAGTTGTCTAAGTATTCTTAGATAATCCGAATCCTAGTCTTTCGGATCAAAATAAGGAAAGATAAAATCACTTATTGATTTACCTTCTCCTGAAAGTGGCATCCACTTACTGAAGAATTTATCATCATTCAAGAATTCGCGGGATTTTATATCATAAAGCTAAATAATACACTTGTTTGTAGGCTAAGAAAATTGTTCTATTCAATGAAGTTATTTTCATGACATGTAGGAAGAATTTATGGTAGTCTCGATCGACTTGTTCCTAACATAACACTCACAAAGTGAATGAATTTATGGTAGTTTTGACTCAAAAATTCTATTGAAGGATCCTATTTTATATTGCCTAAATAAGACAATTTCGCAGGCTAAGCAAATTGCATTATACTATGTGAGTCTTTTTTCCCCATGTATTATAGGAAGATGTCCAACTCATGAAAGAAACTGGATTGGAAGGCTATAGGTTCTCTATCTCCTGGTCAAGATTGATTCCTGGTACAATAAATTTTTTATTTTTATTTTTCAGTTGTGACCACTGTTTCCTATTCTTCTGTTAAGCATTGGTACGATCACTTGTCATTTAATAACGATTTTGCAGGTGGAAGAGGCAAAGTTAATCCCAAGGGTCTAGAGTACTACAACAATTTCATTAATGAATTAGTAAGCCATGGTATGGTTAAAACTTAAAAGCAATTTATATGTAGGGGTTACTATGATAAGTATGTAGATATGGTAGGATATCTGTTGAGTAGTCTTTGAAACATATAATAATGCACTTAAATTCCATCATATTGGATTACCTCGTTCAATCTCTGATAATTATAACACCGAGAATCCATTCATAAATGTAATCTGCTATCACTAAATCATTTAAAATAACAATTGTGTTAGTGAGAATCAAATACCGAAGAAAAATCATATGCCAAGAATGAAGTTCTTCTAGTATTTCATAATAGATTTCTCCTCAGAATCGTCGCAATTAATCAATATTACATGCAAATTATGTTCCTCCTTCAATAAGTATGCCAATGTAATTAACAAATTGTTTGAAAATAAAAACTAAAAAACGAGAACGTATACTAATCATGAAAGCCTAGTAAAAGTCCAACATCCTGCATTGCCTGTGAGACTCTCTATTCTGAAGTACAGTTGATTACCTGCCATGTATACAAATAAGAACCTGTTAATAAGTTTGACACTTTTCAGCCATGACTTTGTTTTTCCGATAATAAATGACCTCACTTGTAGTTTAAACAGAGGATTATCTTCATGACAAATTTGAAAGATTTTCAATGGATCATTGTCTAATTGCAGGAATTGAACCACATGTCACTCTCTTGCACTTTGATTCTCCTCAAGTTCTTGAAGATGAATATCTAGGGTGGTTGAGCCCGAGAATTGTGTAAGTTTTACGACCTTTCACATATCATCAGTTTCTAATCTCCCTTTTCCTTTTGAGACAAATGATGGAAAACTAATTTTATATTTCACTGGTAAGGTTTAGTTAAAACTAATTGATGTAAAACATGTAATGCGGATCAAGTTACATGTAAAACATGTAATTGATGTAAAACATGTAAAACAGGTTAGGTAGGGAATTTTCAAGAATTTTAAAGGATTAATTTTACCAACATGTAATGCGGATCAAGTTAGAAATTAAAACAGTTAATCAGTTCGATGGATTTTCAAGAATTGAATTAAGTTTAACAGGCTCAATTAACGATTCAGTTATAACAATCAATAATTATATCTCTAAGCGTTCTTAGCAAGTAAACGATGCAATACTGATTTGTACTCTAATTAGCAAGTAGAAACGCTCACTCTCAATATTTGTAGATGACAGATAAATCAAATAATATTATAGAGACAATAAAGCAGTAATACAAATATTTGAGAAGTGAAAAGAAGTTACCGAAGTTCGAAACACATGCGGCAGCAGAAAGGAGCTTGTCGACAGAGGGTTGCGGTGGAGGAACCAGTTGGCGGTTGCGCTGTGGTGGTGCAACGGAGGAGGAAGGAGGGGCTATGTGGCGTCGGTGCCGGCATTGGGGAATCGAGGCGGTGACAGCAAGGGGATCGTCGACGAGGGTTGTCGCAGGTGTTGGAACGTTGACGAGGGTGATCGGTGGTGTGAGCGGCGATGACAGTGAGTGGAATCGGAGGTAGTAGGGTTTCAATCTGAATTGAGTTCGGGAGATGGGGGTCGACGAGGTGCTTTGGGGCGAGGGAGAAGATGGTGCTGGCGATGGGGTGGTCGGCTGGCGGTTGTGATGGTTGTGGCGGACTGGCGAGGGGAAGGAGGGGAGCGGTCAATGGGGGGGGGGGGGATGGTTGCTGATGGGTTTCGGGAGGGAAGTGGTAAGAAGATGAAGTAGGGTTTGGGGATTAGATTAGGATTTAATTAATGAGGGTTAGGATTTGGGATTTTGGATATAATTGGCGATTTGGAGGGTAGTTTTAGAGTTTATCACAAACCTAAACTTTTATTAGGATTTATCACAAATCCTAATAATTCTCTTAATTATATCACATAAAAAGAGGAATGAAGAGCAATAACTCAACACAATAATTTTTTTAATCAAGACTCATAACTTATTAATTTAAACAAATTTTGATACAAATCTCAAAATATTCTAAAATCTCAAAAATATTCTAATGCATAAAAGAAAATGGTGTAAATTGTAAAACTACTACATAGGACTAAACCTCCAAAATAAACTAAACAGAATAGATGTCCTCATCATTCTCTCTCGATGGGAGAGAGCTCGACCAAGTCAAGTCAAAACTAGTGATCCTGTCATGGCCCTCCAAAAGATCTGGATCCAAGTGTTGGAGCTCCTCATGATCACTACAAGTGTCATCCTTTTTCGGCTTGTTCTTCCACCTCACCAAATACCTGTGAATACCACATTCTCTTGTAGAGATTATCTGATCATCTAAAATATTATTTAATTCTTTTGTCGGTGGGTAAATAGTATCAGGTAGAGGGGTAAATGTGGGAATCTCACCATTAGGATGTAGGATAGGCTCATTTATAAGAGAATTTATAGGATTAAATTTTGAGCCTTCATAGAGTACTAGATCCTCAATATTGAAAGTCTTAGTTATGCCAAAACCTTCAGGAAGGTCAACGACATAGGCAATATCATAGATTATATGTAGAATCTTAAATGGGCCTGCAGCACATGTGTTCAACTTCTTAACTGATTCAGCTGGAAACCGTTCTGGACGAATCCGAACCATCACTTCGTCACCAATATCAAAAGTTTTAAATTTTCTTATAGTATCTGCTATTAACTTGTAGTTAAAATTATTCTCATTAATTTTCTTGAAAATTTCTCTATATAATTCATGAATGCGGGATGCAAATGTGGGTGCAGACTCTGTGACTTGTGATGTTCTAACACAGGGATAAAAACTATAGGCTACCAAGTGACTTGGAAAAGGATGGGTGACTCAGGTACATTTAATGGAGGTGACTGGATAGACTGAATACAGTTGAGAGGCTGGTCATCATCTTCATCATCAAAGTCATCACTTACACGAGGTTTATAAGTAAACTCATTGTCGGGCGGGCTCATCAGCGATGACAGCGGTACCCTCTACTATATTGATCCTACTTGGGCTGGGACAGTTGCCAGCAACATATCCGTATCCCATGCACTTATAGCACTTATTGAGATGATCAATCTTAGATTAGTCTCTTTTAGTGTTCTTAACCGTATTATCATTTCTAAGTGGATATGAATTTGATGTAGCCTTGCTTGGGTAAGACTTGTTGGGGTACTGAGGAGAAGAGTGTTCAGGTCTAGAGGGATCAGAAAGGGTCATTCTAGGGGAATGATCCATCCAATCGCTGGACTTGTAATGAGAACTTGCTTTAAGGGAATCCATATCGAGGACAGAACATAAGCTGCCGCTAATGAGTCCATATTTCTATGAATTAGCTCGTTCTTCGGATCAGCTCGTAATCCAGCCATAAACCTAGAGAGAATTTGTTCTTCGCTCTCTTTACCTAAAGCATTACACCGAATAAGGAAGTCATCAAACTTATCAACACACTCTTGGGTGGATTTGCTTTCTTGATAGAGTTGGTTTCACGAATCTAGCAATCGGGTATGGAACGATAACGGTACATATCTCTCGGCGAGCTTCTCTTTCATGGATTCCCAAGTGGCTATGGGTGCTAGGCCTCGGTCTCTACGGGCGTGTTCAAGATTGGTTCAGTGTTGAGCTTTTCCAGTTAATTTTATCGTGACAAACTTAACCTTTAGGGCATCACTCATGTCAAACCACACGAAATAGTGGTCCATGGCACGGACCCAATCGAGATATGCTTAGGGTTCCATGTGGCCTTCAAAATGGGTAACGTCAGCCTTAATGTTCTTCTTGTATTGTTCGTCAGGGTCACGATCTTGACGTCGTCCATCATGATCATTCCCTTGAGGGATCTGACGATTAGCATGAAGCTCAGGAGCAACAATTTGATTTAATTTCACTTTCTCAAGACTCTGATTGATATTGGCAAGAGTTGCTTGAATGACAGCTAGGATAGCAGAAATATCAGAGTTGTCCATCTCAGTTCGGGGAGGGGCTCGCGGAATTCTAGGGGTCATGTGATGTGTGTTTACTGAAATTTGGAGAAACGTATCCTAAATGCACATAAGTTTGTTTGTTTGTTGTTTTTTGTTTGAAAATCTGAAGTGATCTAAAAGAACGAAAGAAAAATAAAATTAAAGACTATAAACGATCCTAAATGAATGCAAAAATTATGCCTAAATGATGCAAGAACTAGAGTTTTAAGAATCTTCGCTCTGATACCAAAATGATGTAAAACTTAATCCTAGGTAGGGAATTTTCAAGAATTTTAAAGGATTAATTTTACCAACATGTAATGTGGATCAAGTTAGAAATTAAAACAGTTAATCGGTTCGATGGATTTTCAAGAATTGAATTAAGTTTAACATGCCCAATTAACGATTCAGTTATAACAATAAATAATTATATCTAAGCATTCTTAGTAAGTAAAAGATGCAATATTGATTTGTACTCTAATTAGCAAGTAGAAACGCTCACTCTCAATATTTGTAGATGACAAATAAATTAAATAATATTATAAAGACGATAAAGCAGTAACACAAATATTTGAGAAGTGAAAGAAGTTACTTGGGTTCGAAACACATGGGGCAGAGGAGAGGAGGTTGTCGACAGAGGGTTGCGGTGGAGGAACCAGTTGACGGTTGCACTATGATGGTGCAATGGAGGAGGAAGGAGGGGCTGATGTGGCGTCGGTGCCGGCGTTGGGGAATCGAGGCGGTGACAGCAAGGGGGATCGTCGACGAGGGTTGTTGCAGGTGTTGGAACGTCGACGAGGGTGATCGGTGGTGTGAGTAGTGACGGTGGCGAGTGGAATCGGGGGTAGTACGATTTCGATCTGAATTGGGTTCGAGAGATGGAGGTCGACGAGGTGCTTGGGGCAAGAGAGAAGATGGTGGCGATAGGGTGGTCGGCTGGCCGTTGTGATGGTTATGGCAGACTGGCGAGGGGAAGGAGGGGAGCGGTCGAACGGGGGCGGGGGGGTGGGGGGGCTGATGGGTTTCGGGAGGGAAGTGGGAAGAAGATGAAGTTGGGTTTGGGGATTAGATTAGGATTTAATTAATTAGGGTTAGGATTTGGGATTTTGAATATAATTGGGGATTTGGGGGTAGTTTTAGAGTTTATCGCAAACCTAAAATTTTATTAGGATTTATCACAAACCCTATTAGTTCTCTTAATTGTATCACACATAAAGAGAGATGAAGAGCAATAACTCAACACAATAATTTTTTTGAAAATCAAGAATAGCATAACTTCTCATTAATTTGAAGGTTTTTATATAGACTCAAAACAAATCTTGATACAAATCTCAAAATATCCAAAAATCTCAAAAATATTCTAATGCGTAAAAGAAAAGAGTGCAAATTATAAAACTACTACATATTGCTGAACCTCCAAAATAAACTAAACAGAATAGATGTCCTCACCACTAATACTTAACTACAAAAATCATACCAAGAAACAACATCCAAAAGCTCCCCAAGGAGAAAGTACACAAGCCGTCAATGCAGACATACATTCTATCCCTTTATTAAGGTCTTAAACCAACATCTCATGGTCCATCAATTCTTTAGTCGTTGAAATCCTTCTTCCATTCGTGATGGGTAAAGGTGCCTGGGTCTACTTGAATTGTATTTCCATACAGCTGCATGTGAAAAATCTGCAATTGTCTATTTCAGCCTAGTTATGCCCAAAATTGATTAGTAGGATAAATTAATCGATTTTGTTCTTGCCATAAATTTCAATTAACCACCCCCAGTTTAAGGGATTTGACATTTAACCCACCGATTCTTTTTCTGTAATCAATATGCTACCCTCCGTTAGTAAAGTTAGTCAATAATCCATCCTTTGTCAGTTACATGTATAATTTGGATAATTTCATGCCTAATCTACCCTTCGTAATTTTTTAAAGTGTTTGATTTTTTAAAATTAGGTTTTCTAATAAAATTTTTGAAGAAGAGGATTTAAATTTTAAATACATTCGAGTATGATGATGTAAAGGAAACAAAGCGAATACAGTTATTTTCATTGTCATTATTATTATTTATTATTAATACTAGATTTGCCCGTGGGCACGTGCCTACGGCACGTCTTTGGAACGATGCAGCACACCGAAAAGCCCTGTAAACAGTAAAACAACAATTATGTAGCTCAAGTTTAAATAATATGACAATAATTAGTTGTAAATAAAAGTCCATGTTTTCATTAGTATATGTTGAAAAATAATTATAAATGGGGGTGTAAAATCCAACTTCTTAAAACTTTGAGGGTGGAAAATGATGAAATTTATTTGTTGAAGAGATATTTGCTATTTTCAATGTAACATGAGCAATAAATTAAAGCATAAAAATTTTGAAAATTTACAAACCTGAAATCTGAAAATCTAAATTTCTAAGTAAATAAAGAAAGAATGAGAGATAGAGAGAGAGAGAAATATGAAAGAGTGAAGAGAGAAGAAAGAGATAGTAATAAAGTAATGAGTTTTTTAGTTTTGGGGGGAAAACTTTTTGAAGGGAAAATATGTTTTGGGAGAGTGAATCTGAACCGTTGATTTTATTTCAGTTGAAGGTGAACCACTTGA
Organism: Hemerocallis citrina; assembly: GCA_017893485.1. NCBI lineage: Eukaryota > Viridiplantae > Streptophyta > Magnoliopsida > Asparagales > Asphodelaceae > Hemerocallis > Hemerocallis citrina. The sequence goes on from CM030365.1 coordinate 125,855,711, forward strand.
TAGCTTTGTCTTGTGTTTTATTATATAGATGTTTTTTTTTCATTTTTATTTGTGTTATTGATTAGTTAGATTAAGAGTAGGGTAAAACATATATTTCACCCCCTAATCTAATGGTGTTATCACACCAGAGGGTGGTTTTTTTTTAATACCAAAAACTAAGTTAGGGTGGCTCATTGATGGCAAAAACAGTTTCCGGTAGTTATGTCAAAGGGCCAAAACTGAGGGTGGTTTTGTGAAATGTACCCATATTCTAATATCCCTATTTTTAGGTTCACCCTTTTACTGCTCCATATAGACCCGATGATATTGAGCTGAAGTTGGGAAACCCTTATATTAGCAAGAACCATAGCACCTCCATCGAAATACGTTTTCTTTATGAACAACATATTGTTCTTTGTTTCTACCTCGTTAGCCCATAGTACACATTTCACAATGTTATCACTAGTGTGCAACACAGATTTCACTTTTATGGGGACTTCACCTTCCCAATAACCTATGCATACCTCCAAACAAAATCTGCTGTATACTAGAAACTAGATCAGCGTTCCATGTGCTATGCTAGAACCAGATAGTGGGGTTTCTCTTAGCAGCCCGGGCTTCAGGCTAGTTAAATCATGAAACTTCTAAAATCATGCTACTTCTGATTTAAGGTTACTTATTAATGCTTTAGTAAATCATACATTAGTCATGCAACTTTTCTCTTCCTATGAAAAATTTCATCTTCCATCCAAGTTAATGAAGCCTCATAGTTTGTTAGCTATTACTACTTCAAATTCATACATGATTTCTATTTGTTCAGGGAAGACTTCACGGCATATGCCAATGTGTGCTTCAGAGAATTTGGTGATAGGGTTTCCCATTGGAGTACCATTAATGAAGCTAATATTTTTGCAATTGGTGGTTATGATGATGGAATTATCCCTCCCAACAGATGCTCTCATCTCTTTAACAATTGTTCCCATGGGAATTCTGTTTTAGAGCCGTACATTGTGGCCCATAATTTATTGCTTGCTCACAGCTCTGTTGCTTCATTGTACAAGAATAAGTACCAGGTATCAATTTCCTCATACAAAATTTCGCCTATCTTTTACATATTATCATAATTATCAGTGTTTGTCAGGTTACATTCTTTCAGTTAACATTTAAGGATAGTAATTTTTTAATAAATTAGATTCACTTTATATATTTATCAAATGTTATCATAATTTTATCCACTGTCATGTTTAATCCTATATAGTGGCATTGCATTGTAAAATTTGACATAATAAGGATAGTCTGATGTATTGTATTAAGATAAATGATAGCATGATTGGTCCACTTACAAAACGTAAAGTGCTCCTGACTAACTACACTTGTATTTTTCCCTTTTAAAATTATGCATGGACCAATCATGTGTGGGACTAGCGAAAAAGAGTTACATTTTTGAGTGGCATGCTATCATTTCTCTTGTATAAACTAATATATGATTTGAAATTTAGGGTGTATTTGGTTTCTTGCAAGTGAGTGTTGCAAGTGTAAGTGCAAGTAAGAATGTAAAAGTGCATATCAGGATTGCATCCAATCATCGCACTCGAAACTTGTTTTTTTAATTCAAATACCATTTCGCCTCAACATTTATAGAATTTGGAGGAAAATATTTTTTGAATAAAAAAGCTTGTATGCAATGATTGGATGAAATCATGATTTGTAATTTTTTCTTCTTATTTCTACTTGTACTAGCACTTGCAAAATCCACTTGCAAAAATACTCTTGATGGATAACTAATGGTCTTTCATTCCATAATTTATAAAGCTTCTCAAAAATTTCTAGTCATTAATTATCAAAAAAAGAACCATTTACTCTTGATGGATAAACTAATGTTCTTTCATTCTATAATTTATAAAGCTTCTCAATAATTTGTAGTCATTAATTATAAAAAAATAATTTTTAGTCATTAAGTATATCGTGAAGTAGTCTATATATATATATATATATATATATAAAGTCAAAAAGAAGGGAATATATATAAAAATATACCAAAGTCATGGAGATTCTATGTAGTTTCTCAAAGATATAAAAAATATGTATTATAAATTTCCGAAAATTAAAGTCACCATAATTTTAAGAATGTATTGTCCAATAATTTAATAAATATTTCAATTTGGGGGATTTTTTTCCCCAGAAATTAGACTCTAATTTATTTTGAAGTCCACTAGGTTTCATAAATGCTAAAAAACCCAACCCTCTAAAGCTAAATATTTTATTACCCAATTCTTCCATTTACTTATATTCCAATGATTTATACTTTTCTTTTGATGTATTTCCTACAGTAGTTTGATCTCAGAAGGATGAGATAACAATTAGTTTTGGGTTTAAAATAAGCAAAAGAACGGGATTTTGTAGGGTATGCTTGAGGAAAGGATAGTGAATGGAGAATTGTTTTTTTTTTCCTAAGTTGAAATCTAGGTTCTCCTTTGAAGGAAGAGTAATTGATTTGGCATTGGGTTTAATGGCTTCCAATATTTGGTGGAATAAGAATCTCTCGGATTAGGATTCAAGGAAAGTATAGTGAAAGGAGAAAAAAATTTCTTAAGATGAGAATCTAGGTTCTCTTTCGAAGGAAGAGTGATGGATTTGGCAACGGGTTTAATGGCTTCCAATATTTTGTGGAATAAGAATCTGGCATATTAGGATTTGAGGGATTGGAGGTGGAAGAGGAATTTATATGGAGGGGTTGGAGATGGGAGAAGATGTTGCTTTCTTCTTTGAAGGAATAGGATTTTGAGGAAGATTTAGTAGGTTGAGTTCATGTTTTGGGTGTCTTCAGAATTGGGGGTGGGTATTCATGATTTAGGAATATATGAATACGTGTGTGCGGGGAAGAGAGAAAGAACCAGTTTAATAGGTTAATAACTTGATCAAATCGTCGAGGAAGGGTAGAGAACGAGATGGGAACAAGGGATCTTTCCCCAACCTCCAAAATCATCTTTTCTTTAACTCAGTCTTTGAAACTGGCCAACTGCTATATTTGTTGATGAAATTATTTTGAGGAAACAAGGTTAAAACGGGCAATACAATAGAAATCACGAATAAAACATTGAATAATATTATGCATTATTAGAATTGGGTTTTAGAAAAATTCAGATATGGATTATTGGGTTTATTGGTACCTTAAAAGGTTGTCGGGTTTAGAAATAAATTAAGTTCAACTTTTGGGTTTATAAATAATTTTTCCTTCCTTTTTTTGTTTTGTTTTTTAAATGTTGGTGATGCAGCCCAAGCAGCTGGGCTTGATAGGATTAAATCTCATAGTCTTCTTTCTGCTTCCGCTAACGAACTCAACTGAGGATGTAACTGCTACCAAGAGGGCACAAGAATTCTACATTGGCTGGTAGTTTGAGTTCTTAATCCACCCATTTTCTAATGAGAACCAACTTAAAGTAAGTTAACGTGCTAATAGTGCAAATCTTCTCTTAACCAACCTAGGTTCGTAGATCCTCTCATGAAAGGAGATTACCCTACGACCATGAGGGAGGCTGCAGGAAAGAAGATGCCGCGATTTTCGAATATGCAATCTGAACAGCTTAGGAGCTCGTTTGATTTCATAGGTGTGAACTACTATATGACTATGAATGTGAAGGACAGCCCAAATAATGTGTCAGCTGATCAAAGGGATTTTATGGGTGATATGTCTGCTACTGTTGTTGGTAATTTTCTCTCCTCGCTCTTAATCTCTATGTTTGGAATTGTTAGTAACTCTTACCTTCTTAGTCTAAACTGAAGTATCTGATCGTTGCTGTTTGTGTAATTCTGAAAGACACAATGTTTCAGGTAGGAATAATTTTCAACCCCTTAGAAGGGGTTGCTTGTTTAAGAGAATAAAATTATAGAAACCAAGAAAACAGGTTCCTACATGTTTAGATTTTATTTTCTGCTGTTTGTTTGACATTAAAACAATTAGGAATACTAAAAATATCAACTTCTTTTGTTTGAATGTCATTGTAAAAAAACTAGAAAATGGTTTTCCAAAATTATTTTCCTTGTTTGGTGGATAAAGTCGATAGAAAACCATCAATAAAATGCCAATCTTAGAACATGTGGGACACAAAATCTTTTAAAAGATTATTTGTATCAATTTTTTTTGTATTTTCCCCCTTTTAAGATGAAAATAATTTTTCTTTAAATTTGATGTTGTCATGTTGCTTACTTGTCAACTTTTCTTTTCAAACAAAGACAAAAAAAATATCTTTTAATTGAAAAGGAAACTAAGTTGGGCATAAAAAGAGGTTTCCACCCCTATTTCTTTCAAAACAAACAGCCATTTAGTTCATTGATCACCACCTTATAAATCAACATTCATTGCTCAGGAGTAGGATATCTTGCAAATAAAAACAAATTACAAAAATTTGCCAAACAATGTAATGTAAGCTAAAATCTGTAGACTAAGGGTGCAGTATCTCTGGCTGAAAGCCCTCTTCATCAAGCTTCACTTTCTTATTTAGTGATTGTAAGAAATCTATCCAACGCAATTTAAGGTCCTAAATAATGATATTTTTCGGTTCTTGAAACTCTTTTGTTGGTGACCGTAGGTAGAAAATATGCCGCTCGTCATTATATTCAAGCTGTCTGGTAAAATATCCCTTTCAACCTGGATTTCGTCCACATTGTCAAGACTCAAACTCTGGTACCAAGTATTGATGAGACCGAGATAATACTCCTATATACATATCTTTCTGGAAACATGGTATTCACCTATACTTATTTAACTGAGAAAAAAAAAGAATGATAGTATTATAGTAAGCAATTGAAACCAAAGACCAAAAAGCCTATTTATTGGTGCTATCACAACCGAGTAGGTATAACATGATCAAGTGAGCATCAGAGCAAACTATTTTAAATATATAGATACATATGCCTTGTATCTTAAATTCTTAATTGATTATGCGTTTATAGTAATATTTTGTAAGTTGTACATTTTCATGGTAGAAAAAGAATTTTCTTTTAGTAAAAAGATATTTTGTACATTAAAACGATAATATACACTAAAGATTACAACCTTATTATAAATTGGATCAAATTATATATGAAGTTTTTGCTTTAAGAATAAAATTTCATACTATTTTTAGAAATTTCAATTGTTTTTTAATCGTTTATGAAACTGATACCAAAAGATCTGGTACATTGAGGCGATATGCCTGATATTTCCGAGAACGCCAACACCGATAATACAATTGGAAACCCGATATTGGGTTCTCAAACCATGTTCAAATGCTACTTGCAGACTTGATCAAGTGTATCTATTTATGGCCTGGGCTACATCAAATGTGTTACGTATGGAGGGGATGACCATTAAAATGTTCCTTGTTGAAGAAGAATTGATATATTTGACCTTATAAGATTGCAGATAATGGCTATATTTCTGTTGTTGTAGACTGGGAAGCAAGTCTCTAATGCTTAGTTTTGATGCAGGAGACATTTCGAAGCAGGGAGAAGTTCCGCAACATGTTGGAGTAAGTCTTTCACTACCATAGAGAATTTTTCCTTTAATACCTGCTGTTATTGTTTTTGGATAAGCTAACTAGGACGAGGTGGCTTCAGATGTCCCCATATGGCCTTCAAGGAGTGCTCGAGTATTTCAAGCAAACTTATGGCAATCCTCCTGTCTACATTCATGAAAATGGTATGCACCACTGTTAATTACGTTGCAACCTTTTAGTATTGTTAATATGCAGGTTGAACCTGTTGATTAGGTCAAACTAATTGGTGATAACCAAGATGATCTCTCTCTCTTTCTATATTTATATGTGTGTGTATAGACCTCTCAATCTCTCTCCATATCAAAATGCATGTAAGTGAAGGTGTGCTTGCGTACACGAACCAAAGGTTATATTGTCTTACTCTTTTCAATACAGGTTATCCAATGCCAAGTAATTCCTCACTTGAGGACACTCCTAGGGTGGAAAACATGAAGGCACACATGGGTAGTCTACACGATGCCATAAGGTACACATGCTCTCTTTACGTGTTTGCACTTATGTTTTCTATTAAGGGGTTTCTCAATATCTTTACTCTCGTTGATTTTAGGAATGGGTCCAATGTAAGGGGGTATTTCACATGGTCCTTTGTGGATGTATTCGAAATTTTCGGGGGATATCAATCCTCTTTTGGCTTATACCGTGTAGATTTTGAGGACAAGGAGAGAACACGATATCCTAAACTTTCGGCACGTTGGTACTCTAGCTTCCTCAAGAGGTGTGGCAATGATATTTATAGTGGAAGCAACTCTTCTTTATATGTTGCATAAGAAGGGTTTCACGTGGCTGTTTTGGTTTTTAAAGATTCAAGAAGTTTTATGGAGAAGTAGAATATTCATATAATATGATGGGCCAATATAAGATATTATAGCGTGAATGTATTTGCACACATTTGAAATATATTGTATGCAAAATACTCTTTTTTTTCATTGCTTAATGGATGTTAATTCAGGTTTGCTTGTGGTTCTAGTTGTTATATCAATAAATGGTTCTCTACTCTTTCTGGTGCGCATATCTATTTATCTTTAACCTGTAGACTTGTTCTTGGAAGGATGAACTTGTTATGGTTGTTGTTTATGATAGCAATTGCAGTGAGAATTGTGGCCTCAAATACACATAGACACTTGTGTTGGAGTTGGAAGAAGAAGAGAAGACGAAGAACAACAAGAGACAACAGTATTACAGCAAGTGAAGAAACAACAGATAGAGGAGAGGACAACTGACTGTCATATGCAGTCGACTGCCTAGCCCTCTGTTTGGTGAGACACTATTGTAGTCGACCGCGTGTAAGTTTAGTCGATTGTGAGCGGGACTGTGTGTTTATTTGGGCTGAGTTTTGGGTCTAATAAGCTGTATTTGTGTTTATCTTTAGGGACTGTAGACTCTAGGGTTTGTAATATGAATTGGAGAGCCATTATCATTGTACAACTTCAGGGGAGGTGAGTGACGAGTGTTTCAAAGGTGAGAGATTGAGAGTTTTGATCACTTCGTATCTTTGTATTTCTTAAGTAATAAGAAGTATTTGTTATCTCTGCAAATTATTTTGCTTTATGATTGTGAGATCTTGCAATTATTGCGGTGTCTTATTATTGGTGTATCTAGGTCTTGGGGTGGGCGTTAAACTTCCGTTGTGGGGCTCTACAAGTGGTATCAGAGCCAAGGGTTTTGAGATGGCCGATAGCAAGTCAAAAGTCGAGAGGTTCGATGATAGTGATTTCATGATGTGGAAGATTCACATGATAGCTTATCTCCGTCAGAATGATCTAGATGGTCTGTTGTTAGATGAGAAACAGGAAGGTGTAGATAAGGATGCGAAGATCTTGGTTGCATGGAATCATTTGGATCAGAAGGCGTTAGGGCAAATTCAGTTGGCACTGAGTAGGAAGACATTTCACAACTCGAAGGCAAAGACCGCAAAGGAAGCTATGGAGAATCTCATGGATATGTACGAGAAAACGTTGGCATTTAATCAAAATTTTCACTTGAAGAAGTTGGTTAACATGAAGTTTAGAGAAGGGGGTTTTGTAGCAGAACATGTGAACAATTACTGTATGGATTACAACCAGATGGAAGCTGCAGAATTGAAGTTTTTAGAAAGGGGATAATCATTGTTACTTCTATCTACTCTACCCAATAGTTATGATACAGCTGAACAGACTATCACAAGGATTATGACGAATTCGACAACTGTATAGGATGTTGTGAGCAACATTATGAACGAGGAGGTGAAAAGGAAGAGAAACAGAGAATTTTCATCATCTTTTAAGGATTCCACACTATCAGTTGAGAGGTGACGTGGGAGATTTAAGGGAAGTCGAAGAAGAAATGATCAGAATAGTGAGTCCGAGAGTGGGTCTGATGACAGCGACGATGGAGGTGGTCCTGAGTGTTGGTATTACCACAAGAGGGGTCACATGATGTACAATTGTAAGGTATATTTGTAGAAGAAGCAGAAAAAATCAAAGGAAGCCAATGTGGTGGTCAATGAAACAGGTAGTGGCAAGTTGTGCTTGTCAGCTAGAGTGAAGTTGGATACGTGAGATTGGTGTATTGATTTAGGAGCTTCTTTTCACTGCACTTTGAGGAGGGAGGTGTTTGAGGACTGCATAGAGGTTCTTTCGGAGCTGTGATCGTGGGAACGGCCAGTGGTGTTCTATAAGTGGAGTTGATATTGTTCACGTGAAAGCCGGTGATAATCAGAGTATTGTCTTGCGGGAGATAAGACATGTTACAGACTTGAAGGAAAATATTATATGGGATGGCTAGACAAAGAGGGTTTGTCTACTGCATTTGGTAGTGGGAAGTGATGTATAGCTGCAGGTTCAAGGGTGATAGAAAGAGGGAAGCATTAGAGAATGTTATATTTGCTTAGAGATGTAGGGTGCATTTCTCCTGTAGTTGACTCTTAGCCGGGATAGAGAAGTAGGTTGTGTGGAGTATAACCGAGTTTCTTTCATTTGTGGGTGCAGAAGTAGGAGAAGAAGTAGGAAACTTATTTGTATATGTGTTTTTTGTATTTTAACCGACTTTAAACCTTGATAGTCACTGAGAATCGTATGATATGTATATATGGTTCAAGTGGATTGTAAATGATATTTGAGTTATAAACACCTTGGTTTGGATACATTTATTTGTGATGTGAATGATGATCATAATCTGGATATGTGTATAAAATCAAGTGAATCATGTTCCTAATTTTGTCGATGTTTAGTTGTGATGTGAATGAGAATGAATAAAGTAGGAATGCAAGCTATTAGAAATATGTGAATGAGATATACTGCATTTCATGCATTTTAGTCTTTTGGCTGTGTTGCTCTAATTAATACAATATGTATCTTGTTGATATGAATGAGGCATGCTTGTATGTGCATATATTGTATGTAGCAGCAGCAGCATCATGAGTAGTAGCAGCAACATATACTTGTAAAAGATGTGCTTTTAAGGATAAGCAGTAGTAGCAGCATATACTTGTAAAAGGTGTGCTTTTAAGGATAAGTAGTAGCAGCAGCTGTTGGGTTTCAAGGTCAATCACAGAATAAATATGCAGCGAAATTAAATAAAAAAGTTCGAAACCCAGCCATGGATCCATGTGAAAACCATAAAACGTGTTAAGAGTTTTACCTCAACGATGAATCTACTGTCTCCACAGTATGCCAATCACGAGTACTGCAACGTTGCGGTGTTTCTAAGGTATCCACACGAACGGATCAAATTAGGCTCTCCCTCACGCCACGGTGCTAGTTGCGGGAAGAGGATGTTCCTCATAATCTCTCTCTCTCTCTCTCTCTCTCCCTCTCTCTCTCTCTCTCTCTCTCCTCTCTCTCTCTTTTCTCAAGGTGGGTCAGTCCAGTACATTGTTACTCTAATATGTACCTGATATGGCTAAAAATAGAACCAAATTCGGGACTGTTCAAATCGGGAATGAATCTTAAAGCTATCAGGGTTAAACGGTAATTTCACCTACAAACGAGCCCGAATTGGGAACTCTGTCTTTCTTCAAAGCTCAATAACCCAAAAACAGATCTGTCCTACTGGGTTAGGGTGACAACCCATTACAAACTAGCCTAGGTCATTCAAAGAGTAATTCAAATTCATGGTTATCTCTAAGAGACGATTTAAACCAAATCTCTTGTCATAAAACGATTTAAAGTCTACATCTTATCCAAAAACACCGAGACATAGGTATAAATGATTATCCCTAAACTGTCTCTAAAGGCGACTATAAATACCCCTCTCCCCCACCATAAAAAGGTTATCAATATTTTTCCACATAAACGCTCTTTCATAATCTTCCTGATTATTGACTTGAGCGTTGGAGGGTTCGTCGCCGGGATCAATCCCGATGTATCGAACTTTTTGCAAGTCAATGCTAGCAGCAAGAAACCAGTCAAATACCGGTGAAAGTCAATAGGTTCGCCTTATTTATTTCCAAAAGAATCCACAAATTCATCTGTTTGCTCCCACACCAAAATTAGCAGCAACAGATTGAAGCCGTCTATGGAAAACGAAAAGCAATCCAGCCTTACTGCCCCGGTGAAGTTGTTTCCTAAGCTATGCCTCTGAAGAAGGGGAAGGCACCGGTCTCCAGCCGCAGAGCCACTCCTGTTCCTCCTCCTCCTCCTCTTCATGATGTCCTCCCTCAACCCGTCCAGCAAGTTTAGCAACCGCAGCCTGGACAACCTCTCCGTCAACCTGTCTAGCAACCGCAGCCTGGACAACCTCTTCCTCAACAACCTCACCCCCAGCAGGCCCTTCAAGGGCCTCAAAAGGGCAGCCCCGGGGGGCTCCCGTCGAAGTCGTCAAAAGTAACATCCTCTTCATGACCATGTCTCGGTCCACAATCCTTCAATTGACTCTATGGCTTCTCAAAGCCCTCCCGAGCAAGATCTCCATCAAGTAATTGTTAACCGCCAACAGGGGGTTGATCTCCGAACTCGTTTGAATGAATGGCGAGCCCTTGAGGGAGTCCATCTACCCGAGCGCCCAAGAGTCCCGAGGGTCCGGATTCCCCGTAGACCGAGGACCCGAAATCCCCTCCCCCGTGGAGGCGAAGAGAGTCCCCTCCACGTCGTCGGTGGAGAAGTCATACTCCAATAAGCCGATCCACACCTAGAGACAGTCGAGCTGGAGGGGCACCAGTCACTCAGGCCGAGCTTCAGAACTTCAAATAAGATATCTTGCGAGCTCTTAATATTGCCACAAGGATTAGCGTGCCTCTAACCCTCACCATACTGCCACTCATGAAGGAGAGTCCCGAGGGTCGACTAGATCCGACCGAAGGGATGACTCAGTCCACCGCCATCTCCACGAGATGGAGAGGCGCCTCAACAAGATCAATCCCGAAGAAGAACAACGGACCAATAGGTTCTGCCCAAGCAGACCCCCCTTCTCTAGGGCCATCATGGAAGCTCCGATTCTGGAAGCCTTTAGGCAGCCTTGCTTTGAATCCAACAATGGGGAGTCGGATCCGGCCGATCATATCGAGAGTTTTAAAACTCTCATGATGATTCATCAAGCCTCGAATGCGGTCCTCTGCAAGGCCTTCCTAGCAACATTGAAGGGAACAGCGCGAGAGTGGTACTCTCGTCTATCCCCCACTTCCATCTTCTCATTCGAACAGTTTGAGGTGCTCTTCCTCACCCACTTCGTTGGCAGTCGCCGAGCCCAGAAAACAAGTGCATCTTTGCTAGCACTTAGCCAAAAAAAGGGTGAATGCTTAAGAGATTACGTCCGGTGCTTCATCACCGAAACCCGGTCTACTGCCTCCCTCAATCAATCAGTAGCCTCTGTGGCATTCAGGAACAACGTCACTAACGCCGACCTCAGGGCATCCCTTGCCAAGAAGCCTCCGACTTATCGGAACTCCTACTCAGGAGCGAAAAGTACATCCGAGCGGAAAAGGCTCTCAACCCCCTTCCCTCCCCCCCCCCCACCCAGTTAAGAAGAGTCATCTTCCGATAACAAACAGAGGAATACAAGAGAAGAAGGCTCCCACAAATTTCAGAAGGACGATAAGGGCCAGCACCGTCAAGCCCCCCGTTTTAAGAAGTTCACCCCCCTCAATGCTAGTATATCAGCAGTTCTTATGGACGTGGACAAGGAAAGGGCTACTCCGCTGTCCCCCTAGAATGAATACCCCTGGCAAGAAAAGGAATAGGGATAAGTGGTGCCGCGTTCATAGGGACCACGGCCACGACACAGATGATTATCGGGCTCTCAAAACGGAGATCGAAGAACTTATACAGTGGGGACACCTGGCCAAGTTCGTCAGAAAATACAGGTCTGATCCTCCACCCCGAGGAGCCAACAATCGGACCTAGAGGCCTAACGAGTTCCAAGACTCCGGACTTGGGGCCATCCTCCACCTTATCCATGGAGGTCCAATGAGGGGAGAACCAAACTCCTCCCAAGAGGCCTTCACCCTATCTTAGAAGTAGGTTTTCAGTTTTCAATAAGGCCGATGCTTGTATCACGGCCAAAAGCATGTAATAATGGCTCGCCCCATTGAAGCAGCCACTTAGTTTGTTTCAGTGAAACTTAGCTTTTTTCTATTGAAAGTTATTGCATTTGCCTCATGTCTCTCTGTGAGTCATACATACAACTCGTTAAATGGTAAGTTTGGAGTCCAGCTTGTCCTACAAGGCCGCCCCCACAACTTACTAAGCTCAAAAGACGAGTTTGGAGTCCAACACTTGGTTCGACGCCACTTTAGCTACTTGTGAACGAGCAAGTGCGGAGCAGCTCACTCATTCGGAATTGAACATCAACTCATCAACCCCCTAAAACAACAAGTTTGGAGTACAACACTTGGTTCGATGCTGCTTTAGCTGCTTGTGAACGAGCAAGTGCGAAGTAGCTAACCCTTCGGAATTGCTCATACGACTCGTTGAAATTCTTAAAACAACAAGTTCGGAGTCCAACACTTGTTTCGACGCCGCTTTAGCTGCTTACAAACAAGTAAGTGCGGAGCAGCCCACCATTCGGAATCGCTCCTATGACTCGTTGATAACTCCGTAACAACTAGTTCGAAGTTCACAATCATGGTTCGAAAATTGCCCTCACAGCTTGCATGTATGCGGTTTCGGGGCTCAAAACGAACATTCATACTACTCCTACTACTGGTTAAATTTTGCAGCAAACGAGTTCGGAGCTCAACTCTCCCCTAGAGTTGCTCCTCAAACTTGTCTCCCAAACGGTTCTCTCCTAGAGCCTAGTGATGTTTTTCGCTCCGCTCGACTCCAGAGCAGCATTCTTCTCAACGAGTTCGGAGCTCAACTCTCCCCTGGAGCTTACTCCTCAAACTTGTCTCCCAAACGGTTATCTCCTACAGCCTAGTGATGCTCTTTGCTCCGCTCGACTCCAGAGCGGCATTCTTCTCAACGAGTTCGGAGTTCAACTCTCCCCTAGAGTTGCTCCTCAAACTTGTCTCCCAAAATAGCTCTCTTCTAGCGCCTGATGATGCTCCTCCTCCTCCCACTAGACTCCCGAGTGGCCTTCTTACAAACGAGTTCGGATCTCAAAACTCTCCCCTAGAGTTGCTTCTCAAACTTGTTTCCCAAACGGCTTGCTCCTAGAGTCATACAAAGCTCTTCCCAACTCCATGGAGGCAAAGATGTTGCGAGACTATTTTGACCATGAAGAAAGATGATTCTTCTACTGACTTCTATAGAGAAGTTGTAGATCTTTGAGTTAGCTTCAAAATGAGGGATCAAACGTCCCAATCCGACCTCCGTAGTACCGGGAAAGTGGGTCACAACACAGCTGTGCCGGATGTGTAATTGGGGGAAAGCTACTCCTTCCGATTCGCACTTGATCAAGATCGTCGACTCAAGATTCGCGCTTGGTCTTGATCAACGGCTCTGATCGAGCCACATAGCTTGGATCCAAAATCCGAGCGTCCGAACAACCGAGCGTGAAAATGGAGAAAATTATCCCTTCAAGATTCACGCTTGATCCTGATCAACGGCTCAGATCACGCCACGTCATTCGGATCTAAAATCTGAGCAACTGAACCACCGAGCGTGAAATAGGGGAAAAAGTCCACCTCAAGATGCGTGCCTGATCCAGATCGACGGCTCAGATCGTGCCACGTCCTTCGGATCCAAAGTCTGATCAAATTTGCCTCTAGATGCGCGACTTAGATCTTGCCACGTTCTTCGAATCCAAAATATGATCAAATCTGCCTCCAGATGCGAGCTTGATCCTGATCGATAGCTCAGATCACGCTACATCGCTCGGATCCAAAATCCGAGCAACCGAGTCACCGAGCATGAAATTGGAGGAAAACTCCTCCTTCCAATTCGCACTCTATCAAGATCAACAGCCACAGATTCTCCACAAAAAAAAGGAGGGGAGGGGTTAACGGGTCGGGTGCGGAGCCGTTACCGGCGAACTGACACCCGCACAACCCTTCTTCATCCTCTTCTTGAAGACTTTCCCACCGAAAACCTAACTTCACCAACTCTTCAAACACCCGGCTCCTCCACTATCCCCAACCATCTCCTTCCTCGGCTCACCAACTAGCCACCATCGCAGAGCTTCGAACTCCTCCATTCATGGCCAAGCTCGAGCAGTCCTTCACAAGCTCCTCGGCTCTCCCTTGCCAACCCTCTCCCAATGTCGAGCTTCTCCTTGCCGAGGCTAAGGCTCCCCTCAGTCCTCGCCGAACTCCGCAGTCGAGCTTCCCTCCATCACCAGCACGACAACTCCTCGAGCTCCGTCGAAGCTCCCCTCTAAACTCCTCATCGAGATCCCTCGAAAGAGCTCCGCCGAGCTCTCCTCCTCCGTCATCGAAAGCTCTCTCCCTCGCCGCCATACACCGAGCTCACCACCCTCGTCCACCGTCATTGCCGAGCTCATCTCCATCAGTCAAAGCTCTTTCCTGTGCCGAGCTCCATGCCGTCCGTCACCGAGCTCCGACGAGCTCCTTTCCGCTGAGCTCCTCTCCAATGTTGAGCTACCTCGATGCCAGAACCCATCGCCATCGAGCTCCAATGCGGAGCTCGAGCACTGCGAGCTCTCGAGCTCCGCCACCACCCTCAAGAGAGCTCCGCCAAACTCTCCTCCTCGTGCCTCGCCCACCACAGTCGAGCCTCCTCTCGTATCGAGCTCTACTTTGGAAAAAAACCCAACTTCATCTCCTATGCAAACTCTAAGCTCCGACCACTCCCTCTTCGTCGAGCTTCAACCGCCTCGTCGAAATCACCGCCACGCGGCAACCTTTCGAGCTCTCTCAGCCCCCGTTCGGCAAAATCGAGCATCCGAACTACTGAGCCTGCAAACACAGAAAAATGGCCTTCTCGCGATGTGCGTTCGCTTGATCATGATCAACGCACAGGATTGTGCCACGTCACCAGAAAAATTGCCTCCTCGTGATGCACACTCGCTTGATCGTGATCAAGGCACAGGATTGCGCCACGTCACCAGGTAAATATTTATTTATTTAATTGAATTAAAATTTTTAAAAAAATTCGAAAAAATAATTAAAAATGGAAAAAAAATTAATTAAAAATCTAAAAATAATTATTAATTCAGAAATTAATTTTAAAATTCTGAAAATATAATTATTAAATTTTAATAATTAATTAAAATTTTCGAAAATTAATTATTTAAATTCGAAATTGAATAAACAAATTCAAAATATGATAAAAAATTCGAAAAAAAAATTCAGAAAAATCTGGAAAAATCTCAAAAAATCCAAAAAATTCTATTTTTTTTTGGGTATTTTACAAGCTCAGAATAACACCGTTACACCTCGAGCAAGATCCAAACTTCCTCGAGAACTCTAATAAATTCTATAAGCCATTTAAAATGGGCGAACTACTCCTTAAAGGCTGTAAAATTTAGTCTTTAGGAGTGGGGGGGAGGGGGGGGGGGAGGGGGAGGGGGGGGGGGGGGGAGGGGGACTTGTAATATGGCTAAAAATAGAACCAAATCGGGATCGTTCAAATCGGGCATGAATCTTAATGCTCTCAGGGGTAAAATGGTAATTTCACCTACAAATGGGTCTGAATTGAGAACTGGGTCTTTCTTCAAAGCCCAATAACCCAAAAAGGATCTGTCCTACTAGGTCAGGGTGACAACCCATTACAAACCAGCGCAGGTCATTCAAAGAGTAATTCAAATTCATGGTTATTTCTAAGAGACGATTTAAACCAAATCTCTCATCATGAAACGATTTAAGCTCTACATCTTATCCAAAAACACCGGGACATAGGGATAAATGATTATCGCTAAACTGTCTCAAAAAGGCGACTATAAATACCCCTCTCCCCTACCATAAAAAGGTAATCAATATTTTTCCACATAAACACTTTTTCATAATCTTCCTAATTACTGACTTGAGCGTCAGAGGGTTCGTCGCTGGGATCCATCGCGGTGTATCAAACTTTTTGCAGGTCAATGACAGCGGTAAGAAACCAGTCAAACGCCGGTGAAAGTCAACAGGTTTGCCTTATTTGTTTCCAAGAGAATCCACAAATTTATCAGTTTGCTCCCACACCAAAATCAGCAGCAACAGTACCCATGTGAAGACTTGATATCTCATATCAATGACCCGTAAGATATGGTCATCAGTCTACACACATACTAGTCTCTATGTATTATTGTTGTCCTAATTCACAATAATACTTGAGTAGGGACATTTAAGAATACCGTTTTGATTTCAACCAATAGGATCTCACAATCAAGTCATGCACTTGATTCCCATTGTATTGAACTTTCTATTCTATGGACTTTATTATGTTCTTTTAATCACAATTAACAACACAATAAATAAAATGTTTCATATATGAAATAAATGTCATGATATAATGTAAACTAGTAAGGTCAATGTACAACTGGCCTTTAAGGCATACACCAATAGCAGCAGCAACATCAAGTAGTAGTATGAGCATAAAAAAAAGTGAAAATAACAACATAAAGTGAAGATAGTAGTAATAGCATCAAAATGTGTTGCCAAGAAGATAGTAGCAACAACATATTCATCAATTACCAAGATTTCTTGGATGAATTGGTGAAGATATGGAGCTAACATATGTTCACAATTTCATCCAAGAAATCTGGCTTACCAAGTTCACATCCCAGAAATACATTGTGGATTATAAAAAATAGATGATAACTAGCATTCTTCTTTCATTTATAAAGAAGATAGTACATATATTAGGCTAGACGACAAAATACATATTGTAAAAAAACAGTGAACGTCATGTGAACTCCATATACAATTGACATAAGGAGTGCACAACTGAATGGCCAATAACACCAAGAATATGTATTTTGTACAATATTAGACTTCTCACCAAAATAAACAAGTCTTCACTCAAATGTACACTGATACTACACCGAGAACACTCTTTTATGTATGTGATGCACTTCACTTTATATTTTCTACTCCACTAATATCAATTGTATGTATTGAAGCTCAGCAACACTCCTTTATGTCATAAAGCAGGCAAGAGTCTTTTACTTGCTTCTCAAGTGGCTTGTCACATCGTTGCATTTGATGAACTTGTCAATTTGTTGCAACTATGAGTGCGCAACATAAGGAGTGCGGAACTGAGTGTTCAATGAACAGTTGACTTTTTTGGTCCTTACATATTCATTAGTCTCAACTATGGGTGTATGCCCTAGAGGCCTGTTGTGTATTGACATTTCTAGTTTTACATTGCATCATAACATTTATTTCATATATGAGGCATTTTATTTATTGTGTTTTTTTTATTGTGATTTAAATGAACATAATAAAGTTCTTAGAATAGTAGGTTCAATACCATGAGATATCAAGTGCATGACTTGACTGTGAGATCCTATTGGTTGTAATTAGAACACTATACTTAAATGTCTCTAGTCAAATATTATTGTAAATTAGAATAACAATAATACATAGAGACTAGTATGTGTGTAGATTGATGACCATATCTCACGAGTCATGGATATGAGATATCAAGTCTTCACATGGGTACATATTAGTATAATAATGTACTAGATTGACCTACCATGAGAACGCTGCATGGATCGTTGCATGAGTGTCATAAGCGGTTCTCACAGTGACCATGGTGTACGTAGTCCTTTGACTTGAAGTCTTTACGGTTCCCTACATGAGAAGTTGTATGTTTAAATGTTGTCAAACGTTCGCTGTAATAAGATGATTATAAAGTCGACTATTGGATATACTACAAATCATGCAGAGGGATGTAAGAGACTTAGATAGCATTTGTCCCTCTTACATAACAGGAGCAATATCTATGGCCCCTTGATTGAGTGAGACTACAAAATGCACTGCCGTGCTCAAATGAGTCGATATGAGATATTGAGCTCATTTGTTTTAGTAAGTCTACTAGGACATCAAGAAACCAAATATTGAACTATATAAGGGTGACATGCTCTATGCGTTGTAGTCAATTAAAATATCTGGATAAAGGAACTAGACTACGTAGTAACATTGGTCATGGATTGGTTATGTCAAATTACTAACATTCCCATTACATGAGTAGCAGTAATGTATTGCTAGATACCACTCACTGTTTTTAATACTAGAATATGATTTTAGTATTACTGTTAACGTAATGGGAACCTACAAGGTCACACACTTAGAATGGATCAAAATTGGAATTTAAATTCATATGATGAATTTAATTGGGGATCCAAGTAAGACTTGGACTCCTGACATGGATGGACATTTAATTAGATTAAATGAGCTGACTAGAGTTCAAAGGCCCACACACGAATCTGACCCAAGTCAGATTGTGAGCCTAACAGCCTCATTACTCTCTTAAGGTTAATTTTCCGCACCTATATATATGATACGTGTCTGTAGAAAAGTAACACATAATGTAACGCTCCGAATTCCAAACATAGGTAATTCGTAGAAAAAACAGGATCTTTTACTTCAACTTCGTACAAATTTACAAGGAATTTAAAACTTTTTATTATATATTGATTGTTACAATAGACAGCGGAAGTTACATGAAACATTCAACTTTAACATTCAATAATTATAATCTGGCAGTAATCATCAGTATCAATTCATCTTTATATCCTTCACTAATCCATGTCCTGCACCTAAAACTATGGGCACGTCAGTTGCATACAACTGACGCAACGCTATAATATAGCGATTCCTCTACTTTAGCAAACACAAACTTAAATGCGAAATAAAATGTGAAAGGTGACTATTCTAAACATGTCAGTGTATGATATGAACTTAATGCCTAATGCAGATATTACACTACGATCACACTAATGCATACTTGTTCGGTAACTATGCATCCCATACTACATATGTCCGAGGGCAAACCCTTATCGTACTCCTCATTATAGGGTTCAATCCTTTGTTATGAAATCCTACTACGGTGACTAATGTAAGGTTTATATATCTTGTGAGTATCTTGTACCCCACCGAACTTCTTGAGAATCGTTCTCCCACCGCGAGTCGTAACCCCGATAATTCTGGAGATGAAACCCACCCTGCAAGCCATGACCCCGATAATTCTTGAGAGTCGTTCTCCCACCGCGAGTGATTTTCGGACATCATACCTCACACTTCAATAATTCTAGAGACGAAACCCACACCGTGAGTCATATGGTACATCATCACACAAATATCCCATGAGCGTCACCTCGATCCCGATAATTCTAAAGGTAAATCCCACACTGCGAGCGATTTTGGACATCATGCCTCACATTCTGATAATTATGAAGATAATCTCCCACCGCGAATCTTGATCCCGATAATTCTGAAGAAATATCTCCCACGACGAGTGATTTTGGATATCATGCCTCACACCATGATAATTCTGGAGATAATCTCCCACTGCGAATCAAATAAGGCCCTCATACTCATGTTTGCCCATACTTCATCACATCTCCTCCTAGTGCCTGTCCTTAGGTTTAATTATAACCATCATAACCTAGAGCTAGCTTACCCTACCAGACTTAAATCAACACACGGAAAAATATTAGTCCACACTGGCTACTTCTCAAATTTCTTTTATCATAACTTACCGGTCTCTATGAGTCACGCTCAACCTCCAGATTCCAACAACCATCTCAATATAGAGATCACTTAGGTTACATCTAACCCATTCATAAACATTTCATTCATTATCCATCATTTCTTCTTTATCCATTATCTTTATGTTTATTATTTCAATGTAAATGAACACTTGATCAATTTCTTGTAAACAAACACTAAGTTGATATTTCTGATTTATCACTTAACCATATTTAACCACTTTTAATTGATAAACCCTTTGCAAAACGTTACAAGATTAATATTCCAAATTCTTTACTTTTATTATCTTGTAATCTCTCATATACAACCCTTTTCATGAGTTCCTAAACTTGTATTCAATTGCCCAAAACTTTAAATCGTTTTTACATAAGCAAATACCCTCAAAATTTGACTAGAGACTAGATTCATCTAATGCATTGTCTAATATAATCTTTTAAATCACTAAAATATATCTTATAATATTGTAGAATTATTTTCCAAGGTTCTAATAATATTCTAAAATATTTTCTACAATTTTCTCCAATTTTAAAAAATGAAAACCCATTTAAAAAAATAAAAAATATCAAAATGTGCACACCCGGAATCGAACCCAAGCGCACAGAGTAACCCAAAACGCAACCCCAATGCACTCGACAACCACTAAGCCACTCTCAGTTTGTGAAGAAAACCCCTTTCAACTGTTTTTATTCCTCATCTACTGTTAATGTAGCAAAATCAAATTTTCGAAATAGAACAGAGCCTCCCAAGACTCGAACCCTCACAACCCAGATGCGCCAAAACCCCTCTCATGCGCTAACCAAGTGGTCCAACCATCACATCAAATTATAACTCCTTAGATTATTTTTATACCAACTCCCAGTTTCTCGATTATTTTTAATCTAATCACATAACTTCAAATTTTCTTCTTTTTTAATTATTTTCAGGATTATTACTATACACAACACCTCTAAAATTTTCAGAACGAAAAATCTCTCTAATTTAATAATTTTTTTTACTTGGAAATTATTTAAAACAATTTAGATAGTGTAATCTTTAACCTTTACATTCTTGTTCCTCATTGATTCAAATTAGACTACAATTTATAGAATTAGCATAAATTCCCTACCAATTATTATAAGGTTAGGAAAAATACCCATACCCCCAATCCACTTGCAAATCTACAGGCAATTCTAACATAAATTTCTCAATTTTGCAAATTGCTATGCATACTCAATTTCACATATATAATTTAATCATGGTGTAGCAAAATCTAATATGAACCAACATTCATGAATTAATGTACATAAGAAAACACACATGATATTAACACAAGAAATCTTATGCAAATTTATTTTAGGAGCACGACAAATCAATTTCCATGTTGTATCTTCATCTATTCGTCCAGTCTATTTAATCTAGCATGTATTTATACTCAAATTAATTCACCAATCACATTTTAGATTACACAAAGCAATTATCTAACAATTTCATACATCAAAATAACTAAATTAGAAATTAAAGAGACACCAACCACAAAAGAAGAATTCATAGCAAATATGAACTCCTAAAGGAGCTCCCAAGCCTCCTCGAAAACCAAGGCCGAAGAAAAAGAATCCCCAGCAACCAAATCGGCAACAACAGCAAGGTGTAGTTGACACTTTTTTCATTTCTCTTTCTTTCATTTGTTTTTTGTCTCTTTGTAGTTTAGAAATAGGTTGGGGTTATAAAGGAATTAATTAATTAATGAGTTTTTAGTTAATCTCCCACTAATTCTAATTAACTACCCACTAATAAAAAAAACCACCCACTCACTTAACTCACCCCTCCACTCACATCCCGGCCAGCAACCAAGGGTGAGAAAGCACATGTACGTGCGTGCTACGTGTGTGCACACAATTCATTGAGTTTTAATTTAAATTAAATGCATATGTTATAATATGTAATATGTATTTAATAGAACTAGTTAAATTTAATTATAATTAGAGTTTTCATGCACCAATAAATATATCCACACACACACTCCATAAATTTTATTTTGAAAGAGAATAAAACCAACACGTGGATTGCAAACACGTGCGTCGCACGTAAAAATAAATATTCAAATACGAAATAGGTTTTATCAATGGAAAAATATTTATAAATAATCGAAATACGACATACAAAAAATAAATTTCATTAATTTTATATATAAAACAATGTAATCCACACGTACATAGAAAATACATGCACCGCACGTATAAAAATATATTTGAATCAAAAATAGGAGAAAAATGAATTTCAATTTATTATACGAATTCGAACAAGTTATAAAATACATAATTGAACACGTAGAAAATTTTATAACATTACACGTAATTGTAGAATATACGCAATCGATATGTGTATCGAAAACACGTGCAATACGCGTAAAAACACAAAGATTAGGAAAAATAGAAAAAAAATGAATTTTGAGAGGACGGAAAAATATATAAATAATCGAAGTGCAAAAATATGCAGGATATTATATTAAAATACATTACGGATATTACCCGTAATAGTACAAAATACACGTGTGTAATACACAATGGGCAAAATTGTCATAACTAAATTTTGTGGGGTGTTACGCTCTCCTCCCCCTTAGAATAGTTCTATCCTCAGAACTTGCTAGAATAAAAGTTGTATCTTGTACACACCAAGGAAAGATTTATTATTGTATATAGAAAAGTTGTCAATACTAAGAAAATAATTGTAGTATAAAAAAACATAATATGGAAAATAAAGCAGACTTAGAGGAACCTGAGAGTATCAAAGTGACTAAGAACGAAACACGAAAGGAAAAACAACATGGTAAAGTGAAAAGGGAAGAGAGAAGCTTAATAAAATAGATGCTTAAAAATAAGTTTAGTAACAAATAATAAAAGTAGTACGAAGTAGTATGAAAAAGAGTAAAATAAAACCAAATAAAATGGATGTATGGAAATAAATAAGAAAGAAAAGAAGAGTGTAAGTGTAAAGAATAAAAGCATTGGAATAATATAAATAAATTATAATGCAGTAAAAATAATTTGAAAATAGATCAAGAGCATAAAGTAATATTAGGTAGCTAAAATTATTGATAATAAAGGGAGCAGTATGATAACAAAATATCGAGACATAAAACAAACGGATAAATAATTGAGAGAAACATAAAAATTTAAAAGTAGTTAGCAATAGCTAATAAGAATTTGAAAAATTGCGGAAAGATAAGTTAATTAAAGGAAAATGAGAAGGATAAAATGGTTAAAAGCATAAACTAAACTAGTAGTATATACTACGAGATAAAAATGAACTAGCAATTTAAGAGAAGACTATTGGATAAAAAAATAATTTTGAAAAATATACGAGCATGAAATTTAGTTAAAAGTATAAACAATTTAAGATAAAAGTAATTTTTTGTGTATCAAGTTAATATCATAAACTAATTCGTAATGTAAATACAATAACTATATGTACGATTTAAAAATTAAATATATAGAATACTGGTTGGTATATATCAAAATATTTTCAAATTGTCAAGTAGAGCAAGAAATTAGCATATAGTATTATAATTAATCGTAAAGGCAACAATATTATAAATATAAAATCTATAAGAAACCGGAGAACAAAAAGTAAAAGTAACAAGACATTATTGAAATAATATATATTATTAATTTCATAGAAATAAAATGTAAATAGTACATAAAAGTACAAATAATAAAAGCCATATTACATGAGTAGCCACCAAATATAAGATGAGTTAGAAATAAAATAAAAATAAGGTGAAGTGGTATAAAAATACAAGAACGTAAAGATAAAGTATATATACAAAATAATAATACGAAGATGGCAAGCATAGTTAATAGTAAGCAATAATAGTATAGGATGAAAAATAAGGCATATACAAGTATAAATAATAAGGTAATTAATTTAAAATGTGTATATAAGTATAACTATATTATGAATAATAAAGTTGAAGTAGTATAGGCTAAGTTTTAAAATATTATAAAATGGTATAAACTAGTACAAAAATGGAATAGTGGTAAGTAATATATATAGAAATAAAAGTGGGGGTTATTAAAGTAGAAAAATTTCTTTTGTTGTAGGTTCGCCTCGTTGGTGCCCAACTGTAGGCTTGCCTTCTTGACATCAAGATGCAGTTTTGCTTTCATGACATCCGGTTGCAGGTTTGCCTTCTGGGCATTCGGTTGCAAATGTTGCCTCCCCGATGTCCAGTTGCAGTTTTGCCTCCAAGACGTCTGATTGCATATTTGCCCTCTCGACATCCGGTTGCACAAAAATGGGAATGGAATGATGTAATCTTCCATATGTACTTGGGCATGGGATGTTTAATTTAAGTATGATGTTATATTTTGAAATTTGTGATATGAAAAGTAGTGGTAAAAGGAGGAAATGAAGTAGAAAGTTATACGATGAAATATCAAAATAGATGTATAGAGTATAATTATCAAACATAAATAGTACAAATTAGTAGTAATGAAAAATGATTAATAAAAGTAAGGAGAAAAATGGAATGAAATACATACATAAGCTTAAATGCGAATGTGAACGAGAAAATAAATATGTGGTGTAGTAAATTAGGATAACATAAATAATCATATAAAAAAAATATATATAGTAATGTAGTAATTGGATTAGTGTAAAATGATGTATAGTAAGTATGTTGAAATGTATGATATATATATATATATATATATGGAAATCTATGGAAAGTATATGTAGTAACCAAGAATGTAAAGATAATAAAAATTAAAATAAAGATAAAATATAAATAGTGAGTGTATGTATTATATTAAAGACGTGTAAAGCTACAAAATTAATAAGTAGCTATTAATAGTGAAAGGTAAATATAACAAAACAAACTTGCTAATATATGTCATAACAATAGTATCAAATATAGACTATAAAACAAAAATAGTAGGAAAAAAAGATTTATAATGTGTAGAAGTATGTCATATTTATATAAGTAAAATATTACAATCTTGTTAAAATTATACTGAAATGAATAGGATATGGAAAAATTAAAGCATCGTAAAATCAAGGCATATATAAAATGAAAGTAAATATGAAAAAATGAAATATAATAGAATTAATAATAAAATATAATAATAGTTGAAATAATAATTTAATAAGTAGTAATTTTAAACTTAATAGAATACATAAAAGTAATAGCATAAAAGTAACGTTTGCAGGTGAACGGCGGGAGATCATTTTTCAGGAATAGCATAAAAGTAATAGCATAAAAGTACAAATTAGTAGTAACGTAAAAGTAATAGCATAAAAGTAATAGCATAATAGTACAAATCTATCTGTTTGCCCCCGGTGTCTCGCACTTTTTGCAGGTGAACGGTGGGAGATCAAGGTCAAACTCCGGCGGAAAGGTTTCAGGTTTAACTATTCAACATTCCAAAGAATTCACAAATCTATCTGTTTGCCCCCACACCGATTTTAGTGGCAACAGATTGGCGTCGTCTGTGGGAAACAACGAATAGCAATCCATCTTCTTCCATCGGTTGAGATTACCTCCAGCCATGCCTCCCAAAAATTGAGATCTAGAGGATCCAACCGTGGGCCCACTCATCCTCTACCGCAACAGGAGGTCCCCCTCCAAACCGTCCAACCGCAGGGGCAACTCCCACCTCAGCCTGATCAGCCCCCGCAGCAGGACCAACCTCCTCCTCAGAACCTCCAGCCCTCGCAGGGTCATGTCGGCCCCCAGAATGTCGGCGCAGGGACCTCTAGTCCCAACCCTCAGAAGCAACCTCCTTATCGGGACCACGTCTCCGTACATAACCCTTCAACTGACTCAATGGCATCTCACAATCCTTGGCCTTCCGAAGACCTCCGCAACATCCTTATCAACTGGCAGAAAGACGAGGACCTTCACTGCCGTTTGGATGAAAGGCGGGCCCGCGAGGGAGCCACCCGCTCAGAACGTCCAAATGAGCGATCTCCTCGTCGTCGCAACCACAGGAGGTCCCCTACTCACAGAAGACGAAGAGAGTCCCCTGAGTACCACCGAAGAAGGCATCACTCTCCTGCTGGTCGGCAGCCCCCGAGGGACGATAACGGTCCTATCACCCGAGCCAAATTCTAACAATTCCAAGCCACAATTTTGCAAGCTCTCAACCTCCGTCCAGACAACAACAACAATGCTCAAAGGGTCCCCACTCCTCCTCCGGTCCAGAGTCCTTGCCATCGTCCCCAACTCCTCCACAAGCTCCGAGCAACTGCCATCACATCCCTAGTTCTCACCATTTCCCTAGCTACCATCGCCGAACTCCATGCTCCCCTTCGTACGAAGATGAGTCTAGAGGCTCATGAGGGTACCGCCGAAGGGATGATGCAGTTTACCGTTGTCTCCACGAGATTGAGAGGCACCTCGGCCAGCTAGATAGGGAAGAAGAGCTGAGAGGAAGGACCCACCATCCAAGCCGACCTCCCTTCTCCCGAACTATCATGGAAGCACCCATTCCACCAAACTTCAAGCCCCCACAATTTGGGGGAGTCCAACCCCGTGGATCACATCGAGAGTTTCAAAACTCTCATGATGATCCACCAGGCTTCCGATGCTCTACTATGCAAGACATTCCCAGCTACTCTCAAAGGTTCGGCTCGGGAATGGTACTCTCACCTCGCCCCGTCCTCCATCTTCTTCTTTGAACAATTTGAAACCCTCTTCATCACCCACTTCGTGAGTAGCCGTCGTACCGAGAAGACTAGTATCTCACTACTCTACCTCAGTCAGAAGAAGGGCGAAAAGCTGAGAGATTATGTGAAGCGGTTCACCGCGGAAACTAGGTCCATTGCCTTCCTCGACCAATCGGTTGCTGCAGCAGTCTTCCAGTTAATTGTCCTCAACTTAAGCCTTCGGCCTCCCTAGCTAAAAAGCCCCTGCAAAACTTCTCCGACCTTCTTCTCAGAAGCGAGAAGTATATCCGGGCCGAGGAAGCTGAACATCGCCCCACTTTTGAGGGGTCTTCCTCCGGGACCAAGAGAAAGGCAGCTGAAGAAGAGGGAGCTAAGAAGCTTCAGAAGGACAACGGGGGCCAGTGCCGCCCACCTCCCAGATTCGAGAAGTTTACCCCTCTTAACGCCAACATTTCCACCATTCTCATGGAGGTTGAGAAGGAAGGAGTTCTGCCTCCTGCCTCGAAAATGAATACCCCCGGCAAGAAGAGGGACAAAGAGAAGTGGTGCCGATATTACCGAGACCATGGCCACGACACCAATGACTGTCGGGCCCTAAAGAATGAAATTGAGGCCCTCATCCAGAGGGGGCAGCTGGCCAAATTCGTTAGAAAGGACCGAATGGATCTTCCTCCACCCCCCAGGGGGGCTAATAAGCATCCAGAGAGGCGCGGTGAGACTCCCGAGTTTGAAGAAGAACGTATCTTGCACCTCATCCATGGAGGCTCGATGGGAGGAACCTCCAATTCTTCTCGAAAGGCATTCATCAGGGAGGTCAACTCGGTGCACAGCATACCTCCTCCCAAAGGCCTCAGAGTCCCGGTCACTTTCTCGAATGCAGACTTGGAGGGTGTCCGAACTCCCCACTGTGATGCCCTAGTAATCAACCTCCATATGGCGAACTTTAAAGTGGAGAGGGTTCTGGTGGACAATGGTAGCTCGGTAAACATCCTCTTCCTAGCGGCCTTCCGAGGACTCAAGTTATCGCGGGACAAGCTCAAGCCCGCCGGCTACACGCTCCATGGATTCACGGGAGTGCCAGTGACTATCGAAGGGGTGATCACCCTCGACATAATCGCTGGCAAAACTCCTACAACCCGGACGGAGCCAACAGATTTCATGGTCGTCGACATTCCTGCTGCTTACAATGTGATTCTAGGCCGACCTGGCCTAGTTGCTTTAGAGGCCGTCCCGTCGCCTTATCATCTCAAAATAAAGTTCCCCACCAAGGCAGGAGTAGGGGAAGTAAGAGGTAGTCAAGAGATGGCTCGCAAGTGCTACATGACCTCCACAGGGGGACCGGTCCTCTTCCTCGAGACTCTTGAGATTCCCCAAGGGAACGCCCAACCTATGTCCGAACCGGTAGATGACCTGGAGGAAGTGCTCTTTTCCGAGCAAGATCCGAACCGCAAGTTCTTTATCAGCAAGACCCTCCCCTCTGCCCTATGTTCCGACATAGTCCAATGCATCAGAAAGAACCATGACCTCTATGCATGGTCGGTTGCTGACATGCCAGGAAATCCGAGGAGCTCCTCGTCCACCACCTAAGCATTGCTCCGGGGTCCAAACCGGTCCAACAGAAGAGGCGCAAATTTGCCCCCGAGCGCTAGCAAGCCATAAAGAAAGAAGTGGACATGCTCCCTAAGGCCCGATTCATACAAGAAGTCAACTACCCCGAATGGCTCTTGAATGTTGTTATGGTTAAGAAAGCCAACGGGAGCTGGAGAATTTGCATCGACTTCACGGACCTAAACAAAGCATGCCCTAAAGATTCGTTCCCTCTCCCCAGCATCGACACCTTGATCGACGCTACCTCGGGTCATGAGCTGCTCAGCTTCATGGATGCCTTCTCCGGGTATAACCAAATCAGAATGTTCTCCCCAGATATCCCGAAGACCTCCTTCGTCACCGACCAAGGGCTCTATTGCTACAGGGTAATGCCCTTTGGGCTGAAGAATGCCGGTGCAACCTATCAACGCCTCGTCAACAAGGTCTTCCAAAATTAGATCGGCCGAAATATAGAAGTATATGTTGATGATATGCTAGTTAAGAGCGTCCATGGGGCCGACCATGTGGCCGATCTACAAGAAGCATTCGATGTGTTAAGGAAGCATGATATGAGGCTCAACCCGAACAAGTGTGCATTTGGAGTCTCATCGGGTAAGTTCCTAGGCTTCATGGTCAGTCAAAGAGGGATCGAAGCCAACCCCGAGAAGATCAAAGCCATACTGGACATGGCTCCTCCTACAAGTGTGAAAGAGGTTCAGAAGCTCACAGGGCGCCTCGCGGCAATAGGACGCTTCCTGTCTAAGTTAGGAGAGAAGTATCTTCCTTTCTTCAAAGCCCTCAAGGGGGATAAGGGCTTCGAGTGGGGCCAATAGCAGCAAGAATCGTTCGACCAACTAAAAGCCTATCTGGTCAACCCCCTGCTCCTCAGCAAGCCTATTCCAGGGGGAAACACTCTACCTCTACCTAGCTACCTCCGAACAAACCCTCAGTGCTATCCTAGTGAGGGAAGAAGACAAGGCTCAGAAGCCTATCTATTATGTAAGCAAGGTTCTCAGAGATGCCGAGCTTCGCTATCCGAGGTTAGAGAAGATAGCGTACGCCTTGGTCATGGCAGCCAGGAAGCTATGCCCTTATTTTCAATCCCACTCGGTGGTCGTTCTTACCGACCAGCCTCTCAAGCAAGTCCTGCACAAGCCCGAAACCTCCGGGCGTCTTATGAAGTGGTTGATCGTGCTGAGTCAACATGACATATCCTATCAGCCTCGGACAGCAATCAAGGCCCAAGCCTTAGCTGAATTTATTATTGAAAGCACCATCCTGGAGGTTAGTCAAGCAGCAAATGGGCCTCCCATCTGGACAGTATATGTAGATAGGTCCTCTTGCACCGAAGGGAGTGGAGCCGGGGTCATTCTCGCAAGCCCAGATAACTTCGTTCTCCAATACTCCCTCTGCATTAACTTCAAGGCCTCCAACAACGAAGCTGAGTATGAAGCCCTTATAGCCGGCCTGGGTATGGCTCGCAAGGTAGGGGCACAACGTCTCCGAATATTCAGTGACTCGCAGCTGGTCGTGAATCAGGTCTTAGGAGAGTACGAGGCGCGAGACGACCGAATGGCTAAGTACGTAGCCAAGGTAGAAAGTCTTATGGATTCATTCGAAGAGGCACAAATTCAACGGATCCCTAGAGAAGAAAACTCTCAAGCAGATGCCCTCTCCAAATTGGCCTCCTCCTCCCTTCAGGGTCTCGAGCAGACCGTCCTCATCGAAGTACTCCTAAGACCAAGCATAGAAGAAGATGCCCCCGATTCGATGGAATCGCTACCCGTCCAACTTCGGGACAACTGGATGAAACCTTTGATAGAGTTCCTCAGGGACGGAGTCCTCCCCGAAGATCCTAAAGAAGCCCGTCGGATCCGAACAAGAGCGGAGCGGTACACCCTTGTTGAAGGAGTCTTGTACAAACGCTCCTATACCCAAGTAGATGGCAGACCCTACTTGAGATGCCTCTCCCAGGAAGAAGCCTCTTATGCCTTGTAAGAGCTTCACGAAGGTATAGGCAGAGCCCATTCAGGGCCAAGGTCCCTCACCAGGAAAGTTTTGAACTACGGGTATTTTTGGCCTACACTACTCCGAGATGCCGAACAACACGTCCAGCAATGCAACCCTTGTCAGCAGTTCTCCAACATTCGACGTCTACCCCAAGCACAACTCACATCCCTCTCAAGTCTGATTCCCTTCGCAATGTGGGGGATGGACTTGCTAGGTCCATTTCCTCCAGCTCCAGGTCATCTCAAGTTCCTAGTCGTGGCCATCGACTATTTTTCCAAGTGGATCGAAGACGAACTATTGGCTACTATTACTGAGAATAAAGTGCTGCAGTTCTTCTAGAAAAATGTCATCTGTAGGTTCGGTGTACCTCGGGTCCTAATAACAGATAATGGAACACAGTTTACAGGGGCAGCTTTCCGATCTTTAAGTGAAGACCTCGGCATCCAGCAACATTTCCCCTCCGTCTCCCATCCTCAGTCCAATGGTCAAGTGGAGAATGCCAACAGGCAGATTCTCTCTGGCATCAAGAGAAGGCTAGATAAGCCAGCCAAAGGCTTATGGGCGGAACAACTCCCCAACGTATTGTGGAACTACCGCACTACAAAACGGACCCCCATAGGAGAGTCGCCCTTCAATCTCACCTATGGGTCCGAGGCTGTTATCCCCCTAGAGGTTGGTCTGCCATCTCCTCGCCTTATTGCCTATGATGAAGAGCAGAACGCGAGAGACCTCCGGGAAAATTTGGACTTGATTGATGAGCTCCATGAAAGAGCTTCAATTCGCTAGCAAAATTATCGTAGAAGGATCGAGCTGGCCTACAACAAAAGAGTCTGTCCCACAGACCTCAAGGAAGGAGACTTAGTCCTTAGAAAGTTAGCTATCTCGTTCCCCAGCCAAAAGAGTAAGCTAGCTCCAAATTGGGAAGGACCGTACAAAGTTTCCAAGGTAGTCCGTCCCGGAGCATATCGTCTTGAAGATCTTGAAGGCAGAGAGATACCCAGAACTTGGAATGCCGACCATTTACTGAAATACCAAGAGACCGCCTGAACGCCTCTCTAAGTACCTTCAAATGTCGAGCCATTCCTGTCATATTTTTTGTATTTGCTTCTTTATTTTCTCATTGTAATAATGGCTTGCGACTTAGAAGCAGCCGATTAGTAGTTATCAATAAAGAACTTCTCTTGTGATTATTCTGTCTCTCTGTTTAAGATTTTTGATCACGCTTACTCAAACGACGTGTTCAGAGTCCAAACTTGACTCGATTCCGCTTCGCAAGCTCGCTCTTAAGCGAGCTAGAAGTGGTTCGCCATTCGGAATTGCTCCCACAACCATTGAAACTTACTCAAACGACGTGTTTGGAGTCCAAAACTTGGCTCGATTCCGTTTCGCAAGCTCGCTCTTAAGCGAGCTAGAAGTGGTTCTCCATTCAGAATTGCTCCTACAACCGTTGAAACTTACTCAAATGACGTGTTCGGAGTCCAAAACATGGCTCGATTCTGCTTTGCAAGCTCGTTCTTAAGCGAACTAGAAGTGGTTCGCCATTCGGAATTGCTCCCACAACCGTTGAAACTTATTCAAACGACGTGTTCGGAGTCCAAAACTTGGCTCGATTCTGCTTTGCAAGCTCGCTCTTAAGCGAGCTAGAAGTGGTTCGCCATTCGAAATTGCTCCCACAACTGTTGAAACTTACTCAAACGACGTGTTCGGAGTCCAAAACTTGGCTCGATCCCGCTTCGCAAGCTCGCTCTTAAGCGAGCTAGAAGTGGTTCGCCATTCGGAATTGCTCTCGCAACCGTTGAAACTTACTCAAGGGCTTCGCTTCTACTCCTTGCTTTTAAGCAAGTAACAAGTAGTACCAAACAAGCGACAAGTACTAACAAAATATGCAAGCCCACGAGTGCAACGGAGTAAAACAAGCCTTCACTTTTATAAACTTTGAAAAGTACAAGGAAACTCAAGTTACAAGACCAAGTTACTACTACGAGGGACTACAAAAACTTAGACATAAATACAACAACTTATTCAACGCTTCTTCGAAACAGGGATGTTTCGGTTCAAAGACACACGGGGACGGCATCGCCTAACCTCAGAGCTCGTCTCTAGACCAACAAACCGAGACGCCTCTTCAGCACTGCCTCTGACTGTGGCTCCAACCGAAGAGCCACTAGACGAAGCAGCCACCCCGCTTTGAGCATCAACTGGGCTACGCCTAACGGGCAGGCGAGCGAGTCGCAAGCTCGTAAAACGAGATCCCTCCCTCACTCTCTTCGCGAGTACACGACGTCCTTCTGACGTTAATCCGTTCAGGCTGAGGTTTGAGTCGAGCCACTTCCTCCCCGAGCTCAACGATTTGATCCTTCAGAGTAGCGTCCTTCACAACTATTTTAAAACGAGGAAGTTGAGCGGATCCTGCGGCTCCAGAGCTATCGGCTGTAATTCGACGAAGATGGGTCACTTCGATGCTTCTGTCGACCGTAACCCTCCTCAACTCGTCAACCCTCGCTGTCAGCTCATCGCGCTCGACCATCAACTTACCCACCGCAGAAGCTAACTCCTCTTCCTCCGCCGAAAGTTCTTCTTCTTCTATCTTCAGGTGATGAACCTCTGCCAGTAGTTCACCTTTCTCCTTTTCAACGTCGAACAGCGTCTTCCTAAGCAACTCCACCTCGCCTTCAAGACGAACCTCGCGAGCTTTCTTCCATAGTTGTTTCAACTCGGAGAAATACTCTCTCGACGTTGCCTTGAGATCCTCTAGTTCCAACTCGCTTTTGAGGAAACACTCTCGGTTGCTTGAGAGGGCCAGCTTTGCAGCTTTCAAGTCAGCGCGAAGACGAGAGGTTTCAGCTGCTGAACTCGACTCAACAACCTGAAAAGCGGAAGCATATCAACACGAAGAACAAGAGGCGGTGCTCAACACTTAGCCAAATTTCAACACTTAGTGAGTTTGCCAAAAACAATAATTTTATTGATACAAAAAAGTGGTGGCCAGTCCGCTACAAGGTAGTACATCAAAAAAATTTTTTTTACAAAAATAAAGAAGATCAAGGGGCCACCTTGAGGGGTAGCTTGGAAGGTAGCTCCTTGTCCCCTGCTACTCCGGCTCGGGGGTCGGCTGTGACCTCGTCGTCCCCTTCCTCCACCGCCACAGTCTCAGGGTTGGCAATAGCGTCGTCACCTTGTCGCTCATCCCCCTCCTCTTCTTCCTCCGCTCCTTCGGCTCCTTCCTCGCCTTCAGGGCCCTCCTCGTCGACCGGGCCCCACAGTCTGTACCCCGACTTGTCGAAGCCGGGGACCCGAGCCTCGACGTGCTCGAGCGCGGTGGCATAAGACTGTTCCATGTTGGCCGCCATGTGCTTTTTCGGCCTCGGCCTCAATCTCCGCCCTCGCCTTCTCCACGGCCTTGGCTTGTTGCAGCTTCACTGCCTCCAAAGCCGTCGCTGCGTCGGCCCTCTCTTCGGCTGCCTTAGCGACCTCTGAAGCGAGCTTCTCCCTCGCTTGCT
Source organism: Hemerocallis citrina (assembly GCA_017893485.1). Taxonomy (NCBI): domain Eukaryota; kingdom Viridiplantae; phylum Streptophyta; class Magnoliopsida; order Asparagales; family Asphodelaceae; genus Hemerocallis; species Hemerocallis citrina. The sequence goes on from CM030365.1 coordinate 125,888,980, forward strand.
CCAGAGCTGCTTCAAGGTCAGGCAACTTGGGCCTGCCAAAGCCTCCGAGCGGCGCTGCTCCGCCTCCAACTACTTCACGGCCCCCGCCCTTTCCGCCTTGTCTTTGTCACTGAGGGCCTTCAGCTCCCTCTCTTGCTCGGCATACTCCTCAAGAAGATGGCTGAAGTGGCAAGTGGCCTGCACGGAGAAGTAGTTAGAACGCAACAAAAGCCGAGCTAAAGACTTAGAAAATTTTCAAGAAAAATTTGGAACAACAAAGAAAACTTACCGACATGAGTGACCGGGCTACTTCGAGGGCATCGTCGCCTATCGTCCCTGCCTTCAACGCAGCTCGGTCCTTCGGGGTCAGGAGATGGCGAACAGCCTGCATGCTCATTCCCGAGTCCCCCAAGAAGTCGTCATGGTTCTTCACCCGCCAATCAGGGACGAATAGCTTCTTGTGGGCTTCGGTCAGTATCACCTCGGCTTGCTCGGTCAGGGGCGGGGCCTCGAGCGCAAGTGCCGCCGAGACGGAAAAGCCCTTGCCCAAAGGAGTAGGGGGGCGGCTGGCCAACACCAATGGCCGAAGACGTTTGCCTAGGAGAGACAGGGATGACGGCCCTGGCTGCGGCCGAGGGAATCTTCGTGGGTCGGCCTGACGTGGGACCCGTGCTCGTCCTCTTCCTCTTCTTGGCGTCAGCGGCCTTGTTCCGTTCGGCCATCATCTGCTTGAAATCCATGTTCGGAGCTTCTGTTGGGCAAAAGAAGATCAAGTCAAATATATATATATATATATATATACAAGGCATTAAAGAATAAAGCAAGAAAAAGAGATGTCAGGAGCGTACTCGGGTCGATCGGACTGAGGCCCGACCAGTGTAGCACCTCCTCGGTCATATCTCTCCAACTCAACATTGGAATACCGATCAGCTTTGCTGCCACCTCTGCCTCGGTCGGGGTCAACACTGGCTCGGCCTTAGCGTACTTCGGCACCTCGTCCTTCCACTGAGTTGGGAAGTCCCACGCCGAGGGGCCATTGATCAGGAAAAACTTCCCCTTCCACGACTTTATCGAGTCAGGGTTTTCTATCAGCTTGACGCCTTTCCGAGGCGACAGATAATAGCGAGGCTCGAGCTTGCTCATTCTGTTGATCCGGCACAGACTCCGGAGGATGACGAGCTGCGGCTCCACCTTAGCCATTCGGCACTGAAGAAGAATTCTGAGCACATGACGCCAAGTGTTCAGCATGAACTGAATGTGACACAGCCCATACCACCGGAGAACCACAGTGACGAAAGGGTGAAGGGGAAAGCGCAAGCCGGCATTCAACGCGTCGTAGGCAAAGACGCAAGTGTCCGGCGAAAAGGGCTGTGTTCGCTCGCACCCCAGGGGCCGGGAAGGATCATTGTGTACTGCTGAGGAATGGCGAAAACCTTTCTGAGTATGGAGTAGGTCCCGCTCGGTTAAAACCGAGGGGATATCGTCCACCTCGGTGACCTCCCTCGGATTGTTCTCCTCATAGGTCTCCGCACGACCGTAGACAGCTTTGGTCAGCAGCTCGCCACTGTAATGCCTTATCCCCCCATGATCGGACAACACGGTCGGCATCCGACCCAGCTCGCCCGCTTGTTTCACAGTCTCCACCACCGCCTCGACGACCGAAGACCGAACCACTTCCTTCCCCTCTTTCTCGGCCACGGACGACCCTACTATCTCCTTCCCCTTCCTTTGGCTAACCACTTCTCTCCCCTCCTCACTCCGACCTCCCGAGGAGGATGCCTCACTACCCGAGGATACCCGTGACATCTCGGAGAATAAATATCTAAGGTTAAGTGAAATGACCTTGATGTGACATTTACGGTCGGAAAAAGTTCGTCGGAAATCGCCTGGCCTTCACGACAGCTAGCACAAACCGCCCTTGAGCTCAAATCTCCGCTAGCAAGGCAACTCGAGAGAGAAAGTAAATTTTGAGATTGAAAAGTGAAAGAATGAGCTAAGGGGTGAGGGGGTTGAGAACTTATAGCCAGTAAGGCAACGGTTGGGCTTTTGCAATGCTTGGGGGCCCATTAGGGGAGACAGAACGACAGAATGGAGAGGGCTGCGACGATTCAGAGGAAGGTCGCGACGGTTTACTTGACATGGCAGGACGGCAATCCCTAACTTGTCGAGCCACCGAGACTCTCTGCCAAGCTACCGGGGCATCGACCTCCACATTTGGAGAAAAATGCTGCCGAACCACTTCTACCGTCAGATTGTCTCAAAATTCGTGTCGAAACATGATGAGCTGCTCAGATCACGCCACGCCCACAAAACAACAAGATAATATTTTCTCGTGATCTGAACCTCCAACCTCGTGATCTGCACCATGATGAATGCTCCAGATCCAGCCATGTGGCTCAACGGCTCATACTGAACCGAGATACTCTGCCAAGCTACCGGGGCACCGACCTCCATATTTGGAGAAAAATGCCGCCGAACCACTTCTACCGTCAGATTGTCTCAAAATTCGTGTCGAAACATGATGAGCGGCTCAGATCACGCCATGCCCAAAAAACAACAAGATAGTGTTTTCTCGTGAACTGAACCCCCATCCTCGTGATTCGCACCATGATAGACGCTCTAGATCAAGCCACGTGGCCGCCCAGTAGCTAGTCCCGAGCCGCCGAGCCACCGAGGCACTGTCAGGTTGCTGAGCGGCTATGGTCGAGCCACCGAGCCACGAAGGAGGAAAGGACGAGCTGCTGAGCCGCCGAAGAGCTATAGCCGAGCTACCGAACTAGCAAGGAGCGAAGGTCGAGTTGCCGAGCTACCGAGCAGCTACGGTCGAGCTACAGATGCACCGACCCTCACATTTGGAGGAAAATGACTACCGAACTCCCCAACCGTCGGATCGTTTTAAAAGTCACGCTAGAACATGATGAGCGGTTCAGATCACGCCACGCCCACAAAATGACAAGATAGTATTTTCTCGTGATTTGAACCCCCATCCTCGTGATTCGCGCCATGATGGACGCTCCAGATCTTGCCACGTAGCTCGGCAGCTCGTAACGCGTCGAACTACCGAGCTACCGAGGAGAATTGGCCGAGCTACCAGGGCACCGACCCCCGCAAGCAGAGAAAAATGCCACCGAGCTACTCCGGCCGTCCGATCCTCCAGAAATTCGCACTGCTGGCTGATGGAAGGCCCAGATCGTGCCACGTCATAAATCAAAATAAAAATTAATATTTTATTTATTAAATTCGAAATATTTATTTAAAAATTACGAAAAAATAATTAAAAATTCAGGAAAATTAATTAAAAATTCTAAAAAATAATTATAAATTCGGAGAAATATTTTTGAGCCCCCGTGTAAATAATTCTTGCTTGGAAAAATTAATTAAGGCCCCCGAACAATAAATCACCCCTTCGCAAAATTAAATAAATGGTCCAAAAAATAGATAAAAATTAAGAAAAGTCACCAGAAGTCCGGAAGAGCTCAAGAACAACCTTGAGCACGCAACTAACTAGGAAAATTACCATAATACCCCATACAAAGATTTGACACCCTTCATTTGGACTCCGATACAACTCCCAAGCCATTAAAACAGTGAAACTACTCCTCAAAGGCTGATCAAACTCAGTCTTCGGGAGTGTGGGGCTCGTGATATGGCTAAAAATAAGGTTAAATCAGAACTGTCCAAATCAGGCGCAAATCTTAAAGAATAGGGGTAAAATGGTAATTTCACCTACAGACGGATTCGAAATGGGTACTGGGTTCTTTTTCCAAAGGCCCAATAATCCACGAATGGGTCCATCTCAACTGGGTGCGGGTTACAACCCACGTGAAATCCGGTCCAGCTGTATAGAATTATGGTTTATGATTATACTCAATCAACGTCCCTGATTCAATCTATCCATTTATCGGAAAGTCGGGATTTGATCTTATCCCGAAACTGGTCCCTAAGGCAGCTATAAATACCCCCCATCTCCCACCATTAACAGGTAATCAATCTTTTGCCAATAAAAGCTCATTCATAATCTTTCTGATTACTGACTTGAGCGTTGGAGGGTGCGTCGCCGGGATCAACCCCGGTGTCTTGCACTTTTTGCAGGTGAACGGCGGGAGATCAAGGTCAAACTCCGGTGGAAAGGTTTCAGGTTTGACTATTCAACATCCCAAAGAATCCACAAATCTATCTGTTTGCCCCCACACTGATTTCAACGGCAACAATATCGTTCAATCATTCGTTATGAAATCCTACTACGGTGACTAATGTAAGGTTTATATATCCTATGAGTATCTTGTACCCCCCGAAACTTCTTGAGAATCGCACTTCCACCTTGAGTCATAACCCCGATAATTCTGGAGACGAAACCCACACCGTGAGCCATGACCCTGATAACTCTTGACAGTCGTTCTCCCATCTTGAGTGATTTTCGGACATCACGCCTCACATCCTGATAATTCTGAAGACGAAACTCACATCGCCAGTCATATGGTACCTCATCACACAAATATCCCACGAGCGTTGCCTCGATCCCGATAATTCTGAGATAAATCCCACACCATGAGCGATTTTGGACATCATGCCTCGCATTCCTATAATTCTGAAGATAATATCCCACTGCGAATCTTGATCCCAATAATTCTGAAGAAATATCTCCCACTGCGAGTTATTTTGGACATCATGCCTCACAACCCGATAATTCTGGAGATCATCTCCCACCGTGAAATAAGGCTCACATACTCATGTTTGCCCATACTTCATCACATCTCCCCCTAGTGCATGTCCTTAGGTTTAATTATAACCATCATAATCTAGAGCTAGCTTACCGTACCAGACTTAAATCAACACACGGAGAAATATTAGCCCACACTGGCTACTTCTCAAATTTCTTTTATCATAACTTGCCGGTCTCTACGGGTCTCGCTTAGCCTCTAGATTCCAACAATTATCTCAATATAGAGATCACTTGGGTTACATCTAGCCTCATTCATAAATATTTCATTCATTATCCATCATTTCTTCTTTATCCATTTTCTATATGTTCATTATCTCAATGTAAATGAACACTTGATCAATTTATTGTAAGCAAATACTCATTTGATATTTCTGATTTATCACTTAACCGTATTTAACCACTTTTAATTGATAAACCCTTTGCAAAACGTTACAAGATTAATATTCCAAATCCTTTACTTTTATTATCTTGTAATCTCTCATATAGAACCCTTTTCATGAGTTCCTAAACTTGTATTCTATTCCCCAAAATTTTAAATTGTTTTTACATAAGCAAATACCCTCAAAATTTGACTAGAAACTAGATTCTTCTAATACATTGTCTAATATAATCTTTTAAATCCCCAAAATATATCTTATAATAACGTAGAATTATTTTCCAAGGTCCTAATAATATTCTAAAATATTTCTACAATTTTCTCCAATTTTAAAACACGAAAACCCATTTAAAAAAATAAAAATATCAAAATGTGCACACCCAGAGTCGAACCCAGGCGCACAGAGATACTTAAACCACAACCCAAATGCACCCGACAACCACCAATTCACTCTAGGTTTGTGAAGAAAACCCCATTCAACTGTTTTTATTCCTCATCTACTGTTATTATATAACAATCAAATTTTCGAAAAAGAACAGAGCCTCCCAAGACTCGAACCCTCACAACCCAGATGCGCCAAAACCCCTCTCACGCGCTAACCAAGAGGTCCAACCATCACATCTAATTATAACCTCAGATTATTTTTATACCAATTTCTAGTTTCTCGATTATTTTTAATCTAATCACATAACTTTAAATTTTCTTCTTCTTCAATTATTTTCAGGATTATTACTATACAAAGCACCTCTAAAATTTTCAGAACGAAAAATCTCTCTAATTTAATATTGTTTTACTTGAAAATTATTCAAATCAATTGATATAGTGTAATCTTTAACCTTTATATTCTTGTTCCTCATTGATTCAAATTAGACTACAATTTATAGAATTAGCATGAATGCCCTACCAATTATTATAAGGTTAGAAAAAATCTACTTGCAAATCTACATGCAATTCTAACATAAATTTCTCAACTTTGCAAATTGCTATGCATACTCAATTTCACATATACAATTTAATCATGGTGTAGCAAAATCTAATATGAACCAACATTCATGAATTAACATACATGAGCAAACACACATGATATTAACACACAAGAAATCTTTTGCAAATTTATTTTAGGAGCATGACAAATCAATTTCCACGTTATATCTTCATCTATTGACCTAGTCTATTTAATCTAGCTTGCATTTATACTCAAATTAATTCACCAATCGCATTCTAAATTACACAAAGCAATTATCTAACAATTGTATGCATCAAAATAACTAAATTAAAAATTAAAGAGACACCCACCTCAAAAAAAGAATTTCTAGCAAATATGAACTCCTAAATGAGCTCCCAAGCCTCCTCAAAACTGAGTCCGAAGAAAAAGAATCTCCAGCAACCAAATCGGCAGTAACAACAAGGTGTAGTGGACATTTTTTTTTATTTCTCTTTCTTTCAAATTTTTTTGTCTCTTTGTTGTTTAGAAATAGGTTGGGGTTATAAAGGAATTAATTAATTAAAGAGTTTTTAATTAATCTCCCACTAATTCTAATTAACTACCCACTAATAAAAAAAACTACCCACTCACTCAATTCACCCCTCCATTCACATCCCAGTCAGCAACCAAGGGTGAGAAAGCACGTGCACGTGCGTGCACACAATTCTTGAGTTTTTATTTAAATTAAATGCATATGTTATAATATATATATGTATTTAATACACCTGGTTTAGTTTAATTATAATTAGATTTTTCATGCACAAATACAAATAACCACACACACACTCCATAAATTTTATTTTGAAAGAGAATACAACCAACACGTGCACTGCAAACACGTGCGTCGCACGTAAAAACAAATATTCAAATACGAAATAGATTTCATCAATGGAAAAATGTTTATAAATAATCAAAACACAACAAACGAAAAATATATTTCATTAATTTTATATATACCACAATGTAATCCACACGTACATAGAAAATACGTGCACTGCACGTATAAAAATATATTTGAATCAAAAATACGAGAAAATGAATTTCAATTTATAATACGAATTCGAACAAGTTATAAAATAAATAATTGAACACGTAAAATTTTTTATAACATTACTTGTAACGGTAGAATATATGTAATCGACATGTGTATCGAAAATATGTGCAATACGCGTAAAAACACAAAGATTAGGAAAAATAGGATTAAAAAAATGAATTTTGATAGGACGGAAAAATATAAATATTCTAAGTTCAGTAATACGTAGGATATTTATATTAAAATACGTTACAGATATTACCCGTAATAGTACAAAATAAACGTGCATAACACACGAGAGGCAAAATTGTGATAACTCAATTTTGCGGGGTGTTACACATAGGAAAACCCTATCATCACAGAAATTGTGAGAGAGTGAGATCGTGAGGAACATCCCATTCCCGCAGCTAGCACCGCGACATGAGGAAAATCTTGATTTGATCCGTTCGTATGGATACCGTAGAGGCACCAAAATATTATTGTGCTGTGATCAGCATACTATGGAGACAACAGATCCATCTTCAAGGTATAACTCCTGATATGTCTAAAAATGGGGTTAAATCGGAACCGTCCAAATCGGACGCAAATCTTAAAGCCTGGGGGTAAAATGGTAATTTCACCTACAAGCAGGTCTGAAACGGGCACTGGGTTTTTCTCTTGGGGAAACCCAATGACCCACGAATGGGCCCATCTCGACTGGGTGCGGGTTTCGACCCGCAGCGAACCCAGTCCAGCAGGATAGAATTAGGGTTTCTAATTAATCCTAATCAACGGCCCTGATTCGTATCTATCCTTTCACTGGGAATTAGGGATTACATTCCTAATCTGTTTCTAGGGATTACATTCCTAATCTGATCCCAACGATGGCTATAAATACCCTCCATCCACCACCATTAAGAGGTAATCAATCTTTTGCCAATTTGCGCTCTTTCATAGTCTTTTCTGATTACTGACTTGAGCGTCGGAGGGTGCGTCACCGGGATCAACCCTGGTGTCTTGCACTTTTTGCAGGTGAACGGCGGGAGTCGACGGTCGAACTCCGGCGGAAGAAGTCAAGGTTTGATTATTCGGTTTTCCTAAGAATCCACAAATACTATCTGTTTGCCCCCACACCAGATTTAGCGGTAACAGATTGGCGCCGTCTATGGGAACACACGAATAGCTATCCTTTCTTTTCCCCTGGGTAAGATCATCTCCTGCCATGCATCCCCGAAAGGTAAGATCCAGAGGGTCCAACCGTGGGCCCACTTCTCCTCAACCACAACAGGAAATCCCTACTCAAATCGCCCAGCCAGCAGGGCCCTCTCCTCAACCCAACCAAGCCCCGCAGCAGGACCAACTTCCTCCTCAGAATCATTAATCCCCTCGCGGTCAAACCGGACCTCAGAATGCCAGCGCGGGGGGCCCCCATCCCAATCCTTAGAACCAACCCCTTCAACATGATCATGTTTCCGTGCACAACCCCTCTACCGACTCCATGGCATCTCACAATCTCCGAGCTTCCGATGACCTTTGCAATACCATCCTCAATCGGCAGAAGGAAGAGGATCTTCGCCGTCGTTTGGATGAAAGGCGGGCCCGAGAGGGAGCCTCCCGCCAACAACGTCCAAATGAGCGATTTCCTCATCACCGAGACTACAGAAGGTCCCCTCCTAGAAGAGGGCAAAGAGAGTCCCCTGGGCACCATAGGAGAAGACCTCGTTCTCCTCCGGGTCGGCAACCCCGAAGGAATGATGAAGCACCCATCACTCGTGCCGAGTTCCAGCGATTCCAAGCAACCATCTTACAAGCCCTCAATCTTTGACCCAACAACAACAATGCTCAGAGAGTCCCCACTCCTCCTCCGGTCCAAAGTCCGAGCCGAAGGTCCCTAACTCCTCCCCCAGCTCCTAGCAACCCCCTGCACATTCCTAGTCTTCGTCACTCCCGGAGCTACCGTTGTCGTAGCCCCCGCTCTCCCTCGTACGAAGACGAGTCCAGAGGTTTGTTTGATTACCGTCGAAGGGATGACACTGTCTACTGTCATCTCCACAAACTGAAAAGGTGCTTGGGTCAGTTAGACATAGAAGAAGAGCTTAGAGGAAGGACCATTCGTCCAAGCCGACCTCCTTTTTCTCGAACCATCATGGAGGCGCCCATTCCAATAGGCTTCAAGCCCCCTCAGTTCGAAACCTACTCCGGAGAGTCCAACCCTGTGGACCACATCGAAAGCTTTAAGACCCTCATGCTCATTCACCAAGCTTCTGATGCTCTGCTATGCAAAACCTTCCCCGCTACTCTCAAGGGGCCAGCCCGGGAATGGTACTCTCGCCTCGCCCCATCCTCAATATTCTCCTTCGAGTAGTTTGAGACCCTCTTCGTCACCCACTTCGTGAGTAGCCGCCGAACTGAGAAGACCAGCATTTCGCTGCTCTACCTCAACCAGAAGAAGGGTGAGAAGCTAAGAGACTATGTGAAAAGGTTCACCGCGGAAGCTAGGTTTATCGCTTCCCTCGACCAGTTGGTCGCTGCAGAAGCCTTCCAATCAAACGTCCTTAACTCCAGCCTTCGGTCCTCTCTCACCAAGAAGCCCCCACAGAACTTCTCCGACCTCCTTCTCCGAAGCGAGAATTATATCCGGGCTGAGGAAGCTGAGCATCGCCCCACCTTTGAGGGGCCTTCCTCCGGAACCAAAAGAAAGGTAGGTGAAGAAGAGGGAGCCAAGAAGCTCCGAAGGAAAATGGCGGTCAGTGCCGCCCTCCTCCCAGATTTGAAAAGTTCACTCCTCTTAACGCCAACATTTCCACTATTCTCATGGAAGTCGAGAAGGAAGGGGTGATACCTCCTGCTCCAAAGATGAACACTCCTGGCAAGAAGAGGGACAAAGAGAAGTGGTGCCACTATCACCGGGACCATGGTCACGACACCAATGAATTTCGGGCCTTGAAGAACGAGATTGAGGCCCTCATCCAAAGGGGGCAGCTAGCCAAATTTGCGAGGACGGACCAAACCGATCTTCCTCCTCCCCCTCGGGGGGCTAACAAGCGTACTGAAAGGCGCGAAGAAACCCCCGAGTTCGAAGAAGAACGCGTCCTACACCTCATTCATGGAGGCCCCATGGGGAGCACCTCCAACTCCTCTCGAAAGGCCTTCGTCAGGGAGGTCAACTCAGTACATTGCATGCCCCCTCCCAAAGGCCTCGGAGTACTGGTCACTTTTTCAGATGAAGACCTCGAGGGTGTCCGAACCCCCCATTGTGACGCCCTAGTGATCAACCTCCATATGGCAAATTTTAAAGTCGAGAGGGTACTGGTGGACAATGGTAGCTCCGTTAACATCTTCTTCCTCGCCGCTTTTAAAGGACTCAAGCTATTCCAGGACAGGCTAAAGCCCACCGGCTATACGCTCCATGGGTTCACGGGAGTGCCATTGACTATCGAAGGGATAATCACCCTCGACGTAACCGCTGGCAAAACTCCTACTACCCGAATGGAGTCGATGGATTTATGTTCGTTGACGTCCCCTCTGCTTATAATGTCATCCTAGGCCGACCCGACCTAGCTGCTCTCGAAGCCGTCCTTTCGGCTTATCACCTCAAGATGAAGTTCCCCACCCGGGCAGGAGTAGGGGAAGTAAGAGGCAATCAAGAAATGGCCCACAAATGCTACATGACCTCTACTGGGGGTCCAGTCCTCTCCCTCGAAACTCTTGAAATCCCCCAAGAGAGTGTCTGACTAATGTCCGAGCCGGTGGATGAATTGGAAGAAGTGCTCTTCTCTGAGCAAGATCCGAACCGCAAGTTCTTTATCAGCAAGACCCTCCCGTCTGCCCTATGCTCCGACATAGTCCAATGCAATAGAAGGAATCGTGACCTCTTTGCATGGTCGGCCGCTGACATGCCAGGAATCTCCGAAGAGCTCCTCGCCCACCACTTGAGCGTTGCGCCGGGGTCCAAACCGGTCCAACAGAAGAGGCACAAATTTGCTCCCGAGCACCAACAAGCTATAAAAGAAGAGGTGGATAAGCTCCTTAAGGCTCGGTTCATACAAGAGGTCAATTATCCCGAATGGCTCTCGAATGTTGTGATGGTAAAGAAGGCCAACGGGAGCTGGAGAATCTGCATCGACTTTACCGACCTGAACAAAGCATTCTCCAAAGATCCATTCCCTCTCCCAAGCATCGACACCCTGATTGATGCCACTTCGGGCCATGAGCTTCTTAGCTTCATGGACGCTTTTTCCGGGTACAATCAAATCTGCATGTTTCCCTCAGATGTCCCGAAGACCTCCTTTGTTACCGATCAGGGCCTCTACTGCTACAGGGTGATGCCTTTCGGGTTGAAGAACGCAGGTGCCACCTATCAACGCCTCGTCAACAAAGTCTTTAAGAACAGATTGGTCGAAATGTGGAAGTATATGTTGAAGATATGCTTGTTAAGAGCATCCATGGGGCCGATCATGTGACCGATCTGCAAGAGGCGTTCGATGTATTCAAGAAGCATGATATGAGGCTCAACCCGAACAAGTGTGTGTTCGGAGTCTCGTCGGGAAAGTTCCTAGGCTTCATGGTCAGCCAAAGGGGAATCGAAGCTAACCCCAAAAAGATCAAGGCCATACTGGACATGGCCCCTCCCAAAAATGTGAAAGAGGTTTAGAAGTTGACAGGTCGTCTTGCCGCCATCAGGCGCTTCCTTTCTAAGTCTAGGGAGAAGTGTCTTCCCTTCTTCAAGGCACTTAGGGGGGCGAAAGGCTTCGAATGGGGGAATAGCAACAAGAATCGTTCGATCAGCTTAAAGCCTATCTAGTCAACCACCCTCTCCTCAGCAAGCCTATCCCAGGGAAAATACTATACCTCTACTTAGCCACCTCCGAACAGACCCTCAGTGCCGTCCTGGTAAGGGAAGAAGATAGGGCTCAGAAGCCCATCTATTACGTGAGCAAGGTACTTCGGGATGCCGAGCTCCGTTACCCAAGATTGGAGAAAATAGCCTACGCCTTGGTCATGGCAGCTAGGAAGGTACGCCTATATTTTCAGTCCTACTCAGTGGTCGTTCTTACCGACCAACCGCTGAAGCAAGTCCTTCACAAGCCAGAGACTTCCGTCCGCCTCACGAAGTGGTTGATCGAGCTGAGCCAGCATGATACATCATACCAACCTCGGACCACAATCAAGGCTCAAGCCTTAGCCGAATTTATTGTTGAGAGCACCATCCCCGAGGTCCGCCGAGTAGTAAACGACCTCCTATCTGGTCGGTGTATGTGGACGGGTCATCTTGCACCGAAGGGGGCGGAGCCGGGGTCATACTGGCAGGCCCTTCGTTCTCTAATTCTCCCTTTGCATCAACTTCAAGGTCTCCAATAATGAAGCGGAATATGAAGCCCTTATAGCCGGCCTCGGAATGGCTCGGAAGGCAGGAGCACAACGCCTCCGGATCTTTAGTGACTCTCAGCTAGTCATAAATCAAGTCTTGGGCGAGTACGAGGTGCGATATGACCGAATGGCTAAGTATCTAGCCAAGGTCCAAAATCTTATGGCCCTATTCGAAGAGGCACTTATTCAGCGAATCCCCAGAGAGAAAAATTCCCAAGCAGATGCCCTCTCGAAGTTAGCCTCCTCCTCCCTTCAAGGACTCGAGCAGACGGCCCTCGATTGAAGTGCTCCTGAGACCAAGCATAGAAGAAGAAACATTCGACTCGATGGAGTCCTTGCCCGTTCAACTTCAGGACAATTGGATGAAATCCCTGATAGAATTTCTAAGGGATGGGCTCCTCCCTGAAGACCCTAAGGAAGCTCGCCAAGTCAGAACCAGAGCGGAGCGGTACACCCTTGTTGGGGGGGTCTTGTACAAACGCTCCTATACCCAAGTAGACGGCAGACCCTACTTGAGATGCCTCTCCCCGGAACAAGCCACATATGCCTTGCAAGAGCTTCACGAGGTTATAGGCGGAGCACATTCAGGGTCTAGATCCCTCGCCTGAAAGGTATTGAATTATGGATATTTCTGGCCTACATCCTACAAGATGCCGAGCGACACGTCCGGCAATGCAGCTCTTGTCAAAAATATTCCAACATTCATCGCCTACCCCAAGCTCAACTTACCTCCCTATCAAGTCCGATCCCGTTCGCAATGTGGGGGATGGATTTACTAGGGCCATTTCCGCCAGCTCCCGGCCAACTCAAATTCTTAGTCGTGGCAATCGACTACTTCTCTAAGTGGATAGAGGCCGAACACATGGCCACAATCACCGAGAACAAAGTACTTCATTTCTTCTGAAGAGCGTAATCTGCAGGTTCGGCATCCCTAGAGTCCTCATAACCGACAATGGAACACAATTTACAGGAGCCGCATTCCGATCTTTGTGTGAAGACCACGCCATCCAACAACGATTCTCCTCCGTCTCCCACCCACAGTCGAATGGTCAAGTTGAAAATGCCAATCGACAGATCCTTTCCGGTATTAAAAAGAGGCTAGATAAGTCTACCAAAGGCTTATGGGTCGATCAGCTTCCCAACGTATTATGGAATTATCACACTTCGAAGCGGACCCCCACAGGAGAGTCACCATTCAATCTCACCTATGGGTCCGAGGCTGTGATCCCCCTGAAAGTTGGTGTACCTTCTCCTCGTCTTATTGCTTATGAAGAAGAGCAGAATGCCAGAGAGCTTCGGGCGAATTTGGATTTGATTGATGAGCTCTGTGAAAGAGCTTCAATTCGCCAACAAAGCTATCGAAGGAGGATCGAACAGGCATACAACAAGAGAGTCCGTCCCACCAATCTCAAAGAAGGGGACTTGGTCCTCAAAAAGTTAGCTATCTCATTTCCCAATCAGAAGAGTAAGCTAGCTCCAAATTGGGAAGGACCCTACAGGATCACCAAAATAGTTCGGCCCGGAGCTTACCGCCTTGAAGATCTTGAAGGCAGAGAGATTCCAAGGACTTGGAATGCCGACCATCTTTTGAAGTACCAAGAGGACACAACAACGGCTCTCTAAATACCTTCAGATGTCGAACCGTTCCATTCCTCCCACTTGTATTTTGGTTTTGCATCTTTATCTTTCCAATGTAATAACGGCTCGCAACTTAGAAGCAGCCGACTAGTAGTTATCCATAAAGAACATTCTTTTCCCGTATTTCCCTTGTGATTATTTGCATCTCTCTATTTTTAATTTCTTGCACTAAACGACGAGTTCGGAGTCCAACACTTGGCTCGACTCCGCTTTGCAAGCTTGCTCTTAAGCGAGCTAGAAGTGGTTCGCCATTCGGAATTGCTCCCATAACCGTTGAAACAAACTCTAACGACGAGTTCGGAGTCCAACACTTGGCTCGACTCCGCTTCGCAAGCTCGCTCTTAAGCGAGCTAGAAGTGGTTTGCCATTCGGAATTGCTCCCACAACCGTTGAAGCAAACTCTAACGACGACTTCGGAGTCCAACACTTGGCTCGACTCTGCTTCACAAGCTCGCTCTTAAGCGAGCTAGAAGTGGTTCGCCATTCGGAATTGCTCCCGCAACCATTGAAACAAACTCTAATGACGAGTTCGGAGTCCAACACTTGGCTCGACTCCGCTTCGTAAGCTCGCTTTTAAGCGAGCTAGAAGTGGTTCGCCATTTGGAATTGCTCCCGCAACCGTTGAAACAAACTCTAACGACGAGTTCGGAATCCAACACTTGGCTCGACTCCGCTTCGCAAGCTCGCTCTTTAGCAAGCTAGAAGTGGCTCGCCATTCGGAATTGCTCCCACAACCGTTGAAAGATACCCTCGCCTCTTCGTCGCATGCAATGTCTCTACAATTAGACGAGCTAACGTTTGGTTCTTATGGTTCGTTTCAAAATTGGGGTAACCACAGTACATCTCGAGCACACAAACTCTAATTTTATTTAAAAATCTTAATGTTATTACAAGACCAAGCTACTACAACGAGGTGCTACAAAAACTCAAAAGCATAATACAAATCTTTCAATGCTTCTTCTGGACCGGGATGTTTCGGTTCAGAGAAACGCGAGGGCGGTGCCGCTTAACCTCCGAGCTCGTCTTTAGCCCAACGAACCGAGACGCCTCTTCGGTACTGCCTCTGACTGTGGCTCCGACCGAGGCTCCACTAGACAAAACAGCCATGCTGCTTTGAGCATCGGCCGGACTCCGCCTAATGGCAGGTGGACGAGTCGCGAGCTCGTAGAAGGAGATCCCCCTTTCACTCTCCTCGCGAGTACATGAAGTGCTTCGGACATTAATTCTCACAAGATGAGGTTTAAGGCGAGCGACTTCCTCCTCAAGTTTGACGATCCTATCCTTTAACGTATCATCCTTCACCGATATCTTGAACCGAGGAAGTTTTACCGAGCCTGCGTCACCAGCACTGTCAGCTATGATGCGACGAAGGTTGGTCACTTCGATGCTTTTGTCGACTGTAACCCTCCTCAACTGCTCAACCTTCGAAGCGAGCTTGTCGCGCTTGGCCAATGCCGAGCATAACTCATCCTCCTTCACCGGGAGTTCTTCTTCAGCTATTTGCAAGTGGCGAACCTCAGCCAGTAACTCGCTTTTCTCCTTCTCCACGTTGAATCACACTCTCCTGAGCAACTCCACCTCGCCTTTGAGACGAGCTTCGCGAGACCGCTTCTGTAGCTCTGCACGAAGGCGGGCTGCTTCGGTGTCCGTACTAAGTTCGACGATCTGAAAGACGGAAGCATATCAACACAAGAAGATAAAAGCCGGTGCCCAACACTTGCCGAACTTCAATGAAGTTCCGTGCCAAACACTTAGCTAAATTTCAAAAAGAAAACCCAACACTTGGACAACATTCGAGAAAAAGGGTTCGGACAAAATTTTATTCACATCAGAAGAGCGGTGGCCAGTCCTCTATCAGGCATTACATTAAAATAAAATAAAATAAATAAAGAAAAAAAAACAGCAAGAGCGAGGGGATCAAGGGTCCACCTGAGGCGGCAGCTCGGACACAGGTGCCTCGCTAGATGGCCCCTCGCCCCCCGTCGCCCCGGCTTGGGGATCGACCACTAAGGTCTTCGGATCGACAGGCCCCACGTCGATCGGCTGCTCTCCCTCCTTACCTTCTTCCTCCTCTTCTTCCTCCTGCTCTTTGCCTTCGTCTTCGGCACCGGGCCACAGGCGGTACCCCACCCTCTCAAAGCCGGGGACTCAAGCCTCGACGTGATCGAGCGCTCTCGCATAAGACAGCTCCATGTTTTTGGCCATGTGCGTCTTCGCCTCGGCTTCAATCTCCTTCCTCGCCTTCTCCACCGCCGCGGCTTGTTCCGCCTTCACCGCCTCCTAGGCCTTCATCACTGCGGTCCTCACCTCGTCAGCCTTGGCGACCTCCGCAGCGAGCTTCTCCTTCGCTCGCTCCAATGTCGCCTCGAGGTCGGCGACCCGAGCCTCCAAGGCCTCTGAGCGACGCTGCTCTGCGTCGAGCTACTTCACAGCCCTCGCCCTTTCCGCCCTGTCCTTGTCACTGAGGCCCTTCAACTCCCTCTCCTACTCGGCGAATTCTTAGACGAGGTGGACGAAGTGACAGGTGGCCTGCAAAAAGTATGAGTTAGGACGCAGCAAAAGCCGAGCTGTGGAGTTAAGAAATTTTCAAAGAGAAAAGACTTACCGACATAAGTGACCGAGCGATTTCGTAGGTGTCGTCGCCGGTCGTCCCCTGCCTTCAGGGCGGCTCGGTCCTTTGGGGTCGCAAGATGCTTGACGGCCTGCATACACATCTACGAATCACCAAGAAAGCCGCCGTGGTTCTTCACCTGCCAGTCGGGGACGAACAGCTTCTTGTGGGCCTCGGTCAAGATCTGCTCGGCCTGAAGCATCAAAGGCGGGGCCTGGAGCGCCAGCGCCGCCGAAATAGAGAAGGTCTCGCTCACCGGGACGGACCGGGCAAGGGCAGAAGGGTCGGGAAGGACGGCCAGCGACGGAGACGGTGCCTGAGGAGCAGGAGTAGGGTCGGCAACTACCGAGGGGGGCTTGGTGGGTCGGCCGGACGTGAGACCCGTGCTCGGCTTCTTCCTTTTCCTGTCGTCGGTGACCTTGCTTCACTCGGTCATCATGCCCATGAAGTCCATCTTCGGCGCCTCTGTTCAAAGCAACAAAAGAAAAAGTTAGAAGAATGTACAAGGCATTTGAGAAAGAAAAAAAAATGCAGTGAGATGTCAGGAGAATACTTGGGTCGATCGGGCTAAGGCCCGACCCGTGTAGCACCTCCTCGGTCATCTCTCTCCACCGTAACATCGGGAGAGCAATAAGCTTCGCCACCACCTCCTCTTCGGCCGTAGTCAGCACCGGGTCGACCCTTGCAAACTTCGGCACCTCTGCCTTCCACCGAGCCGGGAAGTCCAACGTCGAAGGCCCCTTTAACAGAAAGAACTTCTCCTTCCTATGTTTTATCGAATCTGGATTCTCAATTAACTTAACGCCTCACCGGGGCGACAAGTAATAGCGAGGCTCGAACTTCGTCATCCAGTTGATTCGATATAATCTTCGGAGGATAACGATGTCTGGCTCGACTTTGGCGATACGGCACTGAAGCAAGAAGGCGAGCACGTGGCACCAAGTGTTCGGCATAAATTGCACAGGGACCAGACAGTACCAGTGAAGGACCTTCAAAAAGAAAGGGTGGAGAGGGAAGCGCAGACCAGCGTTCAAGGAGTCAAAGTCGAAGACGCACGTGCCCGGTGACAGCTTGGTGTTCGCTCGCATCCCAGGGCCGGGGAGGATCAGCCTGTACTCCGGAGGGATGGAAAACCCATTTCTGATCCGGAGGAGATCCCTCTTGGATAATACCGAAGCGAGGTCATCCACCTCAGTAACCTCCCTCGGGGCGTTCTCCTCGTAAGTCGCCGAGCAACCAATGATCGCCTTCTCTAGCAGATCGCTGCTGTACTGCCTAATTCCGGCGTGACCAGACAGCACGCCTGCGTATCGACCCGACTCGGGGGCTCGCCTCTCAGGCTCCACGACCTCCTCGACTATCGATGACCGGGCCACTACTCTCTTCTTCTTCTCAGCCGCAGACGACCCTACTACCTCCTTCCCCTTCCTAAGGCTCACCACTTCCCTCCTCTCCTCGGCGCTTCTACCTCCCGAGGACGATGCCTCACTCCCCAAGCTCACTCTTGACATCTCGAATAAATAATCTAAGACAAAGAGGACTGACCTTGATGTGACGTAACCTTGGAGTGACGTTCACGGTCGGAAATAGTTTGCCTGGCCCTCGTGACAACTAGCACAACTGCCTTGGAGCACAAATCGCCGCTAGCAAGGGCAAACTTAGAGCAAAAGTAAAAACTTGAGAGTGAAAGTGAGAAATGAGCTAAAGGGGTGAGGGGGGTAAGGATTTATAACCAAGAAAGCGACTGTTGGGCTTTCGAAACGTCTAAGGGCCCACTAAGGAAAGGTAAAACGACAAAACGTAAAGCTACGACGTTTCAAGGGAAAGGCTCGTCGTTTTGCTCAGCCACCATCCTCCCGAGCTGAGGTGACGAGGTACCGACCTCCACATATGGAGAAAAATTCTGCCAAGCCAGTTTCACCGTCAGAACGCCTCAAATTTCGCGTCAAAACATGATGAACGGCTCAGGTCACGTCACACCCACAAAACGACAAGATAACATTTTCTCGTGATCTGAACCTCCAACTTTGTGATATGCACCACGAGGAACATCTCAGATCTCACCACGTGGTTCGAAGACTCGATCCGAGCCCCTGATTCACTGGAGCATTCGGACGAGCCACCGAGCCACCATCCTCTCGAGCTGAGGTGACGGGGTACCGACCTCCACATATGGAGAAAATTCTGCCGAGCCAGTTTTACCGTCGGATCGCCTCAAATTTCGCGACAAAACGTGATGGACGGCTCAGGTCACGCCACGCCCACAAAACGACAAGATAACGTTTTCTCGTGATCTGAACCTCCAACTTCGTGATACGCGCCGCGAGGAACGTCTCAGATCTCACCACATGGTTCGAAGACTCGATCCGAGCTCCTAATTCACCAGAGCGTTCGGACGAGCCACCGAGCCACCATCCTCTCGTGCCGAGGTGACGAGGTACCGACCTCCACATATGGAGAAAAATTCCACCGAGCCAGTTTCACCGTTGGATCGCCTCAAATTTCGCGTCAAAACATGACGGACGACTCAAGCCACGCCACGCCCACAAAACGACAAGATAACGTTTTCTCGTGATCTGAACTTCCAACTTCGTGATACGTGCCTGATGAACGTTCCAAATTAAGCCACGTGCCCCAACTATCCGTTCCGACATGCCGAGCCACCGAAGTGCTTAACCGAGCTACCAAACAGCTTGGCCGAGCCACCGAGCTACTTAGGGCAGAGAACGAGGAGTTGAGCTACCGAACAGCTTAGCCGAGCCACCGAGCGATTGGGTGCGGAGGATGAGCAACCTAGTCACCGAGCCGAGGTGACGAGGTACCGACCGTCACATTTGAAGAAAAATGGCGCCAACCCTCCTCAGCCGTTGAATCTTGTCAAAAAACGTGCTAGAACATGATGGACGGCTCAGATCATGCCACGTCCACAAAACGACAAGATAGCATTTTTTGGATATTTGCGCCATAATGGACGTTCCGGATTGTGCCACGTAGCTCGGGAGATCCCTGCGCACCGAGCCGAGGATCCGAGCCGAAGTACCGAGGTACCGACCCTCTCATACAAAGAAAATACTCGCCGAGCTACCTGGGCCGTCCGATCCTCTAGAAAATCGTGCTCAGCACCAATGGAGGGTCTAGATTACGCCACGTCATAATTCGATATTAAAAATTAATTTTTATTTATTAAAAACGAATTATTTATTTAAAAATTGAAAAAAATTGATTAAAAAATTCGGAAAAATTAATTAAAAATTCTAGAAAATAATTATAAATTTGGGGAAATATTTCAGAGCTCCTGAGTAGATAATTATCGCCTAGAGTGGTTGGTTAAGACCCCCGAACGACAAATCAGCGCTTCGTAAAATTAAATAAGTGATCCGAAAAATAGATAGAAATTAGGAAAAAGTGCCAGAAAACCAGAGCAGCTCGAGACCAACTTAGAGCGTGCAGCCAACTCAAAAAATCACCATACTGCCCCACTCTAAGATCCGACACCTCCCATTTGGACTCCAATACAACTCCGCAAGCCATCAAGATAGAAAAACTACTCCTCAAAGGCTGATCAAACTCAGTCTTGGGAGTGGGGGGCTCGTGATATGGCTAAAAATGGGGTTAAATCGAAACCGTCCAAATCGGGCGCGAATCTTAAAGCCTGGGGGTAAAATGGTAATTTCACCTACAAGCGGGTCTGAAACGGGCACTGGGTTTTTATCTTGGGGAAACCCAATGGCCCGCTAATGGGCCCATCTCGACTGGGTGCAGGTTTCGACCCGCAGGGAACCCAGTCCAGCAGGATAGAATTAGGGTTTCTGATTAATCCTAATCAACGGTCCTGATTCGTATCCATCCTTTCATTGGGAATTAGGGATTACATTCCTAATCTGTTTCTAGGGATTACATTCCTTATCTGATCCCAACGGCAGCTATAAATACCCCCCATCCACCACCATTAAGAGGTAATCAATCTTTTGCCAATTTGCGCTCTTTCATAGTCTTTTCTGATTACTGACTTGAGCGTCGGAGGGTGCGTCGCCGGGAGCAACCCCGGTGTCTCGCAGTTTTTGCAGGTGAGCGGCGGGAGTCGATGGTCGAACTCCGGCGGAAGAAGTTACGGTTTGATTATTCGGTTTTCCTAAGAATCCACAAATACTATCTGTTTGCCCCCACACCAGATTTAGCGATAACAACTCCTAAACATGATTTATGGTTTTTGCATGGATACATGGCTAGGTTTCGATATTTTTTGCAATTTTTTCGCTGTGTATTTAATCTGTGATTGCCTTTGAAACCTAACATCAACTTTTTTGGATGGTGTATCAATGACAATCTGACATACTTTGGCAACTTGCTTCATAGACCTTTGTTAATTTTGGATGGTGTATCATTGACAATCTGACATATCTGGACAACGTGCTTCATTGGCATTGGTTAATTTTGGAAGGTGTGTCAATGAACATCTGTGCCTGTTTTGGAAACTTCTTCATTAGCCTTTGTTATTTTTGGAAGGTGTATCAATGAAAATTAGACAAAGTTTTTGAGACATGTAAATGAACCAGACGATTAATTGTCATTTACTCCAATAGTTTGACTATTAACTGCTATATATACCCAAGTCAAGTAGTGTATTGCACATCATGTTTCTCTTCAACAAGATACAGAAAAAAAAGAAGATGAAGAAGAATAATATACTCACCACTGGTAGGATTATGTGTAGTTGAAATATGAGTTTGGTCTTGGGGGTAGGAGTAGTTGAGTGTATGAAAGGTGTAGGTGTATATGTGAGTAGTTGTCACGCCCCACTTCCCGTAATACGGAAATACGAGTACATAACTAAGGCCCAGCGAATGATTTGCATCATTCATAAGCTGCATAGTCAACTCAACAATATGAAATATGATTCACAACCACGCATGAAATAATGAAATCACATAAACAATAAATAACTTGAGTAATTCTTAAATAATTCACAATAACCAACATCTAGAAGAAGATAAACTTCGGGTCAAAACGTTCGAGAATACAAAATACAATAACAATAATACTGGAAACAAGATAACATGAATGATATAATTAAAGCAGGCTAAGAGGTCGACTCCATTATCTAGAAGGTTTGTTCACCAAGTTCATTGGTTGTTAGCTCAATGATACCTGCAAGCTCAACATCTAGAGATGGGGGGAAATGCTCGTTAGAGTAAGCTTCGGGCGCAAGTAGTAGCAAGCAGTTAAACAATAAAAGGACGATATAATAAGAATAAGAAATTGGACCGATATGAGAGTTAATAAACAACAAACGATAACATGATCAATAGTGCAAGATTCGGCAAACAATAGTCGATAATGCAATGATCGATAAACAATAATCAATAATGCAATGACCGATAACCAATATTCAATAATCCATGATTGATAAACAATAAACAATGATTAATAATGCAAGTGTCAATACTGAGTATCAATCTTAAGTCTATCAATCTTTTAGTAACCTATCTAATACACACAATCTTGTGTTCCATACCTCAGGTTCGGGTGCATACAATCAAGCGAATGTTTAGACTCTAGTGGTGGACTCTACAGGATCATGTACTCAGGTCTTGCAATATCAATGACCAATACACGATAAATCAGGATGCTTTTGTCGGTAATCTGCAATCAATTGATGACCAATAAACAATAACATGGCCAATAACAATGACCAATACGGGAAACACGGGTTCCCTTTAGAGTATTCTCTCCTATACTATCCACTACTAAGCCGTACTCTTATTACACCAGCTTGTCATTATTTTATTATAATTAAACATGATCATGCAATCGATAGAACGGGTGCCAAGAACAATATCAAGGAAGTATTAAGGGCTATGCAATGTAAGATGTACTAGTTCAATTCATTAGATGCAAAATTAATCATATATATACATTTATAAACATGAAAATACAATTCTGGATAACAATACGTTGCTGTACAAAAACTGATTTTTCCCCTCCTACGGGAATACGAATTAGGTTCCGTCAGGGGTTCCAAAAACTAGACTCCTTACCGATTCTAATTCATATTCACACGACATATTCCAATCACAGTAGCTAGGTCTATCAGCCGGTTCTTTACTGATCTAGTGTTCAGGTAGCAGGCCAGTGACAAGATTTTATATAAATAAATCGACTAAAAACTCATTAAAAAATCTTATAAAAATCATAATCTAGTTCTTAATATTGTTCAGTAACAACACGATTAATCTCAGGTCTTAATTGTTAATTTAATCTACTATTTTAATTAATTAAATATGGTAATGTATTTTCAAACTGTATTATGGAATTCAAACGTTACAACATGAGAATCTGAATATTTTGTAATTCGTAAGTCAGACTGCAAAACCGTCAGATGATCTAGATTCCAGACACAGAGGGCTACAACTGTTATTTATAATGTTCTAATTCATATTATGAGTAACCAGATTATAATCTCACAACAAGTTGGAGTAAACAGCAGGATAGCAGTATAATAATTCTAATTATAATGATTGTGATTTATAAACATATAGTTTAATAGAAATGAACATACATTCACATCTTGTAATTAAAATGGGTTCCTATTGTTAACATGTTGAGAGTTATTACTTCTACGATATTAATTTACTGATATATCATACTATTACATACAATCAAAATTCACTCAAATCACTACATTTTATCTAGATACGCATATTTATATATGACTTTAATTCGTGTTCATGCAATATAAATGGTGACAATGAAATCTAAGTTTTTTACGATGGTTATTGAATCAATGGAGGCAACTGGAATGATTTAATGCAATATATAACGTTTGGTTTAAACACTGAAGATCACAAGCATGCAACGATATTATAGTTCAACAATTTAGATATACAAGGATATTTTCATGAACATGGATGATCAACAGACTTCAAGATACGATGATCAATTAGAGATACTACTTGCGAGAGGTCAAAGAAAGTGCCTACATAAGAACAAAAAAAGTTGTAGAAGAGAAGCTTGCCTTATATACGTTGGTTATGAATGCGAACGACGGGACAGAGATGAAGCGACGACGGCGATGGTACTATGGAAAAAAACAAGCACGATGACCGCAACAAGGTGGAGTTCGGCTGTACAAAGTTGAGGGCAGTAAGAGGCGATGGAGGTGACTGTGGTGGTTCGGGAATGGGGAGGGCTTGGTTGCTATTCGAGTTGTAAAACAGTGAGGGGGAGGTGATACTGCGGTTGTCGGGTGAGGAGGTGGAAGCGGGGCTGTGGTGGGGTGTTGGCATTCGGTGGTTGGGTGAAGGCAGTAAGTGTACAGGGGTGAGCAAGGTGGGGTTTGGCGGAGGAGATGATGGGTGTTGATCTCGGGGATGGTGAAGCTCGGAGGTCGGGGTGAAGAATAGGTCGTTGGGATGCAGCAAGTGGAGTGCTTCGATGAAGGTGTGCGGCTGTAGGAGTTACAAGGGCAGCAATAGTGAGTGGCAGCGTCGAGGATGTGGAGGCGGTAAGGAGAGATTCTCGGGTTGAAGAAGGGCATCTGTGGAAGGCAGTCAGGGCTGTTCGAGGTGGCTGTGTGTGTACGAAGGGGAGGAAGGAGACAGTGAGGACTCGAGAGTTTATTGGTGGCAATAAGTGGAGCAGAGCGTGTGGTTGTAGGGCATCGGGTTGAGTTGCGGGGTGAAGGAATGGAAGCAGAGGGTGGAGCTTTGGTGAGGAGGAAGGAGATGAGTTCGAAAATTTGTATTGAAGAAGAAGGAAGGATATAAGAAGATAATTAATTCGGAGATAATGAAGTAGATAGGGATTGATAATGGGGTTAGTGGGGAGGAAATTAAGGAGGTGATTGTCTGCAGTTAAGAGTTTGTAGGGTTATCGGGTTTTAAATTAATGGGCTTGGCTTGGGATTCATAGTTATGGGGTAAAACTTTTTTTTGGAAAATATAGAGTTGGGTTAAGTCAGAGTTGGGAAAATATAGAGTTGGGATAGAAATAAGATTTAAATTATGTTGTACAGTGAGTTTGAGCTTAATTCAGAATAGGATTGGGCTTAATGAGTTTAAGAAATAGTGATAATAATATAACAATAGTAATAATAAAATACGGTGGAAAGCCAGAATAAAATATATCTACGAAAATACATATAAACAAAAACAAGAGTTACAGTAGTAGAGGATCATGTGTTGAAATATGAGTTTAAGGAGGGAGATAGATGCATGTCCATGTTAGTATACAAGTACATGCTGTGTTTCTCTCAATGGATAGGGAGGACTGCTGACTTTGCCTCTTTTTGAATGCAGAAGTAGCAGTTGTTCTCCCTGCATACACTTCAATGCATCCACCATCAGGTAGAGTGCATAAATTCTTCGGCTTGGAGGATGGAGCAGTAGAGGTGTCACAATGTATTCATGTTACTTTTCAACTTCTTGGCATGCACAACTCACAATCATGCAACAAATAGTATGACAAGGAGGAGTACATGTCATGAAGTTGTAAAGTACTGTAAATATACTGTTACACCCACTACTTCTCCAACCCTCAAGCTAGAGAATTGCTGTCTCTGCCTGATGATGGTGAATTGAAATGTATGCAGAGAGAATAACTGCTACTTCTGCATTCAAAAAAGAGACAGAGTCAGTAGTCCTCCTACCCATTAACAGAAACACAACATGTACTTGTATACTAAAGTCATTGTTGCCTCTACTCAAGTCTACTGAAAGTGGAACAAATCAATTTGTAATAGCATTTGACTTTAGTAATGTATGTAGTGTATTGTGTTCAATCTACATGAAATTAGTTTGTAATGTATGCAGTGTAACTACTATAATGTGTTCAATCTATATTTCAATTTTTTTTGCATGTTATTACAGTGTAAACATTACCTGCATCTGTGCCTCCACCCCTACATCTGCCTCTTCCTGCACCAGTTCTTCCATTACCTCTTCCACCCCTACTTTTGGCCAATTTGTGACCCCCAACATCATTTTCATCTCTTTCTCCGACTCTCTTTGTTTTTGGTCTGCCTCTTTGTCTCTACTATGTGGTGGTCCAACAGTGTACCCAATCTGTCCTAAATTACCAATATAATGCACATTCATAATCAAACAATATAAAACACTAAAATGAATGAAATATACTAAATCCCTCACCAACAATCAACTATCAACAACACAAAAATACTACACCAACCAAATAACCCTAATCAATTGCAACAAATCCGAATCCTAACTCAACCATAATTTATAAAAATCCCAAATTCAATCCTAAATTGAAGATAATATACTATATCCATCAAGAATAATCAACAATTAAGAGTAAAAGTACAATCAAAACCCAAAATAATCTACAAATAACCCATAAAGACTAAGAGACAAGTACATCAAATGCAAAGATGTGACAAGCATCCCTACCTTTCTGATGCATCTGCTGCATCGCCGCCATCGCCTGCGACTGCATTTGAGGCACCGCCGCTTGGCCACCCCCGCCCCTCCATGTGATCGCATCCTCGGTACTGGTGGTTTTTGGAAGAGAGGAATGGAAGAGGGGAAGAGGTATTAAAGAGGCATGGGGTAAAAAAGTTATTTCACCCAATAGCTGTTAGAAATTTAACAAAAGTGGATGACAAGTGGCTTTTGGCCCAATTTTAAAAAAATTAGGTGCTATTGGGATATTACTATAAGTTTAAGTGTGTATTAATTATTAATATAAACTTTAGGTACCTTTAGGTCTTTAACTCATATCTTAAATGAGTGAGTCAACTCATCTTACCTCCTCTAAAGCCTGTACCACTTAAGGTATATATGTACTGCGATCCCATAACCTTACCACAAAGTGAAACTTATGCGGACGTAGTAACATTGGGCTAGTCATGGCTTACATGAAGTGGCTCACAGTCGTGTTGTCTGCCTTTTACTTTTCGAACGTAGGGATAGCTATATCTTCTCTATCTTTGATAGGGTTTGTTTTATTTTATTCTCTTTAACGTAGTTGAGCGATTGTACTTGACCTTTGCTTAAATTAAAAAAAAAGATCCCATTGAGTTAATGAAACGAGAAGGGTGGTTAGCCTATTCAGTGTTCACATGGGTATAGAACAACAACAACGTATAATATAAATGCACTGCTTAAGAGATTGGATTATAATAAATTTTATAATAGTTAACATTTTCAAAAAAGAAAAAAAATGTCAATGGTTATCAGCACCACTAAATATGTGCCAAATCCTTTTCTATACGTATATCCTAAAACAAGCACCTATTGCAGTAATATCCCATATTGCTCTTGTTCTCTCCTCTGAGTCTACTGACCCTTTAGTTAGATCATAAAATATATTGCTATCCAGGGTATTGTTTACTTCACTCTCTTCATCTTCTTTGCTACATCCTGTTTATTAAAAAAAAAAGATGGTAGGGTAATTTTTCCTTTCCTCCAATGAATAAGATTCATTTCAGTATTATGGCTGATAGCAAGTTTGATGAACCAGTGACCTCAAGCCCCAAAGCCTTCCTAACCATCCTCTAGTTCTTCTTTCTTGTCTGTATTTCATTCAAAAGTAAAGATCTTCTAGTTAGTTGAACTATTCTAATATTGAATCTGAACAATAACAGGGTTAGGACCATATCAGAATGACGGTTTTTGGTGTCATCGGGGGCGGAGGGTTTGTCGGAAGGAGTTGTGTTTGGTATTAGTTTGGCTAACTTTGAAGTTATGGAAGATTGGATAAGGAGGTTCTTAGTGATGGTGAAGCTTAGAAGCCGGCAAGATGGATGGAGGCGTTCGATCATGACGATCTATGGACCTAATGAGAAAAATGCATGACCGAATTTTTGGTAGGAAATCTGCGACATTAGAGAACGGTTTGAGGGGTTTAACAAGGTCATTAAAGATCTCGAGTTGGTGGAGATTCTGTGCACATATAGAATATATATATAGTCAAACATGCAACTAAATACTATGGTGGCTAAACTGGATCGGATCCTAATTTCTAATGAATCAGAATTGATGCATCCCTTGGCAACTAGTGTTGAGTTTATGTCTTGGATAATATGTCAGAAAAGAAGAAAAGACAGTGATGTGTGAAGAGGTGGAAGAGAATGTTGGAAGCGAGAAGGGAAACGACAACCTCAAACGGAGAAGTAGCAGTTGAAAGGCAGCAGTCGACTGCCAATTTGCCGGTCGATTGGCGCTACTCTCTGTTTTGGTCCAGACCAAGACAGTCGTGCAACAACGATTATATGGGTTGGATATGGTGGGTCTGTTTGAAGCCCAACTTGTTCTCCAAGTTAGATTGTACTACTCTCATCACATGGTTATCTCTTCAGGAATTTCGGACGACTATTGTAACGCCCCAAATTTTTTTTCTCTCCAAAATCAATTCTTTCAATTTCTATATCACTTTAAACATAAACTAAGATAAGTATATTTCAAATAAAATTTTGGCAGAGTTTCCCGTGAAATTTCTACCCCGAAACACAAAAAGCTTACGGAATCCTGCTCTAAATTCCGTAGCTCACATCACACGCAATAATATCATGGGCTCCCCAGGCCAAAATGAGCAGAATCACACAGACAATATAATATCATGCTCTAGGGGCCAAACTCATAATAGAATATCAAATATCAAATAAAAATCATAAATTTCTTTGAAAACGAGGTAAAAATTTTAGAAAAACCTTTGTAAAACCTACCACAGAGCTCGATACACCACAACGAGGTGGGTACGGATCACAAACATACCATACCACTTCGTACTATACTCATCATCATCATCTACATGCTTATACATTCAAATTACAATTTAAACCATACATTCCATTATTCACATAACTGAACTTATACATAAAATTTAAAGTAAAATACTTCGCTCTACGAAATCTACGCCTCATCTCTGCACTGCTGAGGACCTGTAACAGTAGGGGATCTAGGGTAGTCCAGGAACTCCCTAACCCCCCAAATACTAAGGGGTTAGCCATTTCTGGTGTGAGTATAATTCACTAATCTAATAAATAAACCAAACTATATAAGGAAAATAAATTAAACTTACAAATATCAAGGTAAGAAGATTCAACCTGAATCTGAACATTAAAGCATCAAGAATATGACTTTGTATCAAGTACTCGACAAATCTACATCCATCTGCATACATATCCATAACTTCATACCCTTCGCTAAATGCATCATATTAATATATGACTACATATATATAAATATATATATATATATATACACACAACTCCTTCAATTCATACTCAATTACAAAGCAACGCATTAATTCACATTCCATTACTTTTCATTTTGAATCTTCCAACACAAATACTCATCTGCTCACAATTACCATCGCCTCATCATTTCTTTATTTTCATAAATACTCACATAAGGTCACTGCCCCTTTTCTTCATACTTATGTAACCACGCACGTCATTTACCATTCATTTGCATCTACGAACTCATGACTCATATTCTTTCATACTCATCTTCATTCATAAACATTTTCTTCTTCATTCTCATAGTACATAACACCGCATTCATTCATTTCTTATAACACATATCATCACGTCTCATAGTACATTACTTTTACTTTCATCATACATTACAACTATCTTCTTTACACTCTCAATACATCATCATACTCATCATCAAACTCATCAATTGTTATAACTTACCTTTATTTTCCCTTATAACACATATATCAATTAACTTCACGTTTTATTTCCAACCTATAATACCGGCATCATATTAACAACTCACCCATTCATCCTGAAAGTTTTGCCAAGGCAGGTAGTTCGCACCATTTCCACGAAAATAGCGGGCGAGTAGTTCCTCGACACACTTTCAAGGTACAACAAATTCATAACACAACATATTTCTCTTTAATAATCATTTTTGTGACCACTCTCGCATTTTATCTTCACTTTCATTTATAAGATGCATAATGCATACTCTCTACTTTCCGTATTCATTATCATAACACAATTTCTTCATTTAATCCATACTAATACACTTTTCGTATTTTCTGAATCGCATCTCATAATTAACTTATTTATTCTTTATTCTTAACTCATAATACACCTGCTTTCTCCACTTTCTCATATTCATTTCTTGTCATACGCTACTGTCACTTTCTCATTTTCATTTCACAGCACAAGGTATTCTACTTTTCATTTTTCATCTCATAATACAATTTACATTAACTCCCATTCTTTTTAAATAATACACTTCACCCCAAACATAGTTTAGGTAATATACACCGTACCCCAAAGCAGATAACTTGGGTAATCATCACTGCACCCCAAGTAGAACTTGGGTGATAACTCATTACATCATAAGCCAATAGCTCAATTATTAATTTACTTATTCATCTCCACCCATACACTTACTTCACCATTTCATTTCATTTTACACCAAGTACTTTTTTCTTTTTCTCGTTCACATTTCATATCATATTCATTTTACCCCAAGTCTATTCTGGAGTATCAATTCTCTCTCAGGTCTACCCTGAGGTATCAACTCTCTCTCCGGTCTATCCGGAGGTATCTGCTCTCCCAGGTCTATCCTGGGGTATCAATTCTCTCTCAGGACTACCCTGAGGTATCATCTCTTTCTCCGGTCTATCCGGAGGTATTTGCTTTCCCAGGTCTATCCTGGGGTATCAACTCTCTCTCCGGTCTATCCGGAGGTATCTGCTCTCCCAGGTCTATCCTGGGGTATCAACTCTCTCCGGTCTATCCGGAGGTATCTGCTCTCCCAGGTCTATCCTGGGGTATCAATTCTCTCTCAGGACTACCCTGAGGTATCATCTCTCTCTCCGGTCTATCCGGAGGTATCTGCTCTCCCAGGTCTATCCTGGGGTATCAATTCTCTCTCAGGACTACCCTGAGGTATCATCTCTTTCTCCGGTCTATCCGGAGGTATCTGCTCTCCCAGGTCTATCCTGGGGTATCAATTCTCTCTCAGGACTACCCTGAGGTATCATCTCTCTCTCCGGTTTATCCAGAGGTATCTGCTCTCCCAGGTCTATCCTGGGGTATCAATTCTAGTCAACCAAAATTATTGTTATTAATATTTTCTTTTCATATTATCGTCACCCTTTATCATCATAGCATCTCATCCTTTATTTGAACTTGCTAACACATAAATAATGATCACCATCTCCTTACCCTTTCAATGCATCACATAAAAGAAATATCATTGTAATTAACATATAGAATCATCACATCATATTATTGCACATCACAATTGTACTGTATTATTTATTTGGTCATTACCTCACACATCATGAATATACCGTACTATTTATTATTTCATTCTCACATGTTTGCATACGTCCAGTAAATTAACACATCACAACACCATATACATATATATATATATATACACAATACATTACCATCACGCTAAATATTCAAAATCACATCAATTCACCATATACCGACATCCTTATATACATACCACTCATCCCCATATATATAACTAATCCATCATCTATGAATTTATATCAATATACAAAAGACGAGTATTTAATCGTCATATTGCACCCCAACATCGAACACTAATTCCCATTTACACATATACCTTATTCCGGAATTCATACCAATAATTCAAATTGTACTAAAATTTTCTTAAAACAACAGATACATAAATACTTTCATACTCACCTAACAGCCCGGAAAGACTCGAAGCATCACTTCTCCATCCGACTCCCGAAGCCGTTAACATCTCCTATTATCAAGTTTCAAAGCAATTAAGGCTCAAAACATCCAAATCAACCACAGAAAATAACAACACTAATTCTAATATCACTCAGGCGTTTTATCGAACGTCTGGGATGCACACGTGCATCGCACGTAATATTCGAGTTCCGACAAGATTCTTATTCTCCAACAATTACTAAAAGCACTTCCAAATTATTCTAATAGTCCAACTACAATTTCTACTACCATACGAGAACTAATTCTTACATATATAATTCTCTTTTACAAACCCAAAACCCTAATTTATTAGCAACTTGTAAACGCTCCAATAATCTGCTAATTTCTCACCTCTACTATTCCCAACATCTTCTAATCTCCTTATCATAATACTCCTACTCAAAATAAATTAACCACAGTCAATTTTATACAATAAAATAATTTAGGGTTTACCTTTCCGAAATCCTTTCGAAAATCCGATGCTACCACGATGTAGAGAACCCTTCAATTAGCCTATCCCTCAATTTAATTCGAAAACCACGGAAAAATGGGGTAGATTTGGGCAGGAAAGAGAGAGGCCGAAGTGGGTCGGCTTGGGTGTTCGGTCGGGATCAGGAAAAGAAAAGAAAGAAGGAGGAAGAAGAAATTGGGGGGGGGGGGGGGGGGGGGGGCCCTTATTAAAATAAATAAATAAATAAATAATTAGGAGTATTACATATAAGTCCCCCATCTCAAAAATATTTCAAATAAGCCCCCAACTCTTACACTTTAAAAACACTAACAATGTAAAATACATAAAATTGTCTCATAATAATCCTCCAACAGTAGAAAATAAAGTAAACAATATTTCTTCACATAAAACTCAACTCATAACCCCCAATATATCAATAACACCCATCTAACACAAATATCCATACCAATATCAATATTTAAATAAAATATATCAAAAATAATTTTCACCACTCTAAATATATAAAAACAGATATTTTCGGTATTTTACAAATTCGAGGTGTTACAACTATTGTATCAAAAATACAACCTAGGGTTTCTCTACATATCTATATATGCATTGTAACGGTCTCCTTTAAGAGATAAGAGTGAGTACTTCATTGAAGAGCGTTTGAGAGGTTTTTCAATTATAAATAACAAGTAACTTCTGGTGAGGCTTGAGAGATAGATTATTGGTGAGAATGTTTGTAACTCTTGTATCTTTCTCTGGTTGAATATCATCTTGGTTATTTTTCTCACAGAACCGTGAAAAAATTATGTGCTTTTGGTGTATTTGGTTTGATATATTATTTTGTATTGATTGTATCGCATACCTCAACAAGTTCCAGCGCATGATTCCTAACAATTGGTATCAAAGCATTATGTTCGTTGGTTTATTTGAGTTCCTTGGAGAAGATGATAGATCATATCACGAAGATCAAGCAGTTTGACTATAATATCAACTTTGATACCTGGAAGTTGGACATGCATGAAGCATTGGTTCGACAGGGGTTGGATCTAGCCCTAAAGGGAGATAAAGGGAGACTAATCGACACCAAGCATGAAAATTGGGAGGAAATTTATTCAGAAACCTTTGGGGTTTAATACGGCTGTTATTGATGATCGACGTCAGGTGCAACCTCGTGGAGGGGAGAAGCGTGGCGAGTCTTTGGACGAGACTCAGAACTAACTACTCGGAACCGTCATTTTAGGACCAGATGTGAATGAAAGTACCACTCTTCTAGGTCATACAGTAGAGTTCAATACGAAGTTATCTGAACCTAGGGCAATTAATGCAGATGATCTAAAAGCTTCCAACTTGATATATTCACTACCAAATTTATCAAACTTGACAACCACTGTGCTAGACAGAAAATCTGCCAAGGAGAAGTTTTTGGTAGAATATGTGATCGAGGGCTTGGAGGAGGATACACTTAGGAAGGAGAGTCAGAAATCGGTGACTACTTCTTCAAGTTGTCTGGTGGTGGATGATACTTCAATTGGAAGGAAAAATGCACGTAAGGGTTGGGTCTGTTGCCAATGTTGCAGAGGGATTGGACATTACAAAAGAGACTATTGGAGATGGTTGAAACAGAGGGGTATCAATGTGGTCTATGCCGCTGAATCAGGTGATAACTTAGTCCTTCTAGTTTTACGTTCTTTAGATGTGGTTTCTGGCTGATTTCTTGATTCTAGTAGTTCTTTGATTTTCTCTGAGAAGAAGATTCTAATGAGTTTTTGGTGCAGTTTTTAGGAGTAGGCTTGACATTTAACTCATTGTATGCATTCGTAGTGTTGTACAATCAATCTGCAAAATTTAATACTAAGTTTTATTGAAAAGTAAAACTAAGAGGCTGCTCTAGTGGCTGGCCGTTATTACATGCAATGACCGGTAGTCAAAGCGGTCTTTATTGAAAAGTAAAACAAAATGACTGCTCTAGTGGCTGGCCTTTATTATAAATGATTTGAAATATATGGAGGAGGCGAGTGTTAAGTGTAGCACCCCGAATTTCAATAATAGAAATAAGAGATACAACTCCAGAATCTTTACTTCAATGTAATCCAAACACAACATAAAATGCAGGGAAAAATACAACTTTTCTTTATAATAGTTCTTTATTACAATGCACAACAGAAAATTAAACACATTTATTAAAATACATCTAAACATTTAAACTCCAATCATCATAAGGTCCAAGCTTTAACCTTGCTCAATTTAGTTACTCGCACATCCTGCAAAACTGACCAGAAAAGTGGGCACGTCAGTTGAATACATCTGACACAGTACTACAATAATAGTGACCCTCTAAAGTCTCACAATCACAAACTTATCGCACAACGTAAACTGAAACAACGATAAAAGATTCATAAAATCAACAAGTGAAACTACACTAAATGAAGAAGTGCGTGTCAAGAAAACAAAGGAAAAAAATGCATAAAACAATATCCAAGAAACCACAATGCACACAATGCACACTAATGCATACTTGTTCGGATTCTATGCATCCCATAATACATAGGTCCGAGGACAAGCCCTTATGTCAACCTCATTTAGGGTTCGATCCATCGCCATGCAAACTTACTCCTGTGACTACTACAAGATTTAGACAATTTGTGAGTACCTAACCCATGCCCCGATAATTTCAGAGATTAATCCCACACTGCAGATGATCATTCACATCCTGATAATTCCGGGGATTCAATCTCACACTGCAAGCCATGGTGCTTCACCAAACAAAAACATCCCATGAGCGTCGCCTCGATCCTAATAATTCCGAAGATCAATCCCACACCGCAGATGAGCTGGAGACACTTCCACTCACATCTCGACAATTCCAGGGACCATCCCACACCGTAGACCATCTAAGGCCCTCATACTCATATTTGCCCTTGTTTCATCACAACACCAACTAGTGTCTATCCTTAGGTTTATAATAATGGTAACCTGAGCCACCTAGTACTAGCTCCACCGTACCGACTTCACTTGCCATACTAGGAACACTAGCCCCTCTGGCTAATTTCCCACAATCAAAATATCCACTACCAATACTCTAGGGTTCACTCAGTATCTACTGCTCCCAACTCAATTCCTTAAGCGTCCATCCAGGGTTCTCACAATAACCCTACGCAATCAAAACCCCACTTTGTTCAATCATTCAAAATACTTTTTATATGATCTTTTCTGAAAAACAATACATTTCCCATAACACCACAACTGTGAGTTAAAATCTCAAACATAAAATACTTTATTCCCAAAAATAACACTTGTACATCTACAAATCCCTTCATTATTCACATTTCTTTTAATAAACTTTTGTTACCAAAAAATACTCTTTCTTATATGGAAACAAAAATCTAATCCACCGAAATCCTCTAAATTTAACTTTTAAATCTCATTTTCCATACTACATAAAGCTCAATGAGTCTCTCTAGAATTCAAATCAATATAAACCGAAATAAGTCTCTTTATTATCTGAGATCTCATCCCTAAATTCTAAAATTCTTTAGTTCTAAAAATCTGAAATTTTACCTCTTTTGAAATTGTAAATAACCCTTTGAATTTGAGTTTTCGTCTTTCAAAACTGAAACATATATCCCCTAAAACTAAGAATTTATTTCATAAAAATACAAATCTGCAACTTCAAAATTATTACTTGAATACATTAGAATATGAAACTAGATTTCAACAAAATCTAAAATTTGCACATTTGAAACTTGATCAAAAGAATCAATTAAACTTCATACAAATACTAGATTTAAACATATACATATACTCATCTATATGCATACTAGGGTTCTCAAACCCTGAAACCCAAAACCATTCATGAAAGAAATCAAACCCAAGCCACAAGCTCCAAACTGAAAGCCAACAGCAGTAGCCCTGGGTCTGCACAGTGCTCGGGTTGGCACTATGCAACCCTCGAAATCGAAACCCTAACCCCTAGGGTTAGCAGCCAAACCCCAAACCCTAGTGGCCGAAACCCTAACATTCAATATTTGATTATTTTTAATGCAAAAACAAACTATTTCATCCTCCACTCAATGAATTTCATTTTATAAAAAATTTACTCAAATAAACAGCAAATTACGCATAAATAATCTCATTTTTAGATTGTTCAACATGAATTTTAAGAACACAAAATAAGTTCCAATCATCCACAATAATCTATGGGTTCATTGAACCACTCTCCATAAATAAAAACATGATCTTTCATGCATAGAAACTTCATGACTTCAAGAACAACTTATTATAGATCAACATACAATCAACATTAAGTTTTTATGTCATATAGTCAACAATCTCATATCAAACATACATCTCCACAAGCATCTTATAATAATTACCACAATCACGCTAACATACAATCAAAACCTAATAAGAATTCATCCCTAGTATGATACTACCCATCCATGAGATAAAATCATAACAAGAGAGATAGAGTGTTACCCACCTCTTGAAGAAGATTGATACAAAGTAGTAGTATTCTCCTCCAAGCAATAGGGCACCTGTCCAAGCCACAAAAATTACTAAAGCCAAAAGAAAAGAAGAGAGGCCGAAAGCTTCAGCCCTCTAAATAGGCCGCGATGATTTCTAGGGTTTCTTGGAAAAAATTACAAATAAACCCCTAGAAAATCCCAAATTGCATGATTTAATATGTTTCCAATTAAATCAAATCAAAATCAAATCAAATAAATAAAACTTTATCCCCAAAATTCCTCTACTGAAATACAGCACCCCAATTTCAGCCAACGATATTTTGAAATTCAAATTTTTACCTTCAAACGACTTTTTTGCAAAAAGGCCCCATTCTTTCGAATTTTTACAAAAGCGGTTTCTCTTATTCAGAAAAATACCAAAAATTCAAATATATTCATTATAAATGATAAAATTTATTTAGCAACTTAAAATCCCAAAACTTGTATTTCAAAAATATTTGCATGTGTTTTGCACATGCAAAACGAAAATTTCACAAAAATTGAAGATAAATAAATAAATTTAAAATTGTTTATTAATTCAAAACATTATATTTAAGAATTATGGGGTGTTACATTAAGTTTCCTTGTCGAGGTTCATGTGGTGTTCCACTTTCCAAGTTCCTTATGTAGGTCCTTGCCCCCCGGGTCTTCATGTTGATGAGCTATTAAGAGAACAACTTGGTAGACCTTGTATGGACTTGCCTATTTTCGAGCCGGCCTCCCATTGTTTTGAATAGAGGATGAGATATATTCAGATTCGCTAATGTATTTAGGCATGACTATTTCTTGCCGTTGAATGAGCGAAGTAGCTTCAGGCGAGAGGTTCATGTCTATTACTGTATTTTGATGAGAACTGAATTTGTACCTGGTAGGAGATGATTTGGCAGGTTTGGATGTCCTTGGTAGTATTTTCTATGGCAGTGGCTTCAATCTTGCTTGCCGGCTTGGAGTTATTGTGACTGCTTTCTGGTGGTAGCTCTATAGCGTCGAAGGGTAAAACCGAGCCTCCCATTGTGGCAGTGTAGCATGCTCATGCTGCCTGTTGGCACTCTAAAACTTGGCCTATGCTTGCTATTGTTGGGAACTTCATTTTCATGAGGTAGCCAGAAGCAACGGTATGAAAGCTCGCAAGGCCTAGACGGCCAACTATTGCGTTGTATGCGGCTTTGATGTAAACTACCATAAAGTCCAATGCTTCCGTTCGAATAACGGGGGCTTTTCCTACTGTCACATCTAGTGTGACAATTCCTTTGCTTTGAACAGGTACACCGGAGAATCTGCGGAGTGTATAACCGGCTGGCTTGAGTCGATCTCGAGAGAGCTTTAGGCCATTGAAAGTGTTCATGAAGTGAATGTTTACTGAGCTGCCGTTGTCTACCAGGATGCAGTGTACCTCATGATTCACCATGAAAAGGTTTATGACCAATGCATTGCAATGAGACGATCGAACATCTTTTAAGTCCTTGTTGAAAAAATATATCGGGACCCTAGTTCTCTTAGTAGGCGGGATGTTATGCACTGAGTTGACTTCTCTGACAAATGCTCTACTATAACTCCTGTTTCCGTATATACGTATTTTCTATGTATTATCTAAGTTTGGGTTCTTATTAAAATTTCTCGTTTTCTTAAATTTATTTTATTTCAAATTTATTTTGTACCTCCTGTTAAAATCCATTTCTTTTCATTAATTGTATACATTGTTATTTTTAAATAATTTTTATATTGCAATACAAACCCTATTAATATTGTTATTATTATTATTGTTATCAGTATTATTATTATTACTGTTAATTTTATTATTATTATTATTATTATTATTATTATTATTATTATTATTATTATTATTATTATTATTATTATTATTATTGGTATTATTGCTATTATTGGGAATATTATTATTAGTAATATTATTACCCTGGATGTTTTTTTATTTAAAAATCTATTTTTATTTTTAATTGTATTTGTAGTTATTTCAATAATTTTCCATATTGTAGTACAAATACATTTTGTTATATAATCATACTTTTATGCTTATTTTATCTCCCTATTGGATTTTAAACCCTATAGCTTTCTTTTTGGATCATCTACCCGCAACCCAATAACCCATTAACCACCCTCACTCTCTCTATAAATATACCCTATAACCCTAACCCTAGCTAAACCATACCCTACCTATTATTCTACCCCCATAGCCGCCAACCCTCTATTTCACTTTTCATATTCCCCACTCCTCACCCATCTTCCTCCCCGAGCACAGCCCCGCTCGAGCCTCACTCCACCCTCAGTCGCCCAACCCATCGCCGAATCCCTTGCTTGAACCCATCGAGCACTCGGACTGCACCTCGTCGCGCCCTTGCTGTACCCTGCCATCTTTCCTCTGCCGTTCGTTAACCTCTCGCACCTCCACCCACCTCCATCACCCCCATCTTCATCACCGCCTCCCTGATCTCTCTCCCTCTCTGTTTCTTACAAACCCAACTCCAAAGCCTCTTCAGACTTCCACCTCCTTCTCCGCCTGTTCACCCTCCCGAAACCCATCACCTCGTCATCCTCCCAACCCATTACCCATCGTCTGTGCCCCATCCTCGTCGTCGTCCCATACCTCTACATCCCCTCCGTCGCCTCACCATTGCCGAACCCCCTAGCTTCTGCCATCGCAGCGCCCCATTGCTCCTCTATTTTCTCTCAAGAATAGAGCGCTCTGACCACCCTTCCTCGCCGCCGTTGTCTCCGTCGACTGCTCCCCAGTCGAGGTCCTTGACGTCGCTGCCATCTTGCCGCTGCAGTTGCCCACATTCGTCATCACCAGTCGAGCCACCACCATCGCTACTGTCGATCAAGGAGAGGGAAGAAGATTGGTTGTTTGAATCTCAGCCCTCCATCTTGATCAACTTTGATCTCGGCCGTCTGATCACCATCGTGATTGGGATCCTATATTGGTGTTTGGTGTTTGTGAAGGGATCCAGACTTGGAGTTGCTGCTTTGCTGTTTAGACTTGTTTTTCTGTGTGTTGTTTTGCACGTGGCTCGTGCGTGTTCGTGTTTCCATGTTTGTGCTTCATTTCTCGGGAGTCTCATCTCGTTATTTGTTCGTGTACGGATTCACCGTCATCAAGGCAAGTATCTTCTTATACAATTCGTTGTTCTAGTACAAGCTTTTATTTGAAAATACCGCAAGTAGGTTGTAGTTGTGACTCCCTTTGGCATATCGTTGATGATCTCATTATACTTGTTGCCGTCCTTAACAACTCCATGATCATAAGAGTCACAATCTTTCGTTGATATATTCGTTTCACAACTAGTTGTTTATCATCTAATTATTTGAACACATGAAATTAAGAATCACCTTGACTTGTAGATGTATGTTGTATGATGTATATGTTGATTTTACATTCTTTTGAGTTGAGAAATAAATGTGACTTGTTGATTTGATATTTATTACACCCTAATTTGCATCACACATTAATTTAGACTCATAATAGTTACTAATCATGTCATTTGTTATACAAAAGACTTCATATATGCCGCTATTCCTGTCTTTGCTTGCTGTTTTGAGTCCGATAACATCAGAATCTGGACTTGAGTTCTAAACATGAAATATAGCCCCAGATGTCTAGTTTACTACCCTTTTTACGGAATTACCGAGTTATAGTTTGTGATTTATCGTAGTTTTACTGTTGCTGTGTTGTAGGATTTCAGATTCATAAATTTGCTGCATCACTTTGTTTCACAATTAAATTAACCATGCTACCAGTAAGATAATAACTTGAAATTTTGCATGTGATACTAGACACACTAGAGGACCTTCCCTAATTTTCTTGGAATTAATTGATGAAGTTTAAGACCTTTTTCATATTTCTAAACACAACTTTACAAATTCTGGCTGAACACGAATCTAGTGTAGTTTGTTTTGAAACCCGATGCTACCACTTTCATGTATCATGTTTATATTAGATGGATTCGGTAGAGAGTCTATTTTCTAGATTTTTTGACAGATCCAGATTTTCATTCCTTTGGTGGCGGAAATCTCAGCTTTGATGCAGCAACGTCATGCTGTCCAGAATTGGAATTCTCGTCATTCTTGATATTTTAATTTGTTTTGACCCTCAAATATGCACCCTACCTAGCCTAAACTTGTTCTTTGTTCTCGATCATGTATACTTTCCCAATTTGGTACACTTTCATGCTTGTTTGATGATAATAGTAAATAACAAGCCGGGATTTAAGGGAAAGACCATAGTAGTGGACGATATAGGTAAGTATACTCGGAAGGGGGACCCGTGTTTCCCACAAGTACTTGATCATGAACTTGTTATACTATTATTGTATTTAAGAACTTGTTATTACTTGCTTCATGAACTTGTTATACTATTATTGTATTCATTAACTTGTTATTCATGAACTTGTTATACTATTATTGTATTCATGAACTCGTTGTTACTTGATTCACGGACTTATTATATTATTATCGTATTCGTGAAACTCGTTAATACTCGACTCATGAACTTGTTATATTACTAGTGCATTCATGAGCTTGCTTGCTTGCTTGCTTGATACTTGATACCTGAGTACACCGCCTTATAAAGTCCACCACTAGGCCTAAACGTAACTTGTTTGTAAGTAGCAACCATGTGATAAATAAATGAGACGCATGAAGTGCTACCTAGATAGAATTAAACAATAGACTTAAGTATAACATGTTCACTCACACATTCTTGCTACCCGTTCCTGCCACATGTTACATGTTACATATTACTTGTTACTTGAGACTCGTTACTTGATCCTTGTTACCTAATACTTGATACATACTTGTAATGCCCCGAATCCCAAATACACTGAATTCGAGATGTTCTACAGGATCTTTCCGCTTCATTTAGTACAATTTTACAAGGAAATTTGAACTTTTCACTTTATATCAGAGTTTACATGAATACATTACAATTTACATTTGCACAGCGGAAGTAAACTTTACAACAATGAAATAAATGTACAACAACATTGTATAATCTTTAAGCATCTGTTACCTCTTTAATCTTTATCGTGTCACTTACTTGCATATAAAACTGTGGGTACGTCAGTTTATTCAATCGACGAACATTATACACGGCCATCCTCTCTATGCCGGAAATAGTATAACTTATTTTCCATATTTAGCAAACACAAACTTGTCACATATTAAACTAAAGGGAATACCCTAATGATGTCGTGTTGTGATTGTGCACTTAGTCCTTAATGCAGTTGTTTATATTACATGACACTAATGCACACCTGTTCGGATTCTATGCATCCCATACTACATAGGTCTGAGGGCAAGCCCTTAATCGTTCTTCATCTTTGTAGGGTTCAATCCCTCGTCATGACTTAATCTACTACTGTAACTACGGTAAGTATCCTAGATATTTTCTGACCTACGAACTCATGTCTAGGCGCCCTGGAGGGAATCCCAATGCACTGACACATGAATCATCGTGCAGGCATCCTGTGGTAATTCAGCTCCTACCATAGACATAACACCACCCGTAGTCTTCAAACATCCCACGAGCGTCGCCACCAGGATGGTACTCTGGAGCAGTATCCTCGTCCAGACTCATCATGGGACATCCTGGGATACGCTCTCGCCGCTATCCAATGTCCCTCATACTCAATGTTTTTCTCTTACTTTCATCACGTCTTCACTATGTAACTAATCCTTAATTCTAATGAAATAGAATCATGATCAAAATCAAAGCACTAGAGTTAGCCTCTCCACTAAACCGGACTTATACATTTGTTCAACATGACCAACCTTGGTCTTTCATATTTCATTTATTTCTTTCCAAATGCCGGGGGAGACTTAGCTACTCTTTTGTTTCAATTCCCATTCACAAATTCTAAAGTTGAGTGTTTCCAACTCATAAGTTTACATGTTGAGTTGTCATACTCAAAATATTTCTACTATCAAATCATGATTTCCAAATCATTCAATAGTCCATAATTATACATTACATTCAACTATTCATCATGTAACTCATGCAATATTATTTCCACATTAAAAAACCACATCACTTGTTACTTAATCAAAGATGAATATTTATACATCATGAATTGTCACACCATTCTCCATTGAGAATAATTTACATCACTTCATATAATCCACATCTTATTCGTATTTTTCTTTTTCTAATATTCCATTCTAAATCTTTTGTAAAATACCACATTTTACAAATGCAAGTGTGGAACTTATAGTTCTAAATTATACTTTTATTCCTTAAACATGCTCCACTTCATACGAATAATCCTCAAATTATTTTTCATAAACTCCACATATTTTTAAAATAATAAATATATTTTTTCCCACATTTTTTGATCACTAAACACTCCCAAAAAAAATGTTTTTCCCACACATAAACAACAGCCGAAGGCCACGGATCGAACCAGCGACCACTAGGAGAAACAACCAAAGCACAGACCACTAGGCCGAGTGCTGCCCACGCATAGAAGAGGGTGCGAGAGCATTAAGTGCTCTCGACCGCACTGTTTTATTTAAAATGTTCGAAACTAAAAAGAATGGTGTCAACGGGATTTGATCCCTCAACCTCAGAGAGCCGCATATATACTGTAGCGATTAAGAGCGATCCGACCACTCGAGCTATGGGCTCGGGTTGTCACTAGTACAAATCGAATTTTATTTACCAATTATTCTCTGTTTATTTAGAATACATCGATGTTCATCAACATCTTACTTCAATTTGCTCTTACTAATATACTGTAAAAATTCCAGATTTATCATTTCCATCATGAATTCTACTCCAGTATATAAAAAATAATTTTCTCAAATAATTAAACATATTTTTCCCAATAAATAACACATTTCTACCATACAAATTGGTTAATTTGATATACTACCTCTAATACATTCCTTTTTCGACATTAAAATTTCATTAATCTCTATACTAATTTTCTGGCCTTATTCATCTCATAAACATAATGACTGCATCTTAATTTATTCGTTACAACGTCATAACAAAATTTCCAATTTAGCACATAAAGCGACATAGTCAATATACTATTCTTGCACATAATTTTCATGCTACTAACGAAGGTTTATTTACACAATTCATAACCATATTCATGTTGCACATAACTTGAATTTTAATAGTGGAAACACACACAATTTGCATATCAACAATTCAATCAATTATAGATCATTTTTCCAATTAAATGTGCATTCTTATTAATCAATTTCATGCATCATTTTTCTAATTAAAACTAGCATGCCTACTTATTTAGAAATAAGGAAAATTTACCCACCTTAATTTGGAGAGAAAAATACAATTTAGCAACCTCCTAGACGAATGTCCTTGCAACGAGAGTGCTCCTCCTCCTTGAACACGTGCACACAAGCCTCCCAAGCACCAAAACCGAGAGCTCCTAGTTGATTGCCGGCCGGCCTCCTCTTCTTCTTGATGTTGCAAGCACAATCCCACACACTCTCAATCTTTTAACTCACAAAATCACTACTAGATAATGTAATTTGGACTATAGGTTTGTAGAAAGTAATAAGCACAAGAATAACTAGCCATGGAGGGGGGTATTTATACTAAAAATCTAGAAAATGGATGGCTAGGATTAAAGTAGGAGTTAGGAACAAATGGTTTAGATTTAAGGAGGAGTTATACTAACCACCCATAATCAAGTAACCACCACACCATGATTCCCACTCAAATTTTCATTTCCCTCCAAGTTCACAACCGGGCTAGCTTGGAAAAAGTGCACTTTGCACGTGTACGTGCAATGCACGTGCAAGCAACTAGGTCCAAAAATTGTACATTAAATTTTATATAAAAATAAACTTTAAATTGTATTCTACATGACAAGTTGTATTAAAAATAAATTAACTCATGGGCTTTAGTTTATGGGCCAAAATAATCATTTTAAAATAAAATAAATGAATTACAATTCTGGCTTTTAAAAAGAAAAGGCTTTTATCTATTTGAAAGAAGGCTTCATATAAAAGCACATATTTAAAAATCTATACTCATCATGATGATAATAATCATAACATTTAATTCAACTAAAAATAATGCACGTGCACACTACGTGCAAAAATAGAATAATTTTCATTAAATGAAAATCGGGGCATTATAATACTACATGCTCACTTGTTACTTGTTCCTACCAC
Organism: Hemerocallis citrina; assembly: GCA_017893485.1. NCBI lineage: Eukaryota > Viridiplantae > Streptophyta > Magnoliopsida > Asparagales > Asphodelaceae > Hemerocallis > Hemerocallis citrina. The sequence goes on from CM030365.1 coordinate 125,933,482, forward strand.
TTGTATTTGTTACCTGATCTTGTTATTTGATTTTCCTTACTTGCTAGCTAGCCTCTTGAACTTCACTACTTGTTGCATCCTTGTCAAATCATGTTGTATACTCTTCATTCCAAATCTTGTTTCATACTTTCTTGCACTTATTTTCATACCCTTGCTTGTACTATATGCGGCCCTAACTTGCACTAAGGGCGTTTGTCTTTGTTTCTCCATTTTCTTCTGCATGATATATACCGGTTTTGGAGATCAATTGCCTGAAGGAATTGGTGAGCAAACGTTCTAGGCTTCGCTTGGAAAACTTGCTTTAGTTATTTTGTATTTGAGTTTATTTAATTCTTGTTGCTACTTAAAACTTGTAATGGGCTTGTAGTCCTGAAGTTTTTACTTTTGATCCAGATCGTGAATTTATTTGAGATATTTATATTTGTTTCAAATGTTTTCTGTTGATTAATAAATTATTCATGCATGCATGGTTGAATACTTATGAATGATGAAATTATTCGCTGGACTTTGTCACACACTCATATTCCGTATTCCTTTTGGGAAGCGGGGCGTGACAAGATTTTTAGTGGTATCAGGGCCAGGTTTTGCTAATGTATTAGCTTGACTGATCAAGGATTGGCTCAACAGTGTACAGACCATGCAATAACATGAATGAATTATAATAAACATTGATCTGGATACTAGTCTTGTTCCGTTCATCGTGATCCCTCCTTATTCCATCCCCTGATTCATTGCTTCTTCCGTCTCTTGCAATTATCCTCATTGCTGATTCCTTTGGGTATGAATTCATTATTTTCGTACTCATATTCCTTTGATTCTTGTGTCATCCATTCTTTTTATTTTCTGCTTGGTTCGTCGATCGGCATCACTGGATCTACTATGACTTGTCAGTGGCTTGGATCATCGTTAAGATAGGAAGTATCGTCTTTTGCTCCAAGATGTGCATGCAGAGTCCCAGGATCTCATGAAGTGTTCAGAATCTGAAGTTGTCAGGAGTTCGAACGTCATGCTAGTGAGATGCCATTTGGACGTGTCAAGGATATGGTAAGCCACGAAGCAGATTGCTGGAGCTAATGGATGCTATTGACAGAGTCTTCCCCGATCAGAGTTACGCAGCAGAAGCGTGGTGGGCCCATAACCCACAGGTCCCAGGATTTCCTTGTTGCTGCTCCTTCCTTGCATTGTTTGCTTCCTTCTATCCCTTACATTCGCCCTCATCCGTTGACTTGTTGTTTGGATTCAATTCTTCCCTATCCATTCTCTTTTTTATTCCAATTCTACCTACTCCCTTCTTACTTTGTTATCTTGTGTTGTTTCTTTCCTTTTGATATGCTCATTCTCTTTCATGCATTCTATTTGACATCATTGTTATCCACTTCTGTTTTATTCTGATGTTGCCACCACTTCGTTTCTTTCTCCCTAATTCTTTATTTTGTTACCTCCATAAGTTTGTTTTTGCCTTATCCTATGTACCGCCTAAGCAAATTTCGAGGACGAAATTTTGTTGTAAGGTGGGTAGGATTGTAACCTATGTTCCAGTATATACGTATTTTCTATATATTATCTGAGCTTGGGTTCTCATTAAAATTTCTCGTTCTCTTAAATTCATTTTATTTCAAATTTATTTTGTACCTCTTGTTAAAATCCATTCCTTTTCATAGATTGTATACATTGTTATTTTCAAACGATTTTTAAATTGCAATACAAACCTTATTAATGTTGTTATTATTATTATTGTTATCAGTATTATTATTACAGTTAATTTTATTATTATTATTATTATTATTATTATTGGTATTATTGCTATTATTGTGAATATCATTATTAATATTATTACCCTGGATGTTTTTTTTATTTAAAAATCTATTTCTATTGTTAATTGTATTTGTAGTTATTTCAAATAATTTTCCATATTGTAGTACAAATACATTTTGTTAGATAATCCTACTTTTTATTAATTATTTTATCTCCCTATTGGATTTCAAACCATATAGCTTTCTTATTTGATCATCTACCTGCAACCAAATAACCCATCAACCACCCTCACCCTATATATATACACCCTATAACCCTAACCCTAGCTAAACCCTATCCTACCTACTGTTCTATCCCCATAGCCGCCAACCCTTTATTTCACTGTTCATCTTCCCCACTCCTCACCCATCTTCCTCCCTGAGCACAGCCTCGCTCGAGCCTCGCTCCACCCTCAGTTGCCCAACCCATCCTTGGATCCCCTGCCTGAACCCATCAAGTACCCCGACTGCACCTCGTCGCGCCCTTGCTGCACCCTACCATCCTTCCTCGGCTTTTCGTTCACCTCCCACACCTCCACCCACCTCCATTACCCCCTATCTTCATCACCTGCCTCCCTGATCTCTCTCCGTCTTACAAACCCAACTCCAGAGCCTCTTCAGTCTTCACCTTCCACCTCCTTCTCCGCTAGTTCACCCTTCTAAAACCCATCACTTCGTCATCTCCCAACCCATTACCCATCGCCTGTGCCCCATCCTCGTCGTCGTCCCCTACCTCTACATCCCCTCCGTTGCCTCACCATTGTCGAACCCCCCTAGCTTCCACCGTCGCAGTGCCTAATCGCTCCTCTGTTTTCTCCCTAGAACAGAGCGCTCCGACCACCCTTCCTCACTGACGTTGTCTCCGTCGACTGCTCCCCAATCGAGGTTCTTGACGTCGCTGCCGTCTCGCCACCACAGTCGCCCACAGTCGTCATTGCCAGTCGGGCCACCATCGTCGCTGCTGTTGATCAAGGAAAGGGAACAAGATTGGTTGTTTGAATCTCAGCCCTCCATCTTGATCAGATTTGATCTCGGCCGTCCGATTACCATCGTGATTGGGATCCGTATTAGTGTTTGGTGTTTGTGAAGGGATCCAGACTTGGAGTTGCTGCTTTGCTATTTGGACTTGTTAGGCTGTGTGTTGTTTTGCACGTGGCTCGAACGTGTTCGTGTTTTCGTGTTCTTGCTTCGTTTCTCAGAATTCTCATCCTGTTATTTGTTCGTGTTTGGATTCACTGTCATCAAGGCAAGTATCTTCTTGTACAATTCGTTGTTCTATTACTAACTTTTATTTGAATGTACCGCAAGTTGGTTGTAGTTGTGACTCTCTTTGGCTTATCGTTGACGATCTCATTATACTTGTTGCCGTCCTTAACAACTCCATGATCATAAGAGTCACAATTTTACGTTGATATATTTGTTTCACAACTAGTTAGATCCATTTTATCATCCAATTATTTGAACACATGAAATTAAGAATCACCTTGACTTGTAGATGTATGTTGTATAATGTATGTGTTGGTTTTACTTTCTTTTGAGTTGAGAAATAAATGTGACTTACTGATTTGATATCTATTACATCCTAATTTGCATCACACATTAATTTAGCCTCATAATAGTTACTAATCATGTCACTTGTTATATAAAAGAATTCACATATGCCGTTATTCCTGTCTTTGGTAGTTGTTTTGACTCCGATAACATCAGAATCGGGACTTGAGTTCTAAACATGAAATGTAGCCTCAGATGTCTAGTTTACTACCTTTTTTACAGAATTAAATTCCAAATTATAGTTTGTGATTTATTGCATTTTTACTGCTGCTGTGTCGTAGGATTTCAGATTCATGAATTTGCTGCATCACTTTGTTTCACAATTAAATTAACCATGCTACCAGTAAGATAATGACTTGAAATTTTTCATGCTGATACTAGACACACTAGAGGACCTTTTCTAATTTTCCTGGAATTAATTAATGAAATTTCAGACCTATTTCATATTTCTAAACACAACTTTACAAATTCTGGCTGAACACGAATCTTGTGTAGTTTGCTGTTTTGACAACTGATGCTACCACTTTCATGTATCTTGTTTATATGAGCTGTATTAGGTAGAATCTAGTTTCTATATTTTCTGACGTATCCAGATTTGTATTCCTGTGGTGGCGGGAATCTCAGTTTTGGTGCAGCAACGTCATGCTGTCCAGAATTGAAATTCTCGTCGTTCTTGATATTTTAATTTGTTTTAACCCTCGAATATACACCCTACCTAGCCTAAACTATTCCCTGTTCTAGATCATGTATACTTTTCCTATTTTGCGCACTTTCATGCTTATTTGATGATAATAATAAATAACAAGCTGGGGTTTAAAGGAAAGACCATAGTAGTGGACAATATAGGTAAGTGTACTCGGAAGGGGGCCCGTGTTTCCCACTCGTACTTGCTCATGAACTTGTTATACTATTATTGTATTCATAAACTTGTTATTACTTGCTTCATGAACTTCTTATACTATTATTGTATTCACGGACTCTTTCTTACTTGATTCACGAACTTGTTATATTATTATCATATTTGTGAAACTTGTTAATACTCGTCTCATGAACTTGTTATATTACTAGTGCATTCATGATCTTGCCTGCTTGATACTTGATGCCTGAGTACACCGCCCTATAAAATCTACCACTAGGCCTAAACGTAACTTATTTGTAAGTAGCAACCATGTGGTAAATAAATGGGACGCATGAAGTGCTACCTAGATAAAACTAAACTACAGACTTAAGTATAACATGTTCACTCACACATTCTTGCTATCCGTTCCTACTACTTGTTACATGTTACATATTACTTGTTACTTGATACTCGTTACTTAATACTTGTTACCTAATACTTGATACATACTACATGCTCACTTGTTACTTGTTCATGCCACTTTTATTTGTTACCCGATCCTTTTATTTGATTTGCCTTACTTGCTAGCTAGCCTCTTGAACTTCACTACTTGTTGCATCCTTGTCAAATCATGTTGTATACTCTTGATTCCAAATCTTGTTTCATACATTCTTATACTTATTTTCATACCCTTACTTGTACTACTTGCGGTCCTAACTTGCACTAAGGGCATTTTTCTTTGTTTCTCCATTTTATTCTGCATGATATATACAGGTTTTGGAGATCAATTGCCCAAAGGAGTTGGTGAACATACGTTCTAGGCTTCGCTTGGAAAACTTTCTTTAGTTATTTTCTATTTGAGTCTATTTAATTCTTGTTGCTACTTAAAACTTGTAACGGGCTTGTAGTCCCAAAGTTTTTACTTTTGATCCACATCGTGAATTCATTTGGGATATTTATATTTTTTTCAAATATTTTCTATTGATTAATAAATTATTTATGCATGTGTGGTTGAATATATATTGCTATATTTCTTTTTATGATGCTGAGTCGATCCTGCAACTTATGAATGATCAAAATCATTCGCTGGGCTTTGTCATGCCCTCGTATTCCGTATTCCTCTTAGGAAGCGGGGCGTGACATTTACGAGAGGAGTTGGAATCTCCCCCTATCGAACCTCCATGAATAGAGTGAAGAATGGACGTATGTTTTGAGTCTTGTGATTCGGAGTTGGAATCTCCCCCCATTGGACCTCCGTGGTGAAAGGGTTTCGGCGTTAATTTTTCGTTGGACAAATTGGGAGCCTTCAACTGTTTCTTTGAGGAATCAGCAACTATCAGTAGTGTGTCCATGGTCTCTATGAAATAAGCACCACTTGTTCCTATTCCTTCCTCGCTTGTATTTTTCCATTTATTCTTGGATGATGAAACGTTCTTACCTTGAGGATAAAGAGCTTCCTCGAATCTGATATATTTTTCACTCCTTTCCAAGAGCTTAGTGAAATCTTTAGGCTTCTTCGAGAGGGAGGCACTTGTTTTTTCAGCCATAGGCTGGTAGTGAAGTGCGCTATGAAGAGCTTCTCGAGCTGGTCGAAGGAAAATATTGACTCTGGAGTGAGGCGGGAGTACCATTCTCTTGATGATCCTTTCTAAGTTGCAAGGAATGTTCGGCACATGAGCGCATTTGTGGCGTTGTAGACCATCATAAGAGTTTTGAAACTCTCAATATGGTCTGTCGGGTTATATGCTTCATCGTATGACTCAAATTGAGAAGCTTTGAAGTTCTTCCGAATTGGCGCATCAATGATGGACTTGCTGAATGGAGGTTGACTGGGATGGTAAGCACTGCTAGAGCGGTTCCCCTCATTCTTCATCTGTTCCAGGCGATCTTCTACTTCTCAGATGCGGCATAGGACTTGGTCATCCTTCCCTTTGGATCTGGTTAAGTCTCTAGATTCTTCTTTTGAAGGTCGACCTTGATCTTGACTACCTTGGATTGCTCGGAGCATATCGTGCTTAAAGTTGTCCAGTTCGGCCCTAGTGACTAGGGCATCTTTCTCTTTATTTTTCTGAAGATGCTTTCGACTCTCACGAGTGGGGATTCTTTCTGCAGCGCACCCCCTATGAGAGGAAGAGTATCTTGATCTTGGCCTTCGGGGAGAGCTGCTTCTCCAGTTCACTTGACGTTTTGAGTGGGAGGCCTTGGTTCGGGCATGCTCTCATCCAAACAGATCCGTAGATCGGTTCCTTGTTGCCTGGCATTGATGATTTGACAAAGATCTCTCGACCCCCAAGGACTTCGAGAGGCAATTGAATCAGTGGATGCAATATGGACCCAGACAAGGTCGTGCAGAGGGTTTTGTTCATGACGTCTTTGTCAGGAGCCCCCCGGTGCCTCTCAGTTGATAGGAGCTTGATTAGACTGTTGGGGTGGATCCAGCTGTTGAGGAGGAATTGGGTCATCCACGAGAGGAGCTTGTTTACGAAGTGAGTTGGTTCGACAGCTTGAGGCCGCCGTTCTCCGTCTTGGTCTAGGTGGCATAGGCAGGTAAGTCTGATATTTGATGTAGATCTGTATAGTTTTTCACAGATGGTGTCAACTTGTTGCTGCTTATTTTGCTGTGGGAGCAAACAGATAGTGAGTTTATATTCGAAGAAAACTACTAAAGATCTAACATTTGATCGTTGCCGTAAGAAGTAGTTAGAGCTCCCGTGAGCTGATCTGGATCATTGATTGAACACCGTGATATGAATTCGACGGCTGCTGATGTGGCCGATGGACATGTAAAAAGTCTGAAATATCAGCGATGGTCCTTGCGACAGACACTCAGACGCTCTAGTCAGATTCAAAATGAGAAAGAGAGTTTCAGAGAGAAATTGCGAATTACAGATCATTGGTTACAACCCTCATGGGCTGGGGGTCTCTCCTAGTGGACCTAATCTTTCACTTTTAATCGGCTTAATAGCGGCCAATTTCTTGTAAATGAGCCTGAATAAGGTCCGAACCGGTTAAAGAGGCTTGTTATGATTAACATGTCTGTAGAAGATTTAGGATTTGTACTGGGATCACACGGCTTTGATTTACTGCGAATTTTACCATTATCAATTAGGAATGTGGAGCATTTTGCGGTGTTTGATTTATTATTGCTCTTTCATTACCATTGAGACGATATTTATATGCATGCTAGTCAAAGATATTGATTAATGATAATATGAATAAAAAAGAAAATGGTATATTGTGTACGGTAATTGCCGGTTCTAATTAACCAATAATAAGAATAGAATAGATACCTTAAATAATTAAACTTGTTAAGTAGCACAGAATGCATGTCAGAGCTAAGTGAGGTAAACTTACATGAAACATAACTATTAGGTGGTTGAAAATAAGTGAAAGGTTAATGCAGTTCTAACATAGGAACAAATTCGGCATTCGGAAATAATTTGAAAATATTTAATATTTAAAATTTGGTAAAAATCAGTAAATTCGAAAAATATTGGGCAAAAGTTAGAAAGAAAGAAATACAAAATTTAATACATCTGATTAGTTAGTTCTCACCAACTAAGTAAAAATAAACTTGAATCCATAAGTATTTCTTGTATAATTTGTGAATTATTTGCGAAACATTCGGGTTATTTTGCGATTTTCGTGAATAATCCATGAACTGTGAGAATTAAACTCGAACCTGCGAATAATTAGCGAATCTGTTCGGCTGCTGATTTCTTCGTGAATAAGTCACAAATTTTAGGAATTATTCGCAAAATTTGTTACTATGGTTCTAACTTAAAAATCATCACTTGAGTATGATAAGTCGATGGTTTAATGAAAATCTTATGGGGAAAAAAATAATTCTTATCTATATAATAAATCAAAAGTCAATTTGAAAAAAAGCTATCAAGTTCCTCTCATTCAATTGAAACAAAATCAATAGCTCACACCCCCCTCCCAAGAGATATTTTTCCTCCAAAAGTTTTCTCCCCAAAACTAAATTTTTTCCTCCTAAATAAAAAATTCTCCTAACTTTATTATTATCTCTCTAACCTGTCTTGACTTTTTCATTTCTCCCTCTTTCTCTCTCTCTCTCTCTACCCAGAAATTTATATTTTCAGATTTCAAGTTTGTAAATTTCCGGATTTTTAAGTCTTTTTATGGTTTTTTTTAATTGCTCATGTAGAAAATATCAATGAGTTTCCTGATTGATTTAAGACACTTACACATTCGGCTAGGAAATTTGCGCGAATCAAAGTTGGTGTCGCTAATAAGGTCGCAATCCCATCCAAGATCGTAACAGAGTTCGACAACGTTATCTACAATGTTAAGGTGATAGTCGAGCCCCATAAGAATGTTTCTTTCAGAGATTATTCGCAATCTGTCAAAGGAAAATCAGACGGTGGAGATTTGAAGCTGGAGGTAGAAGATAACGCAGCCGTTGGATGAGAGGAGACTTAATCAGCACCGTTCAGATCTACATTTGGTTCATCGCACAGATGTCTCACGTGAGCGCCAAATTCAAACTGTCCAAGCAGCTCAATCGAAGTTGTACAGCTCACCTACTCCACCTCAATCACAGCCGAACATATGGAAGTGGGCCCCGAAGCATTCACTAGCTGGAGAAGGGACGCTTCTGAACAGATGTGATGGGTCCACTACTGATGACGCGACTCGAAGCGGCGAAAAGACTCAATTCGGCGATGCGACAGGAGAAAGTAGCATACGTCAAAGCTCGAAACCATAGAAAAAGTTGGGTATTTTGAAACAGGCTATGGGAATTGGGCTGGGCCACATTAAGGAATTGGGTTTGCTCAATGAAGACTGGCTTAAATTCTCTCAAGATGAAATCGAGCATTCTATTAAGGCAGCATTGACTAATTTGATCCAGTCTAAAAATGATCCTGATAAGAACCCCAAGCAGCAGCCCACTGACTCAGCACACACCAGACCAGATATCTTCTCCAAGTTGAATGAAGCAACGGTCGGAATCCAACCTAGCATCAGCCCAATTCAGATTGAAACCCAACAGAAAGTTAACACAGTGCATTCCGTATTGGAGGGTTCTTCACATGAGTCGGGTGACGAGATTATTGGAGCTTTAGACGGGATTAGAGAGGACAATCTTATCTCCATTACAGAGACGTATGGTGAAGAAAAGGAGGTGAAAGGAAGCGTGGGTAGCACATCCACCAGAAAGATAACAGAATATCAAAGGAAAGGCAAAAGACAGGTGGTTACTATTGACAGCCAGACGGATCAGACAGCCGAGCGGCCTAACAGGGAACAGGCTCTAAAGATGACTGATATGTCAGGAGCAGGTACATCTAATGCGAATTGCTCTATTCTTAATTCCTTAACTGATGAGTCGCTTATTTATTTCGCTTCCTTGTATGGGTTAGCTTTGGGTTCATCTAGGGAAGAACAACTAGCTAACATTGCCTTTATTAGAGAGGAATCCAACTTAGGGCACACTTAACCCTGGGCTGTTAGTGTTGGGTGGGGGGGCTGAGAGATTATAGATGCATTAATTTCCTTTTAATGATATACACATTCTGGAACATTAGAGGTATGCATCTAACTAGAAAGAAAAGAGCTTTAGGTGTCACGCTTAGCAAAATCCGTCCCGACATTTGTGGACTCCAAGAAACTAGAATCGAGTGCCCTACGGAAGAAGATTTTTCTTCCCTTAGAGGTATGGCAGATTTCCATTGGAAATTTAAACCAGCAAGAGGGTATTCAGGTGGCATTGCATTGGGGGTGAGGGCGACGTTATTTGAGATTTTGGACGATTTTATCGGTCAATTCTCTGTCTCGATCAGAATTAGGCATAGAAGCGACGGTTGGATCCACACTGTCTCAAGTCTCTACGGTCCTTACGACAGTAGACGTCGTGGAGAGCTGTGGACGGAACTTAGATTTATTAGAAACAGATGGGCAGATCCGTGGATGATAGGAGGTGATTTCAACATCACTAGATTCCAGAATGAGCATAGAGGCAGAGGCCATTGCAGATCAGATCAGGAGTCTTTCAACGACATCATAGACGAATTGGAGTTGCTGGAATTAGAGATGACAGATAGGAAATTCACCTGGTCTAACATGCAACGTAACCCAACGCTGGCAAATTGTGGCCCAAAAGGGAAGCAGCACCACTTCAGGTTCAAATTCAAGAAAGCTTGGACTATTAACGAAGACACTCGTCAAATCATCAAGGAAACTTGGGAGGAAAGCACTACTCAATCGTCAGCAGTAGGCGTCTGGGTAGAGAAGATGCGGCGTCTCCGAAGAAGATTAAGAGAGTGGTCAAAAGGCAAGATACAGCAATCCAACATGAGAAGAGAGTTTCTGGCGAATAGAATAGACACGCTCGAAATAGCTCAGGAGGATCGGGAATTACTGGAGGTCGAGAAAGACGAGATGACAAACAACAGATCGGAGATACAGCAGATTGCCAGGATGGAAGAGCTATATTGGAAACAGAGATCGAGGGTCCAATGGCTCAGAGAAGGGGACGCAAACACAAAATACTTCCACAAGATGGCTAATAGCAGAAAAAGACAGAATCATATCACGGGTATTGCGGTGAACGGGACCTGGACCGAAAACGAAGAGGTTATCGAAGACCACCTGGACAGGCATTTCCACGCACTATTGGGTGAGGCCCCAAGCACAAGATGCGCGCTCGCTCCAGACATGTGGAGCACTTCCAGAATAGATGGCAGCGAGGGGATTGAATCAAGATTCACGAAAGAAGAGGTCTTCAACGCAATCAAGTCGCTAGGTCAGGACAAGGCCCCGGGACCAGACGGATTTCGGATCTTTTTCTACAAACTATACTGGAACATCATCAAAGAGGACCTCATGAATATATTCCAAGCGTTTTTCGATGGAGAAGAGAATTTAGAAAGGTTAAACTATGCTACAATTGTTCTCGTGCCTAAGAAGAGCGAAGTCACTTCCCACGAAGATCTCAGGCCAATTAGTTTGATCAACGGCTCGTTCAAAATCGTCACAAAAGTGTTAGCTCAGAGACTGGCCCCGCACCTAAACGACATCATTGCGCCATCACAAAGCGGTTTCATTAAGGGAAGGGATATTATGGATAGTATTGCATCTACTCACGAAATTATTTTCAGAGGCAATAAAGAGAAGGTGGACGGATTTCTCCTCAAACTTGACTTCCAGAAGGCGTATGACTCGGTATCCTGGGACTGTACTGAAGAGGTCTTACAGCTTAAAGACTTTGGACAAAGATGGCGATTATGGATGAATAGGTGCTTCAGAGGAGGCAAATCGACCATTCAGGTTAACGGATGGCATGGCAAGGAAATCAAGTGCAAAAAGGGCCTTCGTCAAGGGGATCCCCTATCATCCCTTCTTTTCTCAATCGTGGCGGACGGTTTGGTGGAGATGTTTGTTAGAGCTCGAGATAACAATATCATCAAAGGATTACAGATTAAAGGAATCACTCAGTCTTTGTCGATATTACAGTACGCAGACGACACTATCCTCTTCGGTCGCGCTAGCATGGATGAAGTGGTGGCCATCAAAGCCGCCTTGGTTTGCTTTCAAGGGTGGTCTGGACTGAAGGTGAATCCAACTAAGACCAGTATTATCCCAATGGCAGATCAGCTTTCCTTGCCTATTCAGGACATCAAGAGCATTTTAGACTGTAGGGTTAGTGCTTTCCCAATTAAATATTTGGGCACTCCCATCAGGCCCGGAGCTCTATTGAAGGAGGATTGGATTTCCCTTATCGACAAAATTAAGAAAAAGCGAGGGGGCTGGCAGAGTAGATTCCTCTCTCTCAGAGGCCAGATTATCCTGCTCAACTCGGTTCTTAGCGCCATCCCCCTGTACCTGATGTCTATCTACGAATTACCAAAGTGGGTGATTAATAGCATAGACAAGTTAAGACGAAGATTTTTATGGAAGGGCACGGACGAGGGTAATAGAGGGATTCCTTTGGTCCAGTGGGGAAGAGTCTGTAAAAAAAAGGAATTCGGGGGTCTGGGAATTACTAATCTCCACGATATGAATAGGGCGTTGCTTTCCAAATGGTGGTGGAAAATCTCGAATAATCGCAAAGGTTGGTGGAAGTTTTCATTCGATCTCTGTCGGAAGAGAAGAAAATTCCGCTTTGGTGGGAAAGGCCCGAAAGCAAAAGTCTCCGGACTGTGGAAAGGCATCGCTAAGCAGGGAGAAATCTTCTTCGCGAACACTAGATGTAAGGTGGGAAACAGGAGAAATACAAGATTCTGAAAAGACAGATGGTGTGGCCAAACAAGTCTCCTTGCCCAATTTCCTAAAGCAGCAGAAGCATCAAATAATCTAGACCTGATGGTGGCAGACATTAGGAAAAATGGCAAGCTGAAGTTCGTTGTAGATCAAAACCTAAGCGAAGAGAGTATCGCACAATTTGAGGCATTGAATAGACAGATACTTCAAGAGGAAGGGGCGGGCAACAACTTAGAAGATGAAAGAACGTGGGATAGAGACGCCTCCAAAGAATTCACGGTCTCCTCCATGTACTCTTGGATCAACGACGGCGGTATGAGATGTAGCGTCCAATCGATCATCTGGGGGGTCGTAGCCCCATTAAAAGTTAGGGTGTTTTGCTGGTTAGCCCACAAAAACGCGATTCTTACGAAAGTTAACCTTCGTAGGAGAAATATGATTATTGACACTACCTGTGAATTGTGCTTAGTGGCGGATGAAGACGTTAACCATATCCTTTTTCAGTGCCATAAGGCTAGATTAACTTGGGAAGTCATTTGTAGGGGATTCGGTTGTAATTTAGTGCCACACTCGACCATTGACACCTGGGTGACCATTAGAGATTCACACATTAGAACAGGGGACATTAAAGCCTGGGATTTAGCTGTAGCTGCAACTATGTGGAGTCTGTGACTAGAAAGAAATGATCTCATTTTCCGCAACTATCAGTATAGATTATCTTGCTCTGTGTACAAAATCTTTGTTTTAATCCATGATTGGGCAGGTGCAAAGGAGGCGGCCATGAAAATCAGGGGCACCGAGGGATAGGGGAACAGGTTTCAGATGAGGCCAACAAATGCAAGGACAACGATGGCGTTCAGAGAAAGAGTAGGGAAACTGACTATTGGAGTAGTTGCAGTTCTGTAACCGTGGATGTGGACTTCTTTTGACTTTCTGTTCTAGGTTGTTTCTTTTGAACTCGAGTAGACTCGAGTACTTTTGATGTTACGTGTTGCTTGTTGCTCACGTGTTTATCTTTCCTGTTTTCTATTATGCTGTACTGTTGTGTTTCGTTATTTCTTATTAATGAAACGATGACGGACGTCATCTTTTATCAAAAAAAAAAAAAATGCAATGAAAGATTTAAATGGATATTCACTTGAGTAAATTTCAACCTCTAAAGTTATACTGAAAGTAGCAAATATCTCATCAAATGTTTAATTTTATCATTTTACACCCTCAAAATTCTAAGAAGTTGGATTTTACCCCCTATTTATAATTATTAAAACATTGACTTTTATTTACAACTAATTGTTGTTGTACTATTCAAACTTGAGCTACATAAACTCCATGATGGAAGTTTCAGATTCTTGAATCCGAAATGTGGAAAAATAAATGTATCTAGTATTATACATGAACATTATTATAGTGTATATATCAGAAAGTATATTAACATCTGATAGTAGAATACACTGAGAACAACAAAGTTAATTGTCAAATATTTTTTTTATCTTTGATATACAGAGAAAGTTATTCATCAGAACTAAATAACAACATCTGTCTGCCTTCTCACTACTTCCTGCAATGAATAACATCACTATATGTGGCCATGTAAGTTTTTTTTAATGACTGTAGTCCCCATTCCCGCGAATACGTATTTTCTGTATGTCGATATTTATAAATTCATTATTTGTTAAAATCATTTTGGAGTTTATATTAAAGTGTTTTTCTATCGATAATTATATTTATTTCGAATAATTGTATATTTTAATCTATTTTCTATGGCTTATTGATCGATTATTTATATTTAAGTCTAAATCAAATATATTATCATTATTGGATTATTTTAATAAAATTGCTGAACCCAGATATTATTTTATTGTATGATTTTATAATTATAATAATTAATTATCATTTCTTGATTATTTAATTAAAATTCATCCATTGATTTTTTTTTTGTTATTGTACTAGACTTGGTTTTCTTGGCGAATTCCAATTTATTTTCAAGCCCAGTTTATATTCAATTCATTTGCATTATTTATTTATTTATTTATTTGGATTTAAATTTTTGTTCATGAAACTCTTTGATCTTCTTGATGAATTATTTTCTTATTAATCCTATTTTTCTTTTTTTTATTCTGGGTATTTTTAATTGAACCCTATTGATTTTGATCTATCTCTTATTTGAACCATAAAACCCAGTTTTTTTGTTCTTGACCCAACACTACTGTTATTGGATTCTAAACCACTAACCCAATACCCTAATTATACCCTATAAATACAACCCTAATACAAACCCAAAAAATTGCACAATTTCGAAGCCCTAGCCGCTTATTCTCTCTCCTCCCTCCTCCCGTTCTCTCTCTCCCTGTGTTTTCCCGCCAAAAACCCCCAAACCCACACTACCTCTCTTCCGGCCATCTTCCCAGGCCACCATCCGGTGACTTCTTCCGTGTCGCTACCTTCCCACATCGGTGCTGCCAGCAACCTCCTGAACCCCTCGTCTGCCATCGACATTAACAGAGCACCCAAAAACTGACTCCTTTCCTCCCTCCTCCCTGTTTCGATCGCCGGCATACCAGCGTCGTCACCCTGTCCCGTCACGCCGCTGCCTGTGACGCCGACGACCACCGCTCGCCAATGACTCGCCGTCGTCAGACCCCCCTTGCCCTTTGCTAACGCTGCTATCCCTGCTGTCTCTTTGTGTGCTGTGTTGATTTAGGCTCTTTTGTACGAATATTGCACGTGCTATTTTGTGAATTTGCTAGTTCGCAGGTTCGTTGCTTCGGGATCCTTATCCCGTTATTCTTGGTATTCATTTTCACCATTTATAAGGCAAGTTACTGTCTTCTTAAATTGTTAATTGTATCAAATTCAAGTTTTGTTGAAACTCTTGTAAGTAGTTCTCTTTGTTATCATATTATCCATTATTCATCTCTTCATTGGGTCTATTGAGGGTTTACACGAGCTAACCCCAATATTCTTGACATCGTGCCAATTTGACTCCAAAAATATTGAATCTTGCATACATCATATAGTATTGATAATAGGGTTACACATATAGTCACGACATAAATTAATTATGGTAGAGACAATTACTAGGTTGTATGTTGTTTGATCCATTGATGGTTGATTGATGATAAATTTGTATATGTACGTGTTCTAATTTTATTTATCATATTTTGACACTCATCATGCTAATTACATAATTTATTGACTAAAAAATCGATACCCATCATGTTTAATTAATTTATTTTCATGGAAAAATACCCTAAAACCTGTATCTTGCTTGCTGCTTGAAATTTGTCTGCTATTTTTTACCCAGTAAACGATCTTAAAATGAATTACTTTCTGAACAAGAATTGTAGCCTTATCTTTCTAGTTTCCAGAACATATTGAATTTTTGAATTCCGAGTTTTTTTAGCAAAAGTTATGCCAGTTTTACTATAGCTGTGTTTTTACTTTCAGATTTTTAGATTCTCGTACCCTTCATGTTTAAACAGTAAAAAGGCTGATCAAATGATAAAATTTTGCCCTGAAGATTTCCAGATTTTAAATTTACATGTTTAGGAATCTAATACGTATTTTTAATGAATTTAATATTGAGTTTTTGCTGATTCTAAAATTAAAACAACAAGATGTCTAATTTCTGTCTGAACATAAAATCTGTAAAGAACAGTGTGTTTGACCTAGCTACTGTTGTCAGAGTTTGAACTTTAAATCTGCGTTGGAACCATGTAGAAGTCTAGTTTTCATATTTTTTGATGGATTCAACTTTTGATTTTTGAGTCAGCAGAAAACTGCATTTTTGTACAAACTGCGCTTGCTGTCCAGAATTTTAGATTTCACTTTTTAATAGATTAATTATTCTTATATTGTAATATTGTATGAATTGATATATGTATGTTGCATTACATGATCCTAATGAGTTATTGTCATCATTCTAATTTTCCTATTTCATGTTATCATCCTATTGTTCTCCTATTGATATTATTGTTCGTCTCATGTCTCAAATTTCATATTGTATTGTTGTATTGATAAAATAATTAATAAGCCTGGTTTTAAGGGATTGACTAGAGTAGTTGATGATATAGTGATTGTACTCGGAGGAGGGGCTCGTGTTTTCCTAAATATTGTTCCGGCTATTGTTTTATCGTGTGATTGTGGTTACGACGGTAACCCCCAATCTATCGTGTATTGTATCATTGTCGATAACCGTATTGTTCTGGCTATTGTTTTATCATGTGATTGTGGTTACGATGGTATCCTAGTCTATCGTGTATTGTATCGTTGCCGATGACCATACTGTATACCAAAAGGTGAATATTGATTATCATTGCCGAGTACATGATCTATAGTTACATCCACTTAAGTCTAAAACGACATTGATTGTATGCATCAAACCTGTAGTATGAGATGCAGTAGTACATGCATTAGTTAGGATAAAAATGATTAATAGATATAAGGATCACACAACATCGACACTGCATATTGTTTCTTATTATTTCTAGTGATATTGAATATTGGCTAAGTGTTACCGTTATTGATCATTGATTACTTTTACCGAATTTTGCATCATTGTTTACAGCCAATTGCATCGATTATCATGATTGTCCAATGTTATTGATTCCTATTGATCCATTGACTTCATTGTTATACAGTTATTCCATTGTTCCCTGCTTTCTCTACTTGCTGTCCATGACTTGCTCTAAGGATATTTTTTCTTCTCTTTTTAGATGAAGTGTTTACAAGTAATGAAGGAGAATTGCCTGTGGGGATAGGAGAACAAAGATTCTGAAGAATTAATACTTACTAGTTGCTTATTATTTTATCAAACTTAATGTATTGAGACTTGTTATTATTTTGGATTGGATTATTATTGTTTTGGGCTTATGTCCAAGATTTTATTATTTTTTCCAGACGTTGGATTATTATTATTGTATTTGGATATTTTTTTATTGCTTCATTCCAAGTGCGATTGTTCATGAGATTATTATTATTGGCTGTGCATTTGTCCTGTATTGATTATATTATTGAGTTAATCGGATAAATAGCTTATGGATGACGTTAGTCATTCGTTGGGCCAATGTTACGTGCTTATATTCCGTATTTTTGGAAAGCGGGGTGTGACAATGACATCTACAACTCTTTCATATTAGATCAATTAATTCTTTCTTTTATATTCCTGACATTATAATGCTTACTTTCATATGTTGCATCGTTTCGAAGACATGTTGTAAGCATGTGTCCACAGGCAAACCTAATATTATAATAATAGAAATAATGTTATTGGGAAAGAATATAAACTGATTCCATTTGTTGGGGGGTGGGGATGCAAAGAGAAACTACAGCCATAAAATCTTGCATCTAATAAGGAGGAAAGCATGAAATATATGTAGAAATACTTCATGAAAGGGGCAACATAATTTGATATGTGGGATAACAAGGAACCTAAGGGTATCTAATTGTTGCTGGTTATTTCTGTGTTCGAGCAAATAGATACATGAATTATTTTAATAAAAGTAGTAAAGATCGTTCGTTGTTTGTAGGTGTTGATCACCAAAAACTGCACTTGACTCCGAGATCTGATCATCAATAATGGCTGAAATCGCTCCCGTAGACCTAAAAAAAGTCTGAAACACCGGGGTGGCCTCGAAAACAGACCCTCCGATGCCCAAGTTAGAAACTCGAAGATATGGTGGGTTTTGATAGCGGAGTTTGCAATTACCTAATTTTTAAGGAGGTATCGAGGTATATATAGTCACTGAGGGGGGCCAGTTTCAAGATATTCATCAATTTCTACTTTCTAGTGTTTGGATAGAGTCAGTTATTCCCTCCATACGAAAGATCGAGTTTGGACTTATCTGTTGGCGAAGGGATAGAGTTTTCAAACACTTTTTTGCGCATGGTGGGATAGAATTAGATACCCCTTAGGAATATGTGGTTTAAACTGTGTTCGATGAGTCTGGAATCCTTTATGTTAGGGTTGTTTTAGCAGTCCCTATTACAGGCTGGATTAGGTCGATGGGCCTGAAAATAGCCCAGCTTATCTCATCAGGCCTGTATCTGCTAAAATTACCATTTTACCCCCTAAGAGCTTTAAGATTTATGCCCGATGAGAATGTACCCGATTTTGTTCTTATGTTCACCCATATCACCAGCCCCCCACTTCCGAATGCTAAGTTTCACAGCCTTTAAGGAGTACTTCGCCCGTTTTTAATGATTTACAGAACTTGTCGTAATCTTCGAGGACGTTTAAATCTTGCTCGGGGTGTAACGAAGTTATTCCAATTTTTTTAAATATCCATAATTATTTTAAAAAATTTCTAGATTTTTTGTTACTGTTTCTGAATTTTGGGAATTTTCTGGAATTTTCCCAATTTCTAATCATTTTTCGGAATTTTAATTAATTAGTCCAAATTTTATTTAAACTTATGGAAATTAAAATTAATTTTTAATATAATTTTCAAAATTTTAAATTATTTTTCTCAAATTTATAATTAATAAAAAAGAATTTAAATAATAAATAATACCGGAATTAATCTGGATCTTTGATCGAGGAGAGCGTGGATTTTGAGGAGTTCTAGCGGTTTTGGACTCGTGAAGCAACCGCTCTCCTCGGACGACAGATTGAGCCGAGGAAAGCGTGGGACCCATGTGGGGCCCTGTTGTATGTAAGACAGCGGTGCCACTATGGGGCCCGCTTGCCACGTCGTCCTTCCTCTCATCTTCCTCTCTCTTCATTTCCATGTGCGCAACACGTATCGAATTTGGGTGCACTGTTTGGCATGATCAGGATGGCAGATCAAGGAGGGCACACTTTTTAAAGTGATCAGACGGTGGGAATTGCCAAAGGAAGTGCACTCCTTGGACGACAATTCCAACCGAGGAGCGCATGGGTGCCAGGTTGGCACCGTGTGTCAGAGGGGGAGAGAGCGAGGTGGGCCCCACTACTGTTTGAGTAGGGTACAGGCCCATGTGGGCGATATCAAGCATGGCAACCGGTGGTAGGCCGCTCTATGCATGTGGTGCATGCAGCGGCCCCCACATGGCAAAGAGGGGAAGGCGCCAGTTGGGCCCGCTTGCATGTGGCCCTCGCAGTTTGCGCCACATGGCGGGGAGAGAGGGGTGGCAAAAGATGTAGCGCGTGGGGCCTGCAGCTACTGTAGTGCGTTATGTTTCACACGCTATACGCGTTCTAACTATGCAAACGCCTATTTATACGCAAGAACGTGTATTTTTATGCGGTAACGGGTATTTTTACGTATTTTCATGCTGTTTCGACCAATTTGCTGCCCCTTTAAATTCACCTCATCTTGGCTCATTTTTCACACTTCACTATTCACTTCTCACCTCCAAATCAACTCTTCTCCTCCAAATTTTGGTGCAAGCAGCGCTTTCTGTCGATATCCAACAAACAGGGTTCACCTAATTTATATTTCATTTTAGAAAGCCATGCATAGGATGTCTCTTTTTCTTCTTCTTCTACTACTGCTACTAGTGGGGGGGGGGGGGGTGTCTAACAAAATAACCAGTCCCTCCACCATAGTAGAAGAAATCAACCAAACTAGAGTTGATAAGGTTTGTTCTCTCTCCTGGTTCCATCCTCCCCTCATTTCCATCTTAGTTCGACAGTACCATGAAGAAGTAGCTGAGGTAGCACAGTACGGGGTCACATACGATGACCCCGACATTACCTCATTTTTTAGGCTAACAATGTCAAAACAATTGTGACGAAGGAAGAGATAGGGGAGATCACAGTCTGTTTAACTATTTTTTCCCAGTCATGGAGTTAGGACATTCTCTATGATGTCGGGGAATATTGTTTTGTTCCTTTTGACGCATTCTACGCCAGATTGCATCTTCCCATGCACCTCTGCTTTGCAGCGGTTCTCATTTGGTATGGGCTTAGTTCGATCCAGTTTGTAACCAACTTTTGGAGAAATCTCACTTTGTTTTGTGGTGCCCGGAGATCGGCATCAATCCTAACCTAAGGTTGTGGAGGAAGCATTTTAAGCTCCATAAGCAGCGGTTATGAGACAATTGGAACTACGTCTCTTCCCGCCCCATAAGGGGTGTGACCACCACTCCTGATTCTATCAAGCACTAGAAGTGCAAGTATTTCATTATCAAGAGTTCTGTGTCTTGGGGATTCCCTACTAGGTGGGGGAGTCGTGTACCAAGGAAGTTGACAGTAGATGTAACACCACGAATTCCCAATACCGGGAATTCGAGACACAAGCCAGAATCTTTTCTTCAAATGAGTCCAAACACAGTAAAATCATAGAAAATTTTAAAAAAAATTTATATTGCCACCACAATTATTACAAGTACAAATTGTTCATCATAGAATTACATCATGAATTACAATGATAAAATTTATTATACAAAAATTTCCAATCTCCACTTGGACGTTCCATGCAGCTCGAGTCTCCTGCTTCCACGATCCAGTAGTCTTGCAACTAAACAGATTGTGGGCACACCATTTGAATGCAGCTGACGCAATGTTGATAAAACCAGCGACTCTCCATAACTCAACAACCAATATTTGATGCAAAAGAAAAATGTGCAGATAAATCACAAAAGTTAGTGTATGCCATGCCCTAGAGTCTAATGCACAATTCCAATGCACCCAATGCACTTACTCTAATGTAATTCATTTAAAAACATATGCATCTCATACTACATACTTTCCCAAACACAACTTCAATGGAAACATATGCATCCCATACTACCTACTTCCGAAAGAGTTCGTAGTCTCCAAATCACAGGGTTCGATCCCTCGCTATGCATCCTACTCTTGTACTCTTCCTCGTTCCTGACATTCATCTAGTGACTGATGAGGTTACAGCTGTTCGGTCCAATTCTGCTTTTGTAATCAGTAGCGGTGTCGCCTGTTTTCCACTATGCCCGGTCCCCGCAGTCCCAGTGCTCCGGACCTCACCCAAAATTTATCACGAGCATAAAGTTGTCCCCGCGGTAACCCCCTCTCACCGAGATGCATATAGTCTTACTCCTATATTGCAGTCTTCCTCTAGCACCCTGCCCGTACTAAACAACGTAGAACTTTACGGATTCGTAGGATCCATTTCCTACTTCCGACAGGAGCACCTCCCGTTCTTATCACTAGACCCCAAGAATTAACAGACGAGATCACGCAACCCGTGCTCCCAACCAGTGGGAAGGCACTGCACGTGTCCCCTTGATGGGCAAGTACATCCACCCGACTAATGCCTGTCCTATCAAATAAATGACATGCTTGGTCATAGGTTACTACAATAAACCTACCGACCCTAACTTAGGACCAACACACTGGTCTTAGTTAAAACGCTAATTATCTTTTACAAGTGAAATGATTAGTCAATACCAGTCGCTTACTTGCAAGTGAATCAACCTAGTCCTTTTCCAATTCTCAGTGCCCAATGGAAACCATCCCGACCTCCAACCAGGCTCAATAGTTGGCCCAAATTGACCCAACCTTGACCCAGCAACAATGACGTCTCGACCTTCGTCGATCGCTGTTCGCCCTCTTGCTTAGAAATTGACCCTGTCTTGGCCCGTGATCCATTCCTCCTCAGATAGCAATCCCATCAGCGCATGAAAACTTTCTCATCCACAACAACTCGAGGAGACAAGGGCAATAATTATCAAGGGTCAAATGGATTTGATAGTCTTAGGGTGATAACCATTACCCTAATCAACCAACAAGCTAATGTATAGCCAAACACTTCAATTAATAGAAACTAACAAGTCCAACTTAAAATATGATCAAACATGATTTAAAAGTTTTGATAGACATCATTCTATGTCCATTCTATGGCCCTAGTATGATGAAAACATACATTCAACCGAAAAAGTTAGCTTAACTATTCAACCTGCTGCTAGTGCAGCTTGGGAAAATCATCATAAATAACATACACAATGAAATTTAAAGTTCTTAGATTCTTTAGAAAGATCATCAAGTCTAGTTTAACTTCTTAGTTTGATACTTCCTCAAAATAGTTCATTTTAGAGAAAAAAAAGTAGCATATAAAACTTCCAGAATCTGATAGAAGTATCAACCAGTTGCACAACAAAACTCATTTAGAAAAACAAATGATCTAAAAAATGTATAAAATTTCTTAGGAATGTTCTAGACACATAGAATCATCATATATCCAAAATTTAGCCAAGTATCCCAAGTATACAAGAAGATAAGATATTTTGAATTGGATGTAAAATTTCAGACAGTAACGACACTGTTTCTCAACAACAACAACAAGTTGTATTTCTTTTTAGATAAAAGTTCTGATTAAAAAATTATGAAACTTTGTGAAAATGTTCCAAACCAAGTTTGGATACTACTGTAAAATTTTCAAGTTCAAATACTATTTTATCATGGAGTTATTTTTTCCAGGGTAACTATTACTCATAATGAAAATAGAGCTCCAACAATTCATCCCACTATATAAAATGTTTTTGTTAAATATCAATTCATCTCCCAAAAATTACCAAAATTGTTGCAATTTCTGTAGACACATATAATAAACATGAATAAAATTTTCAGCTTAAAAATCCTTATATTTTGGGGAGAATGAATTTCCAAAGTAAACACAAAATTCTTGAAACAAAACCTAAAGATAGTTCAATATTTTCCTTACCCAATATGGGTGTAGCATTTTCTAAAAATTTGAAACGTCATCCAAAAATTATAAAATTTTGGGGAATTGATATATACATGTAAGAGAACCTACAGTAAAAATCTTAACTCTAAATTCATGAAAATATTGGATATATGATTTTTTTAAGTTAAGCATGTTAAATTCACCCAGAGCAGAAAACTTAACCCACACCAGCAACATGTTCGAATTTATTATAATATTAAATCATATCCAAAACTTACGAAATTTGGTGAAGTTATTAGGGACATAATCAAGATGCTACCATAAAATTATCAAGTCTAAATTCAATCATGGCTCAAAGTTATGAATTTTCTAATCATCTCATGTTAATTCTTCACAAGATTCAACAATTTTCTATTAACTAACATTCTTAGCTCAAGCACTTGAGTTGGAACAAACAAAATTTAATTCATGCCATGAAGCAATCTCAAATTAGCAACTTTTCCATCATACATACAAAAAGAAAAAAAAAACATTTTCACAAGCATAGAGTTTTGAATGACAACCACAATTGAAGCTTTTGTTGATGATCTATTCTCCTCTTTTTCCTTGTTTGGACTCCTCCTCCTAGCTCCTAGCCTCCTTCTCCATGTATTATTGCTCTCCAATTTCAAGCCAAGCTTGATGAGAAGAAATTGAAGTTGAAGAAATGCTAGGAAATTAGAAAAAATGGAGTTTTGAAAGGAGTTTTAGGGTATGAAGAGAAGAAGAATGAGATGGAAAAAAGGCATTTGGGGTTTAAATAAAGAGAAGGGGTGATATGGAGGCTGGTCAAGTATTTTGGAGGGGGGGGGGGAGCACACCCAAAACAAGCCCATAGATCTAGTTAGGTGATTTAGGGATAATTAGTGGTTTTAGGGTTTTATTTGTGTGGATAATCATACATATATACATACACACATACACATCTCAAAATAATGCATATACAATACATTTATACACATCAAGACAAGCATACCCAAACTCAAAATAAAATGTTTGTATGTATATATAATAAATAGTTTATTATTACAAAAACATTATACGTTCTGTCTCGATTATAGTCAAGCAAACGTACAATCTAATTGAGAAATTATTCCAACTCCTATTCAACAATTGTACCATTGTCGGGTTCAAAACATATTAAACAATATGTCTCGATATTTACTCAATTAAAATTGAGAAGAATCCATTAATACGTGCGACTCTGAATTGTGTACGGACTAATGTACAAAATAGTTATAAACTATTTTGCGGGATCTTACATTAATCCCTCCTTAGAATAGTTCCATCATCGGAACTACACTAGTGAAGAGGAACAAACACTCAAATCATCAATAGTTCAGTTATGAACACATTCTTCAACAGTCTTCAGATTCCCAATTGATTCCCTCAGCAAGCTGGTCCTTTCAAGATGCTCGTTGCCAGCCAGCGTGCCTCCTAGCGCTCAACGTGACTCCCTTTGTCGCCTCATCCGCCTTCACGAGGTGCTAATGTTAGCTCCCATTCCCAACGCTTCTCGTAGATTCTTGCGATATCATGAAGTAATCTTGCACTCCTGCCGAAGGTTCTTTATACTTGTGCTCCTGAAGCTTCAGATCCTTGAAATATATTTGCACCTGTTCATTGCTGAATGGTAACTTTTTGCCAGAGAATGCACCGGTTGGTTCACTTCCTCCCAATCGAGTCATCATTCTTTGGACTTCTAAGCAGCCTTGCGATGAAATCCTCGTTGATACAAGACAATCTTCTTCTTCCATCCTAAGTAGATGACAACCGAGGATGTCCTCTAGTCTCCGGTCTTGAACTTCAGATACCTGCGATACTCAAGCACAAGGTTAGCAATGTCCTGCTTGTACGTGCTTGCCAGTAATGCTGCATCACACCGCGATATACTTCTACAGGTTGGTGGCCACTCCCTCCTTAGAAAGGGAACAAGGCTAAATAATGTAGCTCCAGAATTCCTTGTTGCATACTTATGCCAACTCCTCGAGATCCTTGGTGATATTCCTTCGTTTCCATTCTGACAGTAGCCGTAACGGTCCTCCAGGCTTCTGGTCTTAATTTTCTAGTGCCTGCAATATCAACATCTAACCATAAAGTTAGTAATGTTCAGCTTCTTTAATGCCCACTAGTGATGCTGTTTCACGTCTCGGTACTTCTTCTTTGGGTCGGTGGCCACTCCTTCCTTAGAAAAAGGACGAAGCCAGGAAATGCTGCTCCAGTCTTCTTGTAGCTTTTTCGATGCTCTTGCTAAATACTTGGGGTGATTCTCCTCCATCTTTGATACTTCTTCCTCCTTGATGCAGACTGGTATTTGCCTAACAGCAAGTTGACCTTAGAGAACATTGCTGCTCTTGAAGCTGATTGAACAAGTCATCTATGGATACCTGCCTTGAAGCATAACCTGGTTCCCTCAGGTTGCTTGATGCGCAACCCCACAGATCCATTCTTCATTCATACGAGCAAAAATGATGCTTCTCAAGGCAAAGCATTAAGCCTAATGAATCTCCTAGTAATAACTCTTTACTCTGCTCGGCACTTGGATGACTCGGTCATCAGGACAAGATCTAGAACATTAATTCCTGAATTTTCTGCCAGCAGCTTCAGCTTGTGGGGGAGCACCTCGAATTTCCAATATAATATCTCAGAAATATGTGACACAATTTCCAGCATCAACATCAGTATAATATTAAACATAGCCAAAACACAGATAATTTTTCAACTTTTATTACATCAATTCTTTACAAAGCACAGCGAAAAGTTTAAACACCTTGAATTTCAATTCTTTTCTTTTACAACACATTATTTTACAATTTACATAAGCCACATTATCATTCTACCACATGCATCCAAATCCCAAGTTATAGGTACCTACCTGTAAAACATGAGGCTAGAGATAACCCTAACTCCTAAAACTACAGGGATCAGCCATAACGGTGTGAGTGACATTAAAAGAAATACAACATGAATAAAATATAAGGAATAAAATCATGATCATCACATACCAATAGTAATAATGAATGGAAGATGAAAAACAATAAATAAAACATGAAAACATCAAGTGAAACTAAGCTAAGTGTCAAGTGTAAGAAAACTGAAAATAAACATGCATAAAACCAAGTCAAGAAAACACAAATGCAATATGATGACTCTCTAGCATACTTGTCGGATGCTATGCATTCCACACTACATAGGTCCGGTGCAAGCCCTTATCGTTCTCCACTTTATAGAGTTAGATCCCTCGCTATACAACTAATCCTACTACGGTGATAAAAACAAGATCCAAAATACTCCGCGAATAGGTATCACAACCATCGACGCGCAAGCATCATGTAAGAATAGCTCTGACCCCCAGGAAGAAAACACCTCCCTGACGTGTACCCCATGAATAGGTTTGCGAGACCCTCGACATGCAGATACACTAGTACATCCCGTGAATAGGCTCGTCGATCCTCGACATGCGAATGCACATGTATGCTCCGCGAATAGGTCTTCAGACCCTTGACACGCGAACATACCAAATGTCCTCTCGAGACAGAAAAACACACAGTCCTGGAACGCATCCGTTGGACTAGACCCTAAGAGCATATACTTACATTTCCCAAGTTTTGTCACATCTCTATTAGTGCCTGTCCTTAGGTTGATTATTATTAAAATACAAATTCCCCCTCTCTAGAGTTAGTGTATCATGCCGGACTTAATTCGACAACAACAACCCCAATACCCAACTGGTCAAAATTCACAAATCTCAACTGCCGGTTCACAGGACTCCCACCTAACTCCTAGAGACTCACAAATCGAATATCAACACCAAAACTTTCAATAAAACTCTTTATTTCATCATCAAACGTTTATATCAAGAAAACTTCTTTAATAAACAAAAATCCAAACTCATTCAGTTTTCTCACAAATTCCAGAATTGAAATAAAATATTAAATCTATTAAATAACTAAAAATCATACTTTGGAGTCGTAGAATACCATAAAACATCAATTACTTCGAAAACCATATACATTACGCTTTATAAAGTCATAGAAATACAATTTAAATTCTATTATAATCAAGATGTAATTCTTTGTAAAATACTGTAATTGTTGGCAAAAACATCATCTAAAATAGTAGATCAATAATCCATAATATCAAAGAAATAATCGTTCAAGGAAATGAAGAGACTCAAGAAACAACCAGCAAAATGACTGACGGTCGACTGTCAAAACCCGTTCAAAACTCGACGGTCGACTGTCAAGTAAAAATTCCAAAAATAAAGAATTGACAGTCGACTGTCATTTTTAGTATAAAATGTGAAGTGGTCGACTGTCATATACGAAAATTGACAGCTTTGAATTTTGTGAACCTTTTTACTGATACTTCTATAAATCTTCATAAAATCATAAATTTGCAAAACAAAATTCATGAGATGATCAAATACAACTTGTATAACATATAGGAGTTTATAAAACTAATCAAAATCACATCAAGATCACAAAATAGCAATTTTCGACAAAATTTTCAAAACAGTGCTTATATATATATAATGGTGTATATATGTTTGTTGCATCAGTTAAAACATCAAGAAAATATCGTATATAGGTAGTATATTGTTCAAAACCATCTCAGTATCCAAACGACTCAAATTCAATTCGAAAACATCACAAAAACATCAAAATTCAATTTCAGCAATTCTTCAAAACAACAACATAGGGATTTGTGTGTATATGTGTATATATGTCTATATATATATTTTTTTAAACATCAAGAATTTGTGTATAGGAATAGTGTAAGGTTTAATTTAATCTCAGTGTCAAAACAATCAAGATCCAATTGAAAACTTCACAAAATCACAAAAAATACAATTTCGGCGGAAAGCATCAGATCCAAAAGTTAACCCCCCCCTTTCAACACATTAAGACTTGATCCCTTTGATCCAAAATTCCTTCCAAAACTTGATTAAACACAAACCCCACTGATTACATCAATTTACTCATGAATATATGCACTTACAACATGTATACAATCAAGTTATACCTCATCAAAATACCAAAACAGTACATATATATACACACATAGTAAAGCATAGCTCTTTGTTCACTTTTTGCAATAATCATCATACAACTCAATATATATGTAATCAAATCAGCAATAATATGAAAGAAAGCAACATACTCATGATTTTTATTATGTTCTTAACAATCTCAAGTCATCTATATGTAATTTCAATCATCAACAGCATAGGTTTCATGAAAAGATTCAATTTTTATTTATCTATCCATCAAAATTCATTATATCATCATACAAACACCTAACATAATTTTTAATAGACAAATCATCACATACAACATGCATACAACAGCAAGAAACTAAACATATGTCACCGACCTTACTGAAGAATCAATCGAAGTAATAAAAAGAATAATAAAAGTCCTTCCTTTTGCAAGAAAACCAAGATCCTCGGTTCGAAACTCCAAGAATTCAGTAATAAAGAAAACCCTATCTGTAGTATAGCAAGAGACGGCTGCACCACCCCTTATATTAGGCCGATAGTAGGTAATTAGGGTTTTTTGAATAGATTTGCAAAATATACCTTTTGAATATATCTTTACATATATAAATCATTATACTTGAAAATAGATAAAACAATTAGATTTAAATTTAAAAAGGAAAATATCCACCATAATACTGGCCAGAACAGAGTTCAAGTCCAGAAAACGAAATTTGTACTTTTTGCCTCTAAATGACAATTTTGCAAAAAGACCCTTCTTTAAGAAATTTGCGAAATAAACCAAATATATTAAAAAAAGTAAACTCTTTAACTCTGAGTTGGATAGGCATCATGCTCAGCCCAAAAATATGAAAATCTGGAGTTTTTACTCTAAGTTGTAATTTTGCATAAAAACCCATCTTTTTGTAATATTTGCAAATATGCCAAATAAATATCAGAAAAATCCAGAAATTTCACAAATAATACCTACTAATAAATAATAGGTTTCCACCAAAATAATTTCTGACTTTGAACTTCCAAAGAAAATATTTGCACGTGTTTTGCATGTGTAAAAAGATAAATTTCCATAAAAATATTTATTAAATCATCAAAAATCATTTTAATTCATTTATTAATCTCAAAAACATTATTTAAAAATCTAGGGTGTTACATGCGGTATCTGATCCTATTGACATCCATGAATGCACCCTTCATCTGTATACCTCGGAGAATTCCCGTCTCGATATTGACGTCTCCGTCGTCGGCTCTACTGCCTTCTTCCTCAACTCTCGTGTTGTGACTTTGCCTCCATTGATGCTCTACTACAGGCTTTCCACCTTGTCATTAGGCTGCAGTTTTGCTTCCTCGATATCCGAATGCACCAAAATCGTTAGTGGAAAGAAAAATTACACTAGGGTTAGTTCCGACATAGGAAAAATCATAAACATAAGTTGCAAAAATGCATCTATATGATTTACGATCATCCTGCTATGCAAATAAACCCGACTTTAACTGGGGCATCAAAGTCTAATTTTTGGCTGTGTTAGACTGTAATTTGAAGTCAGCTATGATACCACATCGTAAAGCCCCGAATTCCCAATACTGGGAACTCGAGACACAAGTCAGAATCTTTCCTTCAAATGAGTCCAAACAAAGTAAAATTACAGGAAATTAACAAAAACTTTATATTGCCACCACAGTTATTACAAGTACAAATTGTTCATCATAGAATTACATCATGAATTCACAATGATAAAATTTATTGTACAAAAATTTCCAATCTCCACTTGGACGTTCCACGCAACTCGAGTCTCCTGCTTCCACGATCCAGTAGTCCTGCAACTAAATAGACTGTGGGCACGTCAGTTGAATGCAACTGATGCAATGCTGATAAAATCAGCGACTCTCCAAAACTCAATAACCAATATTTGATGCAAAGGAAAAATGTACAGATAAATCACAAGTGATAGTGTATGCCATACCCTAGAGTCTGATGCACAATTTCAATGCACCCAATGCACTTACTCTAATAAAATTCATTTGGAAACGTATGCATCTCATACTACATACTTCCCCAAACACAACATCACTAGAAACATATGCATCCCATACTTTATACTTTCCAAAGAGTTTGTAGTCCCTCACTATGCATCCTACTCTTGTACTCTTTCTCGCTCCTGAGATTCATCTAGTGACTGATGAGGTTGCAGTTGTTCGGTCCTAATCAACTTCTGCAGTCAGTAATGGTGTCCCCAGTTTTCCACTATGCTCGGTACCCGCAGTCCCACTGCTCCGGACCTCACCCAAAAGTTTCCACGAGCATAAAGGTGGCCTCAGGGTAATTCCCGCTCACTGAGGCGCATAGAGTTTTACTCACACATTGGAGTCTTACTCTAGCTCCATGCCCATACTAAACAACATAGAACTTAACGGATTCGTAGGGTCCATTCCCTACTTTCGACAGGAGCACCTCCCGTTTTTATCACTAGACCCCAAGAGTTAACATATGAGACCATGCAACCCGTGCTCCCAACCAGTGGGAAAGCACCGGCACGTGTCCCCCTGACAAGCACGTACAACCACCCGACTAGTTCCTATCTTATCAAATAAATGACATGCTTGGTCATAGGTTACTACAATAAACCTACCGACCCTAACTTAGGAACAACACATTGGTCTTAGTTAAAGCGACTAATTATCTTTCACTAGTGAAATGATTAGTCAATACTAGTTGGTTACTTGCAAGTGAATCAACCTAGTCCTTTTCCAATTCACAGTGCCCATTGAAAACCATTCTGGCCTCCAATCCAGACTCAAGAGTTGGCCTAACTTGGCCTAAACTTGACCCAGCGACAATGAGACTCGACCTTCGTCGATCGCCGTTCGCCCCTTGCTTGGAAATGGACCATGTCTTCGGCCCGCGATCAATCCCTCCTCGGATAGAGATCCCATCGGAGCACAAAAATTGTCCCATCCACAACAACTCGAGGTGACAAGGGCACTAATTATCAAGTGTCAAATGGGTTGATAGCCCTAGGATGATAACCATTACCCTAGATAATCTACAAGCTAATGTATAGCCAATCACACTTCAATTAATAGAACTAACAAATCCAACTTAAAATATGATCAAACATGATTTAAAAGTTTAGATAAACATCATTCTAAGTCCATTCTAAGGCCCTAGTATGATGAAAACATACATTCAACTGAAACAGTGAGGTTAACTATTCAACCTTCAGCTGGTGCAACTTGAGAAAATCATCATAAATAACATAGACAATGAAATTTTAAGTTCTTAGATTCTTTAGAGAGAACGTCAAGTCTAATTTAACTTCTCAGTTGGAAACTTCCTCAAAATAGTTCATTTTAGAGAACAAAAATAGCCAAAACTGAGGAAGCATGCAAAACTTTCAGAATCTGATAGAAGTATCAACCAGTTGCACAATAAAACTCATTTAAAATAACAAATGATCGAAAAAAAGTATAAAATTTGTTAGGAATGTCCTAAACACACAGAATCATCATATATCCAAAATTTAGCCAAGTATCCCAAGCATACAAGAAGATATGATATTTTGAATTAGATGTAAAATTTTAGACAACAACAACATTGTTTCTCAACAACAGCAGCAAGTTGTATTTCCTTTTAGATAACAATTCTTATTATAAAATTATGAAACTTTGTGTAAATGTTCCAAACTAAGTTAGGATACTACTGTAAAACTTTTAGGTTCAAATTCTCTTTTATCATGGAATTATGCTTTCCACGGTAACTAGTACTCATAATGAAAATACAGCTACAACAATTGCATCCCTATATAGAACATGATTTTTGTTAAATATTAATTCATCTCCAAAAAATTACCAAAATTCGGGGGATTTCTTTAGACACATATAAGAAATGCATAAAAATTTCAGCTTAAAACTCCCTATATTTTGGGATGAATGCAATTCCAAAGTAAACATAAAATTCTTGAAACAGAACCTAAACACAGTTCAATATTTCTTTTACCCAGTATGGGTGTAGCACTTTCTAAAAATATAAAACTTCATACAAAAATTATAACATTTTAGGGAATTGATGTAGACATGTAAGATATCCTACAGTAAAAATCTCAACTCTAAATTCATGATAAAAATGGATATATGATTTTTTGTAAGGTAAGCATGTTAAATTCACCCAGAGAAGAAAACTTAACTCACACCAGTAACATTTTTGAACTTATTAAAATATCAAATCATATCCAAAACTTATGAAATTTAGTGAGTTCAATCAAGATGCTATCATAAAAATTTTAATTCTAAATTCCATCATGGCTCAAAGTTATGAATTTTCTAATCATCTCATGTTAATTCTTCATTTTCCTATCAACTCATCTTACGGACTTCTCATCTTAATGGCATGAATAAAATTTTGTATGTTCCAACTCAAGTGCTTGGGCTAAGAATGTTAGTTGATAGAAAAATGTTGAATCTCACCATTGGTTAATTAGTGGTTTTAGGGTTGGTTTTATTTGTGTGGATAATTATACATATATTCATACACACGTACACATCTCAAAACAATGCATACACAGTACATTTATACACATCAAGACAAGCATACCCATAGTCAAAATAAAATATTTGTATGTATATATAATAAATAGTTTATTATTACAAAAACACTATACGTTATGTCTCGAATATTGTTGAGACAAACGTACATTCTAATTGAGAAATTATTCCAACTTTGGTTCAACAATTGTACCATTTTCAGGTTCAAAATATATTAAATAATATATTTCAATATTTACCCAATTAAAATTAAGAAGAATCCATTAATACGTGCGACTCTGAATTGTCCACAGAATAATGTACAAAATAGTTATATACTATTTTACAGAATCTTACAGTAGAGATGGAACTAACAAAAGACGAGGAGAAGATTAGCGATGCTCTTCTTGTTGGATGGGAGATAAGGTGGAAGGATATTACGGTGGAAGTTCTTCACTCAGGAGGGATGAGTCCGATGAACCCTAGTATGGCTTTCTAATCCTTGCAGTTCTTTTCTGCATTTTAATTTTAGCACTTTCAGCTTCTTGTCATTTCTTTTATGATATGCCCTTGTTCTAATAATTCTTCATGTTTTCTCTTTACAGATGCGATTGGTATGGACTTCTGGGCTATCCTTGCTACTCGGGTACAACAAGGGCCCAGATGATAAGAAGAGGAATGGGATGTTGAGCCATCTTGGGATTTCGAAGGTCGCTAGGGGCTCTACTACTTCTACTTCGATAGGGAAAGAATGTCAGTCAGCAGGGATGAGCCCTACCCAAGGGAGCTCGTACTTGGATGCTGTCTTGGCCCTTCAACTGGCTCCTCTTACCCTTTCGACTGATGAGGTATCTGCCAAGGAAGAAAAAAAAGTATTCAGTCTGGACTGGGGAGTGAAGCGGTATAATGCCATCCTAGGGGGCTCGGTGAAGTGCCTCGATGTGGTGCAGAATCTTCCTCCTCCTCGGGATTAGAAGGTTTTAGCAAAGGAGACGATCAACGGTTCCATCATGGAGCTTTCCCGAGGTGCGGTTTCTGTAAGTTGTTATACTCTTACTTTCATTTAAAATTCATTATTTAAAATTCAAAATTTTCTCTGTCTTTCTTTTTCCTTTTTTCATATGGCTTATCAGACTGGGAACTTGATCAAGCTCACTTGTGCCGAGGAGAAGGCTTGGAGGGATCAGGCAATCAGGGTCGAGAGGTAAAAAAAAAGGCCATTCTAGAGTTAGAGGCGGTTAAGGGTAAGAAGGTTTCCTTCCTTGTTGTCTTTGAGGATGAGCAAAAGAGGTTGAAGGAGGAGGTCGCGAAGGATCTGGAAGTGGTGGTAGTAGTCGCGATAGTTGAGACGGAGGCGAAGGCACTAGCCCATCTCAACGAGGTGATGGATATGTCGTATGCTAAGGACATTGCAGATGTGGTAGAGTGAGTTCTCGGCTTTGATGGGAAGGGGTAACGCCTGGAGCTTCTTCCCGGAATGGAGCCGGTAGTAGAAGCAGTCGACGGAGACGAGACAGGACGACTCGCCTGGTGAAGGGGAGAAGGACAGAGCAGCCGAAGTCCCCACCCCTTTGGCTTTGTTGGATAAGGATCCATGAACTTGTATACTTTTAGAGCTTTCCCCCATAGCATTTACTTTTATGTATTTTCCTTTGCATTTTCTTTGATGCATTTTGTAATAGCCTAATAGCAGACTGGTCACCACTTGTTGTATCTTTGTATTTGAATGCATGAAAAAGTTTGAAAACTTTTTGTGTTGAAGTGTCATAATTGCTTACTTCGCTTTTTCTGGAGCTTTGTATGCCTTCCTTTGTATTTTTTGGCAATTCGACACATTCTGGGGAGGATTCGAATGACTATTTTGAGCTCCTAGCCTACGTGTTCGCGTGCTTGCTACGTTGCTGCGATGTAACACATATTTTCGGTGTTGTAAAGATCGATTGGGACATGTGACTTGTCATTTTAATTGTTGCTTCGAATCATGTAACACAAGTCTTATTTAGGACTGGACTGAAAATTCAACCATCCTCAGGGTCAGAATTGAATTGTTGGTTCGAACTCCGAATCTGCATGCTCGCATGCTTCTGGCATTGCTACTGTGTAACGCATATTCACGGTGCTGAAGAGCTCTGATTGGGACATGTGACCTATTGTTTCGACGAGGACTCAATTGTCTAGAAATCTTATTTAGGACTGGGGTTGAAACTAGTTCGGAATACCTCTGTCTTCGGGGAGCTTAAAAAGATGAGCTATGCCATTATGGGGTTATTGAATGTTTTAACAAGTTGCTGGAGTGGTTTGATCAGTCATTTCAAGCCCCGACCTTGCATGTTTGCAAATTGTGGGGCAACTCTGAGCTGTGATTGTGAACCCCAAACTTGTTTTTTGAGAGTTTTCAACTAGTTGTAAGAGAAATTCCGAATGGTTAGCTACTTTGTGCCTGCTTGTTTGCAAACGACTAAAGCAGCGGCAAACCAAGTGTTGGACTCTGGACTTGTTGTTAGAGAGTTTCAACTAGTTGCAGGAGAAATTTCGAATGGTGAGATACTCTGCACTTGATTGTTTGCTAGGTGACTAAAGCAGCGTTGAACCAAGTGTGGGAGCAGCCCTTGGAGAGAAGCTGGATTCTGAACTAGCTATTTAGTTGAGTCGTAGTTGTGACTTAGATAGACATGTATGAGCCCAGTGCATTGATTTTATATGAAAAATGAACTAATTTTTATTAAAAGAAAAACTAAGCGGCTGCTTTAATAGTGCAGGCCTTTATTACATGCTTTGGCCATATCAGATGTGTCGGCCTTTTTGAAAATAGAAAAACTAGCTCAACTAGAGGGTGTTAAGCACCCTCGTGGGACTTCATCAAGTGCTATGGGGGAAAGCTCTAAAAGGCTACAAGTCCTCGGTGATACTATTAGATTGTCACTGTTAGACTGAGACTGTTATACTGGGACTGTTACACTGATACACTAAACATACTGCTACTGATTCACTGATATACTGCTATCCTGATTCACTGATATACTTTTATCCTGATTCACTGATATACTGAGCTTACTGTTACTAGAGACTGTTAGTTGCCATATGATACTGCCTTAGACATAAAACAACTGTACTGTTAGGTTACTGTGCTAGTTGACTGCCCTGTTATTAGTTAGTTTTTCCCCATGTGCTTGTATCCTACATTATTTGTGACCCGCGACTTGCAATTGACGGGTACTTGTTTTTCTCTTTTCCCTCTTTCCTGCATTCGTCGAATTGCAGATTTTGGAGAACAAGTTCCAGATGGTATCGGAGACATGACATATTAATGCTGGACCTTGTTATTATTATTTCTTGTTTCTTGCTTTGAACAATAATGTATTCATGTATTTGGATTTATTCTTTTATTTGGGCAATGTGATCCAGGATTAGTTGTGTATTTCAGATCATGACTATTTGAGATTAATATATTTCATTTCAAGTATTCTTGTTGATATTTGGTTCATATGTGCATGTGGTTGACTTTTCTGGCTTCGACTCTGATTATATTGTGATATGTTGTAAAGATTCTGAAACAACTTAAGGATGATGAAAATCATTCGCTGGGCTTTTGTTACGTACTCGCATTCTGTATTTTTAGGAAGCGGGGCGTGACAGGGTTTTTAGTGGTATCCGAGCATTAGGTTTGGCTAATGTATTAGTTGCCTAATATATTAGACAATCTTGGCTCAAACTGGGATATGCACAACACTTCACCAACCATGCATGCATAAATGGAACATAATACCAACTCAGATTCTGGATGCTAATTGTTTTGGTTTCATGCAGACTATGGCTCGCAAAGGTTCTACTTCCCAACCGCCGGTTAATCCGATTAAGGCTGTCACTGCTGTGCTTGAGCGGTTGATTAATCAGCAGCAAAACCACAGTGATCAGGTGATGGCTGCCCTTGAAGCTGCCCGGATTTCGCCTCCTGTTGCGCCTGTGCAGGCAACTCTTCCGCCTCGCCCAGGAATAGTTACAGACTTTATGAGGCTGCATCCTGATCATTTTTCCGACACTGAGATGCCTTTGGAGGCTGAACAGTGGTTGATCCGGACTGAGCGTTTGTTGTTGGCGGCTCGTGTTGCTGAGGCTGATCAGGTGGACGTTGTTTCCATCCAGCTGGAAGATTTGGCACATATTTGGTGGATGGCTGAGTCTGAGCATCTTGAGAGGCCTATTGCTTGGGCTAATTTTACCCGGGGATTCTTGGAGAAGTTCTTCCCCAGTAGTACTCGAGTTGAGATGGAACAGCAATTCCTGGCCCTAAAACATGTTAAGTCATTGTTCTATTTTGGATTTGTTACAATATTGCATGACCAATTATGATTGTTTTAACATGGACTTTCTGGCAACAGGGTTCCAGGACAATGGATGAGTACGCTGTTGAGTTTACTAGGCTTAGCCGCTTCGCTGCCTGTTCTTGTGGCAACCGAAAAGGATAGGGCTCGTAGATTCACAAATGGGCTTGAGCAGGATATCAAGAGGCATCTAGTCTCTCTTCATCTGCGTACTTATGCTGAGGCCCTTGAAGCGGCTCGATCTCAGGAGCAGGCTCGTGGTAGTTTGGTTCCCTCTCCGCGGACTGTTCCGCCTTCGGCTGCTAGGTCTTCTGGTGGTCCTGCATGGAGGCCTGTCCCAACCCATCCGGTCAGGGCAGCTCCGTATCCTTCTGCTGGGTTCCCGAATGGTGATTTTTGCGACTTCTGTCAGATGTCTAAGCATGAGCGTAAGAATTGCTGGCGCATCAACCGCTGGTGCCTTAGGTGTGGCACCGCTGATCATTCTGTACGCGAATGTCCCCAGCCATTTCAGCGGGTGGCTTTTTCCGCCAAGGGTCCTATTCAGTAAGCAGGCCCAGCTCGTGGTCTAGTTAGGCCACTGCTTCCTCCTCAACGCCAGATTGTCGGTCAGAGGACCGCTATTCCGAGGAGAGGTCAAGCTCTCAACTTGACTTCTGCAGAGGCTGAGACAGCTGAAGGATTTGTGAAAGGTATATTTTGTTTTGTTGTTTTGTTGTTTTGTTGTTTTGTTGTTTTGTTCATGTTGTTTATTTCCTTTAGTCCTGCTTTGCTCCCTTTTGTTATTTTCCCTGCATTGTTGTTTTTTCCGTCACCCTTGACCTTCTATGCTCTTCTTATTGTCTTCGAATCTTTCTTTGTTTTGGGGTTACCCTACGTATCTTTCTTTTGAATTTCGAGGACGAATTTTTTCTGTTAGGTGGGTAGGATTGTAACCCCTATTTTTCCATTTTATGTATTTTAGAGGGTACTTTTTATTTTTTTGTATTTTTATATCTCTTGTATTTTTCAGAACCGTATATTGGATTTATTTTCAATATATATTTCTTTTCTTTTCATTTGAGCTCCTTGTGTCATTTGTTCGTCGTTTTGCTTCGCCATTTTGATTTCTTTTCTTCATTTTTGGCCTCATTATCTTCATTAAAATTTTCCATGGTGATGTGATGGATTTTTGGTGGTGATTTTTCAAAATTATGATATTTGACCCCTAAGGAGATTTTTAAGAGCCATAGAATTCACTATAAATTGTATCCCCAATTAAAATCTACCTAATACACATTACCCATTTGTACACCTATTACTACATATTGATACCCACTACCCATTAGCCCAAATTAATCCCCATATATAATACCCTAACCCTAATCTTTATTTCTCTCTCCCTATCCTAATATTACATCCGGCCTCTTTTTTTTCCCCTAACTTGATCCCGACCTGCCCCTCCCTCCATACAACCGAGCCTCCCCTCATCCATCCAAGGCCGACCACCACTACTTCAAACATCCCCATTACAAACCCTTCTAAAATCTACTTATGAATTTTAAAGATGAGTTTTATGTGGTGTTTCATATTATTTTCTAAAATCTACTTATGCTGTAAATTGCGCGCTGTTCAGTAAAGAACTCTGTTTTCACTATAACTCCTTATACTATATGAAAATTCTTTGTGAAATATGAAGGTTAGTAAAATCTATCTATTTTCATGTCATTTTGGCGGAATTGGATTTCGATTCACTGATTGTGAGATATCCTAATTTTCGTACAGCAGTGCTGAGATTTCCAGATTCGTTAAACTATATTTTTGTGTTGCTTCTTATTTTTGATGGCTGATCTATACTTACTGGAATATTATGAAACTTGTTATTTTGAGTCTATACCTATAGGGGAATACCCCAGATTTTTCGTGGAATTATTTGATATGTTTCATGCTGTTTTCATGCTTTTGAAGTCGTTCCCTTATTTTCTGGCTGAACATAAATTCTGTATTCAAATCAGTTTTGAGTTGAGATGTTGTGAACTAGTATGTGACTTATTTATATGCGTTGGAATCGTGTGGATGTCTAGTTTCCATATCCTTCGACAGATCTAGGTTTGAATTTCCTTAGAGTTTAGAATCACTGTTTTAGTACTGATCTGTCATGCTGTCCTGATTATAACCATACATTGTTTTGCTCGATTATGTGACTGTATATTACCTATGCATGCTGATTTGTTTTCCAGAACCTAATACTGATTATACCATGTTAGTTTGACACTATTTCGCATACATTCATGTCTATTTGATAACCATAATAAAAGTAACTAAGCCGGGCTTTAAGGGAAAGATCGATTAGTGGATAATTCAGAAACGTGTACTCGGAAGGGGGCCCGTATTTCCCATACTTGTTGCCACCTATTCATGACTACATGACTCGTGCTTGATACGTGTTGCCACCTATTCATGACTACATGAGTCGTGTTTGATACTTGCTGCCACTTGTTCACGATTATGTGACTCGTGCTTGATACTGGTTACTTGACTTGTTCCTGCGTATACTGCCTTCTATGGTCCACTATGAAATTTAAAGCAAAACTGTGGTGTTGTATCAACCATGTGGTGTGGGCGGCATATCGTGTTACCTAGCTAGTAATACACACAAGACTGAAAGAACATAAACTGATACTATTAGACTGTCACTATTAGACTGAGATTGTTATACTGGGACTGTGACACTGATACATTGAACATACCGCTACTGATTCACTGATATACTGTTATCCTGATTCACTGATATACTGAGTTTACTATTACTAGAAACTATTAGTTGCCATATGACACTGCCTTAGACATAAAACAACTGTACTGTTAGGTTACTGTGCTAGTTGACTATCCTGTTATTAGTTAGTTTTTCTCCATGTGCTTGTATCCTACATTATTTGTGACCCGCAACTTGCAATTGACGGGTACTTGTTTTTCTCTTTTCCCTCTTTCCTGCATTCGTTGAATTACAGATTTTGGAGAACAGGTTCCAGATGGTATCGGAGACATGACGTATTAGTGCTGGACCTTGTTATTATTATTTATTGTTTCTTGCTTTGAACAATAATGTATTCATGTATTTGGATTTATTCTTGTATTTGGGCAATGTGACATAGGATTACTTGTGTATTTCAGATCATGACAATTTGAGATTAATATATTTCATTTCAAGTATTCTTATTGGTATTTGGTTCATATGTACATGTGGTTGACTTTTCTGGCTTCCGACTCTGATTATATTGTGATATATTATAAAGATTCTGAAACAACTTAAGGATGATGAAAATCATTCGCTGTGCTTTTGTTACGTATTCGTATTCTGTATTATTGGGAAGCGGGGCGTGATAGAAAGACCTTAGTAGTGGACAATATAGGTATGTGTACTCAGAAGGGGGCCCATGTTTCCCATTACTTGATGCCATGTTTCTTGACTACACAATTCATGTTTGTTATTACTATATGCTTTCATATTTCATGACTACATGATTCATGCTTGTTATTACTATATGATGTCGCGAGTTCACGATTACGTGATTCGTACTTGTTAGTTGCTACTTATTACTTGACACTTGAGTACACGGACCTATAGAAACCCACCACTAAGACTGAAAGAAATTTGCATGTAATTAGCAACCATGTGGTAAAAACCTGGGACGCATGAAGTGCTACCTAGATACGACTAGATACAAGACTTGAAACAACATGATCATTTGACACTTGCTACTTGTTACTTGTACATGATACTTGATACTTGACACTTATTACTCGTTACTCGTTTACATGATACTTGTTTACTTGACACTTGTTACATGCCACTTACACTCGTTCATCTTGCCATGCTAGTTATTCTATTTTGTTGCCATGTCTATTCCATGCTATGTTTGCTTCCGCTATTACTCTATACTTATTTATCCTTTCCTGTACTTATGCCTGCACTACAAGCGGCTCGTAACTTGCATTGAAGAGTATTTTGTTTCTCTTTCTTTTTTCCTGCAATTTGTTAAATTGCAGATTTTGGTGATCAGCTGCCAGATGGAGTAGGTGATCTGAGATTTTAGTTGCTGGAGTTCTTCCTATATTTACTTTTCTGCTATTCTTGAATAAATGTAATTTGCTACATTAATTTTGTATTGGGCAATGTGACCCAGAATTGTTAACTTGTTCAGATCTGGTTTATTTGAGATTATTACATTTTGTTTCAAGTAAATTCCTGTTGGTATATTGATTGATATATGCATGCATGGTTGATTTTTTCTTGTTTACTTTTTGTTATTCTTGTGAAATATTGTAAAGATCCTGACAGCTTATGGATAATAAAAATTATTTGCTGGACTTAGTCACATATCCATATTCAGTATTCATTTTTGGAAAGCGGGGCGTGACAATATTTTTAGTGGTATCAGAGCCTAGGTTTTGCTAATGTATTAGTTTGACTGATATATTAGACAAGCTTGGCTCGATCTGGGA
Source organism: Hemerocallis citrina (assembly GCA_017893485.1). Taxonomy (NCBI): domain Eukaryota; kingdom Viridiplantae; phylum Streptophyta; class Magnoliopsida; order Asparagales; family Asphodelaceae; genus Hemerocallis; species Hemerocallis citrina. Next base: position 125,974,836 of record CM030365.1, read on the forward strand.
TCGGCACAACAGTACACGGACCATGCATACATGAATGAATTATAATCAACTTTGATCTGGATGCTGATTATTTTTGATTTTGTGCAGACTATGGCTTGCAGAGGTTCCACTTCTCGTTCTCAGGAAAATCAGCCCGGGCTTGAGGTCGTTACCAATGTGTTGGAACGGTTGATCAATATACAGCAAAACCACAGTGACCTTGTGAAGGCTGCTTTGGAAGCTGCCCGGGTTCCTCCTCCAGCTGTGCCTATGCAAGTAGCTCTCCCTCCTCATCCGGTTACGGTCAAAAATTTTATGAGGCTTCATCCTGACAGATTCACCGGTACTGAGATACCTTTGGAGGCCGAATAGTGGCTGATTCGGACAGAGCAGTTGCTTTTGGTAGCACGAGTTGCCGATACTGATAAAGTGGATGTGGTGACCATCCAGCTGGTGGACTTGGACCACATATGGTGGAGGTCTGAGTCTGAAAGGCTCGTGCGGCCTATTTCTTGGGCCACGTTCACTAGGAGCTTCTTGGAGAAGTTCTTCCCTAGCAGCACTCGAGTTGAAATGGAGCAACATTTTCTGGCCCTGAAACAAGTTGGTCGTTGTTCGATTATTGGGATTTTGTTACATATTGTCCATGCAATGTTGTAACATGAGACTTTCTTGAAATAGGGCTTCAGGTTGTGGATGAGTATGCAGCAGAATTTACCAGACTTAGCCGCTTCGCAACCGTTCTTGTGGTGAATGAAGAGGACAATGCTCGTAGATTCAGGATGGGACTTAAGCGAGATATTCGGGTGCATCTCGTCTCCCTTCACTTGCGTACTTATGTTGAGACTCTTGAGGTAGCTCAAGCTTAGGAGTAGACTCATGGCAGGTTGACTCCTCTTCGGCGAACTGTTCCGCACTTTGCTATTATTGCTAGGCCTTCTAGTGGGCCGATTCGAAGGCCTGTCCTAGCTCATCCTATCAGGGCAGCTCCTTACCCTTCTGCCGCTCCTCGGAGAGAAGGATTCTGCGAGTTCTGCCAGATGTCCGGGCATGTGTGCAAAGACTGAAGGCATGCCAATTGCTGTTGTTTTGGTTGTGGTTCTGCTGACCATTCAGTGCGGGATTGTTCGCAGCAGCAGTAGATAGCTCTTCCAGCCAGGGGTCCAGTTTAGCAGGTAGCCTCAGCTCGTGGTCCAGTCAGGCCACCGCTTCCTCCTCAGCGCCAGATTATCGGTCAGAGGACTGCTGCCCCTAGGAGAGGTCAGGCTTTCAACCTGACTGCTGCAGATACTGAGACAGCAAAGGGTGTTGCTGCAGGAATATTTTTTGTATTTTGTTGTTTTGTTGTTTTCCTTTGCTTCTTTCATTTCTCTTGCATTATTCTTCCATGTTATCTTTCTGCATTATATTTTTCTCACCCTTGTTCATCCATTCTTTTTCCCTGTCTTTTTTTTATATTCTATGTCAGGTATTGTCCTTGTTTGTTCTTTTCCTGCTCATGTTCTCTTTGATTCCCATTCCTTTGTCTCTTCCCGCTTCGTGGCTCGCCATTAGTTGGAGTGTAGCATTATGTCAGAGGCTTGGAACATTGTGACAGATGGAGGTGTTGTTATTTGTTCCCGGGAGTGCAGGCAAAGTCTCGTGATTATTGGTGTCACAGATTTCAAGGCCGACCTGATTGTAATTGGGAATTTAGGATTCGACGTCATTCTCGGTATGCATTGGTTGGGCTGAGTCCCACGCCATCATTGATTGTCGTGCCAAGAAAGTTTTATTCCGGATCCCAGGTCGCGCAGAGTTTGAGTTCCATATCGGAGAGATGCCCCTTGGTCGAGCTGAGACTTCAGTTGATCAGAAGGGTTGTGTGATGGAATTGCATTCAGGCTATGAGGCTGCGCCTCTAGTAGTGTGGGATTTCCTGGATGTTTTTCCAGAGGAGTTTCTTGGCTTACTCCCTGATAGGGATGTGGAGTTCGGTATTGAAGTTCAGCCGTATACGGTGCTGATATCGAAGAGTTCCTACAGGATATCACCGGTTGACTTAGCAGAGCTTAAGGTGCAGATTCAGGAGTTGCTCGATTTGGGGTTCATTAGACCCTAGTGTTTTGCCGTAGAGTGCTCCAGTCCTTTTTGTCAACAAGAAGGATGGTAGTCGTCGACTGTGCGTTGATTATCAGGAACTGAACAGTGTTACTATGAAGAACCGGTATCTGCTGCCCAGGATTAATGACTTATTTGTTCCGTTGGGTGGAGCAGCTATTTTCTAGAAGTTGGATCTTCGTTCTGATGTACAGAAGACTGCGTTCAGGACCAGATATGGGCACTATGAGTATCTTGTGATGCCGTTCAGGGTCACGAATGCACAGCCGTATTTACGAGTCTTATGAACAGGGTCTTTTCCCTATTCCTAGATAGATTTTTGGTGGTCTTCATTGATGACATTCTGGTGTATTCTCAAAATTGGGAAGATCATGCTGAGTATCTTAGGTTGGTTCTGAAGACTTTGAGGGAGAATCAGCTCTATGGAAAACTCAGCAAGTGTGAGTTTTGGCTCAACAAAGTTACTTTCTTGAGGCACATTATCTCGGGCGATGGTATTTCAGTGGATCCATCCAAGGTTGAGGCTGTGAAGGATTGGCCAGTTCCCAAGTCAGTTTCAGATGTGAGGAGTTTTCTTGGTCTAGCTGGCTATTATCGGAAATTCGTCCAAGATTTTTCAAAGATATCAGGACCATTGACTATGCTGACTGGGAAGGATCAGAAGTTTTTTTGGTCTGAGGCTAGCAGTGAGGCCTTTGCTGAGTTGAAGAATAGGTTGACGTCAGCGCCAGTGATGACTATTCCAGATGGTTTAGGAGGATTTATAGTTCACTGTGATGCTTCGGGCAATGGTCTTGGAGCATTTCTGATGCAGAAGGGCCGATCGTTGCTTATGCATCGAGGTAGTTGAGTCCGCATGAGAAGAACTATCCGACTCATGACTTGGAGTTAGGGCAGTGATCTTTACTTTGAATCTGTGGAGAAACTATTTACTTGGGGACCGAGTGGAGATCTTTACAGACCACAAAAATCTCAAGTACGTCTTCACCCAGAAGGAGTTGAACATGAGCCAAAGGCATTGGTTGGAACTTATGGCTGATTATGACATCAGTTTGCAATACCATTCTAGTAGAGTGAACTTGGTGCCAAATGCTTTGAGCAGGAGACTGGCGGCTATGTTCTGACTCAGCAGAGAGATTTGGTTGAGTAGATGCGGAGGTTGGAGTTGGATGTGTTGTTGCTGAGTTCTGATCGGAGTTGTTTGGTACTGCAGCTTCAGTCGTCTCTTGTTAATCAGATCAAAGAGGCTCAGGCTGGTGATGTGCAATTGCAAGGTTTTATAGCAGAAGTTGAGTCTGGTTCCAGAACGGATATGGTTATTCATGCTGATGGATCGCTTTATTTTGGGTCTAGGTTGTGTGTCTGGAAGGGTGAAGTTTGTTAGAGGTTGCTTGAGGAAGCCCACCAGTTATCGTATTCTATTCATCCTGGAGGTACTAAGATGTATCGGGACTTGAAGCTTCATTTCTGGTGGCAAGTATGAAGAGGGCTGTGACTCGGTTTATGTCTCAGTATTTGATCTGTCAGCAGGTGAAAGCAGAGCATCAGAGAACCGTCGGACTTCTTCAACCGCTTCCCATTCCGGAATGGAAGTGGGAACATATCACTATGGATTTTGTGACCGCTTTGCCGAGGAGTCCTAAGGGTCACAATGCGATTTGGGTGATTGTCGACCGACTGACGAAGAGTGCTCACTTCATTCCCTTCCATGTCGGACAATCTACTGAGAGCCTAGATGAGAAGTACATGCAAGAGATCGCTATACTTCATAGGGTTCCATTCAGTATTATATCCGATAGGCATACGAGATTCAGGTCTCAGTTTTGGGAAAGTCTTCAGAGTAGTTTGGGAAGTAAATTGAAGTACAATACAGCTTTTCATCCCTAGACAGATGGACAGTCAGAGAGGACCATCCAGACTCTAGAGGACATGTTGAGGTCCTATTTGTTGCAGTTTGGTAGATCATGGGAGCACCATTTGCATCTCGTTGAGTTCTCGTACAATAACAGCTTTCACGATAGTCTTAAAGCTACACCGTTCGAGGCACATTATGGACAGAAGTGCTGATCACTAGTGTGCTGGGATGATATTGGTGAATAGAAGTTGTTGGGTCCAGAGTTGATCACCAGGACAGTTGATGCGGTGATTCAGATCAGGAAGCATTTGCAGGCAGCTCAGGATAGGCAGAAGCGATGGGCAGATGTCCATTGGAGAGCTTTGGAGTTTGAGGTTGGTGACCATGTTTTCCTAAAGGTATCGCCTTGGCTAGGTGTCATTCAGTTTAGTGGTGGGGGCAAGCTCAGCCCTAGGTTTATTGGACCGTTTGATATTGTGGAATGAGTAAGAAAGGTGGCATATCGTCTTGCATTGCTGTCAGCTTTATCAGGAGTGCACGATGTTTTCCATGTCTCACAACTCAGGAGATATATCCGAGATGAGAGCCACGTGATCGAATATTCCGAGTTGACCATTCGGCCGGATTTGACTGGTGAGATTCTGCCAGTTGCAATTTTGGATCAGCGGGAGAAAGTGCTTAAGAACAAGGTCATCAAGCTAGTTCATGTTTCTTGGGATCCTCACTCGCCGGGTGAGTCGACTTGGGAGCTGGAGGAGGAGATTCAGCAGAAGTTTTCTCACTTGTTTAAGTAGCTTTTTATTTTGTTCTTTCTTTTCTATTTGGGATTACTTTATGTACTTCTTGTTTGAATTTCGAGGATGAAACTCTTCTTGTTAGGTGGGTAGGATTTGTAACCCTTGTTTTTTATTTTATGTATTGTTGGGTGTATTTTTCTTTTTCTGTATTTATTCATATTGTATTTCTCCGACTCTTTTTGAACCGTGTGTTGGATCTTCTTTTTTTTTGAAAATATTCATCGAATTGATTTGTCATTTTTTTATTTGATCTCTTTGATTCAATTGCCTACATATTAATTCATCTCTGGTTGATCGAGCTATTACTTTGACTGTCATTAATTTATTGTTCCTGTCCTATTTTATTTATTCATTTTGTTCCTACTTCATTTTTATTGATCACCCTATATTCTATTTGGATTTTTGTTATTAACAATAAATATAGACCATACCCAAATCCCATTATGTTGCTTAATGGGTCTAATTACCCATTAACTATTTATCCTATAACAACCCGAAACCCAATCTACACCTAAACCCTAATACTATCCGTGTATATATATGTACCTATATATATACTAGGTTACACCCTAGCCGTTGTACACCCTACTCATCCTCTCACCCTCTTCAACCCGTGAAAACCCTAACCTCATACTCTCGACCTCCAAGCCTTCTCGTCCTCTCTCCCTGTGCTGCGCCGCCCTCTCGAGTGCCGCACACCACAACAGCCGGTCCTCCTACACCTTCGACTGCAGTGACTCCTGGAAGACGCAGCACAACCTCCCTGGTTCCCTCTTCCCGCCGCAACCCCCTCAGTCCTCCTGGCCTCCAGCCTACCACAGCGCCGCCCTACCCTCCTCCGGGAGTAGCACCCACTGCGCAGCTCTCTCTCTCTCTGACAAAGGCAGCACAGCAACAGCGGCAGCAACCTTGTTGCCATCGCCATTCCCCGTGCACACCGTCTCTCTCCCTTTCGCTCTCTTTGTTGCACGTGTTGTTCCATGTGCGAGTTCGTGATTATTGGTTCGTGATCCGTTCGTGATATTGAGTTCGTGCCGGGAATCCGTTCCCGTTATTCTTTCTTTTGCTTCGTTGTTTTCATCGTCAATATTAAGGCAAGTAACTTGTATTCTTTTTATTGTGTAATACAAGTACTAAATACCTCCTGTAGTATAGTTGTGTTCGAGTGATAATTCTTGTGCAAAACCCCCGTTGTATCTTGCCTCTATGTGTTGACCCGCCCGTAGTTGTCACATTACACACACGGCACGAAATAACTTAGGAAAAATTACTTCTTGATGTATACATGCATATTGTTCGTATGATATCGTACGCTTGATTGTGTTAGTTGTAGTATGCTTGTTGTAGTCGTGATATATACCCTATACCAGGTTGCTTGGACATCTAGTATACACTATTTCACGTTTTGTTGTGATTTGGATGTGTCTCATATGATCTAGTTGATTTTATGCAAAGAGAATATTTCTGTATTTGCTGTTACCCCATTTTTATTTAGTATTTTAGACCCTATTAAGGTCAGTATATGAAAACTAATTGTGAATATGAATTATAGAGAAGTCTGTGTACTTTCCAAAATTTTTGACAGATCTCAGTTTCGATTTGTGAGTTGCAAGTTATTGGTGCTTTACTACAGAGGTGTATAAAAAAGTTACAGATTTGTTTTTAAGTGAATTATGGAGAGTAATTTATTTTTATACTGATGCTAAAGGTAATATTTTGATCCAATATTTTTCTGATTACAACTAGACTTGATTGGGATTAACCCCTAATTTTTTTGGATTTAATTGATGACTTTTATAAACTATTCTATGCTTGCAAACAACTACTACACTTGCAGAATTTTCATGCTGTTCAGTAAAGAACCTTAATTTCGACCTGATTCTATTTGCTTTTTATAAAAACTTTGTGAATATGAGCTGTAGAATGCTGTATCTATTTTATCACCCTTTTGACGGATCTGGATTTCGATATGTATTTTGTAATCTATTGCTGTTTTAGTACTGCTGTGTTTATGATTCCAGATTTACAAATTTGTTGTATCATGCGGTTTTCTGATTTTAATTGACTATTCTATCTATGTTGGAAAATTATGAAAATTTATTTTCTGATAGTAGACATACTAGGAAATAACCCAGATTTTTCTTGGATTTAATGAGTAAGTTTTGATGTCGTTTCTGTCTATGAATACAAACTTTTGATTTCTGGCTGAACACGTTTTCTGGATACAAATCTGTTTTGAGTCATGTTTTTGTGAAATATCATATAACTTATATATATTTACTGGATTCGCCCGAGAGTCTATTTTCAGATTCACTGACGGATCCAGGTTTGCATGTTTGTGGCAACGGGAATCCCAGATATAGTGCAGTACTGTCTTGCTGTCCTAAACTAGAATTTTCGTTGTCATATCCTTTTATGAGTTGTCTTTCACATGTACATGTTTATCTTCCAATTTAAACCTGTTACTTGTTCATACCATATTATTCATGCCATATTTTGTACACGTACATGCCTATTTGATAATAATAACAAATAACCAAACCGGGGTTAAGGGAAAGACCTTAGTAGTAGACAATATAGGTATGTGTACTCAGAAGTGATGGAACTGAGATGATTCCCAGGACTACGGATTGGTGTGCGTATCGATCATAAAAGATTAACAGATTAAATACGTGATCTAACCCTATATAGCGGAATCTAGGGTTCACAAATTATACCTGCGATGAGAAGAAGACGACAGCGACCCTAAGATCTTTTGCACGTATTCCTTCCTCAGGTTGGACGTCATGTGGGCGATGATCTCCCAACCTTTCTTCTCCTTGGCTGACCTCTCTTTCTCTCCTTACGTGAATCACGAATTTAGAGAAAAAATCTTATATTTCAGATGATCAATGACGGCCAGAGAAATAGAGGATATATATAAGGCTACGGTAGGGACCATGAGGAGAAATTAGGATTAGGTCTCCTAACGAATCTGGGTATCCCTTGTTCAGCCCGAACACACAACCCAGGCCCATTAACAATAGCTCGGTCCACTAAGGAGCTATTGTTGCACTACCTTCCTAATCCCAAATTATATTTATGTGCTCCTTTTATTATATGCTCGTTGAGCTCCCCATGTTAAGATATCGAATGTCCGTCGATCAAATTAAGTTACTGACAACTATATTGATCAACATCTTTTATCCTTAAGTAGTACCACTCAACTTTATTTGTCATGTTGGATGTAATCCACCTGCAGGGTTTACATGACAATCCTTATGAGCTCCTTAAGGGGACATCATCAACCCGACGTATCGGGACATGGATTCCTTTTACAATCAACAACCCATCATACATACAATGCTATTACCCAATTCATAGAGGTTGTTGATCCATAATGAATCTCACTCTTTTATGAGTCAAAGTAATGCACATTGCATATACATGTCTGTTATTATATCTGGATTAAGAGCATAAGCATCCATAATAACAGAGGTGTTTGTTCTCTTTTATAGTCAGTACAAAGAGAACAACCTCAAGTGGTCCTGTTCAATACACACAAAGTGTACTAGTGTAAACCTATAGTCAAGATAGACTAATACCAGATTACACTACAATCTTTCCAATGGATTATCCAAGTCCATCTAGGTTGTGAACTATTTATATATTCCATAGGGAACTGATAATATGATCTTCTGTGTGTCACCTCACACCATATTATCAACCTTATAGAATATCATATACTTGCATTAATATTATAATAAACACAATATGCAAACATATGCCCATATGATTCTCATTCAAAAAAAATAAGGAAATAAAGTTAATACAAAAGTGATGCTTTCAGTATATAACCCTAACAAGAAGGTGGCCCGTGTTTTCCCATTACTTGATGCCATGTTTCATGAATACATGATTCATGCTTGTTATTACTATATGCTGCCATGTTTCATGACTACATCATTCATGCTTGTTATTATTATATGCTGTCATATTTCATGACTACATGATTCATGCTTGTTATTACTATATGATGCCGCGAGTTCACGATTACGTGATTCGTGCTTGTTACTTGCTTCTTGTTACTTGACGCCTGAGTACACGACCCTATAGAAACCCACCACTAAGCCTAAACGAAATTTGCTTGTAAGTAGCAACCATGTGGTGAATACCTGGGACGTATGAAGTGCTACCTAGATAGGACTAGATACAAGACTTGAAACAATATGATCATTTGAAACTTGCTACTTGTTAGTTGTATATGATACTTGATACTTGACACTTGTTACTTGTTACTCATTTACGTGATACTTGTTTACATGACACTTGTTACATGCCACTTGCACTCATTCATCTTGCCATGCTAGTTATTCTATTTTGTTGCCATGTCTATTCCATGCTATGTTTGCTTCCGCTATTACTCTATACTTATTTATCCTTTCCTGTACTTGTGTCTGCACTACAAGCGGCCCGTAGCTTGCATTGATGGGCATTTTGTTTCTTTCCTTTTTCCTGCAATTTGTTAAATTGCAGATTTTGGTGATCAGCTGCCAGATAGAGTATGTGATCTGAGATTTTAGTTGCTGGAGTTCTTACTGTATTTACTTTCCTGCTATTCTTGAATAAATGTAATTTTCTACTTGAATTTTGTGTTGGGCAATGTGACCCCGAATTGTTAACATGTTCAGATTTGGTTTATTTGAGATTATTACATTTTGTTTCAAGTAAATTCCTGTTGGTATATTGATTCATATATTCATGCGTGGTTGATTTCTCCTTGTTTACTTCTTTTTATTCTTGTGAAATATTGTAAACATCATGACAGTTTATGGATGATAAAAATTATTCGCTGGACTTAGTCACGTATCCGTATTCCGTATTCCTTTTTGGGAAGCAGGGCGTGACATGTTTATACAGGTATAGACGATGGGTTAGTGAAAGAACTTGACGAACTGTTATTGCATTGTGTATTCTCGGGCATTCTGTAAGTTCTTGTGTCTCCGATATTGGTTACTGCATTATATTCTTGTTCATGTTATTATTATTGTATTGTTGACCTTACTGGTATTGTACAGCTTATGAATGATATAAGTTGCTCGACTCATATCATTCGCTGAGCCTTGGTTACGTGCCCATATTTTTTGTATAATGGGAAGTGGGGTGTGACTTTGGTTTCACAGTTAAATCAAAATCGAAAAAAAGAAATAAAGAAATATTGAACAGGTTAAGATGGCATGCAATTAAATCATAATCAGAAAAATAGAAATATAGAATGGATTGAGTTCGGATTTGGGTTTCACAAAAGAAGAGTCAAATAATCAAATTATAGGATGGGCTAGGATTGGGCTATAATAGGAGTTACAAAAATAAATCTAATACAAAAGAATTAATTTAAGAGAGCAAAATTAGTTTACAAATAATCAAATAATGACATCATAGAATGGATAGGAGTCTGGGCTCTAACAAAATAATTGAACATCCAGTGTATGCAATTGAGTTTAAAGAAGAATAGAAAGGTTTATAGAAAATTGAAATACAAGAATACGGAAGAGAAAAGTAAAATGAAGTCTGTACAACCGGGAACATGGGTTACAATCACCATGATCTCTAAGGTTTCTTCTTTGATGCTGAGCCTGTGCAGAGCTTCAATGAGAACAGTGTGGTCAAGTCCTTCGAGGGAGGAGGAAGCCAACTTGGAGTGGGCATCTGCTTGCCCATTTTCTTTGCGAGGAATGCGTGTGACTTTTGTTTCTTGGAAAGTGGCTAATCGCTTCCTGACGTGTGCAATATACTTGGCCATACAGACATCCCTGGATTTGTAGTCTCCCTGGGCTTGGTTCACTACCAATTGGGAATCACTGAACACTTTGACGTGTCGATCTCTGGCTTTGCGGGCTAAAAGAAGGCCTACAATTAATGCTTCATACTCTGCTTCATTGTTGGAGGCTCAAGAGTTTAGGCAAAGTGAATAATGGAAGGTAAACTCGGCTGGACCTGTCAGGATAACTCCTGCCCCGCTCTCCCCCGATGCACGAGGATCCATTGACATAGATGCTCCAGACCGAAGGTTTTTTTGCCTTCCTCAGGAGGGTCAAGAATGGTGCTCTCTAGAATGAATTTAGCTAGAGCTTAGGCTTGGATGGCCGTCCTCGGCCGATAGCTAATATCATGCTTGCAAAATTCGATGGACCACTTCGTAAGTCGTCCCGAGCTCTTTGGCTTGTGTAGTACTTGCTTGAGAGGTTGATCAGTAAGGACCACTACTGAATGCGCTTGAAAATACAAGTGGAGCTTACGGGCGGCCATGATCAGGGCATAGGCCATCTTCTCCAGCATTGAATAACGGAGTTTGGCATCATGGAGGACTTTACTCACATAGTAGATTGACTTTTGAGTTTCGTCCTCATCTCTCACCAGGACGACATGGAGGGTTTGATCTGAAGTTGCCAGGTAGATGTAGAGTGTCTCTTCCGGCTCGGGCTTGCTCAAGAGCGGGGAGTTGACTAGATAGGCCTTAATCTATTCAAAGGTTTCTTGTTGTGACTTTCCCCACATGAAGCTTTTTACCCCTCTGAGTGTTTTGAATAATAGGAGAAACTTCTCCCCTGATTTGGAGAGGAACCGTCTGATGGCAGCGAGACACCCTGTAAGTCTTTCGACTTCCTTAATCCTGGATGGGGGAGTCATATCTACTATGGCCCGGATCTTCTCTGGGTTGGCTTATATCCCACTCTGACTTACCATAAACCCCAGGAACTTGCCATATGACACCCCGAAGGCACATTTAGAGGGATTGAGCCTCATATTGTGCTATCGCAATACGTTGAAGGCTTCCTGGGGGTTAATCACATAGTCTCTTTTGCTAAGGCTCTTTATTAACATGTCATCCTCATAGACTTCCACGTTCCTGCCAATCTATTCTTTAAAGACCATGTTGATGAGGCATTGATAAGAGGCTCCAGCATTCTACAACCCGAAGGGCATGACCCGGTAACAATAAAGGCCTTGGTCTGTGATAAAATAGGTCTTTGGAATGTCGGGGGGGAACATCCTGATCTAATTGTACCTTGAGAAATCATCCATAAAACTCAAGATTTCATGGCTGAACATGGCGTCGATCAGGGCATCGATGTTTGGGAGGGGAAACAGATCCCTCGGACATGCTCTATTCAAGTCTGTGAAATCGATGCAAATTCTCCACTTGCCATTGTCTTTCTTTACCATCACCATGTTTTCCAGCCATTCAGGGTAGCTGACTTCTTGGATGAAACAGGCAGCTAGGAGTTTATCTACGTCTTCCTTGATGGCTTGCTACCGGTCAGGGGCAAACTTGTGAATTTTATGCTGGACCGGCCTGACTTCAGGATTAACATGAAGACGGTGCATGATTAACTCCTCTAAGATACCAGGCATGTCGGTAGATGTCCAAGCGAATAGGTCTTGGTTCCCTCTGATACACTCAATGATTTGCTCTTTGATCAAGTAAGGGAGAGATTTGCTCACTTGGAATGTCTTGGTCGGATCTCTCTTAGAGAAAGGAATCTCCACGAGTTCATTAACTTTTTTATTAATGACTTGACTGCTCCTTTGGGGGAGCTCTAATGCTTCGAGCGGGAGGACCGAGCCCCCCATTGTGGTTGTGTAGCATCTTCGAACTATCTCTTGGTTTCCTTTGACTTCTTATACTACTGCACAGGTCGGGTACTTGATTTTCATGTAGAAGGCTGAGGGTATGGCATGAAGTACTGCTAGGCCTGGTCGGCCACGGATGGCATTGTAAGCAACCTTCACATCGATGACCATGAAGTCCATTGCCTCTGTTCGGGTTGGCATGGCTTTTCATGCAGTCACATCAAGAGTGACTATTCCTTTGATTAAGACTAGAACCCTAGAGAACTCGTGGTGTGTGTAACCGGCAGGCTTGAGACGATCTCGAGAAATCTTGAGGTCTTCGGAGGCTTCTAGGAAAAGGATATTGATAGAACTGCCATTGTCGACTAGGATTTGACATGTAACACCCTAGTTTTCATTTATGAGATTTTTTTATTTTACGTGTTGTGCACTTGTAATCTTGGGTGTATTATCTTATACAAATAAATATAATTCTTTCACTTTGTTCTCTTATAAAAACCTATTTTATAAAACCTAAGATTTATTTCTCTATTTTGAGCCCATCCTAATTGTTTAAATTATTTTTTTAATTGGCCCTTCGATTTGAGCCCACTATTTTGAAGCCCTACAACTAATTAATCTCTTAAATTGCCCTAACTTGTATGTAGACGCATTTAGTAGGCAATTGATTAATTAAATGTGTACAACTTAATAATAGGGACACTAGAAAGTTTGTGCGTGCACTAAGGTGTGCAATGCACACCATTTCTAGGGTAGGCCGGGATTGATTGAGTGGGAAAGGGAGAGTGGATGTGGTGGAGGAGTAGTTATTGAGTTCATGGAAATTACTACAACTTCCCAACTCATCTTGGTCCTTAATCTTCAACTCCTAGATTAATCCTAGCCCTTCTTTTTACCCTAAAATAACTATAAATACCCCCTAGTTCTTCTCATTTAGTACACTAGAAAATTGATTAAAGAAAGAAAAGAATTAGAGTGAGAAAAGATTGAGAGTTTTTGGGGAGTAAAAGATTGAGGAGATTTTTGTGTGTGTGTGCTCATCCAAGAGGAGGCCGGAAGCGCACTAGGAGAGGCTCAGATTTGCTACACCAAGGAGGAGGAGGCAACTTTGAGGCACAACCTAGGAGGAGAAGGATCCATTCGTGCATTCTAGAATTTTTCTTCAAATAGGTGGGTGTTTCTCATAGTTCTAATTCTAGTTACCATGCTAGGAATGCTTTGATAGAATTATTAATGAAAACTTAAGTGAAATTGACTCCACGTTTGCTTATGTAGAGATGAATTGATAATTTAGATGATGTTTGTTGAAATGATTGCTAGTTGATGAATTATGAATTAAAATTATAGAAGATATCATGTTTTGCCATGCTAGATATTTAAGAACCATATTGTGTGAAGAAAATCTATACATTTGAGAAAAAGTTGAATGTATCTTGTGAAAGTGATTGTTTAAATTAAGATAACCCTATTGTAGTAAGATGAGAATTTGTGTTTTAAAAAGGTTATAGATTGCTAATAAATGAAAGAATGAAGTAATGAAGTATTTTTGTAGAAGTTTATATTTCAAAATGTGTGCAAATAGGATTTGTTTTCAATATCGAAATTATGGACAGAGAACATAAAATAAGATCAAAAATGCATGTTTTATAAGCAAATAATGAATTTAAAAATACTGGTTTACTGTGTTATATATATTTTAAAATCTGTGAAGTCTTGACTCGAAAAGAGAAGGAAAAGAACAAAAAAATATATATTTTGGGAATTTGAAAAACCCAGTAGCACAGTCGACCGATTATATCGAAACAGTCGACTGGCCTGAGAAAAATGAAAATATAGTTCAAATCTTTTACGGAACAGTCGATCGACCATAGCTTGACAGTCGGCTGCTTAGATTATTTATTTTCGAGCTTTAGAACCTCGCAGAACAGCTGACTGGCTATGCTTAACAGTCGACTACCCTGAGAAAAATAAAATTGCATTGTTTCTGCATGGGATTGTCGCAGAACAGCCGACTGGCCATGCTTAACAGTCGACTGCTCTGAGAAAAATGAAATTATACTATTTGTGCATGTGATTGTGTATGAAATTGAAATGGAATGACTTGATGAATTATGAAAGAACATGAATATACAAATGTCATGAAAATAAAGTGGAAATTAATGTTAATCATGAAAAGAGAGCTTATGGGTATGAAAGACTCAAGTTTGTGATTATGAATTGAAATTGAGAACTAGAGTGTAGTTAAGACTCATGCCGGCATTGAAAAGAAATGAATTAAAATAAAATTTTGAAATGAAAAGACCGAGAATTGGGTCATGTTGAATAAATGGTTAAGACCGGTATAGTGGAAAGGCTAACTCTAGAAAACTGATTTTGTTCATGATTCAAATAACTAAGGACTAGATACAATAGTGAAGATGTGATGAAAATAAGAGAAAAACATGAGTATGAGGGCCTCGGAGCTACGGTGTGAGAGTATTCACAGGCTGTCTTCACGATGCGTCGTGACATGACGTGGATATGTCTCCAGGAGTCTGTACCGCAGGCGATGATCATGGGGTGTTTGGTGACTGCGGGTGGTGTCATGTCCCATGACGGAGGCTGAATTGTCCATAAGTTCTTCACGATGCGTCGTGACATGACTGTGGGATTCCCCTCTAGTCTGTCTAGACATGAGTTCATAATTCATAGAACATCTAGGATACTTATCGTAGTTACAGTAGTAGTTAAGTCATGACGAATGATTGAACCCTACAAGATGAAGAACGGATAAGGGCTTGCCCTTGGACCTATGTAATCTGAGCTGCTTAGACTTTGAACAAGTGTGCATTAGTGTCATATAACATAAATAATTGTATTAAGGACTAAATGCACATTCACGACACGACATCAACAGGATAGTCCCCTTAGCTTTGTTTGTGAACAAGTTTGTGGTTTGTTAAGTGTTAAAAATCGTTATATTATTTTCGGCATAGAGTGGATGGCCGTGTATAATATTTCGTCAGTGAATTAACTGACGCGCCCACAGATTTTATGCAGGGTAAACAAGACAAAAGAATGCATGCTGATTAAAGATTGATTCAAGAGTTATACCTTTCAATTCATGTAAATTGTTGTAAATTGCTTCCGCTGTAAATATGTAATGTAATTATAAACTCTGATGTAACAAAAAGTTTTTATTTCCTTGTAAAATTGTACGAAAGAAGTGTAAAGATCTTGTGGAACTTCGAATTCAGTTGTGTCTTGGAATTCGGGGTGTTACACGACACACCTTATGGTTGGCCATGTGGAGACTAATTATGAGCGCGTCACAAGGGGCATTCAGACACCACCTAGGTTTCTACCTTAGAATGTCACGGGGACTCTGAAGCTCTTAGCCGGAGGGAAATTATGTACCGAATTAACTTCTCGGATGAAGGTCTTTCGGGAGGAGTTTGATTCTCCCCCATATAGGCCCTCGATGTATAGAGTGGGGAACTACTCCTGGCTCTGAGTCTTGAAACTTAGAGGGCTTCTCTGCCCTCTTATTAGGTCCCCGGTAGGGATAGCAAATGGGCCGGGTTGACCTGCAAATCTGCTTGCTTGAACCTGGCCCGCAATTAGGCGGTTCGGGTCTGAGTTGACCCAGGGTTGCAATTTCGAAAACCCAACCCGCTCGACGTGGCCTATAAACTCGTTGACCAAGTCCAACCCATTCGAAACCCGCACACTCGACCCATGGGTTTGGATCCGTTCAACTTGCGGGTCGAACGGTCTGGAACATAGTCGTTGGCTCTGTTTTGGGCTTTTTTGGAGTTTTTTTTTGTGTTTTTTGTTTTGGTTTTACCACTATAAATACCCCCTTAATTAAATCTAAAAATTTAAACACCTTACTTTCTTACACTCACTACCACTACTCAATTCAATCTCAATTCAATCAAGTTTTTTCAACAAAGAAGCAAGCAACAAAGAAGTGAAAATTTTCGATCGTATCAAATTAAGTTGATTCAACTCTCAACTATGTCTACTTGAACTCCTCCAACAAAGAAGCTCTCTCTCTCTCTTTCAACGACTACTGGACTTCGTGACTACGTTACGTCTACTACATTTCTCAACCGACTACGTCTAATTCTACTTCTATTTTCTCTCTCATTTCTATATACGTTTTTTCCACGAAGTACGGTATGAAAATTTCACAACCCTCCTGTTGTCTTGATTTTTGTTGTACTTCTAATTTTTTGTATCATATTTTTCTGTTGGTTTATCACTTTCACTCTCAACCCTCTTATTATTTTTTAGATTTTATTTTTTAACATATACCTCCAAGATTATTTTGTATTATTTCACATATACTAGTAAAACACTAGAAATCATTTTTTTTTCACATACACTATTGCCTTGTCTAGATCATGAGGTAGCGGCTGTAGCCAAAGTAGACAAGATTCGGCTGGTACTTCACGTCGCCCTCCAATAGTCCCACATGTAGAGCCCGAATTTATACAAATCCTATTGTAGGAACTCATAATATCTACACACATGAAATGGAAGAAGAAATGCATGATGTTGACACACAAATACAACAAATCGAACCCACTAGTAGTAGAAAAACAATGGGGGAAATAAGTGATTGGCACAAATATTATGACTATATCCCCGATGAGGATAATCCGGGTGTAGGACATAAGATTTGTAAAACTTGAGACAAGAGTTACAAATGAAGAAAGGTGAGGGAACCGGTACAATTAAGTGACACATTTTAAATGTACAAAAAGAATTATTACAAGACCAACAAAAGATCAACCCTAGGATCGAACAAATAAATTGCCAACCCTATGATCCCGAACTTGTTCGTTCGTCGGGAAATGACCCGACTAGTTATTAAGGATGCACTACCTTTTTCCTATTCCAAGAGTAGGAATATAGAGTCTTTTAACCAAAGTGCACTAAATCCACATTTTAGAAGAATTCCTAGAAACACACTAAAGTCCGATTGTTTTAAACTTTACAACGAAATGAGAGATGCTTTAATTGCACTCTTTTATTCTTTAACTTCAAGAGTATCGTTAAATTCCGATTGTTGGAAAGGTTGAAACGATATTCCGATGATGGGCTTAACTTGTCATTAGATAGATAGTGATTGGATGATTCAAAAGAGAATCATCTCACTTGCCGCTTTACCGTATCCCTATAGTAGACTAGTTATTGCAACACGTATTTTAGAAGTTTGTGATTTATATTATATTCGTGATAAAAAATTTACTTTTAGTTTTGATAATGCATCTAACAAAAATGCTTCGATTAGTACATTAAAATCACAATTAGCTCCGCCATGTAATGAAATTTTTATGTTAGATGTGCGTGTCATATTTTAAATTTATGTGTACAAGATGCATTGAAAGTACCCGATTCATATATAATTACAATTAGAAATTGTATACATTTTATTGTTTTGGGTGGTCCTATGCTTCAAGAATTTAAAGGATGGTGTAAAGCTAGGGGAATACAATTTAGAAAATTTTCTAAAGATGTTAAACACCGATGAAACTCTACTTTCGATTTACTAAATGTTGTTACTCAATACAAAGATATTATAAACGATTTATGTCTTGCAAGAAACATGGAAAATTTTCAAATGACTCCCTAATCATGATATTTTGCCGAATCTTTATCATGATTTTGGAACATTTTAAAATCGCAACTGTGAAGTTTTCTACATCTTATGATTCTACTTCTAGTAGTATTTTTATTTCAATCATTACTATGATGCAAACCTTTCAAGAAATGATTTCGAACGAATACATTAGCCATATTATTCTTCCTGCTTATTCAAAATTTTTGAAGTATTTTAATTCTCCTCCTGTGTTGTATTGTATTGCTACTGTTACGTATCAAATTAATGGGTACGAGAAGTTTGGTTGAAATATTTTTTACTTTACTTGGAGATGATTTCGAATATGATTGTAATGAATTTTTAGCTAGCTTTGAATCGACATTGAATAACTTCCATGATTATTATAATAGAACTTTTGCATCTAGTAGTACAACTAGTATAGTTATTTCTTCTTCTTCTACTTCTAGAGGTAATGGTAAGAGTTCATTAGAAGATGTCATTGCTAACTTACTTGCTCGTGTTCAATCAAAAAGACCTAAGACTGATGCGCATAATAAATTAAATTAGTATAATCTCCAAGATAGTGAGAGTTCTAGCACTAAGATTGAAGTACTGCACTGGTGGAAAGAACATGAAAATCTTTTTCCTATTCTTTCACATATGGCTAGAGATCTACAAATTCCTCATGTCTCCATAGTTGCTTCAGAAAGTTTTTTTTTCTACAAGTGGCAGAGTTCTAACAGATTACAAGAATTGCTTGAAGCTGGATTCGTTGGAGATGCACATGTGCACTGATGATTGGATGAAGGCTGAAGACAGAACTCAAGGAAAGGCGACACCTACATCAACAAGTGGAAGCAACTCGCCTGAAGTCCAACAACAAGATTAAGGAATTTAGGGCGATAAGATCCTAAATTTAGGTTAAGTAGAGGTGCATGACAGTAGTCAAATTCCCTCTCTTCAATCTAACTCTAGACTATCATGAACTCTAGATTATCCTCTTAAACATATAATTGAAGGAATTTGTATATTTTTTTAACAGTATTTGCATGTAAAAATAGTCAAAAAATTTTTGTAGAAGTTGAAAAGAATAATATATACAATTTTGTTTAATTCTTAATCTCTTATACTTGTTGTACAACTTTTTTTAGGTTAAAGGAAAGGAAAATAAAAATCGGGCCAACCCGTCGACCCACTCGGTCCGACCCAGGTTCAACCCGAATGTGTTCACGGGTCGATCGGGTCGATTTTTCATTTCCCAACCCGGCCTGGCCCGGCTAATGGCCCAACCCGACCCAAGCCTGCCCGAAACTAGGTCAAACCTGAACGGGTTGGGCCCGGCCCAGCCCATTGGACCCAAATTCCATCACTACTCCCCGGGGTGGAGGAGAATCAGCCTTGTCTCTTTCAACGAATTTGGATAGGTGCCCTCGCTATATGAGCTCTTCGATCACTTGTTTGAGAGCCCGACAGTCATTTGTATCGTGGCCATGATCCCTGAGAAAGCGGCTCGACCTGTCTCTATTTCTCTTATTCCGAGGGGTATTCATCTTTGGGGGAGGGCGAAGCAGCCCTTCCTTGTCTACTTCCATGAGGACAACCAAATACTGGCATTGAGGGGGTGAATTTCTCAAATCGATGAGGAGGGCAGCACTGGCCATTGCTGTCCTTTTGGAGAATCTTGAGACCTTCTTCATCTGCACCCTTTCGTTTGTTCCCATAGGAAAGCTTTTTCAGATTCGCGGGGTTGGAGAGCCGCTTCATCTCATATTTACTTCTCACTCCTCAACAGGAGTTCCGAGAAGTCATGAGGAGGCTTCTTAGCAAGGGATGCTTTTAGGCCGGCCTGATTAATATTGTGTCTAAATGCGGCGGTCACTATTGCTTGTTCTAGGGAGGCAATAGATCGGGACTCGGTTGTAAAGCGTCAGAGTCCCTGAGTCGTTCCCCTTTTCGTTGACTCAGGTCTAGAAAGGATGCACTGGTCTTCTTGGTTTGGCAGTTGCTGATGAAGTGGGTGAGGAAGAGTTCCTCAAACTAATCGAATGAGAAGATGGAACATGGAGATAGAGGGGAGTACCAATCCCTTGCTGGCCCCTTTAATGTGGCAGGGAAGGTTTTACAGAGAAGTGTGTCTAAGACTTCATGGATCATCATCAGACTTTTAAAACTCTTAATATGATCAGTCGAGTCAGACTCTCTATTGTAGGGCTCGACATGAGGCTGCTTGAAGGTCTCGGGAACATGGCCTTCCATGATTGACATGGAGAAAGAAGGTCTGCTTCGATGAAAGTTTTTAGCCTATCGGTCTTCCTCTCGGTTGATCTTGTTGAGACGGTCCTCCATCTCTTGGAGACGGTGAAGGACTGAATCGTCCCTCTGGTCGGATCTGGTAGACCCACAGACTCTTCCTCATGTATGCTGGTGAGACAGCTAATGTTTATTTATCGGCCCCTACTTGGGGAAACGTTGAGGGCTTGGAGGATTTCATCTTTGAAATATTTGAACTCTGCCTTGGTAACGGGTGCCTCTTCTTCTTTGTTGGTTCTGTGACCCGGTCGATTGGTTGCTATCTGGCATCTTCGCTGCTGAGAGGGAGTATACCTTCTTCGTCCCCTAGGAGAGGGAGATCTTCTTCGCCCCCTTAAAGAGGAAGTTCTTCTAGACCTCAGTCTTCGAGGATAGAGGCTCGTCTTGCTCCCGTGCTATTCTGGACGTGGAGGTTCAACATGGGCCTGCCTCTCGTTCAGGCAAATTCGGAGATCGGACCCCTATTGGCGGTTGAAGATGACTTGACAAAGATCTGGTTGCGGCTAATGCACCGTAGAAGGGGTCACGGTACGGACTGAACCTCTGTTTTTGCAAAATGACTGTATAGGTGGCTGTTCAGGACAGCTTCGGCGGGAGCTCACCAGTGCTGCTCCTCTTGTAATGCCCCAAATTCCAAATACAAGTAATTTGTAGCACAACCAAAATCCTTACTTCAATTTTGTACAAAAGTTACAAGGAATTTGAAATTCTTTCAAGACAAATTAATTCTTTACAATGCACAACGGAAATTACATATAATATACAGCTTATATTATCAAAATCTTTAACCTTGCAACATCCCTTGACACTAAACTCATGCTTACGCCACTCGCTAATCCGAGTCCTGAAAAACATGAGAACTGTGGGCATGTCAGTTGAATGCAACTGGCGCAATACTATAACAAAGTGATCCTCAACTTTAACAATCACAAACTTGATGCATAAAACAAATGCAATAATGATAAAGATAAATAAAAACATAAAGTGACCTAATCTAAGTGTATAAGTGTATGCCTTAAAAGTCAAAATGAATAAAACAATGTCATCAAACAAGTATCCAAGAAAGGAACAAATACACACAATGCACACTAATGCACACTTGTTCTAATTCTTTGCATCTCATACTACATAGGTCTGAGGGCAAGCCCTTAGCGTTCACCTAATTATAGGGTTAAATCCCACTTTATGCAACCTAACTCGATGACTGTACTCCAACGCGTAATCACGTGTTAATCACACCCCTAGGATCGTGGACTTTACCGGCCTACCCCTAGCCCACACATGTAGACTTACCTGGCGTATTCTCAGTCGTGAACATTCCTAGGAACTGTAGCTCTTTACCAGCCATCTTATCGACCTCACCGGCCTACCCCTAGCCCACACATGCAGATTTACCGGGCGTATCCTACGTTCCGAACTTAGCGAGTCAACCATCTAAAACTACAAGCCAGGCCTATCCCTAGCCCACCATCTGTGGATTTACTGGGCGTATTATGTCCGTCCCGAACATTCCTAGGAACCACAAGTTCTTTACCGGCCTTTTCGTGAGAAACAGACATATCCCTAGCCCACATACTTGGATTTTCCATGCGTATTACTTAACCCTGAACCCCTAGGAACTTTAATTTCTTTACCGGACATGTTCGTCATTGTTTTCAGCCATAACTCCACCTAGTGTCTATCCTTAAGTTCAAACATAAATAATTTCCACCTAGAGCCAGCCTTCCCTACCGAACTTAAATCAACACATGAGAACATTAGCCCATACTGGCCACTTCTCAAACTTTCATAATCACAAATTTTCTGGTACCCTGGGTCTCGCTCAGCTTCTAGAATCAACACATTCCAAAATTCATAAACTTTCTAGGTCATCAATAACCACTTTTATAATCATTACATATTGCATTCATTCATATACTCAATTCATCTCTTATTTATTCTATCCAACTACTCATTCTCAAATAACTAATAAAATCTTCCAAACTGTTAAAATAGGACTTCAAATGCCTCAGTTTTAATCAACATCATCTATGTTCAAATATCTCAAATCTAATTATCAAATATGTACTTAAATTATTCATTCAAATATGGAATTTAATCCAAAATATTTGTACCAATTTTCATCAAATATTAATTCTCCAAAATACTAATTCCTTTAAAATCATCTCCATTCAAATTCTTCAAATCCAATCACCAAATGTGTATATTCCTTTATCTAAGTGGGAAATTAATCCAAATTTTTTTTTACAAATTACCATCAAAATATTCCCCAAAAAACCAATTTATATTTTCAATATACTAAAAAACAGTAAATACAACAAAGTTCGAGCTCACCAAGACTCAAACCTGCAATCTCAAAGGTCCTAGGCCACATGTACTAACCAATAATCCAAGCCTATTTCTCTATCAACTTCTTTCATGGTAACAACCTATACATAGAATCCACTATTTGAGTGTTCAACTATCTTTGGACAACAACTTAATGGTCTTGCAAAAATCATGTAAATTAAGACACATATCAGAAAATAGATTTCTTAGTGTCACATAAAACCTGAATGAGTCTACTACGATATTGTAGTTAAGAACATCTAAATATAACCACAACTAATTTGTCAAAATCCATTTGCAAATCAGTAGGTTAAGAATATGAAAACGGCAGCTCTTGCTACTTATAAAAATCACAGAAAATTCTATGCTTCATGAAACTTTGTGTTCTTTAGCTCAAATTAAAGGTATACAAGTCTACTATAACCTTGTAGTTATAAGTTTCTCCAAAATATTATGTCTATATACCTGA
Organism: Hemerocallis citrina; assembly: GCA_017893485.1. NCBI lineage: Eukaryota > Viridiplantae > Streptophyta > Magnoliopsida > Asparagales > Asphodelaceae > Hemerocallis > Hemerocallis citrina. The sequence goes on from CM030365.1 coordinate 125,997,878, forward strand.
ATTCTTCGAAATCTACAATAGCGTCGAATTGTTATATAGACTCAACTACAGTTAAAGTAGTACCACAAGTTCATTCTTGTAAAATTCAGTATATATTTCATTCTTCATGGAAAGTTGATTTCTTAGAATTTAAAGAAAGGATAATGAGTCCAGTTCAAATTCTTAGTTTTGATTTTCCTCAAAATACTTCATATTGGGTGTTGAAATGATTAAAAAACCGGAAGATATGCAAATTTCCAGAAACTAGCCAAAACTGTCAACCAGTCCTAAGTTCGAATTTTATTAAAATAGCAAATGGCATTCAAATATTATGAAATTATAAGGAGATGTTCTTGACATATACGGGGTACTCATATAAAATTTTAGCTTCAGATTCTATCTGGATAAAAGGAAATGATTTTTTGAAGTGAGATTAAAACTCAGGCAACCTTAAAAATGTTTCTAAGTTAATCATGTCATACTTTCACACATTTAACTAACAACACATAATCTAACAACAATCAACACATAATCTAAGCATGAATAATCAATTTATATAGATTATCTAGCATGCAATTCTAACAAGAACAAATTTGGAAGTTAAGGAATACCCGCCCAATTGATGAATTCTTGCACTAGAAATCCCCAAAAGCATTCTTCTTCTCTAATTCGGTTGGTCCACACATACACAAAATGAAGTGTCCAACCCCCCATTCACACATGTTGGTCGATCAATACTAGGGAGTGTGTGTATATATATTATCTATATAATAAGACACAAAGAACGATATCAAGTGGCTCTCATTCAATCCCCCCAAAATTAAAGGCCCAGATCTAACATCAAAAAACACATTCCCCCCCCCCCCCCCCCCCCCCCCCCCCAAAAAAAAGTTTCCCCCTAAAACTCAAATTCAAATCCCCCCAAAACAACTCTTTTATTTATTTAATTATCTCTCTCTCTCTCTCTCTCTCTCTTTATATATATATATATATATATATATATATATATATATATATATATATATATATATATATATATATATATATATATATATATATATATACTTATGGAAACATAGACTTTTATATCCCAATTTATAATTATTTTTCAACATTTATCAAAAAAATTATTTTTCAACATATACTAATGAAAACATGGACTTTTATTTACAACTAATTATTTTCATGCAATTCAAACTTGGGCTATATAATTGTTGATTTACTGTTTACAAGGTCTTTCATATGTTGTATCATTCTGAAGATGTGCCGTAGGCACGTGCCCACGGAAAAAACTAGTGTATATATATATATATATATATAAGAGATGGGGATGAAAGAAGGAAGAGAGAAGTTTGGGAGTTTTCGGGATTGAAAAGAAGGGGAGGAGATGAAGAGAGTATTTATATATAAATATTAGATATGTAAATAGAGAGAGAGGGAGATGATAATGGAGTTGATTAGGATTAATAGTGGAATAGTTGAGGGAAGCGGGGGAGTATGCTGATAGAACGGAGTAGAGAAGAAGAAGATGAAATTGTGTATGTATGAATATATATGATGGGGTAGTTACAATAAACTTCTAATAACTATCCATTAACTCCTCTACTCTTACCCTAATTCAAATCTTTAAAACTTAATCCTAATTCCCTCTCATTTGTTGAAATATGGCGTGCACAGGTTCTTATTTGTGTACCAAATAATGTGTACAATTATTCAAATGAAGTAGTATTATAAAAAAATGAGTGTAATTTAAAATAGTATGAATTTTTTAATCTAATCTCCCATATATGAAAATTAAGCACAAATAAAAAAATATTAAAATATAAAATAGAAATCTACACACTTCATTAATTTTATATATTAAAATATAATCAACACGTGCATTGCACATATAGTCAAGAATTAATTTAAGACGACCCAAAAATAGGAGGAAATGAATTTGGAGAGAGAAAAATATTCATAAACAATCAAAATACAAAATACGTAAAAGGTTTATATTAATATTGTTAAGAATATTACCTATAAAAATACAAAATACATGTGTGTAACACATGCGATGAAAAATTGAAATAATTCAATTTTACCGGGTGTTACACCTATGGACAGAGGCTCAAGTGGTTACGTTCTTAATGATGCGCGAGAATGAGACGGACCGATACTAGTACATATACTAGTTTTGAGTGCGGTACGTATGCAAATATGTAATTGTATGGTGCTACAATAGATATTCTTTGCATGCACTCAAATATAACCTCTCATCTCTCATCTAGAGCTTGATCAAAACCCAAAATTTCAGCCAAAGTCTTGTCTCAAAAACAAGGAGCGAGAACCACGGTTTTGGCAAAAACCACCTTGCCACCTCACCCTTCCCCCCCTCTTTCCCTCACTCCTCTCTTGATAAAACCCCTTCTTTCCCACCTCTTGAGCTCTGGAATTTCAGAAAAGAAAAAGAAAGGAAGGAGAGAGTGAAAGGAGCAAGAAAGAAGGAGCATTCTCAAGCTTTAGAGTAGGATTTGGAGGAGGAAGCTCAAGACACACCCCATCTTCTCAAGCCTGCAATCAATGGTGGGGAGTTCTCTGACCTTGCTTTTGTTCATTATTGTTTAATTTCTTGCATACATGAGTAATAGTAGTTGAAAATGGTTGATTTAAGAGTAGATTATTAGAATCTGGAAATGGAAACTGTAACCCCTGTTTTCCCAAAATGTATTTTTTTGTATTTTTTATATTTTAAAAATTTTCGCAAATAATTTTTTCGGTTTTCAACTTCTTTTGTCAAGATGTATTATTGACTCTTCTATTAAAAATCTAATTTTTCGATCAGTAATTTTATTGCAACTATTTTATATGAATTTTTACATTTTTAATACAAATCTTATTTTTGTTATTATTACTCTGATTTCTGTATTAGTAGTACTATTATTATTGTTTCAATTTCTATTATTATTATTGTTATTAGTATTATTGTTATTATTGTTATTTTTGACTAGTTATTAAAAATCCATTTTATCTACCAGTTGTATAAATTATATTTTGTAATGCAAATTGCATTTTATTAGAGACAATATTTTTATTTGTTATTTTATTGAATTGATATGTCCATTTTTCTTATTGAAAATTTTCTTAAATACCCATTTATTTAAATCTAATATCCATTACCTATCTTATATCCTACTATACTGTTTTATATATAAATCTTATATTTATCACCTTATATACATATATCCAGACCTATATAAACCTACTACTAATACCCATTAACTTTCCTAATTTAAAATCCTAACCACAACCTAATCCTACCTTTAAATCCTACCGTTACCCACCTAATTACTATCACCCATTATGTACTATCCTAATCTGTTAATTCCAAACCTATTATACCATCCAAATCCAAAGTATTCTTTTCCTCAACCTTTAACTCCCTAGCATCCTCTACCGTGAACTATTACCCAAGCACCCGGATTGCACCAAAGAACAACCGACCCATTTCCTTTTCCTTTCCCTGTAGCCGCCAAGGTGCACCCTCCCCCATCTTTCTCTAACCCTATTTTTTATGCTCTATATATATATGCTTTTGTTTACTTGTTCCACTGAAAAAAAAAAAAAAAAAATTCCCAAACCCTTGCGCCGTGCTTCATCTCTCCCGTTTTCTCTCCATCCGCCTTCTCTCCATCTGCCGTCTCGCGCTCTCGCGCTCTTGAATTTTCATTGCACGTGCTCGAGTGCGCGTGTGAACCGTTCGTGAGTCCGTAGATTTTCGTTCATGGGATTTGCTCCCACTTTTGATTTGCATCGTTTTTCATCTCCATAATAAGGCAAGTAACTTGTACTACAATTCATTAGGTTGATACAAGTCAAAAAGTTCACATCTAGTATAGTTGGGTCTAGAGATAACCAAAAACTTGTTTTCCTTGATGGATTTTGTCTCTATTGTGATAAATTGGCCTTAGATGACTTACGACACTTGATAGGATAATAACCTAGGGTTTACCCAAAACTTGATTTTGATGCAAGTATGTGGATATTGCATGATTTGTGTTTGATGGAATGCCCATGTGAAAATAATAGGCTTGGACATGTTAGAATCCCTAAAACATGATGCTTAGATATTTGGTAGGTTGTATTTCAAGTTTGGTTATGTTTGGATCAATATTCATGAAGTTATGATGTTCTTGATTAGAGGTGTAAAATCTGTATTTTCTGCTTGTTCTGTTTCATTTACTGTTTTCGTCCATGCTACAATCCGAATTTGAATTTCAAAATAAAAGACGGATTTTAGATAATTTTGTCTATTTTCAAACCCCACTGGTTTCACTTGATTTGGATTTCGTATGACTGAGTTATGATGGTTTTGGTACAGACGTGTCGATCAATTTCAGATTCTGTTTTGGGTTAAATTAGTTAACAAATTATTTTCAAGAACTATTCTATACATAATATCATGGTACCATATTTTGCTCAGTGTTTCCTTATGATATTAGGGACTACCCAGATTTTTGGTGAATTTTAAAGATAAGTTTTATGTGGTGTTTCATGCTCTTTTCTAAATTCATCTTGTGTTGTAATTTGTGAGCTGTTCAGTAAAGAACTCTGTTTTCACTATAATTCCTTATACTGTATGAAAATTATTTGTGAAATATGAAAGTTAGTAAAATCTATCTATTTTCATGTCGTTTTGGGGAATTGGATTTCAATTCACTGGTTGCGAGATATCTTAGTTTTCGTACAGCAGTATTAAGATTTCCAAATTCGTTAAACTATGTTTTCTTGATGCTTTCATATTTTTGATGACTGAACTATACTTACTGGAATATTAAGAAACTTGTTATTTTGAGTCTATACCTATAGGGGAATACCCCAAATTTTTTGTGGAATTATTTGATGTGTTTTCATGCTGTTTTCATGCTTTTGAAGTCGTTCTCCTGTTTTCTGGTTGAACATAAATTCTGTATTCAAATCAGTTTTGAGTTGAGATGTTGTGAACTAGTATGTGACTTAATTATACTCGTTGGATGCGTATGGATGTCTAGTTTCTAGATCCTTGGACGGATTCTGATTTGCATGTCTGTAGCTCTTGAAATCACTGTTTTAATAGTTCTTAATCTTGATGTCCTGATTATGAACCTAGACTATTTTGCTCGTTTATATGACTGTCTATCACCTATGCATGCTTATGTGTAACCCTAGACCTGATACTGATTATACTATGTTAGTTTGACACTTTTTAGTGCGCATTCATGTCTATTTGATAACCATAATAAAAGTAACCAAGCCGGGGTTAATGGGAAAGATCTAGTAGTAGATAATTCAGAAACATGTACTCGGAAGGGGCCCCGTGTTTCCCATATTTTGAATTTGGTATATGATTTGGATTATTTGGAATTTGGTATATGATTTGGATTATTTGAAATTTGGTATATGATTTGGTTAATTTGGAATTTGGTATATAATTTGGATTATTTGAAATTTGGTATATGATATGGATTACTGTTCCGGAGTACACTGCCCTCTATGGTCCACTATGAGATCTAAAGCGAAACTGTTATGTTGTAAAAACCATGTAGTAAAAATATGGATGCATGAAGTGCTACCTAGATAGTAAATCACACAAGACTTGATATATGATACTTGAATATGTTATTCGAACCTGATACTTGAATAAGAGACTTAACATGATACTTGCTTGCTTGATTACATGACACTTGATACATGAGACTTGATTACATGAGACTTGAAACATGATGCGTGATACATGATTACACGACACTTGACACTTGATGCATGTTTATAGGATACTTGTTTACTTGACACTTGATTTATGTCGTGTACACTTGACACTTTTACCATGCTAGTTTGTCTATGTTGACATCATACCTATACCATGTGCTAGTTAGTTTTCCCCGTTCCATAAGCTTGTATCCTACTCTATTTGTGACCCGCGACTTGCAACTGACGGGTACTTGTGTTTTCTCTTTTCCTCTTTCCTGTATTCGTTGTATTGCAGATTTTGGAGGACAGGTTCCAGACGGAATTGGTGACATGATGTACTAGATACTGGAATTTTGCTATTTTTATTCTTGTTGCTTATTTTGAACAATACTGTATTCATGTATTTGGATTTATTCTTGTATTCGGGCAATGTGACCCAGGATTATTTGTATATTTTAGATCATGACTATTTGAGATTAATATATTTTATTTTAAGTATTCTTGTTGGTATTTGGTTCGAATGTGCATGTGGTTGACTTTTCTGGCTTCCGACCCTGATTTTATTGTGATATGTTGTAAAGAATTCCTGAACAGCTTATGGATAATGAAAATCATTCGCTGGGCTTTTATTACATACTCGTATTCCGTATTTTTGGGAAGCCGGACGTGACAGAAACAGAAAACTTGATCTGTATGCTTTAGTTCCGATTTTCCAGAGAGCAAAATAATTGGAATTTGATCTTCAAATTTTCACAGAATGATCTCATATATGTCTAATAGATTCTTGATTTATTTTGAAATTTTCTAATGATTTTTGATATTTTAATAAAATCCATTTTGAGGACTGAGCCGTAAGGCAAAGACTGTGTCTGTCTATTGTGATAACTGAACTTGTGGGAATTCTTATAAATAATTGATACATGATCTATGTCTGAATTTTTACCATGTTATCTTGCATGCATCTGGACTCTACAGAAAAGTCATGAAATTGTTTGGATGAAGTTTGATGCATGTTCAAAAATAATTAATCAAGGGTAGTCAAGACAGTAACTGAAGAACATTAGGATTTTTATGCATGTTTATAACAAGTAGAACTCATCGATTACTTGGAATTTGGATCTGAAACTTTTTGCATGTTATACATGATAATGTCTAGTTTCTGTAATGCAAATTTGAAGACCATTTGATAAGCATATGATTTATGATGAATACTAGGTTTGCCCATGGACACGTGCCTACGGCACATTTTCGTGAACGATGCAGCATATAAAAATGCCTGTAAAAGGTTTTCGTGGAGAATGATTTATATAGATGTGTATTTGGCTCAGACAATGATGTATTCTAAATTAAGTTGTTTATTGGTTTATATCTTGCAGGATCATTTGTCAGGAGCTCAGAATTGAAAAGAGTACTGTGAATCTACAACAATAGTAGATCGAAATCAGTTGCTATGTGTGACTTAAACATAAGAGATTTCAAACTGCATGAGTAGCAATTCAGATGGTAATGCAGTTATCGCCTCAAACTACATGAGTGAATTTCTGTATGATCTTAAAAGAGGTTAAAAATGAGAGAGAGAGAGAGAGAGAGAAAGCTTGTTGTGATGTACATGTGAAGACCTTTTTTTAAATATTATCAAGTACAATTACATCTCCATATTAATATATTTTGTATCCAGATACTGGAGAGCCTACAGCAAATTTGATCTGAAACATGCTTGTTAGCCCCAATTTTTAATATATTTCAATGTATGAGATATTTGATATGTTTTTTTTAAATCTATAACTTACATCAAAACACATAAGCCCAACTATCAGACATTTCAAACATTAAGAGAACATGAAGATTGCAGATGGATTGACGACTCAACCCGCCAAAAATCACGATCAAGGATGAAAAATCATTATAATGAAAACGGAATCAATCAAGTCAAAACCAATGGTCATTTCTATTGTACAACACTAATAGAAGTTTTAGTAAAAATATCGACAGAGTCTCCTTTAAAATATTAGCCATTTTACAGTAATTCCTTACAAAATTCTGCTAACAATTAAAAATATAACATCACAAGTAGTTAATATCAATCCTCCCCAGGCCAATCCAAGCAACATCACACATGCATCATATATATAAGGTTCTGAGGGCAAAAATCTTGATATGATGCAAGTTACAAAATAAAAACCAAGATTTCATTTGATAACGTAATGGATTTGTAGGAATTTTAGTAAAAATTTCGACAGAATCTCCCCTAAAATATTAGCTCTTTTACAGTAATTCCTTATGGAATTCTGCAAACAATTAAAAATATAACATCACAGGCAGTTAATATCAATCCACTCCACGCCAATCCAAGCAACATCACACAGGCATCATATATATAAGGCTCTAAGGGCAAAAAAATCTTCATATGATGCAAGATACAAATTAAAAACTAAGAATTCGTTTGAAAACGTAATGAATTTTTAAAAAACCTTTGAAAAACAACACAGAACCCAATACTCCAAAACTTTGCGGGTACGGGTTTTAACATCACTATATTATATCATCATCCTATACAAATACTTACATCATCTCCCAAAATCCTAAATAATACACAGATTTACATAATCCCTTATTCTACAACTAATACATCATTGACCAACCCTACTACAAAAAAAAAGATTACAGAGTTGTTACAATAGGGATCAAACAAAAATGCTTCGAGTCTTCAGTATGGGACGAAACAATGAGCCTACACAAACAGTAAGAGTTTTCCAAGAATCAATCAAAACCAATGATAATTAAAGAAACAAACTGTTTTATATAAACAAATAGTAAGAGCCGAAGACGGGCGAACCTAGTATAATGCACGTGCGATACACGCCTACAAAATGTATAGTCATTGATTAAATATAATACTTATAAGAAAATATATATAGTAAATTATTTAACAGCCTATATAAAAAATATGTTCTCAAAATAAAGTAAACCAATTAGCAATTAAGCTACAACAGTCTAGTTAGGATAAAATCATTCACCATCAATGGCAAATTCCAACAAACATTGCCCATATATAGAATCAGCCTAAATCGGATAAATGCTTAGTAAAATCAATATAAACATCAAAATTGAAATGTACGCTGCACAGTCCAACCGATGTCTTCTGTAATGCCTCAGCAAGAAATCCTTACACACCACACAACAATCTTATTATCCATATCCATCTCACTGTTCTACATTGCAATAAACAAACCAATCAATATTTACTCAAACACAGGTAAGCAATTACCTTCCCACCTGAAAGCAAGCAGCATCAACAGTACCAAACAGAGCAATAGACACCCAAGCCAACAACCAAGTCTATAAGTCTATAAGTCTTTACTCTGCAATCAACCAACTCCAAAGTTCTGTGTGTACCAACTCCAAAGTTCTGTGTGTCTAACTCCCTTGCAACGAATATTGCTAACATTTAGTAACGAAGCCAATGCTTCTCTTAATAGAAACATCTTTACATTACAAAATCCCTAGCAATGTTCATGTGATTTCAATAAAGTTGGAGAAAATAGATACTTAACGATACTTAATTAGGGGACTAATATCCTAGAAATCCTATTGCTCATAAATAAAGCTCTTTGGTTTGAATACACTATCAATAAACAAATTCCACTGTTTAGATGGTGTTCCTTTTCACCAAAATAACATGACATATACATGATAAGATTGATTAAGAAAAAATATAACAACAATTACCCAATCTCACAAGAAAATTGATTGTAATACAAAAACAGTTACCCTATTGTCAGGATGCTCATTCTGCGAGTTGGTATGATGGTGAGGGAGCTAATATATAAGGATAATGTGTTTGTGTTGCTGTGTACAGGGGTTAATGGTGAATTCTGTAATAGGAATCTTCGGCGACGTGTGAGGGAAAGACATAGATGCGGAGGGAAGACTATAAAGGCAAATTGTCCACGTGATCAAGGTGGAGATATCTTGCCAATATGAATTTTAGAAAGACCTGATTAAAAATTTCTTATAGTTTTTACAGGGAAGGAAAATAATGATGATTTATTTGTTGAGTTTAAATGTGTTTCTCTCACTTTCTTAATCTTGTAAATATAGTAAAATCTCAAAGTTTATTTCTCACATATTGTGTCATTACAATTAGTCATCATTGATCTATTTTGCAATGAAACAGTCTTATCTGACATTCCATGTTAGGTGGTGGATTCTTTGAAGCAGTTATGCGAGTTTGAAGTAATTCCACACTCAATGAAACTTAGGTACTCTTACTAGGGAGCAGGTCAGTTGCGAAGAAACTTTTTTAATTGTCCAAACTGACCAAAACTCTTCAGCTTCTAAATGAATGGAGACTTAAATGAACATGTAAAGTACATCATTATTCAGTCTTCTGTTATGCAAATATCGTATCTTCTTCACAGACATACTTCCGACACTTGAAGAAAATTTATGCCATATGATTGAGTGTTCTTGAGGAAAAAAAAACTTTTGTATTAGAAAAGCTGGGTGATTGAGTCAATGATGTCTATAGCAGTCATAGGCCTGCTGTGTTTGTATGCTATTTTGGTAACATTAAAATTTTGTGGCAAATTTATTGTGAAAAAACGAACACTCATTCCAAAATTGTGCATGGAACACATTTTGTTCACTGGGAACATTTATCAAGTATACAGCAACAATTTAGTGATTACTTGTATATGTAACTACTTGCAGCACCAAATTAGTTTTTTCTTAATGGCATTGGAGCTCAACATAATGGATACTGCTAGAAAAGAGGAAGGAAAAGTTTAGTTAGAATTGAGAAGGAATGGATTAATCGACTCATCGCAGTCCCCATATTACCCTTAACCAACTAAGCTTAAATGTATTCTTATTACTTCTAGATGCATGACACCAATAACTCATAAATACTAATTTTAACAGTGACTGCACTTGCATATTGCAGCTACAACGACTAGAATCACGGAATATGTATGTACCTTTACTTTGGATAGACTGGAGCATTCAAACCGCAACCCATGACAGGTCAAGATGTAGAATGCATGTCGTCGTTGGTGATGATTATCTTGGTGATCATCATCTGTAAAGCTCGGTAATGGCCCAATTCCAATGATATCCGATAATAGTGTGGAATCTTGAGGACTCAAATCTGCATCACATGTTTAGAATAATAGGTATCATCACATATTCGCATCTACTAAACCTGTCATCTCTTTATTCACATTCACATGCCATACTACCACATTAATGTTTCTTCTTATCAATAAGCGAAATTTGGACAAAGGTAGGAGAATGCAAGAAAAAGTTCACTCAGAAAGTATTTGTTCTCATAGAAATGCCTCATTTATGGATATACTAATTAATTTGCTTTAAGTCATATCCAATGTCCAAGACAGTGTACATATTACTCTAGATTTATTCAATCCGCACACAGTTTGCCTTCTGTAAATTGTGGATTAGTTTGACATGCTAGCATTTAGTAACAAAACCAATGCTTCTCTTAATAGAAACATCTTTACATTACAAAATCCGTAGCAATGTTCATGTGAATTCAATAAAGTTGGAGAAAATAGATACTTAACGATACTTAATTTAGGGGACTAATATCCCAGAAATCCTATTGTTAATAAATAAAGCTCTTTGCTATGAATACACTATCAATAAACAAATTCCTCTGTTTAGATAGTGTTCCTTTTCACCAAAATGACATGAAATATACATGATAAGATTGATTAAGGAAAAACATAACAACAATTACCCAATCTCATAAGAAAATTGATTGTAATACAAAAACAGTTACCCTATTGTCAGGATGCTCATTCTACGATTTGGTATGATGGTGAGGGAGCTGATATATAAGGATTATGTGTTTGTGTTGCTGTGTACAGGGGTTAATGGTCAATTCTGTAATAGGAATCTGCGGCGACGCGTGAGGGAGAGACATAGACGCGGAGGGAAGACTATAGAGGTAAATTGTCTATGTGATCAAGGTGGAGATATCTTGCCAATATGACTTTTAGAAAGAACTGATTAAAATTTTCTTATAGTTTTTACAGGGAAGGAAAATATTGATGATTTATTTGTTGAGTTAAAATGTTTTTCTCTTGCTTTCTTAATCTTGTAAATATAGTAAAATTTCAAAGTTTATCTCTCACATATTGTTGATATTCTTGTCATTACAATTAGTCATCAGTTATCTATTTTGCAATGAAACAGTCTTATCTGACATTCCATGTTAAGTGGTGGATTCTTTGAAGCAGTTATGCGAGTTTGAAGTAATTCCACACTCAATGAAACTTAGGTACTCTTACTGGGGAGCAGGTCAGTTGCGAAGAAACTTTTTTAATTGTCCAAACTGACCAAAACTCTTCAGCTTCTAAATGAATGGAGACTTAAATGAACATGTAAAGTACATCATTATTCAGTCTTCGATTATGCAAATATCGTATCTTCTTCACAGACATACTTCCGACACTAGAAGAAAGTTTATGCCATATGATTGAGTGTTCTTGAGGAAAAAAAAGCTTTTGTATTAGAAAAGCTGGGTGATTGAGTCAATGATGTCTATAGCAGTCATAGGCCTGCTGTGTTTGTATGCTAATTTGGTAAGATTAAAATTGTGTGGCAATTTTATTGTGAAAAAACGAACAATCATTCCAAAATTGTGCATGGAACACATTTTGTTCACTAGGAACATTTATCAAGTATACACCAACAATTTAGTGATTCTTGTATATGTAACTACTTGCAGCACCAAATTAGTTTTTTCTTAATGGCATTGGAGCTCAACATAATGGATACTAATGATGAACTTTGAGTTAATAAGATTGTAAGCCAGCACTTGGGTAGAGATCTAGAACTATAAGAAAAATTGAGTATAATATTGTAAGTCAGCACTTGGGTAATGATGAACATAGATGTATACACAGAAAAACTATAAGAAAAATAGAACAATTTGCATTGATGCCCAAGAAATATTTAAGAGTTGTACCTTTGGAACTAACATCAACTGTACCCAGTAATGGTGAGATTGTCAATATGATCAAGTGTCAAACCTGAAATGAGAACATTATATTTCACTGGATCGAGTGTCAAACCACTAAACAATATGATACCGTGTATGGGTAGAGGACAACTCAAGTTCCACATAGAATGAGGAGTATTTAACTAAGATCATTTGGGCGATCTCAATAAAGGTCGTTCTTTGTACACATTAATCCAAACAGTATAGTGGTAACTTAGCAAAAGCAAGGATGCGTAAAGTAGATCAAAACAAACTTGGATAAAAAATTGATGTAGTTAAAAAATTCATGCACTAAAAGTTTATGTGGGCTAAGCATATGAAACAGTTTTGCCATCAGGAGATCATGTATTATTCAAGATTGTGTGTTCTAGCTTTAGGAGTTCTTGCACTAAAAAATTTAATAACTAAAATGTTCTAAGTTTTGGCTTCAGGAAATCATGCACTAAAAAATGAGGGATTCAAATACAAAATACTTCACCTCATCTCATGCTCTCTCTATATATTATTTTAGTGACTTCTTACATGAAAGCATATTCTACTCCTTAGTTACAGAGTTATACTTCTCTAGATACCTACAAAGTTGCATATTCTACTCCTTAGTTACATGAAACTATATCTAGACACTGCTGAGATAAGATCACAGTGGGGTAAGCAAGAGACTTCTGACATCAAAAGAAAGCAAACAACAGGGAAAATAGGCCCAATCAGCAAATAGATCTAAAACTGTCAAGTGTAACAGCTAGATGTGCCATCCAGCATTAGTTTGGACCTCAAAGTAACATATATGAAGTGATTGTTAATAGAATAATTGACATGAATAAGAACTAAATTTGCACTGATTTTGGAAGGACTCATAATCGTATCAATATATTTTAGGATGAAATTAAATAAAAAATACTCAAGTCTTACCTTCAGCTATTGCTTCTTTAATTATATCCTTGAAGCGGTGTGAGTCAAGCTTTGGATGAGAACAAAGCATTGAACAAAAAAGCCTGTAAAACAAAGACAGGTCAAATAAGCTGCATATGTCCTCCATATACGCAGCCTACATAACAGATACTCCCAAGTCAGACATCAATATAGATTTTTCAGATCTTTCTTCTCTGAATCTGATCCTCTATAGTTTTAGCTTCAAACTCTTCAACATCAGCTTCTTCTGTAACCTACACAGCCAAAAGAAAAAGGGATCCCTTATGTGTAGAGTTAATATAAAAAGCATGCTAGCAATTTTATTATCTCAGTTGTTACAATCTAACTCAATAACCAAAAATTACAGGATACCTTCTTTTTCTTGAAACACATCCATATATACAACAATAACCATGAATATTCAACACATCCATGATGTAATTCTTCTTCCTTTTCTTTCTTTTGAAAAGTCAAGAAATAGAAAAAATGAAAAAAGCTTAACCTCACTGAGTGCACCTATGCAAGGCAAGACACTTGGATCACTCTCTATGTAGGAGACCAAATCTTTAGATACGGGCGAACTGAAAAAAACAAAAGCCCTATCTGCATAAATATGGAACATATTTAGATGCAAACACACTGACAAAAGAAATTGCAACATAATTCAAACTATTGAACAATCAAAAGAATGCATACCTCGCACAAAACTGAGGAGTACAAAAGCCCACAAGGTGCTAGATGATATTCCCTGCATTTGTTTCGCACTTGACTAACAAAGATGCAAAACTGAACAGAGAATGCACCAACAACCAATAGCCATCAGCATCAGATTAAACAAGAATTCCCAATTAAAATAACAGAGTTAATATGAACAGAAAGAATTACAATTCAGAGTTTTCTGAATTGAATGAAACAAAAAAAAGTAAAGTCTTTTATAACCTTACGGGTCGGTTGAAGTGAGTCTAATTGTTAAGTAGATGCAGAATGTTCATAAAAATATGCTTTTACAAAACAAAAACCGCAACTCAACAACAGAAGAAATCATAATTTAACAGGCTACAATAGATCTGCATAAGATTTTTTGCGTGAATTGGCCTATATGATTGCTAAATCAGACACTACATCTTTAGATTTTAATGAATTTCTCGTTGTGGCATTTTGCCGAATAGTTAGCAAGCGGAATTTCAAGAATCCTAAAACCAGGACGAATGAGAAGGAGATACCTTGACAATAAATGGATTGCGCACTCCAAAACGACCAAGAATTAGAACGCATAACTCGGAAACCCTAGCCATCACTTTCACTGCTGAAACCCTTGCCATCTCCTTCACCGTGTTTCCAAAACCCTAGCCCATCCCCATCGCTCAATTAGTTTATACCTTGAAACGCAGTCGAAGAGGGCAGCGCCAGGAGGTGGGGCATCAGGGGCTGGCTTCAGGAGGCGGGGCAACGAGAGAGAGAAGGGGAGCGGGGCTTCAGGGCATCGAGGTTGGCTTCAGCCAGCAGGGCATCTAGAGAGAGGGGGGTCAGGAAGTGAGGAGAGAGTGAGAGGGGGTTGGGGAAAGTAGCTGAGAGAGAGAGAGAGAAAGATGGGAGCCGGAGAGAGAGAGATAGTGAGAAAGAAAGAGAGAGGGTTTTGAAATTAGGGGGTTTGAAATTTTGGGCAGAAAAATATGTTTTGTGAGAATCAATCTAAGCCATTGATTTTAGGGGAGATTGAAGGTGAGCCACTTAATAGCTTTCTTTGTAATTTATTATACAGATTTTAGCATGTACTGTGCTTAACTTAGTATCGACACTCTGATAAGATGGTACTTTTGTGGCTCTGTAAGACCATAATTGGAGGAAGTGTTCAACGAGGAATTTGTAGTAGACATCTAGAGCTTTTCAAAAAGCCTTATTTGCAAAAATTCCTGTGAGTAGATTAATAGATATGATTTTTGCAAGGTTGGACAGAAACCAGATTTTGAGCTGAGGGCTCTGTTTGAGTAGAGCTTAGTGTGTGGTTCTGTATACCTGAGGAAAATGACTGTTTTAGGGTAATCAAATGATATAATTTGGAATGGTGATCAACTAGGAAGTTGTAGAGGACATTCACACATTTTCAAAGAACCTGGATTTGTGCTATTTCGATGAGCGGGTAGAGTTTTATGCTATCGGTAAGGTGCATCCAGTGTACAGGAAGTACACAGGCTGAGGGTTGTGAGGCTATTTTGAGGATTTAGATTACTAAATCTGAGGTAATGATCAACTAAAGAGTTGTACCCTAGGTCTTTACCTTTCTAGAATGGGATAGAACACCGAAATCCGACTTGTATTGTGGATGATATGACATTTCTAAGTTTCAGGCAGAAGCAACATAGTTGGCTAGTCATGATTTTTAACTAAGTGTTGGAAGTACTATTTCCCCTCCTGTAGATAAGAGTGAATGGACTTGCTTTAAGGGGTAATAGGTGATATTCATGCAACCCAGTACATGGACTAGAAGTTATGGACTTGTGAACTAGTAGCGTTGCAATACTCAAGAAATCGACCTATCGCATTTGGAGTATGTTTGTTTGTGTTTATCTCCTTGGTCTGTAAATAGTTTGGTGTTATGATTGAAAGCATTGCTGGTAAAAGACATTTCTTGGGCACCGTTGTACCACTCGTTGAGCGTCACGGGCCGGAAAGTGGTCAAGGACCAACAGGAGTGTGGTAGCCGATAAGTATCGACTCACCAGATTATTATTTTGACAGACCAGTCAGGGATCAATTGTTCGATAGAACTACATCCATGATTTTGGATGACAATCATATTTTAGTAGTTGTTATTTAATTAAGTTTCTTACTTTCGCTCAAGGACTAAGTTTGTATCAGGGGTGATTCCCTATAATTCGACTTGTTCTGAGAGACAGCACAAGGCGGTGATAACCAGGGTTGTTCTCTTCCTGTCGTAGGGATACGGGCTATGTTCGCTCTCTAGCTGAGAACACAGAAGCTGTATCTCGCTCTGTTAATTCCTGAAGTGTTGTGGTAAAAATTGAGAGAAACTCTGTCGGCTAGGGGGCTTAGACCCTTGAGGCCGTCATGTTCTTATGTTGGTGGACACGAACGGACCATAAGGGGCGGTAGTCTCATGGATCTTTGACGTCATGGATATACAGAATGCATATCTGTAAGATCGTCACGGTATTTGGTGTGAACCAGACCGGACTGGGCACGAGTAGCGAACGGGGACACCACTGTGTTAGCAGTAATAACTATAGGATTAATTAGCCACGTGGTATCTATCAGGAACAGGTTGAGTACAATAGTAGAATGCAATTGCTTGGTGAGGGTTCGAAACCTTGAATTTGGTGAAGACGGCTTGATTTGGAGCGTATGTAGTATGGGATGCAAGCGTATCCAGAATCTTACTGACATTAGATTACCTGCATTTGTTTCTGTGCCTTGTATTATGCATTAGACTTCAGGTCATGGCATAGACAAACACTAGGAAATTAGGATGCACGTTTCTTTCACTATTTAAGATGGTTTGTGGTTGCCAGTTTGGAGATCGCTGTTTCTTATCAGCATTGCGTCGGTCGAAGTACTGACGGTTACCACCTTTAGGTACCGGTCCTACCTTTTGAGTAGGTGCAAAAATATCAGAGTCGCGCAGCAGAAGACCCAAGCCGAGGAGCAAGTCCCCGGAAAGCATATTGACCACTTAGCGGAGCTTCGGCGGTGATCAGTCGACTGCCATTCCGGGAGACAGCTGATAGCTTTATAAGAGGAGTTGGTAAATATTTTGTAATAAGATGTAATGAGTTAATGTAATTTGTATTCTTGTTCAAGAACAAGATATTGGTTGTAATCAATGATGTAATGACCCTATTTGGCAATAAAAAGTTTTTAAATTTCTGTTTTATTACTGTGTTAAGATGCATTTGAAGGAAAAGATTCTGGTGAGTGTCACGGATGTCCGGTAACGGGGATCCGGGGCGCTACAAAGTGGTATCAGAGCCGACTTCAAATTGCAGGCTAATACAGTAGGAAATATGACTTAAAATGCCAAATAGCTGGGTTTAGTTTGGATTGTAGGAAGGTCAAAACCATGATTGTTGAACTTTCCCACTTATGTTTATGATCTTCCCTACATCCAGAACTAACCCTGTGTATTTTCTTTCTTTGAAGAGCATCCAGAAGTATCAGAAATTACCATCGTGGAATGGCTGAAGGAAAAGGCAGTAGGACCAACGGCATAAATTTCAAGGCTGAAGTAGAGTTTACCCGTGTATACCAGATGATAGGAACATTTGTGGAAGCTAGCAGAAAC
Organism: Hemerocallis citrina; assembly: GCA_017893485.1. Taxonomy (NCBI): domain Eukaryota; kingdom Viridiplantae; phylum Streptophyta; class Magnoliopsida; order Asparagales; family Asphodelaceae; genus Hemerocallis; species Hemerocallis citrina. The sequence goes on from CM030365.1 coordinate 126,015,799, forward strand.
CAAGCACCGCCACAGGGAACACTAGGAGTCGCTGCACCCGCAGACCCGATAGAGATGGTGGAATCATTCAAGAGGATGAAACCACCAGTCTTCAAAGAACAGGCCGACCCAACAGCTCATGACGACTGGATACGTCAGGTGGAAATGGTATTCAAAGTGCTGATGACTCCAGAAGACAACATGGTTCGTTTGGCCACAATCTTGCTGGAGAAGGACGCCAGAGTATGGTGGCAGTCTGTGAAGCGTGGTCTTGGAGAAGGTCCAATCACTTGGGAAGATTTTCTTGAGGGTTTTAGACAGCACTATTTTTCCATGGATGTGCAAGAAGAAAAGGCGATAGAGTTCCACAACTTGAAGCAGGGAAATATGTCTGTCCAGGAGTGTGAGACAAAGTTTTCCCAGCTATCACGGTATGCACCAGAGATGGTTCAGGTGGAAGCAAAGAAGGCCCAGAGGTTTGAGCAAGGGCTTAGGCAGGGAATGAGGTTGAGGATGGTTCTGTTAGGCATTTGCCGATTTGACAAGCTAGTAAGGCGAGCTGCGGTAACAGAAATAGGACATGAGACAGAGTCGAGACGAGGCCGAGACAAAGAAAAAGAGGAAAGAGTAAATTCTCACCCCTTACCATGACAAGCGGAAATCAACTCACGAGTCCAGAAAGCTAGAGACTAGTCAGATGGTGGTGTGTTACTTTTGTAAGGAACAAGGTCATTTCAAGACTCAATGCTCAAAAAGATCCCAGACAAACACTTGCTATAACTGCAGAGAAGCCGGGCACATGAAATTGAATTGGCCACTACTGCAGAGGAACACCAATGACAATTACGAAGGTGGTCGATAAAGGGAAGAAGCCTGTCCACCAGGGACGAACTTCAGCTTAACTGGAAAGAAATGTGAAGTGGTGCATGGTCTATAATAGTAATATATTTTGTTAGTTGCATTTTTGCAAGCCATGAATGACGAATTTGTAATGTGTTCCGTAGCAAGATATTATGACTTTTTATAAAGCATGAAAGTTTTTGGGCATTTGGTCATCTCTTGTCGTGTTCTTGTTTTATTAAGTGTTTTGGATAAAGCATAAAGCTAAATTTTTGCCTTCTCCTTGGAAAGCCTCATTTTGTTCTAAGGAGGGAGTGGTCACCGACCCTCAAGTAGTGCAACCGAAAGCTAGAAGATATGCTGAGAACTTGACTCGGGCACTAGAAAGGAGATATGATGAAGTAAGAACGATCATGAGTAGGGAGGCTCCAGAATGATCCACGAAACGAGATATTCCCCAGTATTCCAGACGAGGGATGAAATAGGTCCCAGAGTGATCTATGGAGTTGGATTGATATCCAGTATTTCGGGACAAGAGAGACACTCACGGGGAGTTCATGTAATGAGGTCGACTCCAGGATGATCCATGGAGTGAGATATTCCTCAGTATTCTAGATGATGGATGAAATAGGCCCCAAAATGATCTTTGGAGTAGGAATTGGTATCCAGTATTCCAGGGACGAGAGCGATGCTCATGGGGGAAGATTATGTGACGTTGGCTCCAGAATGATCCATGGAACGAGATATTCCCCAGTATTCTGGAATGTGGGATGAAAGAGGCCCCAGAATATTCTGTGGAGTGGGATTGATCTCCAGTATTCCAGGGACGAGAGCAACATTCACAAGCAGGTTAGTGGGACGTTGACTCCAGAATGATCCAAGGAGTGAGATATTCCCTAGTATTCCAGATGAGGGATGAAATAGGCCCCAGAATGTTCTGTGGAGTGGGATTGATCTCCGGTATTCTAAGGAAGAGAGTAATACCCACGAAGGGATTCAAGGATGAGTAAGGGCTCTAGAATAATCCTCTATGTAAGATATTTCCCAGTATTCCAGACGAGGGATGAAATAGGCCCCAGAATTATCTGTGGAGTAGGATTGATCTCAAGTATTTCGAGACGAGAGCAATTCTCATGGGGAGTTCGTGTGGTGAGGGATCCAGAATAATCCATGGAGTGAGATATTTTCCAGTATTTCAGAACGTGGAACGCAATAGGCCCCAGAAAGTTTGGTGGAGAGGGATTGATCTCCAGTAGTCTAGGACAAGAGCGACATCCCCCAAAGTGATTCATCCCCAGTACGGTGGATGCGGGATGAGGCAGGCCCCAAAATGATCCACATGATGAGATTGATCTCCAGGATGGAAGGATGCGTTGAGCGCTTGAGGCTTGTAAGCCGGTATTAAGCACTTTAAGAGTCAGTTAACGAGGATGTTCCTCGAGGAATTGGAGATGATCAAGAAAAGTATCTTGTGATAATGGATGATTGTCTGCTAATTTTGCCCCTAGTATCGTTCTGAGGACAGAACGATTCTAAGGAAGGGAGTAATGTAATACCCCAGATAATATAATATTCTGTATATATATAAATGTTTGAATATATATATATATATATATATCGCGGTGTTTGCTTGATTATATATATATGATTGATGGAGTGTGTTATACTTTTGGGGCGGTTTGTGTGGGTGGTTACGTTCTTGACGATGCACGAGAATGAGACGGACCGATACTAGTACATACATTAGTTTTGAGTGCGGTACGTATGCAAATATGTAATTGTATGGTGCTACAAGGGATATTCTTTGCATGCACTCAAATCTAACCTCTCATCTCTCATCTAGAGACTGATCAAGACCCAAAATTTCAGCCAAAGCCTTGTCTCAAAAACAAGGGGCCAGAACCATGGTTTTGGCAAAAACCACCTTGCCACCTCACCCTTCCCCCCTCTTTCCCTCACTCCTCTCTTGATAAAACCCCTTATTTCCCACCTCTTGAGCTCTGGAATTTCAGAAATGGAAAAGAAAGAAAGGAGAGAGTGAAAGGAGCAAGAAAGAAGGAGCATTCTCATGCTTTGGAGTAGGATTTGGAGAAGGAAGCTCAAGACACACCCCATCTTCTCGAGCCAACCAAGGGTGGGGAGTTCTCTAACCTTTTTCTTGTTCATTCTTGTTTAATTTCTTGTATGCATGAGTAATATTAGTTGAGGATGGTTGATTTATGAGTAGATTATTAGAATCTGGCAATGGAAACAGAAAACATGATCTGTATGCTTTAGTTCCGGTTTTCCAGAGAGAAAAATAATTGGAATTTGATCTTCAAATTTTCACAGAATGGTCTCATATATGTCTAATAGATGCATGATTTATTTCGGAATTTTCTGATGATGTTTGATATTTTAATAAAATCCATTTTGAGGACTGATCCGTAAGGCAGAGACTGAGTTTGTCTATTGTGATAACTGAACTTGTGGAAATTCTTATAATTAATTGACACATGATCTATGTCTGAAATTTTTACCATGTTATCTTTCATGCATCTGGACTCTACAGAAAAGTCAAGAAATTATTTGGATGAAGTTTGATGTATGTTCAAAATTAATTAATCAAGGGTAGTCAAGACAGTAACTGAAGAACAGCAGGATTTTTATGCATGTTTGTAACAGATAGAACTCATCGATTTCTTGGAATTTGGAGTTGAAACTTTTTGCATGTTATACATGATGATGTCTAGTTTCTTTAATGCAAATTTAATGACCATTTGATAATCATATAATTTATGATGAATATTTTAGCATGTACTGTGCTTAACTCAGTCAGTATCGACGCTCTGATAAGATGATACTTTTGTGGCTCTGTAAGAGCATAATTGGAGGAAAGTGTTCAACTAGGACTTTGTATTAGACATCTAGAGCTTTCCAGCAAGCCTTATTTGAAGAAATTCCTGTGAATAGATTAATAGATATGATTTTTGCAAGATTGGACAGAAACCAGATTTTGAGCTGAAGGCTCTATTTGAGTAGAGCTTAGAGTATAGCTTAGTGTGCAGTTCTGTATACCTGAGGAAAATGATTATTTTAGGGTAATCAAATGATATAATTTGGATTGGTGATCAACTAGGAAGTTGTAGAGGGCATTCACACCTTTCCACAGAGTCTAGATTTGTGCTATTTCGATGAGCGGGTAGAGGGCATTTGTTTGAAGGTTTCAGTTTCACTTTCAAAATTAATTTCTTGTTACATCCCTTATAACTATCAAGACTCCTCATAATTTTCATGGGTAACGCAAAATCAGATTGTGAATTATTAGTTACCAAATACAGAAAAATTTCTACAATATTCTATACATGTGCCTCTCATGAATCTGGAGATTCTGGCTTCTGAGCCTATTTAAGTAAACTATTGATTTCTTCCTTTGTAATATTCCCATATTGTGTACAAGTACCTTCCTGTGATGGGTATTGCTGCTGCTCATGGCTTCTGATGGCTTCTGATGGATTGTGACGACTTCTTCTTCCTTTATAAGGGATTATGGTATGAATTTCACTTTCAAAATAACCTTCTTATTACTATGTTATAATTGTGAAGGCTGTGAAGGCTTCTGATGCTTGTGATGGCTTCTCATGCTTGGGCAAAATCATTCTAATAAAATTTGCACATGTGCCTCAGATGAATCTGAAGATGATGGCTTTATGATCCTATAAATTTTCCATACTGTGTACAATTTCCTTGCTGTGATGGCTTCTGATGTTTCTGATGGATTCTGTTGATTTCTGATGCTGTGATGCTTCTGATGCTGTGATTGCTTCTGATGCTGTGATGCTTCTGATGCATGCAGTTTCGGTGGAAGTGCTTCTTGTCATATATTTGTTGTCAGTCTCCATCTAACAGGAAGTGCTTCATTTAGTTCTTTAATCACCCTTACTCTTTTACCTCTATCAGTCTAGGCAATGATGAAATGGACTGATCAAAGCTTATATTACTGATTTCATCCATGCCAATATATTTTTCGTGTCAAAATCATCCATATTTTACTAACCAATATTTTTTTGATGGATAATCAAAGCTTATGATGCTTGTGATGGGTAATGAAAGCATCTGATGCTTTCTAAGGGAATAAAGTCATCATATCCACATTGATCATTTTAAATAATGGCATGGCATTCAAATGCAATAAAATGCATGATTAGAACTAGTTGGCATGACATTCAAATGCAGCCCTAGACTAATCTTCATGTTTTATTCAAACATTTTTTCTATACATAAGTGTTCTGAGCCTACGACTAATTGAATCCCATTAAATATTTCCTAGTATTTCGTTTCGTGATTAATTTTTTAACATTATGATTCAATCCTTACCAAGATGAAGATTGGTATAAGAAATTGCAGCTAAACATCTTTTTTACAACTACGACACTTTTGCGCAATTGGATATTTATATCCTACACTTCTTAATTGGGTTTTTTTCTCTTATTTGTAAGAATTTTTTATGTACCTGGCTCCTTTGGAGTGACACACACTTAATGCAATAATTTCTGATGTGCATTATATAATGCGTGTCATGCTGAATCCTTCAGCTGCTTGTGATTCAGAATCCTTTACAAGAAAAACTTTTGTTGCTGCTCATGGCTTTTGATTCTGAATCATTTTCATTGAAAGAACCTTTGGGTTCTGATGCTGCTCATGGCTTTTGATGCTTCTGATGGATTGTGAACCCTTGTCATGCTTTATACACTTTGAAAATTACTTCTTGTTGATATGATGTAACTGTGAAGGCTTCTGATAAATTTGGTACTGACTTGGGATGCTTGTGATGGCTTCTCATGCTTTGGGCTAAATCAGTATGTCAATAAAATGATTTGTAATAACTTTTGTTCATGTGCCTCTGATGAATTTGGAGATGATGACTTCTGATCCTACATAACTCAACTATTGATTTCTTTCTTTAACAAATTTCCATACTGTGTACAATTTCCTTCGGTGATGGGTTCTGATGCTGCTCATGGCTTCTAATGTTCTGATGGATTCTGATGGCTTCTGATGCTTTATAAGGGATTAAAGGATGAAGTTTCAAATTCATTTATTAACCGCTAATTTTGTTCCTATCAAAATTTGCAGATTACAATTGGTGTAAGGGCCGACAATTACACAATTTAGATAAGCTCGAGCATAGCTTGCCAGTGATAGGGAGAAACAAAGAAGAAAATTGAAAAAAATTGAAGCGAACGATACCACAAAAGCCACAAAAAAACAAGCACAATCCAATGTATGTTGCATCAGTGTAATTCAGCTCATTTGGGAATCCAGATTTCAAGTACATATATATAATGTATTGGAACTTAACAAACAGAGAGTCGCAATGTAATATAATGTATTTCAACTTTATTCTTATTATTTGACTTGAGATTGAAGCAAGTGTAATGAGTTACAAAACAACGGATGCGATCAAAGAATTTTCATTATATTATATTCAAATGATCTTTCATATTACTCTTTTGCATATCGCATATCAGTTTATCGAATGTTCTTAATACAATACGAATACAACATCTTCATTGGAAAAAACATAGTCGCATATCAGTTCATATGAACAAGCTTAAGGTATTTCACATTAATACAACTCCTCATATTGATAAGATTTGCTCGATTCGCTCTTTCTCAGACTTCTTGTTAGTATACTTGTAGAACTTTGCTCTGTAACTGCAGGAAAAAAAAACTTCAGAAGAAAACTAATGCAAATTGATTAAACATAAGCCGTTTATAATCTCATTGTCAGAAAAACTGTATTTCTATTAATTTGAGAATTTAATTTTATACCCAAACGCCTTTTATAAGCTCATTATCCAATAACTATTTTTATGAAAATTTCAGATTTTTTGGTTTACCAAACGCATTTTATACTCATTTTCAAAAAACTATTTTCAAAACAAATTATTACCAAACAGATTTTACACTCTCATTTTCAGAAACTATTTTCAAAACAACTAACCAAAGATTTTCCCATCTTTTCTTCCCCCTTTCTATTGCTATCAGAAACCTCCTTCCCAAATAAAACAAAACCCTAGTTTCCCTAGCCACCTTGTAGCCACCTCCTTCTCAACCACCTCGCCATCGTCACTCCTTCATCATCAACAAGCTTTCAGACTCCTTTTCTCTCTGATGTCTTAAACCCAAACTGAAGAAAGGGGTGATGGCTCAAATTCAACCAAACCTTAAGTTGTCGGCCCTACATCCGTTCGTGCTCCACCTCATCGTCTTGAATCTAAACCCAATGACTCTGATCCACTTGAATTCGATGACTATGATCCAACCCACATTTGATGCCATCGCTCCCTTTAAATTTGCACCAATTCCAACCCCAGTCCATTCTAAAATGAACCCTGAAATCAATCTGACCTAAATCCGTTCTGAATCTAATTTGAGTCCTTTCGAAACTGACTCGATTTCATTCTTTACTGGCCCAAGTCATATGTGTTGAAGTATAATCCAACTATGTTAAATCTGATCTCTTGTTGAAATCCAATCATATTTTGTTCCTGCTTTCTGCTGCATGCCAGTTTCTAATTTTTCAAGCTGCTCAGTTTGTTTTGGTGTTGTTTGTGAATGGTGATTGTAATGATGAGTAAAAAGAACAAGGACTTCGATGTGAAAGGAACCACTCTTTTACATTTTACTTCGAAATTATCGAATAAGAAACTAAGTAGCATGAATTTGCCACAACAACAAAAGAGGTTTGACTTGGCTGCCCCTCAGCCTTGCTCTAGTCGAGGAGGAGGATGGCATAGGTGGTTGCTGCATAGGTATATCCAGTGGTTGTGGAGCTAGCAGTCATAGTTTTGACATGTGTTCCAACATGCATTCTTCAGGCGATCAATCGTGCCACACACCACTTGTAGCTTCCATTTTAGTTAGTTTCTTGTAGATGATCACAAGATTCGGGCTATTCATCGATACTGTATTTTTCGAAAATAGTCATCTTCTTCTGTCGTGTCAGCCAAGTCAGGTATTGCGTGCTTGTCCACTTCAGTTCCCACATCATGGGTAATAGATTCATATGCTTATGATTATGGCTAAAAGTTCAGGTGCATTGTCCTCAGTTAGTAAATCCTATTATTTATCTGTTAGCAAAATTACTAATATCTAAACGGTTGGTTACATTTTATCATGATCATTGTGTATTTCAGGAGTTTGGGATGGAAAAAATTGGCACAGGGCGTGTGTCGAAGAGCCTTTATTAGCTTGGCAGAGTTCCTGTCTCATTTGCACCCTTGAGTGGTTAGGTTCCTATCTTCTTTAAGGGACATATCTTGTAAGTCATATCATTTAGGTAAACATTAGCTTGCGTCTTACCCTCTTAGAGTTAGTAGACAATCGAGTCGTCCTGTCGGCTTAGTTCATTCTAATATTTGGGGACCTTGTCATATTTAGTCCCAGTTTAGTGGTTTTAGATATTTTTTTGCCTTTGTTCATGACAATTCTCGAGCAACTTGGTTATATTCAATGAAATATCATCTCGAAGTTTTCTCTATTTTTGAATCTTTCTGTTCTGAGATAAGAACCCAATTTGATGGTTTTTTTCAAGTTTTGGATAGTGGTAACGCCAAAGAGTATTTTACTTTTGAGTTCACAAGCTTTATAACTTTTTTTAGTATTCTTCACGAGTCTTCTTTTCCTTATACCCCTCAACCAAACGATGTTGCTGAGTGCAAGAACCGTTACTTGTTGGAGGTTGTGAGGACAATGCACTTTCATAAATAGGTTTCTCAGTGATTCTGGGGAGATGTTGTCCTTACTGTGTGTCATCTTAGTAACCTCAGGTCATTATCTGTGTTAGATGGTCAGACACCCTTCTTTGTCTTATTTCCATCCTTTGACCCACTTCCACTCTCTTGTAAACTTTTAGGTGTGTTAGCTTTGTTCATGATCACTGTCCAAGTCACTGTAAGCTAGATCCTTGTTATATTCCAAGGTGATTCGCGTTCTTAGAAAGGTTATAAATGCTACAGTCCTGAGTTGCATCGTTACTTTATTTTTACTGATGTCACATTTTTTGAGTCACAATCTTATTTTTCTACCACTTTCGTTCTGACTCCACCTCCATCCGATTGATTCTCAGTTCCTCACATACCCTAGTCCTCTAGTCTCTACTTCTTCTAATTCTGTGCAACAACTATCCACACCATTTCCCACGCGACCTATGACCACTCAAGTGTAAAAAAAACATCCGAACAGTGCTCGCAATTTATTTCACGCTATGGTTCCCATTGTTCCCTCGCCTCTAGTCACTTAAACACTATTTTCTAGGCCTATTTTGGACCTTGTTGTTGATCCTATAACTACACCCCCTGTTACATCCACTGAACCCACACCTACTACTCCCCCTACTGATGAGCCTTCTTATCTTGATCTTTTCATTGCGTTACTCGAGGGGAACCGCTCTACTGCACATCCTTTATATAGTCGGCCTTCATATGGTAACTTGTTAACTGCCTATTCTACTTTCATCTCTATGTTGGATACTTACAATGTTCCTAAGTCATTATCCAAAGCACTATCACACACTGGTTGGAGCCAGACTATAGGAAGAGATATATGCTCTTGAGGAAAATGGTACTTGGGATTTAGTTCCCCGTCCATCTGGAAAACATTGTGTTGGTTGTAAGTGGGTGTACAATGTTAAGGTAAATGCAGATGGTTCCCTGGCTTTCTTGAAAGGTCAGTTGGTTACCAAGGGTTATTGTCTGACCTACGACATTGATTAATGAGACATTCTCTCCTGTGGCTGAAATGCCTTCTATTAGGATCTTTGTTGCCTTGGCAGCCATGTTTCATTGACTGATCCACTAGCTTGGTGTCAAGAATGCCTTTCTCAATGGCATTCTTGAGGAGGAGGTTATATAGAGGTGCCCCTCGATTTTGTTAGTAGAATTGAGCCTACAAAATTCTGCCGCATGAAATGGTCTTTGTATGAACTTAAACAATCTTCCTGTTCTTGGTTCGGTTGTTTCATTGAGGTTTTCACAAGTTTTGGATTAAGGAGGAATGATAGTGATCACTCAATATTCTATAGACATCACCAGGGGTGAATGATCCTTTCAGTTACATATGTTGATGACAATGTGATAACAGTAGATATCAGAATGACTTCGAAGATATCAAGTCATATATTCAACAGTAGTTTTAGACCAAGGATCTCAGGTGATTGAAGTATTTCTTAGGGTTCGAGGTAGCTCGGTCTAAGGATGAAATTTCTTTATCATGGAGAAAGTATGTCTTGGACATACTTTCCAAGAGTGGTATGTTAGGGTACAGGCCATCACACACTCCTATGGACCCAAACCTTAAGATTGTGCTAAATAAGGGAGACATGTTGGAGGATCCAAGCAGGTACACAAGGCTTGTAGGAAAACTGAATTATCTCACTGTCATTCATCCAGACATTGCATATTCAGCGAGTATAGTGAGTTAGTTTATGGTTTCTCCTTGTATAAGCCACTGAGATGCAGTTATGAGAATTGTTAGTGTAAATCACCGTTGGGGGGGAGGGGGGGGGGGGAGAATAGGGCTATTGTGCATAAATTAAAATAATTAAAATGAATGCGTAAAGCAATGAGATAAAGTTAGAGAAAGCAAACTCAGTAGAGAGGCGAGACAACAATTTAAATGGTTCGGCCCCTTGGCTTAATCTGCTAACTCTTACCAGCAGCAATTCTCCATCGTAGGCGTTCCACTTTACTCAAACCCAGTACATTGAGTTCTTGGTATTCAGGCCAATATTTCTTTTACAACCACATGACTTCTATATATAAGCTCCGTAAATCACCTCGATCCAAAGTGAAAAGAAAATAAAAAAGTAAGACCATAGCATTGACAAAGAAAACAATAAAAGCACACTTCTTTCTTGATCTTTAGCAAATGACAAGTTCTGAAATACTAAGTAAAATAGGTAAAGAACTCTATGGATTCAACTATTGAAATTATTCATTTTCACAAATGTAAAAAAAAAGTGTTTGAGATGGTTGCGGTCGACCGTCATTTCCTCTAGACCAAAGTGGAAAGGAAATGACACTCGACTGCACCAATTTTCAATGAAGTTAAAAAGTGACTATCAAGTGCAATCGACAAGAATTGTTGCAATCAACCGAAACATTCCCAAATTGAACATTTTGGTGAGTGCACTTTATATTCTTTCCATAACATTTCATTTGCCAAATATTCGATTACATATCCCTCACAGATAAAGTATAAAATAATCAGTCTTCATGCTTTGGTTTCTTAGGGAACAATCACATCTTTCTTCTTGACGAATTTGTCCGGATATTTGCAATCTTTCATATTTGCATGAGTCTTTTCCTTTTCTCTTTGATGCTGAAGATCTTGTTATTTAAATTTCATTCTATATTGGCCTATATAGATCTTAAATGAAATCATAAGATATACATGTAAATATTTTGTGCACACCAAACACAAGGTGAATAATTGGTGTGGACAAAACACGACAAGAATTTGAACCGAAACTCCCCATTAATCCAATACTCCCCCTTAATTCATGAATATAAGATAGATCATAAGTGCATATAAGAGAGTATGAGGGAAATAATATATCCTATATGGGAAAAACATGCACACACAATGTATACAAATCATGAAGTAAAAAAAAAAAATCAAAAGACATTTACCAATCATGGAGCAATTTTATAAGATATGAATTAGGCACAACATATTTCATTACAATAAAATAGAGATACCATTTTAAAGACACCTTCGATAAAATGAAATACATAGTACAATAAAGCTCCATAAACTTCATATAGATGGAAGAGAGTTCAAAAGCCAACAAGAGTTAAAAAACCAAAAAAAAAAACATTAAAAAAAAGAAAAAAAAATTGGAACACAAAAAAAGGGTACTACTCACTATCTCGTTGTCATCATCTTCACGCCATTATCCTCTTCATTTTGCATACGCGTGTCCATCCCCACTTCCTTCGCTAGTGTTTTCTTCGTTGCCATCCTCATCACTACTAGATAGATGGGGATGAGAAATCGGCTTCCATCCTTATTTGTTGGCCTCATAGTCTAGAGTATTCGTTCATACGGGCAAAACATTCATGGATCTCAGCAAAGGACCCTTCATGAAACGTGGATTCTGGTTTCTTTTTAAGGGACCTCCCAACCATGGACACTCCAATACGCATCTGTGATGGGATGATAGGTTCGTTTGTCTTTCTAAGGAGATATTTTCTGATGGGAATGCTGGAGTCATAGCAAGGTTATAAATGATACCCTAAATAGTAGAGCACGAATATGAGTAGGAGCGGCAATCATGGTTTGGATAATAAATGATGGTAAACCAAAGTTATACTCCCTAAGAACTATAAAAAGAACGAAAGATTAATTGATATGAATTTCGGTCTTGTCATTTTCCTCAGGCCATATTAGCATTGATAATTTTATTCGAGACACAAGAAACATTGGTAAAGTTGGTAGGATTAGGTTTCTTAGTAGATTGAACATTAGGCTTGAGTATCTTGCTAAGAATGGTATTGCGGTCATGACCGGGTTTGTATTCAAGAGTGTCAAAACCAAGATGACAAGCATCAAAATCGCTATCAGGAAGAGAATATTGGGTTTTCAAATAGGAGGTCATAATCTTGACGAGTTTACCATGAATTAGAGATGAGATATAAAGTTAGTCGAAATCAAACAAAAGATTGGCATAAAATTGACGAGTAACAAACTCGGAATGGATACTGTTGCCGCTGATTTTGGTGTAGGGGCAATCAGATGAATTTGTGAGTTCGAGAAGAATCAAATGAGTCAAATCTGACCCTTTCCACTGTTGATAGGATGGCTCCTTGGTGCTGCCGCTGACCTGCACAAAGTGCGAAACACCGGGATGGATCCCGGTGATGCACCGTCCGACACTCTTGACAATACTCAGAAAAGAATATGAAAAAGCTTTATGTAGGCAAAGAGTGATCACCTTGTAACGGTAGGAGGTATGGGGTTTTTATAGTCGCCGTGGGGACCTATTCGAGATAGGAATAAATCTCTATTTCTCGGATTGGTTGGAGAAAAGTGGTTAGAACCACCTCCTTTGAGATAAGGACGTTCCGAGATTTCTTCATATCCTTCTGAACTGGTCCTTAATGGGTTAGGACCCGCACTCAGTCAAACGGATCCGTTCCTGGGTGATTGGGCCCTGGAGGAGAGACCAAGTTCCCATTTCGGACCCGTTTGTAGGTGAAATTACCATTTTACCCCTTATAAACTTTAAGATTCGTGCCCAATTTAAGCAGCTTCGATTTAATCCTATTTTTAGCCATATCACGAGCCTCGCATACCCAAACAGTGTTTGCTACAGCCTTTGGGGAGTAGTTTTGTTGTTTCAATGGCGTACAGGACTTTATCGAAGTTCTTAAAGGGGGTTCGAATCTTGTTCGAGGAATAACGGTGTTTTACTGAGCTGGTAACTCGCCCTAAGATTGTTCTTAGGCTCTTCAGGGTTTTTGGTGATTTTTTTCAACTTTTACATTATTTTTCGAATTATTTATTCAATTTTGCAAAGCAATGATTTATTTTCGATAATACCCATTAATTATTCTAACCAATAATTATTTACCCAGGGGCTCAAAAATATTTCCCCAAATTTATAATTATTTTTTAGAATTTCTAATTAATTTTCCTGAATTTTAATCATTTTTTTGCAATTTTTAAATAAATAATTCAAATTAATAACTAAATAAAAGATTTAATCACCGTATTTATGACGTGGCCCGATCTGGGACGTCCATCAGCCATCGATGCAAATATCTGAACAATCAGACGATGGATCAGTGCTTGGCAGTGTGGTTGAATCTGGGCCGTTGATCAAATTATGATGCGAATTTTGAGATGATCTGACGGTTCTTGTGATGCGGAAGTGTTTTCTCCATATGAGCAGCTCAGTACTTCGGTCGCTCGGTGCCTCGGACTGTGGCTCCGAGTGACGTGGCACAATCAGAGCCGTCTAATGGAGATCAGGCACGAATCACGAGGAAAGAGTGATTTTCCCAAATATGCAGCTCTGTGCCTCGGTTGCTCGGATTGTGGTTCCGAGCGATGTAGCACAATTAGGGCCGTCTGATGGAGATCAGGCATGAATCACGAGGAAAGATTGATTTTTCCCAAATACGCAGCTCGGTGCCTCGGTTGCTCGGATTGTGATTCCGAGCAACGTGGCACAATCAGGATCGTCTGATGGAGATCAAGCACGAATCACGAGAAAAGAGTGTTTTTTCTCCAATACGCAGCTTGGTGCCTCGGTTGCTCGGATTGGGGTTCTAAGCGACGTGGCACAATGAGGTCCGTCTGATGGAGATCAGGCACGAATCTCGAGAAAAGAGTGATTTTTCTCCAATACGCAGCTCTGTGCCTCCGTTGCTCAGATTGGGGTTCCGAGCGACGTGGCATAATCAGGGCCGTCTGATGGAGATCAGGCATGAATCACGAGGAAAAGAGTAACTTTTCCCAAATACGCAGCTCGGTGCCTCGGTTGCACGGATTGGGGTTCCGACCGATGTGGCACAATCAGGGTCGTATGATGGAGATCAGGCATGAATCACGAGGAAAGAGTGATTTTTCTCTAATACAGAGCTCAGTGCCTCGGTTGCTCGGATTGGGGTTCCGAGCGATGTGGCACAATTAGGGCCGTCCGATGGAGATCAGGCACGAATCACGAGGAAAGAGTAATTTTTCTCCAATACCCAGCTCGATGCCTCGGTTGCTCGGATTGGGGTTCCAAGCGACGTGGCACAATCAGGGTCCGTCTGATGGAGATTAGGCACGAATCACGTGGAAAGAGTGATTTCTCTCCAATATGCAGCTCTGTGCCTCCATTGCTCAGATTGGGGTTCCGAGCGACGTGGCACAATCAGGGCCGTCTGATGGAGATCAGACATGAATCACGAGGAAAGAGTAACTTTTCCCAAATACGCAGCTCGATGCCTCGGTTGCTCGGATTGGGGTTCCGACCGACGTGGCACAATCAGGGTCGTCTGATGGAGATCAGGCATGAATCACGAGGAAAGAGTGATTTTTCTCTAATACGCAACTCAGTGCCTCTGTTGCTCGGATTGGGGTTCCGACCGACGTGGCACAATCAGGGTCGTCTGATGGAGATCAGGCATGAATCACGAGGAAAGAGTAATTTTTCTCTAATACCCAGCTCGATGCCTCGGTTGCTCGGATTGGGGTTCCAAGCAACGTGGCACAATCAGGGTCGTCTGATGAGATCAGGCACGAATCATGAGGAAAGAGTGATTTTTCCCAAATATGCACTCGGTGCCTCGGTTGCTCGG
This sequence comes from Hemerocallis citrina, assembly GCA_017893485.1. NCBI lineage: Eukaryota > Viridiplantae > Streptophyta > Magnoliopsida > Asparagales > Asphodelaceae > Hemerocallis > Hemerocallis citrina. The sequence continues at coordinate 126,030,954 of CM030365.1, forward strand.
ATTGGAGTTCCGAGCGACGTGGCACAATCAGGGCCGTCTGATGAAGATTAGGTACGAATCACGAGAAAAGAGTGATTTTTTCCAAATACTCAGCTCGGTACCTCGGTCGCTCGGATTGTGGTTCCGAGCGACGTGGCACAATCAGGATCGTCTGCTGGAGATCAGGCACGAATCACGAGGAATAAGGCGTGAATCACAAGAAAATAGTGATTTTTCACAACGTGGCGAGATCTGGGCCGTATGATGGAGATCAGGCACGAATCACGAGGAAAGAGTGATTTTTCTCCAATACGCAACTCGGTGCTTCGGTTGCTCGGATTGTGGTCCCAAGCAACGTGGCACAATCAGGGCCGTCTGATGGAGATCATGCACGAATCACGAGGAATAAGGTGTGAATCACGAGAAAAAAGTGATTTTTCATGACGTGGCGAGATCTGGGCCGTATGATGGAGATCAGGCACGAATCAGAGGAAAGAGTGATTTTTCCCCAATACGCAGCTCGGTACCTCGGTTGCTCGGATTGTGGTTCCGAGCGACGTGGCTCAATCATAGCCGCCTGATGGAGATCAGGCACAAATCACGAGGAAATAGTCGTTTAGACTTCTGATAGGCCTTTGTGGGGGCCCAAAACGTCTGAAAGCCCACCCAAATTCCCTTTAGTGCTATAAGATCTTACTCCCCTCTCACCACTCCCCCATTCTTCACTTCTTATTTTTACTTTTCACTTTCTAAACTGTTTCTTGCTCTCGAGTGGCGCTTCTAGCGGTCGTGGCCAGGCGATCATCTTTTCGGCGAACTATTCCGACCGTAACCGTCACATCAAGGTAATTAAATATCTTTAACTTGTATTCTAAAGATGTCTAGAGCGTCGTCGGGGAGTGCGATCTCCACCTCGGACGGAGACAGCGACCGACCCTTAGTGGTCTCCCCGGCAGTGGGCAAGGGGAAGGAAGTAGCGAGGTCGGCTTTCATGGAGACCATCGTGGAGAGTGTTAAGGGGGCTGGTGCATTAGGCCGGCTACTGTCCACAATATCGAACCTCGAGAAGGTTAGGAACTACTCCGAAGACCTTCTGTCCAAGGTGGTATACGGGAGGTCTGCTACCTATGAGGAGAATAGTCTGAAGGATCCTTCTGAGGTTGACGATATCCCCTCGATTCTAACCGAGGCGGATCTTCAGCGTATCAGGAAGGAGTTCCGGATCCCGAAGGAGTACACCTTGCTCCTCCCCGGTTCGGGCTTCGGAGCATGCATGGAGACTTCGCCCGACACTTGCGTCTTCCCCTACGATGCACTCAATGCCGGCCTTCGGCTGCCTCTGCCACCGTTTGTAGTCAAAGTGCTACAATGGTATGGCTTGATCCCAGTGCAGTTCATGCCGAACATGTGGCGGCAAGTCATCGCTTTCATCCTTCAATGCCAGGCAGTAGGGGCCGAGCCTCGGCTCGTCTTGCTTCGTAGTCTCTACCGGATCTGCCGCATGAGTAAGATGGAGTACTGGTACTACCTGTCTCCGCAGAAGGGGGTTAAGCTGATCGAGAATCCGGATTCCATCAAGCATTGGAAGGAGAAGTACTTCTTGATCCGAGGTTCCGAGCCATGGAGTTTTTCGACGAGTTGGAAGGAGGACGTTCCGAAGTAGGTGAAAGCCGAGCCGGTGCTGACTAAGGAGGTAGAGGAAGTCATGACGAAGATCCTCAGTCTTCCAACCCTGGGTTGGAAAGATATCACCGAGGGTGTCCTCTTCGGTAGGGGTTTCAATCCGATCGAGCCTAGTACGCTTCGTCTATTTTTTTTTCTTTTTGCTATCGTTCTCTTCAGGCGCTAACTCCCTTCGGTTTTTCTTTTTCAGAGGCCCCCGGTATGGATTTCAGAGCCCTGTTGGCAAAGCGGGGTGCAGGCGCAGTGAAGGGACCAGACAATAAGAAGAGGAAGAGGACGACGACGGGACCCCCGTCCGACCGAGCAACCTAGGCACCCTCGGCTCCCACGCCCGTTGTGGACTTGGTCTCTGCCTCTCCCTCTTCTCCTCAAGCTGCCCTTCCCTCGAGCACAGCTTCCGAGCCTTCTGGCGGGGCGTTCTCCGTCGGAGCCGCGTTAGCGCTCGAAGTGCCACCCCTCACAGCCGAGGCAGAGGCTATCCTGGCCGAGGAGCACAAGAAGCTCTTCGCCCCCGACTGTAGGGTGATGAAGCTCGACGGTTTCCTCGGCGATGCCGCGATGAGCTTGTAATATCCTAGATTTTTATTTATAATTAATTGAAGAGTTATTGATTTTACGTGTTTTGCACGTATAAATTCTTGCACATTTTCCCCTAAAATTATCTCTTTTATAACATGAACAAACGATCATTTTAAATTCTTCTTTTTAATTTCTAAAAGCCTATTTTGAAAAGCCTAAGGCCTATTTTTCTAATTTAAGCCAATCCTAATTAATTAAATATTTTATTAATAACCCATGAGTCTAAGGCCCACTATTTTGAAACCCACTAATTAAATTACCTATTAATTGTTATAACATGTAGTGTAGACACATCTAGTAGTCAATAAATTAATTGATCTTGTACAACAATTAATAGGGGTACTATGGGAGACACGTGCATTGCACTAGCAAGTGTCTAGTGAGCATGGGGAGTGTGGCCAGATGGGAGCAAGAGAGATGGAGAGAGTGATGTAGTGGAGGGGGTGGTTATGTGATCATGGGTAGTTGCTACAACTCCTAACACATCCTAGCCTTCTATTCTTAACCATTTGATCTAATCCTAGCCATCTATTTTTCTCTCAAAAAAATATAAATACCTCCCCTCACCCTTCTCATGTAGTACATTAGGAATTTAAAAGAAAGAAAGAAAAGAATTAAAGTGTGAAAAAGATTAAGAGTATTTGTGAATTAAAAGAGTGAGAGTCTTTGTGTGTGTGTGCTCATCCAAGGAGGTGGCCGGCCTACTTCAAGAAGCAAGAGAGAGCTCGGGTTCCATACAAGCAAGGAGGAGGAGGCGCATTGGAGGTACAAACTAGGAGGAGAATGATCCATTAGCTCATTCTAGGAGATTTCTAGAGGTTTTCTATTCGTTTTTTTCCAGTACGTGGGCAATTTTCTCAAACTTCTAATTAGTTACCATGCTAGGTTTGTGTTTGTGATCATGCTAGAATAAATAAGAGAACATTGTTTTATGAGTAGTTACCATGATTAAGGAGAAAGTGAACCCATGTGGAATTTCATGAAATCATTAGAAAAATTGATTGAATGACGTGAATAGAAATGTTGTTGTGATAACTTGATAATGCATTAGTATGTTAATTCAGAAAGTATGAATCTCTATATTAAGATGTTCATGTATGTGGGGAAAATGCAATGTGAAGAAATGTGTTTATGGATAAATGTGAATTATGGGAAACCTTCATGCTATGAAAGTAGAACTGACTAATAAATTATACATGTTTTGAGATTAGTATTAAAAATTCCAAATTTGCATGTTTGTTTTGTTGGAAAAGAGAAACGAACATTTTGTGAATTAGGACTATTTTATTTAAAAGAATAGATTTTCTAGCAATAAAGAGAAAAAGTAATTTTGTGGAAACTTCAATTATGAATAAAGCGAAAATTGTGATTTTGTTCTCAAATGTCAAAAATATATCCATGATCTACTTTAAATTGCAACATGGTGTAATCGACAGTCGACCGAACTAGAGTCGACAGGTCGACTGTCAGGTAATAAATTTCGAATTTTAGTTGCTGAACAGTCGACCGACTATATTCTAACAGACGACTGCCCTGATCATTGGTTTGCAAGTTTTAAATCGTGACATAACAGTCGACCGACTATACTTTAACAGTCGACTGTCCTGACTATTTGATTTTTGAGTTTTAAATCCTCGCAGAACAGTCAACCGACTATGCTTTAACAATCAACTGCCCTGACTATTTGATTTTTAAGTTTTAAATCCTCGTAGAATAGTCGACCGACTATGCTTTAACAGTCGACTGCCCTGACTGTTGGGTTTCAAGTTTTTAAATGTCTTTAGATAAAGAAAAATAAATGTATTGTTTAAAAGAGTTTTGAAAAGAGATTTTGATAATGGGAAAGTCGAAAGTGTGAATTTTAGATTTAGTATTAATAAAATGAGAATAAGAGAATTATGTGGAAAGAATGAATTATGAATGTGACAAATGTATTTATTCTGTGCATGAAATTGTACATGGAAGTGAAAACAAATATCATGATGAATTATGAAAGGTCTTATGAATATGAATACACAAATTCTATGAACATGAAATGGAATTGAAAGCTAGAGGGTAGCTAAGCCTTATATCGGCATTGAAAGAATATTTTTGAGATGATATATTGAAAAGAAAAGTCGACCAAGTTTGGGTGATGTTGTTGAATTAATGGTTAAGACCGGTATAGAGGAAGTGCTAACTCTAGGGGACTGATTTTATTCATGATTCAAATAAATTAAGGACTATATACATAGTAGAGATGTGACGAAAGTAAGAGAAAAACAAGAGTATGAGGGCCATCGGATTGGCTGTGTGAGAGTGATTCACAGACTGCCTGCTCGATGTGTCGTGTCATGACGTGAGCACTACTCCAGAATTATCATTCCGGTGGCGATGCTTGTGGGGTTTTTGGTGACTACAGGTGGTGCCATCGTTCCATGACGAAGACTGAATTGTCCACAGATTGCCTGCATGATGCGTCATGTCAGTGCGTGGGATTCCCCTCCAGACTGTCTGGAAATGGGCTCGTAACTCATAGAACATCTAGGATACTTATCGTAGTTACCGTAGTAGTTTAAGTCATGACGAGGGATTGAACCCTACAAGATAAAGTACGATTAAGAGCTTGCCCTCAGACCTATGTAGTATGGGATGCATAGAATCCGAACAAATGTGCATTAGTATCATATAATATAAATAACAGCATTAAGGACTATGGGCACAGCACAACACGACATCAATAGGATAGTCCCCGTAGTTTTGCTTGTGACAAGTGTGCTTTCTAAGAGAAAATTAATGTATTATATCCTTGTGTCATTTGAATGAATTGACAAGCCCACAGTTTCCATGCAGGACAAAGTGAATGAAAAAGACTAAGGAGGAATTGATGCTTAAAGAATTATTCACGTGTTGTTTTATTTCATTCATGTAATTGATGTAAATTTGCTTCCACTGTATAAATGTAACTTGATGTAATAAAGTTTTTAATTTCCTTGTAAAATTGTACGAAGAAAAGTGTAAAGATCCTGTGGAACTTCGAATTCGGTCTTATTTGGAATTCGGGGTGTTACAGAGCATGCAGGCCGTGCGCCACCTGCCGACCCCGAAGGATAGAGTGGCACTGAAGGCAGGAACCGTGGGCGACAACGCGCTAGAGATTTCCTAGGCCACAATGTCGGTAAGTGTCCTTGTTATGTTCTTCGGAATTTTGAAGTTTGTGGATTTTGATACTCACGTCCTTTTTTCTCTTAGGCTTTCATATCACATGTCACTTTAGTCACCTGGTGGAGCAGTTCACCGAGCTGGAGAAGGAACTATAGATGATGAGTGACAGGGACAGGGCCAAGCAAGCGAAGGCTGTGAAGATGTATGAGGCCGAGCAATGACTCTCGGAGTCCCGATCCGTTCAGATCGGCATTCTGGAGGTGGCGTTGGCCAAGGCGAACGAGCGCATTGCGGCCGAAGCGGCGAGGGCGGACGAGCTGGAAAGGTAGAAGGCCCGAGCCGAGATGGAGAGGGAGAAGGCCTTAAAGGCCTCGGAGGAGATGCAGAAGGAGCGGGACGCAGCGGTGGCCGAGGCGACGGAGGCTATCCAAGCCGAGGCGGAGGCCCACATGCTCACCAACATGGAGGAGCCCTATGCTTGAGCGCTCAAGCGTGTCGCGGCCCGTATCCCCGACTTTGAAAGCTCAGGGTATCACCTGTACGACCCGATCAAAGGCGAGGAGGTTATACCCCTAGCAGAGGCCGAGGCTGAAGGAGGGGAAGAAGAAGCCGAAAGGGGTCATGTAGGAGGTGGCGAATCCGGAGGGGGCGCTCGTGATGGTGCCAAGCGAGAATGTGGAGAAGCACCTCGATGTGGCTCCCTAACTTTGTTTTCACTCTTTTTTTTTTTGATTTTGTATCGCCTTGTTGCGGACTGACCACCACATTTTTTACACAATGAAATGAGAAAGTTTTTGGCCAAGTGTTGTATTTGCATCGAACTTTGCCTTAGAGCTGTCTTGTAGGAACCGTTTAAACTTAGTACCTTCATGTTCTGGCTTTTTTCATATCGGCGAAGCATCACAAATTGTTGAAGTGCCTCCAATGGCCGAAGTAACACGCCTCCGGTCTAGTCTAGGGGTAACGAGGTTGGGCCTCGCTCAGACTCAGGAGAGGCTTTTTAACGCCGAGTCGGAGCTGAACCCTCTTAAGCTGACGTTTGCTCGTCAAGACTCCGAGCAGAAGCGTCTAAAAGAGAAGGCTCGTGATGTGCCCCCCGATGGAGAGGAGACGTGTCCCTCGATGGCCTTCGGCCAAGGCTTGTGGCTCAAGTATCTTTGTCGGTCTTTGTTCGATGTCAGGGCCGAACAAGAGGGGTTAAAGAATATCGTGCTCGAGAAGAGCTTTGAAGTGGTGCACCTTCGGAGGGCTATTTCTGAGGCTTCTCATCAGGGTAGCTCTAGCCGAATGCCTCACCTGAAGATCAGAGTGATGGACGACTCAATGAAGGAACGGGTCGTGGAGCTAGAGGCAGAGAACCATCGGCTACGCCGGCTGTTCGAGGGGAGCAACGTCAGAACCACTTCCTGTCCTCGAGGTGAATACTCCCAAGGAAGGTCATTCCACGAGTTGGCATTACGCTCGCCCCCCGTCTCGAGGTGCCCCGAGGATGCGCAGAGCGGAGTGGCTGGCTCGTCGAGCAGAGCATCTGCTGGGGCGACACTTAAGCTTTTAGGCGCCGAAGATGCAACTCGGCTCGCCGGTCTGGATATCTCCACGGAAGTAAGGCCATAGTAGCACGACGCTCGCCGACCTCGGTATCTTTTAATAGAAGTGTCACACTCCCTAGGAGGGGTTAGGGTGGTCTTGTAATTTGGTTGTCTTTGTTATACATGAGTTGTATCTCGATGTGAAGATGATTTGTCGATCTGTAATCAGACCTGTACCTCAAATTTTTGAAATAACATGCTTTGAGCTTCTAGATCTTGTGTTTTACTAGCATTTTCCAGTGTCAACAGTTGTAGGAGCATATCTCAAATGGTGAGCTATTTTGTGCTTGCTCGTTCGCAAGTAGCAAAAATTGCGTCGAACCACGGGTTAGAGTTCGAACTTGTTGTTTAGAGGATATCAACAGTTGTGGGAGCAATTCTGAATGGTGAACCGCTTCGTACTCGCTTAAAAGTAAGTAGTTGAAGCGGAATCGAACCAAGCATTGGACTCCGAGCATGTCGTTTAGATAATGTCAACAGCTGTGGGAGCAATTCCGAATGGTGAACCACTTTTTACTCGCTTAAGAGCAAGTAGTTGAAGCGGAATCGAATCAAGTGTAGGACTCCGAGCATGTCATTTAGAGAATGTCAACAGCTGTTGGAGCAATTCTGAATGGCGAACCACTTCTTACTCGTTTAAGAGCAAGTAGTTGAAGCAGAATCGAACCAAGTGTTAGACTCTGAGCATGTCGTTTAGAGAATGTCAACAGCTGTGGGAGCAATTTCGAATGGTGAACCACTTCTTACTCGCTTAAGAGTGAGTAGTTAAAGCGGAATCGAACCAAGTGTTGGACTCTGAGCATGTCGTATAGAGAATGTCAACAGCTATGGGAGCAATTCCGAATGGGAAACCACTTCTTACTCACTTAAGAGCGAGTAGTTGAAGCGGAATTGAACCAAGTTTTGGACTCCAAGCATGTTCTTAGAGTGTTTCGTGCGTCTCAAAGCAAACTAACTAGGTTATTATAAACAAAAATTCCCAGGAAACAACTCGCCTTTATTAAAGATGACTTGAGTGGCTGCTTCTGAGTTGCAAGCCACTCTTACATTTTGAAATGAAAAAAACAAGATAGATAAAAGCATCGAATAGAAACTGCTCGACTCAGGAGTTGCCTGAAGTTGCTTGGAGCGGTGTTACAACACCATCTTGGTACTTCATTAAGTGGTCAGCATTCCAAGTCCTCGGTATTTTCCTGCCCCCCGGGCCTTCGAGTTTATACGCACCTGGGCAAATAACTCTGGATACCCTATATGGACCTTCCCAATTGGGCATTAATTTACCCTTCTTGTTTGGAAGAGAGATCGACAGCTTCCGGAGCACTAGGTCCCCCTCTTTGAGATTTGCGGGACAGACCTTCTTATTGTAAGACCGGGTTATCCTACGTCGGTAGGCCTCTGGTCGGATGGAAGCTTTTTCACGAATCTCGTCGATGAGGTCCAGACTGTTGCGAAGCTGGTTCGCATTCTGTTCTTCACTGTAAGCGATCAGTCAGGGTGAAGGCAGGCCCACTTCTAAGGGGATGATGGCTTCGGAGCCATGTGTGGGATTGAAGGGGAATCCACTATCGAAGTTCTCTTGGTGGCGCGATAGTTCCAAAACACGTTGGGAAGCTGTTCAACCCACAACCCCTTGGTGGATTTATCGAGGCTCTTCTTCAGGATGGAGAGAATTTGTCGATTAGCGTTCTCTTCTTGGCCGTTGGATTGAGGGTGGGATATCGAGGAGAACCGCTGCTGGATGCCAAGGTTGGTGCAGAAGTTGCGAAAGGTTGCTCCTGCAAATTGAGTCCCGTTGTTGGTTACGAGGATACGGGGTACACCGAACCGGCAAACAATGTTCTTCCAAAAGAACTTCTGGACCTTGTGCTCAGTAATCGTTGCAAGGGGTTCAGCTTCGATCAACTTGGAGAAGTAGTCTATCACCACCAACAGGAACTTCAGCTGGCCTGGCACTGGAGGGAACGGTCCGAGCAAGTCCATCCCCCACATCATGAAAGGGATCAGACTGGCTAAAGAGGAGAGCTGGGCTTGTGGCAGGCGACGGATCGGAGAAAGTCTTTGGCAGGCGCTACATTGGCTGACGTACTTTTCGGAGTCACTAAGTAATGTGGGCCAGAAGTAGCCCTAATTTAAGAGTTCACGGGCGAGGGATCTCTCTCCTAAGTGTGCACCACACATACCTTCATGGGCCTCCTTCAGGGCGTAGAGTGCTTCTTCGGGGGAGAGACACCATAAGTATGGTCTGCCATCGATCTGATGTAGAAGCATTTGTACATGACTCCATCAAGGAGTGTGTACCACTCGGCTCTGGTCCTGACCCTTCTTGCCTCTCTCGGGTCTAATGGAAGAACTCCGTTTCTACGGTACTCAAGTAGGTGCTTCATCCAATTCTCCCCAAGTGTGAGGGGCATAGTCTCCATCGTCTCTAAGTTGTCTTCCTCAATACTTGGTCTCAGAAGGACCTCTATCAGTATGGTTCGCTCCAGACCCTGGAGGGAGGAGGAGGCGAGCCTTGAGAGGGCATCCACCTGTGCGTTTTCCTCTTGGGGAACCTGCTGGAGCGAGCATCTTCAAATAAAGCCAGTAGTCCCTTTACCTTTGCCAGGTACTTGGCCATACGCTCATCTCTTGCTTCGTACTCTCCAGACACTTGATTCATGACCAGCTGCGAATCACTGAAGATCTAGATACGCTTGGCCCCTGCTTTGCGGGCCATGCAGAGCCCCGCTATGAGGGCCTCATACTCGCTTCGTTGTTTGAGGCACGAATGTTTATGGAGAGGGAATACTGCAGAACGAAACCATCTGGGCCGGTCAAGATGATGCCAGCCCCACTTCTGTCGCTCGAGGATCCGTCAACATAAACAGTCCAGACCAGGGGTTCAACAGCCGACTCGCAGGGGTCGAGAATGGTGCTCTCCACAATGAATTTGGTTAGGGCTTGTGCCTTGATAGCGGTTTTGGGTTGGTAGCTGATGTCATGCTGGCTCTGCTCTCTAGACCATTTCATCAATCATCCCGATGTTTCGGGCTTATGGAGAACTTGCTGTTGATTCTTGATTTTGATGATCACAACACACTGCAACATGTATCTGTGCTATACTTTATCATTGCAGGTTGTATACACAAAGGTCTCATTACTATATAGCTGAACAAATGAATAAGCAAAAGCTCCAGATAAAGACAATGGCTAAAGCTTCACTCAAGACTCAAGTCAAGACCTATGATTTAAGTGTCATATATTGTTATGTCTTGTAAACAAATGTAATCTTTTATATTTCTTGAGTCTTAGTATGATGTAAAGCCTTGTCACACACACATACACTCACTCTTTTACAAATGTGTGTTTTTCAAACTTCAAACAAGGTCAAAACAGTTTGAAATAGTTTAGCTGTTGAGTACCAGTCGACCGATATTTATACCAGTCGACCTGAGTCAGTACAAAACGGACTAAACTTATTCAAACTCTGACCAGTCGACTCATCATGGCAACCCAGTCGACTGTTCAAGTGCGTTTGACAGTTTTGTGTTTTTAAAATCGTTTTTCAAATTCAAAGGTTTTTAGATCCGTTGGTTGACAGTTGAACAACAGATTTACCAACGTCCAGTGAATCTATCTCTATAAATAGAGATTAGAATCCACTGTTAAAAGGCCTAATACTCCAAGCATTTTCTTTAAGATCTTAAGTGTTACATTTTCCAAAAGACAAAAGCTTTCAAATCATTGAGTCTTGGTTCTCTGTTTTCAGTCCAGTATAACATCTGATTTCGTTCTGGACTGAAGATAGAAGTCAACCTATTGTAGCCACGCACTAAATCACAAAATCACAAACAAGGCTATAGGTTGATTGTAAAACAAATTTATTGTTTTTCTTTTCCTCTCGGTTGGAGAGTAGGATTCTAGGTTGTAGAGTTAGTTGTGTCACTCTTGGTGGAAGAGTGGATTGCTTTCTCTGGTTGAGAGAAAGGACTACGGGTTAGACGAGGTTGTTGTCTGAATGCCGTAGGGTATTCTTGTAAACTTTTTCAAGAATAGTGGAAATCTCAAGTGGGTTCCTTGGGGACTGGATGTAGGTCGGGAGGACTGAACCAGGATACATCGGTGCACTCGATGGTTGTATTTCTCTTACTTGCATTTACATTTTCTCTGTTATGTTAGTACTGTAAAACTTGTCTGGACAGTCGACTCAATACATTATCAGTCGACTGGTCAGACTTGTATACTCTGAAAATTAACTGTTCATAAGTCGTCTATTTCTACTTTAAGTCGACTTCACAGAGTTGTTTGAATTATCTTTTATTTGGTTAGTTCAGTCGACTGGTTCACTCCTAAGTCGACTGTACCGAAGAAAAATTCTTATTCCGCAATTTTATTTTAATAAACACTATCCCCCCCCCTCTAGTGTTTGTTGCCACGCCTACATGATTCAACACTTGGTATCAGAGCGAGGTTAAAGGCTATGGCAACTTCTTCAAATGCAAATCAGTACCATGAAGGGCAATCTACACAAAGGCCACCTCGCTTCGATGGAACAAATTACAATTATTGGAAATGCAGAATGAAGATCTATCTCCAATCCATCAATTATGAAATATGGAATATGACTGAAACAGAATACACTGCTCCTACTATTCCATATGCACAATGGAATGATGACATGAAGAACCAAACAATGAATAATGCAAAAGCAATGAATGCATTATTCTGTGCTCTTACAAAGGAAGAATTCAACCGTGTGTCAAATTCAACAACCGCACATCAAATCTGGCATAGACTCGAGGTAACTCATGAAGGAACAAACAAAGTGAAAGAATCTAAAATATTTGTTCTTGTTCACAGGTTTGAAATGTTCCGCATGAAGGAAAACGAAAATGTGTCCGAAATGATTACCAGATTTATTGACATTACAAACTCACTTGTGGCACTTGGAAAGATATACACTCAAGCAGAAATGGTGAGAAAGGTCCTTCGTGCACTCACTCCTGAATGGGAAAAGAAGACCACTGCAACAGAAGAAGCAAATGATTTATCACAACTTTCTCTTGAGAATCATGTGGGAAATCTAATGGCTTATGAGGTTCAACTTGAAGAACGGAAAAAGGATGCAGAACCACAACAGGCAAAGAAGAAATCATTAGCGTTTAAAGCCATGACAGACTCAGAAAATGAAGAAGAAGATGAAGAGGAGATAGCCATGTTCACAAGGAGATTCAAAAAATTTCTAAAGAAAGGTAAGTTCAATTCCAAATTTAGAGATTCTAATGATCCTCCAACTTGTTTCAGGTGTAATAAAACAGGTCACATGAAGAAGGATTGTCCCCTAGAAAATACAAAGAATAAAGGAAAGACATCCAACTTCAAGAAGGACAAGTACACAAAGAGCAAGTTTGCCAAAAACAAAAAGGCTTATCAAGCAACTTGGGATGACAGCGATTCTTCCTCAGAAGAAGAAACTGATGAAACCAACGAAGTTGCAAACATATGTTTTATGGCTTCACAAGATCATGTAAGTAATGATTATGATTCAGAAGATTTACTTGATGCTTTTACTGAAATCTTTCAAGAGTTGAAAAAGGAAAAGAGTTAAGAATCTAGAGAAAGTTAATCAAACACTTTCTCAAGAAAATCTTAACCTTAATAAGGAAGTGAAATCTTTAAATTCTCGTATTTCAAGTTTAGGTACGGATCTTGAATCTTTAAAAAAGAATTATGAAGAGATATCCAAGAACGTATCTAAATTCAATAAAGGAAAAGAGAATTTAAATGATGTTCTTCATAATCAAGTGAAATCTAGTCAAAAATATGGTCTTGGTTTCAAAAACTCTCTTATAAAAGAATCTTCTTCTAAAAACACTAGTAGAAATAAACCTGAATCTATTTCTAGTGTTACACATAAACTGTATGAATTTTTTGAAAAGCCTAAGGTTATAAATTTTAGTGATAAAAGCAAGTCTAAAGTTCGATCAAGTCGACTGAGTCCATCCACCAGTCGTCTGTCCAGAGGAACTGAATCTTATTTAACAAGATCAAAACCTCATATAAGTCGACCTATCATATCATCCAGTCGACTGACTTACAGTAGAAGTCGACTGAAGGATGCTGTAAAGTCGACTGGACAGAACAAACTAGTATGGGTTCCAGTTAACTTGAATTTGAATGATAGAACTGCATATATCAATTCATGTATGTTAAATGTATGTAATTCTGTTAATTTTATTCCTGCTTATGGAGGAAAATCAAACTCATTATGGGTTTGGTTCCTCCCTAACTAATATGTTTTGGACCCAATGAAAAGGGTACCATATTCACATTGAATATTTTATAGGTACCAAAGAAAGATCGTTGGTTACTTGACAGTGGGTGTTCAAAACATATGACTGATCATGCCAATCTCTTATCCACCATACAAAGCATCAATGGAGGAACAGTTACCTTTGGTGATAACAACAAAAGAAAAGTCATAGGAATCGGCATGGTTGGTAAAAATTCTAACCCCACTATAGAAAATGTGTTATTAGTAAGTGGATTAAAACATAATTTGTTGAGTATTAGTCAATTGTGTGATAAAGATTATAAAATTGTATTTGAAAAAGATGCTTGCTTAATTTATGATTCTACTATGGAAAACATTATTTTTCAAGGTTTTCGCAAAAACAATATTTATGAATTATGTTTGAATACAAATGAGTTTTCAAATGATTTTTGTTTAATAGCTTCTAATAATGATTCTTGGCTTTGGCATAGAAGATTTGGTCATGTGAATATGAAAAATCTCTCTAAGATATCTAAGTATAACCTAGTTAAAGGACTGCCAAAACTATCCTTTAAAAAGGATAAGTTATGTGATGCATGTCAACTAGGAAAACAAATCAAATCCACTTTTAAAACAAAAGAAGTAATCTCTACTAGTAGGCCACTTGAGTTAATTCATATGGATTTATTTGGTCCTACTAGAGTTGCTTCTTTAAATAAAAGTAGATATGTATTTGTTTTAGTAGATGATTTTTCACGATTCACTTGGACATTCTTTTTAAAACATAAAAATGATACTTTTGTTGAATTTGCAAATTTTTGTAAACGAATTCAAAATCAAAGATCTTTAACCATAGTCACTATTAGAAGTGATCATGGTGGAGAATTTGAAAATGAAATGATTACAGAATATTGCAACAAGAATGGTATAACACATTTATTTGCATTTCCTAGAGCTTCACCACAAAATGGAGTGGTTGAAAGAAAAAATAGGACTTTGCAAGAATGCGCACGTACCATGCTTGTTGAAAGCAATTTACCTAAGTATTTTTGGGCTGAAGCCGTTGCTACAGCTTGTTATGTTTTAAACAGGATTCTAATAAGACCTAAGCTAAAGAAGACTTGTTATGAGTTATTTTTTAACAAAATTCCCAAAGTCTCTTATTTTAAGACATTTGGTTGTAAGTGTTTTATTCTGAACACTAAAGATAATTTGGATAAATTTGATCCTAGATCTAAAGAGAGTATCTTTATAGGATACTCAAATAGGAGTAAAGCATATAGAATTTTCAACAAGTCAACAATGACTATAGAAGAATCAATGCATGTTACATTCGATGAATCTCTGTCTTCATCAAATTTAATTAAAGATGATGAAACTGATTCATCACCTTTAAATAAAGTAATTATATCTTTAGAACAAACTAGTCTCGCAAATAAGTCGACTGAGAAGGACATCAAGTCGACTGATGAAAACCAGTCGACTGAGGAACTTGTCAAGTCGACTGATCCTATTGTGATATCTCCAACTTTACCAAAATCATTTGTTGAAGTTAGAGATCATCCTCATGACTTAATAATTGGTGACATCTCCCATGGTATTCAGACACGATCACATATTAATATGATATCTCTTACAGCCTTCTTGTCGGATTTTGAACCAAAAAATATACAAGAAGCATGTGAGAATGAATTTTGGATGAATGCCATGCAAGATGAATTAAACCAATTCATAAGGAATGATGTATGGGATTTAGTTCTACGACCTCCTGATCATACTATTATTGGTTCCAAATGGGTATTTAAAAATAAGTTAGATGAATCAGGACAAGTTGTTAGGAACAAAGCTAGACTAGTTGCTCAAGGACATAATCAAGAAGAAGGCATAGATTTTGATGAAACATATGCTCCTGTTGCTAGATTAGAATCAATTCGTATCTTATTATCTTTTGCTTGTTTCATGAATTTTATACTTTATCAAATGGATGTTAAAAGTGCTTTTCTTAACGGGTTTATTAAAGAGAATGTTTATGTTAAACAACCACCAGGTTTTGAACATGAACAATTCCCAAACCATGTTTATAAATTAAAAAAGGCTTTATACGGTCTTAAACAAGCACCGCGTGCTTGGTATGATCGCTTAAAAACTTTTCTTTTAGAAACAGGGTTTGAGATAGGTAAAGTAGATACTACCTTGTTTATCAAGAGAATTAAGAATGATATTTTAATCATACAAATATATGTTGATGATATAATTTTTGGTTCTACTAATAATAATCTATGTCAAGAGTTTGCTAACACTATGAAAAACGAGTTTGAGATGAGTCACATGGGTGAACTCAATTATTTCCTTGGACTACAAATTAAACAGTCTTCAAATGGCATATTTATTAATCAAGAAAAATATGCAAAGGAATTACTCAAACGGTTTAATATGGATAGTACAAGTAGTAAATCCACACCTATGGCTACTACTACTATCCTTGACAAAGATATATTAGGTAAGAGTGTTGATCAGAAACTCTATCGAGGTATGATTGGTTCACTCTTATATATTACCGCTAGTAGACCAGATATTATGTTCAGTGTATGTTTATGTGCTAGATATCAGTCTAGTCCTAAAGAGTCTCATTTAAAAGCAGTGAAACGAATTTTAAGATATATTAAAGGCACATCTGATTATGGCTTATTTTATCCACGCACCGATAATTTCCAACTTTTGTCGTATAGTGATGCTGATTTTGCTGGTAGTAAAACTGATCGCAAGAGCACTAGTGGAACATGTCACTTTTTGGGACATTCCCTGGTTTCTTGGTGCAGTAAAAAGCAAAATTCAGTGTCCCTATCTACTACAGAAGCTGAATATATCGCTGCAAGTTTGGCATGTGCACAAATTTTGTGGATGAAACAAACCTTATTAGATTATGGTATTTCTTTTGAAAAACCTTCAATAATGTGTGATAATACCAGTGCAATTAATTTATCTAAAAATCCGGTTCAATATTCTCGTACGAAACATATTGATATTCGACATCATTTTCTACGTGATCATGTTTTAAAAGGAGACATATCTTTAGACTTTATCTCTACTGATAAACAAGTAGCTGATATCGTTACAAAACCCCTTAAAGAAGACATTTTTATAACTTTAAGAAGAGAACTAGAGATATGTAATTTTCTTGATATTTGTTGAAAATATTTCTGTTAAGTCGACTGAGATTTCCTTAAGTCGACTGTCCCGTATTTTCTATATATACTTATTTTTTTACGACCAGTCGACTGAAATTTCACTAAGTCGACTGATCAATTGTTATAAATACTTTTTTTTTTTTCGACTAAGTCGACTGTCTCCTAAAACCAGTCGACTGTCGCGAGTCAATCTGTCTTCATCGTCGACTCATCACACAATTCTTGAGACAAATTGTTATCTTTTTACTCGCCTGTGACTTCTGTGTGAGCCATTGATCTCATTCCTATTCAATCCCAACCATCTGTTTTCTGTTAAAAACCCTCTCCCAGCCCCAATTTTTCACATTTACTTTTCCCCAATCTGAAACCCTAAGGAGAAGGAGATCGATCCGGAAGTCGACTGCTGCATCTGTTTGGAGCTGCTGTCTTCCAATCTCTTTGCTACTGTTTGATTCCATTATCCTTGTGTGGTATAATCCTTTTAAATCTCACTTCTCTTTGTTTGATTCACTTATATCTCTTAATGGCTCTGAAAAGAACTAAGAGATCCCATGTTGATGATTGTTCTTCATCAAAGGATTATTCTCAATATCTTAGGAGTCCTGAACTCTTAGAAAAGTGGTATCTTATTTGTAACATTGTGATCTTTCCGGGTAGATTTGTAAATTTCAATGATCTAGATAGGTTTAATCTCATTTCTCTTTTTCAACAGTGTAGTCTATATGATTTTTTATCCTTAGAAAATCAACCCGACTATTACCCACAACTCATCTATCTATTTTATACCAATATGAGAGTAGTTCAAACGGATGATGGAGAAATTGTTGTTTATTCTTCGGTCAAAAATAAGAAGATTAAACTCACATCCGAGAGAATTAAGATAATATCTTAGAAAATACGTGGCACAATTCCCAGCATCAACTTCAATGTAATAGTAAACATAGCAACAAAATACAGGGAAAATTAAAATTACATTTTATTACATTAATTGTTTACAAAGCACAGCGGAATACAAAACACCTTGAATTACAAATTTCTTTCCTTATAACACTTTCTTTTACAAATATTATACAAAAGCTCTATTACATCATTTTATCTCAAACATCTAAACCTCCAAGCTCTAAGCAACAACCTGTAACACATGATGCTAGAGATGATCCCTAACCCCCAAAACTAAAGGGGTCAGCCATAAATGGTGTGAGTGACATAAAAGCAATCAACATAAATGAACATTAAGCACGGATTCTTAAACAACATGTAATAAACAAGAATGCATTAAATATGACGTAGCAAGGAAACATGTAAACAACAAGTGAAACTAAACTAAGTGTCAAGTGAAGAAAACAGGAAACCACATGCATAAAAACAAGTCAAGAAAACACAATTTCTATATGCTGACTCTCTAATGCATACTTATCGTAGTCTATGCATCCCATTCTACATAGGTCCGGTGCAAGCCCTTAACGTCTCCACATTATAGGGTTCAATCCCCGCTATGCAACTAATCCTAACACGATGACTACTACGAGATAATGATAAACTGTGAGTATTAGCCCATGCCCAATAAACGAGCAATGACACCTAATCACAAGAATACCACATGTGCGTCGCCTCGACTCCGGAGATCAATCACTCTCAACACCGCAGATCGGATACCCGGCTATCAATCACACTCAACACCGCAGATTAGATACCTGGCTATCAATCACTTTCAGTGACTCTTAATACCGCAGAATATACCCGACCCCGGAGATCAATGAATCTCAATACCGCAGAATATACCCGACCCCGGAGATCAATGATTCTCAGCACCGCGGATTATACTGAGGTCCATAACCCATGTTCCCGTTCGTCATATCACCACTAGTGCCTGTCCTTATATTTTTTTTTTTGGTTATTTAATTACTTAACGAATCTGTATAAGTAGTTATAGATCAAAATATTCAACACCGCAGATCGGATACCCGACTATCAATCACTATCAGTGACTCTCAACACCGCAGAATATACCCAAGCCCGGAGATCAATCACTTTCAACACTGCAGATCGGATACCCGGCTATCAATCACTCTCAACACCACTGATCGGATACCCGGCTATCAATCACTATCAGTGACTCTCAATACCGCAGAATATACCCGACCCCGGAGATCAATGACTCTCAATATCGCAGAATATACCCGACCCCGGAGATCAATGATTTGAAAGAACATTCATAGATTTGATATAAGGATACATCAGTACCAGTCGACTATAGAAAGCATAAGTCGACTGTCCAGAAGGAAAGTTCCATGATTTTAAGAAAATAAACTAAGGATTATAAGTTGACTTATTAAAGACATAAGTCGACCTACAAGAGATTATAAGTCGACTTAAAAAGTCATAAGTCGACTTACCAGAGAGAAATTCCAGTAATATGTAAGAAAATATTCTAAGTGTTATAAGTCGACTTGCAAAAGTCATAAGTCGACTTATCAGACATTATAAGTCGACTTAAAAAGTCATAAGTCGACTTACCAGAAGAAATTTACGATAACTTTGAAAAAATAAATTCTAAGTGTGCCAGTCGACTGAAAAGGGTCTAAGTCGACTGTCCAGAACGGATTCTCAAGAAAACTAAATATCAAAGCAGCCGGGTCGTACCAGTCGACTGAAAAGTCATGCCAATCGACTGTCGGCCTACAGACTGCATAGTTTTGGTTGTGTATATGTCAAAACTAGGGTTTTTAAGAATCAGTCATATAACAAAATAACCTTGTATTACTTTCCAAATCTTATTAATACCAAAATAATTAGATGTAAACTTAGTATTTGAGAAATCCAAGTCCAAACAACATCTTTAATTTAATTAATGCGTGACATCTATTAAACTCAATCAAATCAACAATAATCCAACATTTTAAGAAAATATAATCTAAGCAGTAGCAGTCGACTGCTAATAGTCACCAGTCGAATGTTCGCAACGAAAATCCAACATTTTTAGCCTACCAATAATTTATATTGGGTTCTCAACAGATCTAACATCATTCTCATACAAATATCTAGGGTTCTTCTCGGTGATTCAATTTTTCATCCATCCAACATACATATTCAACATCCAAATCAATCTAGACATCCATATCATTCTCATATGACATACACAAATCAAAGGGAACAAACAAAACAACCAAACAATTATATCTACTCACCTACAACATACGCAAAACAAAATAAAACAAAACAATGTCACTCACATACATAAAACAAAACAACAAACAAATTTACATCACTCACATAGTTGGAGAGATCAAGCGAATATCACGAAGCAAAAATGAAGAATCCCTTCTTTGCAAAGAATCCAAGATCTCCTCTTCAATCACCAAGAAATAAGAATTATAATAAAACTTGTGTTGTGCAGCGAATGACGGCTGCACACCCTCTTTTATATAGGCCGGGATTGAAAAGAATAGAGTTTTGAAACACTTTTGCAAAAGAATCCTTCTAGAATATAACTTTACATATATAACCCCTTTCTTAATTAAAATAGGTTAACTAAATCAAAACCAAATCAAATATTTTTATCACTGAGTTTTCCAGTAATCCAGTACAGCCCAGTAAATAAGAAAAATTCGGATTTACAACTCAGGGTGGCAATTTTGCACAAAAGCCCTCCCTTTTGTAATATTTGCAAATACATTATAAAATATTCATAAAAACCCAGAAAAATAATAAATAATATCTAATAATACATATTATATTTTCAAATCAAAATATCCGACTTTTACTTTCCAGAAAAACATTTGCACAAGATTCTACATAAATTCCATATTTGCAAAAACACCATATTTGTATAAATCTTTACCAAATCAACTCCAAATAAAATTTAAATATACTTTAATTTAAATGATGATCATGGAAAGCCCAAAAATCAGTAAAAACGAATTTTCATACTTCATTTCAGATCCAAACAGCTTTTTACATAAAAGCCCCTCTCTTTCGAGGTATTTATAAAAATAGTTTCTTTATTCAGAAAAATTCC
Organism: Hemerocallis citrina; assembly: GCA_017893485.1. NCBI lineage: Eukaryota > Viridiplantae > Streptophyta > Magnoliopsida > Asparagales > Asphodelaceae > Hemerocallis > Hemerocallis citrina. The sequence continues at coordinate 126,051,387 of CM030365.1, forward strand.
AAAATTTAGAATATACTCCATTGTAATTAGGAGAATTTAATAAAAATATAAAATTGGATATTTGCACCAAAATTATTTGCACGTGTTTTGCACGCATAAAATTGCAATTTCAAGAAAATAGTCAAAATAGTCAACTTTACAAATTTAATATTAATTACTAATGCAAAATAAATCATTTTATTTTGCGGGGTATTACATCACTCGCCCCTTAGAAAAGTTCTGTCCTCATAACTTCTCTAAGCCAAGAAACAAAAATACAAAACTTGTAAGATAGTTTCGAAAACTTACTCCATCATTATTTTTATAATTGGATTTAATTACTAAGCAAAAACAAAAATAACATATAATTATATCTCAAAGAGAAAAGGTGAAAAATAACATGGCAAATGATCGGAAATCCAATAGAATGCACAATAAATCCCAAAACGCAAAAAAAATAGTAAGACTTTTCTCCTAGAAGAACGAAAGCTTAGACCACATATAGTTGATGTATCCAATCTTAACACAAACATAAAATTTTGTAAACACAAGTAGAGTAAAATCAACTATACTAGTTCAAATTACATGGAAACGTAAAGTGTAATTTGTATAGATAAAATGTCATAAAGAAAATATTTCAATACCATTAGTTTCATTATATAAGTAAAATTCTTGAAATATCAATTAGCAATAAGTAAAAGAAATAGTCGAAAGTAAGAATTGATCGATCGGAAAAACTTGTTAAACACATAATACTTGAATAAAAATGGACATAACGAAGTAAAAATCCCAAAAGGACAATATTAAGAAAGAATAAAATAAAGACGTACAAAATAATTTGGGTAGTATGCAGATTTAGAGATCTAATGAAAATTAAGTGAAAATTAAAATATTGTTATGAATAGAGGAAATGCGAAGGAGAGCAGAAATTATACCAAGAAACCAGAAGGACCAAATTCCAAAAATAATACAAGTGAGCAAGATATGATACGAGAGTGTATCAAACGGATTTAAAGAAATATAGAGTAACAATGGTTAAAGAAAATTGAGTAAAACAAATCAGTAATGGGTTAAGTTTGAAAATCTCATAAAATGGTATGAACCAGTACAAAAGAATAAGACATTGATAAGTAATATACACATAAAACACTGGTGGTGTTATTATAGTAGAAATTCTTTAATGTGGGTTTGCCTCATTGATGTCCAACTGTAGACTTGCCTTCTCGACATCAAGTTGCATGTTTGCCTCCCTGACATCAGGTTGCAGGTTGCCGTCTGGATATTCGGTTGCACATTTTGCCTCCCCGATATCCAGTTGCAATTTGCCTCCATTGACGTCTAGTTGCATGTTTGCCATCTCGACATCCAGTTGCAACAAAACGATGAACAAGATGATGCAATCTTCCACACGTACTTGGATATTGATTGCTTAATTTGAGTACGAAAATACGTTTTGAAATTCGTGATATATAAAAAAAAATAGTAGCAAAAGTAAGAGATGGAGTTGAAAGTCATCTGATGGAATATTAAAATAGAAACATGGATTATAAATCACAACAGTACAAAATAATAGTAGTGAAAGAAATTTATAAAAGTAAGAAGAAACGGAATGAAATACATGCCTAAACACAAATACAAATGTGAATGAGAAAATACCTATGTAGTGTAGCAAATTTACACAATAAATACTTCATAAAATATACAATAATGTAGGAATTAAACAAATGTAAAATGATATGCATAGTAAGTATGTTGAAATATGTGGTACATATATAGAAATTTGTAGGAAGTACATGTAAAAATTAAGAATGTAATGATAATAAAATTTAAGTTAAATATAAGTAGTGGGTGCACATAGTACATCCGAAAAGTATGAAGCAACAAATTTAATAAGTAGCCTTTAAATAGTGGAAAGAAATTATAATAAAAGCGGTCAACTATAAGTAATAATAAGGGTATCGAATATAAGGTGCAAAAACATAATTAATAATAAAGATTTAAATGTGAAGAAACATATCATATTTATATGAGTAAAATACTGTAATCAAGTTTAAATGCTCCAATATAAATAAGACAATACAAAATAATGGAAGATATAGTATCGAAAAAATCCAAGTATATATAATAAAATGAAAGTAAATATGCAAAACAAAATTTATAGTATCGCAAAACAATAATGAAAGGAAATAGAAGTAGCAATAATAACTTAACACGTAGTAATTCAAAACTTTAATGTAATATGTAAAAGTAATATCTAAGTATACGAGTAACGAAAAAGCACATGAAAGTAAGTTAAATAAGACGTCATGAAAGAAATGGGTAAGAGTCGCAAAATAAAAATGAGCTTGTGAAATGCTAAAGGATGCACTATTGAATTACAGCAAAAGTTGCCAAATAATAACTTGGACAAAAGAATAAGAAGTAAAAACCAATAGTAAAGTCAAAGAAACAGTTTTAAAAGGAAAACAAGACGATTAGTAAAAGTTTAATGTTTGCACTAATGAATAGAAATAATATAAACTCGGTTGGAAATATAGAAATTAAAAATAAATTCAATTGCTGATAATAAAAGAAACTGAATAAAAGTAAAAATAAGTTAATTACACAAAAGTTATTTAGTAAGCAAACAAATATAAAACAGTAAAAGTGATAGGTTACAAGAGTGATCACAAAATTGAGGTGCACAAAATATACAAGAGAGCAAATAATTAAAAGAATCTAGCGGAAGATAATTAAATTTTATAACTAGGAATAAATAAATAAACGAAAATTAACTTTGGCGAAAAACATATAATCCAGAAATTATATACGGTGGGTAAGATAGCAAAACATATAGTAGATCATTAATAAGTAAAATAGAAATTATATAAGTTGAAAGGGTAATACCTTACATAAATAAATATCAAATACACAAAGCGAACAAAAGATGTCAAAAATAGCTAGTGAGAAAATATTTGCTTTATGCAATAATAATCAATACACTTGCGATAAAGAGATTTCATTCAAGTCTAAGCATACAAACAGCCTAAATCTCATTACAGGTCTTCATGACCAAACAATCAAATCACACACATCAGATGTCCACCAGGGTACTCACACTTCTAATGTCCACCGAGGTTATATTTAATGTCCACTTGTGTACTCACACTTCTAATGTCTACCTAGGTTCTCACACATCAAATGTCATTTTATGTTTATTCCCCGTACTATGTTCAAAATTACTAATTGAAGCATGCTCTGATACCAATCTCTATAGCGCCCCGAATTTCTAATATATCAGCATCACCTTCAATGTAATAGTAAACATAGCAACCAAATACAGGGAAAATTAAAATTATATTTTATTACATTAATTGTTTACAAAGCACAGCGGAATACAAAACACCTTGAATTACAAATTTCTTTCCTAATAACACTTTCTTTTATAAATATTACACAAAAGCTCTATTACATCATTTTATCTCAAACATCCAAACCTCCAAGCTCTAAGTAACAACCTGTCACACATGAGGCTGGAGATGATCCCTAACCCCAAAAACTAAAGGGGTCAGCCATAAATGGTGTGAGTGACATGAAAATAATCAACATAAATGAACATTAAGCACGGATTCTTAAACAACATGTAATAAACAAGAATGCATAAAATATGACGTAGCAAGGAAACATGTAAACAACAAGTGAAACAAAACTAAGTGTAAAGTGTAGAAAACAGGAAACCGCATGCATAAAACTAAGTCAAGAAAACACAATTTCTATATGCTGACTCTTTAATGCGTACTTGTTGGAGTCTATGCATCCCATTCTACATAGGTCCGGTGCAAGCTCTGAACGTCTCCACATTATAGGGTTCAATCTCCGCTATGCAACTAATCCTAACACGATGACTACTACGAGATAACGATAAACTGTGAGTATTAGCCCATGCCCAATAAACGAGCAATGACACCTCATCACAAGAATACCACATGTGCGTCGCCTCGACCCCGGAGAACAATCACTCTCAACACCGCAGATCGGATACCCGGCTATCAATCACTTTCAGTGACTATCAATACCGCAGAATATACCCGACTCCGGAGATCAATGACTCTCAATACCGCAGAACATACCCGACACCGGAGATCAATGATTTTCAGCACCGCGGATCATACTGAGGTCCATAACCCATATTCCCGTTCATCATATCACCACTAGTGCCTGTCCTTATAATTTTTTTTTGGTTATTTAATTACTTAACGAATCTGTATAAGTAGTTATAGATCAAAATATTCAACACCGCCGATCGAATACCCGGCTATCAATCACTATCAGTGACTCTCAACACCGCAGAATATACCCGACCCCGGAGATCAATCACTTTCAACACCGCAGATCGGATACCCGGCTATCAATCACTCTCAACACCGCTGATCGGATACCCAGCTATCAATCACTATCAGTGACTCTCAATACCGCAGAATATACCCGACCCCGGAGATCAATGACTCTCAATACCGCAGAATATACCCGACCTCGGAGATCAATGATTTGAAAGAACATTCATAGATATGATATAAGGATACATCAGTACCAGCCGACTATAGAAAGCATAAGTCGACTGTCCAGAAGGAAAGTTCCATGATTTTAAGAAAATAAACTAAGGATTATAAGTTGACTTATTAAAGACATAAGTCGACCTACCAGAGATTATAAGTTGACTTAAAAAGTCATAAGTCGACTTACCAGAGAGAAATTCCAGTAATCTTTAAGAAAATATTCTAAGTGTTATAAGTCGACTTGCAAAGTCATAAGTCGACTTATCAGATATTATAAGTCGACTTAAAAAGTTATAAGTCGACTTACCAGAAGAAATTTACAATAACTATGAAAAATAAATTCTAAGTGTGCCAGTCGACTGAAAAGGGTCTAAGTCGACTGTCTAGAACGGATTCTCAAAAAAACTAAATATCAAAGCAGCCGGGTCATACCAGTCGACTGGAAGGTCATGCCAGTCGACTGTCGGCCTACAGACTGCATAGTTTTGGTTGTGTATATGTCAAAACTAGGGTTTTTAACAATCAGTCATATAACAAAATAACCTTGTATTATTATCCAAATCTTATTAATACCAAAATAATTAGATGTAAACTTAGCATTTGAGAAATCCAAGTCCAAACAACATCTTTAATTTAATTAATGCGTGACATCTATTAAACTCAATCAAATCAAAAATAATCCAACATTTTAAGAAAATATAATCTAAGCAGTAGCAGTCGACTGCTAATAGTCACCAGTCGACTGTTCGCAACGAAAATCCAACATTTTTAGCATACCAATAATTTATATTAGGTTCTCAACAGATTTAACATCATTCTTATACAAATTTCTGGGGTTCTTCTCAGTGATTCAATTTTTTATCCATCCAACATACATATTCAACATCCAAATCAATCTAGACATCCATATCATTCTCATATGACATACACAAATCAAAGGGAACAAACAAAACAACCAAACAATTATATGTATTCACCTACAACATACGCAAAACAAAATAAAACAAAACAATGTCACTCACATACATAAAACAAAACAACAAACAAATTTACATCACTCACATAGTTGGAGAGATCAAGCGAATATCACGAAGCAAAAATGAAGAATCCCTTCTTTGCAAAGAATCCAAGATCTCCTCTTCAATCACCAAGAAAATAGAAATATAATAAAACTTGTGTTGTGCAGCGAATGACGGCTGCACACCCTGTTTTATACAGGCGGATTGAAAGGAATAGAGTTTTGAAACACTTTTGCAAAAGAATCCTTCTAGAATATAACTTTACATATATAACCCCTTTCTTAATTAAAATAGGTTAACTAAATCAAAACCAAATCAAATCTTTTTATTACTGATTTGTCCAGCAATCTAGTACAGCCAAGTAAATAAGAAAAATTCGGATTTACAACTCAGGGTGGCGATTTTTTACAAAAGCCCTCCCTTTTGTAATATTTGCACATACATTATAAAATATTCATAAAAATCCAGAAAAATCATAAATAATATCTAATAATACATATTATATTTTCCAATCAAAATATCTGACTTTTACTTTCCAGAAAAACATTTGCACAAGATTCTACATAAATTCCATATTTGCAAAAACACCATATTTGTATAAATCTTTACCAAATAAACTCTAAATAAAATTTAAATATACTTTAATTTAAATGATGATCATGGAAAGCCCAAAAAATAGTAAAAACGAATTTTCATAATTCATTTCAGATCCAAACAGCTTTTTACATAAAAGTCCCTCTCTTTCGAGGTATTTATAAAAATAGTTTCTTTATTCAGAAAAATCCCAAAATTTAGAATATACTCCATTATAATTAGGAGAATTTAATAAAAATATAAAATTCGATATTTGCACCAAAATTATTTGCACGTATTTTGCATGTGTAAAATTACAATTTCAAGAAAATAGTCAAAATAGTCAACTTTACAAATTTAATATTAATTACTAATGCAAAATAAATCATTTTATTTTGCGGGGTATTACATCTATTCCCCTCTGGCTGACCATCAACCCTAGGAACTTGCCGGATGAGACTCCAAACGCACACTTGCTCGGATTCATCCCGAAGGCTTCCTGGAGATCGAGGACATGCTCCTGCCCTCGGAAGACCCTGTTGACTAGGCACTGGTATGTAGTTCCCGCGTTCTTCAAATCAAATGGCATGACCCGGTAGCAGTACAGGCCTTGGTCAGTCACGAACGAGGTCTTCGGGATGTTGGGAGGGAACATCCGGATCTGGTTGTACCCCGAGAAGGCATCCATGAAGCGAGGAGCACGTGGCCGGAGGTCGCATCGATGCTTGGAAGGGAAAATGGATCCTTCGGGCACGCCTTGTTGAGGTTGGTAAAATCGATGCATATCCTCCAGCTTCCGTTGGCATTTTTAACCATCACCACATTGGATAACCATTCGGGGTAGTTCACCTCCTAGATGAATCGGGCATTCAGGAGCTTCTCGGCCTCTTCTTTGATCGCTTGTTGATGCTCGGGAGCGAACTTGCGTCGCTTCTGCTGGAGGGGCTTGACTCCCGGGGCAACGCTGAGGTGGTGCATCAAGAACTCCTCTGAGATCCCAGTCATATTCGCCGCTGTCCAGGCGAAGAGATTGTGGTTCTTCCTTATGCATTGGGGGATGTCTTTCTTGATGGAGGGGAAAGAGCCTTGCTGATCCGGAACGTCTTGGTGGCATCTTCTTCTGAGAAGGCCACTTTCTCCAACTCGTCTACCGGCTTGGAGATAGTCTAGCAACTTTCCCATTGGAGTTCGAGGGCTTCCAGGTAGAGGACCGGGCCTCCCATCGAGGTCATGTAACACTTGCGAGATGCCTCCTAGCTCCCTCTCACTTCTCCCACTCCTGCGGGGGTGGGGAACTTCATCTTCATGTGATAGGCCGAAGGGATGGCTTAGAGTGCGGCCAGACCTGGTCGACCCAGGATAACATTATAGGCGGCTTTCACATCTACCACCATGAAGTCCATCGGCTCCATGTGGGTGATCGGGATTTTGCCCGCAGTCACGTCGAGGGTTATAAATCCCTCAATCGTCACTGGCACCCCGGTGAATCCATGAAGAGTGTAGCCAGCGGGCTTGAGCCGATCTCTCGATAGCTGGAGTCCCTTGAATGCCTCCAAGAAAATGATATTAACCGATCTGCCATTGTCCACCAAGACCCGGCGTACGTCAAAGTTTGCCATTCGGAGGTTAATAACGAGGGCATCGCAATGGGGCGTGCAGACGCCCTCCAAGTCTCTATCGGAGAATGTGACAGGGACCCCAAGACCCTTCGGAGGAGGATGGCTCTGCACGGCGTTCACTTCCCGAATGAAGGCTTTTCAGGAGGAGTTGGAATCTCCCCCCATTGGGCCTCCGTGTATAAGGTGTAGGATGGCCTCTGCTTCGACATCCGGGGTCTCCGCATGTTTTTTGGCTCGCCTGTTAGCCCCCCTGGGGGGCAGAGGTGGACCAGTCATGTCACTCCTTACGAACCTAGCGAGCTGCCCTCTCTGAATGAGGGCCTCGATCTCGTTCTTTAGAGCTCGACAGTCGTCTGTGTCGTGCCCGTGGTCCCTGTGGAAGTGGCACCACTTATCCCAGTTTCTCTTCTTCCCGGGGGTGTTCATCTTTAGAGGTGTCAGTAGAATACCCTCGTTTCCAATTTTCATCAAGATGGCAGAGACACTCGCATTGAGTGGAGTGAACTTTTCGAAGCGGGGGAGAGGGCAACGTTGACCTCCGTTGTCCTTTTGTAGCTTCTTAGCTCCTTTTTCCTCAGCAGTCTTCCGTTTGTTCCCGGAAGATGACCCCTCAAGAGTGGGGCAGTTGAGAACTTCTTCAGCCCGGATATACTTCTCACTTTTGAGAAGGAGCTCTGAGAAGTCCCGAGGAGGCTTCTTGGCCAAGGATGCCCTAAGATCAGGGTTAATAACATTGGATTGGAAAGCAGCTGAAGCTACTGACTGATCCAGGGAGGCGATGGACCTGGCCTCCGCGGTGAACCTGTCACGCCCCGCTTCCCAAAGAGAATACGGAATACGGATACGAGACAAAAGCCTAGCGAATGATTTTCGTCATCCATAAGCTTTTCAGGAATCTTTACAATATTTCACAAGATAATCAGAGTCGGCAGCAAAAGATACAACCAGGCATCCATAATTGAAACAAGATACCAACAGAAATTACTTGAAACTAAATATAATAATCTCAAATAATCAAATTCTGAACAAATCAAATATTCTGAGTCACATCGCCCAAATACAAGATAAACATCCAAGTAATCAAGTACATCTTATTCAAGTTCAAGCAACAATAATAATAAAAATCATAAAGCAGAAAATCCAGCCCTAATACATCATCTCGCTAATACCATCTGACAGCCGACCATCCTGATATGCAATTAGTAAATTTGCAGGAGAAGGAAGAAGAAAAAAAAACAAGCACCCGTCAATTGCAAGATATGGACCACTTATAATGTAGGATACAAGTACATGGGATAGGTAAATCTAAATAACAAACCTAGCATGGTATAATCATGATAACAGGATATAAATCATAACATGGCAAGATTAGCAAATATAATAGCATGTGTTGAGTGTCAAGTGAACAAGTGTCATGCATCAAGTAACTAGTGTCAAGAATCAAGTAATCATGTAGCATGTATCAAATATCAAATCTCATGTATCATGTAGTCAAGCGTCAAGTGGGCATGTATCATGTTCAAGTATCATGTATCAAGTCTTATATTTATTACTATCTAGGTAGCACTTCATGTGCCCTAAAAACATAATACATGGTTGCTACAACAAATAGTTTCGCTTTAGATTTCGTAGGGGACCATACAGGGCAGTGTACTCAGGGACAAGCTCCAAATATCATGTAATCATGTATCATGTAAATAAGCTCCAAAACCCAAACAAGCTCTAGTATTATGTGTGTACGTGTCATGTATATCGTGTCAAGCTCCACATGTAAACAAGCTCCAATAACCGCTAGGTTCTTCCGAGTACATGTTTCGGCACTATCCACTACTAGATCTTTCCCTTAACCTCGACTTGGTTATTTTATTATTAATGTCAAACAAGCATGTAGGTGTGCAAAAATATATCAAGTATATCATGTCATGATCATGTAACAAGTTCAAGTTGCAAGATAAATATATACGTGTGCAAGATATCTCATAAAAGAACTAAAATAAACAAATCTCAAGTTCAGGACAGCAAAACCACACTGCAGCAAATAGTGATTTCCAGTGTTACAAGCATCCAAATCTTGATCCGTCGAAGGATCTGGAAAATAGACTTCCACACGAATCCAGAGAATATAAATAAGTCATATATTAATTCACAAAAACATAGCTCAAAACTGATTTGAATACAGATAATAGGTTCAGCCAGAAATCAGGAAAACGAATTCAAAAGCAGGAAAACAACATGAAAACTCAGTAAATAAATCCACAAAAAATCTAAGGTATTCCCTTATATGTCCAGTATCCAGAAATAAAGTTTTGTAATTTTTCAGTGAAATTAGATCAGTCATCAAAAATAAGAAAACATCAATAAACCATAGTTTGGCAAATATGGAATTCCCAACACTGCTGTACGAAAACTATAATATCTCGCAACGAGTGAAACGAAATCCAATTCCGCCAAAGAGATATAAAAATAGGTAAAATTTAATAACTTTCATATTTCACAACCATTTTGCATACAGTAAAAGGAATCAGGGTAAAAATACGATTCATTACAGAACAGCGAGTAAAATACAGCAAGTATAGTTTTCATAAACGAGCATGAAACAACACATAAAAATCACCAATAAAATCCACCAAAATTCTGAGTAATCCCTAACTAGATAAAGAAATACTAAACATAGTTTTGGATCAAAATAATATGTTTAGCACAGTTAATAAAATTATTTAGTCATCAAGAACATCGAAAAACAAAATCTAAAAAAGATCGACACCTCTGTAGTAAAATAGGCATAACTCACTCATACGAAAACAAAATCAAGCAAGGTCAGAGGAGTTTGGAAATAGACGGAATTCTCTAAAACTCATGTTTTATACCGAAATTAAGATACTGACTTCAAGATAGTCCAAAATAGCAAACAAAACAGATCAGCGACGCAACACATATTTTTCCCTTTAACAACAACTCAACATATATCATACAAAACTTGTTCAAAACACAACCAAACATGAAATCAGGTCTACCAAGTGTCCAAACTTCATGAATTAGGGTATCTAGTTTTTCCACACCAAGAATATCACATGGGTCTCAACCAAATCATGAATTCTCACAAAAGTCTCACATACATGATCAAAATCAAAATTAGGTAAATCCTAAGTTAATTCATGTCCATATTGTGTCGTGAGTTATCTATGATCAAATTTTCATAATAGAGACAAAATCCATCAAACATAACACAAACAAGAGTCGTCTCTAGACCCAACTACACTATAGGTGGTATTTTTTGACTTGTATCAAACAATTGAATTGGAGTACAAGTTACTTGCCTTAACCGAAGATGAAGAACAACAAAAACCAAGAGTAACGAGCAAAACCTACGAACGGAAATGTGAGAATGAACGAATTTACGAACGGAGATCCACAAATCAACAACTCACGAACGAAGATCCACGAACCAACAACTCACGTGCAACTTACGTTCATGTGCACCAATCAAGAGATAGCGATGAGGGAGTATGTGTGGTGGTGCGAGAAGGTGCAAGGAGCTATCGACCAAGGGAAGATCGGCTAAGGGAAGATCGGCCAAGGGATGGGGGGCTCGTGTTGAAGGAGATGGGGGGCTTGGGTTTGTAGGTCGGTGGGGATGCACAGGCCGGGAGGGGGAGGTGTCGGCTTGGGGGTGTCGGGTTGTGTGCGGCGGCGCAAGGGACGGGGAGAGAGAGGGAGTAGCCGGGAGAGAGAGAGGGCATATATATGAGGAGATTAGGGTTAATAATACAAGTAAGGTTGTGGATTTAATTGGGCATTAAAAGCATTAATAGGTTATACCAATGGGTTGTGGATTTGGGTCAAATCAAATAGGAATACAAATAGGATTTTGGTTTAATTAGGCTTTGGTGAACAAATTGGGATAAAAATAATGGAATTGAAAAGGATAAAAACCAAACACCACCACAAGCACCCAAGAACAAAAAAATAAAAAGAACGAGAACAAATTGAAAGAAAGAACAAAATACTAAAGAACGAAACAAAAGAGACAACCAATCACACACGAAGAGCTCAAAATGAAATAAAATGAATATATATATTGAAAATAAATCCAATATACGGTTTAGAAAGAATAAAAGAGAGAAAATACACCAAAATAAAAAATACACTCAAAAATACAGAATGAAAAACAAGGGGTTACAGAACCGCTTGACGTAATCCCTCAGCCGCTCGCCCTTCTTTTGGCTGAGGAAGAGCAATAAGGTGCTCGTCTTCTCGGAGTGATGACTGCTCACAAAGTGTGTGAGGAAGAGACCTTCGAACTGGTCGAAGGAGAAGATGAAGGCCGGAGCATGTCTGGAATACCACTCCCGAGCGTGCCCCTTGAGTGTGGCCGAGAATGTAACACCTCGTGTTAAAATAATATATATATATATATATATATATATATATATATATATACACACACACACACACACATACATATAGGGGGATTTGGAATTGGATATATATATATACATACATATAGGGGGATTTGGAGTTGGCCCCATAGGATTTCCTATGGGGGTTGTATATGGAATTATTAATGTGAGTTTGGGGGGGCCCACGGTGAGGTGAAGCAGACTTGTGTGCTGCTTGATGCCTTGACCTTGGTTAACATGTTGATGACGTCAGCATGTCTGTGTGGGGCTGCCACCCTTGTGTGTAGCTCGGCTGTTACACGCAAAGAGAAAAAGGGAATACGATGAATTGTATTAGTCCCATATCGGATTTCAAACTAGAATATTATATCAATAAATACTATTGCCTATGATCAAGAGTCACCAATTCGGTTAACCACCTTTTGAGAGGTAGCCTGTGGTGGGCAGTTGTACTACATAGTATCTAATTTGTCTTCTAAATTGTATAAATTGTCCAAGCTAGGGGCAGGGACGTTACAATTGGTATCAGAGCCGACTTTCGACACCGAGTGTGGGTAAGAGTGAGTGAGATGTATGCCTGAGATGGACCTAGCAGATGTACGGATAAGTATGCCTAAGAGGGAGCAAGGTTGGGGATAGGTCACCTAGGTAAGGGGACTGTACAACCTGCAGAATCGGGGTACTGTGCAGCTAGCAGAATCAGGGTACTCCATTCTACATCGGCTAGAAAGGAGATCCTGCACTAGGTTGTGCATGCTACGTGCTCAACGAGGATGCTGATTTCTGAAGGGGGTGTCTGTAAAACCCTGTGTTGGCATGCTCAGCGAGGATGCTGATTTCTGAAGGGGGTGTCTGTAACACCCTGTGTTAATATATATATATATATATATATATATATATATATATATATATATATATATATATAGGCAAATGCTCCATTGAAAATGAGTTTGTTTTCACGGGTTGGAAAACAGGGATCTGAGCCATTGGATCACGCTTGATCGTGATCAGCGACTCAAATCACTTCCGCCCATCACCAAATATCACTTAAGTGGCGGAGGGTTATTTTGAGAATTTCGTCCCAATTTTTTTAGAATCTGTGAGGCGAAGAGTTATTTGGGATGAAATTCCCAAAATAATTTTTTGGGAAATTAGATCAGTCAAAATATCAAGTTTCATAATTTTTCAGTGAAATTAGATCAGTCATCAAAAAATTAGAAAATATTAAGAAACGATAGTTTGGCAAATTTGGAATTCCCAACACAGCTGTACGAAAACTGCGATATCTCGCCAACCGTGAAACAAAATCCAAATCCGCCAAAGGAAGATAAAAATAGACAAAATAATTTAACTTTCATATTAGATAAATATTTTCCATACCGTAGAAGGAAATAGAGTGAAAATACGATTCTTTACAGAACAGCGAGTGAAATACAGCAAGTATAGTCTTTATAAATAAGCATGAAACGACATATAAACTCGTCAATAAAAATCCACCAAAATTCTGAGTAATCCCTAACTAGATAAAGAAATACTGACCAAAGTTTTGGATCAAAATAATATATTTAGCATAGTTTTTTAAAATGATTTGTCATCAAAATTACCGAAAAAACAGAATTTGGAAAAGATCGAAACCTCTATAGTAAAACAGTCATAACTCACTCATACGAAATCAAAAACAATCAAGGTTAGAAGGGTTTGAAAATAGACAAAATTCTCTAAAACTAATGTTTTATACCGAAATTAAGATACTGACTTTAAAACAGTCCAAAACAGCAAACAAAACAGATCAGCGACAAAATACAGATTTTTACCTCTAACGACAACTCAACATATATCATATAAAACTTGTTCAAAACACAACCAAACATGAAATCGAGTCTACCAAGTATTTAGACATCATGAATTAGGGTATCTAGCATGTCCACACCCAGTATTTCACATGGGTCTCAACCAAATCACGAATTCTCACAAAAAGTCTCACATACATGATCAAAATCAAGAGCGGGTAAAACATAAGTTAATTCATGTCCATATTGTGTCGTGAGTCATCTATGGTCAAATTTTCACAATAGAGATAAAATTCATCAAGAAAAACACAAACAAGAGTAGTCTCTAGACCCAACTACACTATAGGTAGTATTTTTGACTTGTATCAAACAAATGAATTTGAGTACAAGTTACTTGCCGTAACCGAAGATGAAGAACGACGAAAATCAAGAGTAACGGAAATGGATTCTCGACAACGAGCGAAACCCACGAATGAAAATCCACGAACTAATGAATCCAAGCAAACTTGAGCGAAAATCTCCACACGAACAAACTCCACTAAAAGAGAGATGATCCAAAAGGGATGGTGACAATAGTGTCTTGCGACCACAAGAGAACACCAAGGAGAGAGACTAGAGTGGTATATGGTGGTGTAGGAGGTCGAATGGATGAGTGGATGGAGTGCGGCCAAAAGGAGGGGGGTCTCGGCCTGGGGGGTGGGCGTCGGGTGTGTACGGTGCCGCCAAAAGGGGAGAGAGAGGGAGGGTAGGCCGGGTGCTAGGGTGTAGGGTTTAGATGTTAGGGTTAGGGTTTGAGGTTAGGGATATATATATGGGGGGATTAGGGTTTAGAAGTTGGGTTAATGGGTAATTGGGTTGTGGGTAATTAGGAGTAGTAATAGGATTGTTTAATGGGTGTTGATATGGATCAATGGCATAGGATTTAAAATAGGATTGGGTTTAATTTAGCTTGGGTAAATCTATTAGGGATCAACAATAGGATTGGGAATATGATTAGGGTTTTAAAATAAGATTTAAATAAAAGATTAATTCGAATAGATGAAGTAATAAATAAAAGTAGGATTATATATCAAAATATATATTGATCTACAAGATAGAAATTATTTGAAATACTACAAATACAAATAACAATAGAAATAGATTTTTAAATCAACAATCAAGAGTAAAAGATAAAATAACATGAATAACAAAAATAACAATAATCATAATGAGCATTAACAAAAATAATATTAATAATACAAAAATCAACACATAATAATAATAAACATAATAATCCAAAGCATAATAAAAATATTTGTATTATAAAAAACAATATCATTGGGAACTAGTTATAAATAAACTATTGATTAAAAATAGGTTTTAACAAAAGATCTAATAATACATTTTAAAAAAGAATTTGAAAGCAGAAAAATTAATATACAAAAAATTTAAATATAGAAAAATACACATAAAATACGGGTTTGGGGATACAGGGGTTACAAATCATACCCACCTTACAACAAAATTTCGTCCTCGAAATTTGCTTTGGCGGTACATAGGACGAGGCAAAAGCAAACTGGGGGAGGGTAAAAAAGCAGAGGGTTAAAGGGAATGGAACAAAGCAGGGGCAAAATCAGAAATAGAAGGAAGGTGATAACAATGGGATCAAATGGAATGCACAAAGAGAATAAACAGTATCAAAAAGGAAAGAATCAACACCAAATAACAAAGCAATAAGGGAGTTGGCAGAACTAAAATCAAAGAGAGAAAAGATAGGGAAGAATTCAATCAAACAATAAGTCAACGGATGAGAACAATTGCAAGAGATAGGAAAAACCGAAACAATGCAAGGAAGGAGAAGCAACAATATGATCCTGGGACCTGTGGGTTATGGGCCCACCACGCTTCCGCTGCGCCACTCTGATGGTGACGTTCCAAGCTGCAGACAAGTCGTTGTAGACCACGCGACAACAAGCGATGATCCGACCAGGAAGAAAAGAATGAGACACCAGATTAAAATTGGGATTTAGAGGAGGGCTATAATTTAAATAATTAGGTCAAAACTAATGAGCATTAACAAAAATAATATTAATATTACAAAAATCAATACATATTAATAATAAAATAATAATAACAAAAAAAATAATAATAATAATAACAATAATAATCATCATAATCATACTGGTAAAAATAATAATAATAATAATAATAAAATGTTAACAATACTGGTAAGGATAATAATACAAGACAGAAAATAATTTAGGGTTAAATATTTTGGTGAAAGTAATTCAATATCAACATCAAAATAAAATAGTAAGAAAAATACAGTAATAATAATAGCAATAGTAATAACAATAATAATAAGGAAAACAATAATAATAGTAGTAGTAGAAATTCTTTGATGTGGGTTCGCCTCATTTATATCCATCTGTAGACTTGCCTTCTCGAAATCAAGTTGCAGGTTTGCCTCCACGACAACAGGTTGCAGGTTACCATCTGGATATTCGGTTGCACATTTTGCCTCCCGATATCCAGTTGCAATTTGCCTCCATTGACGTCTAGTTGCATGTTTACCATCTCGACATCCAGTTGCAACAAAACGATGAACGAAATGATACAATCTTCCACACGTACTTAGATGTTGATTGGTCAATTTAAGTACAAAGTAGAAATTTGTGATATTAAAATACACAGTTATTCAAAATAACAAAATTTTTGTTTTAGAAACAATTTTATAGAAGATCCAAAATATAACAAATAATAATCAAAATACTCAAAATATTCGAAAATATATATAAATATATATAAAGAAAATATAGGCAGGAGAAGAATGAATTTTATACTCAATAAAGAGTCAATAAATGAGGACAACTACAAGGGACGAAAGAAAATAGGAAATCAAAGAATTGAATATGAAGGAAGAGGAACGAGGAGGCACAAGCAGGATTTGAAGAGGATATAGCAGGAAAAGAATAACTAGCATGATACTCAAAATGAGTCAACAAATGAAGATGAATGAAAGAATCAAAGGAATATGGTTCCGGAAAGAACGAAACTATACCCAATAAAGAATCAACAAATGAGAACGACTAAAAAAGACGGAAGTAACAAGGAATCAAGGAATCGAATAAGAAGAATCAAAAAGAAAGGAATAAGACTAGTATCCAGACCAATGTTGATAATAACTTATTCATTTATGCATGCATGGTTGGTAAAATGTTGCGTAGATCCCAGATCGAGCCAAGCTTGTCTAATATATCAGTCAAACTAATACATTAGCCAAACCTGGGCTCTGATACCACTAAAAACACTATCACGCCCCACTTCCGAAAAAGAATACGGAATACAGATACACGACAAAAGCCCAGCGAATGATTTTCATCATCCATAAGCTGTTCAAGAATCTTTACAATATCTCACGGAATAATCAGAGTCGGAAGCCAGAAAAGTCAACCACATGCACATATGAACCAAATACCAACAAGAATACTTGAAATAAAATATATTAATCTCAAATAATCATGATCTAAAATACACAATAAATCCTGGGTCATATTGCCCAAATACAAGATAAATATCCAAGTAGCAGATACAATTATTCATGAATAACATGGAAATAAATAAATGTAGCAAGAGCTCCAGCAACTAATATCTCATCTCGCCTATTCCATCTGGCAGCTGATCACTAGAATCTGCAATTCAACGAATGCATGGAAGAGGAAAAGAGAAAACAAAGTACCCGTCAATTGCAAGTTACGGGCCACTTATAATGTAGGATACAAGCACATGGGGAAAACTAACTAATCACATGTCAAAACATAACAACTAGCATGGTAAGGTGAATAGGTACAAGTGGCATATATCAAATGTCAAGGGAACAAGTATCACGTAAACATGCATCAAGTGTCAAGTTTCAAATCTCAAGTATCATGTAGTCCAGTATCAAGGAAGCATGTATCATATTCAAGTATCATGTATTAAGTCTTGTAGTTATTACTATCTAGGTAGCACTTCATGCATCCATCCTTTTACTACATGGTTGTTACAGTCAACACAATTTCGTTTTAGATTTCATAGGGGACCATACAGAGCAGTGTACTCGGGTATTCACAGAATCACAGAACTTGGTCGGTAAACTTGATTGGTAACTTGATCGGTAACAGGAATTAACTTGATCGGTAACTTGATCGGTAAACTTGATCGGTAACAGAATATTAACTTGATCGGTAAACTTGGTCGGTAACTTGATCGGTAAACTTGATCGGTAAAATTTTCATACAGGAAACACAAGTCTCCTTCCGAGTACATGTTTCTGCACTATCCACTACTAGATCTTTCCCATTAAAAATCCTGGCTTGATTATTTATTATTATTCTTAAACAAGCATGTATATGTGCAAAATATATCAAGAATAACATAGCATGATCATGTAACAAGTGCAAGTTGCAAGATAATCATGTACGAGTGCAAGATAAACAAGTACAGGTACAAGATAACACATAATAGGGTAAAACAAGTAGTTTTCCAATTCAGGACAGCAAGACAGTATTGCACTAAAACAATGATTCTCACTACTACAAACATCCAAATCTGGATCTGTCAATGGATCTGGAAATTAGAATTCCACACGAATCCAGAGAGTATAAATAAGTCATATTAATTCACAATATTATAACTCAAAACAGGTTTGAATCCAGAAAAACATGATCAGATAGAAATCAGTAAAACGAATTTTCCGTTAGGAAACCACATCAAAACCTCTCAACCAAATTCAGAAAAAATCTGGGGTATTTCCCTATATGTCTAGTATCAAAATATAAAGTTTCATAATTTTTCGATGAAATTAGATAAGTCATCAAAAATCAGAAAACATCAAGAAACGATAGTTTGGCAAATCTGGAATTCCCAACACAGTTGTACGAAAACTGTGATATCTCGCCAACCGTGAAATGAAATCCAAATTTGCCAAAGGAAGATAAAAATAGACAAAATATTTTAACTTTAATATTTGATAAATATTTTCCATACAGTAGAAGAAAATAGGGTGAAAATACGATTGTTTACAGAACAGCGAGTAAAATACAGCAAGTATAGTCTTTATAAATAAGCATGAAACAACATATAAACTCGTCAATAAAAATCCACCAAAACTCTGGGTAATCCATAACTAGATAAAGAAATACTGACCAAACTTTTAGATCAAAATAATGTATGTAGCATAGTTCTTTAAAATGATTTATCATCAAAATTACCGAAAAACAGAATCTTGAAAAGATCGACACCTCTATAGTAAAACAGTCATAACTCACTCATACGAAATCAAAAACAATAAAGGTCAGAAGGGTTTGAAAATAGACAAAATTCTCTAAAACTAATGTTTTATACCGAAATTAAGATACTGACTTTAAAACAATCCAACAGCAAACAAAACAGATCAGCGATAAAATACAGATTTTTCCCTCTAACGACAACTCAACATATATCATACAAAACTTGTTCAAAATACAACCAAACATGAAATCGAGTCTACCAAGTGTCTAGACATCATGAATTACGGTATCTAGCATGTCCGTACCAAGTATTTCATATGGGTCTCAACCAAATCACGAATTCTCACAAAAAGTCTCACATACATGATCAAAATTAAGAACGGCTAAAACCTAAGTTAATTCATGTCCATACTATGTCGTGAGTCATCTATGGTCAAATTTTCACAATAGAGACAAAACCCATCAAGAAAAATACAAACAAGAGTCGTCTAGACCCAACTACACTATAGGTGATATTTTTGACTTGTATTAAACAAATAAATTGAAGTACAAGTTACTTGCCTTAACCGAATATGAAAAACGACGAAAATCAATAGTAACGGGAATGGATTCCCGACAACGAGCAAAACCCACGAATGAAAATCCATGAACTAATGAATCCAAGCAAACTTGAGCGAAAATCTCCACACGAACAAACTCCACCAAAAAAGAGATGATCCAAAAGGGATGATGACATTAGTGGCTTGCGGCCACAAGAGAACACCAAGGGAGAGAGATTAGAGTGGTATATGGTGTTGTAGGAGGTCGGATGGATGAGTGGATGGAGTGCGGCCAAAGGGAAGGGGGTCTCGGCAAGGGGGTGGGCGTTGGGTGTGTACGGCGCCGCCAAAAGGGGGGAGAGAGAGAGAGGGTAGGTTGGGTGCTAGGGTGTAGGGTTTAGATGTTAGGGTTAGGGTTTGAGGTTAGGGATATATATATGGGGGGATTAGGGTTTAGAAGTTGGGTTAATGGGTAAATGGATTGTGGGTAATTAGGAGTAGTAATAGGATTATTTAATCGGTATTGATATGGATTAATGGCATAGGATTTCAAATAGTATTGGGTTTAATTTAGCTTTGGTAAATCTATTAGGGATCAACAATCGGATTGGGAGTAGGATTAGGGTTTTGAAATAAGATTTAAATAAAAGATCAATTCGAATAGATAAAGTAATAAATAAAAGTAGGATTATATATCAAAATATATATTGATCTACAAGATAGAAATTATTTGAAATACTAAAAATACAAATAACAATAGAAATAGATTTTTAAATCAACAATCAAGAGTAAAAGATAAAATAACACGAATTAAAAAAATAACAATAATCATAATAAGCATTAAAAAAATTAATATTAATAATACAAAAATCAACACATAATAATAATAATAAACATAATAATCCTAAGCATAATAAAAATATTTGTATTATAAAAAAAATATCATTGGAAACTAGTTATAAATAAACTATTGATTAAAAATAGGTTTTAACAGAAGATCTAATAATACATTTTAAAAAAGAATTTGAATAAAGAAAAATTAATGTACAAAAAATTTAAATGTAGAAAAATACACATAAAATACGGGTTTGGGAAAACAGGGGTTACATATCTCCATCGAGGATTATACGTGTTCGAATAAGGATTATTTTACTTTTGAGAGTTGGACACGTAATTTGCTTGTTCAGAATTTGGTTGAGCAAAATGATTTCCCACTTAGCAATCAACACTTGAATGGTTTCCTGCACAATGATCGCAAATAGTATTTGTTTCGATAAAGTATCAATTTTTGTAGCCAATGTGGTATTTGGATCAAGCTCAAAAACTCCAGCTACTTTTCTAGGCATTGTTCTCTCTCAAAACCATTGGTAATTGTTCGATGCCATCTTTTCTAGAAGTTCATAGGCTGCTTCATGAGTTTTTCTCATTAGTGCACCTTCTGCTGCTGCATCTACCATAGACCGATTTGTAACTCCCAAATCATCATACAATGTTTGCACTTGTAGCCATTGCTCCCCTCAGTGGAGAGAGGTAGCCACGGTGAAGAAAATATGCTAAGAGAGTTGCTTATCGCGAAGCACTTGGCGATTTATCGTCTAAAGGCGAAGCTAAGGTGATTGCAAATGCGTTGCATTTTTTTTCCACTTGAAGTACCAACCACCCAAATCAACTCATAGAAGTAGACACCAATCTATGTGTAACATCCTGGATTTTTAAATCATATTAATTAGAATGCATTTTATTTTCCACGTGTTGTGCACGTGCAACTTTATACATGTATCTTTCTAAAAATATTTCATAAACTAGTAGTCTTATTTTCCTTCTCTTTTATTTAAGAGAACCTAATTTAATTTTTGACCTAATTGTCTCTTTGTAGCCCACCTTAAATAATTGATTAATTAAATTAATGAAGCCCATGGTTAGTTAGCCCATTAGTGAGCCCATTTATTTTAAAATCTCTTTTAATAACCTAACTTGTAGTGTTGACTCATTCCATGAAAAAAAAATTTAACATGAACAACTTGTAAATAAGGGGGGCACTAGAGGGCACGTGCTTGCACTAGAGTGTGCAAAGCACACCCTTTGGGTGTGGCCAGATGGGATCAAGAGAGAGGGAGAGTGGATGAGGTGGAGAGGTGGTTATTTGCTTCATGGGAAGTTATAGCAACTCCCTATTTCATCTAAGCCCTTGATCCTTAACCATTTGATCTAATCCTAGCCCTTTATCTTCACTAAAATTTTGTATAAATACCCTCCTTTTCATTAGTTATCCTTGAACCGATTCTAGGTTATAAGAGAAAGAAATACATTAGTGAGGAAAAGCTTGAGAGTTAAGTTAGTTCTAAGAGATTGAGTGTGCTTTGTGTGTGTTCCATCAAGAGGAGGCCGGCCACTCATCCAAGGAGCAAGGAGGCTTGTGGCAAACACCAAGGAGCAAGGAGGAAGCTTGGACTCATCAAACAATAGGAGAATGCCTTTTTGTTCATTCTAGGAGTTTTCCCTAGGACTTTTGCGAAATTTCTCTCCAAATAAGGTGGGAAATTTTCTCCAACTTCTAAATAGATACCATGCTAGGTTGTGTTTTTGATCATGCTAAAATAAACAAGAAAAATGAAATATTACTTTATGTTAGTACCATGTTTAGGGGAAAATGAACATGTGTGAAATTGCATGAAATAAGTAGTAAAATTGTTTGAATGATATGAATAGAATTATTGTGGTGATGATTTGAAAATATGCTCGTTTGCTAATGAAGAAATTATTAACCATTATGTTTGTGTTATTCATGAATGTGGAAAAAATGCGATGTGAATAAATGTGTGGTTATATGATGTGAACTATGACAAAATCTCCTTGTTATGAAAGTAGATTGATTAAAAAATCATGCATGCCTGTTGTTAGTAAGATTGATTCCGTTTCCGTACAAACAAAAGAATAGTCTTTTATATAAAAATGAGGGTTAAATGGTTTTTTTGAAGATCTTGAGTTACTGTATAAATTCCAAATTTTTGGTTTTTTTTGCTGAAAAGTCGACTGTATATGCATTGACAGTCGACTGTCCTGAATGTTTAGTTCCGAATTTTAAATCATCATAGAACAGTCAATCGACTATGTCTCAACAGTCGACTGTCCTGACTATTTTAATTTTCGAGTTTTAATCCTCACAGAACAGTCGACCGACTACGTCCTAATAGTCGACTGTCCTGACTATTTTAATTTTCGTGTTTTTAAATCATTTCTGAGCAGTCAATTGACTATGCTTCGACAGTCGACCTCTTAACGATTTAATTGATATCCAGATTTCATGAGATAATTTTCTATAACTCTTGGCCCAGTGTAAAGGAGAAATTGAAACTATTTTGCCAAAAAGAACTTATTATTATTTTAAAGTGTTTTTGGATAAAGAAAAATGAATTATGACTATCACAAATTAGAAAATGAATTTATTTGTCTTATGCATAAAATTGAACATGAAAGTGCAATCAAATATCCTGATGAATTATAAAAAGTCTTATGAATATGAATACACAAATTCTATGGTCATGAAATGAGATTTTGAACTAGATGGTAGCTAAAGTCCTATTACCGGCAATTGAATGAATTAAAATTGTTAAGTTGAATTATTAAGATGAAAGATCAGGTTGTTCAAGTTGTTGATTAAGACCGGTATAGAGGAAAGAGCTAACTCTAGGGGTTGATTTTATTCATGATTCAAAAAAACTAAAGAGTTAGATACATAGTGGTGATGTGACGAAAGTGAGAGAAAAATACGAGTATGAGGGTCATCGAATTGGCTATGTGAGAGTGATTCACAGATTGCCTGCTTGATGCGTCATGATATGGCGTGAGCACTACTCCGGAACTATCATCCCGGTGGCAACGCTTGTGGGGTTTTTGGTGACTACGGGTGGTGCCATCATTCCATGGCGGAGGTTAAATTGTCCATAGTCTGCCTAGCTTGATGCGTCATGTCAGTGCGTGGGATTCCCCTCCAGACTGCCTGGACATGGGCTCATAGATCATAGAATATCTAGGATACTTACCGTAGTTACCATAGTAGCTTAAGTCATGGCGAGGGATTGAACCCTATAAGATGAAGTACGATTAAGGGCTTGCCCTCGGACCTATGTAGTATGGGATACACAGAATCCGAACAAGTGCGCATTAGTGTTATATAATATAACAACTGCATTAAGGACTAAGTGCACAGTCCAACACGACATCTATAGGATAGTCCCCGTAGTTTGGTTTGTGGCAAGTGTGTGCTCTCTAAGTAGGAGAAAATTAATGTTTTATATCCTTGCGTCAGTTGAATGAACAGACGAGCCCACAGTTTCTATGCAGGATAAAGAGATTGACAAGATTAAGTATGCAAGCTGCTTAAAGAATGTTTCAAGTGTTGTACTTTTATTCATGTAATTATTATAAATGACTTCTGCGGTTTAAATGTAATTTAAAGATGTAAATCTGATGTAATGAAAGTTTTAATTTTCTTATAAAATTGTACGAAGAGAAGTGTAATGATCTTGTGGAACTTCGAATTCAGTCTGTTTTAAAATTCGGGGTATTACACTATGAGTCTCCGTTCTAAGTTCATCCTCCTCTAAGCCCTTGATCACATCTGTTACCGAAAACATCACCTTGGCTGACTCTTCGTCTAGCATGGAGGTTATAAATGCTTCTACGGATCTGGTAGTGAACCTATCAAGTTGAAAGATTTTAGATCATCTGCGTTTATCGGTGTAACCCCTTTTTTCCATTTTCTTGTATTTTGGGTGTATTTTCTTTTTCCGTGTATTTATTCATTTTGTACATTTCTGTTCCTTCCGAACCATGTATTTGATCTCCGTTCTCATTATCAAGCTATCTGTTTTGACCTTGACTCTATTTTGTGGCTTTGAATATTTTCTTGATCTAATTAAATTTTATGTCTCAATTTATTTGTCTCCGATTTATTTTGTTTAGCTCCAATTAATTTATTTCATGGCCTATTTAATTATTGTTTAAATCCTATTCTATTTCTTGTTGGACCATTTAAACCATATTCTTCTTATTGGGTCCAAAACCAAATGTCCAAACCCGTTTACACCCTAACCCTAACACCTTCGATTTATACCTACTGTTTATACCTAACCCTAACCCTATATTCCTGTGTAACCCTAGCTGCTATTACCCCTTTCCCCTACCTCCTATCCGTCCAGCACCCCGTCCTCCTGCTCCTGCTCCTGCTAATCTCTCATCTCCAAACCCATCTTCCCGATCATCTCTCCCTCTACCTGTGTACACCCCCTGTTGCCCCTGCTCCTCCCGAGCGCCAGCAAAGCCCGACGACCCCTCCATCGTAGACAACACACTGCAGCATCAGCCCCTTGTGCACCCTCTTCATCGCCAAGAACCCATCAACTGCACCGCCCTCGCGACCCCCAGTCGCGCCTCCTATAAGGACAGTAGCCGACGCTAGCCCCAGCCACGATAGCCCCTACCTCTCCTCTTCTTCTCCTCTTCCGAAGCCAAGATGACAACAGTGAGCAGCAGCGCTCACCGCTGTGCCGCCCTCTGACCGTCGTGACCCCCTCGACGACCGCCATGTGCCTCCTTCTTCCTGAGCGCCGCACGCCACCCAGCAGCCCCGACCTCGCCACCTTTCCTCTATTTTCTCTCCGAAAACAGAGCACCCTCTGCTCCAGTCGACTGAAGCCTCGTCGACCATTCTCCGGCCGTTGAAATCTACTGCAGCCACCTACGACCGCCACCTTGCCACCCTGTGCCGATCGCCGTTGCCACCCTCACTGCCATCGGCTTCCTCTAGTGCAGCATCACTCCATCATCGCCATTGATTGCGTGCTGCCTGATCTCCTCCCGATCTGATCTGATCATCTTCATCATTGGATTAGATCTGGCCGTTCGTTTGATCTGATCACCTTCATCATCACCATCCAGCCCATTTGAATCTCAGCCGTCCGATCACATCTCATCATCATCTTCATCAAATCTGAGCTGTCCGATCGCTGTTTGATCATCTTGTTCGAGATCCGCTCGTGATTTTGTGTTCGTGCCCGGAAATCCGTTCCCATTATTCTTGCTCTTGCTTCGTCATTTTCTTCGTCAATTATAAGGTAAGTAACTTGTATTCTTTTTGTTGTGTAATACAAGTACTAAATACCACCTATAATGTAGTTGTGTTCTAGAGACAATTCTTGTGCAAAATTCTGTTATGTCTTGTCTCTATGTGTTGATCTGCCCGTAGTTATCTCATTACACACACGACATGAAATAACTTAGGGATGATCACTTCTTGATGTGTACATGCATGTTGTTCGTATGATGTTGTATGCTTGATTGTGTTAGTCATAGTATAACTTGTTGTAGACTTACTAAACACCCTATACCATGTTGCTTGGACATCTAGTACACAATATTTCACGTTTGTTATGATTTGGATGTGTTTCATATGATCTATGATGATTTTATGCATGAGAAATAATTCTGTCTTTTTGTTACTCCGTTTTTGTTCAGTATTTTAGACTCTATTAAGGTCAGTATATAAAAATTATTTATAAATATAAATTATAGAGAATTTTGTCAACTTTTGAGAATTTCTGACATATCTCAGTTTCGATTTATGAGTTGCAAGTTATTACTATTTTACTACAGATGTGTTTAAATTTCAGAATCTGTTTTATATGAATTCTGGATGATAATTTATTTTTCTACTGATATTAAAGATAATATTTTGATCCAATATTTTGCTGAGTACCACTAGACTTTATAGGGATCAACCCCTAATTTTTTTTGGATTTAATTGATAACTTGTATAAACTATTCTATGCTTGCAAACAACCACTATACTTGCAGAATTTTTATACTGTTCAGTAAAGAACATAATTTCAACCTGATTCTACTTGTTGTTTATAAAAACTTTGTGAATATGAAATGTAGCCTACTATATTTATTTTATCAACCTTTTGACGGATCTGGATTTTGATTTATATTTTGTAAGATATTGCTGTTTTGGTACTGCTGTGTTTATGATTTCAGATTTACAAAACTACTGTATCTTGATGCTTTCTGATTTTAATTATCTATTCTATCCATGCTGGAAAATTATAAAACTTTATTTTTTGTTACTAAACATACTAGAAAATACCCTAGATTTTTCTTCGATTTAATTAGTAAGTTTTTATTCCGTTTTGTTATTTATGAATACAAACTTCTGATTTCTGGCTGAACACGTTTTCTAGACAAAAGTCTGTTTTGAGTCCTGTTTTTGTGAAATACCATATGACTTGTATATATTTTCTGGATTCGGCTGAGTCTATTTTCCAGATTTTCTGACGGATCCAGATTTGCACATTTGTAGCAACGAAAATTCCAGATTTAGTGCTGTATTGTCTTGCTGGCCTGAACTAGAATTTTCGTTGGCCCTAATCTATTATGTGTTGTCTGTCACCTGTGCATGTTTATCTTCTGATCTGAACCTGTTACTTGTTCATGCCATGTTATTCTTGCTCTGTTTTATGCACGTATATGCCTGTTTAATATTAATAACAAGTAATCAAGCCGGGGTTAAGGGAAAGACCTTAGTAGTGGATAATATATGTATGTGTACTTAGAAGGGGGGCCTGCATTTCCTATTTTTATATTTGATTCATGTTGATAGATGAACCTATTGCACTTTATGTTTGATTCATGAATCTGTGGATTCGTGAACCTGTTGTACTTTATGCTTTGATGCATGGACCTGTTGGTTCGTGTACCTGATACCTGTTGATGCATGAATCGGTTGATTCGTGTACCTGTTTGATTCATGAACCTGTTGATGCATGAATCGGTTGATTCGTGTACCTGTCTAATTCATGAACCTTTTCATGCTACCTGACGCCTGAGTACACGGCTCTATAGAAATCCACCACTCGGCCTAAATGTAATTTGTATGTATTTAGCAACCATGTGGTAAAAGTTTGGGACGCTTGAAGTGCTACCTAGATAGTAATAAATACAAGACTTAACATGACATAATACCTGTTACATGCTTACCTAATACTTGATTACCTGTACATGCTACTTGACATCTGTTATATGTTTACCTGCTTGCATGATACCTGTTACCTGTTACATGTTATATACACCTGTTATCCCATTACTTGATTCTGTCCATGATTCATGCTAGTTGTTCTATTTTGTTGTCATGACTATTTCATGCTATGTTTGCTTCCGATGTTACTGTATATTTGTTATTTCCCATGTACTTGTGCCTGCACTACAAGCGGCCTGTAACTTGCATTGACGGGAGTTTGTTTTCTTTTTTCTCTTCCTGCAATTTATTAAATTGTAGATTATAGTGATCAGCTGCCCGATAGAGTAGGTGATCTGAGATTTTAGTTGCTGGAGTTCTTGCTATAATTTACTTTCCTACTATTTTTGAATAAATATATTGCTACTTGGATTATTTTGTATGGGGCAGTATGACCCAGAATTATTGACTTGTTCAGATCTGATTTATTTGAGATTATTAAGTTTTGTTTCAAGTAAATTCTGCTGGTATATTGATTCGTTTATGCACGCGTGGTTGACTTCTCTTGCTTGCGGTACTTTTCTTTATTGAGTAATTGAACAGTTTTTTCTTCCAGTACATCTGATCATGGAATGACGATTCTGAGTAGTCAGTTATGAGTCTTGCCCACAGCCTCTCTACACCTCTACACTTTACGTTGTTTGCCGAAAACATCCGGATTAAGACCAAGGCTTCAGAATAAATCTCTTCTTTATTCTCCTTCTTTACGCCGATAGGTCTCCCTTTATCTCTTTCTAGGGCTAGATCCAAGCCCTGTTGAACAGATCCCTCGTGCATGTCCTCCTTCAAGATTAAAGTTGATCTTACTATTGAACGGCTTGATTTCTGTGAAACCCGGATCTGTCATCTTCTCTAAGAAAATCAAGTAATACCGAACTGCAAAAATTTTTGACTTGAAGCTATGATACCAATTGTTAGGAATTCACTACTGAGTTTGCAACAACCGATCACTACGAACAAACTACCAAACAATAGTATATCAAACCAAACACATAAAGCACATAATTTTGTCCCAGTTTGGGCAAACCCTAATCCGGGCTAGAAATAACTAAGATATTATCTGACTAGAGAAGATACAAGAGTAACAAACACTCACCAAGAACCTATCTATCTCTTAAGCCTCACTAGATGATAACCTGATGTTCACAATGGAGAATTCTCAATGAAGTACTTTTTATCTTTTGCTCTTTACACACACTTGCCTTTCAAACTAGGTCATTACAATCATATATGAAGATCTAGAGAAACCCTAGTTGTTTTCTTGATACAATAGTCATCTAATATACCCCAAAGAGAAAAGCTACACGATAAGAACCATACTATGTAACCTGGAGAGAAGGTTGGAATTAAAATAGATTACCCAGTCCTGACCCGTTTGCTGCTTCCAGCTGATATCGGTCGAATTCCCTCCTAGGGCAGTCGACTGCAATTCGCTCAACCCAAATTAGAGGGCTTTTGCGGTCGATTTCCTAGTATGAAAGTCGACTGTCAGTTTCTTGCTTACTGTTGCCAGTATTTCTTCTTCTACAAACGAAGCTTCGAACCACTTCTCCCTTCACCGTCTTCTCTTTATATCAAACCATAGCATGCAAGACATAAACCCAACACTTTATGATAAATGAAATCAAATGGTCGACCTCCCAAAGACTAAGGTATCATCTACATATTGCAAACTACTCACTCTCGCCTCTCCACCTTCCCGATTCCGTGTAAAAGGTTTTACCTTTCCCACTTATGGATCATCTTCAACAATCCATCCATGATACGAGTAAACAATATTCGGAAAATCAGGTCTCGTTGTCATAACCCATGTTTCCACATAAATTCCTTCCATGGTTTCACATTAAGCCAAATCGTCGATTTCTCCCTCGTAGACATATTGTATTCCACTTCAACCACCTGTATCCAAAACCATTCAATCTAAGAGTCTCCACTACACAGTCCTCTCTACAATGTCATAGGCCTTCTCAAAGTCTAACTTTAAACAATAAAAAAATCCCTCATACTTTTACTTTTCGCATGAAAAATACCTCTTGTGACAATCTAACACAATCAAATCAAAGACCTGCAAGTATCAGTGTGGTCCACTAGTACGCATCTTCACTGGTGAGCAAGAGCTTAGGAGTTTGAATCTCGCTTCCAGCAAAAAATACCCAATTAATATGTATACGGGGTAACTGTCACTCCCCGCTTCCCAAAATACGGAATACGAGTGCGTGACAAAACTCAGCGAATAATTTTTCATCATTCATAAGTTGTAGGATCGACTCAGCATCATAACAAGAAATATAACAAGATATACACAATCATGCATGCATAAATAATTTATTAATCAACAGAAACAACTGAAACAAAATGATAATATCCCAAAATAGTTTTCAAATCTGGATCAAAAGATAAAAACTCGGGACTATAAGCTCGTTACAAGATTCAAGTAGCAAAAGAAATAAATAACTCAAAAACAAAATATTTAAAGCAAGTCTTTTCTCCAAGCAAAGCCTAAAACGTCTGCTCACCAATTCCAGTAGGCAATTCATCTCCAAAGTCTGTATATATAAATATTAAAAAAAAGAAAAAATAGAGATAACAAGACAAACGCCCTTAGTGCAAGTTAGGGCGGGCCGCAAGTAGTACAAGCAAGAGTATGAAAATAGATACAAGAAAATATGAAACAAGATCTAGAATCAAGAATGTATAACATGATATAATAGGGATGCAGCTAGTAGTGGGATTCAAGAAACTAGCAAGCAAGAAAGACAACTCAAGTGACAAGATTGTGTAACAAGTACTAGTAGTAGAACAAGTGGCAAGTGAACATGTAATGGTATCAAGCATTAAGTAACAAGTATCACGTACAAGTGTCAGGTAACAAGTAACAAGTCTCAAGTAACAAGTCTCAAGTAGGGTATCAAAAGTGTACAAGTGACAAGTTAATCTTAAGTCTAATGTTTAATTCTATCTAGGTGGCACTTCATGCATCCATACTTTTACAACATGGTTGCTACATACAATCGTTACGTTTAGGCCTAGTAGTGGATTTTATAGGACGGTGTACTCAGGTATCAATTATCAAGTAAGCCATGCTCACGAATCGAGTAATCATATAACTACTTCATGTGTCAATTCATAACAAGACAAGTCATGAATCAAATATATACTAGTTCATGAATCAAATAATATACTAGTTCATGAATCGAATAATAATATACTAGTTAATAAATGAAATAATATACCAGTTCATGAATCGAATAATAATATAACTAGTTCATGAAGCATGTATCAAGTGGGGAACATGGCCCCCTTCCGAGTACTTACCTATATTGTCCACTACTATGGTCTTTCCCTTAAACCCCGGCTTATTCTTTATTATTATCATCAAACAAGCATGAAAAGTGTGCGAAAACAGTTCAAGTACACATGATCAAGAACATGGAACAACTTTAAGATAATTAAAAAACATATTCGAGGGTCAACACAAATTAAGATTATCAAGAACTACGAGAGTTCCAACTCTGGACAGCATGCTGTTGCTGCACCAAAACTGCGATTCCCATTGCTACAAGATAGCAAATGTGAATCCGTCAGAAGGCCTAAAAACTAGACTCCTGCCCGGTTCCAACTCATATAATTAAGGTACATAAAAGTTGTGGCAATTGATGTCAAAATAGCGAACTATACAGTATTTGTGTTCAGCCAGAATTTGTAAAACTGAGTTTATACACATGAAACAAGGTTGAAAGTTCCTTAATTAATTCTAAGAAAATTAGGGAATGTTCTCTAGGGTGTCTAGTATCAGCATGAAAAATTTCAAGTCATTTACTTACTGGTAGCATTGTTAAAATAATTGTAAATAAAAGTGGTGTAGCAGTTTTTATGAATCTGCGATTACCGACACAGCAGCAGTAAAACTACAATATCTCCTAAACCGTAACTCGGAATTTAATTCTGTCAAAAGGGTGATAAACTAGACATCTAGGCCTAAGTTTCATATTTAGGACTCAAGTTCAGATTCTGATATAATCGGGGTCGAAACAGCAAGCCAAGACAGGACAGAAACCAAATAAGGCACTTTTTCCATGAAATATATCATAATTATAAACAAGTGTATCAACGAAGGGTTGTGACTCTTAGATCATGTGATAGATAAGGCGAAACATGAGATCATCAATGATAAACAAAGATGAGTCGCATTTACAATGTACTTGCAGTATTTTCAAGGAAAAGCTTGAACTAGAAAACGAAATGTACAAGAAGATACTTGCCTTGGGTGTAGATGATGAATCCGACGAAAGAATAACGAAAATGGATCCCAGCACGGAGCTTGATGATGATCAAGATTAAGATGAACGAACGGCTGAGATCAGATCTTATGATCAAGATGATGGAGATCGGACGGTTGTGATCAAAAGATGATGATGATGATGATGATCTGCTGATCGACGGTCGAGATCAAGGGATCAAGCAATCGACAGCCCACAACACTCAAGCATGATGATGGAAACCCAATCAACAGCAAAAGCTTGGCTTGACTGGCGGACAGCAACTGGACGGGATAGGGCTGCCGGCGATGCTATTGCTATTGGCGAAAGATGGTAGGGGGTGCTGGGCTGAGGTGGCTGGCAATGCAGGAGGGCGGCACAGGGAGGCGCGCTGACTACAGAGGTGCGCCGGGGCTGCGTCGACGTTGAGGCAAGGCGAGGATGACTTGAAGTCGCTGCTCACTGCTGCAGAAGCTCGCCGGCATCGCTACGGGGCTCACTGGCGTTAGGAGCGCGGGGCTGGCACCACTGGCATTGTCTTCGGGAGAAGAAGGGAGATAGGTACTGCAGTGGCAACTGCGAGGGAGTACAGGGCGACTGGCGAGCTACTGGTCGGCAGAGCTGGCGACGAAGCTGTTGCGGGGCTGCAGCAGTGGTGCGCGGCACTCGAGAGGGCGGCGCCGCACTGGAAGAGAGGACGGGATGTAGGGGACCAGTCGGGAGAAGGTCGAAAGTGCAAGGGGATCAGGGGCAGTAGATGGGTTAGGGGGATCGGGAGAGAGAGGGAGGAGAAAAAGATGGAACGGCTGGGTAGGGAATGAAAATATAGTATAGGGGGGTTGGCGGCTGTATGGTTAGCACAGTAGATAGGTTTTAGGGTTAATTAGGGTTAGGAGTATTTAAATAGTATAGAATAGGATAATGGGTTTTGGGTATGATCCAATAGAAAATTGGGTTATGGATTTTGGGTATGAAAATGGTTTTTAGATTAAAAACAAATAATTAAATAAATAAATAAATAGTAGTACAATAGTACAATGAATCAATTAGTATACATTAGGTTAATACCCAAATACTAATAATACAATAGAATATATGGATTCACGGAATAAATAAAAATCGGGATTAATTTGGGCTAAAATATATTAAACAATAATTAATTTAATTAAATCAAAATGTATGCATATCCATATTTCAATACTCACAAAATATAGATTACGATCTACAGGATTTCTAAAATTAATAAACCAAAAAGTTTAATGATAATAATAACAATAAAAATAGTAATAATAATAACAGTAATAATAACGATAATAACAATAACAGTAAATAAAATAAATAATATATATATCAGGACGGGATTCGAGTTTAAAAAATTTATCAAATAATCCAAACAATATATATTATAAATAGCCGATCATATAGAAATAGAAATTAACGTTAAAGTATACAATTATTCGAAATAAATAAAATATACAAGAAATATTTATTTATAAAAACAGAGGTTACAAATTCTACCCACCTTACAACAAAATTTCATCCTCGAAATTTGCTTAGGCGGTACATAGGACAAGGCAAAAGAAAACTTGGGGGAGGGTAACAAAACAGAGGATTAAGGGAAAGTAACAAAGAAGTGGCAAAACCAGAAAAAGAAGAAAGTGAATAATAACAATGTCAAATGGAATGCATGAAAGAGAGTAAACGGTATCAAAAGGAAAGAACAGCGCAAGATAACAAAGCAAGGAGATGAATAAATAGATAGAGTTGGAATCGAAGAAAGGATGGATAAAGAAGAGTTGAACCAAGTAATGACTCAACGGATGAGGATGAATGCAAGGAATAGAGGAAAGCAAACAATACAAAGAACTAGAAGCAACAAGGGGATCCTAGGACCTGTGGGTTATGGGCCCACCACGCTTTCGCTGCACTACTCTGATGGTGATGTCCCAAGCAACATACATGTCACTGTAGGCCACATGACACCAATCGACGAACCGAGTAGGAAGACAAGACTGAGACACCAGGATCAAGAAGAGTATAGGCTCAAGATAGATATAAATAAATAATCCAAAATGAATCTATAGATCAAAACTAATGGGCTTTAACAAAATAATAATAACAACAAATATTAATACTAAAAATAATAATATCAATAATAATAGAATAGTAATAACAATAATAAAATAATAATAACAATAATATTAAAAATAATAATAGCAATAATAATAACAGTAATAAAAATCACCATAATCATACCAGTAATAATAATAATAATAAAATTAAAAATATTAACAATACGGATAATAATGATAATACATACAAACAACAAAGGAACACAAACTTTAAAGGTGATTTTAAAAAAATAGTTTTGGAAAAATAACCAGTCAAGATACATAGAAATACGAACAAATTTAGCTAAGTAAAAAAATATTAATAACAATGAATGTAAAAGACATATAATAATTAGTGAATATTGACATTATAATCAATACTCGAAAAACACATTAAAGGGTAACGAGCAAAATAGACCAAAGTATACATATGCAAGAAGACTTAAAAGGAGTTCATTAAATATTACAAAAGTAAGCGTCAAATCATTAATTAGGACGTGAAAACAAAAGTAAGTGAGAAATCTAAAATATTAAAGAATTGGAAAACGGTGGCAATAAATAGTAATTCACAAAAGAACGAAGACTTAGACCATAGTTGATGTACTCAATCTTAATGTACTTAATCTTAACATAAATGAAACAAATTTGTAAACACAAAAATAGAGTAAAAGCTACTATACTAGTTCAAATTGTATGGAAACATAAAGTGTAATTGTATAAACAAAATGTCATAAAGAAAATATTTCCTTACCATTAGTTTCATTATATAAGTAAAAATTCTTGAAATATCAATTAGCAAATAGATAGAAAATCATGCCTCCTTAACATCAAGTTGCATGTTTGCCTTCACGACATTAGGTTGCAGGTTGTCATCTGGATATTCGGTTACACATTTTGCCTCCCCCACATCAAGTTACAATTTGCCTCTATTGACATCGAGTTGCATATTTGCCATCTCGACATTAGGTTGCACCGAAATAGTGAAATGGAAGATGTAACCTCCCATATGCACTGGGATATGGGACATTTAATTTAAGTATGATGTTATATTTTGAAATTCGTGATATAAAAGTAGTAGACAAGTAAGAAATGGAGTTGAAAGTCACACAATGCAATATCAAAATAGATGTATAGATTATAAATATCAAACACAGTAGTACAAAATAGTAGTAGTGAAAATGATTTATAAAAGTAGGAGAAAATGGAATGAAATACATGCATAAACACAATGCAAATGTGAATGAGAAAATAATTATGCATTGTAGAAAATTTACACAATAAATATATTATAAAAATATACAGTAACGTAGGAATTAAATAAGCAACATGCCGTTGAAGATCCATCGATGCCGATCGACGAACCAAGTGGGAAGAAAAGAATGGATAGCACCGGAATTTAAGGAGAACAAGATAGGGAAGAAACAACTAGTATGATGATACACAATATGAATCAACAAATGAGGATGAATGCAAGGCACGGAAAGCAATGAATGACACATGAGCTGAAATAAGAAGGGATAAACGAGGCAAGCAGAAATAAGAGATTGCTTGCACCGGAATCAAAAGAGCAAAGGTACGAAAAGAATAAATTTATACCCAATATGGAATCAACAAATCAGGACGACTGTAAGAGATGGAAAGAAATAAGGAATCAAAGAATTGAATATGAAGGGATCAAAATAAATGGGATAAGACTAGTTTCCAGATCGAGTTGATTATCAAATTGTTCATGTGATTGTATGGCCTGTTTAATGTTGAGTTAATCCTGATTGAGTCAAGCATGTCTAATGATTAGCCAAACTAACACATTAGCCAAACCTGGCTCTGATACCACTAAAATTCTTATCACGTCCCGCTTCCCAAAAATATTGAATACGAGCGCGCGACGAAGTCCAGCGAATAATTTTTCATTAATCATAAGCTGTAGGATCGACTCAGCATCATAAAAAGAAATATACCAAGATATACACAACCACGCATGCATGAACAATTTATTAATCAACAGAAAACAACTGAAACAAAATGATAATATCCCAAAATAGTTTTCAAATCTGGATCAAAAGATAAAAACTCGGGACTATAAGCTCATTACAAGATTCAAGTAGCAAAAGAAATAAATAACTCAAAAACAAAATATTTAAAGCAAGTCTTTTCTCCGAGCGAAGCCTAGAACGTTTGTTCACTAATTCCAGCAGGAAATTCGTCTCCAAAGTCTGTATGTATAAATATTAAAAAAAGAAAAAATAGAGAAAATAAGACAAATGCCCTCAGTGCAAGTAAGGGCCGCAAGTAGTACAAGCAAGGGTATGAAAAATAGATACAAGAAAATATGAAACATGATCTGGAATCAAGAATGTATAACATGATATAAGAGGGATGCAACAAGGAGTGGGATTCAAGAAACTAGCTAGCAAGGAAGACAACTCAAGTGACAAGATTGAGTAACAAGTACTAGTAGTAGATAAGTGGCAAGTGAACATGTAATGGTATCAAGTATCAAGTAACAAGGATCACGTACAAGTGTCACGTAACAAGTAACAAGTCTCAAGTAATAAGTCTCAAGTAGGATATCAAGTGTGTACAAGTGACAACTTAATCTTAAGTCTAATATTTAATTCTATCTAGGTAGCACTTCATGCATCCATACTTTTACTACATGGTTGCTATATATAATCAGTTACGTTTAGGCCTAGTGGTGGATTTTATAGGGCAGTGTACTCAGGTATCAAGTATCAAGCAATCCATGCTCATGAATCGAGTAATCATATAACTAGTTCATGTGTCAATTCATAACAAGACAAGTCATCAATCAAATAATATACTAGTTCATGAATCGAATAATAATATACTAGTTCATGAATCAAATAATATACTAGTTCATGAATCGAATAATAATATAACTAGTTCATGAAGCATATATCAAGTGGGAAACACGGCACCCCTTCCGAGTACACTTACCTAATTATCCACTACTATGGTCTTTCCCTTAAACCCCGGCTTATTATTTATTATTATCATCAAACAAGCATGAAAATTGTGCAAAAAAAGTCAAGTAAACATGATCAAGAACATGGAACAAGTTTAAGATAATTAAAATACATATTCAAGGGTCAACACAAATTAAGATTATCAAGAACTACGAGAGTTCCAATTCTGGACAGAATGATATTGCTGCACCAAAACTGCGATTTCCGTTGCTACACGATAGCAAATGTGGATCCGTTAGAATGCCTAGAAACTAGATTCCTGCCCGGTTCCAATGCATATAATTAAGGTACATAAAAGTTGTGGCAATTGATGTCAAAATAGCGAACTATACAGCATTTGTGTTCAGCCAGAATTTATAAAACTGAGTTTATACATGTGAAATAGAGTTGAAACTTCCTTAATTAATTCTGAGAAAATTAGAAAAATGTTCTCTAGGGTGTCCAGTATTATCATGCAAAATTTCAAGTCATTTACTTACTGGTAGCATAGTTAAAATAATTGTAAACCAAAGTTGTGCAGCAGTTTTTATGAATCTGCGATTACCGACACAGTAGCTGTAAAACTGCAGTATCTCTTAAATCGTAACTCGGAATTTAATTCCATCAAAAGGTTGATAAACTAGACATCTAGGCCTAAGTTTCATATTCAGGACTCAAGTTCAGATTCTGATTTAATCGAGGTCGAAACAGCAAGCCAAGACAGGACAGAAACTAAATAAGACACTTTTTGCATGAAATGTATCATAATTATAGTAGTTGTGAACAAGTGTATCAACGAAAGATTGTGACTCTTAGATCATGTGATAGATAAGGCAAAACATAAGATCATCAACGATAAACAAAGAAGAGTCACATTTACAATCTACTTGCAGTATTTTTAAAGAAAACCTTGTCTAGAAAACGAAATGTACAAGAAGATACTTGCCTTGGGGTGTAGATGATGAATCCGACGAAAGAATAACGAAAATGGATCCCAGCACGGAGCTTGATGATGATCAAGATTAAGATGAACGAACGGCTGAGATCAAATCTTATGATCAAGATGATGGAGATCGGACGGTTGTGATCAAAAGATGATGATGATGATGATGATCTGCTGATCGACGGTCGAAATCAAGGGATCAAGCAATCGACAGCCCACAACACTCAAGCATGATGATGGAAACCCAATCAACAGCAAAAGCTTGGCTTGACTGGCGGATAGCAACTGGACGGGATAGGGCTGCCGGCGATGCTGTTGCTGTTGACGGAGGACGGCAGGGGGTGCTTGGCTGAGGTGGCTGGCGATGCAGGAGGGCGGCACAGGGAGGCACGCTGAACGCAGAGGTGCGCCGGGGCTGCATCGATGTTGAGGTAAGGCAAGGATGACTGGAAGGCGCTGCTCACTGCTGTAGGAGCTCGCCGGCATCACTGCGGGGCGCACTGGTGTCGAGGAGCGCAGGGCTGGCACTGCTGGTGTCGTCTTCAGGAGCAGAAGGGAGATGGGCACTGCAGTGGCGACTGCGAGGGAGTACAGGGTAGCTAGCTAGCTTCTGGTCGGCATGGCTGGCAACGAGGCTGTTGCGGGGCTGCAGCAGTGGTGCGCGGCACTCAAGAGGGCGGCACCGCACTAGAAGAAAGGACGGGATGTAGAGGACCAGTCAGGAGGAGGTCGGAAGTGCAAGGGGATTGGGGGCAGTAGATGGGTTAGGGGGATCGGGAGAAAAAGGGAGGAGAAGAAGATGGAACGGCTGGGTAGGGGATGAAAATATAGTATAAGGGGGTTGGCGGCTGTATGGTTAGCACAGTAGATAGGTTTTAAGGTTAATTAGGGTTAGGAGTGTTTAAATAGTATAGAATAGGATAATGGGTTTGGGGTAGGATCCAATAGGAAATTGGGTTATGGATTTTGGGTATGAAAATGGTTTTTAGATTAAAAACAAATAATTAAATAAACAAATAAATAGTAGTACAATAGTACAATGAATCAATTAGTATATATTAGGTTAATACCCGAATACTAATAATACAATAGAATATACGGATTCACGGAATAAATAAAAATCGGGATTAATTTGGGCTAAAATATATTAAACAGTAATTAATTTAATTAAATCAAAATGTATGCAAATCCATATTCCAATACTCACAAAATATAGATTACGATCTACAGGATTTCTAAAATTAATAAACGAAAAAGTTTAATGATAATAATAATAATAATAATAATAATAATAATAATAATAACAGTAATAATAACGATAATAACAATAACAGTAAATAAAATAAATAATATATATATCAGGATGGGATTCGAGTTTAACAAATTTATCAAAATAATCCAAACAATATATATTATAAATAGCCAATCATATAGAAATAGAAATTAACGTTAAAGTATACAATTATTCGAAATAAATAAAATATACAAGAAATATTTATTTATGAAAACAGGGGTTACAGTAACTGTGGGTGACCATAATCAACCCCCCACCCCCCTAACACACACACACGCACACGCACACACACAGACATACACACACTCAAAGGAAAAAATAAAAACCCACTTTGCGTCTCATTTACCAAACTCGGTAGAATATTCACTAATCTATTAGTGAATACGTTTGTAATGATCTTAAAAGAGCAGTTCATAAAGTTAACTAGCCTGTGATCAGTAACCCTCTCCACCCCTTGTTTATTTGGTATTAATACTACTGAAGAAAAATTCAAGTGCTTAATGGCAACCTCCCCTTGAAATAATTCCACCATGTTCTTCGTAAAGTAATATCACAAAATAGCCCAAAACTTAGTATAGAAAAAAAAATTAGGAAACCATCTGGCCCTAGCGATTTTTCCTGCCCCAAATCCTTGCTTGTCTTATCTTGTCTTCATTAAAATCCATCTCCATAGTCCTCTTATTGTAAGTCTCACATCGATCCTAGAAATATTCCTTCGCAACACACCTAAAATCTCTCTGCCTACCCAATAAATTCTTGAATGTCAAGTCAACATGTTCGTGCAATTTTTCATCCATAGAAAACAGTTTTTTTCCGTAAAACAGGCCTACAATCATATTGGTTGTCCTATCATTCACAATCTCAAGAAATTAGGTTGTGTTTGCATCTTCCTCTTTTATCCATTGTTTCGTCGAACGCTGTTTCGAGTAACACCTTCATTTTGAAAATATGGTCTAATTCCATTGTAGAATTTGCAAGGTCATCATGCTCATCTATCAAAAGATCTTTGTTCTCTTCCACCTTCTCCAAATCTTGAATTCGATTTTCCAACTTGTCCATATTCTGCCTAAACTACCCAAACTCTCTTCTAGCCCATTTTCTTAAACACTTTTAAGATGTCTGATTTTTGCAATCCAAACATCCACTCCAGTACCCTTCCTAATATCTGTGTTTCAAGATTGTGTGATGACCCCCTATAAAGTGGGATTCAACAGCAAATCCTTCTCAAAGCGAAAAGCATCATGTCTTCCCACAAATTTCTCCCTGTTAGTTAACAACATAGGGACTCAGTCAGATGATGTAAATCGACATATAGTCTTTATAAAGCTGCAGGAAATTGTGAATCTCAACCACAAGAAACTAACACTCTGTCTAGCCTTCCCAATATGGAGACTCCTGCATATTAAACCATGTAAACCTCTCATCCGTACTAGGCATATTAATAAGTTTATTTGAAATTTCGTACACATAGCTTTTGTGATGTAGACTATTTCTGCAATGTAAATTTTTATTTTGGATGGTCGAGATATGAATTTTGAATTATCTCCATAACTATATGAAATTTAAAAACAGAGATGAAGACAAAAATCATCATCTACTACAAGAACATGAAAACAAACATCAAAGTTCTTTCCCCCCATTTTCACAAAGGTGAATAGGTTCATACTTTAAAGAGGAAAAGTAAGAAGGAGAGGAATACATCTCCAATAAACCCTCAATGAGGGGGAAAAACTCGAACAAGAATGTAACTCTTTCAAAAGACATAAATTATTAAAACCTCATGATATATAATCCGCATATTGTGCATAAAGTTCACAACGAGCCATCATGAGTTTCCATTTTACCATAACTTTTATTGCCTCTTCGTCCTTCTGATTATGCGATAAGAAGAATCAAAACTTCTATAATTGCAAAGAGCTTGATTCAATGAACCCTCTGTTTCTTTTCATTGAATGGCTCTATGCTTAGATCCAATTTCTTTACGAGGCTGTGTTACAGAATCTACCAATAAATCGTAGTGCTAATAACAGAAACACACCACAAGCAATAGAAACTTTTTAAGAACTAGATGAACCAAAAATAGGTCAGCAAAATATATGCAAGATCTCACAAAAACACAATCAATATGCAAAGACGGTCAATACTTCTTATTCATCAAGAAATACAAAGAATGCACAGAGATTACAACTCTTAGTCTTTCTCGCTCTCACCTTTGAAACACTCAGCACAATTCCCTCATGAAGTTGAACAATTATAATGGCTCACTAATTCTCTCCTCTCTTCTCTTAAGATGGATACAAACCCTAGACTATACAACCATATATATAACCCCCAAGTAAACCCTAAAAGATAAATACAAATCCAGCTTATTGGGTCTGAATTCCGTCAACCCAAATAATACACAGTGCCGCCAACAGTCGATAGCACCCCCAGGTCGGTCGATCGCAACTTGTAAAGCCAACTCCTGAACTTTAGAGTGGTCGACCGCACGATCGACTATCCCGCTATATGTTGGACCCTGTACACTTAAAGAACCTCAAACAATTAAGATCGGTCGACCGCACCCCTGGTCGGTCGACCGCAACTCTCTATACTGCACATCTTCTACTTGCTGTTGTCTTCTCTTACTGTCTCCGTATCCTCCTCTTCTTCTCCAACTTCAAGTACTCCGTGTCTACATGTATTTTGAGGCCACAATCCTAACAATCTCCCACTTTGACCAAATACACAACGCTTTGAAATTATTGTAATCTTTACCTCGCATTATCTCTACCAATCTCCCACTTTAATGGATGACCCAAGTACTCCCCACTCTCATGAAGAGCACCACTGTCACTCCATACGTGGAGTGCACCAACCACCCTTCATCACCTCTTAAAGGATGTGCTCCACCAATTGCATAGAGCACAAATACCGGAGAAACAACCTCCCGTATTGGATTCCATGTTACAAGACTCCCCAACTCACAGAATCTCCATTGACATCGGACATGGTTCAAAGCCTTTCATTGCACCCACTACACTAGAAGTCTCCGTGAATGATGCCTCCACAATATTCGCAGATTGTTCAACCCCTATAGTTCCATTTCAGCTACCCTCATCGACATCACCCCGTATATCGATACCAATGCTCTCTACCACACAAAAGCGACTTGAAGCTTCGTCTAAGATCTCGCAAAGTTCCCTCACCGTAGCAACATCGTGCTCTCTAGGATCACTTCCATGGCCAGCAGCTCTCATTAAATTAGTAACCTCTCTTCCATAACTGAAATAAATCGGTTGCACCCCACACAACCTACTACTCGATTATGGCTGACAGTCAACAACAGGAGAAACACCCCTCACGTTTCTAAGCAAATATAGTATTCCCTCATGCTTTCCTTTTGAAATCAACTTTGAACCTATTATACACCACTCCCCATTACCAACTGTAGTAGACAAACCCTCTTTCTCTAGCCTTCTAATCGAGATAAGGTTTTCCTTCAAGTCTGAAACATGCCTTGTTTCCCACAAGACAATACACTGATCATCATTAGCTTTCACGCAAACAGTACCAACCCCACGTACAGAATACTGGTGACCGTTCCCCATGATCACATCTCCAAAAGAACCCTCCATGTAGACATCAAATACCTCTCTCCTCAGAGTGCAATGAAAAGAATCTCATGAACCAATACACCAGTTTTGAGTGCCCAAATTCTCCCGAGCTAATAAGCATAACTCTTCAACAAGCCCTACTTGAGCTTTCTTTGGGTTATCTCTCTTCGGTTTCTCTTGCTTCCTCTTCATATAAGTCTTGCAACTGCACATCATGTAACCTTTCTTGTGACAGTACTAGCACTCAGACCCATGTCCCCTATCGTTGTCATTAGATCCACTCTCAGATGAACTACTATCATCCTTTCTTCTTCGACTGCTCTTAGATCTCCCACGTCTCTTCTAAACAGACATTGCGGAATCTCTAGAAGATGATGATGGATATCTCCCGTTTCTCATCCTTCTCACCTCCTCGTTTAGAATGCTACTCACCACTTCATATAGAATCGTCGAATCTGTCATAGTTCCTGTAATAGTCTGTTCCACCGTACCATAAATATTGCGCAAAGTAGATAGAAATAATAATGACTTTCCCTTCTCTGAAAACTTCTAACCTGCAGCTTTCATCTGATTGTAAACAATACAGTAATTATTTACATGTTCTGCTACTGAACCCCCTCCCCTCAACTTCATATTAACCAACTTCTTCAAGTGAAGAATTTGATTAGATGCCGACAGTTTCTCATACATATCCGTGAGAATCTCCATAGCCTTCT
The DNA here is from genome assembly GCA_017893485.1 of Hemerocallis citrina. Classification (NCBI taxonomy): domain Eukaryota; kingdom Viridiplantae; phylum Streptophyta; class Magnoliopsida; order Asparagales; family Asphodelaceae; genus Hemerocallis; species Hemerocallis citrina. The sequence continues at coordinate 126,095,049 of CM030365.1, forward strand.
TTGTGGTCTTTGCCATCGAGATATAAAATAACGTCTTCCTACTCAGTCCCAATTGAATCTGCCTTAGCGCCTTCTGATCCAAACAATTCCACTCTGCCAAGACCTTCGTATCCTTGTCTGAATCATTCGGTTTCTCATCGAACAACGGACTGCCAAGATCTTAATGATGAAGATACACTATCATATGAATCTTACACATCGCGAAGTCACTCCCATCGAACCTCTCGATTTTCGACTTGCTATCGGCCATCCCAAACCTAGAGCTCTGATACCACTTGTTGCAGAATCTACCAACAACTCATAGTGCTAATAGTGGAAACAAACCACAAGTAATAGAAACTTCCTAAGAACTAGATGAATCAAAAACAAGTCATCACAATATATGCAAGATCTCGCAAGAACACAATCAATATGTAGAGATAACCAATACTTCTTATTCCCCACGAAATACAAGAATACAAAGAGAATACAACTCTTAATCTTTCTCTCTCACCTTTGAAACACTCGACACAATTCCCTCTTGAAGTTGAACAATGATAACTCTCATCTCTTCTCTTGAGATGGATACAAATCCTAGAATCTACAGCCATATATATAGCTCCCATTTAAACACTAAAAGATAAACACAAATTCCGCTTATTGGGCCTGAATTCTGTCAGCGCAAATAATACACAGCGCCGCTGACAGTCGACTGCACCCAGGCGGTCGACTGTAACGTGTAAAGCCAACTCCTGAACTCTAGACCGGTAGACCGTACGGTCGACTTTCCTGCTCTCTGTTGGACCATGTACACTCGAAGAACCTCCTTCATTCAGGGTCGATCGACCGCAACTCTCCAAACTGCACATCTTCTATTTGCTGTTTGTCTTCTCTTGCTGTCTACGTTTACCAATCTTCTTCACTAACTGTCACGCCCTGCTTCCCAAAAATACGGAATACGAGTACATGACATTGGCCCAGCAAATGACTAACGCCATCCATAAGCTTTTTATCTGATAAACTCAATAATATAATCAATACAGAATAATTGTGCAGGCAATAATAATAATTTCATGAACAATAATACTTGGAATGAATCAATATAAAATATTCAGATACAATAAACCAACATCTGGAAACAATAATAAAATTTGGGTTATAAGCCCAATATAATAATAATTCAATCACAAATAGATAATAAGTCTCAATACATTAAGTTCATTAAGATAATAAGTAATTAGAAAGCATTAAGTCCTCAGAATCTTTGTTCTCCAATCCCAGCAGGCAATTCTCCTTTATTACTTGTGTACACTTCATCTAAAAAGAGGAGAAAAGTTCTCCTTAGAGCAAGTCATGGACAACAAGTAGAGAAAGTAAGGAATAATGGAATAACGGTATAACAATGAATCAATGGATCAATAGGAATCAATAACATGGGGCAATAATCAATAATCAATATCATGATAATCGATGCTGTAATACCCTGATTTTTCAATTAATGAAAAATTATTATTTTGCACGTAGTGTGCACGTGCAATATTTTGGGTTGAATTATTTTTATAATGATGTGTATAAATATTTAATTATGTGTTCTCAGATTATTTTGTACAAAAAGCCTTTCTTTAAAGCCTTATTTTGATTTAATTAAAAAGGCCCTTTTCTTAAAAGCCCAAATGTATTTTATTTTATTTATTTTAATAAACTATTTTGGCCCAAAAATAAAGCCCATGAATAAATCTATTTTAATTAAACTTGTCATGTAGAAGACTAATTTATCATTATTTTATTTTTGTGCAAATTAAAATGTACAAATTTGGTCTAGTTGCATGCACGTGCACTACACGTACACGTGCTATGCACACTCTTGGATGAGGCCGGGATGCATTCTTTTTGGAGGGAGATTTGATTTTTGTCATGGTGATCATGGAGGTAGTTTTGTGAATGTGGGTAGTTTTCTTAACTCCTACCTTAATCTAGGCCCTCCATTCTACAACCACCTAATCAATCTTAGCCCTCCATTTCACTTATCTTTTAGTATAAATACCCCCCCTCTCATGGCTATTTTCATATGCAATTTCATATTTCCAAACTATAGTCTCATTTTAATATTAGTGTGAATTATAAAAGAGTGAAAGTTGTGTGCATTTTTGCTTGGAGAGGCCGGCATCATTCCAAGGAGAGGAAGCTTTCGGTTGTGCTTGGTGGCTTGGAGCTTGTGCGCGCTTTTGGCTAGGAGGTGGTGCTTTCATTCGCAAGGCTTGTGTTGCTAAATTTGTTTAGTTCTCTCCATACAAGGTGGGTAAAACATTTCATATTTCTAATATAGGAGTATATGCTAGATCTCATTAGCAAATTGCATGAAAAATAATTAATAAGAATGCGCCTTTAATTGAATAAATAATCTCTAGTTGATTGAATTATTGACATGTGAATTATATGTGATTGTATGCCATAAAAATGTGATTACAAAGTGAATTGATTATCTTTGTTCCTAATTAGAAATAATTCATGGAGAATGTTAGAAAAATACATTTTTTATGGAAAGTTAGTTTACCAAGATTAGCATGTTAATGAACAAATTGCATGTGCTTATTATTGTTAATTAAGTTGTAGATAAAATTTCTCCATGCTCATTAGAATAAATGAATGATGCTAGTATTGATGCTTGAGAACACTAATGAGGATGTTAGTTAAATTGAAAATTTGAAGTATGCAAAATGATTAAGAAAGAGCACGCTTTTTAAAGGAGCAACTTTCTTGTATGTTTGATGTGTGAACCTAATAATTGATAAGTGACTATATATTTTTGTGATGCATATGATTGAACTAGAAGTATATGTTGATTTAAAGAAAACACATTTTGCCATTACTAATTGCATGAAAAAGAAATACCTTATTAGTGCAAATTTGTGAAGAGACCTCCTTAATTATTGTGGGGTTGGACAAATAAATAAAAAGAAAAAGAAGTAGAGTTGTGTATGTTAGATGAAAGATTAATATCAGCAAGATTTGTACAAGAAATTTTGGATAGAAGAGATTTGAAGACTAATTGATTGTTCAATGTCGAAAATAAAGAAATATAGTGGTTTTGATGAACAATTCATGGATTTGTGTGAAAAATATATTTTTATAGTGCCAAAAATTATTTTAATCTTACTGGTTTGAAGATCATGTAAGAGAAAGCTAATCTGGAATTTTTCAGTAACTATCACAAAGGCAATATGAAACTAAGTTGATTTGAACATCGAGTTGTTTTCAACCACAGTATCAAAATAATTTATATGGGTTTTAAACTAGCACTGAGACAACCTGAGCTAGTAGCTCAGGCGGTCACGTGTGCGGTTGGCTTCTCTGGGTCGAGCGGTTCGAACCCCAGTGTCTACAACATTTTTCTACAAATTTTGAGAGTTTATAACTTTCGGCTTGAAAAGAATATGTACCATTTGACCCCCCCCTTATATCGCTAGCACAGTTCGGCCATACGGCGGGTGCTCTTGGCTTGTTTCTCGTTGTGCCTGGGTTCGATTCTCACCTTCGGCATATATAAAAAAATATTTTTTTGGGAGTTTTAGATGTCGAAAAAATGTGGAAAAAATATGGTAATTCTCGTAAAAATGTAAGGAATTTTATAGGAATGATTTGGGTATTATTTGAATAAATTTAACTAAGGTTTGTAGTTAAAATGCACAAATAGACATATGAGTTTACATAGATTATTGATATGAGATTATAACTTGAAAGAATAAGTGAATTGGAACAATAAGTATTGATTTGGCAAAAAGAAATGTGATTATATGATATGATGCAATTATTTCTCTCACTTGTGGAACAATATGAAGTGTGCATGTTGTTTAGTGATGTGGAATTATTAACGTGATAATTGATAAGTATATGCAATTTTTGTGCAATGATGGACTTGTGAACAAAGTTAGAAATCATGAATTGAAAGAGAAAGTACATGTGAGTATGAGAACTCAACATGGAAAAGTTACAAGTTGAAGATTGTGAAATGAAATTTGATATAGAGTAGCTAAGTCTCCCCGGCATCGAGGAATGAAATGAAATGAAATTAGACCAAGGTTGGTCATGATGAAATGAATGAATAAGTTCGGTTGATGGAGAGGCTAACTCTAGAGATTAATTTTTGTTCATGATTTTTAAATAAAACTAAGGACTAGTACATAGTGGTGATGTGATGAAAGTAGAAGAAAAACACGGGTATGGGGGCCAACGGATTTGCGGTGAGAGGGTATTCACAGGTCCTTCACGATGCGTCGTGACATGGCGTGGATACGGCTCCCGAGTACCGTCCCGGTGGCGACGCTCGTGGGATGTTCGAGTGGCTATGGGTGGTGCCATTGTTCCATGGCGGAGGCTGAATTGTCCATAGATTGCCTGCTCGATGCGTCGTGTCAGTGCGTGGGATTCCCCTCCAGGCTGCCTGGACATGGGCTCGTAGATCATAGAACATCTAAGACACTACCGTAATTACAGTAGTAGATTAAGTCATAACGGGGGATTGAACCCTACAAAGATGAAGAACGAATAAGGGCTTGCCCTCGGACCTATGTAGTATGGGATGCATAGAATCCGAACAAGTGCGCATTAGTGTCATGTAACATAAATAAATGCATTAAGGATTAAGTGCACAATCACAACACGACATCAATAGGGTATCCCCTTTAGTTTGAAATGTGACAAGTTTGTGTTTGTTAAATATGAAAAGTTAAGTTATACTATTTCCGGCATAAAGAGGATGGCCGTGTATAATGTTCGTCGGTTGAATAAACTGACGTACCCACAGTCTTATATGCAGGTAAAAGACTTGTTAAAGATTAAAGGAGAATGGATGCTTAAAGATTATACCATGCTGTTGTACTTTTATTTTATTGTTGTAAATTTTACTTCCGCTGTGCAAAAAAAAAAGTGTAACATTGATGTAATCTCTGATGTATGATGAAAAGTTTTAATTTCCCTGTAAAAATTGTACTAAAGAAAGTGAAAAGATCCTGTAGAACATCTCGAATTCAGTGTATTTGGGATTCGGGGCGTTACAGAGTGGTATCAGAGCCACGCTTTCTACACTTTCACACTTGTACAAATTTATAGGGAACGACACCCTAGAAGTAGACATTAGAGTGTGTGTTTGAGTCTAGAGATTTAAATGTAAGTGACTTACATTTGTGTTGCTCTAAGATTTATGCTTCCTCCTCTCTATTTTCTAAGATGGCTGATCACTTCGACCCTGCTGGAGGCGACGACTGGCATATCATTGAGGAAGAGTACCATCCTGGACAGGTAGATTTCGAGGACGAGTACTATCCTGGACAAGCAGATTCTGACGGTGAAGAATGGCCTGAATCCCGAAAGATCACCCCACCTCCGGATTCATCTGATGACTCTTCTTCTGACGAAGAAGAAGTACCAATTCCAATTAGTCTTGTGACTTCTCTTCAGAGGCAAGTGGAAACCCTGAAAGAGAGAGTTGGATTGTTGGAGGCTCAGCTGGAGAAGCGGAAGGCCGACTACTCTGTTCTTAGTCATCGGATTTGGGAGCTTGAGAAGAAAAAGAACCTAACTGATGTTCTGAAGGATGAAGTGGATGAACTACGGGAAGAACTTCGAGCAGCGAAGAGGACCCGTAGGAGTTAGACTGTCTTAGCTTCTGTTATTTTTCCATTCTGATGTCAAAACTGTTTTTAATTCGAATGTATAAATTTTGGAATTCAATGAAATGCAAGTTGGTTTAAATTCTCGTCTTACACTTCGAAATTAACGGATCTTTTGCATCAGAATATGTCGAGAAGAGGAGCTAGGAATGGTGAAGGGTTGGATCTGGAGACTGAACTTGCAAGGGTCTACCAGATGCTTAAAGCAGTGGCTCAGAACCAAGGAAGGGGGCCGGTGAATCCAGTGCCCGAGGCGATTAAGCTGGTGGAATCGTTCAAGAGAATGAAACCACCCGTATTCGAGGGAAAGTCAGACCCAGATGTGGCTGACAACTGGATACGGCAAGTGGAGACGATCTTTGAGGTGTTGGAGACCCCTGAGGGTAGCAAGGTCAAGTTGGCGACTTTGCAGCTGGAGAAGGATGCGGCGGTTTGGTGGCAATCCATGAAGAGGACCATGGGAGGCATAGTGCTTGGCTGGGAGGAATTCCTGGAAGAATTCCGCAGTCATTATTTCCCCTCCGACGTCCAGGAGAAGAAGGCGATGGAATTTCTATCAGTTCAGCAAGGCAGCATGTCGGTGAGAGCATATGAGACCAAGTTTACTCAGCTCTCCAGGTATGCTCCAGAACTGGTGATGGATGAGGCCAAGAAGGCTCGCAAGTTCGAGCATGGTCTGAGGCCTAGCTTGAGATCCCGGATGATACCCCTTGGTATCAGGCAATTCGATAAGCTGGTCAAGAGGGCGGCAGCGACGGAGGCGGATATGGAGCAGTTCCAAGTTGTTCAGAACCGGAGGAACAACTGGCAGTCTGGTAAGAGGCATGCACATTCTGGGAGTTTCAGGGGGCAACCATCTGCACAGAGGTTCAAACCGACAGGGGCGAATGCTGTTAGTGTGGCTGGAGGACCTGGAAACAATGTGGCGAGACCTCCTGCGGTGACTTGCTTCAACTGTGGTGAGGCGGGACATTACCGATCTCAATGTCCCAAACTACGGAATGGTGATAGCAGCGAACCAACGCAGCAGGCTGGGAAGAGGCCGTACCAATCAGGGCGAGTATTTGCCTTGATGGAAGCTGATGCTGAGGAGGCAGATCAGGTCATCTCTGGTACGAGGGCTGGTGTTTAGAGTTTTTGTCATTTCTTTTTCCCGTGTTTAGTGAGACTGTTATGTAATGGTGTGTATTATGTAACAGGCGAACTCTATCTTAATGGAATGAAAGCTGTTATATTATTCGATACTGGATCCTCTCATACATTTGTGTCTCCAAAGTTTGCTAAATTATTGGGAGTTGAGCCAAAGATTTTTCTAGGCAAGATCTTAGCAGTAGCTACTCCATCAGGGGAAACTTTAACCACGATCGGTATTACGCTGATTGCGAGATTGTGATTGGGGATAGAATCTTTGGCATTGATCTGATCGAGCTGACTATCTTGGGAGTCGATGTTATCATTGGCATTGATTGGATGTCGGTGTACAGTGCAAGCATCGAGTGTAAGACCAAGACGGTGACAGTGAAGGCTCCAGGTGGACCTGAAGTCATGTTCCAAGGGAAGAAGAAGTGTTCTAAGCTGGTGGCAACTATCCGCAAGGAAGAGACTCCTGTGGAAGTGCAAGGGATTCCTGTGGTTCGGGACTATCCGACTGTGTTCTTGGAAGATTTTCCTGGGTTACCCTCGCATCGTGATGTAGAGTTCAGCATCACTGTTCAACCGGGAAGTGCACCCATTTCTAAGGCACCGTATAGGATGGCTCTAGTGGAACAGGATGAGGTGAAACGACAGATTGAGGAACTGTTGGAGAAAGGCTTTATTCAACCTAGTGCGTCACCTAGGGGAGCACCAGTGCTTTTGGTAAAGAAGAAGGATGGATCGATGAGAATGTGTATCGATTATCGGGAGCTGAATAAGGTCACTGTTCAGAATAAGTATCCGATTCCTTGAATTGATGACTTGTTCGATCGTCTACAAGGAGCAGCTGTATTCTCCAAAATAGATCTTCGATCAGGTTACCACCAAGTTCGAGTGAAAGCCGAAGATGTGCACAAAACTGCGTTTAGAACTCGGCATGGGCATTACGAATTCTTAGTTATGCCATTCGGAGTGACGAATGCACCCGCAATCTTCATGGATTTGATGAACAGAGTTCTGAGGCCGTTTATTGATTCTTTCGTCGTGGTGTTTATCGACGATATCCTCGTGTACTCCAAGTCTGAGAAGGAGCACACCGAGCATCAGGCAGCAGTTTTGCAGAAGTTGGAAGAGCAGAAGTTGTATGCCAAGTTATCCAAGTGTGATTTCTGGAAATCTGAAGTGGCATTCCTAGGTCACATCCTTTCTAAGGAGGGAGTGGCAACTGACCCTCAGAAGATAGAGGCAGTGAGAGATTGGGCTAGGCCTACTACAGTGAAGGAAGTCAGAAGTTTCCTTGGAATGACTGGATACTACAGGAGATTCATTTAAGGTTATGCTCAGATAGTTGTACCGCTTACTGGACTGACCAAGAAGAATGTGAGCTTCAAGTGGACCGAGCAATGTGAGGCGAGTTTTCAGGAGTTGAAAGATAGACTGACTACTGCACCTGTATTGGCTTTGCCTAGAGCTGGCGTTGAGTATGATGTCTATAGCGATGCTTCACATCGTGGGCTTGGTTGTGTCTTAATGCAAGAAGGAAGAGTAATCGCTTATGGGTCTAGGCAACTACGACCACATGAGAAAAATTATCCGACTCATGATCTGGAGTTGGCTGCGATTATCTTTGCTTTGAAGCAATGGAGGCACTACGTGTATGGTGAGAAGTTGAACATGTACACAGACCACAAGAGCTTGAAGTATATATATCAGCAGAGGGATCTCAATCTGAGGCAGCGGAGATGGTTGGAAGTGCTTGAGGACATGCGACCTGAGATCAAGTATCATCCTGGAAAGGCTAATGTTGTTGCTGATGCACTTAGTCGCAAGAGCAGTTTGGCCAGTTTGATTACAACTCAGAGGCATCTTGTAACGCCCCGAATCTAAATTTACTGAATTCGAGATGTTCTTCAGGATCTTTTCGCTTTCTTCACATACAATTTTACAAGGAAATTTAAAACTTTTCTTTTACATCAAGGTTTACAACATATTACATTTGAATTTACACAGCGGAAGCAAAATATACAATATTTACATTAATGAACAACAACATAATGAACTCTTTGTGCATCCATTCCTCTTATATGTACTTATCCTGCATAAAACACTGTGGGTACGTCAGTTTATTCAACCGACGATAATTATACATGGCCATCCTCTCTACGCCAGAAACCGTATAATGAATCTCATTTCTTACAAATCACAAACTGATTCAACATAAGCATGCAAAATAAGGGGGAACTTTTAATGATGTCGTGTCGTGATAGTGCACTTAAATCCTTAATGCAATTTACTTAATTAATCATGACACTAATGCACACTTGTTCGAATTCTATGCATCCCATACTACATAGGTTCGAGTGCAAGCCCCCTTAAACGATCTTCATTTTTGTAGGGTTCAATCCCCCGCCATGACTTATTCTACTTCTGTAATTCCAATGAGTATCCTAGATGAATCTATGAGTACAAGCATGTATCCTGGCCCCTGGAGTAGAATTTTGCGCCATGTCTTGACTCGTCAAGCATGCATTCTGCGACAATTCAGCCTCCTCCCTGAACACACTCCTCTTGCAGTCACCAAAACATCCCACAAGCGTGACTAGAGTCCGATCATTACTGAGTTGTGCCCGCGCCATGTCTTGACTCGTCGAGCATGCATTCTGCGGCTCACACACCCGCACCGTACCCTAGCTCTCATACTCATGTTTTTCTCTCATCTTCATCACCTCCACACTATGTACTAATTTAATTAGAATCATGAATGAAAATCAATCTCTAGAGTTAGCCTCTCCATCATCCGGACTTATCATTTCATTTCACTTGACCAACCTGGTCTAATTCTCAATATCATTTCATTCACTGCCGGGGAGACTTAGCTACTCTTCCGTTCAATTTCACATTCACAATATCCAACTGAGCATCATCAGTTCATCATTCATTTTTGAGTCTCACAGACTTTTCTCATCATGATTTCACATTTCATAATTTCATTTAATCTTCCATTTCTCATCTATGATTCATTTACACCATTCATGCAACCACAAGCAGAATCCATTAACTTTAATTATACAGTTCGCAATTACCAACAACGAAATAACATGAATTCAAATATGTCAAAGTCCTTTCTGTACAGTCGACTTGGAAGAACACCAGTCGACTTATACAGTCATATACAGGGTTATCAAAGGCTCGGGATAGTCGACTGTGTACACTACCAGTCGCCTGTCCCGCAACTTTCAAGTTCACAATATTAGTCACACAACAGTCGACTGTTCACACCTCAGTCGTCTGTCTTAGCAATTTTATCAGCATAATTCTATGTCCAGATCAGTCGACTTGCTACACGCAATCGGTCGACTGGACAGATCTAATTTCAATAGATCATTTACAGTTCTTACGTGCATTTCATCATGATGTCAACTAACAGTACACAAAAGTTCATGTTTCACAGACAAGGTCTCTTATCATTCAGTAACACTACGACATGGATCATCAAATTACTACCATGTCCTTTCCGTTAAGGAAAAATACTTTAAACATGCATTCACATATGCCCATAATGTCTTAAAACAATAAAGATGTAAATCCCAAGTCATCAAACTGGATCCACACGATGAAAATATATCAGTTTATGAAACTACCCAACAGTCACAGTCAGATTTGAGGTACCAGTCGACTTAACACACTATCAGTCGACTGCTTTGACAATTCCAAAATTATTAATTACCATGAGCTCTTTTTATTCATTTACCTTCCCTCCAGCATATGTGTCATAGGGAAACCATGCAATTAGTATTCATACCATCATGTTCATTTATACACACGTTTATCATTGCAATCATGCGAATTAATGTCTCGTACCAGTCGACTGGCTCACATGGCAGCCGACTGTACCGACAGCCTCGTTTCAATATTAATAGCAAGTTCAAGCAATTTCTACTGCATTTAAATCACTTTTGTAACATGGTATCCAACATGATAATTATAGTATTACTCCTACGTTAGAAGTCCTGAGAAACACCCACCTTTTATGAAGAAAAATAACGAAATCCCGCAAAGTCCTTCAATATAGCGCAGCACTTCTTGTTCCTTTGCTCCACTCCGACTCCTCAGCAATGCGGCTTGCCTCCACAGGAAACTCCCACACAACTCTCAGATACTCTCACAATCTCAGGAATTTAAGTGTAAAAGAGATAGGGAAAGTAGGGGGGTATTTATACTAGAAGACCAATAAGATGAAGGGTTGAGATCTATTAGGGAGTTGGAGGATTAAGGGCTGAGATTGACTTGAGGGTTACAAAAACTACCCACAACTCAGGGTAACTACCCATGATCTAGCCCACTCTCTCCCAAAACCGGCCAAAGAGTTGTGCCTAATACACGTATACATAGAGTGCACGTGTACACACAACCACACCCTACAAATAGCATATTCAATACCCGGGGTAAAAATAGAGCAAGAAAAATGTTACATTACAAGTTGGGGAAAAATAATAAGAGAGTTTACAATCCATGGGCTTAAAACCAAATTGGGCCAAACTAGTTATTTGTAGAAATAAGTAAATTAATGCTTTATAAGACGATGTTGAAAAAAAATACTAGTCAATAATATTGCACAAGTATACTATATAAAAATGAATAATCTCCCATATATTAAAAAGTCAGGGTATTACATCACTCCCTCCTTAGAATAGTTCCGTCCCCGGAACTACAGCCAAGAACGAGACGAAGAAAACACAACAACAAGAGATACAAAATATACAGATACAAAATACAAACAATAAGACAATCAAGCAAAAAGCTCAGGATAGTCCTTCAACATCTTCTCCTCAGATTCCCAAATAGCCTCTTCAACCAAGTGGTTTCTCCAGACTACCTTGACCATCGGTATCGTCTTATTCCTCAAGACCTTCTCCCTACGGTCAACAATCTCAACAGGAGTCTCGATGTAATTCAGGTCTAACTGCAAACCTTCCGGCACTTCAGGCAAATGATGACTCGGATCTGGAATGTAACCTCTCAACATAGACACATGAAAGACATTGTGCACCTGAGACAACTCTTCCGGTAATTCAAGCCGGTAAGCAGTTTTCCCGATCCTTTTCAATATCTTATATGGGCCTATAAATCTCGGGGCTAACTTCCCGCCTTTGCCAAAACGAACCACACCTTTGCTGGGTGATACCTTCAGAAAGACGAAGTCACCAACCTCAAACTCAAGGTCCCTCCTCCGGTTGTCTGCATAGCTTTTCTGCCTGCTCTGAGCTTCCACCAACCTTTTCCTGATCATATCAATCTTCTCAGAAGTCAGCTGTACAAGCTCAGGACCAAACAACTGACGCTCCCCAACCTCATACCAACACACAGGAGTCCTGCACTTCCTGCCATACAAAGCTTCATACGGCGCCATCCCGATGCTAGCCTGAAAACTGTTGTTGTAGGCAAACTCCACCAAAGGTAAATGCCTTTCCCAACTGCCTCCGAAATCTAGTATACAACACCGAAGCATATCCTCAAGAATACGGTTGACTCTCTCGGTCTGCCCATCGGTCTGTGGATGAAAAGCGGTGCTGAAATCCGTCTTGGTACCCAAAGCTGCCTGAAGACTCCTCCAGAAATGCGAAGTAAACCGCGCATCTCGATCAGACACAATAGTCGAAGGAACGCCATGAAGTCGGACAATCTCACCAACATACAACTCAGCCAACTTGTCCATCGAAGCCGTGAGTTTCATTGCCAAAAAGTGAGCGGACTTGGTAAGTCGATCGACTATAACCCAAATAGCATCATTGCCCTTAGAACTCTTAGTCAATCCCGTAATGAAATCCATACTGATGTTATCCCACTTCCATTCCGGAATAGGTAACGGCTGTAATAGACCTCCGGGTCTCTGATTTTCGGCTTTGACTTGCTGACAAACCTCACATCTCGCGACAAATTCGGCCACATCCCGCTTCAAACCTGACCACCAGAAATGCTGCTTGATGTCTTTGTACATCTTAGTACTCCCAGGATGTACTGACAAAAGAGTAGCGTGCGCCTCCTGAAGAATACTCTCTTTCAGGTCTGCCTGATCTGGAACACACAGCCTATCTCCGAACCACAGCACTCCATCCCTGGTCTGAAATCCGGGCAACCTGCCAGCACTAACCTGCTCCTTCATCTCCAAAATATCCGCATCAACTTCCTGACTTGCAATGATCCTTGCATTCAGAGTAGGCTGAAGCTTCAACTGAGACAAAGATGCTCCCAATCCTTGCAAGACAACCTCAATACCTGCTCGATCCAACTCCTCAATCAGATGCCTCTGAGTTGTAATCAAACTGGCCAAACTGCTCTTGCGACTAAGTGCATCAGCAACAACATTAGCCTTTCCAGGATGATACTTGATCTCAGGTCGCACATCCTCGAGCACTTCCAGCCATCTCCGCTGTCTTAGATTGAGATCCCTCTGCTGGTAGATATACTTCAAGCTCTTATGATCCGTGTACATGTTCAGCTTCTCACCATACACGTAGTGCCTCCATTGCTTCAAAGCAAAGATAATCGCAGCCAGCTCTAGATCATGAGTTGGATAATTCTTCTCATGCGGTCGTAGTTGCCTAGACCCATAAGCGATTACTTTACCCTCTTGCATTAAGACACAACCAAGCCCCCGATGTGAAGCATCGCTATAGACATCATACTCAACTCCTGCTCTAGGCAAAGCCAAAATAGGTGCAGTAGTCAGTCTATCCTTCAACTCCTGAAAACTCACCTCACACTGCTCGGTCCACTTGAAGCTCACATTCTTCTTGGTCAACTCGGTAAGCGGCACAGCTATCTGAGCATAACCTTGAATGAATCTTCTGTAGTATCCAGTCATACCAAGGAAACTTCTGACTTCCTTCACTGTAGTAGGCCTAGCCCAATCTCTCACTGCCTCTATCTTCTGAGGGTCAGTTGCCACTCCCTCCTTAAAAAGGATGTGACCTAGGAATGCCACTTCAGATTTCTAGAAATCACACTTGGATAACTTGGCATACAACCTCTGCTCTTCCAACTTCTGCAAAACTGCTGCCAGATGCTCGGTGTGCTCCGCCTCAGACTTGGAGTACACGAGAATATCGTCGATAAACACCACGACGAAAGAATCAATAAACGGCCTCAGAACTCTGTTCATCAAGTCCATGAAGATTGCGGGTGCATTCGTCACTCCGAATGGCATAACTAAGAATTCGTAATGCCCATGCCGAGTTCTAAATGCAGTTTTATGCACATCTTCAGCTTTCACTCGCACTTGGTGATATCCTGATCGAAGATCTATTTTGGAGAATACAGCTGCTCCTTGTAGATGATCGAACAAGTCATCAATTCGAGGAATCGGATACTTATTCTGAACAGTGACCTTATTCAGCTCCCGGTAATCGATACACATCCTCATCGATCCATCCTTCTTCTTTACCAAAAGCACTGGTGCTCCCCAAGGTGACGCACTAGGTTGAATAAAGCCTTTTCCCAACAGTTCCTCAATCTGCCGTTTCACCTCATCCTGTTCCACTGGAGCCATCCTATACGGTGCCTTAAAAATGGGTGCACTTCCCGGTTGAACAGTGATGCTGAACTCTACATCACGGTGCGGAGGTAACCCAGGAAAATCTTCCAAGAACACAGTCGGATAGTCCCGAACCACAGGAATCCCTTGCAATTCCACAGGAGTCTCTTCCTTGCGGATAGTTGCCACCAGCTTAGAACACTTCAACTTCCCTTGGAAAGTGACTTCAGGTCCACCTGGAGCCTTCACTGTGACGGTCTTGGCCTTGCACTCGATGCTTGCACTGTACACCGACATCCAATCAATGCCAATGATAACATCGACTCCCAAGATAGTCAGCTCGATCAGATCAATGCCAAAGATTCGATCCCCAATCACTATCTCGCAATCAGCATAGTACCGATCAGTGGTCAAAGTTTCCCCTGATGGCGTAGCTACTGCTAAGATCTTGCCTGGGAAAATCTTCGGTTCGACTCCCAACACTTTAGCAAACCTTGGAGACACAAAAGTATGAGAGGATCCAGTATCAAACAACACCACAGCTTCCTTTCCATTAATATAGAGTTCTCCTGTTACATAACATACATCATTACATAACAGTTTTACACTATGATCGGTAAGAAGAAAAGAAATCACACTAAACATCAGCCCTCGTACCAGAGATAACCTGATCCGCCTCCTCAGCATCAGCTTCTGTCAAAGCAAATACTCGCCCTGACTGGTACGGCCTCTTCCCAGTCTGCTGTATTGGCACATTGTGATTGCCAGCCCGTGGTTTGAGACACCGAGATTGGTAATGTCCCACTTCACCACAGTTAAAGCATGTGACTGCAGAAGGTCTCCCTGCATCGTTTCCAGGTCTCCCAGCTACACTGACGGCATTCGCCCCTGTCGGTTTGAACTTCTGTGTAGATGGTTGCCCCTTGAAACTCCCCGATGGCGCGGGCCTCTTCCCAGGCTACCAGTTGCTCCTCTGGTGCTGAGCAACATGGAACTGCCACATATCCGCCTCCGTTGCTGCCGCCCTCTTCACCAGCTTATCGAATCTCCTGATACCAAGGGGTATCATACGAGATCTCAAGCTCGGCCTCAGACCATGCTCGAACTTGCGAGCCTTCTTCGCCTCATCCATCACCAGTTCTGGAGCATACCTGGAGAGCTGAGTGAACTTGGTCTCATACTCCCTTACTGACATGCTGCCTTGCTGAAGTGACAGAAACTCCATGGCCTTTTTCTCCTGGACGTCGGAGGGGAAATAATGGCTGCGGAATTCTTCCAAAAATTCCTCCCAGCCAAGCAACAAGCCGCCCATAGTCCTCTTCACCGACTGCCACCAAACAGCCGCATCCTTCTCCAACTGCAAAGTCGCTAACTTGACTTTGCTGCCCTCCGGTGTTTCCAACACCTCGAAGATTGTCTCCACTTGCCGAATCCAGTTATCTGCCGCATCCGGGTCGGACTTTCCCTCGAACACTGGTGGTTTCATTCTCTTGAACGATTCCACTAGCTTGATTGCCTCGGGTACTGGATTCACCGGCCCCCTTCCTTGGTTTGCAGCCACTGCATTCAGCGTCTGGTAAACCCTTGCAAACTCGGCCTCCAGGTCCAGACCTTCACCATTCCTGGCTCCCCTTCTCGCCATATTCTGATGCAAAAGATCCATTAAATTCGAAGTATAAAACAGGAATTTAAACCAACTTTCATTTCATTGAATTCCAAAGTTTATACATTCGAAAAAAAAAACATTTTAACATCAGAACAGAAGAAAAAGAAACCAAGACAATCTAATCTCTACGGGTCCTCTTCGCTGCTCGAAGTTCATCCCGCAGTTCATCCACCTCATCCTTCAGCACATCAGTTAGGTTCTTTTTCTTCTCAAGTTCCCAAATCCGATGGCTAAGAACAGAATAGTCAGCATTTCGCTTCTCCAGCTGAGCCTCCAAAACTCCAACTCTATACTTCAAGGTATCCACTTGCCTCTGCAGAGAAGCTACAGCATTACCCAGAGCTGGTCCCTTTTCTTCATCGGAAGAAGAAGAATCATCGGGTGAGTTCGGTGGTGGGGTGATCTCTCGAGATTCAGGGTACTCTTCATCATCAGAATCAGCTTGCCCAGGGTGATACTCGTCCTCAGAATCAGCCTGTCCAGGATGGTACTCTTCCTCAATAATGTGCCAGTCGTCGCCTCCAGCAGGGTCGAAGTGATCAGCCATCTTAGAATAGAGAGGAAGAAGCATAAATCATAGAGCAACACAAATGTAAGTTACTTACATTTAAATCTCCAAATCCAAACACACACTCTAATGTCCACATCTAGGGTGTCGTTCCTTATAAATTTGTACGAGTGTG
The DNA here is from genome assembly GCA_017893485.1 of Hemerocallis citrina. Classification (NCBI taxonomy): domain Eukaryota; kingdom Viridiplantae; phylum Streptophyta; class Magnoliopsida; order Asparagales; family Asphodelaceae; genus Hemerocallis; species Hemerocallis citrina. The sequence goes on from CM030365.1 coordinate 126,111,714, forward strand.
AAAGCATAGAAAGCGTGGCTCTGATACCACTCTGTAACGCCCCGAATCCCAATTTACTGAATTCGAGATGTTCTTCAGGATCTTTTCGCTTTCTTCACATACAATTTTACAAGGAAATTTAAAACTTTTCTTTTACATCAAGGTTTACAACATATTACATTTGAATTTACACAGCGGAAGCAAAATATACAATATTTACATTAATGAACAACAACATAATGAACTCTTTGTGCATCCATTCCTCTTATATGTACTTATCCTGCATAAAACACTGTGGGTACGTCAGTTTATTCAACCGACGATAATTATACATGGCCATCCTCTCTATGCCAGAAACAGTATAATGAATCTCATTTCTTACAAATCACAAACTGATTCAACATAAGCATGCAAAATAAGGGGGAACTTTTAATGATGTCGTGTCGTGATAGTGCACTTAAATCCTTAATGCAATTTACTTAATTAATCATGACACTAATGCACACTTGTTCGAATTCTATGCATCCCATACTACATAGGTTCGAGTGCAAGCCCCCTTAAACGATCTTCATTTTTGTAGGGTTCAATCCCCCGCCATGACTTATTCTACTTCTGTAATTCCAATGAGTATCCTAGATGAATCTATGAGTACAAGCATGTATCCTGGCCCCTGGAGTAGAATTTCGCGCCATGTCTTGACTCGTCAAGCATGCATTCTGCGACAATTCAGCCTCCTCCCTGAACACACTCCTCTTGCAGTCACCAAAACATCCCACAAGCGTGACTAGAGTCCGATCATTACTGAGTTGTGCCCGCGCCATGTCTTGACTCGTCGAGCATGCATTCTGCGGCTCACACACCCGCACTGTACCCTAGCTCTCATACTCATGTTTTTCTCTCATCTTCATCACCTCCACACTATGTACTAATTTAATTAGAATCATGAATGAAAATCAATCTCTAGAGTTAGCCTCTCCATCATCCGGACTTATCATTTCATTTCACTTGACCAACCTGGTCTAATTCTCAATATCATTTCATTCACTGCCGGGGAGACTTAGCTACTCTTCCGTTCAATTTCACATTCACAATATCCAACTGAGCATCATCAGTTCATCATTCATTTTTGAGTCTCACAGACTTTTCTCATCATGATTTCACATTTCATAATTTCATTTAATCTTCCATTTCTCATCTATGATTCATTTACACCATTCATGCAACCACAAGCAGAATCCATTAACTTTAATTATACAGTTCGCAATTACCAACAACGAAATAACATGAATTCAAATATGTCAAAGTCCTTTCTGTACAGTCGACTTGGAAGAACACCAGTCGACTTATACAGTCATATACAGGGTTATCAAAGGCTCGGGATAGTCGACTGTGTACACTACCAGTCGCCTGTCCCGCAACTTTCAAGTTCACAATATTAGTCACACAACAGTCGACTGTTCACACCTCAGTCGTCTGTCTTAGCAATTTTATCAGCATAATTCTATGTCCAGATCAGTCGACTTGCTACACGCAATCGGTCGACTGGACAGATCTAATTTCAATAGATCATTTACAGTTCTTACGTGCATTTCATCATGATGTCAACTAACAGTACACAAAAGTTCATGTTTCACAGACAAGGTCTCTTATCATTCAGTAACACTACGACATGGATCATCAAATTACTACCATGTCCTTTCCGTTAAGGAAAAATACTTTAAACATGCATTCACATATGCCCATAATGTCTTAAAACAATAAAGATGTAAATCCCAAGTCATCAAACTGGATCCACACGATGAAAATATATCAGTTTATGAAACTACCCAACAGTCACAGTCAGATTTGAGGTACCAGTCGACTTAACACACTATCAGTCGACTGCTTTGACAATTCCAAAATTATTAATTACCATGAGCTCTTTTTATTCATTTACCTTTCCTCCAGCATATGTGTCATAGGGAAACCATGCAATTAGTATTCATACCATCATGTTCATTTATACACACGTTTATCATTGCAATCATGCGAATTAATGTCTCGTACCAGTCGACTGGCTCACATGGCAGCCGACTGTACCGACAGCCTCGTTTCAATATTAATAGCAAGTTCAAGCAATTTCTACTGCATTTAAATCACTTTTGTAACATGGTATCCAACATGATAATTATAGTATTACTCCTACGTTAGAAGTCCTGAGAAACACCCACCTTTTATGAAGAAAAATAACGAAATCCCGCAAAGTCCTTCAATATAGCGCAGCACTTCTTGTTCCTTTGCTCCACTCCGACTCCTCAGCAATGCGGCTTGCCTCCACAGGAAACTTCCACACAACTCTCAGATACTCTCACAATCTCAGGAATTTAAGTGTAAAAGAGATAGGGAAAGTAGGGGGGTATTTATACTAGAAGACCAATAAGATGAAGGGTTGAGATCTATTAGGGAGTTGGAGGATTAAGGGCTGAGATTGACTTGGGGGTTACAAAAACTACCCACAACTCAGGGTAACTACCCATGATCTAGCCCACTCTCTCCCAAAACCGGCCAAAGAGTTGTGCCTAATACACGTATACATAGAGTGCACGTGTACACACAACCACACCCTACAAATAGCATATTCAATACCCGGGGTAAAAATAGAGCAAGAAAAATGTTACATTACAAGTTGGGGAAAAATAATAAGAGAGTTTACAATCCATGGGCTTAAAACCAAATTGGGCCAAACTAGTTATTTGTAGAAATAAGTAAATTAATGCTTTATAAGACGATGTTGAAAAAAAATACTAGTCAATAATATTGCACAAGTATACTATATAAAAATGAATAATCTCCCATATATTAAAAAGTCAGGGTATTACACATCTGATTGAGGAGTTGGATCGAGCAGGTATTGAGGTTGTCTTGCAAGGATTGGGAGCATCCTTGGCTCAGTTGAGGCTTCAGCCTACTTTGAATGCAAGGATCATTGCAAGTCAAGAGCTTGATGCTGATATCTTGGAGATGAAGGAGCAGGTTGGTGCTGGCAGGTTGTCCGGATTTCAAATCAGGGATGAAGTGCTGTGGTTCGGAGATAGACTGTGCGTTCCAAATCAGGCGGACCTGAAAGAGAGTATTCTTCAGGAGGCACATGCTACTCTTTTGTCGGTACATCCTGGGAGTACTAAGATGTACAAGGACATCAAACAGTATTTCTGGTGGTCAGGTTTGAAGCGGGATGTGGCTGATTTTGTCGCGAAGTGTGAGGTTTGTCAGCAAGTCAAGGCCGAAAATCAGAGACCCGGAGGTCTATTACAGCCATTACCTATTCCGGAATGAAAGTGGGATAACATCATTATGGATTTCATCACGGGATTGCCTAAGAGTTCTAAAGGCAATGATGCAATTTGGGTTATAGTCGATCGACTTACCAAGTCTGCTCACTTTTTGGCGATGAAACTCACTGCTTCGATGGACAAGTTAGCTGAGATGTATGTTGGTGAGATTGTCCGGCTTCATGGCGTTCCGTCAACTATTGTGTCTGATCGAGATGCACGGTTTACTTCGCATTTCTGGAGGAGTCTTCAGACAGCTTTGGGGACCAAGACAGATTTCAGCACTGCTTTTCATCCGCAAACCGATGGGCAGACCGAGAAAGTCAATCGTATTCTTGAGGATATGCTCAGGTGTTGTATACTAGACTTTGGAGGCAGTTGGGAAAGGCATTTACCTTTGGTAGAGTTTGCCTACAACAACAGTTTTCAGGCTAGCATCTGGATGGCACCGTACGAAGCTTTGTATGGCAGGAAGTGCAGGACTCCTGTTTGTTGGTATGAAGTTGGGGAGCGTCAGTTGTTTGGTCCTGAGCTTGTACAGCAGACTTCTGAGAAGATAGATCTGATCAGGAAAAGGTTGGTTGAAGCTCAGAGCAGGCAGAAAAGCTATGCAGACAACCGGAGAAGGGACCTTGAGTTTGAGGTTGGTGACTTCGTCTTCCTGAAGGTATCACCCAGCAAAGGTGTGGTTCGATTTGGCAAAGGCGGGAAGTTAGCCCCGAGGTTTATAGGCCCGTATAAGATATTGAAAAGGATCGGAAAAACTGCTTACCGGCTTGAATTACCGGAAGAGTTGTCTCAGGTGCACAATGTCTTTCATGTGTCTATGCTGAGAGGTTATATTCCAGACCCGAGTCATCATTTGCCTGAAGTGCCGGAAGGTTTGCAATTAGACCTGAATTACATCGAGTCTCCTGTTGAGATTGTTGATTGTCGAGAGAAAGTCTTGAGGAATAAGACGATACCGATGGTCAAGGTAGTCTGGAGAAACCACTTGGTTGAAGAGGCTACTTGGGAATCTGAGGAGAGGATGTTGAAGGACTATCCTGAGCTTTTTGCTTGATTGTATTTGTGTATCTTTTTGTTGTGGTGTGTATTGTATTTTGTTTCCTCACTCTTGATTATAGTTCCGGGGACGGAACTTTTCTAAGGAGGGAGTGCTGTAATACCCTGATTTTTCAATTAATGAAAAATTATTATTTTGCACGTAGTGTGCACGTGCAATATTTTGGGTTGAATTATTTTTATAATGATGTGTATAAATATTTAATTATGTGTTCTCAGATTATTTTGTACAAAAAGCCTTTCTTTAAAGCCTTATTTTGATTTAATTAAAAAGGCCCTTTTCTTAAAAGCCCAAATGTATTTTATTTTATTTATTTTAATAAACTATTTTGGCCCAAAAATAAAGCCCATGAATAAATCTATTTTAATTAAAACTTGTCATGTAGAAGACTAATTTATCATTATTTTATTTTTGTGCAAATTAAAATGTACAAATTTGGCCTAGTTGCATGCACGTGCACTACACGTACACGTGCTATGCACACTCTTGGATGAGGCCGGGATGCATTCTTTTTGGAGGGAGATTTGATTTTTGTCATGGTGATCATGGAGGTAGTTTTGTGAATGTGGGTAGTTTTCTTAACTCCTACCTTAATCTAGGCCCTCCATTCTACAACCACCTAATCAATCTTAGCCCTCCATTTCACTTATCTTTTAGTATAAATAGCCCCCCTCTCATGGCTATTTTCATATGCAATTTCATATTTCCAAACTATAGTCTCATTTTAATATTAGTGTGAGTTATAAAAGACTGAGAGTTGTGTGCATTTTTGCTTGGAGAGGCCGGCATCATTCCAAGGAGAGGAAGCTTTCGGTTGTGCTTGGTGGCTTGGAGCTTGTGCGCGCTTTTGGCTAGGAGGTGGTGCTTTCATTCGCAAGGCTTGTGTTGCTAAATTTGTTTAGTTCTCTCCATACAAGGTGGGTAAAACATTTCATATTTCTAATATAGGAGTATATGCTAGATCTCATTAGCAAATTGCATGAAAAATAATTAATAAGAATGCGCCTTTAATTGAATAAATAATCTCTAGTTGATTGAATTATTGACATGTGAATTATATGTGATTGTATGCCATAAGAATGTGATTACAAAGTGAATTGATTATCTTTGTTCCTAATTAGAAATAATTCATGGAGAATGTTAGAAAAATACATTTTTTATGGAAAGTTAGTTTACCAAGATTAGCATGTTAATGAACAAATTGCATGTGCTTATTATTGTTAATTAAGTTGTAGATAAAATTTCTCCATGCTCATTAGAATAAATGAATGATGCTAGTATTGATGCTTGAGAACACTAATGAGGATGTTAGTTAAATTGAAAATTTGAAGTATGCAAAATGATTAAGAAAGAGCACGCTTTTTAAAGGAGCAACTTTCTTGTATGTTTGATGTGTGAACCTAATAATTGATAAGTGACTATATATTTTTGTGATGCATATGATTGAACTAGAAGTATATGTTGATTTAAAGAAAACACATTTTGCCATTACTAATTGCATGAAAAAGAAATACCTTATTAGTGCAAATTTGTGAAGAGACCTCCTTAATTATTGTGGGGTTGGACAAATAAATAAAAAGAAAAAGAAGTAGAGTTGTGTATGTTAGATGAAAGATTAATATCAGCAAGATTTGTACAAGAAATTTTGGATAGAAGAGATTTGAAGACTAATTGATTGTTCAATGTCGAAAATAAAGAAATATAGTGGTTTTGATGAACAATTCATGGATTTGTGTGAAAAATATATTTTTATAGTGCCAAAAATTATTTTAATCTTACTGGTTTGAAGATCATGTAAGAGAAAGCTAATCTGGAATTTTTCAGTAACTATCACAAAGGCAATATGAAACTAAGTTGATTTGAACATCGAGTTGTTTTCAACCACAGTATCAAAATAATTTATATGGGTTTTAAACTAGCACTGAGACAACCTGAGCTAGTAGCTCAGGCGGTCACGTGTGCGGTTGGCTTCTCTGGGTCGAGCGGTTCGAACCCCAGTGTCTACAACATTTTTCTACAAATTTTGAGAGTTTATAACTTTCGGCCTGAAAAGAATATGTACCATTTGACCCCCCCTTATATCGCTAGCACAGTTCGGCCATACGGCGGGTGCTCTTGGCTTGTTTCTCGTTGTGCCTGGGTTCGATTCTCACCTTCGGCATATATAAAAAAATATTTTTTGGGGAGTTTTAGATGTCCAAAAAATGTGGAAAAACTATGGTAATTCTCGTAAAAATGTAAGGAATTTTATGGGAATGATTTGGGTATTATTTGAATAAATTTAACTAAGGTTTGTAGTTAAAATGCACAAATAGACATATGAGTTTACATAGATTATTGATATGAGATTATAACTTGAAAGAATAAGTGAATTGGAACAATAAGTATTGATTTGGCAAAAAGAAATGTGATTATATGATATGATGCAATTATTTCTCTCACTTGTGGAACAATATGAAGTGTGCATGTTGTTTAGTGATGTGGAATTATTAACGTGATAATTGATAAGTATATGCAATTTTTGTGCAATGATGGACTTGTGAACAAAGTTAGAAATCATGAATTGAAAGAGAAAGTACATGTGAGTATGAGAACTCAACATGGAAAAGTTACAAGTTGAAGATTGTGAAATGAAATTTGATATAGAGTAGCTAAGTCTCCCCGGCATCGAGGAATGAAATGAAATGAAATTAGACCAAGGTTGGTCATGATGAAATGAATGAATAAGTTCGGTTGATGGAGAGGCTAACTCTAGAGATTAATTTTTGTTCATGATTTTTAAATAAAACTAAGGACTAGTACATAGTGGTGATGTGATGAAAGTAGAAGAAAAACACGGGTATGGGGGCCAACGGATTTGCGGTGAGAGGGTATTCACAGGTCCTTCACGATGCATCGTGACATGGCGTGGATACGGCTCCCGAGTACCATCCCGGTGGCGATGCTCGTGGGATGTTCGAGTGGCTATGGGTGGTGCCATTGTTCCATGGCGGAGGCTGAATTGTCCATAGGTTGCCTGCTCGATGCGTCGTGTCAGTGCGTGGGATTCCCCTCCAGGCTGCCTGGACATGGGCTCGTAGATCATAGGACATCTAAGACACTACCGTAATTACAGTAGTAGATTAAGTCATAACGGGGGATTGAACCCTACAAAGATGAAGAACGAATAAGGGCTTGCCCTCGGACCTATGTAGTATGGGATGCATAGAATCCAAATAAGTGCGCATTAGTGTCATGTAACATAAATAAATGCATTAAGGATTAAGTGCACAATCACAACACGACATCAATAGGGTAGCCCCTTTAGTTTGAAATGTGACAAGTTTGTGTTTGTTAAATATGAAAAGTTAAGTTATACTATTTCCGGCATAGAGAGGATGGCCGTGTATAATGTTCGTTGGTTGAATAAACTGACGTACCCGCAGTCTTATATGCAGGTAAAAGACTTGTTAAAGATTAAAGGAGAATGGATGCTTAAAGATTATACCATGCTGTTGTACTTTTATTTTATTGTTGTAAATTTTACTTCCGCTGTGCAAAAAAAAAAGTGTAACATTGATGTAATCTCTGATGTATGATGAAAAGTTTTAATTTCCCTGTAAAAATTGTACTAAAGAAAGTGAAAAGATCCTGTAGAACATCTCGAATTCAGTGTATTTGGGATTCGGGGCGTTACAAATGCAATGGCTATAAACAATGATTCAATATTCAATAATAATATCCAATGGTATCAATAACACTTGAATAATGTTCGGTATCAATAGGAACAATGATGTAAAATATGCAATATCGATGTCGTGTCAATTCTTAAGTCTATTAATCATTTTAATCCTAACTAATGCACGTACTACTGTATCCCATACTACAGGTTCGATGAATACAATCAATTTCGTTTAGACTGAGTGGTGAATTCTTTAGATCATTTGTCTGTACGATAATCACTGATATGATACAATATTATTGCACGATACATTACGATGATTCACTGATTCACTGATACGATACATTGATACGATTTATTTAGACGATTCATTGATGCAATACACGAAAGATTAGGGTATCGTAGTCAGCGCACCACAATCAATCGATAAATACTGGTCGACACAGTCACTATATTATTCTCTACTCAAGTCATTCCCTTAAACCCTAGCTTATTAATTATTTTATTAATGCAACAATACAATATGCAAATTTGATTTATGAGATGAACGATAGTAACAATAAAGAAACAATAAGATGATAACATGAAGTAGGACAATTGGAATGATGACAATAAGACATTAGGATCATGCAATGCAACATATGCACTTCGATTCATGCAATACAATGATATAGGATTAATTAAACTATCAAAAGCTAGAATATAAAATTCTGGACAGCAAGAGTAGTCTGTACAAAAATGCAGTTTTCCACTGTTTCAAAACTCGAAAACTTAATCTGTCACAAGTTCTAGAAACTAGAATTCCACACAGTTCCAACGCATATTTAAAGTTCAAAATCAGACAACAGTAGCAAGGTCAATCCCACAATTCTTTACAGATTTCATGTTCAAGCAGAATTTCGACATCATGTTGTTAAAATTTTAGAATCAGCAATAACTCAATATTAAATCTGTTAAAAATATTTATTAGACTCCTAAACATGATCACTAACAATATGGAAATTATCATAGCAAAACTTTATCATTTGATCAGCCTTTTTACTATTTAAACATAAAACATTATAAGAATCTGAGAATTTGGAATTAAAAACATAGCTGTAGTAAAATGGGAATAACTTTTGCTACACAACTCAGAATTTAGAAATTCAAGATGTTCTGAAAACTAGAAAAATAAGGCTACAATTCTTATTCAGAAAATTATTCATTTTAAGATCATTTATTGGGTCGAAATTAGTAGTCAACATACAGCCAACTAGCAAGATACAGGTTTTAGGGTATTTTTTATGAAACAAATTAATTAGACATGATGGGTATCAATTCTATTGGTCGATAAATTATATAATCAGCATGATGGGTGCAATAACAAGATGAATAAAATTAGAATACATGCATACATCAATTTATCATCAACAAACATCAATCGATCAACCACATACAACCTAGCAATTCTCTCTACAATAATTTATTTGTGTGACAATTATATGAATAACCATATTATCAATTCTATATGCACACATGAAAGATTCAATCTTTAAAGTCAAAAGTAGCACGATGTCAAGTAAATTGGGGTTAGCTCGTGTAAACCCTCAATATACCCAACGAAAGAGATGAACAATATATAATACGATAAGCGAAGGGATCTACTTGCAAGTGTTTCAACAAAACTTGAATTTGATATAATTAACAATTCATGAGGAAGTGACTTGCCTTATTAATAGTGAAATCGAATACCAAGAATAACGGGTTAAGGATCCCGAAGTAATGAACCCACGAACTAACACAAGTTAACATGTGCAATATACGTGCAAAAGATAACACAACCAAACAACAACACAGCACAAAGAGATAGTAGCAGCAACGTCAGCAAAGGCAAGGGGGTGGTCGGGATCTGGCCAACGACGGGGGCTAACGGCATCGGGGGTCGACGTCGACGACAGCAGAGGGGTTGGGTCCTGCTGTTGTCGACGAGAACAGAGGAGGATGGGGTTGCTGTGGCGGCGCTGGGAGCTGGCGATGAGATCGCCGGAGGTGGCATCGACGACTGGGAGGTCGACGGGGGGTTGGGCGACGAGGGGGTGGCCGGAGTTGGCCGGGGAAGATGGACAGGAAGGGGGTTTGGCTGTTGGGCGGGAAACTCAACGGGAGAGAGAACGGAGAGAAAAGAGAGAATAGACGACTCTAGGGTTTCGATTTGTGAAATTTTTAGGGTTTGCACTAGGATTGTATTTATAGGGTGCAATTAGGATGTTGGGTTAGTGGTTTAGGATCCAAGCGGTTTTGGGTTAAGAACAAATGAAATTGGGTATTAGGGTCAATAAGAGATAGATCTAAAATAATAGGGTTCAAATAAAAACACCCACAATTAATAAAAGAAAATAGAATCAATAAGAACAGTTCAATCAAGATGAACGAAGAATTTCATGAACAAATTAAATTAAAATAATCAAGAAAAAAAAAATATAGTATTCTATTCAATTACAAATAAAATATTACAAAAGAGAGAAAAATGAAAATAGCTTACACCAACTTCAAATACTCCGTACCTACATGTATTTAAGGCTACAATCTTAACAAGCTCTACTTCTAAAAAGAAAAAAGAAAAGGAGAAAGATAAAGAGCAACATGAGTTAGATGGAAAGAGTGACTTTAATTGATCGAATGATATGTTTCCATTTGGTGTAGTTTGGACTAACCAGTGGCTTAAAAGTGTTTTGTGACTTAAAGTGTTGATTCTTGCTCAGATGTGGACTTTATTTAAGCGCAAAAAAAAGACGGGGGGCTTTATACTCGAATCCAATATAGTCAGACAATGACTAGTAATTGTGTTCCTCTGGTCTTGAAGGAAGTTTGTTTCCGATTATATCACGTCTCTTCTCATAGCCACATTGGGTGGTGTTATCGTAGGTACTGTTCTTTTTTTTGCCTCTTATAAGAAAGATTTAGAGTAAGAGCCAGCTTTTTTTGAGGTGTTCTTTTTATATGAAAATAACCTCTTATAAGAATCTCTTATAAGATATTTCTGTTCTTTTTTCGCCTCTTACAAGAACCTATATTACCCCAAAGTCTATATTACCCCCAAAGTATAAAAATAGTGAGATGAAGTACAAGAAAAGATAAGTCCAAATTACTAATATATAAACTAGTTTAATGGCTATAAGTGATCAAAGGAATTACCATCTTGTATACCTAGGCACCATGGAATATGGTGACGCGCCATTGGATAACCCAATCTACTTATAGTTGCAAGCATGCATTACTTCAAATAGAGTAACCCGACACTCTTTAAAACCTATTAATCAAGTAGTTATGCCATAGTACAAATAGTTGCTTGAAAACATAATTACTTTCTTAATCATTTCATTTTTTAAGTTGAGGCTTTCCGGGTTTAACAATTTCAAAACTAGCTTACCTTTGTGCAGTACTCCAGCAGATATGCTTACCTACGGATAACCTTCAAGATGAATTGGCGTAGATAGAGAAAGAAGGCATCTCTGGTTGACCATATGAGAATCTATAACATTGATTTTTTTGCTATATATATGGTTTCGAATTTCTGAAATGAACCAATCCATGTATAGGTCTGTAATTGAATGGCTGGATCCAGAGGAGATCTACATTCTGTGCTTAACAGCTTGACCTTGCATACTCTCCTTGTTCCTATATCCTATTTTGTTCCTAAAATAATCTCAGCAAGATATATCAGCATGATTGAACCTCACTTGCATTCTATGTAATAGATAATTATGAATTTATCAACACATTTTGTAAATGTGTTATGGAGTGTGAATCGTGTTAATAGATAATATGCATTATATTTTCTTAATGTAAGTGACTATCATATGCCTAACTTGTGCAGGTGTGCTTAAGTGGTTTATTCAGTTCTAGATTATTAGTTCTGGGGAATACGTATTGAAAACATTATTTTTGTTTTGACTCTACAGAATCTTGTAGAGAAGCCTTAAAACTTTGTTTGCTTATGATGTTGATGTTTTCTATACTTCCATTTCATGAGGACAAGATGAATGTGTATTGAGATAAATAGACTTGAAGTATAGATGAATGTTTTCTATACTTCCATTTCTAACAATTATAATATAGGCTTTGGGGTAATATAGACTTTTTAAGTGATAGAAGTCTTATAAGAATTTGAAAGAGGCTACTAGAAATCTTTTAGGCTTATAAGAGATTTTGGAAAAAATCACTTATAAGAGGTAAAAAAAGAACGCTAAAAAAATTTTTGTAAGAGGTGAAACACCTCTTACAAGAGGTAAATCTCTTATAAGAGGAGAAAAAGAACACTACCTTAGTCTAGGCATTCCAAATTTTTTCTTTCCTTTTTAAATTTTTTAAAAGGAAATAGGAATTCCATTTTCGTTTATATTGTTGTATAGTGAATAAACATTCTGTTTTTGATGAAACAAGTTACCCTATCGGTCCTCTAGAGTCAATCTTTCAACCAATTTCATCTCGATTCGGACCAGGATGGAGGCAGCAGGATTGCCCAAGTCTGATCCTTTTTTGGTGTAAAAACTGTACCTACTTGCTCCAAGGACTCTGTACAATTTGGTTCTGAGTGTATTCACTTATCTGCTTTGCGCATGTAGGTAACTGACCCCAAAAATTGATCTTCTCACATAACTAACACTAGTAGTTTATAAACGTCTTAATAAATATACGTTTTTTAAAAGTAAAAATTCAGACGTAATCGGGATTTGATCTAAAATCTCATTTACAATAGTTATGCACCTACATTGCACGGATTGATAGATGGACAAATTACACTAAGACCTTCTTCCATTATAGTAATAGAGATAGAGATAAGAAAATGGAAACAGAAGCTGAGTATGAGAGTTGGTGACTATTGAGTTTTTATCGCTTCCAAATTGATATATGATTGTTTCAACTGTCTTATTTTCCAAAAAAATACAATCAGGTATGAATTGTCATTTTTTCAAAACAATTGCAAAGAATTGATTCCCAAAAACCGAGTGAAAATTTTGCCCGTACTGCCCCACTTTGAAAAATTTTGTCCGTTCTTCCCGATAACGGCATCTGTTTGAAAAAAAAGTGTCATGTCGTTATTTGGAATAACGGCATAGGTTGTTTTGTTCTTCAACAGCTTGTAGTCTTCACTTAGAGAAAAAATTGCAAGTTTAAAAACTTTATAACAGATGCTGTTATTTAAAATAACGGCATTCTCAATATTGATGTCGTTATTTGGAATAACGGCATCAGTTATAATTTTTTTTATAAAAAGTAACTTACTATTCATCCTCTCTGAAGAATAAGTTTAAAAAAAAAAAAAAAAAAAATTATAACTGATGCCGTTATTCCAAATAACGACATCAGTTATAATTTTTTTTTTTTTTCAACTTTTTATTCATTCTCTCTGTTTCCAAACAACGGCAAGAATTCATATTTATATAGAACTGATGACGTTATCTCCAATAACGGTATCAGTCATTCGAATGCCGTTATTCAGGATAACGGTATTATTTATAAGTTTTTTTTCACACTTAGAACTTTTTAAAGTTAGAAGATTCTCACTTGTAAGAGAAATATACTGATGTCGTTATTCTAAATAACGGCATGAAAAAAAAAATGTAAAGTAAATGCCGTTATTGAAAATAACGGCACGTAAATAACCTATGCCGTTATTTCTAATAACGGTTTATGCTGACGTGTCCTAAATAAGAGCATATCGCTAATTGTTTTGCAAAGTATGGCAGAGCGCTAAATAATTTCAAAAAGTGTGGCAGTACTGCAAAATTTTCAAAACAAGTTGGGTTTAGACGGCTTAATCTGGATTCTGGATGCAAAGCGTGGAGTCACGAGTGCTAGTTTTCTTCAATATGACGCCTTAATCTGGAATTCTGGATGCGAAGTGTACGTCGTGTCTTGAGTCACGGGTGCTAATTTTCATCAATATGCCCAATATTGATGAACATTCATTTTGCATGAATACATATAGTATATATTTATTAGACGATATACACGGAATTGAATCCCTAGTATTCTAGTTCGCATTCCTAAATCCTAACAATATACAATCACCATCATAATCTCATCATTTTACACTACTTTGTTATAACATCAAAATATAAACTTACAAATAACAATGTAACACCACTTTATTGGGTAGGTATGTTTGGAAGTTTGAAAATATTTAATTTAATTATAATTAATTAATTGGAAACTGAAAGCCACAATATTTATGTCAGTCTGGTATGTTCTAGCTTGGATTTATACAGACGTACAGTGACCTGAAGAATCAACCACCTTGACTTTGGATCTCAATATAAAGGGCTAGGATAAGATTTAGAAGCTTAAACAAAGAGAAACTTAAAGGTTTTTTGTTTTCTTTAAATTAAGAGATGAGGACTGTTCTTCTCTCTTCTTCTCCATTATTTATGTTCCCCCTCTTCCTCATCTTCTCATGTAATTTGGGGTACAGTATTGATGACTTCCCTTCTGAGTTTGTATTTGGAGCTGGGATCTCAGCTTATCAGGTAATTAATTAAACTAATTTTGTAATTAGAAAATTTAAATAGTCTAACGTGATCATATCTCTAATTGCATATGTATCATGTGTATATGTATAGTATGAGGGGGCAGTTGCAGAGGATGGAAGGACTCCAAGTATTTGGGATACTTACACCCATGCAGGTAATAATTAGTTAGAGCGTTCACAATGGTTTGCTATTTTCTCATTTTTGTCATTTTTTGGCAAAATCTAAGTTATAAAAGTTTGCTATTTTGCCTTGAAAAAGTGTGAACAATAAAAGTCTCATATTTGAGAAACAATTTATATATATATATATATATATATATATATAACTATTATAATGGGAGAGATGGGGTTGTGAACAAATAAATAATTTTTTATTCCTTAGTGTGTGTATGTCAACACGTGCATCGCACGTGCATTACACTAGTATATATAGAGAGAGAGATAAATATATCTAATGAGAAATACTCTTAAATGAGAAAATGAGAGCCACTGATTCTAACAATTGGATATAAGAATATTGAAATGAGTGGCTCTCATTCATTTGGATGAATTAATTTGGAAGCCGATTTTTTTCTACACATCCATATAAAAAAAACCAAAAAAAAATAAATCAAACCAATTGAAAATTCTATGCGGGCCCCAACCTTTTCTCCTCCGTTTGCCGCTCTTCTTCATCCTCTCACTCTCGCTTTCTAAATCGAACGACAATCGAATCGACCAGATTTGCAAATGGATTCCCATCTCCGCTCTTCCATCTCTCGTGTTATGTTCCGTATTTCTTCCCCCCATGGCCAAGATTCTTCAATGACGAAAATATTGAGAAGACCGAAGATGATGTGCTGCTACTTTGGATCGAAGTTCGAATCTTCTCAACGCATAAACTTTGATTTCCGGAGCACAAATGTGCAGTGTGCAGTGTATGCTTGCAGCCTGTGCATGCCCAGCATGGTCCCAGAAAGAGACATAACCCGTAGAAAAAGGGTCTGCTCAGAACAAGAAGAGTAAGAAACAAAAGAAAAATCTGTAAGAAATAGACAACGTTACTTTCATTTCATGTCCTTTTCACGTGCTATGTACGTTTTGATAGAGTTGGAGTTGAACGTGCAATACACGTAAGTAAGTAGCAATTAGTACGTGCAATGGATGTCTTAATTTAAAATAAAATTGGAGCTGGATGGGTGATACACGAGTTTTTTTAATAATTAATAAAGAAAAGCTTTGATTTTTACGTGTAATGCACGTGTTCATAAATAGATTTTAGAGTTGCACATGTGATGCATGGATTTATTTAGTAATTAGCACGTGCGATGAAAGCCTTAATTTCTAAAAAAAATTGGAACTAAATGGGTGATACACGTATTTTTTAATCAATTAAGAAGGAAAAAATTTTTGATTTGTACGTGCGATGCACGATTGATAAATAGATTTCGAGTTGATGATATGATGAACAGATTTATTTTATGATAACGTGGTGTTTGCTGTGTGACAAAAAAATATTAAAATAATATTTGTTCGTGATAAACTTTTCTATTAAATAGTATTAGTAATTTACACGTGCGATGCACGTCTTTATAAATATATATATTTTTAAAAAAATCCGATGTTGTCTAACATCGAACATAAGACCTCATTTACATTAGTTATACATGCGCATTACACGTGTTTGTTTGGTTACAAATAAAGTTTGTTTGTTGACAAACCCTTCTATTAAAATAGTACATATTAGTTATACATGTTCATTGCACGTGTTTGTTTGGTTATAAATAGAGTTTATTTGGTGATAAACTCTTCAATTAAAATAGTTGAGAGTAGAGATTAAATAGTAGTAGATAATATTATTATTGTAGATTAATCTGTTGCAGGTGGTCAACTGATTACTTTCTTCTAAACCAAATCGAACCTCTTCTAAGTAACTGAATAGTATTGAACAGAAAACTAATATTTGTTATTTGAATCTGGGGTGTCGAGTTGTAATTGATTTCTCTATTTGGCAGGGAAAATGATAGACAAAAGCAATGCTGATGTTGCTGCGGATGGGTATCACAAGTACAAGGTGACGTTTTCTGTAGAAATCTGGACCGCTTATCTTTTCTTTTTGTGAACGAAATCTGGACTACGCATCTGTAGTCCTTTGGGAATTTTGTCAAAATTTTCAAAATTTGAGAAAAAGTGTGCTGCCAAATTTGATAGACGAAATGAGAATTTGAAAAATATAGCAAACCAAAGATGATTTATCGTTCGTTTGATCGGACGAAATATTATCTTTCGTCGGGGAGATTTTTTGTGATTTGACCCTATCGGACGACAAATAATATCCTGTCCCGAAATTTATTTTTTTTAATTATTTGTCCGACGAATTTCCCGTCCGAGCAAAATTATTTTTAAAAAATTTGACAGCAGGATCCACGGACAGTAAATGATCCCTTGTCCTTCAAAATTGGTTTTTTAAAAAAGGAAAATGGAGTCCGTCCCGTCATTTTTAAATTAAATAAAAATAAAAATTTGTTTGGGACGTAGAATCATCTACTGTTGGTTCCATTTGGTTTTATAAATTTTTTTTTAATGATGAGACGATAAATAATCTTTCGTCGAAGAAATTAACAGTAAAAAATTTCAAAATTTAGAATTTAACTATTGCAGACCAAACTCATTTTTTCTATTTCTATTTTTTAAAAACCCAAAATATGAGATGCAATGACTACAGATGCTCCTACCCCTAAATGTCTAGCTATTTTTTAAGTCACTTTTAAGAAAGAGTTAAAACGAAAAAGAAAAAGAAAAAAACAACACTGTCACTAGTTCGTCATTGCTTACGGTCACTTTTAAAAAATGACAAAGGATCTTTACCTTAGATTGTGATGGTAATGTTTTTATTTCCATGTCATGCATGGTTCTGTTCGCCTGTCATCTTCAATTCTGTGGAGGATTGAATGCATGGACAAATCACATCCACAGGTCAATAAATTTCGGGCTATGAGTATTTTTTTGACGCGCACACATCTGTCGAAAAATTATTTTCCGTCTGATAAATTAAATTTAAAAAAAAAAATTGAAAGATGGTAAACAATGACTCCACAATATGTATAAGACAAATGGTTGGGAGGACAGTTAATCGGCCGTCCCTCCATTTGTCAATTTTTATTTTTTATTTTTATTTTTTTGTCTTTTTGTCCCTCATTGATGTCACCATTTTTATTTCCTTTTGTCTCTTACTTCAATGCATTTATATATATATCTATATAATAAAACACAAAGAAAGCTATCAAGTGGCTCACCTTCATTCTCCTCAAAATCAAAGGCCCAGATCTAACCTCACAAAATATATTTTCCTTCCCAAAATTTCAAACCTCAAAATCCAATTCCCCCCAATACTAAAAAAACTCATTACTTTATTACTCTCTCTCTCTCTCTTATCTTTTCACTTTTTCATATTTCTCTCTTTCTCTCTCTCTCTACCTATCTCTTCCATTCTTTTTTTATTTACTTAGAAATTTAGATTTTAAATTTACAGAATTTTTATATTTTTTATTGCACATGTTATATTGAAAATAACAAATATATATCTTCAAATGTTAAATTTCATCATTTTTTACACTTAAAAATCTAAGAAGTTAGATTTACACCCCCATTTATAATTATTTTTCAACAAATACTAATGGAAACATTGACTTTTATTTACAACTAATTATTGTCTAACTAATCAAACTTGAGTTACATAATTGTTGTTTTACTGTTTACAGGGCTTCCCGTATTTTGTATCGTTCCAAAGACGTGCCGTAGGCACGTGCCCCCGGGCAAATCTAGTGTGTGTATATATATATATATATATGGAAAGCTTTGGTTCTGCACTCCTCTAGTGCACACGGTGTGTGCACTAGGCCTTCGGGCATTCATATCGACAATCCGAACCGTTCACATTGATCTACACATCTAAATTAGTCTATATATATATATATATATATATATATATATATATATATATATATATATATATATATATATATATATATATATATTAAATTTCTCAATCTTTTGTCTGACCCAAATTTTGGCTTTTGACGAATACAACACAAATCTATTTTTTTCATTTCTATTTGTCAAATACCCAAAAATTGGCTCAAGAAGAATACAGATGCTCTAACTCAAACTGAAGATAAACAAAAAAATAATTAAAATATTTTATAAATCTTGTCTTTTAGTAATTGAGTTACGTTTGAAATACAATATGGGGTATGTGTAGTCTTCTTCATAAATTTTACTCAGATTTTTATTGTCATAGATATTTAATTTTTAAGACACAGAGGATGACATAATTAATTATCACTATGAACGAAGCAAACGTGTGTTAATTTCTAATGTGTTTAGAAACGATACATATAAAGTACACACAAATGGTATAAATGTATTAAATTTTTTTGTATATATTGTGTATAAGACGAACTTGGTAGAAACTTTTAGTTTATGGATCGATAGTAAGAGCATCTGTAGTTGATGCATATTTGGCTCAAAACGCCGCTGCAGTCGTTGGCTAAATATGCATATTATACATATTTCGCTACAGTCGATTGCCATAAATGGGAGAAGATTTAAGATTTATTCATATATGAGAGACGGCACTCGAAGTGCCGTCCGACAAAAAAAATTAATTTTTTTATCGTCCGACGGCACTTGCCGTCGCTTGGATAAAAAATATTTTTTTCAATTAAAAAACTCCCAAAAATAGCAAAAACCCTCAGACGGCACTTCAAGTGCCGTCCCTTGGCCCCCCTTTTGTCGGACGGCACTTTATGTGCTATTCGGACTTTTTTTGCAAATTTATATTTTTTTTGCAATTTTGTAATTTTTTTTGTAAATTCTAAAATGTTATTGTAAATTTTCGTAATTTTTTCGTAATTTCTAAAATATTTTTGTAATTTTTTATATTTTTTTGTAATTTTTTATTTGCGCCTTAAGGGCAAATTTTTCCATTTATGTCGGACGACACTTCATGTGCCGTCCGGCATTTTTTGCAATTTTGTATTTGTTTTTGCAATTTTTGAAATGTTTTTGTAATTTTTTGTAATTTTTTTATAAATTCTGAAATGTTTTTGTAATTTTTGTAATTTTTTCGTAATTTCTGAAATGTTTTGGTAATTTTTTATATTTTTTGTTAAATTTTTTATTTGCACTTCGAGGGAAAAATTTTTCCATCTATGTCGGACGGCACTTTGAGTGTCGTCCCTCCCTTCCGCTTTAAATTGTTTTGTTTTTTATTCCTCCGACGGCAATTCGAGTGTCATCGCCCCAATTAATTTTTTTTAAAATTTTTTTTTTCGCTCCGACGGCACATGAAGTGCCGTCGCTTATTATTTTAATCTAAATAGCTAAAAAATAGCTTTTGACGACTGCAGCAAAACTACGATTGCTATTTTCATTTATGCATATATGCATATTTTCCCTTCAAACGACTACAGATGCTCTAAAGACTTGAGTAACATATCAAGCATTTCACATGCAGAGGTATAAATGTATTAATTTTTCTGTATATATTGTGTATAATACGAACTTGGTAGAAACTTTTAGTTTATCGATCGATAGTAAAGTCTTCATTAACATATCACTCATTTCATATGCGACTCCATTAAAGAGGTGAAGTTATTTAGCTTGGTTAACACGCACCCATGATTTTCATCAACTCGTAAATCGATACTATCCAAGTGCAAGGAATAATCCTACACTCAGCAGCATGTTCACATAGTGATATGGATAAAAATAGAAACAAATCGGGACCGTTTAAATCGGACACGAATCTTAAAACTCTCAGTTTTAAAACGGTAAGTTTTAATACAACCTGGGGCCTCTTTCAAGCCCAACAACCCAAAACAAATTTGTCTAACTGGGTTGTCGTAACATCCAACAAAAATGAGTCCATGATTATTTAAATATGATTTAAACTCGTGAGTTACTCGGCTCAAGCTTGAGCTTGTTGTGATTGTTAGGCTAAGCTCATGAGTTACTCGGCTCGAACTCGGTCAAAGCTCAGCTCGAGACGAGCTCGAGCTTGAAAAGTGAGCTTGATTGTTTAACGAACCGAGCTTGAGCCTCAAGATACTTGGCTTGACTCAACTCGTTTGCAACCCTTGAAACTAACCCCCAAAAGCGACTATAAATATCCCATGACCTCCATAAAAATCAGGTAATCAGTATTTTGCCACTCAAAGCTCTCATATATTTTCTGAGTTCTGACTTAAGCATCAAAGGGTCTATCGCCAGGGTCAACCTCGGTGTTTCAGACTTTTACAGGTCTCAGAGCGATCATCACCATCCAGATCAGATCAAACGGTCCAAAGGAGTCAGATTCACAAGTCAAGATCAGTTGAAACTAGTCAATATCGGCGAGAATTGAAAGGTCAGATGTTTTTATTGTTTAAAAAAGAATTCACATCATCTATTTGCTCCCACACAGAGAAAAAGAGCAAAAAATTGGCGCCGTCTAAGGGAACAGAAAAAGCGATCCAACCAAAATCTGCTGGTAAAAACTGTTTTCAGCCATGCCCCCAAAGGGAAAAGGAAAGGCTTGTGGCCTCAAAGCAACCAGCCAATCCTCTTCTCCACCTCCTCCTCATGAGGACGTCCATCCTACCTCTCACCATGATCAACCTCTTCAGCCGGAATAGCCCCAATAGCCTACACAACCTCCTTCTAAAAAGGCTCCACACGGGGGCTCCCGAAGAAGTCAGCACCACATGCTGCGTATTGGTGTGGTGAGAACAGAGGGCCGGTCTACACCTCGATGCCTTCTACAGTGCATCCTGCAAGACCTCCGCTAGATCATAATCTCCGGACATCAGGAGTCTGACCGCCGAGGCTGCTTGAGCGGACCATGAGCCCGTGAAGAGCTTCCTCCTCCGGCATGCCAGAAAGGCACAAGGGGCCCTTCTCCTCGAAGGCAGTGATGCAAAAGAACCCTCTCTCCTAGAAGGCAAAGAAGTCATCACTCTTCCAGGGGACAAAGAAGGACTCCTCCTCGCTAGAGAATGAACCCAACTCCAATAAGTCGATCAGCTCCCAGGAGGGGTTGAGAGGAAGAAGCACCCGTCACCAGGGCAGAGTTCCACGAATTCAAATATGAGATCCTTCGAGCTCTCCACATCATTTCTAGCAGGACGTAGCCTTCACCACTCCACTCCACGATGTGAGGAGTCTCAGGGGTCCATTAGATCTGAAGAACAAGACAACGTCATCCTCCAACGCCTCCAAAAGATGGAAGACAATCTAGCACTGCTGAAACAAGAAGATGGAAGACATGACGGAACATACCACCCCATTCGACTCGCCTTCTGCATAAAAATCATTGAGGCTCTTGTTCTAGTCAACTTCAAAATTCCAACATTTGATTCATGCAATGGAGAGTCTGATCTGATAAACCACATTGAGAGTTTTAAAATCCCCATGATGATCCACCAAGCATCTGATTCCCTCCTCTGCACGACTTTTCCAGCAACCCTGAAGGGCTCAACACAAGAGTGATTCTCTCGATTCTTTCCAGGGGTCCATATTTTCCTTCGATCAGCTTGAGAAACTCCTCCTCACACACTTCATCACTAGCCATAAGACAGAGAAGACAAGTGCCTCTTTACTTGATTTGAAGCAAAGGGGTGGGGAGTTCTTCAATAGTTATGTTCGGCACTTCACAGTCGAGTCCCGGTCCATCCCTCACTTGATTCAGCCGTAACCACATCCGCCTTTAAGTACAATGTGAATCATGACCACCTCAAAGTTTTTCTCGTCAAATGACCACCTCGAGACTTCTCTGACCTTCTTCAAAGAGTCGAGAAGTACATCCCAGTGGAAGATTCTATTCGGGCCTAAGAATAGAAGGTGTCATCATCCAGGGAACAAACGGAAGAGCACCAATGAAGACGGACCTAGGAAGTCCTAGAAGGATGCCACAGACCAGCGTCGTCCACCCCCAACTCCTCGTTTTGAGAAGTACATTCCTCTTAATGCCATCATCTTAGCAATTATCATGGAAGTTGATAAGGAGGGACTCCTTCAACCTCCTCCTAAGATGAATGCTTCAAGTAGAAGAAGGGATATGAACAAGTGGTGCGCGTTTTACAAAGATCATGGACATCTCATAGATGACTGTCGAGCCCCGAAAGACAAGCATGAAGCTCTGCTCTGACGAGGATACCTTGCCAAGTTCGCCCAAAGAAACAACACTGAACCTCCACCCATAAGAGGAATCAACAAGTGAACAGAGAGACCTTCCGAGTCCCAAGGCTCGGGATGCATGGAGGTATTCCACTCCATCCATGGAGACCTATGGGGGGATTGTCTAACTCCTCAAGGAAAGAATTTCTCCGTGAAGTGAACTCAGTGCACAACATCCCCCCTCCTAAGAGCTCGACAGGTTTCTTTCACATTCTTAGACCAAGAACTCAAAGGTGTTTGAACACCTCACTGCGAAGCACTTGTAATCAGCATATGTATGGCCAATCATGAGGTTTGGCACTTCCTAGTAGATAATGGCAGCTCGGTAAACATCATCTTCTTGAATGTATTCGATGGCCTCAAGCTCAAGCAAGATCGTCTCAAGTCTGTCGGGCACACCCTCCATGGATTCTCAGGAGCTCAAGTTCAGATTGAATGAATAGTTATCCTTGATGTGGCCGTAGGAAAAGCTCCAGCTACCCTGCATGGAAGCACTTGATTTTATGATTGTCGACATGAAGTCTGCCTATAATGCCATCTTTGGTCACCAAGGGCTAGCAACCTTTCACGCGAAGGATTGACGGGGCGAACTGCAAGTTTTTGGATACGAGATATCCACCAGAGCCATTATGGACGTATTTTTCCAATTGACATGTATGAAGGCCTCAGCCTACCATGTGAAGATGAAGTTCCCTACAACAGCAGGGGTAGGAAAAACCAAGGGAAGCCAAGAAGCTGCTCGGGCGTGTTACATCAGCACAATGGGGGCTCGGTCTTCCCCCTCGATGTCATGGAACTCCCCCAGATAGGGGCAAGCCAGCTTAGAACCCATAGACGAACTAGCAGAAATCCACTTCTCCCAAAAAGATCAAGCTAAGTGTTTTAAGGTGAGCAAGGCATTCCCCCATCAAGTCAAGGAGTAACACATCACCTGCATTAGGAAGAACTTAGATCTTTTCGCTCGGACCGCCTCAGATATGCCAAGTATATCCGAGGGTCTAATCAGGATTGGTTAAGCGTGAACCATGATGTCAGGCCCGTCCAACAAAAAGTGTTGCAACTTTTTCCCTCGAAAGGCAGCAAGTAGTCAAGAAGGAAGTCGTGAAACTCCTAGCCGCTCGCTTCGTTCAAGAAGTTTGCTACCCTGAGTGGCTAGCGAATGTGGTAATGGTCAAGAAAGCCAATGAAAAATAGAGAATCGTATAGACCTCACCGACATTAACAAAGCATGTTCGAATGACCCCTTCCCTCTACCAAGCATAGATGCCTTGATAGAAGCCACCTCAGGCAGTTAGCTCTTAAGATTCCTGGAAGCCTTCTTGTGATACAACTAGATCCGAATGTTTCCACCCGACATCCGATAAAACGTCATCTTCACTAACCAAGTCCTCTGTTGCTATCGAGTCATGCTCTTCGAGCTAAAGAACACCGAAGTCATATATCAGCAGTTGGGGAACAATGTCTTCAAGGAGAAAATCAACCGAAAGATGGAGGTATATATGGATGATATGCTCGTGAAGAGCCTCGGGAAAGAAGACCATGTGGCCGTCCTTCAAGAAGATTTTGATGTACTATAGAGACAACATGAGATGACTCCATCGAAATGTGCCTTTAGGGTCTCATCAGGGAAGTTCCTTGGGTTCATGGTAAGCCAAAGAGGAATCGAAGCCAACCTCAAAAGATCAGAGCTATACTCGACTATCATCAAAGAAGTTCAGAAGCTCACCGACCGCCTCGCCGCCATTGGATGCTTCCTCTCCAAGTTTGAAAAGAAGTGCCTCCCGTTATTCAAAGCTCTCCAATGAGCGAAGAATTTTGAGTTGGGAGAAGAACAACAGGAAGCCTTCGAATGTCTCAAAGCACACCTTGTCAATCCTCAACTCCTCAGCAAACCCAAGCCGAGGGAGGACCGCTAGCTCTACTTGGCTACCTCAGATCAGACTCTCAGTGCCGCCCTGGTAAGGGAATAAGAGAGTGCACAAAAGTCGATCTATATGTAGGCATGGTACTCCACGATGCCAAACTTCGATACTCGAAGATGGAGAAGATGGCTTATGCACTAGTTACAACTATCCGAAAGCTCCGACCTTACTTTCAAGTGCACTCTATTTGGGTCCTCACCATCAACCACTCAAACAAGTCCTTCACAAACCAGAATGTAGTGGAAGACTTATGAAGTGGTCCATTGAGCTAAGTCAACATGATATAACTTATCAACTGAGAACAGCAATCAAGGACCAAGCCTTAGCTGAATTCTTCGTCGGGAGAACCATCCCTAATCCCCCCAAGAAAGGAAACAACCCCTCACTTTGGAGTGTCTACATGGAAGGGTCATCTTGCTTTGAAGGGAGCAGAGCCAGACTCATCTTGCTCAACCCTGGCGAGTTCACTCTCCAATACTCGATGTGCCTCAACTTCCCAACTTCCAATAATGAGGCCGAGTATAAAGCCCTCATCGTAGGGCTCCTCCTAACAACGAAAGCAGGGGCACGAAGACTCAGAGTGTTCAACGACTCCCAACTGGTAGTGAACCAAATCCATGGGGAATATGAAGCCAGAGATGAGCGCATGATTAAGTACTTGGCCTATGTGGGGATACTTATGTCCACCTTCAAAGAAGTCGAAGTTACTTGCATTCCACGCTAGAAAAACGGGTAAACAGATGCCCTATCCAAGATAGAATCCTCACCATTCGACGACTCGACCACATTGTGCTCATTGAGGTCCTACTCAAGCCGAGCATTGAAGAAGAGACATTGGAGCTCAGGTCCATCACCCCCCAAGCACCCGGAGATTGCTGGATGAAACCCTAGATCGACTTCCTCGATAAGGAATTCCTCTGTACAGACCCAAAGAAGCAGGCAAGATCCTAGTAAGGGCCTATAGATATACACTCGTCGAAGGAGTCCTCTACAAGCAGTTCTACACCCAAGTCGACAACCAAACATACCTACAATGTCTCTCTCCCGAAGAGGCTGATTACGCCCTCAAAGAGGTCGATTACCCTTAAAAGATACATGAAGGAATAGGAGGCAGTCATCTAAGCCCAAGGTGTCTTGCACGAAAAATGCTTAACCATAGATACTATTGGCCCACTCTCCTCAATGGTGCCCAAGCATACGTCTGATGATGCATCCCCAGCCAGAAGTATTCCTCCATCAAGTCAGTAACCCAAGCCAACCTCAGCTCTATATCAAGCCCCATCCCTTTCGCAATGTGCGGAATGGATTTGCTCGGACCATTTCCTCCCACCACTGGACAATGGATCTTCCTTGTGGTTGCCATCGAATACTTCACAAAGTGGGTCGAGGAAGAACCACTCGTAACCATCATAGAGCATAAGGTCCAAAAATTCTTCTGGAGGAAAATAGTCTGCCGGTTCGGGATCCCCCGCACACTAGTCACTAACAATCAAACTCAATTTGTTGGCAAGGTATTCCACAGGTTTTGCACTGATCTGGTTGTTGAGCAGAGCTTCTCCTTTATCTCGAACCCCCAGACCAACAGCAAAGCCGAGAACTTTAATCTGCAAATCTTGGATGGCCTCAAGAAGAGACTTGATGAAGCACCGAAGGGGCTGTGGGTCAAAGAACTCCCAAGCATGCTCTGGTCATATAGGACCACAAAGAGAATCCCAATGGGAGAAACCCCATTAAACTTCACCCTCGGCACAGAAGCGCTCATCCCTCTGGATGTAGGACTACCTTTCCCTTGCCTTCTCTCCTTCAACAAATAGCAGAACCTAAATGACCTCTGGACCAATCTAGATTTCATTGAAGAAGTCCAAGAGAAGTTCGCCCTGCGAAGACATATCGACCAGCAGAGGGTAGAAAGTTCTACAATAAGAAGTTCCGCCCGGCCAAACTCAAACTCATCCTTCGAAAGCTTGAGATATCCAACCCACCAAGAAGGGAAAGCTCGCCTCTAACTTGGAGGGATCATACAATGTCTCACAAGTAGTCTGTCCAGGAGCTTATTGACTTGAAGACCTGGGGGGAAGAAGATATCAAAGACTTGGAACACCGAGCACCTGATGAAGTACAACGAGGGCGCTTAAGCCCTCCCTAGTAGATAGCTTCAAACATGTAATAAGGGATGGAAATTATAACAGTCACAGCATGTAATAAAGGCTTGCATTCAAAGCAACCACATAGTTTTACTTTTTCCAATAAAATTTAGTCCTTTCTTTTGAAAAACTCTTATACAATCTCACTGGATCCAAATAATGAGTTAGACACATGGTTCGCCCTCGAGCAACACCATTTACTCGTTCAGCATCCCAACGGATGAGTGTAAAGCCCATACTCATGGTTCTTAGAGTCGCTCTCCCTAGCCACTTACCTGCGGGGCAAGCCTCACCATTCGATTGCTCCCAAGACTCATCGTCAAACTGTTAGGAAGCCCATATTCATGGCTCTTAGAGTCGTTGTAGCTACTTGCCACTAAGCAAGGACAGGCACGTCTCGCCATTCAATCTGCTCCTAAAAAAACTCCAGACAAGTGCAGAGTCTATACTCATGGTTCTTCGAGCGCTCTAGCCACTTGCCATCGAGTAAGTGTGTGGGGCACATCTCATCATTCGATTGCTCTCAAAACTTATCGTCAACTTGTTCAGAGTCCATACTCATTGTTCTTAGAGTCGCTTTAGCCACTTGCCAACAAACAAGGGCAGGGGAACACCTCAACATTCGATCTGCTCTCTAAACAATCTCGGACGAGTGTGGAGTCCATACCCATGGTTCTTAGAATCGCTCTGAGCTGGTTGCCACCTGAGTAAGTGTGTGGGCCACACCTCGCCATTCGATTGCTCCCAAAACTTGTCGTCGTCAAACTGTTCGGAGTCCATACTCATGGTTCTTAGAGTCGCTCTAGCCACTTGCCACCAAACAAGGGTAGGGCATGCCTCGCCATTTGACTACTCCCAAAACAATCCTCGAATAAGTTCGGAGTTCATACTCATGGTTCATAGAGTCGCTCTAGCCACTTACCACCAAGCAAGGGCGAGGCTCATCAACCCGTTCGGAGTTCATACTAGTGGTTCATAGAGTCGGTCTAGTGCACGCACCTGAGCAAGCTTAGAGACTCAACTCGTTACTCGATCTGCTCCTGAAATGTCTTAAAAAATGAAGCATGTTGTCTACACCCCTGGGCATGAAGAAGCTTTAGCAATGTACAACCAATTAAAGCCTAACTCGGCACTCGGAACAAGCTACCACAATGCGATAGCCACCGCAATTAAATATCCTGGATTCTTCGAGGCCCCGTGCAGACGTAAGCCAATTCATGGAATGCCCTCCCCTGATTTAGCTCCTCATGAGAGTAAGAAGTGCTCCTAGTCCTAGTCCTCTTAAGAAGCCGCTTCAACTGATGGATCTCCACCTTCTGCTTGACAAGCCTTTCATTGAGATAGGCATCCTTCATCCTAATCTTTCAACGAATGCAAGCCGAATAGTCCAAATGAGTCTCTTTCGAGAATTCAGGGATGCCCTCTTTCATATGGAAAACTTCCAAGATCTTCTCAAGAACCACATTCTTCAACTCATCCCTCTCGGTTGTAGCTGCAAATAAAGAGCGAAAAAGAGATTTAATCTCTGAGTTTCTCCTGGCAACCGTCTCAGCAAGAAGAAGCTCACCGTCGCATAAGTGCCCCTCCGCATTGGGTAGAGACGTCTCCCGCAGACGGTCACCAAGATGGCACACCTCGATATTCCTCCTAGTCAACACTCTCCTCAAGTGGCCGAGCTCCACTTCTGCCTTGAACAACTTCTCCAGTAAGCAAGCAAGCCCCAACTCCACCATACGTAGCCTGGCATGGAAACAGGCAACCTTGCCATCACAGGGATCGCTCCCAACATACACAACGACCTGCTAGCGGGATATAGCAAGGGGTCACGACAACAGTGGTAATTAGAGCTACTAGAATGTTAAAACTCAAAAGTTCAAATCCAACACATCGAAAATAGTGCCGACAAAGAAGAACACATGTATCAAATATCAAAAGAATATTTCATTTTTATTCAGGGTGTTGAAATACATCAAGCGGTGACCAGTCAACTATTACGTACATACAAAAGAGAAACTAAGCAAAAATTACTTCAAAAACAAAGAATAGTCAAGGATCCACCTTGGTAGATGGAGCCCGGGGGGAAGAGGTCCTGACAACCTCCTTCCCCTTCGCTCATGCACCCCCTACGAGGCCTCCACCTCTACACCAGCAGTCTCTCTGTGCTCCATCTTCTCATTCTCATCCTCCTCAACCCCTGGCATAAGCACCTCTTCTCACTGCAGGCCTAGGTGGTACACCCTCCCGTAGAAGTAGGGGACATGCTCAACGACGTCGTCGATGGCCTTGCGCCAAGATTTCTTCATGTTTGTAAACCGATGGTTCTCCACCTCCATCCTAATAGAAGCGATGTCTCTTCAATCACACCGATTGCCTCCTCCTCCATCCTCTTCAATTCTGCTTCAAGCCGAGCAACACTCGCACCAAAAGCCTCTCCCTGGATCTCGTCGCCTCCCAGGCCTTCACAGGCTTTGCCTCTCCGAGTTAGCTCGGTTGACCTCCGACCTCCAGCACTTCTTGTCCTCCGAAACCTGGATAAACATGTTGCTAAGGTGGCAGGTCTCCTACAAAGGGAGGACTAAATAACTTCAAGGCATGAAGATGCAAAACAACTTCAAGAACAAATAAACGACAACACGTACCGACATGTTGGCACGAGCCAACTCCATAACAGAGGTACTAGGGCCCTCCGTGGCCATCCTGGCCCTGTCCTTCGAATTCAGGAGACGCCGAATTGCCTCCATATAGCTATCTCCGTCCCTGAGAAAACTGTCGTGCATCTAAATGGTCCAGTCTGGGGTGTAGGTCGACTTCAATCGATCTAAGAAAGTCTTGTCAGCAAAAGCTGTCAGAGGCGGGCCCTCCTACTCGAGATGAGATGACATGGAAGCACCCCCTCAGAGCGGGACTCCTAGAAGATGCCCAGTGTGAGCCTAGGTCTGTAGCAGGCGAAGAAGGCGATGAGCTTCTACCCATCATCCCACCACCGGCCCTTGTCACCATCTGCTTCCTCTTCTGCCTATCGGACAGTGTGGCATTGAGCCCAAAATGCTTAGTCATGATCGTCGCGAAAACCATACCCGCTATATCTGCCAAATGGAAAGAATGAGAAACATCATAAAAAGTAATAAATTTTGTAAAAGTAAGACACTAAAACACTTAAGCAAATAAAAAAAGCAAAAATCGTACTAGGGTATATCAGCTCAGACCCCCAAGAAAGAGAGCTTCCTTTGTAACCTGCCTCCACTTCAACAGCTCCCGCCTAAGGAGGTCATCGCACAACATCTTCTTCGCCTCCCCATGCTTTACCCTCACATGCTTCGACACCGCCATTTGCCACTGCAAATTGCCCACGGCTAAGAACTACGCATCACAAAGAACTTCTCTTTCCAATTCTTGACCTAATCGAGAACCTCAAACAATTTCACTCTAGTACGAGGAGTAAGGTAGAAGTGGTACTCCGATCTTTTCTCTTTTGATGAAGTTTAAAGAGCTCCCAAAGCACCTCTAGACTCGACTTGGCACCAACTTCCCGACACTGTTGAATGAAACCAGTCACCTGCGTCCACAAATTCGGAACAAACTGCATCGGGCTAATCGTGTACCATCTCAAGACCGCCCTGGTGAAGGGTGTATCGGGAAGCGAAGCCTGACATGAAGAGCATCAAAAGAAGAGAAAAAGTATTCATTGGTCAGCGTCGTACACACCCTAGTCCTGGGGAAAGGCGGAAGAAGCCCGAACTGAGGGGGGAATCGCAAAACAATCTTTAAACGTATCAAGATCTGCTTTCGATAAGATACTCAAAACTGAGTCGGTTTCAGTCACTTCACGATACTCGGGCTCCTCATATTGAAGGCAGTGTTCTACTAGATTTACCAAGTCATCGAAATACTGTCGAACATGGGTGAGATCCGTTAAAGGGCACAGAAGTTTCTCAAACTCGCCAACTCTCCTGTCCACCTCAACAATCTCCTCTACCTTCATACAAGGCCGCTTCACTACCCTCTTCCCTTTCTCTCGCCTGCTGGGTCGGGAAGTAGACACTTCCTCTACATATCGATCTAAAGAGTGGTCGTCACCTGATAGAACCCTCGACAACGTTAAAAAATATTTAAAAAATTACCTTCGTAGTGATCCATACGGTCGAAAAAGTTCGCTGGAGAAGCAAAAAATTCGCCAGAATTTTTGGGATAGAAAAATGGTCGGTAATGAGAAGGAGAAGAATGAAGAAATTGAGAAGAGTCGGGGGGGAGGGGGGGGTCCCTTTTTTGCTTTATTTTCATTATTTTTCTTACCTGGGCACCCACCAGGGAAAGTCCATAATAAAGAAGAAAGTAAAAGAAAATAAAATAAAGGAAAAAAAGAAAGAGAAGAAGGCCTAAGAAGAAGAAGCTCAGAAAAGAAAAGAAAGAAAAAGAAAAAGAAAAAGAATCTAAGTCAGTGTTGCTGACCCGGTGAACACTGACGTGTCTCGCCATCAACGCATCACGTGGCGCCTTACCCAACGCCACACTGGGTAGGAGTGGAATCGGGTAAAGCGCGTGCGAAGCACCTCGTGGCCCCTTCGATCTCTCCCCAGTCTCTGCACTCGCAATGATGGAGGGCCCGGATCTCCTAAAAAATCATACCAATTCCAAACCTGGTAAGAGTGGAACCGGGTAGCTCCGCCGTCAGATCTCCTCAGTGTATGTGCCCATCGCGATCGACAATCCAAAAGTTGTCATGTCATCAGATATTTAACAAAATCCTTTATTTAATTATTTAAAAGTTCTGAAAAATAATTAAAAATTCTAAAAATAATTATTATTTTGGAAAAATAGTTTTATATTCCGAAAAAATAATTATAATTTTAAAATAAATAATTAAAATTTCAAAAAATAACCATTAAAATTGGAAAAAAAAATTCAGAAAAATATGGGAAAATTACAAAAAATCTAGAAAATTCTAAAAATAATTATGGGTATTTTAGAAACTTAGAATAACACTATTACACCCCAATCCAGATCTAAACATCCCGGGAAGCTCCAAAAATTTTTGTTGACCATTTAAAACGGGCACATTACTCCTCAAAGGCTATGAAATTTAGTCTTCGGGAGTGGTAACCTTGCGATATGGATAAAAATAGAACCAAATCTGGAAAGTTCAAATCGGACACAAATCATAAAGCTCTCCGGGGTAAAACAGTAAATTTTATGAGAACCGGGCCTGTAAAGGGAGTTGGGCCTCTTTCAAGCCCAACAACCCCAAACGGACTTGTCTAACTGGGTTGTCATTACAACCCAACATAAATGAGTACATGATAATTTAAATATGATTTAAACTTATTATTATCCATAAGAGACTGTTTAAAAACCATATATCTTATCAAGAGAAGAGTTTGAAATCTCCACAACCGCTCTTATCTTCATGAAGATGAGATAACTAACTCCATAAAAAACACTGGGTGTAGGGATAAATCATTATCTTGAAACTGACCCCCAAAGGCGACTATAAATACCCCATGACCTCCACAGAAATCAGGTAATCAGTATTTTGCCACCAAAAGCTCTCATACTTTTTCTGAGTTCTGACTTGAGCATTGGAGGATCTGTCGCCGGGGTCATCCTAGGTGTTTCGGACTTTTGCAGGTTAATCGGAGTGATCATCACATCCAGACCAGATTCAACGCTCCAAATGAGTCAGATTCAGAAGTCGAGATCTGTAACACCCCTTCATTTCTAAAAAACATATATATATATATATATATATGTGTGTGTGTGTGTGTGTGTGTGTGTGTGTGTGTGTGTGTGTGTGTGTGTGTGTGTGTGTGTAGGTAGCCCTTCGGTTGAGAACTAATTTGGTGAGAACTCCGTGAGGACTCACGGAGTAGACCCCCCATGAAAAATCCGAACCGACCATCTCATTGTACACGCCTTAGATAGCATAACATAAAGTAATCAAGTAATTTGAAGTTCATTTACCCATATTTTACATCATCGCAAAAATGTATGGCTGAAAATACTACTCCATTTGATGGATGGGCTAATGAAATTCAAATTACTTGATTACTTTATGTTATGCCATCTAAGGCGAGTACAACGAGATGGTCAGTTCGGATTTTTCATGAGAGGTCTACTCCGTGAGCTCTCATGGGGTTCTCACCAAAATTAGTTCTCAACCGAAAGGCTCCCTATATATATATATATATATATATATATATATATATATATATATATATATATATATAATGATTGATGGTAAAAATGGAAATTAATGAGAACAGTAGGGGTCCCACCTAAAGAAGTGAAATGCTGCTACCACTGCTCGGCTGGCGTCACCATGATGGTGATGTGGCCAGATGTGGGGGGTGGGGGCAAGTAAGTGGAGAGAGAGGCTCTCTGTGGGATGATGTGGGCATGGGGCCCACCTAGCGTGGGCTGTGTGCTCACTGAAAGAATAGAGAGAGAGTGTGGGATTAGTCCCACATCAGGAATATAAATAAAATAAATAATTATAAATATAATAGCCTATGATCAAGATTCACCAATCCGGATAACCACCTTTTGAGAGGCAGCCTGTGGTGGGCAGTTGTACTATACTATAAATAATTTGTCTAATAAATTGTATAAATTGTCTGAGACTGGGGCAGGGGCGTTACAAATGGTATCAAAGTCGATTTTTGACACTGAGTGTGGGGTACGTCTATATAGTCGGGCGGTAAATTTCGGGAATATAGACCCAGTCGGGCAGTAGATTTCAGGATTGTGGTGAGCGAGACAAGCCTCAATTAAATCCGGAACAATGATTGATCGGGCAGTGAATTTCGCGATCATGATTAGTCGGACGGATAGGATAGCAGATACTCCACATCGGCTAGAAAGTAGATCATGCACTAGATTGTGCATGCCCCGTGCTCAGCGAGGACGCTGATTTCTGAAGGGGTGGTGTGTGTAACACCCCATAATTTCTATTATATATATATATATATAATGATTGATGACAAAAATGGAAATTAATGAGAAAAGTAAGGGGGCCCACCTGAAGAAGTGAAATGATGTTGCTGTTGTTCGGCTAGCGTCACCATGGTGGTGATGTGGCCAGATGTGTGTGTGTGTATGTGTGTGTGTGTGTGTGTGTGTGTGTGTGTGTGTGTGTGTGTGTTCGGCTAGCACACAGCTAGGGCTGTGTGCTCACGGAAAGAATAGAGAGACTGTGGGATTAGTCCCACAACGGGAATACAAATAAAATAAATAACTATAATATAATAGCCTATGATCAAGAGTTACCAATCCGGTTAACCACTTTTTGAGAGGCAGCATGTGGTAGGCAGTTGTACTATACTATAAATAATTTGTCTGATAAATTGTTTAAATTGTCTGAGACTAGAGCAGGGGCGTTACAAGATCAGTTGAAACAAGTGAACATTGGCGAGAATTAAAATGTCAGTTGTTTTTATTATTTTAAAAAGAGTTCACATCATCTGTTCGCTCCCATATAGAAAATAATAGCAAAACTTATGATATCCTAGGCAGTACTTATTAGGATATATGTCTTGGATACTAGGTTCTATGTGAAGAGAAAAGAGCAAACCAAGGAGAGGTTTTGAAGCGAAGAAAGGAGGCGAAAAGAAGTGCTGGTTTGACTGCTTGGGAAATGAAAGTCGACTGTTGTTTTAGTAGTCAACTACAATGGCAGTTGACTGCCCAACACTTTGGGCAGCTGACCTGCAACCATCAGAGGATCTCTCTGTTTGGTCTCGACATCATTGCAGTCAACTGCTATTTTGAGTAGCCGACCGCAAGTAGGTGGCAGCAGCATTATGGGCCGAACTTTAGGGATTTGTTTGAGCCTAGTTTGTTTTCTATGTTATATAATGCTCTCTCATTGCATGGCTTTCTCTTCAGAGCTTATCAGACAGTGAATGATCAAGACTATAACATAGGATTTTCTGGATCTCCAAAAATAATTGTAATGGCCTCTATGAGAGGAGAGTACTTCATCTGAGAGTTTTTCATTATAAACAACAGAGTATCTTCTAGTGAGGCTTGAGAGATAGGTTCTTGGGGAGAGTATTGTAACTCTTATGTCATCTCTAGTTGGATAATATCTTGATTATTCCTCCCTTAGATTAGGTTCGCCGAACCGGGACAAAATTGTGTACTTTTGTGTTTGGTGTGGTCTCCTATTGCTTGGTTGTTCATTTTGATCAGTTGTCACATATCTCCGCACCCCTAAAACTTCAACTACACTGAATTCCTAACTCTACAAAGCGGTATCAGAGCAAAGGTTGCTCGAGTTGGTGAAGATGACAGGTCATTGTCTTTAGAAGATTAAACAGTTTAACAATAAGATCAAATTTAATCACTAGAAGGTGGACATATGTGACATATTGGTTCAACAGGGGTTTGCATCATGCCATAGAAGGAGATAAAGAGAAGCTGGGTGTGGTGACAAAGTCAGCATCTTGAAGTAGGAGAAGTGAGATAAAATTCATTTAAAGGCCATGAGTTTAATTCAGCTGTCACTGATGGACAAAGTCAAGACTATTCGTGGTTGTCGTTAGTGGATCGGATGTACTGGAAGATAAAAATATTTCCTTTCATAATAAATAAATATAGCGCTCTTCGTGATCATATGATGGAATTCGATAAAGTGCTATCTTAATTGAAGGCGATAAGCACAAATGATCTCATTGAAGAGGATAAAGCTTTCAACTTGTTATATACACTGCCAAATTTATACGAGCATTTGATAACCACCCACAAAGTTACACGGGAAATCTGCTAAGGAGAAGCACTCGGTGGCCAGTGTGATAAAGGGCTTGAAGGATGATGAACATAGGAAGGAAACTCATAAATCTAAGTCTACTCCTCTGAGTTGCTTGGCAGTTGAGGGAACTTCAACTGGAAGAGAAAGTGTGTGTAAAAGTGAGTCCATTGCTACCATTGCAGATTAAAAAGGCATTATAAGAGGGACTGTCACAAGTTGTTGAATTAGACGGGTGCCAATATAGTCAGTGCCGTTGAATCAGGTTATAATTTTGACTATCTTCTTGTTTCAAGTTTTAAAGATACAGATTCTGGTTGGTTTCTTGATTCGGTTAGTTCTTCTCATATTTGCTCTGATAGTGAGATGTTTTCTACTTACAAGTTTACAACATGACGTTCTATGAGGACGGTGACTGGTAAGAATTGTGATGTGGTGGGTGAAGGGACAGTTGAGTTGGAGATGCCAGATCATTGGAGAAGGTCATGCATGTTTCTTTGTTGAAGCAAAATCTAATATCCTTATAGACACTAAAAGAACGTGGCTACATGTACACAGCTCGAGGTGGAGTTCTATCAGTTTGGGAAGGTCCTTGTAAGTGATGAGGAGAAGGATGTGTGTTCAGCACAATCTATACAAACTTTATGTGAAGGGAAAATCTTGGCCAACTGTTTCTAAGCTTAGGATTTCTGAAGTATCTAGTCCGCTACCACTAGAATCACTAAAGCAATATCTCAATGTTCGAATATAGTTGAGGGGTGGAGGATGCCTCTAGGTAGGTGGAGTTCGTGCGGAGGATGTTGTTTTCGTGTTAACTCTTACTGGAGTATGCCCTTGAGGGGGCATACAATTGGAGAAATAATAGGTGGAGGTTAATTCGACGAGCAGAAGAAGCCACTGTACCATGTAGGTTGGAAGAGGAGAAATAGAAGAGTCTAGAAGCAATAAATCACACAAGTGTGGGATCAATTTATATGCAATCAAAGGTGGAGATTGATAGGGTTTATGTCTTGCATACTACGTTCGATGTGAAGAGAAAATGACTAAGCGAGAAGAGGTTTCGAAGTGGAGAAAGAAGGCGAAAGGAGGTGCTGGTTTGTCTGCCTGGGAGATGAGAGTCGAGTGCTATTTTAGCTATCGACCGTAGTGACAGTCAACTTCCCATCAGAGTGTCTCTCTGTTTGGTCTAGACTAAATTGCAGTCGACCGCAAGTAGGCGGCAACATCAGTATAGGCCGATATTTGGGTATTTGTTTGAGCCCACTTTGTTCTCTATGTTAAATCGTACAACTCTCATTGCATGACTTTCTCTTCAGGGTTTATCAGACAATGAATGATCAAGACTATAACCTAGGGTTTTGTAGATCTCTATAAATAATTGTATTGGTCTCCATGATAAATGAGTATTTCATCTGAGAGTTTTTCATTCTAAACCACATTGTATCTTCTAGTGAGGCTTGAGAGAAAGATAGGTTCTTGGTGAGAGTATTGTAACTCTTGTGTCATCTCTAGTTGAATAATATCTCTCTTATTTCTTCATCGAATTAGGTTCATCGAACCGAGAAAATTGTGTTTGGTGTGGTCTACTATTGCTTTGTTGTTCATTGTGATTGGTTGTCCACGGCCGACCCTGTCTTGAGGTGGGCGAGGCGGCCGCCTCTTTCCCCCGAATTTTGCGCATTTTTATGGGACACCAATTTTTTTCCTTGTATTTATATATATATATATATGTATTTTGTGAGTAGTGTTTTTTTTGGGAGCCCCCCAAATTTTATTATTTTGACTTTTGTTTTTTAATTAGTACTTGCGCTGGCTTATTTAAGTTGAACTTGGGTTTGTATGAAGATTTTTTTTCAAATCCCTATATGTCCATCTACTTCATATATATCAATTTTTTAAGAACTGTAGCCAAAACGAATTTCCAAACAAAATTACTTTCTAAAGAAAAACAAATTTTGTGTGGGGGTCCATTTTGAAAGTTCGCCTCGGGCTCCGTAAACTCAGGGCCAGCCTTGCGGTTGTCGTATATCTCTGCACCCGTAAAACTTCGACTGTTCTGAAATCCTGACTCTACATCAGCAGGATCTATTATTGCATACTTTCCACAGCTCATAAGTACGCGCAACAGGCAAAAAAAACTATATTTTCATTTTTAAAAAATATTTTTTTCTCCAAGTATAAGAAACAAACTCTCTCCAATTTGCAACTCCCATTTTCTTATATTTCTTCACATATTTTTAACATCATTGCGCTTTGTTGTATTCTACTTTTACTATTTTATATGGTCATTAGTATCGGATTAGAAAACCATATATTAGAACAAGAAATAGATTTCTGCAAACCAATGCATCAATTTCTTAAACTTTAAAATTGTTACTCAAGCTGAAATGTCCAAATTTATCAGGAAGATGTGAAGCTAATGAAGGATATTGGATTGGAAGCCTACAAATTTTCCATCTCTTGGTCAAGGCTCATCCCGGGTATATATATATATGAAATTCTCTTAATTTCAACACTGTGTTTTCTAAATCCATATTTCCAGGACAAAAATTCTCAAAATGAATTAATGTTTGTATTCGTAGATGGGAGAGGAGCTATCAATCCAAAAGGCCTCAAATACTACAACAGTCTTATTGACGAACTACTTCGAAATGGTAAGTTTAACCTGAAAAAACTTGTTATGTCTCGGAACCTCATGTCAACATCCAAAAGGTAGTTTTGTTACATCTTACACAGATTATACCTCAAAATCACAAAAGTAGAGGAGAGTATAATTTCAGTATATTATAATCATAGTTTTCAGAGTGTAGTTGATAAAATTTTTATGAATGTCATGGTATAGTACGACGTATATATATTTTAAGGTGATAATACAACTCTGGAAAAACAAAACTACCAACAGCTATTTCATTTAATCTGTTGCTGCTTATTTTGGTATGGGAGCAAACAAATAGTGAGTTAATAATTAAAGGAAACTACTAAAAGTCAAACCTGTGACCATGGTTGTTCAAGACGGTTAGAGTTCCTGTAAATGAGTCTGGATCGTTGATTGTTGGGAAAAACTCGGTATTTTCCCGCTTCGTGAAGTTAAGATGGGCACTTAAAGATATATATAGAAATAGATGCAAGAGAGATTTACAACTCAAATGGAGATTCTTCTACTATACAAAGAGTAGTAGGATTACAAGAATTTGACTCTCTATAACACATTCTCACAATTTTGTGGCTCACTCAAGCTTGAGAATTAGAACTTCTCAAGTTATCTTACTTTCTCTCAAAGTGGCTCTCTAACTCTCACTTTGGATTACAAGAACTTGTTTTTGGAGTGAGTAGGAATGAAGACTTCCACCCCTATTTATACTACTCCACACCCACAATGAACGGTGGAGATTAATTTGATCCAAGGGTGGAGATTAACTCTCTAAAATTCTTCATTTCTAGAGATCTCCATGAAACTAGACCAACTCTCTAGAATTCTCCATTTCTAGAGATCTCCATGAAACTATACCTTTCAACTTCCTTCCACACTCTTCCATGAAGCTCTA
Source organism: Hemerocallis citrina (assembly GCA_017893485.1). Classification (NCBI taxonomy): domain Eukaryota; kingdom Viridiplantae; phylum Streptophyta; class Magnoliopsida; order Asparagales; family Asphodelaceae; genus Hemerocallis; species Hemerocallis citrina. The sequence continues at coordinate 126,150,792 of CM030365.1, forward strand.
GGATACTCCACATCTCTAGAGAATTCCATATTATTCTCAATTAAGGAAAGAACCCAACAAATCTCCCCCTCCTAACTTAATTGGGAGGTAGTAGCAAACCGGCACCTTGACAACAATCCTCAAATTTATTTGTCGATATTACCTTGGTCATCATGTCGGACCAGTTTTCTTCCGTGTGAACTTTCTCAAGGTGTATGCGCCTTTCTTCGAGAGCTTCTCGGATCCAATGATACCGTGTATCAATATGCTTTGTGCGAGAATGAAAGGTAGAGTTCTTTGCTAAGTAAATTACACTTTGATTGTCGCACTTCAAGACATACTTGTCTTGGACTACTCCTAGCTCTAGCAGCAAATTCTTCATCCACAACATCTCCTTGCAAGCTTCAGTAGCTGCGATGTACTCAGCTTTGGTAGTGGACAAATCAACACACTTTTGCAACTTTGATTGCCAAGAAATAGCTCCCCCTGCTAGAGTAGTTAGGTATCCCGATGCTGATTTTCTAGAATCAACGTCACCAGCTAAATCTGCATCTGTGTATCCTTCTAACACAGATTTTCCATTTTCAAAACATAAACACTTTTTGGAAGTACCTCGTAGATACTGAAAGATCCATTTGACTGCATCCCAATGCTCTTTCCCCAGATTGGCCAAGAAGCGACTAACAACACCAACTGCATAGGCGATGTCGGGTCTTGTGCATATCATTGCATACATAAGACTACCTACCGCAGATGAATAAGGAATCGTCTTCATTTTCTTCTTTTCTTCCTCACTTGTTGGACTTTGCTCCATACTCAACTTGAAGTGTCCAGCAAGTGGTATGTTGACCGGCTTCGCTTTGTGCATGTTGAATCTTTCCAACACTTTCTCAATGTACTTCTCTTGTGATAGCCACAATAACTTTCTTGATCTATCACGAGTGATCCTCATTCCAAGGATTTGTCTAGCCGGTCCCAAATCTTTCATGGCGAAGCTCTTGCTTAGATTCTTTTTCAAAGCATCAATTTTTGTGCGATCTAGTCCAACAATCAACATATCATCAACATAGAGTAAGAGTATGAGGAAATCGCCACCTCCATACCTCTTTATGAAGACACAATAATCGCTTTTTGTCTTCTTGAAGTCATTTTCTGCCATGAAGGACTCGAACTTCTTGTACCATTGTCTTGGTGCTTGCTTAAGGCCATATAGACTCTTCGTTAGCCGGCACACCAAATTCTCTTTGCCAGGAACTTCGAACCCCTCTGGCTACTCCATGTAGATCTCTTCCTCTAGATCTCCATGGAGGAATGCTGTCTTGACATCGAGTTGTTCGATCTCCAAGTCTTGTACCGCTGCTAGGCCAAGAACAATACGGATGGATGACATTTTTACCATCGGAAAAAATATTTCTTCAAAGTCAATACCTTTCTCTTGACTGAATCCCTTAACAACCAACCGAGCTTCGTAGCGAGGCTTCGAGCTACTATCTTCGGTCTTGATTCGATACACCCACTTATTCTTCAAGGCTCTTTTTCCTTTTGGAAGCTCCATTAGTTCGTAAGTATGATTCTCATGCAAGGATTGCATCTCCTCTTGCATGGCTTTTATCCACTCTTCTTTATGAGTGTCAGTTATGACTTCCTTATAACTTTAAGGCTCCCCCTCATCGGTGACCGTCACAAACTCCTCCGTGGGATAACGAGTAGATGGTCTTCGGTCTCTCGAAGATCGTCTCAACTCTAGTGGAGAGCTTGACTCATCATGAGTCTCTAGATTATTTGGCTTCATTATTTTCTGGTGTGACATTCTCCTCTTGATGAGCCGGTGTAAGGTCTATACTACAGTTACTTCTCAATCTTGGCCTCTCCGATTTCTGGATATCTTCAATTGTTTGGTCCTCGAAGAATACCACATCTCGGCTACGAACAATCTTCTTGTTGATTGGATCCCAAAGTCGGTATCTAAACTCATCCTTTGGCGAGCGAAGGTAGATGCATTCCTTTGTCTTTACATCCAGCTTGGCTCTCTCGTCTTTAGGTATGTGAACAAATGCTCTGCATCCGAACACCTTGAGATGATTGTAGGTAGCCTTTTTGTCTGACCAAACTTCATCTGGGATAGCTCCGTCCAAAGGTACCGATGGTGAAAGGTTGATGACGTCAACAACGGTCATAACAGCTTCCCCCCAGAATGACTTAGGCAATTTGGCATGAGAGAGCACACATCGAACTCTTTCCTCGATAGTTCAATTCATTCTCTCGGCTAATCCATTTAACTGTGGTGTCTTGGGTGGAGTCTTCTCTAGTCTTATCCCATATTTCCTGCAATAGGCTTGAATGGGACCTCCATATTCACCTCCATTGTCTGATCGGAAACATTTGATCTTCCTTCTTGTCTCGTGTTCCACTCGAGCATGAAACTCCTTGAATGCATCAAACACTTGATCCTTTGTTTTTAATAAGTGCAACCACACCTTCCTTGAATGGTCATCGATGAAGGTGACAAAATATGATGCACCGCCAATGGACGTCACGGACATTTAGCACACATCGGTGTGTACAAGATCTAAGATATTCTTTCTCCTTGTGGGTGGAGAAGATCTTTTGAAAGCAACTTTATGTTGTTTTCCAGCCAAGCAATGAGCACAAGGATCAAGTGTTTTACCTTTCACATTAGGAAGAACTTGGTTACGAGCTAGTATGTGAAGACCTTTCTCGCTTATGTGTCCAAGTCGTCTATGCCATATATCCATATCTGTAGCGCCCCGAATTTCTAGTAAGATATCTTAGAAAATATGTGGCACATTCCCAGCGATCCACTTCAACACAATATTAAACATAACCAACACCACTAAAAATTTTCAAACATTTATTACAACAAAACCTTACATTGCACAGCGGAATTCAAAAATCTCAACTACAAATTTATCTCAAAACTGTTATTACAATTTTACACAAACACTTAAGAATCAATTTATCTCAAATATGCCTCTAGCATCCAAATCTCCATCACTAGGCAACTACCTGCAACATGTGAGGCTAGAGATGATCCCTAACCCCCAAAACTAACGGGGTCAGCCATAAATGGTGTGAAAGATATAAAAATAAACAAACAACATAAAAATCATACCTCATAAATTCTCAAACAACAGGTACTAAATAGGAATATGGAAAGTACGAAATGACAGATAACATAAAGACATCAAGTGGAGCTAAACTAAGTGTCGGGTGTAGAAAACAGGAAAACCAAATGCATAAAACCAAGCCAAGAAACAAATACTCTATATGCAGACTCTCTAATGTGTACTTGTCGAAGTCTATGCATCCCATTCTACATAGGTTCGGTGCAAGCCCTTAACGTCTTCTCTTCATAGGGTTCAATCCCCGCGTTATGAACTAATCCTAACACGATGACTACTACGAGATAAAGATAAACTATGGATAGTATCTCATGCCCGATAATTCCGGAGATGGATCCCACACCCAAGATATTTCACTTGAATAATTCCGGAGATCATCCCACACCGAAACATTGACACATCACCACAATATACCACATGGGCTTCACCTTGACTCCGATAAATCCGGAGATCAATCCCACACCACAAATAGTTACCATGATAATTCCGAAGATTGTCCCGCACCACAATACTGTGATAATTCCGAAGACATATCCCACACCACTAATAATCTACTGTGATAATTTCGGAGATTAAATCCCACACCGAAAGCCATACTGAGGTTCTTGACTCATGTTCCCGTTCATCATATCACCACTAGTGCCTGTCCTTATCATTTTGGGTTAATTAATTACTTAACGAATCTCCTAGAGTGGTATACCCTACCGGCCTAAATTCAGATCCAAATAACTGAAATGCCTCACTGGGCCTCAACAAATAACTCAACACCGGTATACAAGGGTCACACACCACTAGAGACTCAAACTCAAAAAAGTCTAAACCAAAGCTCTACTAAACAAGAGTGGCTCAACTGAATATCTTAAATCATATACTAAACTGAAAGTCAAGTATATACTGAATTATCTGGAAGAAACAATCGTCCGAAATAGCACTAAAGTTTACAAAGATCCTTCAGTACCAGTCGACTTATACTTTAGTAAGTCGACTGTCCAGAAGACGAATTTCCAAAATTTTACAAAAATAAACTAAGTCATATAACAGTCGACTTAAGAAAGGGATTAGTCGACTTACTCGAGGTAAATTCCAATAATTTCTCAAAATATATTCTAAGTATATGAGTCGACTTAAAGGAGTCATAGGTCGACTGTCCAGAAAGGACTAATAATTTTACCAAAAATATATTCCTCAGTGGACCAGTCGACTGCCTACTGGCTAGGTCGACTGTCCAGAACGACTATTTCATAGATTCTAATAACACAGTATCAGGCTCGTACCAGTCGACTGCACAGTAGGCCAGTCGACCGTCGGCCTACAGATTTCAAAATTTATGTCTGATTACAAAGTCAAATCTGGGGTTTCTAATGTTTCATTATTCATGAAAAATAGTCCGTATTCAGAAAGAATGATAAATCTCAACAAATCCTCATCAGATATGTATATTTATGTTATTCAAAACCCCAAATATATCAAAATCAAGTTCTCATGTTCTAAATCGCAATTCTTTCATTAGGGTCCTCTTTCACAATTCTAAATCAAATCCTGATTTATAAATCTAATGTCCAGATGTTCATACTCAAATCTTAACATGCCGTTAGCAACACATTTTAATAATAAAGATCTTCTATTCCATCCACAATTTTTCACATGATTCATACCACAAAACAAGATCTATATTGTCCACAACATCAAATCAACACATCAATGATACTTGCACACATAGATCAACAACATGACGAATTATAATATTCACAAAGTCGAACAAACAAACAAGATCACTCACATGAATCAAACAACAAAACAATTTTTATATATCTCACCTTGAATTGAGAAAAGTCCACGAAAAAGCCCTCCTCTTTGCTAGATCCAAGAGCTCCTTTCTCCACCAAACAAATCTCCAAAAATTCTGTATATTATCAATAATGACGGCTGGAGAAAAATCCCTTAAATATCCGGAATGAATATTAGGGTTTTACCCACACTTTTGCAAGACAATCCTTTCCAAAATACAATTTACATATATAGTTCATTCGTTGGAAATTCAATCAAAATTCATTTAAATTAGGATTTTAAAAGAAAATTTTCATTCTAAATCTCAATCAATACTGTTCAAAATGTCCAGAATATACATTTTGCACTTTGACCGCTAAAAATGTCAGTTTTGCAAAAAGGTCCTTCTTTTCTCAAAAATTGCAAATAGTTCCAATTAATTTCAGAAAAATCTGGAAAAATACTAATTAAATCTCAAATATTAAATAAAGATTTTTCATACAGAAAACTAAATTTTCACACTTCTCATAAAAGCATTTGCACGTGTTTTGCACGTGTACAAAAGATAAATTTTTCTGAAAATATTCATTAAATCTCCAAAAATAAATTTAAATTCATTTTCAAATATAAAAATAATATTTGAAAATACGAGGTTCTACATCACTCCCTCCTTAGAAGAGTTCTGTCCTCAGAACTACCACTAATGAGTCCAAACAATATATCAACAAAGAAATCAACATCTCATAATGGAAACATAGTTCAAACAATTGCATATGACAATTCAATCAAAATAAGAGAAATACAATTCAAATCAAAGTACTATCATTCAAAGAATAACAATCACATAACAGAAATACACTCATACAAAAAGCTCGGAAAAATCCTTCTGCATGCGGTCCTCAGGCTCCCAAGTAGCCTCCTCGAACTGCTGATTCCTCCACAACACCTTGACCATAGGTATCACCTTGCTCCTCAGAACTTTCTCTCTACGGTCAACGATCTCAACAGGCTGCTCCTTATAACTCAAGTTCACCTGTAATCCTTCAGGAATCTCTGCCAACTGATGATTCTGATCTGGCACATACTTCCTCAACAATGACACGTGGAATACATCATGCACTTGTGCCAACTCCTCTGGAAGCTTCAATCTATAAGCTGGCTTGCCAATCCGCTCCATGATCCTGTATGGACCAATATACCTTGGTGCCAACTTGTCTCCCTTACCAAACCTGATTACTCCTTTGGTCGGAGAAACCTTGAGGAAAACTGCATCCCCAACTTCAAACTCCAAGTCTCTTCGTCGTGTATCAGCATAACTCTTCTGCCGACTCTGAGCCTCAACTAACCTCTTGCGAATCAGCTCAATCTGTTCTGACGTCTGCTGGACGATCTCAGGACCATACATCTGTCTCTCGCCAACCTCATACCAACAAACAGGTGTCCTACACCTCCTCCCGTACAAAGCCTCATACGGTGCCATCCCAATACTCGCATGGTAACTGTTGTTATAAGCAAACTCAACCAATGCTAAGTATCTCTCCCAACTACCACCGAAATCCATAACACAAGCCCTCAACATATCTTCCAGCACTCGATTCACCCTCTCCGTCTGACCATCGGTCTGTGGATGAAAAGCTGTACTGAAATCAGTTCTGGTGCCTAAAGCTGCTTGTAGGCTCTTCCAAAACCTTGAAGTAAACCTTGCATCTCTGTCGGAAACAATCGACACAGGAACTCCATGAAGTCTCACAATTTCCCCAATGTACAACTCAGCCAATTTCTCCATCGACCAAGTAATCTTCATGGCTAGAAAGTGAGCCGACTTAGTCAAACGGTCCACAACAACCCAAATCGAGTCATTGCCCTTCGAACTCCTCGGCAAACCTGTGATGAAATCCATACTGATATTCTCCCACTTCCACTCCGGAATGGGTAACGGCTGTAACAAACCTCCAGGTTTCTGATTTTCTGCTTTGATCTGCTGACAAGTCAGACACCTTGCCACAAAATCTACTACATCCCGCTTCATACCAGCCCACCAAAAGTGCTGTTTGATGTCCCTGTACATCTTCGTGCCTCCTGGATGAACTGACAATAAGGTACTGTGTGCTTCCTGCAAGATACTCTCTCTCAAATCTGCATTATCTGGAACACACAACCTCTCACCCAACCAAAGAACTCCATCTTGGACACGAAACTCTGATAGCTTGCCTTCTGAAACCTGTTGCAACATCTTCTGAATCTCTGAGTCTGATCTCTGACCTTCCACAATCCTCTCTCTCAAGGACGGCTGCAGCCTCTACTGAGCCAAAGATGCCCCTAAACCTTGCAGTACCACCTCGGTACCTGCTTGATCGATCTCTGCTGCCAACTCTCTTCGAGTAGTGATCAAACTTGATAAACTACTCTTCCTGCTAAGTCCATCGGCCACCACATTCGCTTTGCCCGGATGATACTTGATCTCAGGACGAATTTCTTCCAATACCTCCAACCACCTTCTCTGCCGAAGATTAAGATCCTTCTGTTGATAAATGTACTTCAGGCTCTTGTGGTCAGTGTACATATTAACATTTTCACCATAGACATAATGCCTCCACAGCTTCAAGGCATAAATGATAGCGGCTAGCTCCAAGTCATGCGTCGGGTAATTCTTCTCATGCGGACGCAATTGCCTCGAACCATAAGCAATAACCTTGCCTTCTTGCATCAAGACACAACCCAAACCTCTGAGAGATGCATCACTGTAGATATCATAATCCTTCCCAGCTTGCGGCAAAGCTAAGATAGGTGCAGTAGTCAACCTTTCCTTTAACTCAAGGAAACTCTCCTCGCACTTATCTGTCCACACAAATGCCACATTCTTCCGGGTCAAACCTGTCAATGGAACTGTAATCTGAGAATATCCCTGGATAAATCTCCTGTAGTAACCAGCTAAACCCAAGAAACTTCTGACTTCCTTCACAGACGTCGGCCTGGGCCAATCCTTCACTGCTTCAACTTTCTGAGGATCAGTAGCTACTCCCTCCTTAGAAAGAATATGACCAAGGAAAGCTACCTCAGACTTCCAAAACTCACACTTCGACAACTTGGCATACAAGTTATGCTCCTGCAATTTCTGCAATACCGCTGTCAAGTGCGTAGAATGATCCTCCTCCGATTTTGAATACACCAAAATGTCATCGATGAAAACCACCACGAAGGAGTCTATAAATGGCCTCAAAATCCGATTCATCATATCCATGAAAACTGCTGGCTCATTCGTCAACCCGAATGGCATTACCAGAAACTCATAGAGTCCATGACGAGTCCTGAAAGATGTCTTACTCACATCTTCCTCCTTGACTCGAACCTGATGATACCTCGACCTCAAGTCAATCTTCGAAAATACAGCTGCTCCTCGAAGCCTGTCGAACAAATCATCAATCCGCGGCAGTGGATACTTGTTCTGAATAGTCACCCTATTCAACTCCTGATAGTCAATGCACATCCTCATTGACCCATCCTTCTTCTTGACTAACAGCACTGGCGCTCCCCACGGAGAAGAACTCGGCCTAATAAGCCCTTTGCTCAACAGCTCCTCAATATGCTTCTTCACTTCATCCTGCTCTACAGGTGCCATCCTGTACGGAGCCTTGGAAATCGGCGCACTCCCCGGCTGAACATTAATGCAAAACTCCACATCTCTCTGCGGCGGTAATCCTGGAAAATCATCCAAGAACACCTTAGGAAAATCTCTGACAACCGGAATGCCCTTGACTTCATCTGAAATTGCCATCTTAGATACCATTGCAGCCACCTTCGGAATCTTCTTCTTCCCTTGGAAAGTCACTGCAGGTCTACCTGGTGCTTTCACTAACACCTCCTTCTGCTTGCATTCGATTGTGGCATCATATATTGCCATCCAATCAATGCCCACGATGACATCCATACCCAATACTTTCAGCTCGATCATATCAATGCCGAACAACCTCCCACCAATCTCGATATCACAGCCCTCGTAATATTGATCCGCAATCAACTCTTCTCCTGACGGCGTTGCCATCGACAAAATCCTGCCTGGAAATAACTTAGGTTCCACACCTAAGATCTTTGCAAAACTTGGCGACACAAAAGTATGCGATGAACCAGTGTCAAATAAAACATTGGCCTTTATTCCGTTAATTAAAACAACTCATGTTACAATAAGAATGATACTCAATCTTAAATTGTTCTCAAATAAAGGTTTCATTTATTACATTGATTCAAAATAAAAATCAGAATTCTTGCATACCCTGTATTACATCTTCCGAGTTACCAGCGTCTTCCTCGGTTAATGCAAATACTCGCCCTTGCCTCTTCTGAAATTTGCTCCCACCAGAACCATCCTTCCTCAATTGTGGACAATGAGACTGAGAATGTCCTGCCTGCCCACACTGGGAACAAACCTGCTTTGCCAACTTCGGACATGTTGACCTGTAATGTCCTGCCTCCTTGCAGTAATAACAGGTCACCCCTTGAGCTGCAGGTGCCTTCTGCACTGGATCACTAAATTTGGCCTGCTTCGCAGGGAATCCCTTCCCACTCCGACCTGATGCTGGCCACTTGTTCCGGTTCCATGTATCCTGCTTCTTCTGGAACTGGTCCATATCCTCCTCAGTCATGGCTGCTCTCCTGACTAGCTTGTCGAACCGTCTGATACCCAACGGGATCATCCTCGACCTCAACCTTGGCCTCAAGCCCTGCTCAAACTTTTTGGCCTTCTTTGCTTCATCAATGACCAACTCTGGTTCATACCGCGAAAGCTGAGCAAACTTGGTCTCATACTCTCGCACGGTCATGCTGCCCTGCTGAAGGTTCAAGAACTCGGTCACCTTCTTCTCCTGAACATCTAGGGGAAAGAAGCGATCTCTGAACTCCTCCAGAAAAGCTTCCCAAGTCAACGGCTGGTCTCCCAAAGCCCTTTTCACTGACTCCCACCAGACACTAGCGTCCTTCTCAAGCTGCATCGAAGCTAACTTCACCTTGCTGGCTGCCGGAGTCTCCGATACCTTGAAGATCGTCTCCATCTTCCGAATCCAATCATTGGCTGCGGTTGGATCAGCTTGCCCCTCAAAGACTGGCGGCCTCATCCTCTTAAAGGATTCAATCTGCTTGATAGGGTCGGCATTAACCAATCCCTGTCCAGCTCCATGATTTGGCTGCTGATTCTGTTGCTGAGCTTGCTGCTGCGCCACATTGAATGCCATCAGCGTGTTCAGCGTCTGGTACACCGTGGCGAATTCAGCCTCAAGGTCGATCCCATTTCCTCGAGAACTACCAGACCCATCCTCATTGTTGCCACCATTCCTGCCCCTGGGTGCAACCATTTTGAATACTACAAAACGAGGGAAAAGTTAGAGCATCACACTCACAATTCAATTTCACATCAATATCCTTTGGCAAAATCTCAATTGAATCCCAAAGGTAAAATATCATATTCAGTTCTATGTGATACTCACTCTTTAATGTCCACACCTAGGTACTCACACTCTAGTGTCCACACCTAGGTTATTTTTATGTCATGTTTAGTATTTCTATTGAAGCGTCGCTCTGATACCAATCTCTGTAGCGCCCCGAATTTCTAATAAGATATCTTAGAAAATACGTGGCACATTCCCAGCGATCCACTTCAACACAATATTAAACATAACCAACACCACTAAAAATTTTCAAACATTTATTACAACAAAACCTTACATTGCACAGCGGAATTCAAAAATCTCAACTACAAATTTATCTCAAAACTGTTATTACAATTTTACACAAGCACTTAAGAATCAATTTATCTCAAATATGCCTCTAGCATCCAAATCTCCATCACTAGGCAACTACCTGCAACATGTGAGGCTAGAGATGATCCCTAACCCCCAAAACTAACGGGGTCAGCCATAAATGGTGTGAGAGATATAAAAATACACAAACAACATAAAAATCATACCTCATAAATTCTCAAACAACAGGTACTAAATAGGAATATGGAAAGTACGAAATGACAGATAACATAAAGACATCAAGTGGAGCTAAACTAAGTGTCGGGTGTAGAAAATAGGAAAACCAAATGCATAAAACCAAGCCAAGAAACAAATACTCTATATGTAGACTCTCTAATGCGTACTTGTCGAAGTCTATGCATCCCATTCTACATAGGTTCGGTGCAAGCCCATAACGTTTTCTCTTCATAGGGTTCAATCCCCGCGTTATGAACTAATCCTAACACGATGACTACTACGAGATAAAGATAAACTATGGATAGTATCTCATGCTCGATAATTTCGGAGATGGATCCCACACCCAAGATATTTCACTTGAATAATTTCGGAGATCATCCCACACCGAAACATTGACATGTCACCACAATATACCACATGGGCTTCACCTCGACTCCGATAATTCCGGAGATCAATCCCACACCACAAATAGTTACCGTGATAATTCCGAAGATTGTCCCACACCACAATACTGTGATAATTCCGGAGACATATCCCACACCACTAATAATCTACTGTGATAATTCCGGAGATTAAATCCCACACCGAAAGCCATACTCAGGTTCTTGACTCATGTTCCCGTTCATCATATCACCACTAGTGCCTGTCCTTATCATTTTGGGTTAATTAATTACTTAACGAATCTCCTAGAGTGGTATACCCTACCGGCCTAAATTCAAATCCAAATAACTGAAATGCCTCACTGGGCCTCAACAAATAACTCAACACCGGTATACTAGGGTCACACACCACTAGAGACTCAAACTCAAAAAAGTCTAAACCAAAGTTCCACTAAACAAGAGTGGCTCAACTGAATATCTTAAATCATATACTAAACTGAAAGTCAAGTATATACTGAATTATCTGGAAGAAACAATCGTTCGAAATAGCAATAAAGTTTACAAAGATCCTTCAGTACCAGTCGACTTATACTTTAGTAAGTCGACTGTCCAGAAGACGAATTTCCAAAATTTTACAAAAATAAACTAAGTCATATAACAGTCGACTTAAGAAAGGGATCAGTCGACTTACCCGAGGTAAATTCCAATAATTTCTCAAAATATATTCTAAGTATATGAGTCGACTTAAAAGAGTCATAGGTCGACTGTCCAGAAAGGACTAATAATTTTACCAAAAATATATTCCTCAGTGGACCAGTCGACTGCCTACTGGCTAGGTCGACTGTCCAGAACGACTATTTCATAGATTCTAATAACATAGTATCAGGCTCGTACCAGTCGACTGCACAGTAGGCCAGTCGACCGTCGGCCTACAGATTTCAAAATTTAGGTCTGATTACAAAGTCAAATCTGGGGTTTCTAATGTTTCATTATTCATGAAAAATAGTCCGTATTCAGAAAGAATGATAAATCTCAACAAATCCTCATCAGATATGTATATTTATGTTATTCAAAACCCCAAATATATCAAAATCAAGTTCTCATGTTCTAAATCGCAATTCTTTCATTAGGGCTTTACAAGATCTAACTCTCTTTCACAATTCTAAATCAAATCCTGATTTATAAATCTAATGTCCAGATGTTCATACTCAAATCTTAACATGCCGTTAGCAACACATTTTAATAATAAAGATCTTCTATTCCATCCACAATTTTTCACATGATTCATACCACAAAATAAGATATATATTGTCCACAACATCAAATCAACACATCAATGATACTTGCACACATAGATCAACAACATGACGAATTATAATATTCACAAAGTCGAACAAACAAACAAGATCACTCACATGAATCAAACAACAAAACAATTTTTATATATCTCACCTTGAATTGAGAAAAGTCCACGAAAAAGCCCTCCTCTTTGCTAGATCCAAGAGCTCCTTTCTCCACCAAACAAATCTCCAAAAATTCTGTATATTATCAACAATGACGGCTGGAGAAAAATCCCTTAAATATCCGGAATGAATATTAGGGTTTTACCCACACTTTTGCAAGACAATCCTTTCCAAAATACAATTTACATATATAGTTCATTCGTTGGAAATTCAATCAAAATTCATTTAAATTAGGATTTTAAAAGAAAATTTTCATTCTAAATCTCAATCAATACTGTTCAAAATGTCCAGAATATACATTTTGCACTTTGACCGCTAAAAATGTCAGTTTTGCAAAAAGGTCATTCTTTTCTCAAAAATTGCAAATAGTTCCAATTAATTTCAGAAAAATCTGGAAAAATACTAATTAAATCGCAAATATTAAATAAAGATTTTTCATACAGAAAACTAAATTTTCACACTTCTCATAAAAGCATTTGCACGTGTTTTGCACGTGTACAAAAGATAAATTTTTCTAAAAATATTCATTAAATCTCCAAAAATAAATTTAAATTCATTTTCAAATATAAAAATAATATTTGAAAATACGGGGTTCTACAATATCATCGGTGGTGATATTCACCTCCCCTTTGCAGAGCTTGGCTTGCATCACGTACAATGACCCCTTCTTCTTTCCTCGAGCCACGACTAAACTTTCTTTGGTGAGCTTCCACTTTCCTTCACCAAAGTAATTCACCAGACCCACATCATCAAGCTTATTAGCAGAGATAAGATTGAGACGCATAGCTGGGACATGTCTCACATCTTTTAGGACAAGCTTGCATCCAGTGCTTGTTGTATGGATGATGTCACCTATCCCGACAATTTTGCTCCTATCTTGATTTCCCATTTGCACCGTACCAAAGTCACCGCTTTGGTAGGATAAGAAGAAACTTCCATGGGGAGTGACATGGAAGGAAGCACCAGAATCGATAATCCAAGAACTATCATCATAGGTAATGTTTAGGATATTGCCTTCTCCAATGAGATAAATCAGTTCTTCTTTTGGAGCAACAACGATAGTACTCTTCTCTTCTTGCTTCTTGATTTGGTCTGGCTTCACATCACCCGCCTTTTGATCTCTCTTGAAGGATCGACACTCTGCTTTCTTGTGGCCCGTCCTTCCACAGTGGTAGCATGTAATCTTTGATCGTGATTTGGATCTACCTCGGGATTGGTTTGATTCTCGGCCCTTGCTACATCCACGACCATCATTCTTTACCCGATTTTCGAAAACATTTGCCTCAGAAAAGACAGAATCACCTCGTTCCTTCCTCCTTGCTTCTTCACCAAGAAGGCTATCACTGACGGTATCCATGGTGAGCTTTCCTTCAGGAGTTGAGTTACTAAGTGCAATCACGAGTGTATCCCAACTTTCAGGCAATGAGCTAAGGAGTAAAAGGGCTTGCAACTCTTCTTCAATCTTCAATTTAGTTTTCATTAGCTGATTTACGAGCCCTTTGAAATTATTCAAGTGCTCAATCATGCTTTGACCATCCTTATACTCCAACTTCACCAACCGTCGAACTAAATTGGCTTTGTTACGAGGTGTCTTCTTTTGAATCATGGACTCAAGCTTTGTCCATAATTCATAAGCATTTGTATACGTAGAGACATGCTCGAAGAGAGATCGGTCGATGTACTTACGGATCATGGCAACGGCTTTTTGATTAAGCAACTCCCATTCTGCATCGCTCTTTCCTCCCACCTTGGTATTGTGGATGATGGACTCATGCAAGTCTTTGCAATATAGATGATCCTCCATCATCGGCTTCCAATACGAGTAGTTGTTGGCGGTGAGTTTGAACATATCTCCATCATGGGTGACGATGTCCTACATCTTAAACCGCACAAGATGATGAAGACGGTGTGTGAACCTGGCTCTGATACCACTGTTGGAAAAAACTCGGTATTTTTCCGCTTCGTGAAGTTAAGATGGGCACTTAAAGATATAGATAGAAATAGATGCAAGAGAGATTTACAACTCAAATGGAGATTCTTCTACTATACAAAGAGTAGTAGGATTACAAGAATTTGACTCTCTATAACACACTCTCACAATTTTGTGGCTCACTCAAGCTTGAGAATTAGAACTTCTCAAGTTATCTTACTTTCTCTCAAAGTGGCTCTCTAACTCTCACTTTGGATTACAAGAACTTGTTTTTGGAGTGAGTAGGAATGAAGACTTCCACCCCTATTTATACTACTCCACACCCACAATGAACGGTGGAGATTAATTTGATCCAAGGGTGGAGATTAACTCTCTAGGATTCTCCATTTCTAGAGATCTCCATGAAACTATACCAACTCTCTAGAAATCTCTATTTCTAGAGATCTCCATGAAACTATACCTTTCAACTTCCTTCCACACTCTTCCATGAAGCTCTAGGATACTCCACATCTCTAGAGAATTTCATATTGTTCTCAATTAAGGAAGGAACCCAACATTGATTGACCACCTTGATCTGAATCTGACGGTTGCTGATGCAGCCGATGGACCTGCAAAAAGCCTGAAACACCGAGGGGTGGTCCCCGGCGAAAGACCCTCCGACGTTCAAGTCAGAACCAGAAAGAGAGAGAGAGAGAGAGTAAGAGTAAAAACTGACAAATTGTTGATTACCTTCCGACTGTAGAGGGGGGGAGGGATATTTATAGGCCTGAGAGATATTTCAAGGGATTGATTTGTGTCCGTTGGATTGACTTAACTACCTTATCTCTTTCATGTCTCTCCCCCTCAAGTGATAAGATATCCTTATTAGGGGATAAGAGATTTGACTCCTAGCCAGCATGGACTGAGTGTCTCTCCTACTTGACCTAGACTGTCACTTTATAAGGACTTGGGAGAAGCCCAAGTCTTGGAGTGGGTCCAGACCTGTAAAAGAGGCATGTGATAGCTAATATGCCTGTGGATGCTCTGAGATCCGTGCCGGAATCGTACGGCTCTGATCTGCTGCGATTTTTTACCATCATCATAAGTCCCCCCACTCCCAGAAGGCAATATTCTTGGCTTTCGGGGAGTAGTAGTCTCACTTTTAGAATCTGGCGTATAATCTTAGCAGTCAGAGTGTTCGGAGATACCTAAAACTGATCTGTGGCTTTTGAAGGCAGTGAATATTTTTCTGGATTTTTCCATAGTTTTTCGGATTTTTTCGAATTTTCTGGAATTTTCTGGATTTTTTCCATATTTCTTCGGATTTTTCAGAATTTTCTAGAATTTTTTCAAATTTTAAAATCACTTTTTCGAATTTTATAATTAATAAATTCAATTGTAATTATTTTTCGGATTTTTAAAATAAATTTTCTGAATTAAAATAATTATTTTTGAATTTTTTAATTACTATTTCGAATTAAAAATGACATTAGGGGTTCTTTGTAAAAAAATCAGACTTGCACTGATCTTGGCACGATCTTGGATGCTGATCGTAGCCCGGCTCGAGTGTTTAGGAGGTCAAACGGTTGAGATCAGAGAGAGCGCTGGGGACGATGGGAGGTGATGTGGACACATCTCGTGCATCCATTTCGGTTAAGCTCGAATATCTGAGAGATTGGAAGGTCAGGAATCGGCGTGGAGACCCCTTAGCTTGGCCGACCATTTGGCCGAGCTATGGCCATTTGTTCCGATTTCGATGGCTTGGTTGAGATACGGGGACCTCGTGTATTCGCAGAGCCATGGGTTTTCGTCTTCGTCGAGGTACCACGACGTCGAACATCTTCTTCGTCGACTCATCCCCTTCATCGAGCTCGCGGAGCTTATGGGGTGATTCAACCGAGCTTTGAGCTTTGTGCTATGGCCGAACTATGGCTTTTGATCTCGCCGAGATATGATTAGTGAGTTTCGCCGAGCTACGACCTATGGGTCATCGAAGCTTCGCTGAGCTTTGTTTTGTCGAAGCAAAGCTGTGGACATCTTCTTCGTCAAGCTCTCAATCTGTCGAGCTGTGGGTTTAGTGTTCGTCGACTTTTGGTTGAGCTATGAGTCCTTCGAATTCTCTGAGCCTTGAACTCTCCTTATTGGAACTTTTTCACGAGTGCTTTGTTCTTGGATGGAGCTGCGAGCTATTCATGTCGTGGTTCGGTGAGCTATGGAGCTTTGAAACCTCGTCGAGCTAAGAGCCTTCGATCGAGCTATTGAGATTGTCACCTCACCGAGCTATAGGACTTAGGATTTCTTGGGTTTTACTGAAGCTCGGCGAATGTGGTTGCGTCGATATCGGGCCGTAGATCCTCGTCGATGGAGGAGTTTTTCGAAGGCTTCTCGGTCGTGGTGTTGAGGAGACAATGTGGACGAGCGGAGCTGCGAAGGTGGAAGAGGCATTCTTTGGAGTCGTGGAGGTCGACGATGGGAGGAGTTTTGGGGTTCGATGATGGGAGGTGTTTGGAGTTTTAGCGCTCGATTTGAAGAAGAAGAAAGAAAGGTGGGTTGCGGGTTTGGTAGAGGAACTGGGTTTGGATCCAACCCGAAAACCCTTTTGCTCTTATGTTAAGTGGAATGGGCCTCGGGGTTGGATCCACATTCGAACCCGTTTTCTTATTCTTCCCTTCCATGGAGCCGTGAGAACTTATCAGGGATTTTTGAAGCTTTTTGGACTTGGGTTTGCATATAAATTTTTATACATATATATTTTTGTGTGTGTATATATATATATATAATTATTTATATGTGGATACCTAGCTTTTTACTCCATCACCCTCGATTGGTGTATCTTGTACGTATATAGCTATGTTAGGAGAGCTGTTGCAGACTTGCTGTTGAATCACAGCGAGTTTGTGGAGACAGCTCTCAAATAGAATTGGGTGCAGAAACTGCTGTTTGATCCTGACAAGTTTGTAGACAACTCTGAGATAGAGTTGATGTAAAAAATACTGTTTGATCCCGGTGAGTTTATAAAGGCAACTCGTGGTGGAGCTGATGTAGAAACTGTCGTTTGATCCCGACGAGTTTGTAGGGAAAACTCATGGTGGAGCTGATGTAGAAACTGTCATTTGATCTCGACGAGTTTGGAGGCTACTCTGAGATAGAGTTGATGTAGAAACTTTCGTTTGACTCCAGCGAGTTTCGAAACAACTCTAAGATAGAGTGGGATGTTGAACTTGCTATTTGTGCCTAGCAAGCGAGTAGAGAACTCTGCGATAGAGTTAGATATTTGGACTTGCTATTTGTTCCCAGCAAGTTTGTGGAGGAACTCTAATACAGAATTGGGTGTTTGAACTTACTATTTAACCCAGGAAGCTTGGAGAGGTAATTCCGTGATGGAGTTGGGCGTTGAACTTGTTGTTTTTTCCCAACAAGTTTAGAGAGAAATTTATGATAGAGTTGGTGTAGAGCTCACCGTTTGAACCCAGCAAGTTTAGAAGAGATAAGACAGAGTTGATGTAAAGCTCGCTGTTTGATCCCCTGTGATGGAGTTGAGAGTGGAAACTATCGTTTGATCCCGACAAGCTTGTAGAGACAACTCTTCGATTGAGTTGACGTAGAAATTGTCGTTGGACCCCGGCGAGTTTGTAGGGAGAACTCTTTGACTTGGTTGGTCCAGGAACTATTGTTTGACCTGGGTAAGTTTAGAGACAACTCATAGTGAAGCTGGTCATTAGAACTTGTAGTTTGGAGCCGATAAGTGATTGATGGAGCTTAAGCAATTAGCAGAACATTGAACCCGTTGTTTGGTGCCAACGAGTTGTTGACGGTGCTTGGGTGAAGACCAAGGCGTTGAACTCGTTGTTTGGAGTCAACGAGTTGTTGATAGAGCTCGAGCGGTGATTGGAACCCGTTGTTCGGAGCCAACGAGTTATAGACGGAGCTCGGGCATAGAGCAAGGCGTCAAACTCGTTGTTTGGGACCAACGAGTTGTAGACGGAGCACATGCGGAGAGCAGAGCGTTGAACTCGTTGTTGGGAGCCAACGAGCTATTTGGAAGAACTTGAGCGAAGACCAAGGCGTCGAACTTGTTGTGTAGAGCCAACGAGTAGTTGACGGAGCTCAAGTGGCAATCAGAGCATAGAACTCACCGTTTGGAGCTGACGAGCTGTTGAAGGAGTTCGTTCTGAGAGCAGAACATTGAACTCGTTGTTCGGAGCCAACAAGTTATTCATGGAGCTTGAGCGAAGATCAGAGCGTTGAACCCGTGCTCAAAGCTAACGAGTAGTTGGCCGGAGGAACTCAAGTGGCGCCTAACTCAATTTTAGAGCGAATGAGTTGCGAATATTCTGAATCTTCTTAATATTGAAGTGAAGTCACTTGTGTTTGATCGGCGTTGAGGTGATTCCATTCTTCTCTTTACTAACAAGTAGTTGCGTGCATCGAATGAGGTCCCCCGAGACACTGAGCTTGCTTTCCTTCGTGAAACGCTGTGCTTGACAGAATTGGAACTCTTTCATTTGCATGGTGCTTTAAGCGAGACAGAGTTGGAGCTAGCTCAGGTGAAGGTGGTCGGATAAACCTGAGTTTCCTCATCTAAAGAAGACTTGTCTTGAATTTCATCATCAAGAGTTGAGGCGTCCCTGTGGAGCTGTTGGCTGGTGGGAGGCCGGTTAAGAGGTTTGTGCCCTTAGGTAAAGCATTTCTCCAGTGTGTAGCTGGAAGAACAGCTTACATGACAATTTTTTATACACTGTCCGTAGGACTTTTGGTAGAGATTCCTAGACTTGAAATGTAGACTCATTTGTAACTTCGCTACTGTAATAAGACTTGTAGTTTGTGGAATAAGAAGTCTTTTACTTGTCGATGTCTTGTCCTGTGATACATCGTCGTAGGGGTTGACTAGTCATATGAGCTGCTCTTGGAGAGAGTTGGACTATGGACTAGCCATTTTGTATTTGTAAATGTTTGTAGTGATACTGGATCTGGACATATGGGTTTGCGATAGTTATGTGATTTGAAGAATTCTTTCCATATTCTTGATTCTTACTGTCATGGTTGATGTGCCATCGACTGCGTTCTTTGTAGCTAAATAACAGAGCCTCAAGTTTGTTGCGTATAGCTAAAGAATTGTCGACGGTGTATGACAGAGTTTAGCATTGCTCCGTCTTGAATTCAGCTAGTTGTAAGGAAAACTCTAAAGGAGGGTTGTTTTCCAAACTTGCTGTTGGGTCCTCTAACAAATTGTGAGAGTCACATCGAGTGGAGAGTTGAACTCTAAGTGTTGATTTTTACAAGTGTTGCTAGAGTAACTGCGATCCACGATTTTGGACCTCTTAATCTGTCGTTGGGAAAATTTAACTAGTTGCAAGAACAGATCGAATGGCGAGTTAAACTTTGAATGTGTGTAATTATAGGTTGCGAGAGAAACTCTGAGCCATAGGTATGGATTTTGAACTTGTTAGTATGAGTATAAACAGGTTGCAGGAGCAGATCGAATGGCGAAGCGCACACTGAACTTGATTCTTTGCAAATTGCGAGAGTCTCTGTCGAGCCATGGGTATGGACTCCGAACCGGTCATCGAGGTTCTAATGGATTGTAGGAGCAGATCAAATGGCGAAGTGCACTGTTAACTTGCTTTATCGCAAATTGTTGGAGTCTCTTCAAGCCATGGGTATGGACTCTGAATCCGTCTTACGGGAAGACTTGTAACGAGTGTTTGGTGTTGTTTAAATGTGTAAGTGTGGCACTCAACTCCTTGTATAAGTATCCAAGGAAGTTCAACTAGTTGCAGGAACAGATCGATCGATGAGTTGTGCTCTAAATGTGTAGGATTGCATGTTGCGAGAGTAACCTCGAGTCGTGGATCTGGATTCCAAACTTGTGTTGTGGAAAGTTTATAACGAGTGTTTAGCACCGCTCTATGTGTAAGTTGGGTGTTTAGCTCGTTGTGTGCTTTAATGAATTAACAGGTTGTAGGAGCAAATCGAATGGCGAAGCGCACTCTGAACTTGTTTCATTGCAAATTACTGGAGTAACTTCGAACCATGGGTATGGACTCCGAACCCGTTTTATAGGAAGCTTTTAACGAGTTTTTGGTACCGTTTGTCGATAAGTTTGGCACTCAACTCATTGTATGCATCTGTAGAGTTGTACAAGGATTTTGTGCAAACTCATAATAAGTTTTATTGGAAAATAAAACTAAGAGGATGCTCTAGTGGCTGGCCGTTATTACAAATTGAAAAATTTTGCTGGAAAATAGAACTAAGCGTCTGCTCTAGTGACTGGCCGTTATTACATATTGAGAGAATTTTTGCTACTACTATTAAGAGAGGATGTTTCAGATGCCCTCGTTCACCTTCACAAGGTGTTCTACCTTCCAAGTCCCTGCTGATATCTCCTTGCCCTTCGGGTCTTCAAGTTGATGAGCCGTTAGGCGAACAACTTGGTAGATCTTGTCTAGGCTTGCCTGTTTTGGAGAGAGCCCCCCATTGTTTTTCATAAAGAAAGAGAAATCTTCTGATGTACCAATATGTTTAGGCATGACTATTTGTCTCCGTTGAATGAGCTAAGTGGATTCGAGTGAGTGATTCAGGTTTATTACTGTATCATGATGAGAACTAGTTTGGTCCTGGTGAGAGATGATACAGCAGGTTTGGAAGTTCTTGTTAAAGTTGTTTATGGCAGAGGCTTCAAGCTCATTTACAGTCTTGGAAAAATTATGACTGCTTTCTGGCGGTAGCTTTCTGGCGTCGAGGGGGAGAACCGAGCCCCCCATTGTAGCAGTGTAGCATGTTCGTACTGCCTGTTGGCTTCCTACAGCTTGGCCTGTGCCAACTGTTGTTAGGAACTTCATTTTCTGGTGAAATGCGGAGGCAACTACATGGAATGCCGCTAGGCTGGGATGGCCGAAAATAGCGTTGTATGCGGCTTTGACATCGACTACCATAAATTCCAGTGCTTTCGTTCGAATAGCGGGGGCTTTCCCTGCTGTCACATCTAGTGTGACGACTCCTTCTACTTGAACGGAGACACTGGAGAATCCATGGTGTGTATAACCGGATGGCTTAAGTCGGTCTCGAGAGAGCTTGAGAGCCTCGAATGTGGCCATGAAGCAGATGTTTATTGAGCTGCCATTGTCCACCAGGATGTGGCGTACCTCATGATTCAATATGCAAAGGTTTATGACCAATGCATCACAATGAGGTGTTCGAATGCCTTCTAAGTCCTTGTCGGAGAAAGTTATTGGGACCCTGGTGTTTTTGACAGGCAAAATGTTATCTATGGAGTTGACTTCCCTAACGAAAGCTTTGCGAGAGGAGTTGGAATCTCCCCCCATCGAGCCTCCATGAATGGAGTGGAGGACGGCCATATGTTGAGAGTCTTGCGGCTCGTATGGTCTCTCTTGACGCTTATTAGCCCCCTGGGGAGGAGGGTTTTCGGCGTCATTGTCTTTCTGAACAAAGTTAAAGAGATAGCCCCTGCGAATCAGGGCTTCCAGTTCCTCTTTAAGGGCTCGACAGTTGTCAGTAGTGTGTCCATGATCTCTGTGAAATGCGCACCACTTATTTTTCTCTCTCTTCTCCTGCTAGACGTTGACATCGAGGGAGAGGGTGGATTATTCCGTCCTTCTCTACTTCCATGAGGATGGCTGATACTCTTGCATTGCGAGGAGTGACCTTGTCGAAGCGTGGCACTAGAGTTGGACGGCGTGAACTTGCACCATTTTTCTAAAACTCCCTGAGTTCTTCCTTGCTTGTATTCTTCCGTTTTTTCCTGGAAGACGAATCATTCTTGCCTTGAGGATAGAGAGCTTCCTCGACCCTGATATACTTGTTACTCCTTTCCAGGAGCTCAGTGAAACTTTTAGGTGGTTTTTTTGCGAGGGAAGCTTTCAGGTCTTTGTTAGTGACGTTGTGGCGGAAAGCCGCAGCCACTACTAAAGTGTTCAAGGAGAAAATCGACTTTGCTTCAGTTGTAAAGCGTCTGACAAAGTCTTTCAGCAGTTCTCCATCTCTTTGCTTCAGTTCTAATAGGGAGATACTGGTCTTTTCAGCTCTCTGACTAGTAACGAAGAGTGCAATGAAGAGTTCTTCAAGATGATTGAAAGAAAATATGTATTCAGGAGTCAGGCATGAATACCATTCCCTTGCTGATCCTTTTAGTGTTGCGGGAAATGTCCGACACATGAGTGCGTCAACGGCGTTAGAGACTATCATGAGTGTTCTGAAGCTCTCGATATGGTCTATCGGGTCTGATTCTCCATTGTAGGATTCGAATTGAGGAGCCTTGAATTCCCTTGGAACGGGTGCATCGAGGATGGTTTTGCTGAAGGGAGGTTGACTAGGGCGGTAGCCCTTGTTGGAGTGGTTTCTCTCATTCTTCATTTGATCTAAGCGATCTTCTACTTCTTGGATACGACGAAAGACTTGGTCATCCTTCCTTTGGGATCCAGTTGAGTCGGCAGATCCTTCGTTAGGGGGCAGGCCCAGAACTTGACTCCCTTGGATAGCATGGAGGATGTCGAGCTTGAACTTATCCAATTCGGCCGTAGTGACTGGGGCATTTTTCCCTCTGTTCTGCACAGGAAGCTTTGACTCTCAGGAGTTGGGCTTCTCATTATTGGGTGCCCCCTATGAGAGGAGGATTGCCTTGATCGCTGTCTAGGAAAATGTATTCTCTAGCTTCTTGATGTCCCGAACGGGAGGCCTCAAATCAGGCATGCCTCTCGTCTAACCTAATTCGCAGGTCAGTTTCTTGTTGCCTGTTATTGATGATTTGGTAGAGATCTCTAGACCCCCGTGGGCCTCTTGAGGCCATCGAATCAGTTAAAGCATTATAGACTGAGATGTGTTCGTACGGAGGGTGTTGTTCATGTTGGGAGCCCCCCGGTGCCTCTCCATTGGAAGGAACGTGATTAGGCTGTCGGGGCAACTGTTGAAGAGGAATCTGATCATCCATAAGAGGAGCTGGTTGACAAAGAGAGGTAGTGCGACGGCTGGAGGCCACCGCTTTACCTCTTAGTCTTGGTGGCATGGAGACAAGCTTGACTTGTGTAGTATTTTCTACAAAAGACACCAATCTGTTGATGCTTATTTCGGTGTGGGAGCAAACAGATAGTGAGTTAATAATTGAAGGAAACTACTAAAAGTCAAACCTGTGACCCTGACTGTTACAGACGGTTAGAGCTCCTGTGAATAAATCTGGATCGTTGATTGACAACCTTAATCTGAATCTGACGGTTGCTGATGTGGCCGATAGACCTGCAAAAAGCCTGAAACACCGAGGGGTGGCCCCCGGCAACAGACCCTCCGACGCTCAAGTCAGAACCAGAAAGAGAGAGAGATTAAGAGTGAAAACTGGAAAATTGTTGATTGCCTACTGTAGAGGGGGATGGGTATTTATAGGCCTGAGAGACATTTCAAGAGATTGATTTGTGTTTGTTGGATCTACTTAACTACCTTATCTCTTTCATGTCTCTCCCCTCAAGAGAAGATATTCTTGTTAGGGGATAAGAGATTTGACTCCTACCCAGCATGGGCTGGGTTGTCTCTCCTAGTTGGCCTAGATTGTCACTTTATATGGGCTTGGGAGAAGCTCATGTCTTGTAGTGGACCCAGACCTATAAAAGAGGTCTGTGATGGCTAATATGCCTGTGGATGCTCTGAGATTCGTGCAGAAATCGTACGGCTCTGATCTGCTGCGATTTTTACCCTCATCACATTTCATATTATAACACATAATTATGTCTGTATTAGTGTGAGTATTTGCCCTAGGCCTTATTAAAAATTAAATTAATAAATAAATAATACTCATGCAATGGCCAAGTTCTACTTCAAAATAATATATATATATATATATATATATATATATATATATAAGAAAACGTACATCAAGTTAGATCAAGAGAAAATTCTACATTTATATTTACTTCAATCTTAATTATAATTTTTTCATTTTTTAATTCATGTCTTAATCCTTTTCTCTTTCTCTTTTTTTTGTGTGGGGGGATGAGTAGGAATTCAACCGCATGTTACACTGCTCCATCTAGATCTTCCTCAAGTACTTGAAGATGAATATGGAGGATGGCTGAGCCCAAAAATAATGTAATTAATTCCTAAACCTTGTTTCTCTCTATATATGCACCAGTAATTTACACGTGCCATGCACGTCTTAATAAATATATCTCTAATATTATAATGGGAGAGTTGGAATTGAAGTTTGTAAACATACCAAGTTATGTGTATTGTGCGTACATAACTAATATGATATGAAAGAGGTCTCAGGTTCAAGGTCAAACTACGTACGAATTTTTACTCCAAAAATAATATATTTATTAAGACATGCCTCGCATGTGTAAGTTATTAGTTTTTTCCCTTTTTAAGGAAAAAACTTCTACGTTGTCTGGCATCGATCCTGAGACCTCCTTTTATTAGTTATGTACACGCAATACACGTAAGTTGGTTTGTTTACAAATGACAACTCCAACTCTCCCATTATAATATTACGGATTATACAAGTCTAGAATGTATGGAACCTTTCATATCAAGGCAACTAGATCATAACAAATAAATTTTTAATCATAAGATTATTTTTCTTCCTCATAAATTAAATTGACATAGAGGTTGTGTTAGTGGATGCTTGATTTGTTGACCGTTTGTTAGAGTAAAAGACAAAATAACCTTCAAAAAAAGAAAATAAAAAATTAAGTCCACTTTTTAAGGGATTGTCCAAATATTGTTATGGAAGTTACTAGTTTGCATCATAGAATGTCTCTTCTTTTAAATACCTTGTTTGACCATGACACTAAAATGTAGACTTTAAATACCTCAACCATCAAAATATTCTGTAAAAATTGACTTATATTGTGTATTTATAAGTTGAATTATTTTATTTTTTTTGAATATGAGAACTCTTTCAGTGAGAACAAAGTGTGAACTATTTTTAGGATATAAATTAAAAAATTGGAACCGTTCATTTTGATTTACACATCTAATTTAGTTTACGGATGAAAAATCATGTCATTTGAGATTTGTTAGTCCATACATTTACGTATAACAAATTGCATGGTTGAATATTATTATTTTTTATAATGACATGAAGAATGGACAAATGAATTTCAAATTACTTGAATTTATATATTTAGACTAATTTAGTTATTTTAAACAATTTGAACAATTCAAATCATCTATATGATGACAATGTAAAAAAATCACATGAAACTTATCGTGATAACTAGTTCTCACATGAATAAAACAATTGTGTTCTTTGTTTTACTACAAAACACAGACTAAATCTCGGCCTTTTATTTTATCCATCCTGGCGTTTTTAAACGTCGGGATAGATAGTACCAGCATTTCTAGAAATGCCAACAGAAACGTCGGCATATCCTTCGCGAGGATAGATTAAAGGTGTATCTCGGCATCTTTCAGAAATGTCGGTATATACCATATCTATCCCGGCATTTTCATTACCGTCGGGATAGATGATCTCTATCCCGCCAGATAGATAATTTTTTTTAATTTAATTATTTTGTCTATCTCGGCGTTTTTCTTGAAAACGCCAGGATAGATAGTTTTTTTCTTCACTATTGTCGATTAATTTATCAAATAAAAATACCTTTAAATCACAGAAATTTACCGCAATCCAGTCCAATATGCATTCACAAATCATAGAATCAATCAAAATTCAGAAAAATTTCCAGTAATTCAATCCAATATTCATTCGCAAATGCAATAATTACATATCAAATTCTTACTTAACCCATTTGTGCACAAAATCAAAAAAAGTTAAGTTTCACAAAATATATATGTTTCACAAAAAGCTTAAACAAATTAAGAATAACTACAAACTACCGTTTACGCCTTCTTTCCCCCAAGTTGCTTTCTTGCTCATCGGTAGTTTGCCTTGGTGGATTTGGACGATTAGAAACCGATGGAATCCTTTGTTGGACCTATGTAATACAAAAAAAAAAATATCAAAAATTAGTCAACATGAACATGTACAAAATGTATCATAACTTGCATCGAAGTACCGGAGTATGTATCCGAGTATCGATTTCTTCTATTAGTTGAAAGTGATACGTGGCCATATCTTTCAAACTTAGTCGAAACCCAGTTCCTCAAGATGGATTAGCTCATAAATGATGTTTCCTAATCTTGAGCAAAGTTTCATATTTTTTGGAACTCATTTATTAAGATTTTTCACTTTTTTCACTGTCATTTTGATTAACTCGGAGTAGTTGTTTTCCTATGTTTATAACTTCTGGCATATATGTCAAAATGATATTCTGTTAATTGGAATTTGTCACCAATATATCAAAATTCAATCTTTCAAGTTTTATAATTTTTGAAATTTTAGTTATATAAATAATGTATTTTTGAATAAGACCAAATAATCACAAAACTAGCTTTACAATTAGCCATTTGTGATTTTAAGCAAAAAGTGAAGTATTGAGCGAACACAAAGAATTTAACTCCATCGAAATTGAGCTTGGAGCTTAAAATTGAAAATATTGCTTTACTTCAGGGTAAGTTATATTACTAACTGATATGGTCAAAACAAGGGGTTCAATCGAGACCGTCCAAATGGGGCACGAATCCTACAGCTCAGGGACGAGACGGTAATTTCACATGCAAACGGGTCCGAAGCGGGTACTGGGTCTCCTTCTCACAGATCCAATAACCCGCAAACGGATCCACCACAGCTGGGCACGGGTTTCAACCCGCTGCCAACTCGATCCAGCAAGACACAATCAAGGTCCCTGATTAGATCTAAATCAACGGCCATGATTCACGTCAATCTTTACACTGGGATTTAGGGATTAAAATTCCTTATCTGATTACCAGAATATACCTTATCAGATTACTTTCCCAATCTGTTTACAAGGAGATTATTCTATATCAGACTACGCGGATTACATTCCTAAATTGTTCTCTAAGACGCCTATAAATACCCCCCACCCATCTCCATTAACAGGTAATCAATCTTTCTCTAGTTAAACGCTCTTTCACAATCAATTCCGGTTACTGACTTGAGCGTCGGAGGGTGCGTCGCCGGGAACAACCCCGGTGTCTCGCACTTTTTGCAGGTGCACGGCGGGAGCGACGATCAGAGTTCAACGGAACAGGTATACAGGTCCTCCTATTCAGTTTCCCCAAAGAACTCACAAATTCATCTGTTTGCCCCCACACCGAATTTAGCGGCAACAGATTGGCGCCGTCTGTGGGAAACTAACGAGTAGAGACCTCTCCTCTTCCCGGTGAACAGGTTTTCTCCAGCCATGCCGCCTCGCAAAGTCAGATCTAGGGGCTCCAATCGAGCGCCCATCCCTGACCAGCAGGAAGTCCTTCCTGATCCCACTCAACAACAAGGGCAGCTCCCTCCTACCGTGGAAGAGCCGCTCCAGCGGAACCCTCCACATCCTGATCCGAAGGGGCCTAACCCCCAGAAACAGCCTCTTCATCCAGAGAACATACCCAACCACACTGCCTCCAGTGCCTCCATGGCCTCCCATCATCCCCGAGCCTCTGGTCGCCACGATGCCCATCCCAGACGCCCGGAGGATAAGGACCTTCGTCACCATCTGGACGAAAAGCGGGCTCGGGGAGAAGCCTCCCACCAAGAACGATCCCCCCGACACCGGGGACACAGGGGATCCCCCGCCCGAAGAGGGAGAAAAGACTCCCCCGATCACTACCGAGGGAGGCACTCACCGGCAGGTCGGCAGCAGCATCGGAACAATGAGGCACCCATCACCCGTGCCGAGTTCCAGCAATTCCAAGCTATGGTACAACAGGCCCTCAATCTCCGTCAAAATCCCAATGAGCCAAGGGCCCCCTCCCCTCGTCCGGTCCGGAGCCCTCGCCAACGTTCCCCTTCTCCTCGACCCGCTCCTACCAATTCCAGACGCACCCCAAGTCCTCGTCGTTCCCGAAGCTACCATCGCCGCAGCCCTCGCTCCCCATCCTACGAAGACGAGTCCCGTGGCTCGGCAGATCACCGCCGGAGAGATAACACCATGAACCGCCGCCTAAACGAGGTGGAAAAACTCTTGGGACGGATAAACCGGGAAGAAGAACTCAGGGGGAGGACCCTCCGTCCTAGCCAACCCCCGTTCTCCCGGACCATAGTGGATACTCCTGTTCCCTTCGGTTTCAAACCTCCCCAGTTCGAGAACTACACGGGAGAGACCGATCCGGTTGACCACATCGAAGGCTTTAAGACTTTGATGCTCCTCCATCAAGCGTCCGACGCCCTCCTCTGCAAAACATTCCCTGCAACTCTGAAGGGCCCAGCTCGAGAATGGTACTCTCGCCTTGCCCCGGCGTCAATATTCTCCTTTGAACAGTTCGAGACCCTGTTCATCACCCACTTCGTCAGCAGCCGAAGGGCCGAGAAGACCAGCATTTCCCTGTTGCACCTCCGTCAGCAGAAGGGGGAGAGATTGAGGGACTACGTGAAGAGGTTCACAGCCGAGGCCAGAACTATCGCATCCCTCGACCAATCCGTTGCTACCGCGGCGTTCCAATCCAACATCCTAAATTCTAACCTCCGCTCCTCCCTCGCCAAAAAACCGCCACATGACTTTTCTGACCTCCTCCTCCGTACTGAAAAGTACATCCGAGCTGAAGAGGCCGAGGAACCGCCCAACTGGGAAGCAACCGCCTCCGGGTCTAAGAGGAAGGGAACAGAAGAAGAGGGACCCAAAAAGTTTCAGAAGGATAATGCCGGCCAGCGCCGGCCTCCCCCTAGATTTGAAAAATTTACTCCCCTCACCACAAACATCTCCGCCATTTTCATGGAAGTCGAAAAAGAAGGGGTCCTGCCTCCAGCTCCAAAGATGAACACCCCAGCCAAAAGGAGGGATAAAGACAAATGGTGCCGTTATCACCGGGACCATGGGCATGACACCAACGACTGCCGGGCTCTGAGAAACGAGATCGAAGCCCTCATCCAGAGGGGGCAGCTGGCGAAGTTTGTAAGAAAGGACGGGGCCGAACTTCCTCCCCAGCCTCGGGGGGCTAACAAACGTCCAGAACGGGAAGAGACGCCAGAATTCGAGGAAGAGCGAGTCCTCCACCTTATCCATGGGGGTCCAATGGGGGGCTCCTCGAACACTTCTCGGAAAGCTTTTATTAGGGAAGTAAATTCTGTCCGGGCCACCCCTCCCCCCAAAGGACTCGGAGTGCCCGTCACCTTCTCTGACGACGATCTCGAGGGCGTCCGCACCCCTCATTGCGACGCACTCGTCATCAACCTTCACATGGCCAATTTCAAAGTCGAAAGAATCCTAGTGGATAACGGCTCCTCCGTTAACATCCTATTCCTCGATGCTTTTAAGGGGCTGAAGCTCTCCCGAGACAGACTGAAGCCCGCCGGGTATACGCTCCATGGGTTCACGGGAGTGCCGGTGACGATCGAAGGGGTGATCACCCTCGATGTCACAGCAGGCAAAACTCCTACTACCCGCACGGAGTCAATGGATTTCATGGTTGTAGATGTCCCCGCGGCCTACAACGTCATTTTGGGTCGGCCCGGCCTAGCCGCCCTTGAAGCCGTCCCTTCTGCCTATCATCTCAAAATGAAATTCCCCACTCGGGCTGGAGTGGGAGAAGTTAGGGGCAATCAGGAACAGGCCCGCAAGTGTTACATGACCTCCACGCTCGGACCCGTCCTCTCCTTAGAAACACTCGAGATTCCACAAGATGCTGCTCGGCCGACTCCCGAGCCAGTCGATGAGCTGGAGGAAATACTCTTCTCGGAGCAGGAGCCGACCCGTAAGTTCTATGTCAGCAAGGCACTCCCGTCCGCCCTACATTCAAATATTGTGAAATGCATCCGAGCCAACCGGGACCTCTTCGCATGGTCAGCAGCGGACATGCCCGGTATCTCCGAAGAACTCTTGGTCCATCGCCTCAGCGTTGATCCGGGGTCCAAACCGGTCCAGCAGAAGAGGCGCAAGTTCGCCCCCGAGCGCCAGCTCGCCATCAAAGAGGAGGTAGACAAACTGTTGAAAGCCCGATTCATACAGGAAGTGAATTATCCGGAGTGGTTGTCCAACGTAGTCATGGTGAAGAAATCCAATGGGACATGGAGAATCTGTATTGATTTCACTGACCTCAACAAGGCCTGCCCTAAAGATCCCTTCCCTCTGCCGAGCATCGACACTCTGATTGACGCAACCTCGGGACATGAGCTCCTCAGCTTCATGGATGCTTTCTCGGGTTACAATCAGATAAGGATGTTCCCCCCGGATATTCCGAAGACGTCTTTTGTAACGGACCAAGGACTCTATTGTTACCGAGTCATGCCGTTCGGCCTGAAGAACGCAGGGGCAACGTATCAACGTCTCGTCAACAAGGTATTCCAGGCCCAGATTGGTCGGAACATGGAAGTCTACGTGGACGACATGCTTGTGAAAAGCATCCGAGGCGTTGATCATGAGACCGACCTCCAAGAAGCGTTCGATGTTTTGAGAAAGCACAATATGAGACTCAACCCGAACAAGTGTGCGTTCGGCGTCTCATCGGGCAAGTTCCTCGGCTTTATGGTCAGCCAACGAGGAATAGAGGCAAATCCGGAGAAGATCAGGGCCATACTAGACATGGCCCCGCCCAGAAACGTCAAAGAAGTTCAGAAACTGACAGGTCGTTTAGCCGCCATTGGGCGCTTTTTGTCGAAGTCCGGGGAGAAATGCCTCCCGTTCTTCAAAGCCCTGAGGGGGACTAAGGGGTTCGAGTGGGGGCAGCCGCAACAAGATTCCTTCGACCAGCTTAAAGCTTACCTCGTCAACCCGCCTCTGCTCAGCAAACCCATACCAGGCGAACCCCTCTACCTCTACTTGGCAGCCTCGGAACAGACACTAAGTGCGGTCTTAGTCAGGGAAGAAGATAGAACTCAAAAGCCCATTTACTACGTCAGCAAAGTGCTCCGGGACGCCGAGCTCCGGTACCCGAAAATTGAGAAAATAGCCTACGCCCTGATAATGGCTGCAAGAAAGCTTCGGCCATACTTCCAGTCTCATTCGGTGGTCGTCCTTACCGACCAGCCGTTGAAACAGATCCTTCACAAGCCAGAGACTTCCGGCCGCCTCATGAAGTGGTCGATCGAGCTGAGCCAACATGATATTACTTATCAGCCTCGGACCGCAATCAAGGCGCAGGCGCTGGCCGAATTCATAGTTGAGACGACTATCCCCGACTCCGAGCAGACGACGAAGGGACCGCCTATCTGGTCTGTATATGTCGATGGATCCTCTTGCAACGAGGGGAGCGGGGCTGGAGTCATCCTGGCGGGCCCAGACGACTTTGTCCTTCAATATTCCCTCCGGATAAACTTTAAAGCCTCGAATAACGAAGCCGAATACGAGGCACTCATAGCCGGCCTCGGGATGGCCCGAAACGCAGGGGCGCGACGCCTGCAGATCTTCAGCGACTCTCAATTGGTCGTCAACCAGGTCCTCGGCGAATATGAAGCCCGCGATGACAGAATGGTAAAGTACTTGGCCAAAGTGAAGAGCCTCATGGCGCTCTTCGACGAGGCCCTCATCCGAAGAATCCCCAGAGAGGAAAATGCCCAGGCCGACGCCCTGTCCAAACTAGCTTCCTCATCCCTGCAAGGCCTCGAACAAACCGTTCTGATAGAAGTCCTCCTCAAGCCCAGCATAGAGGACGAGGCTTTCAACTCCGTCGAAACACTGCCGCTCCCCCTCGAAGACAATTGGATGAAGCCCCTCGTCGAGTTTTTAAGAGACGGACTCCTACCAAGGGATCCGAAGGAAGCCCGAAAGATAAGGACCCGGGCCGAGCGTTACATAATGGTCGAAGGCGTTCTGTATAAGCGCTCCTTCACCCAGGTGGATGGTCGACCCTACCTAAGATGCCTCTCCCCCGGACAAGCCGATTACGCCCTGCAAGAGCTCCATGAGGGCATCGGCGGAGCCCACTCCGGCTCCAGAGCCTTGGCACGTAAAGTGTTAAACTACGGGTATTACTGGCCCACTCTCCTACGGGACGCCGAACGACACGTTCGACAATGCACCTCCTGTCAGAAGTATTCCGACATCCGACGCCTTCCACAAGCACCACTCTCCTCCTTGTCGAGTCCGATCCCCTTTGCAATGTGGGGGATGGATCTACTCGGGCCATTTCCACCGGCCCCCGGACAGTTGAAGTTTCTAGTCGTGGCAGTCGACTATTTCTCGAAATGGGTCGAGGCCGAGCCCCTGGCTACAATTACCGAACATAGAGTCGTCCAATTCTTCTGGAAAAGTGTAATCTGTCGTTTCGGTGTTCCCCGAGTCGTAGTTACGGATAACGGTACGCAGTTCGCTGGAGCTGCCTTCCGAGCCTTATGTCAAGACCTAGCTATACAGCACCGCTTCTCCTCAGTCTCTCATCCCCAGTCAAATGGCCAAGCCGAGAATGCCAACCGACAGATCCTCTCCGGCATCAAGAAGAGACTCGACAAATGCTCCAAGGGATTGTGGGTCGATCAGCTGCCCAATGTGTTGTGGAATTACCGAACCACGAAGCGGATCCCGACGGGCGAGAGTCCGTTCAATCTCACCTATGGGTCCGAGGCCCTCATCCCACTAGAAGTTGGAATACCCTCTCCTCGCCTGATTGCCTTCGAAGAAGAACAGAATGCCAGGGAGCTCAGAACGAGCCTAGATTTGGTAGACGAGATTCGGGAAAGAGCCGCCATACGGCAGCAAGGTTACCGAAGAAGAATCGAACTCGCCTACAACAAACGGGTCCGCCCAACCGACTTGAAAGAGGGGGACCTGGTCCTCCGAAAGCTGGCCATTTCGTTCCCCGGACAGAAGAGCAAATTGGCCCCAAATTGGGAGGGACCGTACAAAGTATCCAAAGTGATCCGCCCCGGTGCGTACAAGCTAGAAGACCTTGAGGGTAGAGAAATTCCCAGGACTTGGAACGCCGACCATCTTTTGAAATACCTAGAGAAGGCAACCCCGCCTATCTAAGTAACTCGAGATGTCGGGCAACCACTCCTGCTACTGGTAATTTTTCCTTTGTTCTTTTTCATTGTAATAAACGGCTAGCAACTTTAGAAGCAGCCGACCATTAGATATTAATAAATAAATAAAGTTTTTCTTTACATTATCGCGTACTTCCGCCTCTAATTCCCTTATCACACAATGGTTCGGAGTCCAGCACTCGGCTCGACTCTTCCTACTCGGCCCGTCTTCAGACGGGCCAGGGGCAGATCGCCGTTCGAAATTGCTCCTGCAGCCGTTGAATGGATCGGAGTCCAACACTTGGCTCGATTTTGCTTCGCAAATCCACTCCTAAGCGGACTAGAAGTAGCTCGCCATTCGAAACTGCTCCTGCATCTCTCAAACTTATCACACAATGGTTCGGAGTCCAGCACTCGGCTCGACTCTTCCTACTCGGCCCGTCTTCAGACGGGCCGGGGGCAGATCGCCGTTCGAAATTGCTCCTGCAGCCGTTGAATGGATCGGAGTCCAACACTTGGCTCGATTTTGCTTCGCAAATCCGCTCCTAAGCGGACTAGAAGTAGCTCGCCATTCGAAACTGCTCCTGCATCTCTCAAACTTATCACACAATGGTTCGGAGTCCAGCACTCGGCTCGACTCTTCCTACTCGGCCCGTCTTCAGACGGGCCGGGGGCAGACCGCCGTTCGAAATTGCTCCTGCAGCCGTTGAATGGATCGGAGTCCAACACTTGGCTCGATTTGGCTTCACAAGTCCGCTCCTAAGCGGACTAGAAGTAGCTCGCCATTCGAAACTGCTCCTACATCCCTTAAACTAATCTAACGACCGGATCCTTCCTCCGGCTCGACTCTATCTCTCCGACTCGTCCTTAAACGGTCCGGAACCCGTCCCGACCGTAGACTGTGCCGAGCTGACGAGGTACCGACCCTCGTTTTGGGAAAAAATCACCCCGAGGTCAACTCGCCGTTAGATCCTCTCAAATTGTGTGCCAAAGCGTGATGAGTGGATCCAGTAGTGCCACGTGCCCACAAAACGACAAGATAACGTTTTCTTGGTACTCGTGCCTGCCTCTGGATTCGTGCCCCCATCCGACGGTTATGGACACCCCACGTCGATCGGCACCAAGAGCCGAACGGCGGAGTCAGAACAACACATTGTTGGAGAATTCGTTTCGGCCATCAATTGTGCCGAGCTGACGAGGTACCGACCCTCGTTTTGGGAAAAAATCACCCCGAGGTCAACTCGCCGTTAGATCCTCTCAAATTGTGTGCCAAAGCGTGATGAGTGGATCCAGTAGTGCCACGTGCCCACAAAACGACAAGATAACGTTCTCTTGGGACTTGTGCCTGCCTCTGGATTCGCGCCACCATCCAACGGTTGTAGACACCCCACGTCGACCGGCGTCAATAGCCGAGCGACAGGATCAGAATTGCGACAAAAGACTCGACGAACAGCCAATAGAAGACACTTCGGATAAATCGACCCCAATTTTATTAATGACTTGGACGAGTTTACAAAAAGATTACTACAGCGAGTTCAACAAAATATTAGAAGGCATGACCCGCTCATTTCCTCCGAGGAAGGGGGACACTCCGGTTCAACGACACTTTGGGTCGGCGCTTCTTAGCCTCCGAGCTCGTCTCCAGGCCGACGAACCGGGACGCCCCTTCGCCGCTGAGCCTCACAGTTGCCCCAACCGAAGCGCCACTTGAAGACACCGCCACACCACTTTGTGCATCGGCGGCTGACGCCCCGATGATGGGAGTCCGGGACGCCGCTTGGTAGAACGTGATACCTCGCTCGATCTCTTCGCGGGTACAGGAGGTGCTCCGGACGTTGGCCCTCACCGGCTGAGGCTTGAGCCGAGCGACCTCCTCCTCCAATTCGACGATCCGGTCCTTCAGCGCCTCGTCCCTCACGACAATTTTGAACCGAGGAAGCTTCGCCGATCCAGGGTATTCGGCGCTGTCAGATATGACACGACGCAGATGGGTCACCTCGATACTCTTGTCGACTGTCACCCTTTGCAAATGCTCGACCTTCTTCACGAGCTCATCTCGTTCGGCCAAAACAGAAGCCAATTCTTCTTCCTTAGCAAATAGCTCGGCTTCGGCTATCCGCAAGTGGTACACTTCGGCCAACAGATCCCCGTTCTTCATCTCCATATTGTACAGCATCCTCCTCGTCAGGTCGATCTCGCCCTCAAGGCGTTTCACGAGAGACAGATGGAACAGCTCTACTTGTCGCCGAGCCATCGTAGTGACGGGGGCCTACCCTACCACCGAACCAAACACTTAGACAATTTCAAAGACAAAACGTTTTTTCATTTATCAAAAAGCGGTGGCCAGTCCGCAAAAGGCGTTACAAAGCTCGGAAGAAAAAGCAGAACAGAAACTACAAAAAGATTAACGAAAGAATCAAGGGTCCACCTGCGTCTCCGCTCCCACCCCGGACGCATCGACGGGCGGTCCCTCGATCTCTCCCTTAGCCGGGTCATCCTCTCCCCCTCCGTCTTCGCCTTCGACCTCGTCCTCGGCATCCCCCTCCTCGTCGTCCACGGGCGACCCGGGCCACAGTCGATAACCGACTCGCTCGAAGCCGGGGACACGAGCCTGGACATGGTCCAGGGCCGTCTGGTAGGATCGCTCCATGTTCTCAGCCATATGTTTCTTCGCCTCTGCCTCAATCTCGGCTTCGACCTCCGCCCGGATCCTCGCGGCCTGCGCTTCCCTCTCCGCCTTCTCGTCGGCCAAGAACTTCAATGCCGCGGCAAGATCTTGGGCGGCCTTGGCAGCTTTGGCGGACTCCGCTTCGAGGCCCTCCTTCGCTTTCTTCAGGTCGGCAGTAAGGTCGGCCACCCGAACGTCCAGAGCCTCGGCCCGCCTCTGCTCGGCCTCGAGATCCTTGACCGCCCGGACCTTCGCCAGCCTGTCTTTCTCGCTGGCGGACTTCAGCTCCTTCTCCTGTGCGGCGAACGCCTCCATGAGATGGCCGAAGTGAACGGTGGCCTACGAAGACAACGATAAGTACGAAGTACGCACCGAGTAACAAACTTGAAGAAATTTGCGAACACTTACCGAAACAAGCCCCCGGGCGACTTCGTAAGTGTCGTCGCCGACCCTCCCCGCATTCAGCGCGGCCTTATCCTTCGGGGTCGCCAAGTGTTTGACGACCTGCATTGACATCTGCGAGTTGCCGAGGAAACCATCATGATTCCTCACCAGCCAGTTCGGCACAAACAACTGCTTGTGCTGCTCGGTCAGGATTTCCTCGGCATTCTGAGTCAATGGGGGAAGCTCGAGCGCCAGCGCCGCATTGACATCAAAGACACCCTCGTTCACGGACGGGGCGACAGGGGCCGAGGTCTCCTCCACCACCACTACCTCCGAAGGCACCTCGGTAGCCGGGGGAGGCGGGGCAACGTTAGTGGCGACCGCGGGCTGAACACCCGAAGACGCACCCTCGGCCGCCCTCTTCCTTTTTCTGGTCCCGGTCAGCTTGGACCTATCGGCCATCATAGCTTTAAAGTCAATCTTCATCGACTCTGCATCAACAAAAAAAAAGAGGGGGAGAAAACCGAATCAAAACAGACGAATTGAAGACTTAAAAAAAAAAAAAATGAATGAGATGTCAAGAGCGTACTCGGGTCGATGGGGCTTAGTCCGGACCCGAACAACACCTCTTCGGTCAACTCCCTCCAACTCAGTACCGGAAGGGCCGTGATCCTCCTCGCTACCTCCTCCTCGGCCTCAGATAGTGCGGGGTCGCCCCGCACAAATTTCGGCACTTCCACCTTCCACCGGGACGGAATGTGCCAAATCGCTTCGCCCCTTACGATAAAATACTTCTCCCTCCAACCCTTAAGAGAGTCGGGATTCTCTACAATCTTAACACCTCTCCTCGGCCCCAAATAGTACCGGTACTCCGAGCCGTGTTGCCTGTTTATCCGATAGAGGCCCCGGAAAACTGACAGATCCGGCGCTACCTCGGCTCGGTGACACTGAAGCAAGAATGCGTTCACATGACGCCAAGTGTTTGGACTGAACTGAGTAGGGGCGAGACAATACCAACCGAGGATCTGAAGTATGAAAGGGTGCAGCGGAAAACGCAGTCCCGCGTTCAAGGAGTCGACGTCAAACATGCACATGTCCGACGAAGGCAACTTAGTGTTTGCTCGCACCCCGGGGCCAGCGACCATCAGCTTGTACTCCGACGGGATAGCGAAGGCCTTCCTGATCCGAAGAAGATCCTTCTCGGTCAACGACGAAATGAGCTCGTCAGCTTCGGAGGGATGGAACGGACTAGGCTCCTCGACGATCTTCGACTTTCCGTAGATCGCTTTCTCCAGAAGATCACCCTCGTACTGCCTGACTCCCGAATGCCCGGACAGGACGGAAGGATATTGTCCTATCTCGGGAGCTCGTTTCGGGTTCTCCACAATCACCCCCACTATGGGGGGCGGGGTCTCCCCTGTCCTCTTCTTCTTCCCGATCCTCGACTCGACAGCCAGCGGTTCGGCCATCTGCTTCCCCTTCCTGCGAGCTTCCGCCCTACTCCTCTCCCCGGCGCCATCACCGCCCGAGGACGAGGCACCACTACCCGAGCTTACCCTTGACATCCTTTGAAAAAGCTAAGGCAAAGACAAACTAACCTTTGAAGTGACGTTCACGGTCGGAGAATGCTCGCCTGAAATCGCCTGGCCCACGCGACAGCTAACGACAACACCGTGGAGCAAGAGCGCCGCTAGCAGAGGACTTAGAGAACAAAAGTGAATTTGTAGAGTGAAAAGTGAGAAATGAGCTCAGGGGTGAAGGAATGGTAACTTATAACCTCAACTGATAACGGGCCTCCTTGGGAATCCAAAAGGCCCACTAAGAATCCCAAACGCCCTACAAGAGAGAGGCGGCGGTATGAGAGGGGTGGCGGAACTCCCCAAAAAACACAAGTTGCGACTCGGCCACCGGTCTAATGAGCCGAGCTATCGAACGAAACGCTCAGTGACCGAGCCACCGAGTTCGCCCAAAAATACCCAACTCCGCGCCCGGCAAACAGCGCGAGGTATGCAGACCGAGGTGACGAGATACCGACCCTCGTTTTTGGCAAAAAATCCTCCCGAACCAAAATCACCGTCGGATCTCTCCAAAATTCGCGTCAGAATCTGATGAACGGTTCAGATTGCGCCACGCCCACAAAACGACAAGATAGCGTTTTCCCGTGATCCGAACCCCATCCTCGTGATGCATGGCAAAATGAACGGCCCAGATCCGTCCACGCAGACCTTCCAAACCGCTTGCCATCGGCTTGGTCGGCCGAGCTACCGAACAGCTCAGCCGAGCAACCGAGCCACTTAATACGGAACGGCGGAACCATCAAGAAGACAAGTAAACAACTCGGCCTCCGGCCCACCAAGCCGAGCCACCGAGTTCGCCCAAAAATACCCAACTCCGCGCCCGGCAAACAGCGCGAGGTATGCGGACCGAGGTGACGAGATACCGACCCTCGTTTTTGGCAAAAAATCCTCCCGAATCAAAATCACCGTCGGATCTCTCCAAAATTCGCGTCAGAATCTGATGAACGGTTCAGATTGCGCCACGCCCACAAAACGACAAGATAGCGTTTTCTCGTGATCTGAACCCCATCCTCGTGATGCGTGCCCAGATAAACGGCCCAGATCTTGCCACGTCCACAAAACGACAAGATAGCGTTTTATGGGGATCCACGCCAAAGATGGACGGCCTAGTTGATGCCACGTACCTCGGATGCTCCGAACCGAGGCACCGACCCTTCCAACCAGGTCGCCGACCCCCCAAGCCGCGGCACTACGCATCCGGGCCGTGCTGCTGGGTTACCGACCCATCCAACCGGGTCGCCGACCCCCCAAGCCGCGGCACTACGCACCCGGGCCGTGGTGCTGGGGTACCGACCCTTCCAACCGGGTCGCCGACCCCCCTAGCCGCGGCGCTACGCATCCGGGCCGTGGTGCTGAGGTACCGACCCTCGTTTTTGGGAAAAAATCCTTCCGACCCTCAGGAGCCGTTGGATCTCATAGGAAAGCGCGCTCGTCATGATGGACGACCCAGGTCTTGCCACGTCCACAAAACGACAAGATAGCGTTTTATGGGGATCCACGCCAAAGATGGACGGCCTAGATGATGCCACGTACCTCGGATGCTCCGAACCGAGGCACCGACCCTTCCAACCAGGTCGCCGACCCCCCAAGCCGCGGCACTACGCACCCGGGCCGTGGTGCTGGGGTACCGACCCTTCCAACCGGGTCGCCGACCCCCCTAGCCGCGGCGCTACGCATCCGGGCCGTGGTGCTGGGGTATCGACCCTTCCAACCGAGTCGCCGACCCCCCTAGCCGCGGTGCTACGCATCCGGGCCGTGGTGCTGGGGTATCGACCCTTCCAACCGAGTCGCCGACCCCCCTAGCCGCGGTGCTACGCATCCGGGCCGCGGTGCTGAGGTACCGACCCTCGTTTTTGGGAAAAAATCCTTCCGACCCTCAGGAGCCGTTGGATCTCGTAGGAAAGCGCGCTCGTCATGATGGACGTCCCAGATCTTGCCACGTCCACAAAACGACAAGATAGCGTTCTATTGGGATCCCCGCTAAAGATGGACGGTCTAGATGGTGCCACGTACCTCGGATGATCCGAACCGAGGTACCGACCATTCGAACCAACTCGCCGACCCCTCGAACCGCGGCGCAACGCATCCGGGCCGGGGTGACGGAGTGCCGACCCTCGTTTTTGGGAAAAAATCCTTCCGAGGAGCAGGAGGCGTCTGATCGTTCCGAAATTCGCGCTCCATCTTGATCGAAGGCCTAGATGATGCCACGCCATAAATAGGTATTAAAAATTGGTTTTTATTTATTTAAATCGGTTTATTTATTTAAAAAATTGCGAAAAATCGCTAAAAATTCGGGAAAATTAGCTAAAAATTCCAGGAAATAATTAAAAATTCGGGGAATATTTCTAAGCCACCGAACGAGCAATTATTACCTAGAATACGCGGTTAAAGCCCCCGAACAATTAGCCAACACATCGCAAAATTAAATAAATCATCCGGAAAAATAGATAAAAACTCGACACAGCTTCGGAGCATCAAAGAAGGAGGAACTAGCCTACCCCCGTGCTCCAGGATTCAAAAATCACCCATTCGGACTGCGATACAGTTCCACCGACCACTGAGTTAGTCAAACTACTCCTCAAAGACTGACCACCCTCAGCCTTTAGGAGTGGGGGGCTCGTGATATGGTCAAAACAAGGGGTTCAATCGAGACCGTCCAAATGGGGCACGAATCCTACAGCTCAGGGACGAGACGGTAATTTCACATGCAAACGGGTCCGAAGCGGGTACTGGGTCTCCTTCTCACAGATCCAATAACCCGCAAACGGATCCACCACAGCTGGGCACGGGTTTCAACCCGCTGCCAACTCGATCCAGCAAGACACAATCAAGGTCCCTGATTAGATCTAAATCAACGGCCATGATTCACGTCAATCTTTACACTGGGATTTAGGGATTAAAATTCCTTATCTGATTACCAGAATATACCTTATCAGATTACTTTCCCAATCTGTTTACAAGGAGATTATTCTATATCAGACTACGCGGATTACATTCCTAAATTGTTCTCTAAGACGCCTATAAATACCCCCCACCCATCTCCATTAACAGGTAATCAATCTTTCTCTAGTTAAACGCTCTTTCACAATCAATTCCGGTTACTGACTTGAGCGTCGGAGGGTGCGTCGCCGGGAACAACCCCGGTGTCTCGCACTTTTTGCAGGTGCACGGCGGGAGCGACGATCAGAGTTCAACGGAACAGGTATACAGGTCCTCCTATTCAGTTTCCCCAAAGAACTCACAAATTCATCTGTTTGCCCCCACACCGAATTTAGCGGCAACACTAACCTATGTCTGGAATGGAATTTTGGCATCAGAATTTTGTTGCATGATTACATATGCAAGAACGTCTCCAAGTTGTTGCACCTCTGCCCTCAACTGAGACATCTCCTTGTTTTGGGATCCCCGGAAAGTAGATACACGAGGACCGATGAATTGAGTGGGTGTTGGTCCTAAACTTAATCAACACACACGACCATGGCGCTCTCTACCCGTTACTTCGCTCGTAACATTATGATGAAGTGTTAATGGATCAGAGGAAGCAATGGAAGACCTCTCTTCATGCAGCTCTCTGGCCATTTTCTACGAAAAGACCGAAGAAAAACTGAGATTATGTTATTTATTTGAAAGTGAATTAAATATCAAATAAGAACACATTATCTATAAATTTACCACGATATCAGCCTAACCCTAAATGCACATAGCTCCCATCTTTTTCCGGTGAGTAGTGTCAAAAAAATCTATTTCACTGACGGGGTACCATCCAAATCATGTCACTATAGATTTGTAAGATACAGTGATTAAAATAAAATGTATTATTTTATTGTGCTAAAAACATGAAAAAACCAATGAAAAAATAATTATAATCCAAAAAGAAGACTTCAAATGACAGAAAATGTGAACTTACCAGTTCCTCTCGAACTGACAGCAAAGTTGCTATTGCCAGTGGTGTAAAGCACTATCTGACATTCTCATGTGCTTTTGCCAATTTCCGTCCTTTTTTTTGTACACTTTAAATTGTTACAATTTAATTTATATCACTAAAACAAACACTTTGAGATTAAATTGTATAGTACAATAAATACCTTTCATGTCTCTGAACTCCAAAAAATGACAAGGAAATGCCAATCTAAAGTCTCGACACCGTGTGGAACTTCCCTTGCATTTTTTTGCCTCGGACCTCTCGGTATAATAATACTTCGCTTTCAAAGCACTTTTTTAATCCCTCTACTTCTTAGAAATTGATTTGTCCACCCAAATGTCCAAAAGGTCAGGGTAAAAATAATATTGCTGCAATATCATTGATTAAAAAATTTAAACTTAGATGAATAAACTTAGTTTGAGCAATATGTTTTCAGAAAGAGTATGCCTGAATAGTTGTAAATGAATTCGCCCTAGTCGCGGTGGGAACTTTTGACCAATTTGCATAGCGTAATAGACAAAGGTGAGAATTCCTTGCAACAACCCCACAAAATTGATATGGTTTACCCTACCTGGACCTACAGGTTAGTGTGTACTATTTACAACTACAACTATCCTCTGATTGTCCAGCATCTTTCAAATCTCTGGCATCTTTGTCATTCCCCTTGGCCTTCTAGAGGTGTTGGGCGTGCTTCCTTTATCCACATCGAACTAACTACCTCCCTGGTTTGTACCTGTAGTGCGTCGACCTATAGGTGGAGTGGCTCCTCCACTTCCTCCTCTATTGTTCTGCGTTGAAGGTTCATTGGTTGGTTGCTCCTACCGCTGACCTTCACTTATCACAATTCACCCTTCTTTTGGTTCTCGCCATTTGTCACTTGTTAAAAGAAAATTGAGACATAAAATTCAAAAAATTAACATCAATTAGAATCAATTAAATAACAAGTCATGAGTTATTGTTATATCATTACTGTTATGTCATTTTAATTGAGTTAAATTTATTTCAACATATACAGAACTGTTATATCTTAACTAAGTTAAATCTAGATACAACAGTTCTTCATATGTGGAAATAAATTTAGCTCAATTAAAATGACATAACAGTAATGATATAACAGTTACTCAATTGGAATCATTCAGTCCACATGTTTCATAATTATTTTACAACATCATCTAATACATTACCCTCTTCTTCATCTGTACAGAGCCAAGTAGAACCAACATAAGCTGACATAGGACACTCTCCATGACAATACCATTGTATGTGTTAGAATTAGCGATAGAAAAATATTCTTTTATTGATTGAATAAACTAAGTACAATATGTCTCCTATATATAGAGAGAAGAGAATACTAAACCAATACATTATTCAATATGGGACTAAACTAATCTATCATCTAATACCCCCCTCTCAAACTCAAGTTGGTTCAAGCAACAAGAGTTTGGAATACTGACGATGTTGATGTGGAAGGAACGGCAAACTGTGATGCAGAAACAGCACTTTGATGGCGCATGTGACGAAACTGAGAAGTACACTGATGGGATCTCACTCCTGACTTGGGACATAGTCGATGCTGAGATCTCACCCCTGAACTGAGAAATAGACTGATGGGATCTTACCCTTGACTTGGGACATAGTCGATGCTGGGATCTCACCCCTGAACTGAGAAATAGACTGATAGGATCTCACCCTTGACTTGAGACATAGTCGATGCTGGGATCTCACCTCAGACTTGAGAATTGTCGATGACTGAGAACTGGATGCTGATAACACCCCCTCTCAAACTCACGATCGATCAACCGGAGTGAGTTGACAAATTTTTTTTTTTATTAAGAGAAAATCAAACCGAAAGAGACTATGATCTCTTGACAATTACATCCAACAATCAAATTGCTATCTCTACCACAAATTCCCCAAACTGCCCCTAGAAGAATATCCAGAACAAGAACACCATAAGAACAGTGGTTGAAGGCTTCCAGATCTGAGGCGAAGAAAAAGAAGATACTGAAACTGAAACTGAATCGGGTCTCATCTTTATCTCATTATCTACAACGCGAAGAAAGCAGCGACAACTGCGGATCCGGCAAACATCCAGTACTCGGATCCGATAGTGCTGGCGACATTGGCACCGTTGTTG
Organism: Hemerocallis citrina; assembly: GCA_017893485.1. Taxonomy (NCBI): domain Eukaryota; kingdom Viridiplantae; phylum Streptophyta; class Magnoliopsida; order Asparagales; family Asphodelaceae; genus Hemerocallis; species Hemerocallis citrina. The sequence goes on from CM030365.1 coordinate 126,195,054, forward strand.
GAGGGAGCGGTGGCGGGGCTGGAGATGGTTGACGTGGTAGGGGCGGCGGAGGAGGTGTGGGGCCTGCGGTGGGAGCAGCAGTTGCTGGGGCCAGGGGGAAGAGGTGGTCGGGGGGAGAGTGGGTGCGAGTGTGGGTGCGAAAGTGGGGGCGAGTTTGGGTGAGGGTTTAGGGGCGGCGCCAGGAGCTTGGGCGGAGGCGGAGAGAAGGAGGAGGGCCAGAGAGAGGACCAGAACTGGGGTTGAAAACTATGGTTTTGATCAGATCGGGAGAGAAAGAACAGAGGAGAGGGAGAGAATCTGGAGAGAGGGTTTTGGGGTTGGATTCGAAGAACAGAGGAGAGGGAGAGAGAGATGATGACTGAGTTTTAGATCTTATTGTTCAATGACGGCTAGGGTTTTTGGAGATTTAATTGGAAGAGGAAGAGGGATTAGGGTTTTGGTAGTTGATTGAGAGTGGAAAAGAGATGCTGGGAGGTGGAGTGATTCCGAAGAAGACGAGAATCACTCCACCTCAATAACGATGATCAAATTAGTATAGGCCTTATAGGATTATAGGCTCTGATACCATGTTAGAATTAGCGATAGAAAAAAATTCTTTTATTGATTGAATAAACTGAATACAATATGTCTCCTATATATAGGAGAGAAGAGAATACTAAACCAATACATTATTCAATGTGGGACTAAACTAATCTATCATCTAACAGTATGTACCCTCGTAGAAAACCATTGTAAATCAAATGTGTCACCACTACATTGCATGTCCTCAAATCACAGTTTGTACATCAGACACATAGACAAACTGACATCACGAGAATTTTGTTGTGGAGTTAATGAAACTTTTAACACCATTGCGGTACTACTTGGATAATAGTGACTTATTAATTCAACTTTTATCCATTTGAATAATAGCACTCAATCTAAAATTTAAATTTCATATATTAAAAATTTATTACAATTGAAAACTAATTTGATAAGTAGAGATCAAACACATTTGAAAACTAATTAAAAAGTTATTATATTTAGAAGAATTTAACACAACAATAATATTCAAGCTCTTCATATTTAACCCAAGTTATATATTCATATTACAAAAATAAATTTCTTAATATTTGCTTCATTTACTTTGTCTACTTAAGAAGAATAAATAATACAGTAGAAGACCCATATTTTACATCATAGCCTATCCTAGCCCTCAGGTAATGGACAATCCTATCAGAAACACATGCAACAAAGGAAAAGGTTTAAACTTCCGTAAAAGCCAAAGACCTCTTCATTTGTGGAGCAAAAGGAGCATAATATTTCAAAATTGGAAACTATTTCAAACTCACCAAACTGATACTCAACTTGCCCAACACTTATTGATTTTTTTCCCGAAAGTGTTTATGCTAACTTCTCGTATAAATGCTTATTATTATCAATAAAAAAATACTTCTGTGATGTATATTACGCAAATGAAAATTATTTCAAATAATTGGCACTTCTCTTCCCATTAAAGAGCTCCTAAACCCTAAGTCTCACCTAATACTTTGCCTTCCCTCATTTCACATCATTGCATAGTCTACTAATTCCACAAAATCTTAATTAATTAAAAATAAAACAATTTCATAATTTCAAGCACATCACATCTGCTAAAATATCATATCAACAACTCTAGCACATCTAATAAATCCAAACCAATTACCAGCACATCTACCAAATCCAAATTAATTACAATGCCAGTACATCAACAACACTAGCACATCAAGAACTAAACTGAAACATTAAATGGATTCTAGAGAAAGAAAGAGTTTGACTTACCAATGACAGGGTTGTGGCTTGGCAACAAGGGGAAGCTGGCGTTGGAGATAGCGGCGAGGAGGGCTTCCGGGGGGGAGGGTTGGTGAGAGAGGGAGAAAGGATTTCAGATTTGGTAAGAGAGAGAGAGAGAAGTTTTAGAGGAAAACTAAAATAATTTTCGGTCCCGGCGTTTTTGACAATGACGCCGAGATAAAGCCCCCTTGTCCGGACATTTTCGAAAAACGTCGGAATAGATGTTCTGAAAATAGGACATGTCTATCACGGCATTTCTAATAAAAGGGGGGATTTAGGGATTTAAGGGGGTATATTCCGGCATTTTTGACAAAAAAAAATGCCGGGATAGAGCCCCCTTGTCCCGACATTTTAGAAAAAACGTCGGGATAGATGTTGTGAAAACAGGACATGTCTATCCCGACATTTCGGACGGGGGGGGGGAGTTTAGGGATTTAAGGGGGGTATATTCCGGAGTTTTTGACAAAAAAAAATGCTGGGATAGAGTCCCCCTTGTCCTGACATTTTCGAAAAATGCCGAGATAGATGTCTTGAAAGTAGGACATGTTTATCTTGGCATTTCTAATAAATGCCAGAAAATAAACACAGGGAAAGACCCCATTATTTTGTAGTGTTCATGGCTAAACTTTTAGCTAATAACTTCTTTAAAACTCTAAGACCTAGATGGGCTATATTCTGCCTTCCCTTAGAAAAGAAAACAAAGAAAAAGAGAAAGGAAGAAGAATAAAAGAACAACTATATCAAGCCAAAATAGGTGTTAAGTAAACTGGGTAGAATTATATATATCGAGCCAAAATAATTTTTCAGCAATAATACCAGCCACAACAACAGGGCCGACTCTATGGAGTGGTGAGAGAGGCGGCCGCCTCGAGCACCCCCCCCCCCCCCCCACCCCCCCCCCCCCCCCCCCCCCCCCCACACACACACACACTCACACACACCTGTATATGTCAGCTTTTTTAGAACTGTAATGACAGTACACATTATTTAATATGTCAACATGAGTATTTATAACCAACATAGAGGATTAGGAAAAAACGGCCCTAGCCACAGCCATTGGACAGTGACGATTTTTTATATGACTTTATTCATTTATCCTGACATTATGTATGGCACTATGGGGATCCCATTTCGGGAATTCGCCTTCGCCCCCCATGAGCTCATTGTCGGCCTTGCCTATTCAGAATATCCTAAGTGATCTGTCAAAAAGCAGGTTAATAAACAATCCAATAGTTAACATGAGGACTTGCTTTTCTAATGAGAAATTTTCCCTAGTTTCCTTTTCTAGTTTTTTATGTTTATTTATTATCTATTTTGCACATTTCTCATAAATAGAGTAGTAAATAATCAGTTGATACTCTGGTTTCTTGAGGAGCAATCACATCATTTTTCTTATCTTTCCCAATATTTGCGATCTTTCATTATTGCATGATTCTTTTCCTTTTACATTCATTCCGAAGATCTTAAGATTTATTTGAATTTCAATCTATAATGTCATTTAAAGATCTTAGATAAAATCATTAAATACTTGTACATATTTTAGATACACCAAACATAGGGTTACCAGCAAGACCTAACCCATTAGGCCAGTACCATCCCTATCTCCCACAAAAATACCCACTATGTAGCTCATTAGTTATTTGGTGCATTGTTGGTAGAATTTGTATTTTCAATATAAGAAACTAAGAGAGTGGGTTATTATTTTATCCTTTTTTTTTTAGATTTAGTAAGTGGCCATGTATATATATATAGGAAAATCTTCCATTGTGCACCACCCCTCCGTGTGCACTCGGCCTTCCCCCCTTCGTATCGACGATCCGAACCGTTCACATTGATCTACACATCTAAATTAGTCTAAATATGTAAAATCAAATCATTTGAAATTCATTTGCCCATCCATCATGTGACTATAAAAAACAATGATTTTTAGCCATACAATTTTGTAACACTTCAATTTTCCCGATATTTGCGATCTTTAAATGACATTATAGATTGAAATTCAAATAAATCTTAATATCTTCGGAATGAATGTAAAAGGAAAAGAATCATGCAATAATGAAAGATCGCAAATATCAGGAAAGATAAGAAAAATGATGTGATTGCTCCTCAAGAAACCAAAGTATCAACTGATTATTTATTGCTCTATTTATGAGAAATGCGCAAAATATATATATATATAGGGAAGTCTTCCGTTGTCCACTACCTATGGTGCACACGGCGTGTGCACTCAGCCTTCCCACCTTCGTATCAACGATCCGAACCGTTCATATTGATCTACACATCTAAATTAGTCTAACTATGTAAAATCAAATCATTTGAAATTCATTTGCCCATCCATTGAAGTGTTACAAAATTGTATAGCTGAAAATCATTGCTTTTTATAGTCACATGATGGATGGACAAATGAATTTTAAATGATTTGATTTTACATATTTAGACTAATTTAAATGTGTAAATCAATGTAAATGGTTCGGATCGTCGATACGAAGGCAAGAAGGCCAAGTGCACACGGAGGGGTGGTGCACAATAGAAAATTTTCCTATATATATATATATGGGAAATGCTCAGTTGAAAACACAAATGTCTATAAAAACATGAAAACGACCCTAGGCCTTTGTTGGACAATGACTTTAGTGGTTTTTCACATTTTCACAGACATTTGCGTTTTCAATAGAGCATTTCCCTATATATATATATATATATATATATATATATATATATATATATATATATATATCTATATAATAAATTACAAAGAAAGCTATCAAGTGGCTCACAATCACTCCTTCCAAAATCAAAGGTCCATATCAAACCTCACAAAATATATTTTCCCTCCAAAATTTCAAACCCAAAATCTATATAATAAATTACAAAGAAAGCTATCAAGTGGCTCACAATCAATCCTTCCAAAATCAAAGGTCCATATCAAACCTCACAAAACATATTTTTCCTCCAAAATTTGAAACCCAAAAACCAAATTTTCTCCGCTAAAAAACTCATTACTTTATTACTATCTATCTCTTCTCTCTTTACTTTTTCATATTTCTCTCTCTCTCTCTCTCTCCCATTCTTTCTTTATTTACTTAGAAATTAGATTTTAAGATTTCGGTTTTGTAAATTTTTAGAATTTTTAATAGCAAATATCTCTTCAACAATTAAATTTCGTTATTTTCCACACTTAAAGTTCTAAGAAGTTAGATTTTATACCCCCATTTATAATTATTTTTCAACATATACTAATGGAAACATGGACTTTTATTTATAACTAATTATTGTCATACTATTCAAACTTGAGCTATATAATTATTGTTTTACTATTTACATGGCTTTTCGTGTTTTGTATCGTTCCGAAGACGTGCCGTAGGCACGTGCCCACGGGCAAATCTAGTATATATATATATATATATATAGAGAGAGAGAGAGAGAGAGAGAGAGAGAGAGGAGGTCTTCCATTGAGCACCACTTCTATGAGCACTCCGTGAGCACCATTGATATGAGTCTTCCATGAAAAATCCAAACCGCTCATATTATTCTTCACACCCAAGATAAACTTAGAACAAGAAATCAAGTAATTTGACATTCATTTGCCCATCCATCATGTTGTTGGAAAAATATATATAATTTCCAGCCATACAATTTTGTGATGTTATAAATCATAAACAAAGAGCTTCAAATATCTTGATTTTTTGTTGTTAGACTATCTAAGGCACACAGAACAAGATAAGCGGTTCAGATTTTTCATGAAGACCCCACCCATATCAATGGGTGCTCATAAAAAGTGGTGGCTCAATGGAAGATTTCCATATATATATATATGGGAAAAAGGGTTATGAGCAACTTGCTCATTTAGTAAATGAGCAATTGATGATGTGGCATGCATGTGATTGGAAAATCCTTAAAATGGTTAGTTGTCCAATGTATCACATGCATGCCACATAATCACTTGCTCATTTACTAAATGAGCAAGTTGCTCATATCCCTTTTACCCTATATATATATATATATATATATATATATATATAGAGAGAGAGAGAGAGAGAGAGAGAGAGAGAGAGAGAGAGAGAGAGAGAGAGAGACCTTCAGTTGTGTTGTTACGGCCCGAATTCCAAATACATGTAATTCGTAGCACAAACATGATCTTTTACTTCAACTTCGTACAAAAATACAAGAAATTTAAAACTTTTCCATTTATAACATTGTTCTTTACAATAACACAGCGGAAGTGAATAAGTACAATACAACATATGATAATAGAAGTTCTTCAATCTTATGTCAACCCATCACAATGACTTCGAGTCCATGTCAAATTCAATCTTGCAACTAGGACTGTGAGCACGTCAGTTGTATATAACTGACGCAATGTTATAATACAACGATTCTTCTACTTTAGCAATCACAAACTTGAATGTAGAAACAAAATATAAAAGGTGACTATCCTAAATATGTCAGTGTATGATATGACCTAATGCCTAATACAGACATTCACGCTTACGATGCACTAATGCCCACTTGTTCGAATCCTATGCATCCCATACTACATAGGTCTGAGGGCAAACCCTTAACGTACTCCACAATATAGAGTTTAATCCCTCGCTATGCAACCTACTACCATGACTACTACGAGATTTAGATACTCTGCAAGTGTTGGTTCTCACCCCGGAATACTAGAGATCAATCCAACTGCGCAGATCATCCTGGGGCCTATTTCATCTCTCTTCCAGGAATACTAGAGATTGTCTCACTCTGCTGGTCATCCTGGAACCCTCATTGCACAAATGTCCCGTGAGCGTCGCTCTTGTCCCGGAATACTAGAGATCGATCCAACTCGCAGATCATTCTGGGGTATATTTCATCCATCGTCCCGGAATACTGGAATTATCTCACTCTGCAGATCATCCTAGAGCCCTTATACTCACGTTTGCTTTATTTCATCATATCTCCAACTAGTGTCTGTCCTTAAGTTAAATTATAGTTACTATGACTTAGAGCTAGTTTAGCCACCGGACTTAAACCAAAACACTGAAAATGTTAGCCCACACTGGCCTACTTCTCAAATTTTCACATATCATGACCTGCCGACACTCTGGGTTTCACTCAAGTCTCTAGAATTCAGCCATCTCAATATAGAGATCAACTAGGTTACATCTAACCACTTCATAAAAATTTCTCAGTATTAAAGAATCATTCAAATTCTCTTTAAATTTCCCATTTCAAGATAACACATCTCAAAATCAGTTCGACTTGATAAAACACTTACAATATCGTACGTTCATTTTCCAAAATACAATCTTTGTTCCTTTCTTACTTTGTCATATCAATCATTTTACATAAATTCTAGGATGAAATTTATTTATCAATCAATATAAATTCCATTCAACTAGTCATCCTCAAACAACTAGACAAAATTTTCCAAAATGTTATAATAGGACTTCAACAGTCTCAATTCAATCATCATCATCTTGTTCTAATATTTCAATTCAAATCTCCAAAATGTCCTAAAATTATTTATTCAAACCTGGAATTTAATCCAAAACAATTGTACTAATTTCCATCAAATATTAATTCTCCAAAATACCAATATCCTTTAAAATCATCTCTATTCAAATTCTTCAAATCCAATCACCAAATATGTGTTTAATCCTTTATCTAAGTGGAGAAATTAACCCAAAAATATTTCTAAAAATTACCATCAAAATGTTTCCCAAAAATATAAATTTATATTTCCAATATACTCAAAAACAATAAATATTACCAAATTCGAGCTCACCAAGACTCAAACCTACAATCTCAAAGATCCTAAGCCACATGCACTAACCAGTAATACAAGACTATTTCTTTATCAACTTCGATTCAAGGTAACAACATATCTCTAATATTATAATAGGAGAAGGCCCTAGTGTTATTTGTAAATCTACCAATGCGTGCAATGCACGTGCATAACTATTATAAAGGAGGTCTTAGGTTCAAACCTAGATTCTGTCTGAATTTTTACTTTAAAAAACTATATTTTATTAAAACGTGCATCACACGTGTAAATTACTAGTATATATAATCCACTATTTGAATGTTCAACTAGAGACAGCAACCCAATGGTATTGCAAAAATCATATAAATTCCAGTACTACTCCAAAAATAGATTTATTAGTTTTATAGGAAACATAAATGAGTCTACTATAACTTTGTAGTTAAGATCATCTAAATTCATCCTCAATTACTTTGTCTAAATTCATTTGCAAAACAGTAGGTTTAAAATCAAAAAACTGCAACTCATGCTACTTATAAAAATCACAGAAAATTCTGTGCTTCATGAAACTTTGTGTTCTTTAGCTCAAATTAAATGTATAAAAATTTAATATAACTTTGTAGTTATAAGTTTCTCTAAAATATTGTGTCTATAATCCTGAATTCTTCGAAATCTACATTAGGGTCGAAATGTTATACAGACTGTCACTTGTTCAATCTTGTAAAATTCATTATAAATTCTATTCTTCATGGAAAATTTATTTCTTAGACTCTAAAGAAAGGTTAACGAGTCTACTTCAACTTCTTAGTTTTTACCTTTCTCAAAATACTGCATCTAAGATGCCGAAATGATCAAAATCCGAAATGTATACAAATTTTCTGCAACTAGACAAACTGCCTACCAGTCCTAAATTTGGATTTTATTAAAATAGTAAGCAACATCCAAATATTATGAAATTTTAAGGAGACTTTCTTGACATATACAGGGTGCTCATATAAATTTTTTAGCTCTAGGTTCCATCTAGTTTAATTGATATGATTTTCTGAAGTGCAACTAAAACTTAAAACAAAAACTTATAAAAATGCCCCCAAATCAATCATATCATAATTTCATATCTTTAATCAACAATACATAATCTAAACATAAATACTCAATCTATATAAGTTATCATGCATCTAACAATTCACACATATATATTCTACAATCTAGCATTCTACTAGCAAAATTATATTAGAAAGTTGGAGAAACACCAACCTCAAAAGGACCTTCTAGTAGTTGAAACCTTAGCAAAAGCTCCACAATCCCCTACTCCGAAAAATAATGCAGCTCCCTCCCTTGGATTTCCCGAAAGTAAACAACCGCAAAACATCTCTTGTTCTTTTTTTTTTGTCCATATGAGGTTAGATTTAGGGGTATTTATATAGAAAATTCAGGAGTAGTTTTAGCAACCGACCATTCACACACCCACTCACACACTCACCCCACTCTCTCCTATATGCAAGCCATTTGAAAAGTGCACATTGCACGTGTGCACGTGTGCATGTGTGCTCGTGTTTTGTACACTTTCTCATTTTATTTTCACTTTCATAATTTTATTCCATTTTAAATTCTTATTTTTAATATATAATCATATTAAATTTAGTATAATTAGCCTAGTGAAATTTTTAGGTGCATAACTTTGTAATAAAATAGCACAATTTGCACGTGCATAAAAGAAACATGTGTAAAGCACGTGCTAATAAATATTCATTTTTAAAATAAATTCGAGAAAACAGAAAATTTCTATAACAATTGAAATAAAAAAATATGTCAAATACGTTTCATTAATTCTATATACGTATACAATAACATAAACAATGAGTGCATAGAAAACACGTGCACTGCACGTGTAAAAATATATTTGAGACAAAATAGAAGAAAGATGAATTTAAATTTATGAAACGAATTCGAACAAGTTAGAAAATAAATAATTGAAAATGTAGAAAATTTATAATGTTACACGTAATAGTAGAATATACGTAACCGACATGTATATTGAAAGCACGTGCAATGCACGTAAAACACAAAAATTAAAATAAATATTTAAGTTGGCTCAGAATATGATAAAATTGAATTTTGAGAAGACGAAAAATGTATAAAGAATTGAAATGCAGAAATACGTAGGACACTTATATTAAAATACGTTACGGATATTACTCATAATAGTACAAAATACATGTGTGTAACACCCGTGGGCAAAATTGTCATAACTCAATTTTGCGGGGTGTTACATGTGCACTACCTTTCGTGTGAAATCTGTGTGCACTCGATTTTTTGGCAAATGTATTGACGATCCAAACAGTTCACGTTGATCTACACTTCTAAATTAGTCTAAATATGTAAAATCAAGTCAATTAAAATTTATTTGCTCATGCAGTGAAGTGTTACAAAATTGTCTGGTTGAATTTCGTTTTTTTTATAATGACATGATGGATGGACAAATGAGTTTCAAATGACTAGATTTTACATATTTAGAATAATTTAGACGTGTAGATCAATGTGAACGGTTCGGACCGTCGATACAATGGCCAAAAGGCCGAGTGCACACGGAGGCTAGTGCACAACGGAAGGGGACTATATATATGTTATAATTCTTTTTTGTGGCCTCTAAAAATGGCCAAAAATTAGGGGCCCGAGACGGCCCCCTTTCCATAAGACTGCCCCTGTTAATAGACTAAATGAAGATAACATAATTAATGCTAGATATATATACTAGGTTTGCCCGTTGACACGTGCCTACGACACGTCTTCGGTACGGTGCACCTGGTTTGATTATATAAAATAGTTTTGGAGGTCCAGTAAATTAATTGAAGTAGCAAACATATTATATAAGAAAGCAGTATATCTACCTTTAAGCTCAACCATCGCCTTCTTGATCATTAGCTTGAACTTACCAGGAATGCATATAGTTTGTTAGAAACACTGTATGAAGTTTTTTTTAAACTTCAGCATCACTTTTAGATACTTGTAATAGCTATGCAAGGACATTATCATATAGGTTTTATAGAGCCTACTCTAATCCTATAACCCCAATAAGCATGTCTAAATACAATGGTAACGCAAGTACAGGTGTTAAGGTATCTACAATACCAATAATCTAAACTTTTGTTTGTCTGAGACTTAGTTTGCAATTGAAATACCTCTTATTATTATTTCAACCAAAATGAAATACATGAAGTTCTCAAAACTCTAAACCAAGCTAATCATTTCATTTATCTCCACTTTGTCTTCCCATTGCACCTTTATAAATAAAAATCAAATTGGATAAATAACAAATTTACTTTAGTTGTCTTTCTTGAGTGGAGAGTTTTCACCCTTCACTTGTAAACTCCAGTCATCACAATCCTATATTTCCAAACATATACTAAAAGTTCTTATATGTTATGTTATCCATGTTTTTTAATAACCAGTGAAGGGAACATTTCACGATAGTATTTTCTCTTATAGTAAAGAAATTAATGTTGCATATTTGCCAAGTTATTTTAGGTTGTTGGTCAGCTTACCTGTCCTGCTATGGTTTGGAAGCCCAAATTGAGGCCACTAAATAATCCATCTCTCACTTGCGTACACCTTAAATCAAAATCAATAAAAAAAACTCATCAAATAAATTAGCAAATTAAAATTTTATAAACCCAAAAATAAAACAATCATACCTCTCTGAACTTAGATCCCATGCACACACAAAATTCGAGTCAGCAAAAAATCGAGTAATCCCCTGCACACACAAAATTAAAAATTGGAATGAGAATATGGTTAATGAGATGAAATTAGAGTCATCTCATCGCATATAGAGGCTCTCGATTCGGTGGAGGGGAATCGCCGATACGGAGTCGCTTGATATTCGCGCTAGATTTGGTGGAGGGTAGTCACCAATACGGAATCAGCAGCGGATCAGATATCGGTGACGACCTCTTGATTGAGGTTCGACATTGGATTTGAATTTGGATTTGCTTTGAGATTTTTAAATTTTCAAATTTTCAAATTTTCAAATTTTCAAATTTTCAAATTTTCAAATTTTCAAATTGTTATATTTTAAAAATTTTTGAATTTTTAAATTTTTAAAAATTTTTAAAATTTTTTCAATCGTTTGAAATTTTTAAAAAAAAATATTTTTAAAATTTTAAATTTTTTTTAATTAATTTTTTTAAAAAAAATTTATAACTTTTTATAAGTTTTGATTTTTTGGATTATTTTTAAAGTTTTTAGATTTTTAAATTTTAAAAAAAATTTTAATTTTTTTAGTTTTTTAATTTAAAATTTTAAAAATTTATATTAAATTAATTATCGTAAAATTTTTTAAAAAATTAAACTTTTTTTATAATTTATGATTTTTTTTAAAAATTAATTTACAAGTTTTAAAATTTTAAAATTTTAAAAAATTTCTTAATTTTTTGAATAGTGGGGGGGGGGGGGGGGGAGAGAGAGAGAGAGAGAAAGAAATAATTAAATAAATAAATGAGTTGTTTTGGGCGGGGGAATTTGAATTTGAGTTTTGGGGGGAAACTTTTTTTGTTTTTTGGGTGGGGGGGATGTGTTTTGTGAGGTTAGATCTGGGCCTTTAATTTTGGGGGAATTGAAGGAGAGCCACATGATAGCTTTCTTTGTGTTTTATTTATATATATATATATATATATATATATATATATATATATATATATATATATATAGGGTTTTTCAGAACTGTAGTGACAGTGTACAATAGGAATGTTTATAACTGACATAAGAATAGAAAATTCCGGCCTTGCCCACGGAATTGAACAGTGTGCGAGTTTTTTCATACATATGATTCTTTAACAAATTTCTCACATTATGTATGGCACGGTATGGGGTTTCCATTTCGAGAGTCACCTCGAGCCCCCATGAGCTCAGGCTCGGCCTAGCACAATGAACATATTATTTATTATTAAATTGTAATGTATTTTAATGGATTTATTGAAAAAATGAAATTAATATAAGTGTATATATGTTGTTCTTCGTGCATAAACTATTTTTCAATATATGACATACTCTTTTCAGCTAAAATATATATAGGGTTATATATATATATATATATATATATATATATATATATATATATATATATATATATATATATATATATATAGGGAAATGCTCCATTGAAAACACAAATATCTGTGAAAACGTGGAAAACCACTAAGGTTATAATGCATTATAACCTAGGCCGTTGTCTCCAACAATGGCCTAGGGTCATTTTCACGTTTTCACAGACGTTTGCGTTTTCAACTGAGTATTTCCCATATATATATATATATATACACACACACACACACACACACACACACACACACACACACACACACACACACACACACACTATGTTTACCCATGGGCACGTCTACGGAAGATTTCAACATATAGAAAGCCCTGTAAACAGTAAAATATATGCTTCTAATTGAGAACATGAAAGCCAAAGCTTTAACGAAAAATTAAAATATAGTTAAAGCTATGCTCAGTTTAGATACTATACTCTCAGTGCTCTGTATATCAAACTGAGAACACCAATGCTTTAAGAGCATCCACAGTGGTTTGCTAAATACTCAAAATTTAGAAATCCATTTAGAAAACCGACGTGCAGTGGTTTGCTAAAAACTCAAAAGTTAGAATAGGAATGTACAGTAAGTTGCTAAAGTTAGAATTCTGGATAGAAGATTGCTAAATATAGAAGACGGATGATGATACTCCGTTTATGGCCTTGGACGGATGAAGATCATCTGTTCTTTATTTTCTTTGATTTAAAAAAAAAAAGTTAAAACTGAGCAAACGGATGAAGATGATCCGTTTGGCTCAGTTTCTGACTTTTTTTATTATTTTTTTAATTCTTTTTTATTTTTTTATAATATAAAACCCAAAAAAATTCAAAAAAAAAGCCAAAACCATCCAAACGGATGATGGTCATTCGTTTGGAATGGTTTGACTTTTTTGTTGACTTTTTTTTTAAAAAAATCACCGATAAGTATTATAAAAATTAAAAAAAAAAAAAAACTAAAAACGGATGATGTTCATCCGTCTACTTAAATTTTAGGATTTTGACCACTGCAGCGAACTACTCCGATTGCTATTGCTAAATGCTATTTTTAGCAATGAGAATAGCAAACGACTGTGGATGCTCTAACAAAACATAGCTTTAATGGAAAAAATTTTGGGTAAACTCAAAGTTTCAGATTTTGGTCAAAATTGTTGTTTAGATTCTTTATTACAGTAAGACATCAATTCAGTGAAACTTTTCAGAAATTTTTCATTTCTGCCAACATTTTCAGAAATCTGAGTTTATTTAGAATCATAAGATCTGAATGTTTTTAGACAACAATTCCAGAAATCTGAAACTGTCACGCCCCGCTTCCCAAAATACGGGAATACGAGCACGTAACGAAGGCCCAGCGAATGATTATACATCATCCATAAGCTGTTCCAGTCTAACTCAACAATATACAAGAGAAAAATAACCACGCAGGAAGAATATAATCACATAAACAAGAATAAACTTCAAAATAATCATGAAATAAATTCACCAAATAATAATCTAATATCTGGGATAAAAACAACTTTGGGTCATAAAGCCCAAGAATACAAAGTATGATAAAAAAAATACAATAAGCAAATAACAAAAGATAGCTAAGTAGTTTAATAGTCCAGCTCCGAACTTCAGAGAGTTTGCTCACCAATTTCTTCTGGTATTGCTCCTTCGGTACCTGTTAATACTTGATCTAAAAAGAAAGAAAATAGTACCCTTAGAGCAAGTCGTGGGCAGCAAGTAGAGAAAAACAGAGGATAAAGGAAACATGCATATCAAAGAAAAGGGACAAGATCAGTGTCAAAGAACAAAGCAAAGAGCAGACAATAATATCAAAGGTGTACAATAATCATGCATGTAATAAGTGATGTAAAGTCAAGATCAAGCATGAGATGCATGTTATTAAGTATTTTATTAATCTATCTAGTGCACGTACTACTGCGTCCCATTCCACAGGTTTAGCGTAAATACACAATGAACATTTTAGACTGATGATAAATTCACGGAGCGTGTACTCGTTGTAACATGATAACATGATAACGTGATAACATGATAACGTGATAACGTGATATCGTGATAAAATGATAATCTTCTTCCATGACAATCTCCTCCTTCCATGACGATATAACGAGAAGGCCTAGCCGAGTACATTTTCCGATCGTTCACTACCAAGTCTACCCATAATACCCCGGCTTGTTATTAGTTTATTTTCATCCTATGTGAGCATGCAAGAGGGTGTCAATGTTGTATAATACTAAGTGTGACTAATTCTATGCATTACAGACAAAGCATGAAGCAAACACATCATATAAGCACAATTCACAAAATTAGGACAGCATGACCTTGCTGTACTAAAATATTTATTACAGCCACTACAAAATAGCAAATCTGAATCCATCGAAAGGCCTAGAAAGTAGACTTCCACACGGTTCCAACGAATATAATTAAGGCATATAAAAGATATAGAAACTATGGTGAAAACTCTATTCTATTCAGGTTTTATGTTCAGGCAGCATACAGTAAGTTGTGTTCAACTAATTATTTCAGGTCAGATAACTCATTAATAAAATCTATACAAATTCTGGGTGATTCCTACATGTGTCTAGGTTCAACTAGATTTATTTCAGATTTTTCTTTTACCTTTAGCATGGTCAATTAAATTAAGAAATAGCAGGATACACATGCATTTGTGAATCTGAAATTTCTAACATGGCTGTACTAAAATGATGATATCTAGCTAGTTATACATCAGAATTCAAATATACAAAAAGGAAAAGTGAACTAGACATCCAGGGCTACAATTTATGTTCAGCAAGTTATTTTAAATTATGACATTAGCATGGTTGAAAATCTGATTCAAAATGAAATAACTAACAGTCCAGAAATTGTTTTAACATAAAAAGGAAACAAATAAATCATACGATCACATATAGCATGCAACTTGGTAATCAAGGTGGTCCAAGGTGTCAACATGCAAATTTCTAAGTTTAAGATACAATTATCACAGGGACGGTATCAATTCATCGATCAACTTCAATCTAGCTAGCACATACAATTTAACATGTCCAACTTATCAAGTAGTCCTATGCATGAATCTAGTTATTTAAATGTGCATATGCATGAAACAATAGGAACTAGGTTTTAGATCAAAGAGACAGCACGATGTTAAGAGTATGTCGGGTTAGCTCATGTAAATCCTCGATAAACTTAACGGAATTGTCAAACCAGTATAATAACAAATGGGACTGGATCTACTTGCAAAGATCAAATAAACTTGAATAGAATAAAATGCTAGTTCAAGAAGAGACTTGCCTGATAAATTGCAAATTCAAACAATATAGAATAACGGGATTGGAATCCCGGGCGACAATCCCAAAGACACGTGCAAAATACGTGTGAAGAAATCCAAGGCAAACAAAGCAACTGCAACTCAGCAAAATCCCACACCGGATCGGGACAGAACACGGGACAGCAACTCCAGATCCGTTGTGCCAAAACACGGGATGCCGAAATCGACCAATCGGTGATCTCCTTCAACCTTCGGCAATGAGAGAGAGAGAGAGATCATGGCGTGACTGCGGGGGCGACTGCGACGCGATGACTAGGACGGGGGCGGAGCAACGTCGGCACCACGGCGAAGACGACGGCACCACGGTCGGGAAGCGACAGCGGCGACGACAGCCTCGACAAAGCGGAGCTCTGTTTTCGGTTGGAAACAGAGAGACGACGACGGTGACCCGGGGATTGAACGGCGGTGCTAGGGGTCTTCGGAGGGAGAAGGGGTGCACGGCGAGGGACCACGGTGGCAATGGGCGAGTGGATAGGTCGAGGCGAAGTGGGGTAATGGGTTTCGGTGAGTTGGGTTCGAGCAGGGTTTGATGACGAGGACAGGGGTGACTCGGAGGGCAATGAGGTGGTTGAGACGATGGGACGGTAACGAGGATGATGGAGGAGGAGGAAGGTGGATGGAGTTGGCGATCGGAGACGGGAGGGGTGGCTTCGGTTGGGAGCGACACAAAGAGAGGGAGATGAGAGCAGAAGGGATGAACAGGGGGGGAAGAGAGGGGTTGTACAGGACGACTAGGGTATTAATGACGGCTAGGTTAAAATAGGGTTAGGGTTAATAGAAGATGATTAGTATATATAGGCAAAAGGTAAGATATTGGGTAATTGGGCAATTGTGTATTAATCCAATAATTAAAATAGATTGTACATGAATATAATGGATTAACATAAATCCAAATACAACGGAATAAGATATCCGATAAACTATGATTTGCATTACACAAATTATTTGAAACAATCAAAAACACAATTATTAAATAAGAATTGATTTGTTCTAATAATAAATAGTCATAATAAATAATCATACTAACAATAAGAATAGTAAAATAATAATACTAATAAGAACAATTAATAATAGTAATTACAATAAGAATAAAAATACTAACAATAACAATAGGAATTATCAGAGTAGTGTCATATGTATAAAAATAGGAATTTGTTGAAATAGTCCAATCAGTAATAATCATTCTTGATTTGAGTTAAAGTGTAAATAGTTGATTAGATAGAAATAGAGACAAAGTTTATTCAAAATAATTATAACTATTGTTTAGGAAAAGCTTTAACAATAAAATCAAAACGCATTTAGAAAATAACGAATTCATAAATATCGAGATATAGGAAAATACCCAGAAAATACGTATTCGCGAAAATGGGGGTTACAGAAACTTTTCAATTCAGCAAAGTTTTACCGAAATCTGAATATTCTGAAAAAATTATCTATATTTAAGCCAAGTTTTACCCAAATCTGAAAATTTTCTATCTTTACTCAAAAATCTAAATAAACTTCATAAGATTTGGAAATTTTAGATTTAACTCAGAAAATTTATGTATCTCAAGTTTATTTAACTTGGTGAAGCATAAAGAAAGAGAGAGAGATATCCGAAAATCTACTCATATTAGATCAAGAGAGTTTATTTAACCCAAAAATCTAATCAAAAGAAGCATAAAAATCTGAAAAATCCATAAATTTACATACATGGGTAATTTCTGGGCAGAGTAAGAGAGAGAGAGAGAGAGAGAGAGAGAGAAAGAGAGAGATGAAAAAGAGAAGAGATGAGAGAGAATAGCAATAAAGTGAGGCGTTTTTTTATTTTGGATAGAAAATTTTAGTGTTTGGTGGAAAAAATTTTGTTTTGGGGGGAAATATTTTTTAGGAGGGTGAATTTGAGCCATTGAATTTGTTCCAATTGAAGGGGAGCCACTTAATAGTTTTTTTTTTTTCAAATTACCTTGTGATTTATTTTATAGATATACTAGTAATTTACATGTGTGATGCACATCTTAATAAAAAAAAAATAAAAGTGAAAATTCTTGACGTAGTCTTGCCTCAAACCTGAGACCTGTTTCATTTAGTTTTGTACGCGCGATACACGTAAGTTGGTATGTTTACAAATGACAACTCCAACTCTTCCATATATATATATATATATATATATATATATATATATAGGAAAATCTTCCATTGTGCACCACCCTTCCGTGTGCACTCGTGTGCACTCGGCCTTCCCGCCTTCATATCGACAATCCGAATCGTTCACATTGATCTACACATCTAAATTAGTCTAAATATGTCAAATCAAATTATTTCAAAATCATTTGCCCATCCATCATGTGACTATAAAAAATAATAATTTTTCAGCCATACAATTTTGTAACACTTCAATGGATGGGCAAATTAATTTCAAATGATTTGATTTTACATATTTAGACTAATTTAGATGTGTAGATCAATGTGAACGGTTCGGATCGTCAATACGAAGGCGGGAAGGCCGAGTGCACCATAGGTGGTGCACAACAGAAGACTTCCATATATATATATATATATATATATATATATATATATATATATATATATATATAATAAGCTATTCTCTTACAGAACGTCAAAAAAAATTCCCTAAATAAGTCTTGGCAGCAGTGTATATAATTAACAAGAAAACAAGTCTTAGAACATATCATCCTAACAAGAACTACAAAAAACTTCAGAGAAAGATATTCCAGGAGCTTCAGCAATCTGAGATGCATCTCAGGTAGCTAGTTGCATCATCATCATCAATGTTGATAACAACATTTCCAAGAGCATGACCTGTTAGGAAAAATGAGGATCTTGTTGAGTCTTTGACACAATCAGTGCAAACCAGCAAGCAAAGCTAGATCACGTCAATCACACAAAGCACACAAGAATTATCCTGGTTGGGAATTTTGCCTTAATCCTGGGGAGGAAGAACCGAGATATTATTTCAACTAAAGAAGTTACAAGAATATTACAATTCTCACCACGACCCTCTCTCTAGCCTAACTAGATCTTGCTCATTGTTCAGAATGGAGAAACCTTACCTTTCACCCTCTCAGATGAAGTACTCTCTTCTTCTATTCGGCACTCAATAGAATCATATCGTTCTATGTGCCTTTACAATTAATTTTATAGATCTAGAGAAACAGTAGTTTAGATACACTTGATAACAATAACCACTCGATAACTACTGAATAGATAATCCTGCATTGAGAGCCATACGATCTGACTTGAAGATGAAGTTGGGTTTCTCACGAATCAGCCATACCCGACCCAAATAACCCATCAGCGCCGCATACGGCCGACCGACCCAAAGGTGCGATTGACTGTCCCGCTCACAAGAAAACACCCTGTACAGCAGGCAGTCGACCGATCCATTGTACGGTCGACCACAACCTACTCCGATTGCTACTGCTGACTGATGTCTTCTCTATTTTCAATCATTCTCTTCGATCATTCTCATCACTTCATCGCCTTCTTCATCGAACATGTGTATGCAAGACGTATAAAACCCAAAAATCTCCACCTTGGATTGCATACTCATGAATCCATATCTGTGTGATTTAAAACTCTTCTAGATCCTTTATCTCTGCTTTGTAAAGAACTCATTTCTATGGCTTCTTCTCCTAGTTGAAACAAACCTCCATCTGTTTTCCTCCAACTGTATTCCCCCTTATAGGGCACACCTCAGTAGATGTTATCATGGAGTTGCCACCCTCCACACGAACTCCACCTACATCAAGGCTCTCTCCATCTTCCAACGATATTCGAATGTTGCAGTCTCAATTCGGTAATTCTAGTGATGGCGTACTAGATGATGCTATACAAACAATGTACTTCCATACACTTGGCCGAGTTTTCCTGCTCCTACAAAGCTGGTAGTGGTTGTGTTGACGATGCTCAATTCTCCTCTTACCCTTCATTACCTTACGACGACTATCCCAAACTTTCAAAACTCCACTTCGAGCTGTGTACCTGCAGCCATGAGCATCAAGAGTCTCCAAGGATATCAGATTCTGTTGTATCGAAGGAATATGCATGACCTCTTCTAGTGTGAACCCTTTACCATCTGACATCTCTAATTCAACTGTTTCCTTACCCACTACTTCACAAATCTTCCCTATAGTCGTTCTCACACTACGGCATGTCGATAACTTGTAAGTAGAAACCATCTCCCTCTTGGAGAAAATATGAGAAGAACTTCTCGAGTCAAGATACCAACTTGAATCCAAATCTGAAGAACTTGAAACAAGAAGACATAGATCAAAGTTATCAGATTTACCTGATTTACCGGAATCAGCTGCGTTGACTACATTTGCTTGATCACCTTCTTTAGTAATACTTTTTTGACTCAACCACTTGCGACAATCTCTCTTTTAATTCCCAATTTCTCTACAATAGTGGCAACGAATTTTACCCTTGTGTGTCGCATTCCCTTCCAATTGAAGTGTCACCACCCACCTGCAGAACACCATGCATAAATAGACCCTCCTTTGTGAGTATCCTTTCTTAGGTCATCTTCTTTCAGACCCTTTATCACTCTGGCTACTGTAAGTGTCTCCTTGGTTGATTTCCCATGTATCATGATAGTTATCAAGTGATCATAAGAAGTTGACAGTGAATAAATAAAGTTGAAAACTTTATCCTCTTCGCTAAGATCATCAGCATTAATCGCCTTCAGTTCAGATATAACCTTATTAAACTCCACAATATGATCTTGAAGATGGGTACCTTTCTTCATTGAGAATCTAAACAGCTTACTCTTCCAATATATTCGATAGCAATGACGATCTAAAGTAATCAAATTTGAGTCTCGCCCATAGACTTGGCGCACTTTTTTCCTCAAGAATATTACACATTGACTTCATCCGCCAATTGCAACCGGATTAAACTCAAGACCATTAAATAAATCTCATCCCTCTTCTCCTACTTCATGTTGGTTGGCTTCTTCTCTTCTAGCGCAAGGTACAAGGTCATTCTGGACCAAAAACATCATACATGTCCACCTTCCATAGAATGAAGTTGATCTTACCATCAAACTGCTTGATCATATTCTTTTGATCTGTCATATTCTTTAAGGAACTCAAACAAACCCACAAAACTAATTGCTCTGATACCATTTATTAGGAAAGGTGAGGATCTTGTTGAGTCTTCGACACAATCAATAACCACAAAGCAAAACTAGATCACGTGAATCACACAAAGCACATAAGAATTGTCTCAGTTAGGGCTTTTGCCTTAATCCGGGGAGGAAGAACCGAGATGTTATTTCAACTAGAGAAGATACAAGAATATTACAATTCTCACCACGACCCTCTCTCTAGCCTAGCTGGAACTTGCTTACTGTTTACAATGGAGAAACCTCTCACCTTCTTAGATGAAGTACTCTCTTCTTCTATTCGGCACTCAATAGAATCGTATCGTTCTATGAGCCGTTACAATTGATTATATAGATCTAGAGAAACCCTAGTTTAGATACACTTGATACATTAACCATTCGATTACTACTGAAGAGATAACCCTGCATTGAGAGCCGTATGATCTGACTTGAAGACGAAGTTGGGCTTCTCACGAATAAGCCAGACCCGACCCAAATAACCCATCAACACCGCATATGGTCAACCGAACCCCAAGGTGCGGTCGATTTTCTCCCTCGCGGGAAAACACCATGTACAGTCGGGCGGTCAACTGAACCCTTGTGCGGTCTACTGCAACCTGCTCCAATTGTTGTTGTTGACTGTTTTCTTCTCTATCTTCAATCATTCACTTTGGTCATTCTTGTCGCTTCATCGTCTTCTTCATCGAACATGTGTATGCAAGACATATAAAACCCAACATGACCACTAGTGCTTGACATGTTACTAGGAAATCCATCTGGATCAGGAGAAGCATCTTTTCTCATGGAAAACTGAAAAGATCTTTAGAAGGGTGCTTCTAATTTCCTCAATAATAAAGGATGCTTCTGACTTCTCAGTAGGATAAATCAATAGAAGGAGGATCATATAATTCACTCCAATTAAGCTGAAAAGATCTATATGATAAGAAGTACCCATAAAGTTTGTATGCAAAGAAAGACAAGCAGAATGAAAATCCGCAATGTTTGGAATTCAATCCCATTAATAGCAGGAGAAGAGATTTTATTGATCATCGGTCTATGAGAAGCATAGTTATAAAAATAAGAGGTATTAGGATCACCCTCTTGAATCCCCTTAATCTTAGCTCTCTGAGCCGACTTGAAATGTTCATAATGTACTGCTTAAGGAACTCAATTTTATAGTCACTTCTTTTGGTTCTCTCTAGCATAGAGATAGGACCATGCTCCTCAAGTTTATCAACCTCATCAATTTTTAACAGGAAGTCCTTTTTGTTATGAAAATTGTCAAAGAATGAATTTCTCTAGTATTTATAGCCAATTTTAACAGCTTGCAACTTACAAAGAATAGTTGCAAGTCGAGGAGTAGTGGGAGAAACAGAGGAGAGACAATTAAGGACCATCGTTGTGAATTCAATTTCTTTTAACCAGTATCTCTCAAATTTAAACTTATGAGCTCTAATGACATGATAAGAAGAAGAAAGCATGATCGGTACATGATTAGAGATTGGATTGGGTAGAGCTTGAACAAAGGAGGTAGAAAACATATTAGCCCAATCATATGAAACTAGATATTTATCAAATTTAGCTATAGAAGGATCAATTCTATTATTAGACCCTAGGAAGTATGGATACTCTCCCGGGGATGCGTATCTCGTACCAGATACGTAGCTGGTGGGATACTCGCTGGATACATACCGGATACGTATCCCATCCATTATTTTAAAAAAAGAAGGAAGATCGGATACTCTGGGGATACTCTCGGATACGTCGGAATACTCTTGGATACTATTTGGATAAGCAAGGGGGGTATATATATATATATATATATTCTCTTCGCCTTCTCCTTTGAAATCCTAATTTTATTTGATTAAAAGATATTTTTTGTTTCATTTAATTAAAAGACGTTGAAAAAATGATTGATGCAGAATGTAGTTCTTGCTATTATTGTACAAAGCTGCATCTTTATTTTCTCTAGTGTTTGAGTTTTAGATTTCTTTAAGATGATATATATAGGACAGTAGGATGTAGTATTGTAGGGTCTTGACTGATTCATGATTACGACTTATGAAGTTATGATAGATATAGTTTTGATATTGATTCAATTGAATTGGTCTACGACTAGCCAACTTTTATTTGAATATTTGGGTCATCTAAAATTGGTATTGGTGTTATTGGGAACTTGGAATGGTCCATTACTATGATCTGTTTAACATTAGCTTATATTAATTTTAATTACCATGTTCTTGTTTTTTATTTTTTCATGTTCGTATTGAACTGAATATTTTATTTTACTATTTATATATCTATTTTATTAATTTTTTTAAATTAATCTTATTCAGCGTATCCTAACGTACCCATATCCTAGTTTTTGTGAAATCGGCGTATCCACGTACCAAATTCATATTGTACCGGATACATGTACCTGTATCTGTGCTTCATAGGTTAGACCAAGTAAAAAAGTCTACCAGAAATAGGGTAAACAAGATCAATATTTCTGATCCAATCATTAAATATCAAAGAGTCATTAGATCTTAATTGATTTTCATGTCTTTCCACAATAAATCTGGTTACAATAAAGTCACCACAAAATATCCAAAAATCATTCACATTGCCAAAAAAAGAGTTGAACTCATTCCAGAATTTTGATCTAAGATCAGAAGAATTAAAGGGCCATACACAGAGACTACAGTATGAAGTGTATTATGCCCAAACCAATCAAGGATAACTACTAAAAAGAACTAGAAAACATAATCTTTAAACCTAAAAGAATGCCACCACAAGAGCCTAGAGCAACCAAAGCAACCCATTCAGTGATAAGATTAGCCCCTAAATTTCTCTTCATGGAGGTAGAAACAGAGGAAAGCGTAGATTTCTAAATGGAGATAATATCACAATGGTGAGATTTAATAATGTCATAAACCACTTCTTGTTTGTCAGTCCTTCCTACATCCCTATTCCAGGGAATAATCGTCATTTATGATCATAATCCACCATAGTATGACCATAATCCACCATAGCTCTAGAGCACACTAAATTCCTAATACTCTCAATATTAAAGATAACACTATCATCAACTAAAAACCCATATTAGAAGCTAAGGAGTTGATATCATCATTAGATAAAGTGATTGGGATAATCTTCTTAGGATCATCCCAATCACAGAATCTCACAATTTGCAGCAAAGAAATTGAGCTCGATTTGATTAATTTGAAAATTTACAGAGGATTATAGGGTTCTAGAAAATTGGGGAAGAACAGAGGATTAGAAATGGACTTTAAATTAAGAACAAGGAAACAGATAGGACAAACCCTTCCCTCTCACTCATTCCCTTATTTATACCTCACTACATTATTACAACTATGCCATGATACTTCCCCCCATAACTTTGCTTCAAGTTCTTTCACAGCCCGTGCTAAATTCGTGCATTCTCCTACAACAGAAAATCTTTCAAATGCACAGGTGTTACCCTGTTTCTTTTACTCTTGACAACTAGTACATCATCCATGCTCGCATCATAAAGTATCAATGATGATATCAGGTACCTTAAGAGGTACCTGAGTCATGCATGTCTTCTAAAGCAGGAATCTCCAAATTCCTAGTTTGATCTGCAAGAGAAGCTTTAGCAGGAATAGATAAAGAAGACCCTTTTGCTTGCAACCTAGCACTGGATCTCACAATAGCAGAAGCAACCTTTTTTCATTTTATACTGCTTTTAATCTTAGTAGGAACCGGTGAAATCTCAGCAAGAGGAGTGATCTCCATAGCCTCAAGTAACTCAAGAGAGGGGACAACAGCAGAGGTATTGATATGAGGACCACTATCAATGTCCATTTGTTCATTTGAGTAAAAGTATCACAATAATATTGCATAAAAGATTGAACAGAAAAATGAAATTGAGAGAAATCAAGTGGCAGAAGTAGACTATATTGGAATCTTGAAAATAAAAGTAAACTCATCACATTGAGAAAATAGTTTAATATATTCACTAGAAATGGATATAGAGTATACCCTTTCCATTTTAGGTGTACGAAAAGGCTCAGAAAATTGTCCTTTCTCAGATTTCTAAGATGCATGATCATCAGTAAGAATTTCTCCTTCTTCCAAAGGGTCAAGAGCATCATATTCCTGATCAATCCATGAGTCTAGATTCTTAAGAATTTCCAAAGTAAATTTGCCAGAAGGATCAATAGAAGACACATTGAAATTCTCATTGTCAACCAGCTAGAAAGGAAGGTCACATAATCTCGATCATTCTTAGGAGTAGACAAACGTTCCCGACCAGGAGCTACCTCTTCCCCCTTTTCCCCTTCTTTACAGATGAAGATTTAGCAAGATGAGCCCAATCCTCAGAAGAAGGATAGGCAGAAGAAAACTTTTTAAGACTAGCAGAACTATGAATGTAAGTCTAAGTTGTCTTAGTTTTTTTTTTAAAATTTTAAAGAAAATGAAGACTGGTAGAGTATGCCACCCTGTTTCATTAATAAGATGTCAATAAAATAAATTTAGAATATTGAGCAAACTACATGATCCTACAATACATAAATAAAACATAAGGCCTCTCCTGAACATGGGATGGTGGGACAAACATAGACTCCTACAGGAAACATAACAACATACATCACTCAGAAGTATAGGAAAGCAACAGTATCCCCCTAACAGGCCCTGGGGGGCGGAGACCAATCACAAGTACCCAAGCGCAGTAAGACACAACCCTCAGTCAAGTGTAAGACCAATCTCAATCTCCTCATCATCTTGCGTTCAACCTCTTCCAAGATTGATGTATATATTTAGGGGGGGGGGGGGGGGGGGGGGGAGGGTGGGGGGGGAGGATTTAATAGTATTGTGTTAATGGTAAAAATCACAACTAATCAGGCTCGTACGATTCCAACACATATCTCAAAGCTTTTACAGGAAGATTAATCATAACGGGCCTCTTTAACAGGTTCGGGCCTTCTCCAGACTCCTCAATAAAACATGAGTCTCTTTCACGCTCATAAAAAATGACAGATTAGGCCCACTAAAAGGGACCCAACCCATGAAGGTTGTTCGTCAAATCTATTATCCCCAAACAAGAGAGCTTATCTCTTGAGTGGGAGATTCGAATAGGAGATAAGGAACTCATAGTCGATCTAATGGATTCATATCAATCTTCTATATTGTTTCTCAGGCCTATAAATACCCTCCCCTCTCTTCAGTTAGAAGGTAATCAATAATTTCTATCTTTTGTTCTGACTTGAGCATCGGAGGGTATGTCGACGAGGCCACTCGCGGTGCTTCAGGATTTTTGCAGGTCCATCAGCCGCGTTAGCAACCTTCAGATCCAGATCACAGTGTTCAATCAACGATACAGATTCAATCTCAAGAGCTTTAACTGCATTTCATGACAAAGATCAAATGTTAGATTTTTAGTAGTTTTCATCAAATATTAACTCACTATCTATTTGCTCACACACCAAAATAAGCAGCAACAGATTGGTGTCGTATGTGGGAAACTACACAAATCCGACTTATCACCATGCCACTAAGACTAAGAGGCAAAGTGGCGGCCTCAAACCATCGCACCAACTTTCTTAATCAACCAACTCTTCCTGTGTAACATCTGATTCCTCCTCAACAGTCACCCCGACAGTCTAATCAAGCTCCTTTCAACGGAGAGGCCCTGGGGGGCTCTCGACAAAGTTGTCATGAACAACATCTTCTGCATGACCGCATCTCAGTCCATAATGCTTCAACCGATTCATTGAGCATTAGGAAAACCGAAGAAGCAACTCTCCTAGATAGAGATCAAGGCATTCATCCTCTCGAGGGGGAGGGGGGGTACTGCAAAAAGAAGCCTAACTTTTGAAAGATTCTTGAGCGGAACAGAGAGAAAGAAGCCCCAGTCACTGGGGCTGAATTGGAAAAAATCAAGCTTGACATCCTCTGAGCTATCCATGGCAGTCAAGATCTGGGCTAGCCCTCTAAATAAGAATTTGCTTACTCAACTGGATCCAAAGGGAAGAGCGACCAAGTCCTTTGCCGTATCCGAGAGGTAGAAGATCGTCTAAAGCAGATGAAGAATGAGGAAAACCGCTCTAGTATGGCCTACCGCCCAAGTCGTCCTCCTTTCAGCAAAACCATCCTCGATGCACCCATCCCAAAGAACTTCAAGACTCCTCAATTCGAATCATACGATGGGGAATCAGACCCAACTAACCATAGTGAGAGTTTCAAGACCCTCATGATGGTTTACAATGCCACCGATGCGCTCATGAGTCGAACATACCCCTACAACACTGAAAGGATCTACAACTCCCGTCTCACTCCAAAGTCAATATTCGCCTTCGACCAGCTCGAGGAGCTCTTTATAGTGCTCTTCGTTACCAGCCATAAAGCTGAAAAACAAGTGTCTCCCTACTGGAAGCCCTGATTCGTAAGGTCTATCTCTCCAAATTTGTTCAGAAAGAGAACAACATCGAAACCCCTCTGGCACAGGGGGATAATAAGCGTTATGAGAGGCCCTCCGAAGCACGAGACTCAGAATACATGACCATTTTCCACACTATTCATGGAGGTCTAATGAGGGGAGATTCTAACTCCTATCGCAAAGTCTTGATGAGGGAAGTTAATTCAGTACATAACACTCCAACTACAAAGAGTTTGGGCCTCTCTATGTCATTCTTTGATAAAGATCTCGAGGGCATCAAAACGCGTCATTGCGACGCACTGGTTATCAATTTATGCATGGAAAATCATGAGGTGCGACGTATCCTTGTAGATAATGGCAGCTCCGTGAACATCCCTTTCATGGCCACATTTCGATGCTCTAAAGCTCTCACGAGATCGACTCAAGCCAGTCGTTATACACTTCACGACTTCTCAGGCGCACCCGTCCAAGTCGAAGGAATCATCACACTTGACATGATGGCAGGAAAAGCCTTAGCAACTCGGACAGAGGCACTAGACTTCCTGGTAGCGACATTAAAGCCACATACAATGCAATATTTGGATACATACAACTTGTTGAATTATTGTACAACTCTACGAATGCATACAATGAGCTAAACGTCAAGCCTACCCCCAAAAAATGGCACAAAAACTCATTAAAATCTCCTTATAAGACAGGTTCAGAGTCCATACCCATGGCTCGAAGTTACTCTGGCAATTTGCAACAAAGCAAGTTCAGATTTCGCTTCGCCATTTGATCTGCTCCTACAATCCGTTAGCACCTCGACGATAGGTTTACAGTCCATACCCATGGCTCGATGTTACTTTAGCAACTTGCGACAAAGCAAGTCCAGAGTTCAACTCGTCATTCGATATGCTTCTGCAACCTGTTAATACCTAAACTAATAAGTTCGGAATCCATACCCATGGCTTGGAGTTACTTTAGCAACCTGCAATTAAGTACATTCAGAGTTCAACGTGCCATTCAATCTGTTCCTGGAACTAGTTAAAATCCCTTAAAGATAAATTAAAGGTCCAAAATTGTGGATTGTAGTTACTCCAATAAAACTTGCAAAAGCAATATTTGGAGTTCAACTCGCCACTCGATGTGACTCTCACAATTTATTGGAGGACCCATACAACATGTTGGAAAACAACTCTCCCTCAGAGTTTCTCCTGCAACTAGCTAAGTACAAGACGGATAAGTTCTAAACTCCGTCAAACGTTGCACTAGCACACCATCGACGTTTTGTTAGCTATACACAACAAATTTAAGGCCCTATTATTTAGCTGCAAAGAGCGCAGTCAACGACCCATAAATCTCAACAACAAGGATCAAGCATATGAAGAGATTTTTAAAAAAATCTAAGAACTATCGCAAACCCATATGTTCAGATGTAGTACGACTACAGATATTTACAACTACAAAATTATGAGCCATACTACAAGCATCGAACTACATGCGACCTACAAACCGTCCTTTCTGCTCAGTTGGCAAGGAACATTATTCCTAAGAGATACAAGCCTCCTTGTGGGTTTCCTGATGCCACCACTACTCCTTGACCACTGATGACTTTGGCAGAGAGCGCTGACCCCATGGATTAAGTCTACGGGCCAGCATCTGATGCACGTGATTCTTTGCAAACTAAAGTCAAACTCAACAAGGCAGACACCCTACTCTGAGCATCACCAGGATGATGAGGGGGCACCTGCACCGTCAAGATCGCTCCCCGAATGGTCGACCCAGCTCAACCAGCTATTGTGCTCCCATTCGAATTAGTCATAGTGCCCTTCTTCACATCAACCATTGCTCCTTTTTTCGCACCAGGGACCGTGCTAGTCGTTCACAACCCACCAAGTCTCGCTTGGAGATGATACAACTCTAAGAGTTTCTCAACAACTACTTCCCTAAGTATAGCACACTCTTCGATACTGTCTTTTGTCACCTTCAGAGGCAATGGCAAGCTGGCAAAACGATCAGCGCGCAGGAAGGCTAACTCACAGTCCCTCTTGATAAGCGCCAACTTAAGGCAAACAGACTCCAGCCACTCATCTCCCGACTGACACGCAAATGATCAACATCTAATTCCGTTATGCACGGTCGTTTACGAAGACGCTCAACCTCGTCACTACGAAGTTTCTCCCCCGTTCCCACGATCATTTGTCAACAAGCCGAAGAACATAGTCATGAAAGAGAAATACAACTAGGTGCTACGGTCAAGCATCACTTCAAAGTGCATCAACACAATATAATTGGTAGTGACAAAGCTAGAAAATAGTTTTTCATCTACTAAAACAAAGATACAAGAACGCGGTGGCCAGTCCGCAATTAAGCATCACACAAAGCAACTGAAAGTCCAAAGCAAAAGCAACTAAAAGTCCAAAGCCAAAGCAACTAACATCTGAAACAAAGACAACTAAAGAAAGTCTAAAAAATAAGGGGGCATAACAGGGTGAATCAAGCATTCACCTGCTTGGCACCCACCACGGACAAAGAGCCCCCAACTGCCTCCTTCCCCATGTTCTTCTTCCCAGAACTACTCCTCGTGCCCCCCGTGGGAGTACCATCCTCGCCATCATCCTTCTTTCCCGCATCAAGGGGATCCCCAAGTTGAATATTCACATGGTAGCTCTTCCTATCGAAACTGGGAAAGTGCTCTTCCACGTGAGAAATCGCCACGACATAAGACTTGAGGACCACCCCCTACAGCTTGGACTTACACTCTGCATGAACCTTGGCCACCCCGGCCTTCAGTTCCAAAGCCACATCAGCGTGGGCCTTCAGTTCCAAAGTCGCATCAGCACGGGCCGTCTCCAGCTCCAAGGCTGCATCAGCGCGGGCCTTCTCCAACTCCAGTAAAAGATCAGTGTTCTTCTTCGCCGATGCATCTTCTCTCTCCTTCGATGCCTCCAACTCGAGGCACATCTTCCCCTTACTCATCGTCAATGCCTCCAACTCAAGGCGCGCCTCCCCTCCTTCTTCTTCAACTTCACAAACTCTGCCTTTAGCTCTTTTATGGCTTTTTCCTTATCCTTCTCGGCATGAGAGATCTGAGTCCTCATGTTCTTCACCACGGCCACATAGAAGTCGACCAAATACCCGATGTGACACATCGCCGAGATAAGAAGAAAATAATTAAAACATTATGTTGCAAAGGAGATAAATGCAAGCTATGAAACAAAGAGAACTAGATCATACCATCATGTGTGCCCTTGCAATATCCAGGACCGACCTCTTGGGGGGCTCCATCTTCAGCCTCTCCTGGTCGGCGGGAGTAGGGATGTGGCGGCTAGCATCGAGGCAGGCGACAGAATTCCTCAAGAAGCTCTCCTGGGGCTTCATGTTCAATCAGGGATATAGACCATCTCCCTCCCGTCAACGAGAACCGTAGCAGCCTCAGTAAATAGTGGAACTGGCGTGGCACTTGCCACAATCGCAATCAAGGAGGAACCTACAGCAATAGCAGGCGACGCCTCTGAAGCTGGCTCAGTCAGTACAGCAGGGGCCGGGGGCAACGGTTCCTTGGAAGAAGGAGGATGGAGCACCAACCTCTTTTGCTTCTTCGGCTCATCAACCCTCTTGCTGCAAAGCAAATCCAAGTCCGCCAATATGTTTTCGTAATCCATGCCTACTTTTACTGCAAAGTGAAACATGAAGAAGCTAGAACTTGTGAAGAAAAATCAAAGCAACATGGAAATAACGAAGACACAAATAAAACAACAAATGCAAGCAAGTAAAAGAGGTAAACCGTATTAGAAACAACTAGGCTAAGACCACCTTCGAAGAGTATTTCGTCGGTTATATCTCGCCATGCCAACACCTTCAACGCGAGAAGAACTTCACTGACACCCTTCTCCGTAGCAGTCACCATCAGCTCCACCCTCACTACCAATGGAACCGCTCTCCTCCAGGTCATAGGAATCCCCCACGAGTCCGCGCTTCTCATAACTAGAAATTTCTCCATCCAACATCTAAGTGAGGTAGGAACATCGATTACCCCCTCCCCCCCCCCTGCGATTAAATCGAGGGCTAAGATACCAACTTTCCTCCTATTTTCCCTGCTGAACAATCCTAAACTGCCGCCTAAACACGTTGAGAATTGGCTCTACCTCGAGCTTATGACATTGCAAGGCAAAACACACAACATGCCTCCATGCGTTTGGCATTAACTGCATCGGACACAACCTATACTAGTTAAGCACTTCATTGACAAAGGGGTGGAGGGCCAAACGAAGCCCCATGAAGAAGGCATCACAAGGAAAGAAACAGTATTCCTCCGACACGTAGCAGGCCCTAACTCCAGGACTCGGTAAAAGCAATCCATACTAAGGGGGGAATTTTGAAGCCCTCCCTAATCACGGCGAGCTCCTCCAGCGTGACAATGGTAGAGACATAATCGGCCTCAGTAGTATGAACATGCTTCGGCTCGGCATACTTCATGCCACCCCTAAGGAAGTCTCGATCAACTATGGGGTACTCTCTAATTAGCTCATGCACTAAGAACAACAGGGCCTAAGTGCACATCCCCCATCTCTCCCAGGCTTAACGATTGTTTCCACGATGATCGCCCACATCACTCCCTTTCTCCCCTCTAATGAGAAGGCTAGACTCAACACCGTCATCAACATCTAAATTAACCGAGGTCGATGAAACGCTAGACATAATGAACAATGACTGTGAGAAGGTTACCTAGTTAGAGCAACAGGAACACTGAATCTACAATGCAACTAGCACCACCATCAAACACCAGACAAACCACTAGCACTGCTTGGTAAAACACCCTAACTCCTAGAAAGAGAAGCTCTCAAATTTTTTTTCAGAGTGAGAAAGTGAATGAGTAAATGAGGAAGGGGGAGGGGGGTGTACACTCCTATTTATAGAACCTTCGAGACCAAATCGCCATGTGGCGATATCCTAGCAACCCAAAGGATCTAACGGTCGAATTACACTGTACCTAAATCAATAAGAACAGTCACCCATTAGTGGAACTGTCGAATGGCAAAACGAGCGAACATCACAATGCTTGACCAATAAGCAAACATTTCAATGGGGGTAAACTATTCGACAAACACCTGGTAGGCGCAATGGGGTAGACAATTCAACTAAGCACAATGGGGTAGACAATTCAACATTCACTTGGTGGGAACAAAAGTCACCACCATTAAAGGGAACCCATCACCAAGCAAGCTTCTAGTTGATCAAGTCTACTAGCTCCACCATGACTCCCAATCACTACCAAATGCAACTCACTCCCAATCAAGTTCAAGCTCAAAATAAACACAAAGCTTCAAAGGGAGAGGTGAACAAATTCTTGTAACTTAGCTCAAATCAAGAAGATTTACCTCCTACAACTACACACAAGCTCCTTGCCAATCCAAAAACCCAAATAGAAGGGGTTGAGATAGCATTAACAGTCTAAAAAACTCCAGTAAATTCTCCAACAACCCAAAGAATGAGAAGTTAAATTTCAAATTTTCTAACGAAAGAAGAAAAGATTGGAGTTTTTGCCTTTAAGATAACAGGTCGGGTCTCCAAACCCGAATAAAATCTAAAAAGGAAAATCCAAAAGAGTCGAGCTAAGCGGGTTGCGGGTACGGTTCCAACCCCGAGTCCTCTTCAAACCTGAACCCTCACCATCTTCTTCAAAACTCCTCCTTCAAAAACCAAAAAAACTCGAAGCTTTTCATCCTCTTCAAAAGAAACCCAAGTTCCTTGCCGACCTCCGAGAGCTGTCCAAATGTAGCTGAGCTCACACGTCTCCTCGCCAACCTCGAAGTCTGTCATCATGGCATCACCGAGCTCCATCATCATAACGTCACCTAGCTCGCAGCTTCTCACCATGCTCCCTATTCAAAAAATATTTGGAGCTCGGTGCTTCTCGCCGACATCCAAGAGGTGCTCCATCTCCAAGCCGTCGAGCTCCTCTTGGAGAAATTCGCCGAGCTACATCCTCACTCGGCCAAGCTCAAGCTCGTTGCTGACTTTTCCGAGCTCAAGCTCGTTGCTAACCTCGCTGGCTCCATGCCCCCGTCGCTGATCTCAAGCTCGCTGCTGACCTCACTGAGCTCCATGACTCCTCTCCAAGCTTCTCCTCCACACTACCGAGCTCCATTTTTGGAATTCCCACCGAGCACGCCACTTTCCTCGCCGACCTCAAAGCTTCTTGCCGGGCTCCTTTCAAAAACTCGTCGAGCTAGCAAGAGCTCACAACTCCTCATTGTCGAGCTCCTCATCAAAGTGGTAGAGCTCCTCATCATGGCAGAGCTCCAAAGCAATAGAGCTATGAGTTCATCGAGCTCGAGCTCGGTATAAGCTGAGCTGAGGGGTCCTTGAAGACAAGCATCCTCCTTCAGATCTCCACAAAATATGTGCTAGCACATGATCTGCGCCTCAGATCCATCCATGTCGCCCTCCCCTCTGAGGGGTCCTTGAAGAGTGTATTTATAAATACTGAAGGATTAATTGCTTAAAGCGCATGAACGAATGAAGAAGGAGGCAGATGCTCACAGGGTTGATAAGAAATTTGTGGTTGGTGATTTTGTTTACTTGAAACTACTGCCTTATCGTCAAGTGACAGTTGCTTCTCGAGCAGTGCAGAAATTATCTCCCTTGTTCTATGAGCCATATGAGGTGATTGAGCACATAGGAGCAGTAGCTTCTAAGCTGGCATTACCTGATTCAGCAAAGATCCATCATGTTTTCCATATTTCACAATTGCGGAAGCACATTGGACCAATGGTTGAGGTACAACATTCAATTCCTGCTACTATATCCACTGCTTTATTGGAGACTGGGTCTATTTTGGATAGAAAAACTATGATTATAATTAAGGGAAAGAAGTTGGTTTCAAAAGTTTTAATCAAATGGAAGTCGCAAGCTATGGAGGATGCAACATGGGAATCATATTGGGAATTGGTCAAGAAGTTTCCTCTCTTCGACCTTGAGTCAAGGTCTCAAAAGATGGGGGGCAGGGGGAATTGTTACACATCAAGTGATGCGGATTGTTTTTGGGAGGCATGTGGATGCACCAGGTGTGAGTTCTTACTCGATTTGTATTGAAGGAGGAAGCTCTTATGCGGGCGGTCTTCGACTGGCCGAACGGTACGGAAGTGGACTGGAGTAGGGTGGAGGCTAGATGCTCGGCTCGGATCAGGTGGCTCGAATCCGAGGTCTCGTGTACCTGCAGACGGTCTAGGAACACCGGGGTTGGTCCCGGTGACAGACCCTCCGACGATCTAGTTAGGCTACTGTGAGAGAGTAACAGTAACTAGGGTTTGAGTGGGAAGAGATTGATTACCTAGAGAAGGAGTAGGGGTCTGGTATTTATAGAAGATGCCAACCGGGTCTGGACCCGTTTGGGGCCGAGACTGGACCCGGTTGCCCGTAAGGCTGAAGCGGTGGAAACCCGGGCAGTATAGGGCTGACGTGGCAGATGCCCGGGCAGTTTTCGGGCTGACGTGGCAGCGGCCCGGGCAATTTTCCGACGCTGACGTGGCGAATCCGGGGGATCAGAAGGTGCGCGTATCCTGAAGGGATCCCGTGGCCCAGGATGGGCCACGTCATTTCTAACCCATATCATCAAGTATCAAATTAGTGAAGAAGAAGAGCTAAGGAAGAACTGAAGAGATGAAGCCTGGAGAATGGATTTGTAGTGTAATAAAAGTTTGTGTAACATTCCTTTGTATTTATGTTTCAGTCCTTGAGTTGTACGGGGGTATGTGTAAAAAGGTTAGGTGAGTTAGTTTGAGTCGTTGGATGTAAGGTTGCTAAGGGCTGGGATTGAGTCAGGTGGGTTCCATTACATAACGACCTAACAACTCATCTCTTCCAACAACGAACACATGAATTGCACGTAAAAGAATTCTATAAATAAGAGCTAAGCACCCATTGTTTCGGGTTGCAATTGATATAGCTAATTCCTGCCTCCTTGATTTTGTTTCTTAATTCAGTTAGAACTTAGGGTTCCTTTCCCCAAACCCTAACTCTATCGTTCTCCTCTAATCCAATCTCTCATCTCATTGTATTCTAATGGCCAAAAGAAGGCGACGGAAGCTGCGGTGGTGCAAACAGCGATGTACCAAATGGTATCAGAGCCGACCGATCCTTCATATCGAGAGGCTGAGGGTGATCGCCGTGTTTAATAAATTACAGTACCAGGAATGGGTGGAATTTTGGGCGGAGCCCTAGATTTGGAGTTCAAGCAGTGGCAACAATTCTTGGAAGGGAGGATGTCAAGAATTGAAGGCCAACTTCAAGAATTTGCTACTCAACTTGCTCAAATGTCGGATGTTCTAGCTAAGTTACATCATTTAGCTCAACAGGTTGGAGGCTTAGTTGCAATGGATAAGAATCATAAGGAGAATCTGGATCTGGCTAAGACAATTCCACCATTCACTATGGGAGGTAAGCGCAATTCTGATCATTTTTCTTTACTAGCTAATTTTGGATCCAATAAAGGTGGTATGTGTGGGGGTGCAATTGGTAAGAAATTTGAGCAAATTGGGAGAGAATTTTTTTTCCCTAAACCCTCTAAATTAGATGTTAGTCCATTCTCGGGTGTTGGTGATGTGCTTAATTGGTTGTTTCAAGTTGAACATTATTTTGATATATACCATATTCCCGGGGATGAGAAGATGCATGTAGCTTATTTTTTCTTAGGGGATGAAGTAATACAGTGGTGTCGTTGGTTCCTCAAAGTAAATGAAAGAGTATTTACATGGAAACAATTTAGAGAAGGCATTTGTAATCGATTTGATTCGGGAGTTTATGAATATGTAGCAAAATCCCTTTGCATATTAGAACAAACAACTTCGGTCGTGGAATATCAATAGAAATTTGAAAAGTTGCAGTGTTTGGTGGATGGTGTGAGTAAATCATATTTGATTCAACAATTTGTAAGTGGCCTTAAAGAAGAGATTCAACATGATGTCTCCTTAGCAGAGCCACAATCATTGAGTGAGGCATTCAAGGTTGCCATTTGGTTTGAGAAGAAGAACAACTCACTTAAGTAGTTGCATAGGAACACTTATAGGCCCCTATAGGAACACTTTTGTTTCTCAGGATAGTACTACTTCTCCTGACAATCCTAATACTTCATTTCAACCACATAATTCACAACTTGCATCAACACCAATACTTAAGAAACTCAGTCCAAATGAGATATGGGAAAGGAGGAAGAAGGGATTATGTTTCGGGTGTGATGAAAAGTTTATACAAGGTCATGTTTGCAAGACTAACACTTATATGTGTATTGAGGGTGAATGGGATTTATTTTCTATCCAAGATGAGGAGGAACTTACCAAACTATTAGCTGTTGATGAATCTGGGGGTTGACAAATGATATTGAAGGGGGACAATTGAGTACTGCAGCTTTGAGTACAAGAATTAACACTGAGTGTTTGATTCTCAAGGGAAACCTCATTGGGCATGATGTGCATATATTGTTAGATAGTGGGGCAACTCATAATGTAACGCCCCGAATACCAAAATACGGTAATTCGTAGCTCAACAGGATCTACACTTCACTTCGTACAATTTTACAAGGAATTTTGAAACTTTTATTACAACATTATTCTTTTACATCAATAACGCAGCGGAAAATAAAGGAAGTACAACATGACAAATGTACAATTGTAACAACTTTAGCATTTAAGTAATCATCAACATCAAGATTATCTTTATATTTTTTTGTAAATTCCAAGTCCTGCATATGAAACTGTGGGCACGTCAGTTGCTTACAACTGACGCAATATTATAAACGGTGATCCTCACTATGCCGTACTATAATGATTCTTTATACTTTAGCAAACACAAACTTGAATGCATCACAAAGTGTAAAAGAGTGACTATTATAATCATGTCAGTGTATGCAATGACTTAATGCCTATTGCAGATGTTTACCTAGGATGACACTAATGCATACGTGTTCGGATTCTATGCATCCCATACTACATAGGTCCGAGGGAAAGCACCTACGTACACCACATTAAAGGGTTGAATCTCTCACCATGAATTTTTACTACGGTGACTAAGGTAAGGTTTAGATGTTCTAGGAGTATTAAGCCCACGCCCCGATAATTCCGGAGATGAGTCACACACCGCCGATGAGTTGGGGACACTCCCAATCACAGCTCGATAATTCCGCGAAAACCATCTCACACCGCAAGCTATGGTGCTTCCATAGTCCTAAAACACCCCATAGGCGTCGCCTCAATCCCGATAATTCTGAAGATGAATCCCACACCACCGATGAGTTGGGGACACTCCCAATCACACCTCGATAATTCTGGGGAAACCATCTTACACTGCAGACCAACTGAGGCCCTTATACCCATGTTTTCCCATACTTCATCACGTCTCCCCTTAGTGGTTGTCATTAAGTTTTTAGTTTTAGAAGAATCATCACAACCTAGAGCTAGCTTACCCTACCGGACTTAAACCAACACAAGAGACAGTCAACCCAACTAGATACTTCTCAAGAGATGCTCAACCCACACTGGTTAGCTCTCAAATTCATATTAATAACAACTGCCGGTTTCTAAGGGTCCTGCCTAGCCTCTCGATTCCAACAACTATCTCATTCTAGATATTAATTCGGTTACATCTAACCTCAACAATATAATTCATTTCTTTATTCACAATCTCTTTCTCAAATATATTTCTTTATAATCTCATAACATGAAGTAACTCACTTCAACTTTCATTATCAATTTGACCAATTATAGCCTTGTATGCAACCCAAATATTCTTAATAAAAAATTATAACATCTCATCAAGAGGATTCTAATTGCATTTCAAATTTTTATTTTTCTTTCATCATACAATAGTCACATTTTAATAAAAATTTTGAGTTTTTTCAACACATTATTTAATGTGAATTCCACTTTCAATTCTTACAAAATATATTAAAATATTGTGGAAATATTTTTATAAAGTCTAGATAAGATTTTAGAGGAATAGTAATTTTTTCCCCAAATATTATGCTCTTTAAACTCAAAAAATACAAATCAAAAGGAAGGTTTAGATGTTCTGGGAGTATTAAGCCCATGCCCCGATAATTCCGAAGATGAATCCCATGCCGCCGATGAGTTGGGGACACTCCCAATCACACTTCGATAATTTCGGGGAAACCATTTCACACCGCAAGCTATGGCGCTTCCATAGTCCTAAAACACCCCATAGGCGTCACCTCGATCCCGATAATTCCGAAGATAAATCCCATACCGCCGATGAGCTGGGGACATTCCCAATCACACATCGATAATTCCGGAGAAACCATCTTACACCGCAGACCAACTGAGGTCCTCATACCCATGTTTGCCTATACTTCATCATGTCTTCCCTTAGTGGCTGTCCTTAAGTTTTTAGTTTTAGAAGAATCATCACAACCTAGAGCTAGCTTACCTTACCGGACTTAAACCAACACAA
Source organism: Hemerocallis citrina (assembly GCA_017893485.1). NCBI lineage: Eukaryota > Viridiplantae > Streptophyta > Magnoliopsida > Asparagales > Asphodelaceae > Hemerocallis > Hemerocallis citrina. The sequence continues at coordinate 126,233,987 of CM030365.1, forward strand.
GAGACAGTCAACCCAACTAGCTACTTCTCAAGAGATGCTCAACCCACACTGGTTAGCTCTCAAATTTATATTAATAACAATTATCGGTTTCTAAGGGTCTCGCCCAAGCCTCTAGATTCCAACAACTATCTCGTTCTAGAGATTAATTCGGTTATATCTAACCTCAACAATATAATCCATTTCTTTATTCACAATCTCTTTCTCAAATACATTTCTTTATAATTTCATAACATGAAGTAACTCACTTCAACTTTCATTATCAATTTGATCAATTATAGCCTTGTATGCAACCCAAATATTCTTAATAAAAAACTATAACATCTCATCAAGAGGATTCTAATTGCATTTCAAATTTTTATTTTTCTTTCATCATATAAGAGTCACATTTTAATTAAAATTTCGAGTTTTTTCAACACATTATTTAATGTGAATTCCACTTTCAATTCTCACAAAATATATCAAAATATTGCGAAAATATTTTTATAAAGTATAGATAATATTTTAGAGGAATAGTAATATATTTTCCCAAATATTATGCTCTTTAAAGACTCAAAAAATACAAAAAATCAAAAGGAAATAAAAGAGGGGCTCTAGCGGATTTCAAACCCATGACCGCACCCCCCCCCCCCCCCCCCCCCCCGCGCGCTACAGTAGGCACCTTGAGTAGCACTCGACGACCAGAAAGCCCAAAGGCGGCTAGTGAAAGAAACCCATTTGATTGCCTTATATGCAGGCGCACTATGTTATTAGAAAAATCAAATTTTGAAATAAAACAGAGCCTCTAACAAGACTCGAACCCAAGATACTGGGCACTATTCACAGCGCTCCAAACCCACACCGAAACCCAATACTCCCAAACTTATTCTCTGTTATAATTAGGAGTTAAAATCTCTTTATTTTTCCTATCTCCTTTACAAATTTCGATTTCTCAATTGTTTTATATCATTCAAATCTAATTCTTTCCAGAATATTTTCTTCCAAAATAATGTCTAATAGCATATGTTTAAACTTATAAAACTCTTATTTTCGACAATAAAATAAAATTTTCTTCCCAAATTGCGTTAATGAATTCATATTACCAAACGTAAGTAAAATATTGTCCCTCTTCCAAACATCTTTGTAAAGGTTTATACCAATATAAAAATACACCCTAGTGAGACTATTTCCATATTTCCCTACTATAATAGAATTTTAAAGCTTTTTCATACATGTTGCATTATTTCGACTACCATGTGAACATTCTAATATGCATCCATTAGAAGATTTTCATTCCAACAGCCCACTAGATGTTACTTTCTTTTTCTCTTTCTAATTAACATGAATTCTATCCATTAATTTGAAACACAACAACATTTCAACAAGCCATGACATAATCAAAATAACATTGTGCAATCTACATTCATCATATTAATCAATATTCTACAACTACTCATATGTCAAACTAGTATGCTTCATCCTACATAATTTAGAAAACATTCAAGAAACACCCACCTCAATGAAGATTGTAATGTAGAAGAAAAACTCCTAGAAAAAGCTCCTAGCTCCAACACGATTGCCTAGCACTTCTTCTCCTAGCAAGAACAACTCCAAGCTCCACCAATGTCAAACCGAAATCCTCTTAACTCTCTTTCTTTTCTTCTCTCTTTTAATTCTTAGTTTTGGTACTAATGACAAACAATAGGGGGGGGTTATATTGGGGAAATGTATGGCTATGATTCACTCCACTACCCTATGATCTCTCCCCACTCTCCCCACTCTCCCACTCTCTCCAAACAAGGCCGGCCTATGCTCTTGTGCATGCACGTGCACGTGTAGTGCACAAGTGCACACTCTTCTCAATTTTTTTTATATTTTTATATTTGTGTATCTACTAATTGTTACAAGACAAGTGTAAGAGTGTGTACAACTAATTGTAGAATTCTCTTAATGGGCTTCTTCTTGTGGGCTTTGTTCATTTTTATTTTATTTATTTATTTTAATGGGCTTAGAGTCTTCTATTAGGCCTATGGGTTCTAATCAAGAAGTAGACAACTAAATGAGATAAAATAAATGAAAGGAAATTATGCATAACTTAAGTAAATTTTAGAATGAAAATAATGAGATGAATAAAAAAAATAATAATAAAAATGTACTTTTATTTAAAAATTTAATACGGGATGTTACACATAATTACATTGATCCTTTCATCTTAGAAAAGGCAGGGCTACAACTTTGAGTTAAACAAACTTTCAATGTGAGGGTAGCTGGTGGTAGAGAAGTGGAGGGAAGTGGATTGTGTTTGGGTGTCAGGGATATAAGTTTTTGATGATTTTATGGTTTCTCCTGTTGGAGGAAAAGACATTGTACTCGGGGAAAAATGAAAAAACAGGTAAAAGAAGTTGCTGTTAATCTATTTGAAAAGAAATTAAAGTTCTTCTATCATGGTATCAATTGGTTATTACAAGGATTGCGTCCTACTCCCACACAATTGTTGACTGATAAGGAAGCTAACAAAATTGCATTTAAAACACAGAGGTTTTGTCCTTGATCTCGTAGCATCTGCAGTTGCTCAGCTTCTCAAGTTGCTTATTCCTGCAGAGATGAATGCATTGTTTGATGAGTATGGGGACTTGTTTGAAGAAACTAAGGGCCTGCCTCCGAATAGGTCTTGTGACCATAAAATATTCTTAACTACATGATCTAAACCTATATGTATAAGGCCATATCGACATTGTTTTGAGCAAAAGAATGCTATTGAGGAGATTATATCCGATATGCCTGATCAAGGAGTAACTAGGCCAAGCACAAGCTCTTATTCTTCTCCAGTGGTTTTGGTGAAGAAACATGATTGTTCGTGGCGCATGTGTGTTGATTATAGAGCTTTGAACCAGCAGACATTAAAAGATAAGTACCCTATTCCTATTATTGATGATATTCTAGATGAACTTCAGGATCCAAATTTTTTACCAAGTTAGATTTGCACTCAGGATATCATCAGATAAGAATGAATCAGATTAGAACTCATAGTGGGCATTATGAGTTCCGAGTAATGCCATTTTGTTTGGGTAATGCTCCATCGTCATTTCAATCCCTTATGAATGATATTTATAGACCATATTTGGGCAAATTTGTATTGGTACTTTTTGATGACATTATAGTCTTTAGTGACTCTTGGCAGCACCATTTGGAGCATCTGTGAATTGTTCATCAAAAAATCTAAGCGTGATTTTTTCCAAAAGCAAGTTGAGTACCTTGGTCATGTTGTATCAGATGAAGGCATGTCTGTAGATGCAAGAAAAGTTGCAGCAGTCAAGGAGTGGCTAGCTCCAAAGAATGTAGAAGCTCTAAGGTGTTTCTTGGGACCCACGGGCTATTATAGAAAATTAATACGGAATTATAGATCCATTGCTACTCCATTAACAAAGCTCACAAAGAAGGAAGGAATTATTTGGTCTGATAAAGCTCAAGAAGCTTTTGAACGGTTAAAAGAAGCTTTAATATCTGCATCGGTACTTCATCTGCCCAATTTTGAAGAGAAGTTTTTGGTAGAATGTGATGCCTTCTAAGGAAAGTGTGGGTGTTGTTTTGTTACAAAATAAGCATCCCATTGCATAAATTAGTCAAGCAATCAAGGGGAAATGACTACACTGGTCTGCATATGAGATGGAGATGCTCGCCATATTGCTTGTGGTTAAGAAATGGAAGCAATACCTTTTTGGGAGAAAATTTATTATTCACACTGAACATCAACCATTGAAATATCTCTTGGATTAGAGACTTTCAACTGAGACACAACATTCTTGGTTAGTTAAGCTATATGGCTTTAATTTTGAAGTAGAGTACAAAAAGGGTATAATGAATATCCCAGCTAATCGGTTATCAAGAAGAGATATTGATTGCTACTTTATGCAATCGACCACCTTTCTCACTGATTGGTGGGAAACAATTGTGCAAATGAATACTACTGACCCTTATTTCAGTGAATTGGCTTCTAAGTTAGCAAAGAGACCCAATTCTAAGTTTACTCAGGTGCGGAGTGTATGGTATAAATATGCAAGGGTTGTTATCACTCCAACCTCATCTTTTAGGCAGATGCTGATCTCTGAGCACCATGATTCACCAACTGGGGGCCATTCGGGGAATGATAAGACATTGCAGAGATTGAGAAGATCATTTTGGTGGAAGGGCATCAAGAGGGATGTACAAAAGTATATACAAGAGTGCACAATTTGTCAAACAAGTAAGTATCTCTGTCACCCTCCATCAGGCTTGTTACAGCCTTTGCTAATACCTGATAAGGTATGGGAGCATGTGACCATGGATTTCATTGAGGTGTTTCCATTAAGTTCAAAGTTCTCAGTGATTCTAGAGGTTGTGGATTGTTTAGGGAAATATGCACATTTTTTCCCTCTTCAACATCCATACTCATCTGCAGGCATTGTGCAAGTGTCGTTTGAAGGAGTTTTTAAGCTGTATGGGATTCATTTGTCTATTGTATGTGATAGGGGAGCTGTGTTCACCAGTGCATTGATGAGAGTCATTGAAGTTGCAGGGCACCACACTTAAGTACTCTACTGCTTATCATCCATAAACGGATGGTCAAACTGAAGTGGTAAACATGTGTCTTGAAACTTATTTACAGTGTTTTACTCACCAAAAACCGAAGGAGTGGAGTAGATGGTTGTCGTGGGCAGAATACTGGTACAGCAGATTTTGGCATACCTCAACGAATACTACACTTTATCAGGCTTTGTATGGGATATCTCCACCTACTCTGTTGTCCTTTATTCCACATACAACAAAGAATCCTATTATCAAAGAGTCTGTTAGCGAGAGATGTGCATTTACAAATACTGAAGGATCAGTTCCTTAGAGAGCAGGAAAGAATGAAGAAGTAGGCAGATGCTCACAGGGTTGATAAGGAATTTGTGGTTGTTGATTTTGTTTACTTGAAATTGCAGCCATATCGTCAAGTGACAATTGCTTCTCAAGCGGTGTAGAAATTATCTCCCTTGTTCTATGGGCCACATGAGGTGATTGAGCGCATAGGAGCAGTAGCTTATAAGCTGGCATTACCTGATTCAGTAAAGATCCATCCTATTTCCATATTTCACAATTGCAGAAGCACATTGGACCCATGGTTGAGGTACAACGTTCAATTCCTGCTACTATATCCACTGCTTTATTGGAGCCTAAGTCTATTTTGGATAGAAGAACTGTGATTAAGGGTAAGAAGTTGGTTTTGGAAGTTTTAATCAAATGGAAGTCGCAACTATGGAGGATGCAACATGGGAACCATATTGGGAATTGGTCAAGAACTTTCCTCTCTATGACCCTGAGGCGGGGGGGGGGGGGGGGGGATTGTTACACATCAAGTATCAAATCAGTGATGAAGAAGAGCTGAGGAAGAGTTGAAAAGATGAAGTGGGAGAATGGATTTGTAGTGTAATAAAAGTTTGTGTTTCAGTCATTTGTATTTTCGTTTCAATCCTTGTGTTGTAAAAGAGTATGTGTAAAAGGGTTAGGTGAGTTAGTGTGAGTCGTTGGATGTAAGGTTGTTAAGGGCTGAGATTGAGTCAGGTGGGGTCCATTACATAACGGCCTAACTAACTCATCTCTTCCAACAAAGAACACGTAAATTCCACGTAAAATAATTCTATAAATAAGAGCTGCGCACCCATCGTTTTGTGTTGCGATTGTGATAGCTAATTCCTGCCTCTTTCTTGATTTTGTTTCTTGATTCAGTTAGAACTTAGGGTTCCTTTCCCCAAACCCTAGCTCTATCATTCTTTTCTAATCCAATCTCTTATGTCATCGTATTCTAATGGCCAAAAGAGACGCAAAGGCGGCGGAAGCTGCGACAGTGCAAAAAGCGACGCACCACATAGATTGAGTCATGTGAATACGAGGAAAGTGTAAAATAGCAGGGATTGAAGAAGGAGCCACTTCAGTGAGTTTGCCTTAGTGCAGTGAAATCTTTTGCATCAAGAGCAAGAAACACTTGATCTTGGGACTTCAACTCGCAACCCTAGAATTTTTTAAGAGAGTAACAATGAGATCTATTATGAGTTGGCTTTTAACGAAAGTTACACTTCATCATCTTTCCGCACTCTCTTTTTAAATTTGATTTCTCTAAACACTTGCAACAAACCAGAGTTATATCAAATCTAGAATAGGACGGAAAAGGAAGAGGCTTAAACTTCGAAAAAATAGAAATAGCAGGGGAAAAAGATGAAGGCAACATAAGATAGATAGGACGCCTAGATTTCATGGACTTAAAGGGACGATATTCCTTAACAACTTCAACCCAAGAATTTGTCACACAAACAAAATAATGAAAATTACAAAAAGTCAGATCAAAAAAAAAACCACTAAACTTGAAGAAAAATATCAAAATTAGGGTTTCGGTCGACGATATTAACTTCAACAATCCAAAGAATATCTATATCTTTATTTCGTATTAGTATTGTTTGATGTAGTAGGATTTTGATTTTGATTCCGTGGGATTGTTGATTAGGTCGGCAAGCCGTGGATGGGGGGTTGATGTATGTAAGGGTTGTAATTTTCTGATTGTTTGTTTCGTTAAAAATTCATTAATGAAACCGGTGACAGAAGAATTTTAGCAAAGAAAATTAGGATTCGAAATAGACACTCTATCAAAACGTATCGAGATCTAAAAAAAGAACCACCAAAATAATGGAAAGGACAAAGAATTGTGATTAGCATCAAAGAATTAAGAGAAGATGAAGAGGTTCAAAGACCCAAATGAATCAGAGAATTTGTGAAGAAGGATTCAAAGGGATGAAGATCATTTTACGGACTTTATTTTGTTATGTGCATTAATGAAGCATCATAATCATAACCTTTTCCCTCAAATAATATCATAAGCACTCTTACATACTGAAAACTTGTGTAATTTAATCTTTAATATTGTTGAGAAGATTTTTTTTAATAATTTTTATAATTTTAATGATATTGCAGAGATGATTTCAAAGAATATGCGGATGTTTGCTTCAGAAACTTTGGTGACAGGGTTTCACACTGGACAACTGTACAAGAGCCCAATGTTGCTGCGATAGCATCCTATGATTCTGGCTTCTGGCCGCCGGAACGTTGTTCATATCCTTTCGGGATTATGAACTGCTCATCTGGGAATTCTACAATTGAACCGTATATAGCACTCCACAACACCTTGTTAGCACATGCAGCAGTTGTTAATCTCTATAGAACCAAGTATCAAGTAAGTGTATTCTACATTACTAAATTTACCATTAATGATTTCTGTAATTTCTCACATAATTAGTTTTCCATATGTATATTTCAATTCAAGCTTACATCATCTACACTGTTGAATTGATGTTTTCATTGTCATAAATCATATAGAAGAGGATGAAATATCCCAAGAGTTTTTAACTTAGGCATGCCAATGGTCATAACAGTTGTAATTTATTAGTGATATTTCAAAATCTGTTGGAAAATTTCAATTTCACCGTTGAGAAACATTTTATTTTATTGACAACTTTCCCTTATACATCCAATTGAGATGAGATGTGTACAAAATTTAAAATAAAATGAATGTTACAGTAGTATGAAACAATAGTATTGACAACTTTCCCTTGTACATCCAGTTGAGATGTTTTGTTATTTCTCATTAATAAAACACGGTAGCAATAGCAATCTTTTCGTTAGAAAAATAGTATAAAATAATTAAATATGATTGAGAATTTGTTATACAAAAAAACGAGGAAATTATGTTAACCATTCAGTATAGTTAAATTTATTTGTTCATAATTCTTTTTTTTATTATGAAAAGATTTTTTTTATAGAAAACTATTTTGATAATTTACCTTAAATGTAATCTAGACTGATGAATTCATTTCAAAATGCTCGAGCTCAGACATCCATGTATACTTCTGTACAATGTATCACTTTAAAGTAGTGCCATTAGTTTAACAAAAGCTAGTGATATTTTTAAGTATACAGTATTACATTACATATTTAATATAATTTATTTCTTTTACATGATGAAAATTTTGCTCAATATATCCTTTTCTTCAGTGCTCACTGCTCAACTTGATACTGTTGCAGGGTACAAAAAATGGATTCATAGGAATTAATGTCTACTCAATTTGGTACACTCCATTCTCAAACTCCACAGCAGATACTGAGGCAACCCAAAGGGCAACTGATTTTTATATCGGCTGGTGAGTCAACGTTATTTATATATCTAGATGATCTTTTTATTCCTTTTGATAATCATTATATGAATAGACGTGCTAGTCTACTTCAAAAATATACATCAATGATGCAAAAGCTTTTAAATTGACAATTGAGCATCCAAATCTAATATTCAATCATGAGATGCGATCAACATTAATTGTAAAAAAACACTTACAAACAAAATTATTTTGCGAGTTTTACCCCTATATTAAATTCATAAATTCAATAAATTTGTAAATAATTATAATATTGTAAAACTTGTTGACGGTATAAATTTATTTATTTATTTATTTATTTATTTTTTGGGGAGTGTGTGTGTGTTAGAATATGGTAATTGTGCAAAAATTAGAAACTGATACAGTGATATAAGTGGTTTGACCCCTAGGTCCAGTCAAATACCTATTACTTGTAGCAATTATTCGTCACAAGCGTTCCACTATACTTCAACCCCGTATAGTGAGTTCTCGGTATTCAGGGCGAGATTCCTATTACACCCAACGAGACTTTTATTACTCTCTAAGTCTCGAGAACCGCCTTACGGCGAAAATAAAATAAAAAGAAGTAAGATCGATGTCTTGACTAAGCAAAAAATTAAAAGCATCTCTCTCTTGGTCATTGGTAAAGTATTGAGTTCAGAATAATAAGGGTCCAAAAAGATGAAAAATACTCAGTGAATTCACCTCTATATAGGGGGAGAAATAATTTCTTTCCAAACGAATGAAAAGAAACCAAATATGGTTTGTGCATGTTGACGGTCGACTGCACTTATTGGGCAATCAACCGCCAATTCTCTCAACTCAGGTCAGAGATAATTGATCGACGGTCAACTTCATCAAAACACCTAAGTGTGCGGTCAACTATCATGGCAATCGACTACGTTTTTAGTGCGGTCGACCGTCCCTTCCAAAAACTGATTATTTAGTGAATCCACCTTATATGTTTTCCTTCACTCAATATTCTACCAACGATTCTATACATATTTGTTTCTCACAATTAAAACTTATAATCTTCTGGATTTGTTGGCTTCTTGGAGAATTTGAGCACATGTTTATTGTGTGTGAACTTTTACGATACTTCACAATCTTTTTGATTCTTTCCTTTTTAGTTGATTCCAAAGATATTTGAAATTTTATTTGAATTTCGAATCCTTATTATCTTGTACATATCTGAAATGGAAATTTTATATATAAATGTATATTTTGTACACACCAAATTTAGAGTCAACAATCTCCCACTTTTAGTGTGGACACAACATACTTAAAATTTTAAGATAAATACTTCCCCTTAATCTGATACTCCGCCTTAATCCATGAATACAGAAATTAACAAAGTGTGTGTGAATGTGATGCATCCTATATGAAAAACAAAACTTGCACAGAACATCCACATACATATATGGATTAAGAGATGCTAAAATTGATGCAATTTAAGGAGTTTATACGAGATATATCATTTGAAATCCAAAATACAATAGAGCTACACGATCATAAACTTCAAATGAAAACGAAGAAAAATATTTTTCAATCTTTACACTTATCGCTCTATTACAGACATAGATCTTCTCACACAATACCATGATTTGCGATACTCTTTGATATACAGTGAGTGATCTGCATGATACCGTTGATTGAGACTCTTCTTACAAAATAAATACTCACTAAGAATAAAAGAAAAGAAACAAGATCTTCAAATTCTAGTCCTAAACTTTCTCTCCCTTTTTGATCACACCAAAAGGAAATCATTCCTCATCACCATCATCCTCAGTGTCGCCATTTTCTTCCGCATCTTCTTCGTCACTAGTAGGAGGAAGGAGTGCCCAGCCTACCCTTTCTTGCAAGAAATTTATTGTATTGATGTAATAGCTATAGATTATCATTTTGTGGTCAGCAAGCTCTTTATGTATCCCATAGTCGGATTGAGCTTGTGTTTGCGAAGATGAGGCAGCCTTCTTCTAGTGAGATTGTCCAGCCATCGGTGTGTTATTGCCCATTTGAGTCATAAGGATTGGTTTATTTGGCTAGCTAAGGAGGTATTGGGCAATTTGGATTTCAGAGTCGACAACATGGTAATATATCAATGTGCTAAAGGGTCGAGCACAAGGACTTTTGAGAGCATCTTTCATTGTTTGGATAATGAAGGAGGAGAGATCGAACTTGTACTCTCCAAGAACTAGAAAGACGATAAAAAAAATCCATATGTATTTCCAATTTGTCATTCCCCTTGGGGCAAATATTGGCGTTAATGATTTTGTTGGGGACACAGACGACATCGGAGAACTCCATGGGTTGGGTTTCTTAATAGATATAGCGTGTGGCCGGAGAATCATGCAAAGGATAGTAGTTTGATCGTGACCAGGTTTATATGGAAGGTTGGCAAAGGTGAGTGTGTATGCATTGAATTCCCCAGTACGAAGAGAATATTTGGATTTGAGGTAAGCGGCTGAGATTTCTACTATTTTCCCTAGGATGATGGAGGAGATGGTCATGTCTTCGAGGTTGAAAACAAGATTGGCATAAAATTGCTAGATGATAAATTCAAAGTGATTGCAAGATGAAAAATTCAAACAAGAGCCGGAAAGATTGGTTTATTTGGCTAGCAAAGGAGGTATTGGGCAATTTGGATTCCGGAGTCGACAGTAAGGTAATATATCAATGTGCTAAAGGGTAAAGCACAAGGACTTTTGGGAGCATCTTTCATTGTTTGGATAATGAAGGAGGAGAGATCGAACTTGTACTCTCCAAGAACTAGGAAAATGATAAAAGATTGTTCAAGATGTGTTTCCAATTTTTCATTCCCCTTGGGGAAAATATAATGATTTTGTTGAGGACACAGGCGACATCGGTGAAATCCATGGGTTTGGGTTCTTAATAGATATAGCGTGTGGCCAGGGAATCATGCAACGAATAGTAGTTTGATCGTGACCGGGTTCATATGAAGGTTGGCAAAGGTGAGTCCATATGCATCGAATTCCCCGGTACGAAAAGAATATTTGGATTTGAGGTAAGTTGCTGAGATTTCTACCATTTTCCCTAGGATGATGGAGGAGATGGTCATGTCTTCGGGGTTGAAAACAAGATTGGCATAAAATTGCTAGATGACAAATTCAAAGTGATTTCTAGATATTCTTCTCACCCCAAACCCCCGAGGATTCAAACTAGCCCATCGAATTGGCCTCCTAGTTTTTCAAGATCAATGGATCTAAATGGAACTACAACTTTTTCTATTAAAGTTTGGAACTAACGGTTAGCATGCTCTTAATTCCTAAAGATAATACCATCTTTCGTTACATCTTGAGGGAGAGCAGGTTGCTTACCATTGGATTTGGATTTGGAAGTGGAAGACAATGGGTTCCTGCTATGAGAGGAGCATCTAGGGTTGGAGGACTTGGTCGAGAAGACAATTGTGATGAAGAACCCGAAAAGTTTGAGAATGGATTAGAAGATTTTGAGAGATTTTGATGGGTAATCAGAGAGAAGAGGAGGCTAGGGTTCAGTCTAGAGAAGATGAGGGGTGAGAGGTTTATATATAAAGAAGTTTTGGGCCCTGTATATCATAGAGAGAATAGAAAATAAATAGGTATACAACAGTATGTGGTGGTCGACTGCCCAAAAGCGCAGTCGACCGCACAAACTCTCGAGTTTGAGAATCTAGGTTTTGACACTCAACTGCCAATTGGTGCAACCGACCGCCAAAACTCTCTGTCTTGAATGCCTGATATTTGACAATTGACCACTCAAACTTTCTGGTTTGATATGCACATATTGCAGTCGGCTGTCAATTACTCAACACAGTTGTGAATTTGACAGCCAATTGTTCGGTTAGTGTTCGACTGTAAGTATGTTCATATATGAACACAAATAAATAACTAAAATTCGAGAAACTAGGCATAAATTGCTATCACATTCAATTCTCCTCTCAAGTAATGAAAACTTTTTTCTTCTAACGGAAATCAATACAAGGTTCGAACCAATTCTAAATGTTGCAAAACTCTATAAAGAATAAAGAAAAAGGACAAACTAAATCTAGTGGCTTGCAGAGATGAAATCATGAATGATGATGAAGTATGATGGTAAAACAAAAGTATAGACATGTGTAAGTATAATGTGCAAGCGTAAATGTAACAAAGATGAATAGTGTATGATTAGCAAATGTTACCTGACAGTAATTTCTTAATCGGGTTGCAAGAGATTCACCATTTATCATGTCAAACACTATTAAAATGTCCTCATTCTTCAAAATTCAATTGTTGTCGCACATCTATCAATATGTGTAAATGTGACTTTTGGTATCCGAATTAGTGTGCCACCTGCATTGTTAGTCTTTCTAACTCAGATAAAGTTAGAATTCCTTTTTAAAGCATAACTATAAGAAATATGTCTTAATCTACAACAGTAATTACAAGTAATATAATTATGCCTTGGTTCAAACACATTTGAATAGTTATACTTTGGTTTGCATTCATGAAAGTCACTATGCCTATGTGTATGAAAAGATTCTTAAGAGTTTGACATTCTTGTAAATCATTGTAACAAAGTCCTCGATTATCATGAAAAGATCTTGATTATTTTGTCATAAAATAAGTGGGCATTTTTTCATATTTTTCAATAGTTGCTTCGAGCTTAATTATTCTATGACAAAGCCTCTATCTCGTGTGAAGAGTATTAAGAGTTGCATCAAGTTGTCTATTCTGTTCTAGGGCTTCGTTACAATCTTCTACTACTTTTTCAAACTTCTCTTTGCATTCATTAAGTTCAATAGTAAGCTTAGCAATGTGGGCGGATTTCTCATGAATTACTTTTAGATTTTCATTATTTATTGATATAGATTTTTGAAGTTTGTTCTTTCAAATGTTCATTTTTATTTTATCAATAAACCATGATCTTTTCTGAATGACTCAAATTTTTCAATGATTAAAGAATTTGTATCTATCAATTTTTCATCTCTATCAATACGAGTCATGTGATTCATTAGACATTCACTTATATGGCTTGAGCTCACGGCTAAGTTTGTTTGCATAATCTTTTAAATCATTACAAATATCAACTAATTCATCAGAAGTAGGTTCTTTGATTACCTCTGCTTATAGTGATGATTGCCCCTCACCATTTCCAAGATCCGTAAATCCGAAGTCATTATGTTCCTACTCATCATCGTTGTAGCTTCAATCTAAATTAAGACAAATTGCCTTCAAAGCCTTCTTTTTGTAATTTGGGTTTGGAATGTATGCTTTGTTTTTGTCTTGAGACAGATGACAGTTTGCATAGATATGTCCGAGCTTCTTATATTTATAGCACACATCTTCGTTGCCTTTGTCCCTTCCTCCCTAAAACCCTCCATATTTTTTTTATCTTTAAGATACTTACTAAATTGTTTGGTCAACACTGCGATATCCTCGTAAGATCCTTCGTGGTCTGATTCTGAATTTGTATATCGTGATGTAGCGTCTTTCACAATGATGATCTTTTCTTCGGTTTTGGGAATAATCCCAATTTTCTGCATGTACCTTTTCGTCTCTGTCATCTCCATCTCATATGTTTTCATTTTTCCCTGAAAAGTATAGTAATCAAATTCCTTCTCTTTTAGTGTCTCCCTCATGGCAGCAACTTTGATATGTCATTCTGGTGTAAGACAGCTTATGAGTTTTCTGACCTTTCGGTCATCAAGCTTTCAAGTTCGTGGGCAATTATGTGAAAGCGAGTCAGATGTCCGGTCTATGTTAACACCTGGAATCATCCGAAAAATATCAATCTTATAAAAGCATAATATAACTTTAGCTTTTACCTTAGACGTGGTTCCCTCATGACATTTTACCGTGTTTCAGATCCCATAAGCAGTTTTGCACTTGTGCCCACATCGCACAAGTTCCTCATTGTTTAGACTTGCATGTAATGTTTTCATGGCTTTGGAGTTTGCATTTTCAATCCAAGTTCTTCTTTAGTGAATGATCTTTTTCCATCACTAACATGAATGTATGTTTGGTTGATGCACATGTTCCAAACTTCTTCTCCAAGCATCTGCAAAAATTGGGACATACGAACCTTCCACATATCATAGCATTTGTCATCAAAATAACAAGAGCGTGTAATCCTTGACCCATTGGAGATGGAAGACTCCGATGAGTACAAGTTTTCGGGAGAGATTGTGGTCATTGGACCTTTCACTCTAGCTTTTAAGTTATTAATGAGCACCTAGCCCTGATACCACTGTAAATCACCCTAGGAGTTGTGAATAAGGTGATTGTGTAGAAATTAAAAACTTAAGTAAATGCGTATAATAAATGCATAAAGTAAATAGTAAAGTTTGATAAAGTGAACAGTGTAAGTAGGCAAGACATAGCGATATTAGTGGTTCGACCCCCAGGTCTACTGGTCTAGTCAACTACCCGTTACTTGCATCAATGCTCTTCTGCAAGCTTTCCACTATACTTCAACCCCGTATAGTGAGTTCTCGGTATTCAGGCCGAGATTCCTTTTACACTCAACAAGACTTTTATTACTCTATAAGCCCCGAGAACTCCCTCACGGTGAAAAGAAAATGACAAGAAACAAGATCAATGTCTTGACCAAGAAAACATAAAAGCGCACTCTCTCTCGATCGTTGGAAAAATATTGAGTTCAGAAGAACTAGAGTCAAAAGAAATGAAGAATACTTAGTGTATTCACCTCTATATATAGGGTGAAATAATTTCTTTTCAAAAGAATTAAATGAAACCAAATATGGTTTGTGCATGTTGACAGTTGACTGCACTTATTGGGTAATCGGCCGTCAATTCTCCTCAAATCAGGTAAGAGATAATTGATGGTCGACTGCACCAAAACACACTAAGTGTGTAGGCGACTGTCATGACAATCGACTGTATTTTTTAGTGAGGTCGACCGTCCCCTTTAAAAAACATATTATTTGTTGAATCCAATTAATATTTTTTCCTTTAGTTAATATTGTACCAATGGTTCTTTACATATTTATTCCTCACAATTACCGCTAGCACTATCACACAAATCTGACATTGGGCCGGAACCAACCCGGTCTATTGCTGGTTGGATCCGGGTCCTAAAATAGGACCGTTGTATTTTGGGGACCGGGTCTGGTTCGCTCAGAATGGACCGGACCTGGACCGGACCTGCCTAAAAATATCTCCATGTTCAACCCCTTTTCAATCCTAAAAACCCAGAAACCTACTACAATCTTCAAAGTTGTTGCTACTACTGCTTCATCCTCCTCTTCAATCCCCAAAACCAGATGCACCACCACCAAATCAGAAAAACTGGAACAACAATCCTTGTCATGTCTGGTCTCCCTCCTGGCCTCACCACCACCACCACCACCTTCCACTTCCTCTCCTCCTCCACCTGCCATCTACCTCTCCCTCCCCCACATCTTCGAGCTCTCCTCTGACCTCACCCACATCATCCAGGGATTTAATTGGATATCCCTCTCCAACTCCTATAGCGTCCTCTCGTTCACCCGCTTCCCCTTCCACAGGTAGAAGGAAAAGTTAGGGTTTCAAAATTTTTTTGGGGGAATTTGATTATGGTTGTGATTGGATCTAAGATGGGATTACCTATTAAGCTGGATACCCGAACTGGTTAAAATGTTTTGAGAGGACCTGGATCCGGTTCTCATGGGTCTGGGTCCAGGTCCGGATAGTGAAGGACCCGACCCGAACCAACCCAATACCTGTGCTAATTACAGTATATAATCTTATGGAGTTGCTTTCTTCTGGGAGAATTTGAGCACATATTTATTGTGTGTGAATCTTTCCCGATACTTTGCCATCTTTTTTATTCTTTCCTTTTTAGTTGATTCCGAAGGTCTTTGAAACTTTGCTTGAATTTCGAATCATTATCTATATAATAAAACACAAAGAAAGCTATCAAGTGGCTCTTATTCAATAGGATTGAAATCAATGGTTCATATCGAACCTCATAAACTATATTTTTCCGTCCAAATGTTTTTCCCCAAAATTCAAATTCAAATCCCCAAAACAACTTCTTTATTTATTTATTTATTTATTTCTCTTTCTCTCTCTCTCTCATTCTCTTTCTATTTACGCAGAAATTTATATTTTCGGAATCAATGGTTTAGATCTAACCTCATAAAATATATTTTTCCGCCCAAAAGTTTTTCCCCAAAATTCAAATTCAAATCCCCAAAACAACTTCTTTATTTATTTATTTATTTATTTCTCTCTCTCTCTCTCTCTCTCATTCTCTTTCTATTTATGCAGAAATTTATATTTTCGGATTTCAGGTTTGTAAATTTTCATATTTTTTATGCATTTTTTTATTGCTCATGTTACATTGAAAATAGCAAATATCTCATCAACAGTTAAATTTCATCATTTTCCATACTCAAAGTTCTAAGAAGTTGGATTTTACATTCCCATTTATAATTGTTTTTCTACATATACTAATGGAAACATGGACTTTTATTTACAACTAATTATTGTTTTACTATTCAAACTTGAGCTACATAATTGTTGTTTTACTGTTTGCAAGACTTTCATATGCTGTATCGTTCCGAATATGTGCCGTAGGCACGTGCCCACTGGCAAATCTAGTTATCTTGTACATATCTTAAATGAAAATATTAGATACAATTGTATGTTTTGTACACACCAAATTTAGGGTCAACATAATTTTTGTTAGAAACTCCTAAAATTTTGTCTATAAGTAGCTTTTGTAATGTCTGTCACATCGGTCATACAGTTGGGTTCTCAAGTTGGATGATCAAGTGTTCATTTTCATCTAAGAGTGTCTACATTATTGTTAATCCTGAATGTACTTTCCCAGCTCAGCTCTACCCAAATTTGTTTAGCAGAATCATTATAGTAAGTAGAATTCTTTTCTGCAATTTATCCTAGATTTACTTACTCTGTATATATTTGATCAGGGTTATAAACCCATTAGTGTATGGAGAGTACCCGAAGGTCATGCAGCAAAATGCAGGGAAAAGACTTCCGAGATTCAGTGAAGCGGAAGCAGAATTAGTGAAGGGTGCATTCGACTTCATTGGGTTGAATCATTACAGGACGGCATATGTCTCAGACAGTTCGAATGCGGGCCCTATCCATAGGCTTCGAGATTACAATCAAGACATGTTTGCCTACATCACTGGTAAATGTTGTTTTAAGAAACACAATTATTTTGTTTTTTTTATGTAAGCTGAACTTACAAGAGAACTGATAGGGTGCAAAAAAATACCCAAATAAAGAGATGAAAACTGAAAAAAATGTGCGCGCCACATCCACTGTCAGTTTTCATCTTTTTATTATTTTTATTTTCTTTTTGTCAAAAACCTTTTTTACGTATGTGTGAGTGTGTTGCACTATAACTAAAATATTGAATTGTTTTTTAACGTATTGAATCGAGTTCTTACTACATTGGCTTTGGAATTGTTGCAGATTCTAGAAACGAAACACCTGGTGGGCAGGTGAGAAGTACTCATCCTATATTTTTTATGCTCTTTCCTTGTTTGTGGAGAATCCTACAGACTTCTGCCTTGGGTGTATTGCACAATATGCATGTCTTTTTTTTGAGATAAAATATGCATGTCTTTACATGCATCCAACTAGAAATTTAGAATAATGCAATGGCTACCATCATCGTGCATTACATATATACCACACTTCTCAAAGGCACGTACAAGCAATCACTCAGTTAGATATAGTCAGATATAGTAGCAATTTACATGACTAATAATCAAAATTATCATTTAATTAATACTATTATTATACTGAATTTAAAATGTTTTGTGTAGTCATTTGTACTAGATGTATGTTGAAACCAGCGCAAATGAACATATAAACCGTTTCATATAGAGAAATTAGGGATATTAAATCTAGTTGTCTGAACTTACAAATACAAGAAAATAAAGATGTAAAGCTCATTGAGTGTTGATCCGGAATTCACACCTGGTCCCATAATTGGTTTTTTTAATATCAACATAATACAATTGTACTAGACATTTTTTACCTTTTAATTTTTCTGAACTTCCATGAGCTGATAAATTGATAGATCATGCTGCTCTGTAGGATTTTTATTTTATTATTGTCTTTATATTCTGCGATTATTTTTTAAAAAGTTATTATGCTTACACGAAGTGGTGGGTTGCCAGTTTATTCCACCACCTACAGTTCACAGCGATCCAGCTGGGCTTCAAAAGATGCTGGAGTATCTAAAGAACAAGTATGGAAATCCTCCTATTTATATTCAAGAGAATGGTAAGTCCCCTACGTGCCTTCAACATATACTTCTTTCTTTCTTTTTTCTTTTAATTTTAGTTTTTAACGTATCCTCTCAATCATAATATCCTCATTTTTTTTGTTTAGATTAGATATATACACATACTGAAAGTTCATAGTTTCGAGATATAGATAGATATATATATATATATATATATATATATATAGAGAGAGAGAGAGAGAGAGAGAGAGAGAAATCTTCGGTTGCACACTACTTTGGTGAACACTCCGTGAGCACTCACGAAAGTGAGCACCTATGAAAAATCCGAACCGCTCATATTGTTCTATATACCTTAGATAGCCTAACAATAAAAAATCAAGTAATTTGAAGTTCATTTGCCCATGATTTACATCATTACAAAATTGTATGGCTGAAAATTCTAACAACATGATGGATGGGCAAATGAACTTCAAATTACTTAATTTTTTATTGTTCGGCTATCTAAGGTATATAGAACAATATGAGCGGTTCGGATTTTTCATAGGTGCTCTATTTCATGAGTGCTCACGGAGTGCTCACCAAAAATAGTGTGCAACCGAAGGGGACTATATATATATATATATATATATATATATATATATATATATTCAAATGGTCATGATATGTTCTAAGCGTTATTTATTTAATTAGGTTATATGTTGAATGGGAAAGACATTCTCAATGACACTGATCGTATCAATTTCTTGAATGACTACATTGGAAGCATGCATAGTGCAATCAGGTACTATATCTTATTTTGCTGATTAATTTGTGCTAAAGAAATGCTGTTCTAACCTAAACTAGTATTCAAATATTGAAGGAAAGTAGTATTCAAATATTAGCCTCAGAATTCAAATATTCATAAGAGGCTCGCCGATTATAATTTTATTTACCTTTTTTACTTTAACCGAAAATGGATTAGAGTGAAAGTGCTTTTGTTCAGTTTAATGTCTCTCAGCAGGGTAAAAGGTCAGAATCCCTCATGCACAAGACTACTTTCCTATTCTCCTGTTGCTGCTTATTTTGGTGTGGGAGCAAACAGATAGTAAATTTATATTTTGAAGGAAACTACTAAAGATCTAACCTTTGATCGTCGTCGTAAAAAGATGTTGGATCTCCTGAGATTGAATCTGAATCGTTGAAAGAGCACCTTCAACTGAGTCTGACAGTTGCTGACGCAGCCAATGGACCTGCAAAAAGCCTTAAACACCGGGGATGACCCCGACGACAGATCCTTCAACGCTCAAGTCTGAAACAGAGAGAGAAACATAGTTTGAGAGATGAACTGCTGATTACCTTCTAACTAAGGACGGGGGAGAATATTTATAGGTCTAAGAAACAGTTAGGAGATTAATATAAATCTACTATCTCCCGTATGAACCCCCAAAGAGATAGAATCGGCTACTCTCTTGTTCGGAATAAGAGATTTGACTTATAGTCCTCATGAGCTGGGTGTTTCTCCTAGTGGGCCCAGCTACTTTTAATGGGCTTGAAAGTGGCCCATATCTTGTTAATAAGCCTGAAGAAGGCCCGGACATGTTTAAAGATGTTCATTACTATATCGGTAGAAATTTTAAGATCCGTGATGGGATCATACAACCCTGACTTGCTGAGATTTTTACCATTATAAAACCCCACTCTCGGAAGAAATTTTATTGGCTTTCGGGAAGTAGTTTGCCTTATTTCATAGTTATGGAGTACAATTTTATCTGTAAGAGACAATTGGAGATACCTAGAACTGATCAGAAGATTCTAAGGGTGGCAAAATATTATCTTGGATTTTTTTGAATTTTTCCGGAAATTTTCATAAGTTTTTTTTAGATTTTAATAATTTTTCCCAATTAATAATTGCTTTTTCAAAAATTTTAATTAATTATTTTAATTTTCAATTTTTTTGGAAACTTTTATTAATTTTCTGAATTTAATAATTATTTTTTGAGTTTTTAATTAAAAAATTGAATTTTTAAATGATTTTGGGGATTTTTTTATTATTTTATTTGACCTGGCATGAGATTTGGACCGATCTCGAGGGTTGATCACGCCTAGCTCATCCGCCGATGAAATTGGGTGGTTGCGATGAGGAGGCAACGATGATCGGGTGACGTGGCCTCATATGGAGTGTAGATCAAGGCTTAGCTTGCCCGATGAGCAAGATCGAATGGAAAAGAAGCGAGCGCAAGGGGAATGGCTGGTGTGACTTCATTTGGCTATCAATAAGGAGAGAGCGAGCACTTCTGAGTGATCCAATGGCTGTTGTCGATTGCAAGAACCCCCTAGCCTACCCGATCATTTGGGCGAACTATTGTTCATCTTCTCTATTTTGTTTTCTTGTTTTGGGCGAGCTAGACTTTTGGCGACTACCTAGGATTCGGTGACTATGCTAATTTTGTCACGCCAAGCTTCCCAGAATACGAAAATACGAGTACGTAACGTAGGCCCAGCGAATGATGTAAACACCATTCATAAACTGTATCAGTCTAACTCAACAATATGAACAACAAACACAGCCGCACAAGAAAATATAATCACATGAATCAAAGAAAAACTTCAATAATAGTGAAATAATCCAGAATAATATCCAACATAATATCCAGTATCTGGAAAAATAAATAAAATCCGGGACAAAAGCCCAAAACAATGTATAATATCAAAGACAATGTTCAAAAGACTAAATCTAGCATGAATAAATTTAAACAGCGCAATCTTCGGTTCTATCTTCTAGTTGTTGCTCACCAATTCCTTCTGGTATTGATCCTTCGGTACATGTAAATTTGTGATCTGAAAAGAAAAAAAATATCCTTAGAGCAATTCATGGACAGCAAATAGTGGGAAAACAGGGAATAATAGGAACATGGTAAATCAAAAGAAGGGACGGGATCAAAGTCAATAACAAAATTAAAGATTGGCAATAATGTCAAGGGGTGAGCATGCATTAATTAATAATTTCAGTTCAAGTCCAATGTTGATGACAGTATACGGGATCGAGCATGAAATGTCAGGTGAGGGTTGTAAATCATTTTATTAACCTATCTAGTACACGTACTACTGTGTTCCATTTCACAGATTCCGCGCAAGCACACAGTGAACGCTTTAGACTGATGGTGAATTCACGGATCGTGTACTCGACCAAGTAATTAGTGATTAATGTTCAGTAGCAGTAATTATCAAGCAGTGTTTTATGGCCATCAGTCAGTATTAGTACAAGTCAGGCAGTAGGGCCCGACCGAGTACAATTTTTGATTGTTCACTATCAAGTCATTCCATAATGTCCTGGCTTGTTAATATTTTATTTTATCCTATGGAGCATGCAAGAAGGTGTCAGAGTTGTATTATTCTAGGTGTGACTAATTCTCCTCGTTACAGACAAAACAAGAACCAAACATATTAAATTAACACAAATCACACAATCTGGACAGCACGATGTTACTGTAGAAAAATAGAAATTTCCGTTACTACAGAAAAGAAAATCTGGATCTGTCAGAAGTTCTTGAAATTACACTCTCTTCCGGTTCCAGCGATTATATATACGATATATAAAAGTTATAGAAAGTAGGTTGAAACACCTATTCTTTTTAGATTTTATGTTCAGGTAGTAAATTATAAATTGTGTTCAAACATATGAATTAGGCCAGGAAACTCCATTAAATCTACAAAAATTTAGGGTAGTTTCTACACATGTCTAGTTTCAGCAAAATTTATTTCACTTTTTTAATTTTACTGTTAATATATTCTATTTATTATTAAATCTAGGTGATACACAGAAAATTTGTGAATATGGAAATCCAGACCCAGCGGCACTAAAATACTGATATTTAACATATTATATATCGGAATTTAATTCTGTCGAATGTTCTGTAAAATAGACTTATGGAGTTGTAATTCTTATTCACAAAGTTATTTCATATTACAACAGCAACATGGTCAAAAATCTAATACAAAAAGAAATAAACAGCAAGCCGGAAAATAGTTTGATACGAATAAGCAATAATTTCATCATACAAACATATAATTCATGATAATTAATAAACAAAGTGCTATTGGATGATTAACATGCAGATTTCTAAGTTTATGATGCGATTTACAATCATGGTAGTCAATTTATTAAATCAAATTCAATCTAACATATTCAATTCATCAAATAATTCTATAATATGGATCTAGTTATTTTTCATGTATAACGCGCATATGCAATGTGCAATAGGGACTAGGATTTGGATCAACGATATAGGCACGTTGTTAAGAATATTTTGGATTAGTTCGTGTAAAATCCTCAATATTCTCAACAAAATTCAAATAGTATAACAATATGATAAAAGGTCTACTTGCGGGGATCAACAAATTCTTGAACACAAACAATAGAGGGGGTTCAAGAAGAGACTTGCTTGTTAGACGGTAATTTCAAGTATAAAAAAATAACGGGATGAAAATTTTGGGCGACGAAACACGAACACAGCACTCGCAAAAGCACGTGTAGACACAGTCAACACAAATCCTCTCTTCACAAACTCCAAACAGAAAATCAGCCAAAGCGAATCCCCTCCCTCTCCGAACACCAAACAACAAGTGGATCCAACAGCAACGCGGATTCCATCACCACAAAACAGCAAGAGCACACAACAACGACGCAGTGGCCGTCAAGGGTAGCTCGATGGGAGGACGGCCCGGCTGACGACAGAGCTAGGCATCAGACGGCGTTCGACTGAGGGGTGCACGACGATCGGTGACTGGGCGGCAGCGAAACAGAGGAGCTCGGGGAAAACATGGGAGTTGGGGATGTTCGAGGTGGCAGAGGATGATGGCTGACGACGAGGGATGATAAGGGTGATGATGGGTGTTCGGAGCTCTGGAGGTGGTGGAGCAATGAGTTCTCGGAGGTGGATGAAGAGGACATCGGGATGGGTTTCGACCTAGGGGAAGATGAAGATGACGGGGTGCTTCAGTGGTTGGATGAGAGGGTGGCGACAAGGACATGGGGTCGTGATCGAAGGTCGGTCGGAGCGACGGAGGATGAGGCGGGATGGAGCAGGCGTCGATGGTTTCAATGGAGAAACAGATGATGAGGGGAGAGAGAAAGTCGGGGTAGGAAAGAGAAAGCAGCCGGATTAGGAGAGAGAATGAGAGCGAGAGATATTAACTAATTAGGGTTTAGGGGTATTTATATAGGGACAATAAATGTTAGGTTTTGGGTTGCGGATTAACGGGTATAGGGTATGGGTTTAGGATCTAAAAAGAGAGAAATGAATAGAAATCAATGGGATAAAAATAAAATGGATCAATATAAACCCAAAACACAGAGTAAATTTTGTAGTGAGCCAAAAATGTAGGATTCAAGCCAAAAGAGTACAAAATGATCAAAGAGGATAAATGAGTCCAAAAAGCAAGATTCATTATTTAAAAGGGAATCGAATACAAAAATCCAGAAAGAAGAAAATAAAATACAATAAAATCCAAAACAGAAAAATAGGGGTAACAACTTTGGTCGATTAGGGTGATTCGGCAACCTCGTTTCATCGAGCTATGCTTCGAGGTGAGCAACAGTCTCGGAGACCTCATTTCAGGGAGCTACTTTGGGCTACCTCCTTCTTCCTCGGTGAGCAGGGTTTTAATCGAGCAGCTGCTTCATCGGCAACTACTTTGGTGACCAAGTCAACTTTGGGAGAGCTAAGGTGGGCACGCGAGATTGTGGGCGAACTCCTTTGTCAAACAAGGGTCTTTACGTGAGCATGGTCCTCCGGTGACCAAGGTTTGGGCAAGCAAAGCCTTGGCGATTATCTTCCTCCTCGTCGAATAGTGCCTCGAGCGAGTAGCTCGATCTTTTAGTAAGCAAGAGCTTCAGTTGACCAAGGGCTTGGGCTTAGCGAGCTCCTTTGGGCTTCAAGGCTATTGTATGCGCTTCGAAACTTGGACTTTAATGAAATACATTGTGAAAAATAGGTTCTCCTCCAATGCTCTTTGGGTTTTGAGTTTTGGCCATAGCTTCGACGAGGCTTAGGAGCTTTGGCTTGGGATGGAAGTTTTGGCTTAGAATTTGCTATTGGTTTTTAGGCTATAATCGGGTTTGGATGCATTTTAGCTTGGAAGTCAAGGTGTGCAGAGCTTCGGGTCTTTTGGAGCTTCGGGTTAGGAGCTCGTCTTTGTAGCTTGATCAATTCTTGAAGTTCCTTCTTATAGCCGAGGTAAACTAGCTTGGATATGCTAGGTTTAGGTGTTTGATCTTCTTCTACTTTGAAGCTTTGTGTGGAGCTTTTGATGTTTGGGTTTGGCTGAGAATGGAAGTAAGGATTTTGTAGTGTTGGTTTGGCTAAGGTCAGGGGTGAAGTTTTTGGAGAAGCTTAGGAGTTTTGAGTTTCTCCTTGTAATAGGGATTGCTATGGAGCTAGACTTGATCATCTTGGAGCTTGGTTATATTGGGTTTCTCTTTGTTGATGTTTGAGTTTTGTGCCCACCAAGTGTTTGTTGAGTGGTATATCCCATCGAATCGCTCTTTCGTCGACCAAGCGTTGTGCAGTTCGCTCATTTTTTCGATTGAATGTTTCGTTGGTAGGAGATTGCTCGTATTGATTTTGGTGTATAGTACTTCGACCGTTGGATTTTGTGGATGGCTTAGATTTTGCCACGTGGTAGTTTGATCTTGGAGGCTCTATAAATAAGACCTAATATCTTCCCTAATTTTCTCATTTGCCGCCTCCACTTTCGCTCTCTACAAATTTTTGAGAGCTTCTCTCTCTAGAAATTTTCGTGGTTTACCGAGCAGTGCAAGTGGTTTGCCTGGTGTTTTGACAGTGGTGCTAGCGGGCGATGTAGATTTACTGTTCTTGTAGCTTTGATCAGGTAACTCTCTTGCGATCATCGTCAGTTATGTCTAACATTTCGTCGAGCAATTCTTCTTCCATTGCGGTTAGTTTAGAGGTTGACGGTAATGTTGAGTCTAACCTTTTCACTAGAGGAGAGAATGTGAAAGATGTAGTTTGTCATTCCACTATTGTGGAGACGGTCATTGAACCTGAGAGAGACATGGGGAGTGTACTGAAAACACCATTGTTTCTAGTTGAATTGATTAGGGAATAACCTGTAGTAGATCGAGATTTTCTTAGGAATGACATGGAGTATGTCGAGCCAGACCCGATCCACACCACTGAGACTGATTTTTCCATCACTATTCTCATGAGGGAAGAGTTTTTCGTGATTAGGACAACCTTTGAAATTCCCTCCGCATACGAGTTACTTTTACCGGTCCTGGAGTCAGAGCATGCTACACGATTTCTGAGGAGTACTGTTCGTTCCCTTTTGTGGTATGATGTCTTGAACATTTTTCTTCCTGTTTCAGATGGTGTGTTACTTTGGCCACTTGGTCGATTTTCACGCCACCGAGGAGAAGAATTTGAAGGTGCAGATCTCTCGTGCCGAGAGAGATAAGAAGAAGGCCTTCAAGGGGTTAAAGATGGGGTTAAAGATATTGAAGAAGAAGGATGAGGCACGCCTAGAGTTGGAGGCATTGGTGAAGAGGGAAGAGGCGTTGGAAAAAAGGGAGGGGTCATGCCTCAGCTTAAGGCGTCGGAGAAGAGGATGGCTGACCTCGTGCTTGAGTTGGAGAAGGCACGGGCTGAGACGACATCAGCTGTGAAGGCCACTGAGGCCAAGGTGGAGGCCAAGGCTAAAGCCAAGCTCCAATGCATGATCGAAAAGTCCTCTGCTCAGGCTATCGCTCACGTGGCAGAGCGCGTTCCCAGCTTCAACGGGAATGGATACCCTGTGATGCTCCATCCTAGAGAAATTCCTGCTGAGAGCAAAGGTAAGGGGACGGAGATAAGGGCGGTGCTCCTGCTGGGGGCGAGAAGAGCGGATCGGGGAAGAAGAGCAAGGGGAAGGTGGTGGCTGGGGGCTCCTTGCCTTTAGTTCCGCTGAAGCAGGTTGACGCTTGATTCACCCTTCGTTTTTTTTTTGCTTTTGTTTTTGATATTTGTATGACACCCTATTACGGGCTGGCCATTGCATCTTTGTATCTTCTTTTTTGTAGACAAAAGAATGTCATCTTGCTTTGTCAACACTTGTGCATTGTTTGAGTTTACTTTGAGTTATTCTTGGTTGCGACATCTTGTTGTTTATCTCTTCTGCGATAGTATCTTTTGTTTTGTTGATGCTGGGGTAACTCTTTGAACTTTCTTGTTGGTAGATGATTGCAAGGATGGAAGAGAAGTACCTAGGTGATGAAGTTGATCAGCTTCGCAAGAGATTGCGCATAACGGAGTTGGCGCTTGATCGCTTGCGTGATTAGTCAGAAGAGGAGTGGTTGGAGACCATTCATCTCAAGTCGGTGCTGATTGAGAGGGATTATGAGTTAGCCCTTTTGCATGTTGATTGCCTCGTGGCATACCCTTGCTCCCGAAGGTGATAAAAGACAGTGTTGGAGAGTGTGCTAACCTTACTGGTTGAGAATAACTTGGAGATATACCATCTCCATGTGAAGCATGGGGGGCTGCGAATGGCTAGCACCTTGTGCATTGTTGGCATGAAAAAAGGGTGCAACAATTGCTGGAGCTTGGTCGACTATTAGAGGCACTGGCTCGACTGCACAGGTAGCCTCTCGTCATCCCGGTGATGCTCAGAGGATGACCACCTTGTCGAGTTTGGATTCTACCCATGGAGGGTCGCGCGCAATGGGTCATGATCCCCAAACTTGGCTCACAGGATTCGCGCATCCTGGTAAAGATGTGCGAGTTTGGCTTCTACCTGTGAAGGGTTGCGTGCATCGGGCCATGATCCCCAAACTCAGCTCACAGGATTGGCGCATTGTGGTAAAGATGTAAGTGGTCCAGGAGAGGCGGTGCCTGTCAAAAAGCCCGTGAAGAGGCTTGTGTCCCTTGAGGAACATTCCTCGCCCAGTCAGCCGAAGGGATGGTCTGTAAATCAACTTACAAGACTACTATACCACTCGATGTTTTGATGTGCTTTTGTAGTGATGCTTTTTCTTGCAGACTCATTGTAATTCAGCACTTGTAACATGGCCCATAATTTTGCACGTGCAAATTTTGGTAATGACATTGGATCTGAATACATAGATTTGTGATAATTCTGTGATTGTATAGAAGCTTGTTTTTGTGCAGTGAAGAACTTTTTCATGTGATTGATCCTTGATGTATGGTTCATTGTACAACTTGTTGCATGAAGTTAATGAGTCGTTGATAGGGCTCGAGTGGTGGGAGAGTTTGACGGGGTTGGAACTTGTCCATTTTGTACCCTTGTAGGAGCAACTCTAGGGAAGAGTTGATTCCGAACTTGCTGTAAGGGTGTTTAGCTAGTTGTAGGAGCAACTCTGAGAAAGAGTTATTTTTCAAACTTGCTATATGCATCCTCTAACGGACTGTGATAGTCACATCGAGTGGCAAGTTGAACTCCGAAACTTGTTTTTTTGTAAGATTGTTGGAATAACTGCAATCCACGATTTTGAACCTCTAATATGTCTTTAAGGATTTTTAACGAGTTTCAAGAACAGGTCGAATTTCTTCGTTGCAAATTGCCAGAGCAACTCTGAGCCACGGGTATGGCCTCCGAATTTGTCGTATAAGGAGATTTTAATGAGTTTTTTGTGCCATTTTTCAGGAGTAGATTGTACAAAATCTTTTGAAAAGACAAAAGACTATCATTATTCAATAAAAGAAAATAAAGTAATTAGTTGTTCTCGTGCCTGGGCTTTATTACATGCAGTGACCGGTAGCGAAAGCGATCTTTATCGAAAAATAAAACTAAACGGCTGCGCTAGTGGCTGACATTTATTACAAATTAAGAAAGTTTACTACTGCTATAAAGAGAGGACATTTTAGATGCCCTTGTTGTACTTCATAAGGTGCTCAACATTCCAAGTTCTCGGTATCTTCTTCCGCCTCAAGTCTTTAAGTCGGTAGGACCCTGAGCGGACCACTTGGAGACCTTGTACAACCTCTTCCAGTTGGAAGCGAGCTTTCCCTTCCTTCACGGGTCTGAGATTTTCAGTTTGCGCAAGGTAAGATCCCCCTCTTTTAGATTAGTGGGGTGAACATTTTTGTTGTAGAACTTCTCGACCCTTTACTGGTAAATGTTCCTCCGTGTAGCTGACTTTTCTAATAGCTCTTCAACGATGTCGAGATTGTCTCGAAGATTGACTGAAGATGGGGAGATGGTAATCCAACTTCCAAGGGGATGAGTGCTTCTGAGCCGTAGGTGAGGTTGAATGGTGAATCTCCAATTGAGGTTATCTTTGTGATTCTGTAGGAGCATAACACACTTGGCAATTCATCAACCCATAATCCTCTTGCGGCCTCACCTGGTCTCTTTTTTAGGCCATCCAAAATCTGTCGATTTATATTTTCAACTTGGCCGTTAGTTTAGGGATGTGAGACGGAGGAAAAGCGTTGAGTGATCCCCAAATAGGTGAAGAAATGGCGAAACCCTTTCCGGGTGAAATGTGCTCCATTGTCAAAGACTAATATGCGTGGAATCCTTAATCTGCAGACAATGTTCTTCCAAAAGAACTGCCGAATTTTCTGCTCGGTGATGGTTGCAAGTGGTTCTGTCTCGACCCACTTTGTGAAGTAGTCAATGGCGACTACTAGGAAGGTTCTTCGTCCAGCTACTGAAGGAAACGGTCCGAGCAAGTCTATTCCCCACATGAAAGGTTATAGGACTTAACATGGAGCCGAGAAATGCTTGGGGTCATCGCTTAATGGCGGAGTGCTTCTGACATGGATCGCATTGGCAGGCATATTCTTGTGCATCACTGAGTAATGTGGGCCAATTATACCTGTGGTTGAGTATATTGCACGCGAGGGACCTTGCTCCTTGATGGCAATCGCCAATTTCTTCATGTTGTTTTTTGATGACATACTGCACTTCTTCAGGAGAGAGACATCTCAATAGGGCATGCCTTCAACTAAAGTGTATGATCGTTTGTATAGAAGTCCCATCCATGAGAGTGTATCTTTCAGCCCTTGTCTGAATCTTTCTTGCTTCTTGGTGATCTTCATGAAGGGTTCCCTTGTCCAGGAAATCGATCAAGTGCTTCATCCAACATTCTTCAAACATTTGGGGAGTGACAATCATGAGCTCCAACTCTTCCTCTTCGATGCTCGGCTTGAGAAGAACCTCAATGAGGACCGTGCGGTCAACCCCATCGAGAGATGAGGAAGCTAGTTTGAAGAGGGCATCTACTTGCCCGTTTGTTCGCGTGGAATGTAATGACATTTGCTTCTTTGAATGCCGTTAGGAGTTTCTTCACATGTGACAAGTACTTAGCCATACGGTTTTCTCTGGCTTCATAATCTCCTTGCATCTGATTGAGAACTAAATAAGGGTTGCTAAACATCTCAATTTTTCATGAGCCTGCTTCTCATGCTAAACGGAGACCGACAATCAGTGCTTCATACTCGGCTTCATTATTGGAGGCGGGGAAGTTGAGGCACAATGAGTATTAGAGTGTGAATTTATTAGATCCGAGCAAGATTATTCCGGCTCCACTTTCTTCAAGACAAGAGGGACCCATCTACATATACCATCCAGAGTGGAGGATTTTCTTCTGCCTCAGGAGAGTTGGGAATATTGGTTTCCATGATGAATTTGGTCAAGGCTTGAGCCTTGATTGTCGTTCTTAGGATCTGTAAAGTCTATGTACATTCTCCACTTACCGCTAGCTTTCTTAACCATCACCACATTTGCTAGCCATTCAGGGTGGTTAACTTCTTGGATGAAGCGTCAACTTCTTCTTTGACTTCTTGTGGCCTTTAGGGAGCAAATTTGCAGTGCCTTTGTTGGACGGGCTAGGAATCCCGGCTCATACTAAAGTGGTGCATGATTAGATCTCCAAAATTTCCCTGCATGTTAGCTACGATCTAGGCGAACAAGTCCCGGTTCCCCCTTATACAAGCGATGAGTCACTCGTTGAGTTGGAGAGGAAGGGTCTTACTTATACGCAAACACTTGATCTAATCTTCTTGAGAGAAAAGGATCTCTTCCAATTCATCCACGAGCTCGAAGTTTATGTGACTTCTTTCTGGCGGTAGTTCAATGACATTGAGTGGAAGGACTAAAGCCCTCCATTGTGGCAGTGTAGCATGCTCGCGTTGCTTCTTGGTTTCCTTCAACTTGGTCTATGCCTGATGATGTGGGGAACTTCATCTTCATTTGAAATGCGGAGGTAACTGCATGTAAAGCTGCTAGGCCTGGGCAACCAAATATAGTAATGTACGCAACCAAGTAAAATAATTGAGGGAAATTGGAGGCAATTTTGTTGTTACCAATCAAAAAATCAGTCCTAATTTTAACCCTCGATCCATTACCACAAATTTTTTGTGCAGACCGAATTTAAAAGGTTCAACTACTTTCCGGACTCCTTTCCATAACGGAGAGGCTAAAGAAGAGATACTTAGGTGAAGTTCTTAAACTTTTTGACATTTATAGTATTTATGGATAACAAGATATAAGAATACCAAGGTCACCTTCCAGTTTCGATATGTAAATTAAATCCATTTATAGAGATGTCTCTTAGCCTTGTAGGTGAAAGATCCTGAACCAAAAGAAGTTCCTTCTAATTTATCAATCTGCTTGATAACCTAGGATGGGACATGAAAAATGACATCATGTACAGAGGGATAGATGAAAGGATAGAATTAATCAGGTTCAAACTTCCGCCTCTCGATAGATGACGACCAGACCACACATTGAGTCCAGATTCAACCTCATCAGTCATAGGCAACCAATCTTCTTTATGTAGTTTACCCCTGCGTAAAGGGATTCCAAGATAAGAAATAGGGAAAGAAGCAGAAACGCAATTGAAAACTATGCTATCTCAATTTTACGGCCGGTGGAACAACCAAGCCATAAGATAGATGTTGTATTGAAAGTAATCGATAAGCCTGAAGCCTTTTTGAAAATGTAAAGGAGAAGCTTAAGGTTACTGTCACGCCCTGCTTCCCAAAAATACGGAATGCAAGCACGTGATATGGCCCAGCAAATGACCTGCGTCATCCATCTGCTGTAATCGATTCAACTCAACAACATAAACAGGTAGTAATACAACCACGCAAGTATTAAAGAAGTAATCACATGAATAACAATACTTGGAATTTAAGCATAAAATAACCAACATAATAACAATCCAACATTTCGAATAAACAATGACAATATTCAGGTCAATAGCCCACAAATACAAGGGTTAACGATGTTCAATTTATTTAAGTCTTCAAAACAAAACAATAATTATTTAGGCGGCGATGCAAATTTAATTCTTTCACCGTTGTTGTTATCGTAGTCCATCAGGCAATTCTCCTTGATTACCTGTAAGTTGTTCATCCAAAAGAGAGAAAAATATGCCCTTAGAGAAAGTCGTGGACAGGAAGTAGAGAAATAGAGAAATAATGACATTTACGATATAACATTGAATTCAATAAACAATAGAGTCGATGGCAATGAACAATGAAAAAATGATAATGATGCAATGTACAATAACGATGATTGATAACGATGATAATAAACGATAACAACAACAGTAAACAATAACGATAACACTATTCAATAATGATGACAATATGCAATGACAATGCGATGAAAATCTTAAGTCTATTATTCATTTTAATCCTAACTAATGCACATACTATTGCATCCCATAACTACAGGTTTGAAGCATACAATCAGTTTTATTTAGACTAAGGTGGTAGATTCAATACGTCATGTACTTGACACGATATAACACTGGCTATTGCAGCAATTTCTTGCACAATAACGATAACACTGGCTATTGCAGTAATTTCTTGTACAATAACAATAACACCGGCTATTGTAGCAATTTCTTGCACAATAACGATAACACTGGCCATTGATGCAATTTCTTGCACAATGACGATAACAATATTTTGGGAATGAGGCCCACATTTTCGAGTACAATCACTATATTATCAACTACTTTAGTCAACCCTTAACCCCGGCTTGATTAACATGCTTTATTCAATTAATATGCAATCTTAATAGGGAACAATAGGGACAGAAATATCATTGAGAAATGATAATGCGATTAATAAGGGACACTAGAATGATGACAACACAACCCTAAGATCATGCAATGTACTCCATACAATTAAATGCACCAAATACAATATTATAAATCCAATTATATATTATCAAATATGGAAATCCAATTCTGAACAGCAGTAGGTTGCTGTACTAAAATTGAATTTTCCGCTGATACAGAATAGCAAAAGTGGATCCGTCAGAAGTTTTAGAAACTAGACTCCTTCCTGGTTCCAACACATATTTAAAGTACAAATTTCGACAACAATAGCTAGGTAGTTCTTTACATGTTACAGGTTCTGGTTGGTTATTAATGTTAACTAGTTTCAGTTGTAAAAGCAATAAATATTTATTTTAAAAATTAGTAAAAATAATTTTCATTATCCTAAGCATGTTAACTATCAATCTGGAAATTATCATGGTAATATTTGATCATTAGTTCATCTATTTAATCAGGTTAACATGGTATATGCATAAATCTGGAAATAAAATGCAGCTACAGTAAAATGGTCATAACTCATGCAATATAAGTCGGAATTCAAAAATTCTGGATGTTCTGGAAACTAGAAACATGGGGCCATATTTCATATTCAGAAGGTTATTGATTTTGAGTACGACATTATCTAGGTCGAAACAGTATGACAATGTTCAGGTTGGCAATAAATTTTAGGGTTTCAACATATTCTTCATGCATACAATAATTAAAATGTTATAAACGATGAGTTAGGGGTTGACAACATAAGTCACAGCAAGTTACACCTAAGTGAACATGGTATTAAGATATATAATGTCCAAAATCTTACTAATCACAATCAACCAATACACCAACACCAATCATATAACAACCAACACTAGCATA
The DNA here is from genome assembly GCA_017893485.1 of Hemerocallis citrina. Taxonomy (NCBI): domain Eukaryota; kingdom Viridiplantae; phylum Streptophyta; class Magnoliopsida; order Asparagales; family Asphodelaceae; genus Hemerocallis; species Hemerocallis citrina. The sequence goes on from CM030365.1 coordinate 126,267,302, forward strand.
CCATCTACAATAGTCGTGTAATGTCATGACATGAATTACAATAACAATTTCTATTCATATATTCAATAATTAACTACATGAATGCATGCAAGATCTCTATAAATTGGAGGCAAAAGACGGCACGAAGTCAAGACTACTACTTGGATTCACTCGTGTAAATCCGTAGTATCCCAACGATAGATAACAATAGAAGATATACTATAATCAATATAGTTCTACTTACGGAATTCAATAAACAATCTCGAATACGATGCAATACAATTCGAGAGTGAGATGACTTGCCTTTAGAATGACGTTAAATTAATTCGAATATGCGAAGAATAACGGGATCGGAATCCCGACGACACGGCAACGAGCAAACGATCCCGATGATCATGACTGGGGACATGATCATGACCGGGGACAGATCTTGAGGAGGATCAAGATCAGATAATCGGACGGCTAAAATCGAAGATCAAGATCAAGATCAAGATGATGATCACGATCGCGATGATCAAGATGTAGATCGGGTGACCTAGATCAAAGGATCAAGAATCCCCAAATATGAAGATGATCAAGATACGATTGACGGCTATGATTAAAGATTAAGGTGCATTATGGCTGAACCCAAGAACAGAAGAGCGCTCAGGCGATGCTCGGGGGAGACGAGCAGCAGTGGTGTTCTTCGGGTAGCGAGGTGGCGAGGGCACTCAGGTGGTGCACTGTGGTGGTGATGAGGAGGGCAACGAGGGGAGTGCAAGAGGTGACTGGACGGTGGACAGTGGCAATCAGGGCAGCGATGGAGCTCTGTTGATGGTGTTCGTGCGGGGATAGGCAACAGGCAAGGACAGGGGGCTTCGGCAGTCTATGGGTTCAACGAGAACCCAGAGGAAGAAGAAGACAGAGGAACAAAGCTGCGAGGGGGCTCAGGGCAGCGACGGAGGTAGGGGTGTTGGTGCTCAGGGTTGACGGCAAGGCTTGCGACAATGGATTCGGGGGCTGGTCGAGTGGCGAAGTCGATGACGGGAGGCAGTTGCGGAAGAAGATGAACCATGCTCGGGGATGAGGGAGGCGATGCTGGTGGCAAGGAGGGAAGCTCGGGGATGGTGGTAGCATGGAGATTAGAGGAGATGACGAGGGGACGAGGTTGATCAATGGCGGAGCTTCGAGTAGTTGCTGCGATGAGGAGGGGGAGCGGCGACACTGTGGAGGACGGCAGGGTGATGAAGGGCAGTGGTCGCTACTGGGGGAAACAAGCGGCATCGGTCGTTTGGCATTGGTGAGAGCTCGAGACAGAGGCAAGAAGGAGACGGAGGGCTTGAGGTGGAGCGAAGGCGAGGAGAAGCGAGGAGGTTCGAAGACTCGAAGGATGGTCGAGGTACTACGCGGGTGCGAGGTTGAAGACGACGGGGTAGGGGTCTCTGTTTTGTTTTCGAAAACAGAGGAGAGAGGGGGAGATGGGGAGAGAGAAGAGTAGGGGGAGGGGTTATTTAAAATAAAATTATAATAAATATATTAATTAAAAGGGGTAGTTATGAGTGAGTGGGGGTTCTGGAGTCAATTAATGAGATATGGGAGAATCAATAGGCTGATTATTAGGGTCATAGAGAATGGGGTAGTTATTAGGCAGTGAATAGGTGAGAATGTGGGGATATGGCTGTTGATGATTATTTGGGTTAATGGGTTTAGGGTAGACTAGGGTTTGGGTTAGAATCCAATAGGAGATGGGCTTGGATCGGGTTTCAAAATAAATAATTAAATAATACAATATAGGTCAAAATCGATGGGCTTTAACAATAATAATAATAATAATAGTAATGACATTGGGCTTCACAAAAATAATAATAAGAAGAATCATGACAATAAAAATATTAATAATAATAAGAATAACAATAATAATAACACTAATAACAATAACAACAAATATTAATAAAAATAACAATAATGAAAATACTAAAAATAATAATAATGATAGTAGTAAAATAGTACTAGAAATAACAATAATACTCATATTAATAATAATAACAATAACAATAATAATAATGATGATATGCATCAGAATAGAATTTGATATTAACAGGTTCATTAAAATCCGAACCGGAATAATATAAAATATAAATAGTTGATCAATTAAAAATAGAAAATACATTGTTATTCAAAGTGAATATAATTGTCGATTATAAAATACTCAGTAAAAGATCCGAAACCAATTTAGCACAAAATAGTTTATAAATAATCAAAATACCGAAAATACTCAGGAAATACGTATTTACGGGAATGGGGGTTACAATCCTACCCACCTTACAACAAAATTTCGTTATCGAAATTTGCTTAGGCGGTACATAGGACAAAGCAAAAACAAGTTTGTGGATAACAAAACTGGGAATTAAAGGGAAAGAGACAAAATGGTGGCAACACAAAAATGGGAAAGAACATGGATAAGAATGAACTGATAAAAAATGATGTCAATAAAGATTCAATAAATGATGACGAATGCAAATGTTTGAAAGAGGGAGTAAACAGTAAGGAAGGAAGAAAACAACACAAGACTTGTGAGATAACGTAGCAAGAAGATGGAGTAGGTAGAACTAGAATCGAAGAGAGAATGGACTGGGAAGAATTGAACGAATCAAGGAGTCAACAGATGAGGTTGAATGCAAGTAATGAAAGGAAGCAAACAATGCAAGGAAGAAGAAACAAGAGAATTCTGAGACTTGTGGGTTATGGGCCCGCCACGCTTCTGCTGCGCTGATCCGATCAGAAAGATTCCATCATCAGCGTCTCGGCGTCCATTAACTCCAGCAATCTTCCTCATGGCTCACCACTTCCTTGACACATGCAAATGAAATCTTTCTAGCATGAAGTTCGAACTCCTAGCAACTTCAGATTCTGAACACTTCATGAGGTCCTGGGGCTCTGCATGCACATCAAAAGACGAATCTTCCTCTCTCGGTGATGATCCCAGCCGCTGACATGTCATTGTAGATCCAGCAATGCCTATCGATGATCCAAGTGGGAAGAAAATAATGGATAACTCCATAATCAAAACAATATGGGTTCGAAAGGAATAAAATTATACCCAATAAGGAATCTATCAAAGAGGGCAAATATAAGAGACAAAAGGAAACAAGGAATCAAATAATCGAATATGAAGGGACCAAAAAAAAGGAAGACTAGTATACAAATTGTTGGTTAGAAATTATCCATGTGATTCACGTAATGTACATATTGTTGAGTCAAACCGGTTAAACCCAAACTAATCACGGTCGAACCCAAACTAGTTAGAGTCAACCTGGCTCTGATACTAGTAAAAACCTTGTCATGCTCTGCTTCCCAAATATACATAATGCAACCACGTGACATGGCCCATCGAATGACTTGCGTCATCCATCAGTTGTTATCGATTCAACTCAACAATATAAACATGTAGTAATACAACCATGCATGCATTAAAGGAGTAATCACATGAATAACAATACTTGGAATTTAAGCATAAAATAACCAACATAATAACAATCCAACATTTGGAATAAATAATGACAATATTCGGGTCAAAAGCCTACAAATACAAGGATTAACGATGTTCAATTTATTTAAGTCTTCAAAACAAAACAATAATTATTTAGGCGGCGATGCAAATTCAATTCTTTCACCATTGTTGTTCTCCTAGTCCATCAGGCAATTCTCCTTGATTACCCATAATCTATTCATCTAAAAGAGAGAAAAATGTGTCCTTAGAGCAGGTCGTGGAGAGCAAGTAGAGAAACAGAGAAACAATGACAGTTACGGTATAACAATAAATTCAATAAATAATAGAGTCGATAGCAATAAACAATGACAAAATGATAACGATACAATGTACAATAACGATGATTGATAACGATGATAATAAACAATAACAATAATGGTAAATAATAACGATAACGCTGTTCAATAATGATGACAATATGCAATGACGATACGATGAAAATCTTAAGTCTATTATTCATTTTAATCTTAACTAATGCACGTACTACTACATCCCATAACTACAAGTTCGATGTATACAATCAATTTCATTTAGACTAAGGTGGTAGATTCAATACGTCATGTACTCGGTACGATATAACACTGGCTATTGCAGCAATTTCTTGCACAATAACGATAACACTGGCTATTGCAATAATTTCTTGCACAATAACGATAACACTGGCCATTAACGCAATTTTTTGCACAATGACGATAACAATATTTTGGAAATGAGGCCCATATTTCCGAGTACAATCACTATATTATCAACTACTCTAGTCAACCCTTAATCCCGGCTTGATTAACATTCTTTATTCAATTAACATGCAATCCTAATAGGGAACAATAGGGACAGAAATATCATTAGGAAACGATAATGTGATTAATAAGGGACACTAGAATGATGAAAACATAACCCTAAGATCATGCAATGTACTCCATACAATTAAATGCACCAAATACAACATTATAGATCCAATTATATATTATCAAACATGGAAATTCAATTCTGGATAGCAGTAGCTTGATGTACTAAAATTGAATTTTCCTCCGCTATAGAATAGAAAATATGGATCCGTCAGAAGTTCTAGAAACTAGACTCCTGCCCGATTCCAACGCATATTTAAAGTTTAAATTTTGATAACTGTAGCTAGGTGAATTATAGTGTTCTTTACAGGTTACAGGTTCTGGTTGGTTATTAATGTTAACTAGTTTCAGTTGTAAAAGCAGTAAATATTCATTTTAAAAATCAGTAAAAATAATTTTCATTACCCTAAGCATGTTGACTATCAATCTGAAAATTATCATGGTAATATTTGATCGATAGTTCATCTATCAAATCAGGTTAACATGGTATATGCATAAATCTGAAAATAAAACGCAGCTGCAGTAAAATGGTCATAACTCATGCAATATAAGTCGGAATTCAAAAATTCTGGATGTTCTGGAAACTAGAAACATGGGGCCACATTTCATATTCAGAAGGTTATTGATTTTGATGGCAGCATTATCTAGGTCAAAACAGCATGGCAATGTTCAAGTTGGCAAAAAATTTCAGGATTTCAACATATTCTTCATGCATAAAATAATTAAAATGTTATGAACGATGAGTTAGGGGTTGACAACATAAGTCACAGCAAGTTACACCTATGTGAACATGGTATTAAGATGTATAATATCCATAATCTTACTAATTACAATCAACCAATACACCAACACCAATCATATAACAACCAACACTAGCATACCATCTACAATAGTCGTGTAATGTCATGACATGAATTACAATAACCTTTCCTATTCATATATTCAATAATTAACTACATGAATGCATGCAAGATCTCTATAAATTGGAGGCAAAAGATGGTACGAAGTCAAGATTACTACTTAAATTCGCTCGTGTAAATCCATAGTATCCCAACGATAGATAACAATAGACGATATACGATAATCAATATAGATCTACTTGCGAAATTCAATAAACAATCTCGAATACGATGCAATACAATTCGAGAGTAAGATGACTTGCCTTTAGAACGACGTTAGATTAATCTGAATATGCAAAGAATAATGGGATTGGAATTCCGACGACATGGCAGGGGGTAAACGATCACGATGATCACGATCGGGCACGGATCTTGATGAGGATCAAGATCGGATAATCGTACGGCTGAGATCGAAGATCAAGATCAAGATGATGATCACGATCGCGATGATCAAGATGTAGATCGGGCGGCCCAGATCAAAGGATCAAGAATTCCCAAATATGAAGATGTTCAAGATAGGATCGACGGCTATGATTAAAGATCAAGGTGCATTGTGGCTGAACCCAAGAACAGAGGAGCGCTCAGGCGGTGCTCGGGGGAGTCGAGCGGCAGTGGTATTCTTCGGGTCGCGAGGTGGCGAGGGCGCTCAGGTAATGCACTGTGGTGGTGACGACTGTGGCGATGAGGGGAGTGCAGGAGGTGACGAGACGGTGGACAGCGGCACTCAGGGCAGCGACGGAGCTCTGTTGATGGTGGTCGAGCGGGGGATAAGCAACATGCCAGAATAAGGGACTTCGGCAGTCGATGGGTTCAACGAGAACCTAGAGGAAGAAGAAGACGGAGGCACAGAGCTGTGACGGGGCTCAGGGCAGCGACGGAGGCATGGGTGTTGGCGCTCAGGGTTGATGGCAAGGCTTGCGACAGTGGGTTCGGGGGCAGGTCGAGCCGCGAAGTCGACGACGGGAGGTAGTTTCGAATGAAGATGAACGGTGCTCGGGGATGAGGGAGGCGATGCTGGTGGTAAGGAGGGAAGCTCGGGGGTGGTGGTAGCACGGGGATTGGGGGTGATGGCGAGGGGACGAGGTTGAGCAATGGCGGAGCTTCGAGCGGATGCTGCGACGAGGAGGGGGAGCGATGGCATTATGGAAGATGGCCGGGTGATGAAGGGCGGTGGTCGCTACTGGGGGAGACGAGCGGTAGCGGTCAACTGGAAGTGGCGAGAGCTCGGGACGGAGGCGAGATGAGGAGTTGCGAGGTGGTCGCAGGCGGGAAGGAGACGGAGGGCTAAAGGTGGAGCGAAGGCGAGGAGAAGCGAGGAGGTTCGGAGACTCAGAGGATGGTCGAGGTACTACGGGGGTGCGAGGTTGAAGACGATGGGGTAGGGGTCTCTGTTTCGTTTTCGAAAACAGAGGAGAGAGGGGGAGATGGGAGAGAGAAGACTAGAGGGAGGGTTTATTTAAAATAAAAATATAATAAATACATCAATTAAAAGGGGTAGTTATGAGTGAGTGAGGGTTGTAGAGTCAATTAATAAGATATGGGGAATCAATAGGCTGATTATTAGGGTCAAAGAGAGTGGGGTAGTTATTAGGCAGTGAATAGGAGAGAATTTGGGGATTTGGCTGTTGATGACTATTTAGGTTAATGGGTTTAGGGTAGACTAGGATTTGGGTTAGAATCCAATAGGAGATGGGCTTGGATCGGGTTTCATATCAAATAATTAAATAATACAATATAGGTCAAAATCGATGGACTTTAACCAAAAAAAATAATAGTAATGGCATTCGGCTTTATAAAAATAATAAGAAGAAGAATCATGACAATAAAAATATTAATAATAACAATAATAACAATAATAATAATACTAATAACAATAATAACAAATATTAATAAAAATAACAACAATGAAAATACTAAAAATAATAATAATGATAGTAGTAATGATAGTACTACCGATAATAATAATAATAATAGAAATAACAATAATACTCATATTAATAATAATAATAATAACAATAATAATAATAATTTTAAGCATCAAAATAGAATTTGAGATTAACAGGTTCATTAAAATCCAAACAAGAATAATATAAAATATAAATAGTTGATCAATTAAAAATAGAAAATATATTGTTATTCAAAGTGAATATAATTGTCGATTATAAAGTACTCAGTAAAAGATCCGAAACCAATTTAGCACAAAATAGTTTATAAATAATCAAAATACCGAAAATACTCAGGACATACGTGTTTACAGTAACGGGGGTTACAGTTACGAAGGGTAGTTCCATTAGGTTTGGCAAAAAAATTAGTGTCATCTGCGTATTGCAGATTGAGCACTCCTCTAAAGCCCGAAAATCTCCCTAAGCCTTCAATGATGTTAGCTTCCTAAGCCTTGAGGAGCAGTTTGCTGAAAACATCAGCCACAAGAGAAAATAACAAGGAAAAAAATAGAGTCTCCTTATTTAAGGCCCCTCCTAGATTTGAATTTATTCACTTCAATACCATTAATAATAACTGATGAGGTCCTGGCGAATAAACTAGATTTAATCCAGGATATCCATTTGAGACCAAACCCGTGATGAAGCAAAATCTCAAAAAGGAACTCCTAATTCACTTTGTCATATGCCTTCTCAAAGTATAATTTTAAGAGAATTCCTTCATATTTAGATTGATGGCATCCGAAAATAATTTCTTAAGCGCAGGCCACACTATCTAAAATAAACATGTTTTTAATAAAATCCAGATTGAGCTAGATCAATCAAAGGCGAGATAACCGAGTTAAGACGGTTAGAAAGAAATTTCATAAAGATTTTGAATAGGGTGTTAAGGAGGCTAATCGTTCTGAAGGTAGAGACCTTGTTGGCACCAATCAATTTGGGAATGAGCACAATGTGTACATAGTTAATCATGTCAAAAAAAATTGGCAGTTGAAAAGATCAAAGAACATATCAAAGAGATCCTTTTTACGCAGATCCCAAATTTTTTGAAGAAAAAAGCAGGGAAGCTGTCAGGTCCTAGCGCAGTATCGCTATGCATGGAGAAGACATCTAATTTAATCTCCTCTGTGGAGAAAGGAGTTTCGGTACAAGATAAATCATGATTCTCATCCTCATAAAGCTTAACTCGATCAAGATGGATTGAGCTAGAACCAGTGGAACCCATAAGGGTTTTAAAGAAAGAGAGAAACACTGAATGAAATTCGAAATTAGTGCTTAATTCGACATCATTGTCAATAGGAAGTGATACTGTTACATCTCTTCCGGTGAGAAGCAAAGTTATGGAAGAAGGAAGTGTTGGCATCACCGACACGAAGCCATTTATATCTGGCACGTTGGGCCCATTTGATATGGTCTAGGTGGAGAAGAGAGTTATACTCTTGTTTACAATCATTTCTCTCATTTCTGATGGAGTCAGAAATTGGACCAAGTTCTTCGAGGCCATCAATTGATTGAATAGTAGCAAGAAAATATTTTTTCAGAGTTTGTGAATTTGCAAATCTCACCTTACACCAAATTTTGCACCCATATTTGACGACATGAAGTTTAAGCAAAATTTGACCAAGACCATGAGACCCAATCACCAAGGAAAAAAACAATTGGTAATCAGATTAACAAAGCTTTTGTTTTCTAACCAAAATTTCTCAAAATGAAATTTGAAGGGTTTAGAGAAGTTGAAGCTAGAATGTAATGCAATAAGAACGTGATCAGAACAAGGATTCAGAAGGGCTTCAACGAAAGAGTTTTGGAAGAGGGACATCTAGTCTTGAGAGACAAGGAAGCGGTCTAATTTAGCCATCGATGATAAAAGGTGCATGCTGGACAAAATAAATGACCTAAAATTAACGGGTAGACCAATAAGGTCAAGAAAATGGATGCAATCATTAAAATAATGAGAATCACTCATACAGAAGACATTAAACCTTTCGTGACCAAAACGATTGACGTTAAAGTCACCACAACAGATCCACAAACTGTTAATAACACCAGCAAAAGACATAAATTCAGTCCAGGATTCCTGGCGACGGTTTGTAGAAGATGGACCATAGATCGAAATCACTGTAAGAGTATGATTAAATTCAAGCCCTTCAAGGCAACGACCAGAAAGAATTTGAGTTATTGGACCAATATAAGGTTAGATTGAGGCTTTGAAACTTAGAAGGATACCTCCGCATGATTATCGTCCAAGATAACTCATTGGGTGATCATCGAGCCACCCAGAGAATGTTTGATTGAAGGAGAGATAGAATCAAGTTTAGATTCTTGGATGGAGATCAAGCCATAACAAATAGACGAAATGAGTTGTAAAATTGCTTCATGTTTATGAGTGCTACCCAATCCACAAATATTCCAAGAGACGTTAATCATAACGAAAGTTGTTCTCACTAGCTCTAGATTTTTTTTTTCTTTTTGACAATATAGGATAGAGCTCGAAGCTCACAGATATAGGATAGAGACGTTAATCATAACAAAAGTTGTTCTTACAAATTTTTTTTTACAATGTTGATATAAAACAGAGTTTACAAAGTAAAAGAACATAATACAACCCCACTGCTACAGAAACAAATAGAAGAATAGTCTCCAAAACCAAAGACATAAGTAAAGAAGGAAACAGAATGTCACGCCCTGCTTTCCAAAATATGGGAATACGAGTCCATGACTGAGGCCCAGCGAACGATGTGAATACACCATTCATAAGCTATACAGGTAACTCAACAACAAGATAACAACAAAACCACGCAGGCATGTAAAATCACAATAGGATAATAAAAGTACATGACATAGTTCATAACATAACCAACAGCTGGAAAATACAAAGTAATTACGGGTCAAACACGTCCGGAATACAATAAAGAGTAGCATGAACTAAAGATAACATGATAATTAACAAGACTAAAACACTTGATCAGCAACACCTTCGGGTAATTCTCCATCCAAGCCTGCAAGTACATTAATACAAAAAAAGAAACAAGAAGACGCCCGTTAATGTAAGTCACGAGCTGCAAGTGGTATAAGCTAACAGAAAAAGTACAAAAACAAAACAAGAAGCAAGAAAAAGATCATGGAGTCTAGAATCATGTAATAAAAGAAATGCAATATGTAAACAGGATCATGAACAAGACATCATGAAATAAGTGGTATGTAAACAAGTAATCAAGTAAACAAGTCAACATGAACATGTAACATGTAATTGGATCATGCAAGTGCACGTGTTAATCTTATGTCTTTTATTTAATTCTATATAGGTAGCACTTCATACATCCATACTTTTACTACATGGTTGCTACATACAATAAGTTACGTTTAGGCCTAGTGGTGGATTCTATAGGTCACGTACTCAGAAAAGACATATCAATTGTATCATATATCGAGATACGTGCAAACTTGTAACGTGGAACATATAGAGTGTAAACTTGTAGCGTGAAATATGTAAACTTGTAATTCACAAACTTGCAACTTGTAAACTTGCAACTTGCATCGGGAAACCACGAGCTCCCATCCGAGTACGCTCTTCTATATTGCCCACTACTAGATCTTTACCCTTATACCCCGGCTTGTTACTTTTATGAATTTTAATCAACAATAACAAGATATCATATTTAAACTACTATCACGGGTAAAACAATCATGCACATAATCATGTATAATCCTAAGATTATATATGTGTGTATCAATCGTATTCATGTAATGCATATGACAACAAAGTATTCACGATCATGTGTGAATACGGGATCAACAGATTATATATAGCAACAGATTTAATTCAACTGAAGAATACAAATTAGAGTCAAAGAATATACTTGCGGTATTTTTCAAAGGAAGCTTGTACGAGAACTAACGAGTTGTACAAGAGGATACTTGCCTTGGGGTGTAGACGATGAATCCGACAAAAGAATAATGGGAATGGATTCCCTGGCACGAACTTAATGAACGAATCGAATCACGAACCAATCATGAACACACAGTCACGAACACAATCGGACAGATGAGATCGAAGATCAAGATCAAGATCAAGATTATTGGATCAGATCAGACGGTCAGATCTCCCTAATGATGAAGATAATGATGAAGATCAAGATCGATCGATCAAACAGCTGCGATCAAAGGAAATTGATGATGTAACGCCCCGAATTCCAAAAACAACTGAATTCGTGATGTTCTACAGGATCTTTTAACTTCTTTCGTACAATTTTACAAGGAATTTAAAACTTTTATTTCAACAATAATTACATCAGAGTCTTTTACATCAATAAGCAGCGGAATTAATAAAATACAACAATAATGAATGTAAAATTGTTACAACTTTAACATTTAAGTAATCAACAGCATCAATCATCTTTATATCTTCATGTAACTCCAATTCCTGCATATAAAACTGTGGGCGCGTCAGTTGCTTACAACTGACGAAATATTATACACGGCCATCCTCTCTATGCCGGAAACAGTATAACGATTCTTAAATACTTTAGCAAATACAAACTTGATCACAAACAAAGCTACAAAGAGACTATCCTGTTGATGTCGTGTTGTGCGGTGCACTTAGTCCTTAATGCAATTATTTAAATTACATGACACTAATGCACACTTGTTCGGATTCTATGCATCCCATACTACATAGGTCCGAGGGCAAGCCTCTTAATCGTTCTTCATCTTGTAAGGTTCAATCCTTCGCCATGACTTAATCTACTACTGTAACTACGGTAAGTATCTTAGATGTTCTATGAGTACGAGCTCATGTACAGAAAACCTGGAGGGGAATCCCACGTCATGTCACGACGCATCGTGAAGAACCTATGGACAATTCAACCTCCTTCATGGCACATGACACCACCCGCAGTCACCAAATATCCCATGAGCATCGCCACCGGGACGGTACTCTGGAGCAGTATCCACGTCATGTCACGACGCATCGTGAAAAACCTGTGAATACTCTCATGCCGCTAATCCAATGGCCCTCATACTCATGTTTTTCTCCTACTTTCATCACATCTCCACTATGTATCTATCTGGAATTTCGGTAAGTATCTTAGATGTTCTATGATTACAAGCACGTGTACAGAAAACCTGGAGGGGAATCCCACGTCATGTCACGACTCATCGTGAAGAACCTATGGACAATTCAGCCTCCTTCATGGCACACGTTCCTCTTGCAGCCATCAAACATCCCACAAGCATCGCTACCAGGATGGTACTCTGGAGTAGTATCCACGTCATGTCACGACGCATCGTGAAGACAGCCTGTGTATACCCTCAACAACACCCATCCAATGGCCATCAACTCGTGTTTTTCTCTCACTTCCATCACAGCCTTACAAGATTTGTTTTAAAAGAAAATCATCACAACCTAGAGCTAGCTTACCCTACCGGACTTAATTCAAACAATAGAGAGAGTCAGCCTACCTGGCTACTTCTCGAGAGACGCTCAACCCTTAACGGTTAGCTCTCAAATCATAAATAAAACTGTCGGTCACTAGGGTCTCACCTAACCTCTAGATTCCAACAACTATCTCTTTCTAGAGATCAACAATATTCATAATCAATCTCCAATAATAATTCCATTCTCTTTTGTTCACAAATTCTTACTCAAAACAATTCTTTTATAATCTCATAATATGAGAACAGTTCAATTCGATATCTTTATCAATTTCATCTTTCACATCCTTGTGTGCATTTCACAATAAAACTCAATCAAATCTTAATAATCATAAAATCTCGTATTCAACTTATTTAACTTTTATTTGTCAAAATCAAATGCAAACTCAAAATCAAAATAAACAGTTCGGTTCAGTCGACTGGTGACAGTATCAGTCGACTGTTCAGCGAACATCAAAACATCTCAGTCGGTATCAGTCGACTGTTGACAAGGAATCAGTCGACTGTTTTACAAAACTTTAAAACATCAATAATATACAGTCGGTTCAGTCGACTGGTAACAGTATCAGTCGACTGTTCCGCGAATACTTTGAAAACTCATAACACCAAAATTCAGTACAGCAGCAGTCGACTGTGAAAGTAGTCAGTCGACTGTCCTGCCGACGAAAACCCAATTTCTTATACTTGACAGTCGACTGATGGAAGGTAGTCAGTCGACTGTCAACTTCACCAATTGCATCTTTGCATATATTCTTCGACCTTTTAATCGATTTGTACTTCCATATACAAAATATAAATTATTTCCAGAATATGTTCCTTTTAAAACATTATCGTATATGTTATCAAATTCTCAAGTTTCTCATTTTTCAAATGAAATCCTTAAAATGCATCAAAACACATATTCAATCAATTTTCCAAAACTGTTTTCTTTTGTCAAAATCACTTTATAAAAATCTCTATACTCGTATAAATAACATTTGAGGTTATAATCACACTTCTTTGCCACATTCTCAACAACCAACATATTTGCATAATTCTAATCATGTCTCAACATGCATCAATTTCATGCAATCACTTCAATTCTAGCAATTCAACTAATAATCATATCATTTAGAAAAAGAATAGCAATTTGCATCTACCACACCAATCAAGATTTAACGATCCATTTCTACATTAATTGGCATGCAATCAATTCAATTTCAACCAAATAAATTATATATCATCTATCATGCATTTCTACTCCTAAATTAGAAAGCATTTAAGAAACACCCACCTAAATTGAAGATTTGCACTCAAATGAACCCCTAGAATTAGAAGCTCCTAAAGAAAACTCCAATTGCAACCTCCTCGAAATCCGTGCCTCCAAGCAAGCCTCCCACATCCTTCTGGTCAGCAATAGTGAGTATCTCCATCTCCATTTGGCAACATCAAGAACAACTTCCATCTTCTTTCATATACACATACTATGTATGTACATATATATACATTAGTATATGTATATAGGCAAGTAGAATGGTGATTAGGTGGAGAAATGGGCAAGGCTTGCTGGTTTGTTGTTGCTTTCGGATTGGCAAGAGAGAGGGAGGAGAAGAGATGAGAGAATGAGAGACAGAGGGGGGTATTTTTATAAGAGAGTAGTAGGGTAGTTAGTATAACTACCTCCCACATGATGAACCACTAACCCCATATCTAAAAATTGTTTTCCCTCCCTCTTTTCAAAATCAAACTTCAGAATTTTTCCCTCCTCTCACAACAGCCCGGTCCCCAAAATGTGCACATCGCACGTGTGCACGTGCACGTACTTTGTGTACAAAATAATTTATTTATTTAATCTCTTTAAAACAAATTATTCATATATGTAATAAATATATAAAATTTACTTTAAAACTATACTTTTCATGCACAATTAAAATAGACACTCATCATTTCATGAAATTTATTTTGAAAGAATAATACGCTTAACACGTGCACCAAAACACGTGCGTCGCCCGTAAAATCTCAAAAATACAGAAATTGATTTTATCAACCTGAAAAATATTTATAATTAATTGGAATGCAACATAAGAATATATTTAGTATACATATATGATAGTGTACTCAAACATACAGAAAACACGTGTATTGCACGTAGAAATTCATTTTAATTAAAATAGACAAAAATTGAATTCTATTTACAAAAAAATGAATTTAAACATGTTTATAAAAATAAATGATTGAAATCCATTGAAAATTTTGCACGTAACGGTGGAATACCCAAAATCGACACGTGCATCGATAATACGTAAAAAGCACGTAAAAACTCAAAGATTGAAATTTAGCAATTGAGTTGTCTCAAATGTGATTTTAAGAATACGGGATTACATAAATAGTCAGAATTCAAAATACATATCAAAAATGCGTTATGGATATAATCAATAATAGTACAAAATGCACGTGCGTAACACCTGAGGGCAAAATTGTCATTTAAATTTTGCGGGGTGTTACAGATGATCATCATGATCGTGATGATCAAGACGAGATCGAACGGCTAGGATCTAATTGGATGATCAGGAGGAGATCGACAGCCCACATCCAATCAGGGGCGTAGCTGCCCCATGCCCAGGGGGTGCAGCTGTGCCCCTTGGGATTTCAAAAAAAAATTTAAAAAATATTTAGTAAAAAGAAATTTCATAAGGATTTATGTGTAAAATTCCCAACCCATTTAGTCATTTACCAATTTGCTTTACTCTTTCTTCTTTCACTCTTTTGTTTCCACTCTACTGAACCCAAACCCACTTCATAATGAATTTGTAAGAGGGATAAAAATATACAAGTGATTAGTTGGGTTTGTAGAGGAGGTCAGAAGAGAGAGAGAGAGAGAGAGCGAGGAGTCGATCGATTCCAAATCCTATTGTAAGTAAAAAAAATTGTACATTTTGATAATTAGGGTTCATATTCTAAAATTTCGTGAATTCATATATGGTAGGATAATTAGATTGCTAATTTCTGTTTCAGTGTTACTGATTTGTTTGAGAATAGAATGAATTAGTATGATATGTAAACAAATTAGAACCCAAATGGGTGCAGATTATAGTGTTAATTTCTGTCCCAATTTTGAGCTAATTTCCGAAATTTTTTATATTTAAACACATGGAGTTTAGAGTTGAATTTTTTATATGCGTATCTTATATATGTGAGCAACATTTCCATAAATTTTCATGATATTTGGAGAAAACCCAGGTTCAAGGCGCTACATTAAATTTGTACATCACATTGTTCAATGCCCAATCTGGTTATTTGTACAAACATATACTATTATGATTCACCTTCATTCTCTTTCTCTTTTCCTCTTCTGAATTCAACTTACAAATCTCATCGTAAATTCAAAGGAGACCTGAGAGGAGTTCGAGAGGAGTAAGAAATAGATCAAACAACAAACACAAAGTGGGTAACTAATTCTAACCATTAGTTTTTACTCTTTCTATGCATGTACTTATGAGATGAACATCTAATGCTTGATGCACTTAATTACTTTGAGGTAGACTGATGATTGAAGTTGGAAATAGAGAAGGCTTAACTACTAGTTTACTTTAATGGCATTGCTATAACCCGTTGCAACCGTAACAGTAGAGATAGTATTTTCTACAATAAAAATCATCAAGACTTCATTATGAAACTGATTGGGAGATGAGATGATGAATGATTGTTTGGTTGCATATATTGAAAGAGATGCATTGGATGCCATTGACAATGAAGATATCATTCAATATTTTCAGAATATGAAATCTCGAAGGATTTTATTACTAAAGAAAAATGCTATTTATTGATTGTAATAGTTTGTGACATTTGATAGTAATATATGATATTTTGAGGCTTGCAAATGTGTTTATTATAATTTTTTTTAATAGTAAGTGTTGCGCCCCCTAGATGGAAATCCTGGCTACGCCACTGCATCCAATCAAGCATGATGATCAAGATCCAACGGACAGCCAGAATCCAAACCAAAGGAACATGATCATGATGATCAAGATGATCGACGATCGAATGACCAAGATCAAAACAAACAAGGAACATGATGA
Organism: Hemerocallis citrina; assembly: GCA_017893485.1. NCBI lineage: Eukaryota > Viridiplantae > Streptophyta > Magnoliopsida > Asparagales > Asphodelaceae > Hemerocallis > Hemerocallis citrina. Next base: position 126,283,985 of record CM030365.1, read on the forward strand.
TCATGATCATCAAGGTAAAACCAACCATCAAAACAAAGCATGGGGGAGGGGAAGTTGCTCTGCGACTGATGGCTCGGCGGCGGCACAGGGGCGGCACGATGGCGGGACGACCAATCGGCGGTGACACGGCAGCGGGTGCAGGGCACACGATGTAGTGGTGGCCGCAGGTGGCTGCATCAGGGGCACAGGCGGTGCGAGGGGTCACGATAGGGAGGGTCGTGCACAGGGGAACGTCGGCAGGGGTTGTAGTCGCTCAAGGGCGACTCTGTGGCTGAGCATCGCGAAGGAGAGGCGATGCCCTGGCTGACTGACGACGAGGAAGAAAGTGGAGTTGTAGGCTGGAGGCAATGGGTTAGGAGGTGCCCATGGAGAGAGGGAGAACGGGAGAGGAGATAGCCGGAGAAGACGACGGGATGGTTGGTCAACGTTTCGACGAGGGGCTGAGGGAGTTGGCGAGGAGCGACCGGTTGGGTTCGATCGAAGAAGACGATGGGGGAAGCTGTGGAGCTCGAGGGAGGCTCAAGCAAAGGTAGGCGAGGCATTGGGCGAGTTCGGCAATGGGGGAGGTTGAAGAGACGAGGATAGGGAAGATGGAGATGGGGATGGGTTCTTCGATGGAGGACGGGGGTTGGAGGTGATGGGGCAATGGAGGGCGACGGAATGAAGTCTACGGTGGCGGCGAGGTGAGAAGGAGGAAGAGGAGAATGGGTTCGGTTGAGTTCTGTTGGGTTCGAAACAGAGAACGGTGAGAGAGCGGGAGAAAGAAAGAGAGTTGGGTCTGTTTGGTTTTGGAACACGGAGGGGGAGAGAGGAAGACGTGGAGAGAAAGAGAACAGGGAGGGGGGATTTTATATATAATAGTAATATAAAATAATAAATATAATATAATAATGGGTACAATAAAGGGGGTGAGAAAGTAGGGGCAATTATGAGGTTGTGGGCGTTATGGAGTTACGGGATGTGAAGAGTGGGGGAAAGTGAGGGGTTTTGTATACGGGTGGTTAAATTTGGGTAGGGTAGGATAATGGGTTAATGGATTGGGATCCAATAGATGTGGGTATGGGTTGTAAACTTGGGCTTCAAAACATTTAAATAAATCAATTAGGGTATTGGGCTTATAATAACAATTGGGCTCAGATTAGATATATAAATGAATAAAAATTGGGCTTTAAGAATATATAGTTAAACAATTGGGCTTATAATAAATAGTTAAATAATTGAATAATTGTATATTGGACTTCATAAAATAGTTTGAATAAAATAATCAATTAAGAAAGAATAGTTACAATGTACTAAGAATTTAAAATATGGAAAAATACTTGAAAAAAATACGTATTAATGGAAACAGAGATTACACAGAAATACCAAAAATCTACCGCCTACACTAGGCCAACGGCCGTAAGAGAGAACATCGTGGCTCAACAGGAAGGCAGCCGACACAAATCACCACAAAATACAACCCAATGACATCCAGTATGCAGAAACATCAGAAATATAATGCTTAAAATCTCTATTTCTGCAAATATGTCACGTCCATGATTTATCAAAAAAAAATTCTAAAAATTGGTAAGACCCGATAAGATAAGTCTTATATTATGATTATGAACCCTTGATTCCAAAATCTACAGCAATGATCAAGATGAGCAAAAGGATAAGTAATGGGGAGAGTCGGAGAGCTTTCCAACAAGCTCTATTCCAGCATCTTTTTTTCCTAGAAATATATTGGACAACACTATCTTCTACTGCGCTGATAAGCATATAGCCAATTACTCTACTTTAAGCTAGCCAGCCAGTAAGTAGCATAGCAACAATAACTAAGATGAAACACAGCATCAACAACTTTGATATACGTCTATAGAAAAAAGATATCTGATGCAGCGACAATCAAATGCTGTAGCAGAGTCGGGTTGCAACACTAAACAAAATCAGATACGAGCGTAATCGCACAAGCTGTATCTAAAACAAACAAAATCCCCAACAAAACAACATCTGAAAACAGTAAGCAGGAGTGCTAAGAAACAACCAGTAGTATGATATAACAGCCAAAACCACACAAAAACAAGGGGATGTAACACCAAAAGGCAACACTAGGGGCAGGGATCAAGACTGCAAATAATAATAATAATAATAATAATAAGAATAAGAATAAGAATAAGAATAAGACAAGTCGAAACCAAGGGCAGCGACTCCTGTTTATTGAAAGGGAGTATTTTAGCCCAGAGATGAAGAAAATAAATGATATCTTCAATAATATAGTCGATAGTGCGAGAGCAATGGTTTAAAATTCTATTGTTTCTTTTCTTCTAGATGACCCAAATAACTGCCATTTTGGTAATATCCCAAGAAGATCTGAAGGGTTGCTTAACTCTTTTGTTCCTCCACGAGCTCCAACAAGCGAACATGGAGCCCGTACAAATGAATCAAATCGGTTGAATGAAAGAACAATGAAGAAAAAGATGGTTATCAGTCTTGGCATGATTATTACACAGAGCACATTTTTTACTAATAGCCAAATTATGTTTATTAAGATTCTCAACCGAAACTTGTTATGAACCGCAAGCCAAACTAGAATACGAGCTTTAAGAGGAGCGAAGTTTTGCCAAATGTGTTTATAGAACGGGAAGATGACACCACCACTATTAAGAAAAATATAGAAAAATTTAACAGTTTCGGTCCCCGTATTGGACCATCTCCATCTAATGTCGTCTCTCACTTGCCATTGATAGGAGCTCAGAAGAACAAAAGGTGAATATAATCGTGGTTTTGGGCGATAAAGAGAGATCTCCTAAAAGGAATAGACTAATTGCATTGAGAGTGACATATAGTGAGATAGGAAGCCACAGATGCATTTTGAATAGAAGAAAGGTGGAATAATGCGGGAAAGAGCACCGCAAGTTTATTATTACCGATCCAAAAGTCAGACCTGAATCTGACGGTTGCACCATCACCGCAAATCTTTTGGATGCCACATTTGAATGGTTCAACCATTTTCTAGACTCCTTTCCAAAAATATAAGGCATGAATATACATTTTGAAATGTAAGTCTCAAACCTTCTTTCTGTTGTGGTATTTATTTTTTACATAACAGATCCAGGCAAGATCGTTACACTTAAGCACCTTCCATAACTATTTTCCAAAGTAGAGCGAGGTTGTGGTGCCTAATGTTAAGAATACTGAGACCCCTTTCTCTTTTGGATTTGCATAATCTATTCCAGTTGCAAAAATGTTTGCCAATCGAGAAGGAGGAAGAGCTCGACCAAAATAAATTACGTCTAATCTTATCAATGCGGTTAAGGACCCAAGAGGGAACAAAAAAATAAGACATCATGTATAGAGGAATAGAGGATAGAATGTAGTTAATCAGAATAAGCCTGCCAACTTGGGACATTTGATGGCCTGTCCAAGCACTACGATGAGATTCAATCCTATCAATCATCTGCATTTTTTCTTTAAGAAGTTTGCCCCACCTCAGAAGAATACCAAGATAGTTGATAAGAAAAGATGCAAAAGAACAATTAAAAAAATGGCAATTTCAGTCAGTCTGTTATTGGATCCACCGAGCCAGATCTCCAACATTTTGTTAAACTTGATGCATAGACCGGAGGCACTTTCAAAGAGGTAAAGCAGGAGTTTAAGGTTGCGAAGAGAAGTGCCGTTAGGCTTAGCAAAGATAATGGTATCATCAGCATATTGAAGATTAAGCATGCCTTCAAAGCCACAAAAACCTCCTCAATCTTAGATAATATTAGAGTTCCAGGCTTTAAGAAGAAATTTCCTAAAAACATCAGCTACAAAAACGAAGATTAGGGAAGAAATTGGGTCATCTTGTCTATGGCCACTCTTACATTTGAACTTAATGGCCATCAACCCCATTGATAATTACCAAAGAAGTACCAGTGAACAAGCTAGATTTGATCAAGGCAATCTATTTAGGGTAGAACCCTCTATGGAGAAGGATGGTAAAAAGGAAATTCCATTCTACCTTGTCATTAGCTTTTTCGAAATCAGTCTTTAATAATATCCCATCCAACTTGGATTTATGACAGCTGGAAATGATTTCCTGAGTTGAAGCCACAATATCCAAAATTAATCTATCTTTAACAACACCTGATTGCGTGAGGTCTATCAGAGGAAAAATAACTGAACTAAGACGTTTCGCTAGAACTTACATAATGATTTTAAAGGAGACTAATCGCCCTGAAGGCTGCCACTGCATTCGTTCCCAATAACTTTGAAATAAGAACGATGTGAGCATAATTAAACCGATAGAAGGAGAATGTACCATTGAAAAGATCGGAGAACATAGCGAGAATATATTCTTTAAGCAGATCTCAGAATTTTTGGAAGAAACACGAAAATCCATCGGGATCCGGCATAGAGTCGCTACATAAAGAAAATACAGCAAGCTTGATCTCCTCTAGCTCTAGAAATTTCTAAGTTACGAATAACATCAATAAAATCGAATCTAGATGGGTCAGTGAAAACACCCATACCATAAACTAGGTTAAGCATATCATCATTAGATAGAGTATCAAAATGAATTTGATAGAAATTTCTAGAGACAAAAATCAACTTGTCATGCTGAATTTTATCCTATTGAGTTGTCTCCAATAGACTTTGCATTACTTTTGATAATCAACTTGAAACTTATGTTATGGACATGAAACTCAAAGCTGATTTCTCTAATTGAAAGGTAGTGTATCCTGCTAAAAAAAAATTGGTCGAGAAAATAATATTTATTTTATCCTCTCAACGGCTTCACTTTTACCACTTGGATCGGCTACAGTTAAAAGGGTGTTTTCTAGTATGGGGATTGTAATATGTTGGCTACGAAATCAAATGGGGGATCAGTGGATAAGGATGACTGACTGATGGTTTGATTAGATATAATAAGAAAGAAATATTTTGAAGTACTATAATGAAACAATCATGCAATGTTTTAGAACATGAAGCCCCATCGCTCCCAACTGCCGATGTTCAAGCAAAAAGTAATAACAATATTTGATTTCTATTTTCTTTATCTGTTTTACCCATGTTACATACACTTCATCGCTCCGCCAATAGATGAGCAAGTGTAGTAAATCTTCCATCTCTGCCTCTCTCTGTCTCCATCTTATCAGAGATTATGTGATATATATTGTATAAGCAATCATACACACGTCCAAGTATAATAACCAACAAGTAATACATATAAGAGAGCAGAACCATCATTTTAGAGAAGATAATGAGAATTCAAGTCACAAAAATCAATTGATACGGTGGTTATATTGAACTAAAAGCAACTAATATGCAGGTTAGAGTACTTAACGGTGCAATCCTAGTTCATTACTTACCTAGTAATGCCCAAAGTGTGTTTAATAAAAAAGGGTTTTCGGCCGCAAAAAGGAATTTGTTGGCTATTCTAGGCAATATATATCAATATCACAGACATGACGTTTAGAGAGATCACATAAACATAAATGCTAGCATGATACTACAAGATGGGTTAGTTTTAGATTGGGTTTTGCAGTAACAGAAGCAGAAACGGAAGAGGTAATATCTTTGATATCCTGAAACACCTCAACGAACTGCTCGCATGGCCAATGGATCCTACGGATGAGGACACACACTAGTTGCACACCTTCATTCCCAATTGTCTGTGGAAGGACAACAAGTATGGAGGAGAGCAATAAAAAGAACTCCTTTCTCTTTGTAGAGATCTTGAAGTATAAAGATGGGGATACAATCTATATCATATGATGCACCGGCAGAGTCGGCCCTGAGCTCATGGGGGCCCGAGGCGAACTCCCAAAATTGGGCCCTATACATAATGTGAGAAAAAAATGAAATACTTCGTTTATGTAATTATCCACAGAGGCATAAGCGAGAAAGGGAAAGGAAGGGGGCCCACATTTTTTAAAATTGTATTTATTTTAAGCATGTTCTGAGCTCTCAAAGTTGTGGGCAGTGTCGGTTTTTTCTACTCTTTTATGTTGTTTATAAACACTTTTGTTGACATATTGAATATGCATTGTCACAATAGTTCTGAAAAACCGACACATATAGGATTTAAAAATTAAAAAAAATTGGGACCCCCAAAATTGGCAAAAAATTGGGGGCCCGAGGTGGCTGTCTCTCTCCCTTCTCTATAAGGTCTGTCCTATGTAGTGGTCTCTATAGTAAACCCTACTAAATAAGAGGAGTATGGTAAGTCAAGAATATATTCGGAATATATTCTTTCCTCTCCTTATTTATCTTTTATCATAAGAGGATGTATTACTTAGGCAAGGATCTCACCAATGACACGAGGGAAGATACTTAACTTGAGGCTTAAGCATCCCTCCTAGGGTGGTCCACCAAGTTGGGCTTGGCTCTTGGGCCTGTCCCACAAGCCTGAACCGGCTAACAAAATTAAAAAGTGTTGACTCCTAGTTTGGTGTGCACAAAACGTGTCTATAAATACTAATAAGTTTGAATTGAGTTATTCAGATTTTCAGGATCAAATAATATCCATAAGATATTCAAGACAGATTCGAGAATATTCAAAGAAGGAAAGTAATAAAGAAAGATTGAGAAATCAAGCAAAAGAAGAAGATATTCAAAAAGAAAAGTTGATTGCTTAATGTCGAAGAAAGCTATCAAGACTAGCTGCTATCATTCTATATTTGTGAGATTTAAATCTGTGTAAAATTGATTGATTGAATGATTAGTTTTATTTGGTAAGAATATAAAGTGGATTCAGTATGAACAGCGCGATACCGGTCGATCGCACCTCATGACGGTCGACCGCATCGCAGTCGACTGCAACTCTCAGTTGCGTAAGAAGCAGTCGACCCTTCATCTCTCTACTTCACGTCAGAGAGATGAACGGTTGACTGCACCAAGATTGCGGTCGACCGCACATTGCGCTGTTTACATTTTCGGAATGTATCGTTTCCAATTTTGATCGATACACTTCCCAATCTATTTAATTGACCGAACCCACTGAGTATTCCTCACCTATTACTTCTGAGAAAAATCTTCTGAACTAATCTTTCAATAATCAATCCGACTGTGTATGTGATAATTTTTGTATTCTTCAGTCAAGATTATTTAGGATCTTGAGTTTTTCTTTTCTTCCACTTTGATGAGATTAACGAGACTTGTATTAGAAGTCTTGTGGGTGTAATAGGTCTCTCGGCCTGAATCCGAGAATCACTGTACAAGGATTTTGAGTATAGTGGAACGCTTGTGGCAAAGAATTGCTATAAGTAGGAGGTGTGGACGTAGACCTAGGGGTCGAACCACGTTACATCGCTGTGTCACTTGTACTACCTGCGTTTTCTCTTCTTAACTCTTTTTATTTACTCTGCACTTCATTTTAATTAATTTTTTATTCCGCACAATCACCCTATTCACCCTCCCAGGGTGATTTACAGTGGTATCAGAGCGAGGAGCTTATCAAAAGCTTAAAAGCTTAAGCAAAAGGTCCAATGGCCGAAATCCCTCCTCCCGAAAATTTGTACTCATCGGAGCCATTCGTCTCCAATGGGAAAAGTCTCACACGCTCACCATTTTTTGATGGAAAATGCTATGATGTTTGGAAAGTTCGTATGTCTCATTTTCTATAGATGCTTGGAGAAGAATTATGGAATGTGTGCATCAATAAAACAGATATTCCAGTCAGCAACGGAAAGACACCTTTCACAAAAGCGGAGCTGGCTCTTAAGAGAGCAAATTCCAAAGCCATGACGGGTCTCTATGCAGGGTTGAATAACGAAGAACTAATGCGATGCGGGCGAAACTGTAAGACGGCATACGAGATCTAGAACAACATGCTAAAGCGGCATGAGAGAACCGCTTCTGAGGTAAAAGCTAAAGTTAATTTATGTTGTTATAAGTTTTATGTGTTTCGCCTATTGTCAGGAAAAAATGTGGATCAAATGCTCCTTCGTTTCGATATCATTGACCACGAACTTGAGAGCTTAGGTAAGGGATTGGATGATGACCGAAAGGTCAGAAAACTCATAAGCCGTCTCACGCCAGACTGGGATGTAAAGGCTGCTGCAATGAGGGAAACCCTTGAAGAGAAGGAATTCAACTACTACACATTCCAAGGGAAGTTGAAGACATACGAGATGGAAATGACGGAAACCAAAAGATATAGACAAAACATCGGGATTGAACCAAAAACCGAAGAGAAACCCATAGCACTAAAAGCAGAAAAATCTCGACCATCAGAAACAGATTCAGACAGTGAGGAGTTAGACGAGGACATTACCTTGTTGACCAAGCAATTTCATAAGTAAGTACCTCAAACATAAAAAATATGGTAGGTACCAAGGAGAAAGGGAGAAAGATAAAGATGACGTGTGCTATATATGCATGAAGCCTGGATACATCCGTGCAAACTGTCCCGTATCACAAGACAGGAATAGGGACTACTATCGCTCAAACCCAGGTCTGAAAAAGAAGGCGCTGAAAGCAACATGGTTAGACTCTGATTCAAGTGAGGGAGAGCAAGGCTATGATGACGCCGGCTTCATGGCTCTTGGGAATGGTGAGGTTCAATCACCATCTCAAGAAGAGGTAATCGAAGAACCCACTTATGATGAGCTAGTAGACATGTGTAATGGTTTAAAAGACTATGCTAAGAAACTAAGTCGTGAACTTAGGCAATATAAATAAATTTCAAATAAACACATGACTCTTGTATTGCAAAAAATCAAAAACTGAAAAATAAGAATGCCTTGATCTTGAAAATTTTGAGTCAATTAGAAAAGATCATGATGTATTGTTAGAGGAAAATAAACTTTTAAAACAATAAGTTCGAGAGTCCTTAGCAACACATGATGATCACTTGAGAAATTCATGAAAAATCTGTTTATATCGCCAAACTCACAGATGATTTAAAAGAATGCAAAAAAAAAAATTGATGAGGTAGTGGAAAGATGTAATGAAGCTTTTGAACAAAATAGGATTCTTGATACCATTCGTTGGAATACAAAAGACGATGAGATGAATAGGAATAGACTATGTAAAAGAGTAACTGAGCTTGAAAAAATTGTGGAAAAATATGAAAGGCCCAGTGACCTTATTACAAAAAATTCAAGATCCTATCATGATAATCGAGGGCTTGGTTACGAAAAGCCAATACACCAAAAAAAATTTGAATCATCATGTCATACACACCTGCACAATCACCAATATAATCATAAACCAACTCAAAACCATGCAAGTGTGCATGACTCAAGACATAGTCGTATCACATGTCATTACTGTTGTAGATTAGGACATATTTCGTATAACTGTTCATTAAAAGGAATACTAATTTTGTGTGGATAAGAAAGGAAGTAAATACAGGTTCAAAACAAACTTGGGCACGCAAAATTATACCTACTAATCTTGATGTAGGTTCCTCAGCGAATCAACACTAAAGAACGGTGGTACCTTGATAGTGGATGTTCAAATCATATGATAGGTGACAGTAGATACTTTTCATCACTATCAAGGGAAAGAGGGAAGGACATCATCTTTGGAGATAATAGCACTGGTCAAACCATTGGTAAATGAAAAATAAACTTTGGTTCCTCATGCTCCATTGAGGATGATCTATTGGTAAGAGGTTTGAAACATAATTTAATTAGTGTTAGCCAATTATGTGATAAAGGTTACACCATTACTTTTGACAAAAATACATACACTGTACTAGATAGCAATAAATATTGTTTACTTCTCGCTAACCATGTAACAATGTATACGTTATTAATTCTATTGAATTAGCACAGGAAAATATAAGGTGTTTTGTCGCAAGAAATGAGGATGGTTGGTTATGGTATCGAAGACTTGGACACATGGCCATGGACAATCTCAACAAACTTGTAACCAAGGAGCTTGTATGATCCCTAAAATCAAATTTGAGAAAGATAAACCGTATGAATCGTGCCAATTTGGTGTTCGGGTTGAAAAGAAATAGGTTCACATTGAAGAAGACCCAAATATGAATGCTCAAAATAAAAAATCTCATCAAGATGAAGATGCATCCAAATCGCAAATAGAAGAGATACCTACACAACAAATTGATGCCATGGAAGATGAACATGTACAGCATCAAATTTTCACAAGTGAAAGGCTTCCCGCATGGAAAATCATGTCTAGCCATCCACCAACTCTTATACGAAGCGATATGTCAAAAGGGATAACCACTCGCACACAAGCTCAAAATTTCATGTGTTTTTTCACTTTCGTTTCCATACTTGAACCTAAGAATATTAAGGATGCCTTGCAAAATAATGACAGGATCATTGCAATGCAAAAAGAACCTAATCAATTCGAACGGAATCAAGTATGGAGACTTGTTCCTAGACCTCACAATAGAACTATACTTGGAACTAAGTGGGTGTTCAGGAACAAGTTAGACGAATCCGGATCAATCACTAGAAATAAGGCCCGTCTTGTTGCACAAGGTTATAACCAACAAGAAGGTGTAGATTTTGATGAAACTTTTACACCTGTTGCACGACTTGAAGCCATTCGTATCTTACATGCATTTGCTGCTTATATGGATTTTAATCTCTTTCAAATGGATGTTAAAAGTGCATTTTTAAATGGTTTTATTTTGAAAGAAGTTTATGTTGTACAACCACCGGGATTTACTGATCCCACACACCCAAACCATGTATTTCGTCTTGATAAAGCATTGTATGGTTTGAAGCAAGCTCCTCGTGCTTGGTATGAATGACTAAGTTCATTTCTACTTCACATAGGTTTTTCTAAAGGAAAAGTAGACACTACACTATTTATAAAACATGTTTCTAAAGATATTTTAATCGTTCAAATTTATGTTGATGATATTATATTTTGATCTACTAATGAAAATCTTTGCAAGGAATTCTCAAAGCAGATGCATGACGAGTTTGAAATGAGTATGATCGGAGAACTAACTTATTTTCTTGGGCTTCTAATACACCAAAGAAAGGATGATATCTTTATAAATCAATCCAAGTACACAAAGGAACTAATCAAAAAGTTCAGACTTGAAAATGCTAATGCTTACAAAACACCTATGGCCACTGCTACTAAGCTTTCAAAAGATGAATCTGGTAACAATGTTGATATTTCTACTTATTGAGGTATGATTAGTAGTTTACTTTAATTACCGCATCTCATTCAGATATTATGTTTAGCGTTTGTTTAAGTGCACGTTTCCAATCGTGTCCCAAAGAATCACATTTAGTTGCCGTTAAGCTTATCATTCGATATCTCAAAGGCACACTAAATACTGGACTTTGGTACTCAAAAAATAGAAATTTTTTTCTTGTAGGATTCTCTGATGCAGATTATGTCGATAGCTTAACAGACAGAAAAAGCACTAGCAGCATATGTCACTTCTTGGGCAACTGTCTTGTCTCATGGGCATCTAAGAAGCAAAACTCTGTAACTCTCTCAACTGCCGAAGCTGAATATATTTCCGTAGGATCTTGTTGTGCGCAGGTACTATGGATGAAACACACTCTAGAGAACTACAAGGTATTTTTTGATCACATTCTAATTAAATGTGATAACACTAGTACTGTTCATATGACAAAGGACCCTGATCAACACAGTCGCACTAAACACATTGATATTCGGTATCACTTTATTAAAGACCATTTTCAAAAAGGAGATATTACTCTTGAATATGTTTCTACTGATTCGCAACTTGCTAATATTTTTACCAAACCTTTAGATGAAAAACGATTTCATTTTTTGAAAGGAGAACTAAATGTTATTGATATCTCAACTTGAAATTTCATTTTGGTCGACTGGACGGGCGACTGTATGCCTGTGAGGGTGTACGGTTGATTGCGCGGTCGACCGGTTCACTCTTGGGTAAAATTTGTTTTATGCTCTGCTTTCAAAATATTGGCTTTCAGTATTTACGGTCGACCGGCTCATCCTCTGTTTTATGTTTTGGTCTTTACAAGATAAACGATCGACCGGTTCACCCTCTGTGAGTCGTTGTGTTTTTCAAATAGGAGTGCGGTTGACCGTGTGATCGACCGGTTTGCTCTCTGGAAAAATTTTTACTGATTGGTTTTACGGTCGATCGGTTCTCTTCTGGTTACAAGTTGCAATTTTTTTTTGAACTCTACTAATTTTCCTATAAGCTCAATTTCTTGAAATTCGTTCTTCTTATCCATGCTTCGCATTTGTATTGGGAAAATCTCAAATCTATGATACCATGAAGAGCTCTCCCAGTATATCAAAGAGTATCACTATCAACCGTATCATGTAAGTAGGATTTTTCACCCTTTTTTTCTTATCTATCTAAACTTTATATCTCTTATTATGCTTAATGAAAGTTTCTTTTCATTTACAAATAGTTTTTGTGATGAGTAATTTATACGTGTTTTTTGCCCTCCTATTGGTGTGTTCCAAAAAGGGGGAGAATATTATGAATATTATGAATGCATGAAAGTAAACATAAGTAAATAGTTTTTATTTTCCATGAAATATTAAATTAAGGGGGAGTATTTACAAATCTCTCCTTACCTATGAAAATCTGTGGTACAGGAAGTACTGAATTCAGGAGGAGTATTCTTATGCCAAATTGTTTAACCTTTTTTACTTTCAATATTCAAAGGCATGTTTTGATCACACCAAAAGGAGAAGATTGTTGACTCCTAGTTTGGTGTGCACAAAACGTGTCTATAAATACTAATAAGTTTGAATTGAGTTATTCAGATTTTCAGGATCAAATAATATCCATAAGAGATTCAAGAGATATTCAAGAATATTCAAAGAAGGAAAGTAATAAAGAAAGACTGAGAAATCAAACAAAAAAAAGAAGATATTCAAAAGAAAAGTTGATTGATTAATGTCCAAGAAAGCTATCAAGACCATCTGCTATCATTCTATATTTGTGAGATTTAAATCTGTGTTAAATTGATTGATTGATTGATTAGTTTTATTTGTTAAGAATATAAAGTGGATTCGGTATGAACAGCGCGATACCGGTCGACCGCACCTCATGACTGTCGACCGCATCCCAGTCGACTACAACTCTCAGTTATGTAAGAAGAAGTCGACCCTTCATCTCTCTACTTTACGTCAGAGAGATGAACGTTCGAATGCACCAAGATTGCGGTCGACCGCACTTTGCGTTGTTCACATTTTCGGAATGTATCGTTTCCAATTTTGATCAATACACTTTCCAATCTATTTAATTGGCCGAACCCACTGAGTATTCCTCACCTATTACTTCTGAGAAAAATCTTCTGAACTAATCTTTCAATAATTAATCTGAGTGTGTGTGTGATAATTTTTGTATTCTTCAGTCAGGATCATTTAGGATCTTGAGTTTTTCTTTTATTACACTTCGGTGAGATTGACGAGACTTGTGTTAGAAGTCCTGTGGGTGTAATTGGTCTCTCGGCCTGAATTCGAGAATCACTGTACAAGGGTTTTGAGTACAGTGGAACGCTTGTGGCACAGAATTGCTACAAGTAGGAAGTGTGGATGTAGACCTGGAAGGTCGAACCACGTTACATCGCTATGTCATTTGTGCTATCTGTGTTTGCTCTTCTTAACTCATGTGCTATATCTTGTTATTACAGGTTAGATCTGATTCTTTGATTTTGGGGGATTTGAAGGAGAGCCACTTAATAGCTTTCTTTGTGTTTTATTATATAGATGTCTTTGAGATCTGTAGTTAAGACTCAAAATTTGAGTTGTGTCCTTTTACTTTTGGGAAATCAGTAATGGTGGAAGGGTATGAGAGAGGTTGGATCAATGGAGGTTGAGATGGTTCGATAGGTAATGTGGAGGAGGGCAGCAACACAGTGGAGGGAGCGACGAAGATGATGGGTGGTGATATGGATAAAAATTGCAACAAATCAGGATCGTACAATTGTGACATGCATCTCAAAGCTTTCAGGAAGCAGAACGGTGATTTCATTAGTAGACTTGCTAGAAGAACATGGGTCGTTTCCCAGCCCACTAGCTCAACCAGATCCACAATTTCAGTTTACTTACAGCCTAAGCAAGAGGGGATTTCTAGCCTATTAGGGTTGTCAGTCATATCCCCCTTAGAGCAACCAACTCTATCTCTTCAACAAGAAGAGCAACTAACTTTATCCCTTCATCAAAAGAAGAGAAAATAACTCTATCCCTTCACCAGAGAAATCTGTAGTTTAAACCCAAACGATACATATTCAAGTCTATCTTTTGGAACTAACTCCTAGCCTATAAATATCATCCACATCCATCGTTACGAGGTAATCAATAATTTTTTCACTAAAAACTCTAAATCTCCTACCTGAGTTATTGAATTGAGCGTATGAGGGTCTTTGTCGGGCTAACCGAATGTTTAGACTTTATGCAGGTTTGACAGATGTCTTCAACCATCTCACTTCAGATCTGATCAACTGTACAAATTGTAAGGTTTCCACTCAAAATCCGAACTCATCATCCGATTATTCCAACACTGAAAAAAGCATCAGCAGATTGGCACCGTTTTTGGAAAACTCACATATCTACCTCTTCAATTAGATATCGCTAGCAAAACACCACTTTCAGCCATTGCCCTAAAGGACAAAAGGTGGCGGCCACTAGCAGTCAAGCTGACGCTCCTCTTCCTCCTCCTTCGGGGAAACCTCCACGCCCATCGTCATAGGCCCCTCATCCTCCATCGTAACCTCCCCTCAGCAAGGCTGCATCGACAAGCTCCCAACAGTGTCGCTCTGAACCTCGCCCTGGGCCTCACCCGATTGAGGACCGGTTCTCAGTCCACACAACCACCCCCTCTTATGCATAGTCAGATCTCAGTGAAATCATCAACCCCTGACAGCAAGGGACGAACCTCCGCACAGGTGCTCTGATGAAAAGCATTCTCGAGATGGAATCCTCGCTCAGAATACCATAGGAGGAAGAAAAATCTTTCCCCCGCTGAAAGAAGTCTCGATGGTCACCCTCACCATGGTGGCGAAGTAACAAGAGGAGTTCGACTCCAATCAGCCATCGAGCTCCCAAAACAACAGAGAAAAGGAGGCACCCATCACACTGGCTGCGTTTCGTGATTTCAAAGATCAAGTTCTCAAAGCTCTCCAAGTTGTTCCGAACAGGAATCGTTCGACAAGCGATCACCATCCTAGAGTTGTACAAGAAGAAGAGTATCACGTGTTAACTCGATCCGAGGGGCGTGAATATCTGGTCCTTCATCGCCTCCAAGAGTTGGAGGACCTCCTTGCTCGGATTGGTCAAGAGGAGGATTGCCAGGGTAGAGGCTACCACCCTATATTACTTCTCTTCTCCAGGTTGATTCTTGAAGTCCCGATTCTAGAGAACTTCAAGATGCTAGCCTTCGAGTCATGCAACGGTGAATCCAACCCAGCAGATCACATCGACAGTTCTAAGACTCTCATGATGGTCCACCGAGCCTCCAACACACTCCTCTAAAGAACGTTCCCTGCAACCCTAAAGAGATCGTCACAGGAATGGTACTCCCATCTCTATCCGGGGTCTTTCTTCTTCTTCGATCAGATCGAAGAACTCTTCCTCGCCCCCTTCGTAAGCATTCGCAAGATCGTGAAGATGAACGCTTCCTTGCTCGAGTCAAGGCAAAGATATAGGGAGACACTCAAGGACTTCGTCAGGCGCTTTATGACCGAGTCTAGGTCTATCCCGGCTCTTGACTCAGTAGTAGCAGCTATTGCCTTCAGACATATTGTTAGCCATGCCGACCTCAAAGCATCTCTTACCAAGAAGCCTCCTCGGGGGCTTCTCCGAATTCCTACTGCGGGGTGAGAAGTACATCCGAGCTGAAGAGGCCCTTCGTCCCTATGACCAAAGGGAGCTCTCATTCGGGAACAAATAGAAGAGTATACATGTAGAGGAGTCCAAGAAGTCCTAGAAGTGTGGTTCTGGTAAACGTCGCTCTCTTCCAGTTGCTTGCTTCGATAAGTTCACTCCTCTCAATACTGATATATCAATAGTACTTATGGATAACGAAGGAGACGGGCTACTCTGCCCTCCTCCTAGGATGAACACGCTAGGCAAAAGAAGGGATAAGGGCCAATGGTGTCATTTTCATAGAGGCCATGGCCATAACTACAATGACTGTCGAGCCCTCAAAAAAGAAATTGAAGCTCTAATTCACTGAGATTACCTCTCCAAGTACAACAAGAATATTAAGGTCGAGCTTCCTCTGGTTTGGGGAGCTAATAAGTGTGCATAGAAAGAACCCAATTCCACGGACTCAGAGCACATGGTCATTTTTCACTCCATCCATGGAGGATCTATGGGTTGGGAGTCTAACTCCTCTCGAAAGGCGTTCGTCTGAGAAGTAAACTCTAACTTCCCTCCCACCAAAAGCTTTGGAGTTCTAGTAACTTTCTTGGACACAAATGTGGAAGGTGTTTGAACACCCCATTGCAATGTACTAGTCACGTCCCGCTTTCCAAAAAGAGAATACGGAATAACGGATATGTAACTAAGCCCAGCGAATGATTTTCATCATCTATAAGCTGTCAGGATCTTTACAATATTTCACAGGAATAATCAGAGAAGGAAGCAAGAGAAGTCAACCACGCATGCATAACTGAATCAATATACCAATAAGAATTTACTTGAAACAAAACTTAATAAATTTCAAATAAACCAGATCTGAACAAGTCAATAATTCTGGGTCACATTGCCCAATACAAAATAATCCAAGTAACAGATACATTATTCAAATAAGCAACAGGAAAATAATAATAATAATAGCAAAACCCCAGCAACTAGAATCTCATATCACCTACTCTATCGGGCTGCTGATCTCCATAATCTGCAATTTAATAAATTGCAGGAAGAGAAAAAAGAAAACGAAATGCCCGTTAATGCAATTTACGGGCCGCTTGTAGTGCAGGCACAAGTACAGGAAAAATAAACAGATATAAATAATAACAGAACAAAGCATGTAATAGATATGACAGAGCAAAACAAAATGTCTAACATGGATTAGAAAAATAGAATCAAGTAAAATGGTACACTAACAGATACAGGTGATATGTAACACATATCAAGTGTTATACAGACAGGTAAACAGGTAACAGATGTCTAGTGTCAGATGGTATGCAGACAGATATACAGATAACAGATGTCAGATAACAGATATAGGTAAACAGGTAACAGATATCTTGTTATTACCGGTCTTGTATTATTACTATCTATGTAGCACTTCCGGTAAGACATAAATATTCCTCATGTGTCGCCATAAAGAGCAGGTTGCTCTTTATGATATCACCTTGAGCTTCGTACATTTGACCAGCATATTGACGCTCCTCCCTTCAACTTGTGGGTAACTAGCTTGACCATTATTTTTTTTTTTGAGGTAAAAGGTGGAATAGTGCCACCCTGTTTCATTAATAAGAAATTAATAAACAACCCCGGTGAATCGGGAGAAATACAAAGTACAGTGTAGGAAATAAAGTACAGTGCAGGAAATAAAGCATAAACCTCCAACAAAACCCTGGGGGGTGGGACAAATCCTCCATACATCAATCAATCAAAGTACAGTAGGTCCAATATAAACTAGCCGAGACTGCCACTATCGAGACTCTGATTGGTATGGGTGGCACCGACCCCTCAATCCAGTGTCGGCCCAAACTCTACCTCCTCATCATCAAAGTCCTCCACCTCGAAGACTCTTGCAATCCTTCCTCTCGCTCCTGTGGCTGCAGCTGTAGCCCAAAAAGATATAAGATGCATGATATAAGTAAGGTTACCAGAAATACTATTACATGAAGCACGAAAATAAAAGTTGTTTCTGTCTAGCCATAATACCCATGTAGTTGCCGCAATGTAATGTACCATGCGTCCTTCATTTCATGGCGAATCGAGGCAAATTTGGGGCCAATCCACAAATCCTCATATTCACTGGGGTAGTCACTTGTTCTTAGGGCTCTTAAAACCTTTACCATCGTTGCCATACTCCTTGGGCAGTGAATGAAAAGGTGATTCAAACTCTCCATATGCATGTTGCAGAACCCATAGACAGTCGCAATCTGGGGTTGCCTTTTGGCCAGGTTCTATCTGGTGAGAATTGCATTATTGAGCACTAACCAGAGGAAGACTCTGACTTTCAGTAGAGTTTTCGCCTTCCATAACACCTGTGCCCAGCTGGGTCTGCATCCCCGAAAGTGAATTCGATGGTACAAGGATCTTACCGTGAAAGCTCCCTTGGGCTCTAGCCCCCATCGCATCTGATCTGGGCCTTGGACGTACCTCATCCCTGTCTGTGTGATGTGTGTTTGCAATTCAAGCAGTTGCTGATGTAATCTTGGGGTAAGATTTCTTCGGAATGGCAGCCTCCAATTTCCCCTTTTCCAAGTCACTGCCACAGAAATATTGGGTCGATTCATTCTGTCATACAGCTCTGGGAAGGTTTCCTTCAGTGTATGAGCGCCACACCATTTATCCTATCAAAATCTGGTGGACAGTCCATTACCGATTGTCGACGTAACTGCTGAATTGAACGGCCACTTGCTTTGGTAATTCCTTTCCAGAATCGCGAGACTTTAGCCCCTACTCGAAAGCCTAGACTTCTCGTACCTTTTCCCCGAAGGTATGGTTGAATGAAATCCTGCCATCCTTCTCCACCATGGTGAAAAACCTTGCACCACCATTTCCCCAAAAGAGCAAGGTTCATGTCTCTAAGGTCAATGATGCCTAGCCCTCCATGCTTCTTTTTCATGCAAGCAATACTCCATTTGATCAGGTGGTAGCCTCCCCTGTTCGAATCTGCCCCTTTCCAAAGAAATCTTTTTCGAATTCGGTCAATCCTTTGGATTACCCACTTTGGAAGCTCAAAAAAAGACATGTAGTAAATGGGCAGGTTAGACAAAACCGAGTTAATAAGTATCACTCTACCTCCTAGTGATAGTGCTTTCCCTTTCCAGCCCGCCAGTCTGTCCTCCACCCTATCTATTATAGGTAGCCAGTTCGATTTAGTGAGTTTCCCAGGTCTGAGTGGGAGCCCTAAGTATTTGATTGGGAACTCATTCGTCGAACAGTTTAGTATAGTGGCATGCTTCCGAGCTTCTTCCTCAGTGAGTGTAATGGGGATCAGTGCACTCTTGTGAAAATTTATCCTGAGACATGATCAGGCTTTAAAACAGTAGAGGGCCCCTTTAAAGCAGACTATTTCGGATCTAGTCCCATTCCCAAAAAGTAGCGTGTCATCAGCATCCTGGAAGATCGTGCATCCTGGCTTGGAGGTGCTGCAGGCCACATGCGTAATCCAACCTTTCCTCCAGCAATTTTCAAGCATACCCCTCAGCACATCTGCTACAATAGTGAATAGAAGTGGGGATAACGGATCCCCTTCTTGCAAGGAAACGACGGACCCGGCCGTCCATTCATCGATATTGCCATTTTGCTGGTATGTAAACACTGTTTGATCCAACTTACCCACTTCTCTCCAAATCCTCTCCCTCTGAGAGCTTCCAACAGGCAGTCCCAGTCGACGGAATCGTATGCCTTCTCAAAATTCAATTTTAAGAGCAAGTTCTTGGAATTGCTCGTATGACAGTGGTGGATCAAACTGTCAGTAATGGCCACACAGTCTAGGATACATCTGCCCTTGATGAAGCCTGTCTGAGTTTTGCTGATCAAACTGTCCATTATGCTTCCCAGGCGGATGGCCAAGACCTTTGTGATGATCTTAACCGAGCAGTTTATGAGGCTAATTGGTCGAAAATCCCCCACACACTTAGACTCTTCTCGTTTTGGTATTAGGACAACTTCCACAAAGTTGAACATGCCCAATCTGAGATTGTTGTGGAAAAAATCCTCCATCAGTGCCATAATGTCCTCTTTAATTTCTTTCCAGAACACTTGGAAGAACATCATTGGGAATCCGTCTTGCCCAGGTGACTTGTCTGCTCCCATCTGGTCGATGACCTTTTTCACTTCCATTTCTGAGAAAGGTGCTTCCAGGGTGGATAAATTTTGTGCTGGGTCGTTTTGGTGTGCCTTCCAGTAATCATCCCTTAATGGGATCCTGAAGTCATTTTTCCTCCCAAAGAGGCCCTTGTAGTAATTATGAAATGCTGTGGAGATCACCTTTTCATCTTGTGATACTCCCGTATCCGTCTGTATTGATAGGACGAGATTGGATCTGCGTCTATCGCTTGCCACTCGATGGAAATAGGCTGTATTCGCATCTCCCTCTTTGAGCCACGAAATCCTTGACCTTTGTTGCCATTTGATCTCTTCCAGCTTATACAGATTGGCTACATTTTCCCAGAGCTCTTGTAATTTGTTTCTTTCTTCTTGTGATAAGACTCTCGTCTCCTCCACCCTTTTTAGCTCATCAATTCCTTCCAACAAGGAATCTTTTGCACGCCATATAGTCGAGAACCTGGACCGATGCCATCTGCACAGGCGCTTTCTCATTGTGCGGATTTTTGCATCAAATAAATTATTTGCACCACTTTATACTCACAATCTTAATAGCCTTCAACGTGGACAATACTATTGTGGAACAACGAAGTATATGCCTTAATGCAGTACTCCTCATTACGGTAGGGTAATGGGGCATATGTGGCAATGTCGGTTTTCTTCAAACTTTTCATACTAAGGATCTTCAACAAAGTTATAACTAACCTCATCAACGATTTCATCATTAGTGGTGCTTTTCGTTCCAAGTGGATTTTACGAGATGCAAGTCAATCATGCCTTGAAGCAAACATGTCAAAACCTGAGCTCGACCTTCAGGCATTAACTCGTTAAGATTACTATGGAAGTTGTTGATATCGCTCTGCTGGTCTCTTATACTACACATGAAGTCTCCCTTGTCAACAGTTGTTGAAGGTCCTCGCAACACCCATAAAAAAAAATCATCTTCATCACGTCCTGAGTTGACACCTGACATTTCAAGGAAAGACTCTCAGGATTTGATAACACCTGACGCATGACGGAAGAAAGATGGGTTATTCTTATTATAGAAGCTTACTTTCCTTGAATCCACAAAGAAGATGAATTGAAGAAAAATCTTCTTTTTGAATGAAAATAATATAAGTCTGAATACCAAATAACTGCGAACACTCTTTTATGGTGGCTAAACTTGACGAAAAAGAAATCAACTAATCTTATCTTTAAAGAAAACAAATAAATGAAATACTCAAATTATGCACTACCTAATGTGGCATGCCTAATAAGCAGTGCCACATCAAAGAATATTATTTTAGTTTTATTTTTGTGTTATTAATTGGAAAAAGATAATTCAACCTAACTTCAATTTAATTTAAATTCAGCGCGCAGTTGTTCTTCTTTCTCCCAATTTTTGTCTCAGCATCATTTGATTGTTGTTCTTCTTCTTCCCGATAAATTTCTCACCGTCGTCCTCTGCCTAGTGTCATCGATCTCCTCCACCAATTCATGGCCTCCCACTCTACAATGTGACTGTCTTCCTTCTCTACTATGCCTCCTCTCCTTCGTCTCCTCCTTTTCTTTTTGTTTGAACCTTCTATTAATGGCCAAAGACTCATGTATGTAACCGAACCCATTGATTTGATGATGATGCGAAAATCTAAAAATTGGGGAGAATTGCGTACTCTCACTGTGTTTGTTGAGGAAGATGAGATAAAGGATTAATAATTTCAAAAATCAAAACCCTAGAATTAATTCACATGGAAATCAAGAGCACAAATTCAATTCTTCAGATTATGTGGTTCTTAATTTATTGATATATGGAAAGCACGTCTTCAGAACGATACAGCATATGAAAAGTATATGAAAAGCATATGAAAAGCCTTGTAAACAGTAAATCAACAATTATATAGCTCAAGTTTGAATAGTATGACAATAATTAGTTGTAAATAAAAATTCATATTTTCATTAGTATATGTTGAAAAACAATTATGAATTGGGGTATAAAAGGTCCATGTTTTCATAAGTATATATAAAGAGAGAGAGACACAGAGAGAGAGAGAGAGAGAAATTAAATAAATAAAGCAGTTGTTTTGGAAGGGATTTGAATTTGAGTTTTGGGGAAAAACTTTTGGAAGGAAAAATGTGTTTTGTGAGGTTAGATCTGGTTCTTTGATTTTGGGGGATTTGAAGGAGAGCCACTTAATAGCTTTCTTTGTGTTTTATTATATAGATGTCTTTGAGATCTGTAGTTAAGACTCAAAATTTGAGTTGTGTCCTTTTACTTTTGGGAAATCAGTAATGGTGGAAGGGTATGAGAGAGGTTGGATCAATGGAGGTTGAGATGGTTCGATAGGTAATGTGGAGGAGGGCAGCAACACAGTGGAGGGAGCGACGAAGATGATGAGTGGTGATATAGGTAAAAATTGCAACAAATCAGGATCGTACAATTGTGACATGCATCTCAAAGCTTTCAGGAAGCAGAACGGTGATTTCATTAGTAGACTTGCTAGAAGAACATGGGTCGTTTCCCAGCCCACTAGCTCAACCAGATCCACAATTTTAGCTTACTTACAGCCTAAGCAAGAGGGGATTTCTAGCCTATTAGGGTTGTCAGTCATATCCCCCTTAGAGCAACCAACTCTATCTCTTCAACAAGAAGATTAACTAACTTTATCCCTTCATCAAGAGAAGAGAAAATAACTCTATCCCTTCACCAGAGAAATCTGTAGTTTAAACCCAAACGATACATATTCAAGTCTATCTTTTGGAACTAACTCCTAGCCTATAAATATCATCCACATCCATCGTTACGAGGTAATCAATAATTTTTTCACTAAAAACTCTAAATCTCCTACCTGAGTTATTGAATTAAGCGTATGAGGGTCTTTGTCGGGCTAACCGAATGTTTAGACTTTATGCAGGTTTGACAGATGTCTTCAACCATCTCACTTCAGATCTGATCAACTGTACAAATTGTAAGGTTTCCCCTCAAAATCTAAACTCATCATCCGATTGCTCCAACACTGAAAAAAGCATCAGCAGATTGACACCGTTTGTGGAAAACTCACATATCTACCTCTTCAATTAGATATCGCTAGCAAAACACCACTTTCAGCCATTGCCCCAAAGGACAGAAGGTGGCGGCCACTAGCAGTCAAGCTGACGCTCCTCTTCCTCCTCCTTCGGGGAAACCTCCACGCCCATCGTCATAGGCCCCTCGTCCTCCATCGTAACCTCCCCTTAGCATGGCTGCATCGACAAGCTCCCAACAGTGTCGCTCTGAACCTCGCCCTGGGCCTCACCCGATTGAGGACCGGTTCTCAGTCCACACAACCACCCCCTCTTACGCATAGTCAGATCTCAGTGAAATCATCAACCCCTGATAGCAAGGGATGAACCTCCGCGCAGGTGCTTTGATGAAAAGCATTCTCGAGATGGAATCCCCCGCTCAGAATACCATGGGAGGAAGAAAAATCTTTCCCCCGCTGAAAGAAGTCTCGATGGTCACCCTCACCATGGTGGTGAAGTAACAAGAGGAGTTCGACTCCAATCAGCCATCGAGCTCCCAAAACAACAGAGAAAAGGAGGCACCCATCACACTGGCTGCGTTTCGTGATTTCAAAGATCAAGTTCTCAAAGCTCTCCAAGTTGTTCCGAACAGGAATCGTTCGACAAGCGATCACCATCCTAGAGTTGTGCAAGAAGAAAAGTATCACGTGTTAACTCGATCCGAGGGGCGTGAATATCTAGTCCTTCATCGCCTCCAAGAGTTGGAGGACCTCCTTGCTCGGATCGGTCAAGAGGAGGATTGCCAGGGTAGAGGCTACCACCCCATATTACTTCTCTTCTCCAGGTTGATTCTTGAAGTCCCGATTCTAGAGAACTTCAAGATGCTAGCCTTCGAGTCATGCAATGGTGAATCCAACCCAGCAGATCACATCGACAGTTCTAAGACTCTCATGATGGTCCACCGAGCCTCCAACACACTCCTCTACAGAACGTTCCCTGCAAACCTAAAGAGATCGTCACAGGAATGGTACTCCCATCTCTATCCGGGGTCTTTCTTCTTCTTCGATCAGATCGAAGAACTCTTCCTCGCACCCTTCGTAAGCATTCGCAAGATCATGAAGATGAACGCTTCCTTGCTTGAGTCAAGGCAAAGATATAGGGAGACACTCAAGGACTTCGTTAGGCGCTTTATGACCGAGTCTAGGTCCATCCCAGCTCTTGACTCAGTAGTAGCAGCTATTGCCTTCAGACATATTGTTAGCCATGCCGACCTCAAAGCATCTCTTACCAAGAAGCTTCCTCGGGGCTTCTCCGAATTCCTACTGCGGGGTGAGAAGTACATCCGAGCTGAAGAGGCCCTTCGTCCCTATGACCAAAGGGAGCTCTCATCCGGGAACAAATATAAGAGTATAAATGTAGAGGAGCCCAAGAAGTCCTAGAAGTGTGGTTCTGGTAAACGTCGTTCTCTTCCAGTTGCTTGCTTCGATAAGTTCACTCCTCTCAATACTAATATATCAATAGTACTTATGGAGAACGAAGGAGACGGGCTACTCCGCCCTCCTCCTAGGATGAACATGCTAGGCAAAAGAAGGGATAAGGGCCAATGGTGTCATTTTCATAGAGGCCATGGCCATAACTACAATGACTGTCGAGCCCTCAAAAAAGAAATTGAAGCTCTAATTCATTGAGATTACCTTTCCAAGTACAACAAGAATATTAAGGTCGAGCTTCCTCTGGTTTGGGGAGCTAACAAGTGTGCAGAGAAAGAACCCAATTCCACAGACTCAGAGCACATGGTCATTTTTCACTCCATCCATGGAGGATCTATGGGTTGGGAGTCTAACTCCTCTCGAAAGGCATTCGTCTGAGAAGTAAACTCTAACTTCCCTCCCACCAAAAGCTTTGGAGTTCTAGTAACTTTCTTGGACACAAATGTGGAAGGTGTTTGAACACCCCATTGCAATGTACTAGTCACGTCCCGCTTCCCAAAAAGAGAATACGGAATAACGGATACGTGACTAAGCCCAGCGAATGATTTTCATCATCCATAAGCTGTCAGGATCTTTACAACATTTCACAGGAATAATCAGAGAAGGAAGCAAGAGAAGTCAACCACGCATGCATAACTGAATCAATATACCAACAAGAATTTACTTGAAACAAAACTTAATAAATTTCAAATAAACCAGATCTGAACAAGTCAATAATTTTGGGTCACATTGCCCAATACAAAATAATCCAAGTAACTGATACATTATTCAAATAAGCAACAGGAAAATAATAATAATAATAGCAAAACCCCAGCAACTAGAATCTCATATCACCTACTCTATCGGGCTGCTGATCTCCATAATCTGCAATTTAATAAATTGCAGGAAGAGGAAAAAGAAAACAAAACGCCCGTCAATGCAAGTTACGGGCCGCTTGTAGTGCAGGTACAAGTACAGGAAAAATAAACAGATATAAATAATAACAGAACAAAGCATGTAATAGATATGACAGAGCAAAACAAAATGTCTAACATGGATTAGAAAAATAGAATCAAGTAAAATGGTACACTAACAGATACAGGTGATATATAACACATATCAAGTGTTATACAGACAGGTAAACAGGTAACAGATGTCTAGTGTCAGATGGTATGCAGACAGATATACAGATAACAGATGTCAGATAACAGATATAGGTAAATAGGTAACAAATATCTTGTTATTACAGGTCTTGTGTTATTACTATCTATGTAGCCACTTCATGCATCCCAAACTTTTACCACATGGTTGCTACATTCAAACAATTACGTTTAGATTCTGTAGGGAATTCTATAGGGCCGTGTACTCAGATATCAGACAGATATCAGATGCAGATCCAGACAGACAAATAGAACCTACGGGTTCTCTTCTGAGTACACATTCCTATAGGGAAGTGTGAAGTTAGGGTAATCAGACAGACAGAGTCATGTATCATGTAGTCATGATCACGTAGCAGATAATCCTGTAGGAAATACGAGCACCCTTCCAAGTACACATTTCTATATTATCCACTACTAGATCTTTCCCTTAACCTCGGCTTGGTTATTTGTTATTATTATCAAATAGGCATGTATGTGTCACAAAATAGGGCAAGAATAATATGGTATAAACAGGTAACATGTTCAGATTGAAAGATAAATAGGTACAAGTGATAGACAATACATAAAAGGATAGAATAACAAAATTTTTAGTTCAGGACAGCAAGACAGTACTGCACTAAATATGAAATTTCTGTTGCTACAAAAATGCAAATCTAGATCCGTCAGAAAATCTGGAAAATAGACTCTCGGCTGAATCAACAAATACATATAAGTAATATGGTATTTCACAAAAATAAGTCTCAAAACAGAAATTTGTCCAGAAAACATGTTCAGCCAGAAACCAGTAGTTTATATTCAAGAACAGGAAAACGGCATAAAAACTTACTGATTAAATCTAAGAAAAATCTGGGGTATTCTCAAATATGTTTATTATCATAAAATAAAGTTTCATAATTTTTTACATAAATAGAATAGTCAGGTAAAATCAGAAAGTAGCAAGATACGACAGTTTTATAAATCTGGAATCATAAACACAGCAGTACTAAAATAGCAATATCCCACGAAATATAAATTGAAATCCAAATCTGTCAAAAGGGTGATAAAATAGATACAGTAGGCTAAAATTTGTATTCACAAAGTTTTTATAAATAGCAAGTAGAATCAGGTCGAAATTATGTATCTTTACTGAACAGTATGAAAATTCTGCATGTATAGTAGTTGTTTGCAAGCATAGAATAGCGTGTAAAAGTTATCAATTAAATCCACAAAATTAGGGGTTAATTCCAATCAAGTCTAGTTTTAATCAGCAAAATATTAGAACAAAATATTATCTTTAACAACAGTAGAAAAATAATTAACCCTACAGAATTCATATAAATCTGGATCTAGAATTTTAAACACATCTGTAGTAAAATAGTCATAACTCGCAACTCATAAATCGAAACTGAGATCTATCAAAAAATCTGGAAAGTAGACAGAATTCTCTATAATTCATATTCAAAAACAATTTTCATATACCGACCTTAATAGGGTCTAAATTACTGAACAAAAAACGGGGTAACAATAAGGACAGAATTGTTCTTCATGCTTAAAATCATCATAAATCATACGAAACTCATCCAAATCATAACAAACATGAAATAGGGTGTACTAGATGTCCAAGCAATATGGTATAGGGTATTTCACAAGTCTGCAACGAGTATACTACAAGTAACACCACCAAGCACACGATATCATACAAACAACATGCATGTATACAACAAGAAGTGGTCATCCCTAAGTTATTTCATGTCATGTGTGTAATGAGGTAACTACGGGCGATTCAACACAATAGAGACAAGATATAACAGGGGTTGAACACAAGAAGTCTGTAGAACACAACTACACTACAGGCGGTATTTAGTACTTGTATTACACAAAGATAAGAATACAAGTTACTTGCCTTAGATGATGACGAAATAACACAAAAACAAGAATAATAGGAATAGATTCCCGAGCAACAAACGAACCACGAACCACTAACGAACACAATAACGAGCAAATGAACACTACGAAACCAAACACACACACCAAGAGAGAGCGAGGGAGACGGTGAACAGCAGGGAGCGGTGGCATTGTTGTGCTGTCGCTACTAGCTGCAGCGACGGGGAAGCACGGCGAGGGGACCTAGGCTGAGAGGGGGCTGTGGCTGCCTTCGGAAAGAAACAACATGGTGTCGGTGTTGATGCTGCTATTGTCGTGGCGTCGGGAGGAGGAGCGGCATGGTGCTGTCGGCATCGAGGTGTGCAGGGCTCGGGAGGAGCAGGGCAGCGCTATGGGACTGCGGTGCTGTCGAGGCTGACGGGGCTGGGGTCTGGTGCTGTGTGGTCTCTACTGGCGGAAGGAAAGACAGGAAGGAGGGGGTTGAAGGCCGGAGTCGGGGTGCAAGGGAGAGGGAGAACGGCTAGGGCGGCTAGGGTTTAATGGCTAGAGGATAAGCAGCATGGGTGCATGTATATATAGGTAGATGAAGTAGGGTTTTTAGGGTGACGAATGATTGTATATTTTGGGTTTCAGGTAGGGTTTTAGCAATTTGTATTTGGGTATTTAAAATAGGCCTTGGGGTATAGGATAATATGGGGTTTTGGGGATCCAATAGAGTTAAATGGATTAGGGTTAAATAGAATAGATTATCGGGTGATCCAAACAGAGATGGGAAACACGACGAACAAATAACACAGGGCATGAATAAATAAAACAAAGAGGATAAAAAATAATGGCTCAATCAAATAGACATGAAACAATGGCTGACAATTGAATCAAGAACTCAAATAAGAAGATGACAAATCAATAAATGAATTTATTGAAAAAGAAGATCCAATATACGGTCCAAAAAGGTTACAATGAGAAAAAATACACAAAAGAAAAAAATACACCCAAAAATACATAAAATGGAAAACAGGGGTTACAGTACTCATAATCAGCCTCTGCATGTTAAACCACAAAGTGTGCCCCATATTGGTAGACAATGGTAGTTCGGTCCTTTTCATAGAAGCTTTTAAGGGTCTCACACTCTCCAGGGGCCATCTCAGACCTGCTAGGTGCACCCTCCACAGGTTCTCTGAGGCTCCAGCCCATATTAAAGGAATAGTCAACCTCGACGTGACTATATGAAAGCCCCAGCTACTTAACCGAGGCCATGGACTTTATGGTCATCAATGTGTAAGCCACCTACAATGCCATCCTATGTAGTCCCAACCTAGAAACTCGTTAGTCTGTAGCTTCAGCCTTCCATATGAAGAGTTCCCCACATCATCAGAGGTAGGAGAAGTTAAGAGAAGCTAAAAAGCGTATTTGGGCATGTTACATGGCCACAATAGGGGGGCTCGATCCGCCCTCTCGACGCCATAGAACTCCCTCAACAGAGGAGTCAGGTTAACTCCTAACTCGTGGATGAAATAAAAGTGAACCCCTGCTCCAAAGAAGACTAGACCAAGTGATTTCGAGTAAGCAAAGTTCTTTTCTACCAAGTCAAATTCGTAGATGCATTAGGGAGAACCGGGACTTATTTTCTTGGACCGCTGCCGACATGCCTAACATCTCGGAAGAATTGATGTCACGCCCCGCTTTCCAAAAGTACGAAATATGAGTACATGACATTGGCCCAGCGAATGACTAATGTCACCCATAAGCTGTTTATCCGATCAACTCAACAATATAATCAATACAGAATAATTGCGCAGGCAATAATAATAATCTCATGAACAGTAATACTTGGAATAAAACAATATGAAATAACCAAATATGATAATCCAACATCTAGAACAATAATAACAATATTCGGGTCAAAAGCTCACATTACAATGAAATAACAATAGTCCAATAATTAAGTCTTCATGACAAAATAATAATTTATTAAGCGGCGAAGTTATCAATTCCTTCACCAATGTTGTTCTCCCAATTCGTCAGGCATTTCTCCATCAACACCTGTAAATGCTTCATCTAAAAAGAGGAGAAAATTTGTCCTTAGAGCAAGTCATGGACAATAAGTAGAGAAAGCAGGGAACAATGAAATAACGGTATAATAATGAATTCAACGGATTGATAGGAATTAATAACATGGGACGATAGCAACAATCAATATCAATAATGGACAATGCAATGAGTACAAACAATGATTCAATAATCGATAACAATATTCAGTAATCAATAACAATAACAGTTGGCCAATATTCGATATCAATAGAACAATGATAAACAATATGCAATGTCGATGTGGTGTCAATCCTTAAGTCTATTAATAATTTTAATCCTAACTAATGTAGCACTTCATGCGTTCCATTCATTTACCACATGGTTGCTACATACAAACAAGTTACGCTTAGACTTAGTGGTAAATTTTATAGTTCATGTACTCGGCAATGATATACAATAATGACCGATAATTAATGATCGATGACCGAATCAATCGAGATATTGTAATCAGTAATCTACAATCAACCGATGACCTATATGACCGATATGACCGATAGACCGATAAATAAGAAAACACAGGCCCCTCCTCCTAGTACAGTCCCTATAATGTCCACTACAAAATTCAACCCTTAAATCCTGGCTTTTTATTTATTTTATCAATGCAACAATACAATATGCAATTTGAGACATGAGATGAACAACAGTATCAATAGAAGAGCAATAGTACGATAACTTAGATAGGACAATTAGAATGATGACAATGAGGCATTAGGATCATGCAATGCAACATACACACTTTAATTCATGCAATACTATGATATAGGAATAATTAATTTAAGAAAAACTGGAAATTACATTTCTGGACATTAAACACAGCAGTAGTAAAATGATCATAACTTTTGCTATACAACTGCATTATCCCACCTTTTCCTAAAAAAAAAAAAAACTTTTGCTATACAACTCGGAATTCAGAAATTCATGATGTTCAGGAAACTAGAAACATAGAGCTACAACTCTTATTCAGAAAGTTATTTATTTTAAGATCATATACTAGGTCGAAAATAGCAGACAAAATACAGACAGCAAGCAACATACAAGTTTTTGGGTATTTTTCATAAAATAAATTAATTAAACATGATGGATATCGATTCTATAGTCAATAGATCTTATAATCAGCATGATGGGTGCAATAACAAGATGAATAAAATTAGAATACACGCATACATTGATTTATCATCAACAAACATCAATCGATCAACCACATACAACCTAGCAATTCTCTCTACAATAATTCATTTATGTGACAATTATATGAACAGCCCTATTATCAATTCTATATGCACACATGAAAGATTCAATCTTTGGAGTCAAAAGTGGCATGATGTCATGTAAATTGGGGTTAGCTCGTGTAAACCCTCAATATACCCAACAAAATAGATGAACAATGTATAATACGATAAACGAAGGGATCTACTTGCAAAAGTTTCAACAAAACTTGAATTTGATACAATTAACAATTCAAGAGGAGGTGACTTGCCTTATAAACGGTGAAAACGAATACTAAGAATAACGGAATAAGGATTCCGAAGCAATGAACCCACAAACTAGAACCATTTTGCATGTGCAATATACGTGCAAAAGAGAACCCAACAATCAATAGCAAGCAACAGTGGAGCGATAGACACAGCAACAGTGGCAAAAGGGCAAGGGGTTCGGAACGGGGTCAACGTTGATGGCGGTCTTCGGCATCGCAGACGGCGGTCGTCGACGTCGCAGACGACGGCACGATGGGGACAGAGCAGGTGGGGGGTCAGGATTTGGATGTTGTGTCGATCGGAGACAGGGCAAGAGGATCGGAGGAGGTGTTTTGGTGGCAGTTGTGTGGGCGTCGTCGGGAGTAGGGTCGACGAGGTAGAGCTCAGGGGGATAGCGACGGAGTAGGTCACCGAAGATTGGTCGGAGAAGGAGGGGCAGTGGTTTGAGCAGGAAATCACAGGTCGGGGAGAGAGAAACAGGGAGGAGAGAGAATAGGAGAGAGAATGACGGGTAGGAATTGTGTTTTGTGTTTTTAGGATTTGTATTAGGGTTGTATTTATAGAATACAAGTAGATTGTTGGGTTTCGTGGGTTAGGATCCTATAATAGTGGGTTTGGGTTGAGAACAAATTGCAATTGGATTTTGGGTTCAATAAAAGATGGGTTTGAAGGCAATAGGGTTCAAATAAAATAATCACAATCCAATAAAATAAAATCCACAAAATAGATAACCCAACGAGAAGAGAATAATTTTTCATGAACAAAAATTTAAATCCAAATAGATAAATAAATAATACAAATAAAAAAAATATCAATTGAGTATGAAAAATAAATTGGAGTTCACCACGAAATTTAGATCAAGTGCAATAATAAAATAATTTGATAGATAGATTTTAAATAGATAATCAAGAAATAACAATT
Organism: Hemerocallis citrina; assembly: GCA_017893485.1. Taxonomy (NCBI): domain Eukaryota; kingdom Viridiplantae; phylum Streptophyta; class Magnoliopsida; order Asparagales; family Asphodelaceae; genus Hemerocallis; species Hemerocallis citrina. The sequence continues at coordinate 126,315,827 of CM030365.1, forward strand.
AATAATTATAATATTAATAATAATAAAATTATACAATAAAATAGTATTCGGGTTTGACGAATTCATTAAAATAATCCAATAATAATAATATATTTGTTTTAGGCTCAAAATAAACAGCCGATCAATCAGAAATAGAAAGTAAGATCAAAATACCCCGTTATTCGAAATGAATATAATTTTCGATTAGAAAACACTTTAATAAAAATTTGAAACGAATTTAGCACAAAATAAATTTTAAATAATCAAGATATAGAAATACACAGAAAATACTTATTAGCGGGAATAGGGGTTACAATTGATCATGCACCTTCTTAGCGTCAATCAAGATGTCAAGCCAGCCCAGCAAACGCACCGCAAGTTTGTACCTTAAATGCAACAAGCGGTGAAAGAAGAGATCAACATACTCCTAGCGGCCAGCTTCATTCAATAAATTAGCTATCCCGAGTGGCTAGCCAACGTAAGAAAACGAATGACAAGTAGAGGATTTACCTCGACTTCATCGACCTGAACAAAATTTGTCCGAAGGACCCCTTTCGTCTCCACAGTATTGATGCCTTGATCGATGCCACATCTGAGCACGAGCTCCACGGTTTCATGGATGCCTTCTTGGGATACAATCAGAACTGAGTTTTCATTCCCGACATCCTGAAGACGTCCTTCATCACCGACCACGGCCTCTACTACTATTGGGTAATGCCCTTCGGGATGAAGAACGTTGGCGACAGTGCTTAGTAAACAAAGTCTTCAAAGGAAAGATTTGCCAAGACAAGAAAGTCTATGTGGACGATATGATAGTGAAAAACCTAAAAAAGGAAGACCATGTTGCTAACCTCCAAAAAACTTTGGACATCTTACAAAAGCACAACATGAGGTAAAACCCCTCTAAGTACGCCTTCGGGGTCTCCTTGGGAAAATTCTTGGGGTGCATGGTTAGTTAAAGAGGAATTGAAGCCAACCCGAAGAAGATTTGAGTTATATTTGACATGTCTCCCCCATCCAACATCAAAGAAGTCTAGAAACACATAGGGCGCCTCGCCGCGAACAGGAGCTTCCTCTCCATGTCTGGGAAGAAGTGCCTCCCATTCCAAAAAATTGTCCCCTGATCAAAGGGATTTGAGTGGGGGACAGTACAATAAGAAGCCTTTGAACATCTCAAGGCATACCTCAAAAATCCTTCATTCCTACGCTAGCCCGAGCTGGGAGGGGTGCTCTACTTTTATCTGGCCACTTCACATCAGACATTTAATGCCATCTTGGTTAGAGAAGAAAACTGGATCTAGTAGCAGATCTACTATGTGAGCACAGTGCTTCATGATGCCGAGCTTCGTTACTCTAAGATGGAGAAAATGACATATACCCTGGTCATAGCCACCCGACAAACCTCAAATAAGGGGACCTCATCATACGAAAGCTCGAAATCTTTGACCCATGTAAGAAAGGAAAGCACGCTCCAAACTGGGAAGGACCATAAAAGGTCTCCAACGTCGTCCGCCCAGGAACCTACCGACTTGAAGACATGGAGGACAAGAAGATATCAAGGACTTGGAACGCCAAGCATCTGATGAAGTTCAACATGGGTGCTTAACACCCTTCACTTAGATGTATTTTTCTTAGATTTGTTATAAGGTTGATTCTTATAACGGTCAAAACATGTAATAAAGGAGAGCCACCAAAGCAGCCACTGAGTTTTATTTTCCAATAAAATTCAGCATTTTAATTTTGTAAATATTGTACCATTTTCCAAGTATCAAACAACAAGTTCGGAGTCCAGCTCTTCCTAAATTTGCTCCCAAAACTCACTAACCCTAAACAGCAAGTTCAGAGTTTAGCTCTTCCATAGAGATACTCTCAAAACTTGTTAACTTGCTGACTCTAAACAGCAAGTTTGGAGTCCAACTCTTCCTTAAAGCTGCTCCCAAAACTAGCTAACCCTAAACAACAAGTTCAGAGTCCATCTCTTTCCTAGAGCTGCTCCTAAATATGCTAACTCTAAACAACAAGTACGGAGTCCAGTTCTTTCCTAGAGCTGCTACCAAAACTTGTTAATCCGAAATAACAAGTTCAGAGTCCAGCACTTCCCTAGAGCTGCTTGCAAAATTCACTAACTCTCAAACATCAAGTTTGGAGTTTGGCTAGTTCCCAGAACTACCCTTCCAACTATAGCAAGTACAAAAGTTCAACATTCAACGTAGGGGAACAAGTACAAAGTGTTCTACATTCAACACTGAGAAAAAATGTAACCTAAAGAAATCATTTATTAGAACTTGGAAGTGCATAACGGTGGTCAGTCTGCAGTTAGGCGATTATAAAATCAACAAAAAGAAAAATTTAGAAAACTAAGAAGTGGAGTTAAGAATCTGCATCAATCGACGGAGCTGAGGGAAGGGGAATCTCAGTTGCTCTGTTCCCCTCCTCTTCTCCAGCTAAGTCCTCTAGGGTCTCCCCCTGATCTGCCTCTTCTCTTGGACTCCTCCACCACTAGCTTCATCCCAGGTTGGAGCTCTAGATGGTACCCCTTCCCGTCAAAGTTAAGGATGCACTCCGTTACATCTGAGATAGCCTTAGCATAAGGTTTCTCCATCACACTGTTGAGTGCTAAAATCAAAATAAGAAAGTAGAAAATGAAGCCATAATAGGTTCCATTGGGCTCAGCCCCCCGGATAAGAGGACCTCCTCCGTTAAGTCTCTCCACTTCATCTCCCCGCACTTGAGGAGGAGCATCGTTCACTTTCTTCTCCTCTTCAGTCACCTGTAGTTCAGCCATCACCCTCTTCGACATGCTGTCCACCCACCTTGTCGGAAATCCTTACGGCTCAGAACTTTGAATGATGAAATATTTGCAATTCTAGTGCTTGATAGAGACGGGGTTGCTGATCACTCCACTTCCAGGGTGGGGAAGATATAATGACGAAGTAAGAGTTACCTGATTCCACCCTAGACATGGCTTGCTTAAAATATTCTAGATATTATTTGATCGTTGAAGGAGAATTCGACGAAGAAAACGGCCAAAGTCGAGATCTAGAGGTAAAGGAACAATTTGGAAGCGAAGAGTTGAAAGTGAACTATGAAAAAATGAGTTTGAGGTCAGAGAATTTATAGGGGAAGGAAACCACGTGTTTACATGCAAAACACATAACACAGTTTACGTGTAAAATGTGTAAAGTGCATAACCGTTCCCCCAATAGCCGTGCCTGCTATGTAGCAAAATCTCAGTCGCCCGATCGAGGTGACATGGTGCAATCGCAGCCCCCCCTCCATTCTTCATGCATGAAGAACGTAACTGCTTCACAAAAGCGTTCATTGTCGTGGCAGCTAACATGGCAAGTCGACCTAGTAAAAAGCATGCTGGCGTGGCGTGCTGACGTGGTCGTGCCCAGCTTACGTGGTGAGGCGATGAGTCCTACATGGGCCCCACTCATGGCTAAGTAATTGTGCTGACGTGGCATTCTCCGGGCCGTTTGATCAACCTCAGAAATCACACCCAATGCACCTTGGTGGCAATCACAACGTCCGAGGTGGTCGGCATTTTCGGCTGCTCTCCCCCGGTCGATCGACTAAAAAATGCACCATGTCTCCTCTGCCAATGGATCTCCTACAAAATTGTGCCCAGCTCCTCGACGCGCCACCAGCACCTCAATGACAAATTCATTACATGAGGAGGTTGCGAACTTTGGGCACACCTCGACCATCTGATCACATCAAAATCTATGCCCACATGATCCGACCACCCCGGTTGCTCTAAACCAGGCGCTCTTGTTGATTTTTAATTAAAAATTCCAAAATAATATTATTAACCAGGGAAAATTTGTTAAAAATTTCAAAACATAATTATGAAATTAGGGAAATAAATTAAATTTTCTATCAAATAGTTATGAGTCCGGAAATTTTAATTAAAAATTCTTTAAAATATTTACAAGCCAAAAAGAAATCAACAAAAGGTCCATAAAAATAATTACTTCCCCCAGAAGCTTCGAACAAGGTTTCTAGCATCTCTAATCATCCCTGAAAGTCAGGCAAGCTCTCCAGATCATCTGAAACAGACTGAACTACTCTTCAAAGGCTTCTATACTCAACATTAGGAGTGGGTGCTTATGATATGGTTAAAAATTGCAGCAAATAAGGTTCATACGATTTCGTCACTCATCTCAGAGCTTCTCGGGGGCAGAAAGTTAATTTTAGCAGCAGGCTTGCTAGAATTTGAAGGGAAATAGACAACTTAAGTCAAGAATTTTATATTTCTATTTTTTCGTAACTAAGTCATCCAGAAAGTGAAGAAGGCAAGTCAAAAGAATTAATGAAAGCTTGGTTTTTACTGGGAAATGAACATGAGTTGTTTCCTAGCCCTAGCTCAACTGGATCAACAATTTCAACTTACTTACAGCCTAAAAATTAGGGGATTTCAAACATATTATGGATGTCTGTCAAATCCTCCCTGTGCCAACCAACTAGATCTATCCAACAAGAAAAGAAACTAACTCTATCCCTTCATCAATGGATGAACAACTAACTCTATCCCTTCACAAGGAGAATATGTAGTTTAAACCTAAAATATACATTTTCAAATATGTCTTTTGGAACTAAATCTTAGCCTATAAATACACTCCACCTCCATCATTAAGAGGTAATCAATACTTTTCCATCAAAAACTCTAAATCTCCTTTTTGAGTAACTAACTTAAGTGTTGGAGAGCCTATCGCCAGTGCCAACCCCAGTGTTTATACTTTCTGCAGGTTCGCCGGATATCTTCAGCCATCCCACTTCAGATCTAATTGACTATCCATATTGTAAGTTTTCCCTTCAAAATCTGAACTCTTCGTCTGATTGCTCTCATACCAAAAAAAGCAGCAACCGGTGGGGTATAGTAGAGGAAGAGGGCGGCAGGCTGGGCTGTGGAAAGAGGAGGCATTGGTGGACGGCAGGGATTTCAAAATTTGGAAATAACATTATTGATTAATTAATTAATTATAAAGAAGTAAGAGTGGCTGATGTGGCACTACTTAGTAAGCATGCCACATCAGGTAGTTCACAAAAAGTTGTGTATGTGGGAGTGGGTGTAGCATTACTCTATCCTAATCTTGGAAACAAATAATAGAATAATAAAAACTAATTTGAATTTGCTCTTCAAAAGAACCTGCCAAAATCGAATCTCCCAATTTATGGTTTACGAAAATTTCTGAGTGTCCCAATTTTTCAAATTTTTGTAGATTGTGGCGGAGCCAAGATTTATCCATGAGAGGGGCATAATAACTATACATGTATATACAACAGAAAATCGAAATACTAATGAACTAGTGCTTCCGACAAGTCTTCATTTTTTGCAAATAATGCAAATTATTTCATTATTCATGCCTTAAAAACAATTTTCATATTAAATATTGAACTTAATCATGATTTCCTGCTAATAAGCCTATACATTCACAATACGAGGAAGCAACAAATTCAAGTTCAAGGCATAATTCTTTACATTAAAAAAATGAAAAAAAACTAAAGATATTTAAAATAGAGAAATGATTCAAAATCAAACATTCATTTCAAAAAACTAGGTTCACATATTTTAAAAAATTAAAGAATAATGCAATAAACAAAAAAGACCAAACAAGAGTGAAAAAGGATACATAAAGTAATGAATTTGAAGGCTATTTTAATTGGGCAAGGAAATTCTAGTATAAATCATTACAAATAAAAAAGTTATAACCATTCTAGAAAATAACTTTCCACCAACCCATTACCGGCAACTTCTTCCGACCAAATCTCTCTCCTTGTTAGTCTTTCACTGACACTCCAATTTTTTAAGTTATGTAATTTTTCATCCTCTACAAACTCATCTCATCAATTCTTAATTTTTAAAACCCTCAAATGCAGCTCCTCCATCATATTCCCCATGGTTCAAAAGGAGTAGAAGATGGTGGCCTCCTTTTTTGGGGGAATACCACAAGTTGGGCAATGGCTTGCTTGCCGGTGATTGATATCACTGTCATGCATTCACCTATGAGTGGTAGGGTTTGAGGTAGGAGTTGGGTTCATCAACGAATCATAGAGTTTGTGATGGATTAGTCGGAGTTGATCTTGGGAGCATCACTGGATTTTTCACTAGATTAGCTGTCGGAGGAGTTTCGGTGTGGGTTATCGATGGTCGGAGGCATGCGTATTGATTCGGCCCCATCAAGGTTGGAGATTTTGAATTTGAATTTGAATTTTTAAAATTTGAACTCACATGGAGTGAAGTCCTACCTATGGAGGCGTCATGGGTGAGGATTTCGAATGCCGAGTTGAGAGTACACAGAGGTGCGGCAATGTGAGGCTGGTAGCGCCAGTAGGAGGGGAGGATGTGGTGCACGTGACTTTCATTGGGAGGGCACTTTAGGGATTTTGAGAGGGGCACATGATCAGGGACCATATTTGAAATTTGAATTTCAAATCTTTGTGTGGGAATTGGGCTTTGGGAGAAAGGGCTTTGAATAGGGCTTTAGGTCTCAATTTTTTATTTGGTCAACATTCGGGGCTCTGAAATGAATTTGGAAATTTATTTTTTATTGCTCAAATTTGGCATCCATCAAGCAATTTTTGGTGAATATGTGAGTCCTCACCATTGTGGTTGATGAAAAAAATTGTCGTCATTATGGTAGATGTGTGAGTCATCGACATGGTGGTTGATGTGCGAGCTGTGGCTATTGAAAAAGATGTGCAACTCATTGATGTTGTGGTGGATGAGCGAGTCATCGCTATTGTGGGGGAAAGTTCAAGTTATTGCTGTGGTGAGAGAGGTGTGAGTCGTTGCATGTCGGGTGATGGGCAAGCCGTTGCAAGGATGGCATTCGGGTGATTCATCATCGAAGTGGAAAACGAGCAAGCTTCCATTGTGGTGGTGAACGGGCATGTTGTTCCAGGGTAGAGAAGGGACAATTCGTCACCGGAGGGGTGTATAGGCAAGTCATCATTAGAGTAGTGAACAGGCAAGTCATCTCCAGAGTGTGTGCTGGGAAGGCGTCATCGAATGGAGTATGGGGAGTCGTCGCTAATGTGGTGTTCGGGTGAGTCACTGCTAAGAGGTGAATTAGCGAGTCATTTCTGTGATGGCTGATCGATGAGTCGTCACTAGTGTGATGGATATGGGCTTATGTTGCATGACATTCATGGGATCAAAAAGCATGTTGCCAGTTTCTATTCGTACAATTTTAGCTTGGGGAGGGAAAAGTGAAGTTGTAGTTTATGTTTTGTAATTATATGTTTCGTTGTTCCTTTTTTAGGAACATTTTGAGGTAATTTGTTTCAAAACTAAATAAGTTTTCCCATGGACACGTGCCTACGACATGTCTTCATGAACGATGCAGTATATGAAAAGCCCTGTAAACATTAAAATATATGCACGCCTTCGCGAAGGATGATTTATATGGATGTTTATTTGCCAGTAGACCTTGATGTACCCTGAAGTAGGATTATGAAGTGATGTGCATAATTCATTGTTTATTGGTTTATAGGTTTGCACGTGGACACGTGCTTGTGGCACATCTTCATGAATGATGCAGCATATGAAAAGCCCTGTAAACAGTAAAATATATGCACATCTCCGTGAAGGATGATTTATATAGATATTTATTTGTCAGTTGATCTTGATGTACTCTGAAGTATGATTATGGAGTAGCGTGCATAATTCATTGTTTATTGGTTTATATTGCATGATCATTTGTCAGCAGCTCATAAGTCAAAAGGAGTATTATCAATCTACCACAGTAGTGGATCTTGCTATGTGTGACTTCAACATAAGAGATTTCATATTTGATTTGGAGCCTGGGATAAGTAGATATTCATTTGCTAATGCAATTAACGCCTCAAACTGCATGAGTTAGTTCCCCCTTGTCATATTTTTATGTACTTAACCATGTATGAATTTAAAAGAGGAAAAAAAGGAGAATGTTTGTTGTGATGTATGTGTGAAATGAATACCATAATTTTTTGTCATTTGCTTGAATACTCTACCATTTATTTACGTTAATAATAGCTGTCTTTGGGGCTTGCCTTGTTGATAATGTGATCTTGATTTACTTTCTTATTCTATTGTATGATTGCATTGCAAGACCTTTTGTTAAATGTGAGCAAGCAAAATTCCATCTCCATGTTAATATATCCATATTCAAATACTGGAGAGCCTACTGCAAATTTTATCTGAAACAATCTTGTTGGCCCCAATTCATGATATATTTCAGTGTATGAGATATTTTACATATGTGTCATCAATCTTTTGCATCAACATTGTTTACATTTGTTCACAGGAAGGTGGACGGATTGCTTAGTAAAAACTATTAACAATATTACCAGTACTCAATTTGTAAGTACTCAATTTGTATGTGACGATTGAACATGTGTACACACTTGCAATTTAAATTTAACATTTTAGGTCTTGCTTTATTGCTATAGGATTAGTCATAGCATCAATCTCTACATGGAAGAATTTGAAATTGAAGGTACAACATACTAAAGCACAGTAGCCTACCTGACATTTCTCTCACAGTAAAATATATACATGCCGATAGAACAACATATATAATGAAAAAAGAGAATATAGTTATAGATACAAAAAACTTGAATGTTAAATTCTGATTTACCTTAACGCATTCTGATTTACATGCTTCAAATTTTTCTTATCCCACATAATATTAAATCAAAACAACACCAAAAAGAAAATTCAGGCTCTCCATTCTGGAAATCTTTCACACAAACAGTAAACCAAAAATATATAAATCTTCTCCCAAACTCGAACATCCCAAAAACATCATAACCCTCCATCTATAAATTGTGAAATCAAACATAAATCCATACACCTTTCAATTCCTTCACTTTTTAACTCACCTTTCTAGTTGAACTTTTAAACCCATTTTCACTAACTAATGGTTAAAAATCAAAGGGAAAAAAAGTGATGCGCGATAATTTCATGCAGCAAGTCATATTAAGCAATGATGTCCTCCACCCAAACTACCAGAAGAAAAGAAAAAAGAGAAGAAGCATACATTAGTTTTGAAAGAAATTAAAGGAAAATTGAAAAACTCATTGAAAAGGAAAAACATGATGCTCTTCCTGGATGGTTGATTTGTGATCAATGGCAACACCATTCAATAAATTTAAAACTAATACAAGTGACCTAACTCAAATTGAATGGCTGATTTCGCAACATTGAACCCTATGAACATTCAAAAGGAAGAAACATGGATGGATCAAGAACTCAAGAGTTTAGAGCTATGTTGTTTACTGAGGCTTGGATCATCAGATATTCCAAAGTCCTATTTTTGGTAATTCATAAGATTTTATTAAGATTAAGAAATAACTATTAAAGAAAATAAATTTGTAGAAAAAAGCTGAGTTTGATTCAAAATATGATAAGTTAACATATAAATCTCTTGTTAATTAAGGTTAATAAGCAATAGAATTATTTAACAACAATTATTTCATAAATTCCTCTTTTTATACATTGTTTAAGCCTAAGAGTAAAATATTTCTGTGGAACGTTTCTATCTAGAACTGGCAAACAAATGAAACAACGATGAATTTGTCTTTCCTTCAACAATAAAAACGCCTAAAGCACATAATTGGGTGTTCCCTCCAAATATTTTGGAGTTGGCCAGATCAATGGTTTTATTCAACTATATTAGGGTCCATTTTTCCCCATTAATAAAGTCATATTGTTTTGATTGCCCCAATATTTGTGCTTGTATTGAACACCCTTAGTCTCACCCAAGTTACTACAATCCTATTGCTCGTTAAACTACATTAGACATTCTCACTATAAAACAAAACTCAAGTCATTGTAATAAAAAAATTCATATAGAAGTTGATACATCTTGAGTATAGCCATAAATTCCTTTATTAGATCCAAGGAGCTCTCAAGCTATCATAAGTTCTATAGGCCTTGGACGTTATGGCTGCTCACTCTGTTAGTTAACCATCAAGTCGTTAATTAATTAAAAATTAGAAAACAAAATAAAACTCTTGATGAATAGAACCTGGATGCTATTATTGTAGAGGTCGGAGCTTCTCTGGTTGGTTGATGTCACTCTTCCTTTCCATTATGTTAAAACATAACACATACTTTTTTAACAACCTCTCCAATTCTTAAAATCTGGAAAGTTTGCTTAAAGTAGCACCCTGTGTATAGTAAGAGCAACTTAACAAACAAATAGCCTTGCAAAATCTTAACATCAAGCTGCATCCATAGATCAACACAAATAAATTATCCTAACAACTGCATGGAGACAATGTAATATATACAATCTATATAATAAATTACAAAGAAGGCTATCAAGTGGCTCACAATTAATCTTCCCAAAATCAAAGGTCTATATCAAACCTCACAAAACATATTTTTCCTCCAAAATTTTAAACCCAAAAACCAAATTTTTTCCCCTAAAAAACTCATTACTTTATTACTATCTATCTCTTCTCTCTTTATTTTTTCATATTTCTCTCTTTCTCTCTCTCTCTCTCTCTATTTCTCTATCCCATTCTTACTTTATTTATTTAGAAATTAGATTTTACGATTTCGGTTTTGTAAATTTTCAAAATTTTTAATAGCAAATATCTTTTCATCAATTAAATTTCATTATTTTCCACGCTTAAAGTTCTAAGAAGTTAGATTTTATACCCCATTTATAATTATTTTTCAACATATACTAATGGAAACATAGACTTTTATTTATAACTAATTATTGTCATACTATTCAAACATGAGCTACATAATTATTGTTTTACTGTTTACATGCCTTTTCGTGTTTTGTATCGTTCCGAAGACGTGCCGTAGGCACGTGCCCACGGGCAAATCTAGTCTATATAATAAAACACAAAGAAAGCTATCAAGTGGCTCTCCTTCAATCCCCCCAAAAATCAAAGGTCCGGATCTAACCTCACAATACATATTTTCCCCCCTAAAAGTTTCCCCCCAAAACTCAAATTCAAATTCTCCACCCAAAACAACTCCTATATTTATTTAATTTCTTTTTCCTCCCCCCCTCTCTCTCTCCCTCCCTCTTCTATTCAAAAAATTAAGAAAATATTTTTTAAAAAATTTTTAAAAAAATAAAATTTTTAAAACTTTTTTAAAAAATAAAAAAAAATCATATAATATGTTTTTTGCTGGACCCCCAAAAATTTCACATATAATATATTTGCTGTTTCAATTAATTTACTGGACCTCCAAAACTATTTTATATGATCAAACAAGGTGCACCGTTCCGAAGACGTGCCGTAGTCACGTGTCAATGGACAAATCTAGTTACTAAACAACACAGAAGAAGTATTATCCTCAAAAAGTCATAGCATTTACAAACCTTTACAACCCAGGATAGAAACAAAAGTTTCAACTAAAAAATATGGATATGGTCAAGAAAAGGTTAAAAACATTGAAAATCATAATTCCCAAATCGAAACCATAAACCAACCGGGAGAAGAAGAAAGAAGAGAGAAAAAAATAGACAAAAGAAGAATGAAGAGGGGATGAGCCATACATCTTATCATATCTGAATCCACAACCAAATTACGATGTTATTTTGAGTATTTTTTACCGTCTCAACAACTCGCAAAAACTCCCAACTCTTTTAGGCAGCGAGGTTGAAAGAAAAAGAATACCACAAATGAAGAATGAACAAATCCCAGGTAAACATATTAAGAAGATAAAGGTGAAACCCTAACTGCCATATGCCATGAAGCTGGAGGTGCTCTCATCAATTGCTTATGGAGTTTGGGAAATAAAATCGTTGTGAATTGAGGTGTAAAGGGATCAAATTCTCAAATCAAAGAGTTTGACCTATGGTAGATGAGAACTGAATGATGTTATAATTATTACTTGTTATATAACTAGCATGAAAAAAGAAAATTACACCTCTTTTAATAAGTAAAACAATGCCTCAGCATATAGTCGTGTTCTCAGAGAAGTACAAAATTAATATGCCAAAATCTAAGAAAAATGAAACACAGGATACAAATGGCCCGTACCTACTTTAGTGAAGAATTAATTGAGTTGCAAAAACCTATCAACATGCCTTATATGTAACACTTTGAGATTATGTAGCAGATTCTCTAACCTAAGAGGCTCTTAGCTAGGAATAGATCCACTGCACGTAGAATGTGTGGTGGATCTTGCTCTCTGAGTTATCAAAATAATCTCTTCTGCAATCATATATATTAAGACACATATCAATAGGTACGAAATGTGCAAATATATGATGGCTCTAAATTAAATAAACTCATCCAACAGATCTGACTATAGTAAGTAATCATACAATATATTAAGCTTAAAATAGAATCATTTCTATCTAATACTTTTTTGGATTGTTGCATTTATGAAGATCTAAGAGAAACATAACATTTATGGTGAGCGTCTATATTCAATTTCCCAAATAGCAGTTACATACTTCTGCTGGCCCCTTGTATTCACAGTAAAAGGTTTGAACTTATTGGATGGTCAAACATGAAAGATATTCAGTTTTTTTTTTCATAAGGTTTTTTTAACATCGTTGCATATTTATTTAGGGCAGAAATGTGGTGTTAAAATGAGTGTGAAATGAAAAGTGTATCCCTAGAATCAGGGCCGGCCTTGGCCCAGGTCGGGCTGGGCAACCGCCCAGGGCCCAACTTTAGGGAGGGGCCCAAAATTTTTTTAAGTATAAATGTTAACAGTTTGTAATTAATTTAGGAGGCCCAATGCAGATTGTTATTGGCATGCAGCATGCCAGCATGAATTAATCTCTTTGTCTCTCTCTATACTTCGTAGTTCGTACGCCTCTTCATCTTCCAAAAAAAAAATTAAACATCTCCAGATCTCCTATCTTCCAAGTTCCAAGCAGGCAAGCACTCAGTTAGTCACAGACTCACAGTCAGTTCACTTGGCTAGTTGGCTTCTTCAATCTTGCACTGGATGATTCAGCCATTCATGGTAAGTATGTATAAGAAATGTTGATTAGCATATATACAATTATTTTCTGTCTTCAAAAAATATATTGCTGTGCTTGCAATGGACAATGATTGGGTAATCTTGCTACTTCTCTGTTTTAATTTTCCTTCTCCTGTTCACATGAATGTGGATATAGATATCTTGAAGCATATTGACTGTATGTATTTGCCTCAGGTTGAATTTCTGACAGAAGCTCAGAAGGGTGGCTTTCCAAGTGATGTAATTGTAGAAGTGGTAAGTGATTTTTCTGCAGCAGATCTATGCTGCACTTTCGATCGTTTATTCATTACGGTCTTTTGCTATTTTCTTAATTAAATTATGTACGTATATTACTAGTCCCCAAAACTTGTTAATTGTTATTATGCTCTCAAGAATAATGCTATTAGGTACCCCAAGATGCCGTTGCCATTTGAAAAGTTTCCTCGTTTTAATAGGCTCGCCATCCAATATACTTGTTTGAGGGTTCGGGGTTGTTAGGAAGAAAGGGGAGAAGGGTAGTAACAGAAAATACAATATTTCTGGTAAATAATTAATGAAACTTGAAGTAACTAAACTCATAGTAACTAATAAGGGAATTTATTACAGACTTAATATCAGTTGTTAAATTTTGGAGGACCTTATAAAATGCACATGCAATTGAAGGATTTTTTTTTGGTTTGAAACCCTTCATTTAGAAATGCCAAAATTTGATTCCCTTGATCTGTACTTGTTTTAGGCAGCTAAGAAATTCACCGATCCACGGCTGAAGACACATGTACTAACTGTGCTGAAAAGTATTCAGTCAAGCAGAAAGAAAATAAGCCCTTCCACAACGAGAAAGAAAAATACTTGCATGTCTATATAGGGCCCCAATTTTATTTTTTGCCCAGGGCCTAAAATACCTCAGGACCGGCCCTGCCTAGAATCTACAACAACAACACATTGACATAATGATAAAACAAAGGGACAAAATCAAAGTAAAAACAAATCCATTACCCCAAATAACATGAACATCTAAAATAGATTCAAATTTCATTTCCCAATTACTAAAAGTGGTATAAAAAAAAGAACCGATCAAAACGCCCCAACCCCAAAACTAACAGAAATACCCAAAACAAAGAAAAAATGAACAAAAGACTCTTCCAAAAAAGGGATATTTAGAATAACAATCTTGATGGAAGTGACTCCATAGCCGCATGCTTTGAGAACCACCCCTATGTGATCTTGGGGGGTGAGGCGGCGGGGCTGGGGAGCGGGGCGAGAGCTGCAGGCGCGGGGGAAGCGGGAGGCGCGGGAGTAGAAAATTGATTGAGAGAGAGAGAGCAGAAAAAGTTGAGTTATGAGAAAGAGTGAGAGCAGAAAAGTGAAGAGAGAAGCGAGATAAAGTAAGGAGATTTTTTTTTGGGGGAGGGGAGGGGGGGGGGAGGGAATGCGTTTTGAGAGGGTGTGAGATATTGGGCCCTAGAGAAGAGACCCAGTTTCCATTTCGGACCCGTTTGTAGGTGAAATTACCATTTGTCCTTGTGAACTTTAAGATTCGTGTCCGATTGAACGGTTCCAATTTAATCCCATTTTTAGCCTTATCATGAGCCCCCCACTCCTAAAGACTGTTAGCTACAGTCTTTGGGGAGTAGTTTTGCTGTTTTGATGGCGTACAGGATTTTATCAGAGTTCTTAAAGGGGGTTCAAATCTTGTTCGATGAGTAATGGTGTTTTTCTGAATTGGTAACACGCCCAAGATTGTTCTTAGGCTCTTCTGGATTTTTGGTAATTTTTTCCGATTTTAAAACTATTTTTCGTATCATTTATTCAATTTTGCAAAGCGATGATTTATTTTCCGAGAGCACTAGTTATTTATTCTAACTAATAATTATTTACCCAGGGGCTCAAACATATTTTCCTGAATTTACAATTATTTTTTAGAATTTTTTAATTAATTTTCCTAAATTTTTAATCATTTTTTGCAAATTTTAAATATATAATTCGAACTAATAAATAAAAAATAGATTTATTCACGGTATTATCGACGTGGACAAATCTGGGACGTCCATCACTCACTAGCGCGAATATCTGAACAATCAGAGGGTGGATCTGTGCTTTGGTGACGTGGCTGAATCTGGGGCGCTCATCAGGCTTAGGCGATAACTTCTTAGTGATCGGATGGTTCCCTTGATGCGAAGGTGTTTTTTCCCTCGTTTGGGGGTTGGTGGCAAGAACGCTTGGCATCAGTCGCAAACCTCCTTTAGCCACTTTGGTAGGTTGACGCATGTCTAGGTGGAGACTGAGGTCGAGGGGGTTCGGCATATGTTGCCGAAGTCAAGAAGGACCTCGAGAGGATAACACGTGTCTGGGTGGAGGTCGAGGATGAGGGGGTTCGACGAATGCTGCCGAATTCGAGAGGGACCTCGAGGGGATGACACGTGTCTGGGTGGAGGTCGAGGTCGAGGGGGTTCTGCAAATGCTGCTGACGTCGAGAGGGACCTCGAGGGGATGACGCGTGTCAAGTTGACCGTTGACTGGTTAGAGCATTTTCTCGCATTTGGACGTCGGTGGCAAGAGTGCTCGGCACACATTGCTGAGGTCCAAGAGAGATTTTTCCTCACATTTGGACGTCGGTGGCAAGAGTGCTCGGCACGCATTGTCGAGGTCCAAGAGAGGTTTTTTCTCACATTTGGACGTCGGTGGCAAGAGTGTTGGGCACACGTTACCGAGGTCCAAAAGAGATTTTTTCTCACATTTGGGCGTCGGTGGCAAGAGTGCTCGGCACACGTTGCCGAGGTCCAAGAGATTTTTTCTCACATTTGGACGTCGGTGGCAAGAGTGCTCGGCACATGTTGCCGAGGTCCATGAGAGATTTTTTTCTCACATTTGGACGTCGGTGGCAAGAGCGCTCGGCACACGTTATCGAGGTCCAAAAGAGATTTTTTTCTCATATTTGGACTTCGGTGGCAAGAGTGCTTGGCACACATTGCCGAAGTCTAAGAGATTAATTTTTCTCACATTTGGACGTCAGTGGAAAGAGTGCTCGGCACACGTTACCGAAGTCCAAGAGATTAATTTTTCTCGCATTTGGACGTCGGTGGCAAGAGTGCTCAGCACAGGTTGCCGAAGTCCAAGCGATTGATTTTTCTCGCATTTGGACATCGATGGCAAGAGTGCTCGGCACACGTTGCCGAAGTCCAAGAGATTTATTTTTCTCGCATTTGGACGTCGGTGACAAGAGTGCTCGGCACACGTTGCCGAAGCCCAAGAGATTAATTTCTCTCGCATTTGGACGTCGGTGGCAAGCGTGCTTGGCACAGGTTGTCGAAGTCCAAGAGATTGATTTTTCTCGCATTTGGATGTCGGTGACAAAAGTACTCAACACACATTGCCGAAGTCCAAGAGATTGATTTTTCTCACATTTGGACGTTGGTGGCAAGAGTGCTCAGCACATGTTGCCGAAGTCCAAGATATTGCCATGTGGCACGCTGACCGTTTTGACAGTTGACCAGTCAAAGACCTGTTGAGTTTCTTATCGTCTTGTGGTAAATGGGTTGGGCTTTTGAATTTTTGAAGCCCATTAGTCTCGATTTATGTGCCGCCTCTATAAAACTTCACCTCACTCCTCACTTGTTCATTTCTCTAGTTTTTACTCAGACGACTAGTTTTCACTAGCGGGAGCTTCAGGCAAGAATTTACTGATTTCCGGTGATCTTTCTGACCATCACTGTCACTTCAAGGTAACTCAATACTTAGCTTATTTTTTAAAAAAATGTCTAGTTTTCCCCCGAGGCCAGAGACCTCCCCCCTCTCGCTCATGAGCCGACCTCGAGCAAAGTTCCTCCAGTCGACAAAGGCAAAGCCGTAGAAGGGCCCACTTCGGTCGTAGTGGAAACTGTAGATGAGGACCTACGGAGGATGGGGGAGTTCGGCAGGATGCCCGAGGTACTGACCGGACTTCAGAGGGTTCGGGAACTACCGGAGGAGCATGCCGAACGTAACATGTACGGCATGGGCGGAGCTTCGAAGAGAACGCCGCAAGGGAGGCTTCAGAGGTTGACGATACCATCTCTATACTCAACGAGGCTGACCTGGCATCAGTTCGGGAGTGCTTTCAGATCCCCAAGGAATTCGAGCTGATGCTGCCCGGGCCTAGAGTGAGGGAAAATTCTCCGATGCCGATGAATATGTGCTTCTGGCTGGTCGACGCTTTCATAGCCGGGGTGCGGCTACCTCTCTACCCCTTTATTGTCGAGGTACTGCGGTGGTTCCGGATCAGCCCAGTTCAGCTCATGCTGAATGGGTGGAGACTGATCAATGGGTTCATCCTCCACTGTCAGGCGGCAGAGATCGAACCGGATCTGAGAGTGCTCCGGACCCTATACCAGCTTCATCAGTAACACAAGTCAGAGTTCAGGTTCTACTTGGCTCTGAAGCATGGCACCAGGCTCGTCGGCTGCCCGGACTCGATAAAGTACTAGAGGAACAAGTACTTTCTAATCCGGAGTTGAGAACCGTGGAGCATCCCGACGACCTGGGTCATTTAACTACCAACAGGCCAAGCATAGCACAAAAAGTTAATAATCAACTTGATCTGAATGCTAATTGTTTTGGGTTTGTGTCGACTATGGCTCGTGGGAATGCTTCGTCTTCTCACTCGCAAGAAGACCATCCTGAGTTGGCAGCTGTTACTCATGTGCTCCAGCAGATTGCTCAGATGCAACTGGAGCACAGCGAACTGGTTAAGGCCACTTTGGAGGCTGCTAATCGGAATGCTATTCCGACCCCCATTATGCATGCCCCAGTAGTTTTGCCCCCTCTTCCGGGTACCATTGCAGATTTTATGAGGTTGCACCCTCATAAGTTCGCTAGTACTGAGACGCCACTCGAGGCTGAGTAGTGGCTGATACGGACGAAGAGTCTGCTGCAGGCAACTTGGGTCGCAAATGCCGACCGTGTGGATGTGGTATGCGTCCAGTTGGTGGATTTGGCCCACATCTGGTGGAGGGCAGAATTCGAGATGCTAGAGCGGCATATTGCTTGGGCTACTTTCGCTCAATCCGAGAAATTCTTCCCCTGCATCACCCGGGTAGAAATGGAACATCAGTTTCTTGCCCTGAAGCAGGTTGGTTGGCTGGTTGGTTGGTTGACTTATTGGTGCCATGTTCTGAGATTTTTTTACATATTATATATTTAGTATTGTAACACCAAGTTTTTCTTGGGACGAGGCACTAGGTCCGTGGATGAGTACGCCGCGGAGTTCACCAGGCTTAGCCGCTTCGCTACCACCTTGGGGGCGAATGAGGAGCATCATGCTCGAAGGTTCCTTTTGGGTCTTGATCAGGGGATTCAGGTGCACTTGGCTGCCCATCATCTCCGTACCTATGCGGATGCCTTGGAGGCAGCTCGAGCGACAGAGCAGACTCGAGCTCGGGAGACCCCTCTCAGCGAGTTGTGCAATACCCCACTGCTGTTCCTTCCAGGCCTACTGGAGTTCCGATCAGGAGGCCAGCTCCGGTCCTTGCCGTCAGGACAGCTCCCTACTGTCATGCTCCTCTACGGAGGGATGTTGTTTGCGACTTTTGCTAGACCCCTGGGCACTTGCGCAAGGATAGCTGGAAGGCCAACCGTTGGTGTCTCGGTTGTGGTGCTACTGACCACTTGGATCGAGATTGTCCTCTGAGGCGGCACGACTAGGCCGCAGTCGCCCTAGTCCATAGTCAGGTCAAGCCGCCACTTCCCCCGCAGCATCAAATCATCGGACGGAGGACCGCTGCTCTAGGGAGAGGTCAGGCTTTCAACTTGACAGCGGAGGAAGCTGAGACCGCGAAAGAAGCCATTGCAGGTATTCTTTTGTGTTTTCTTTTGTTGATCTGTTATTTGTTCCTTATTTTATTTATTTCTTTTGCGTCTTTTCTTCATGTTGTCTTTTCTGCATCATTTTCCATATTCCTTGATTATCTTTCATTTGTTCATCTTTTCCCTTGTTTTGACTCTATTTTAAGTGTCATTCTTGTTCATTCCTTTTCTACTCATGTTCTTTTCGTGACTGGGGCAACCCATTCCTTCGTCTCCTCCCGCTTTGTGGATCAGCATCAATTGGAGTGCAGTGATTTGCCGGTAGCTTGGAACATCACCATAGATGGTTGAGTTATCGTCTATTCCCGGGACTGCAAGCAGAGTCCCGTGGTGATTGGAAGTGCTGATTTCAGAGCAGATCTGATTGTGATTGGCAGTTTCGGGTTTGATGTGATTCTTGGCATGGATTGGCTGGGTGAGACCCATGCTATCATTTATTGTCGAGCGAAGAAGGTTGTTTTCAAGATGCCAGGTCGTGCGGAGTTTGAGTTCCATGCTGGGGAGTTAACCCTTGGGCGTGGTCAGGAAGTGGTTTTCGATATAGGTTGTGCAATGAAGTTGCACTCAGGCTGTGAGGTTGCGCCTCTTGTAGTACGGGAATTTCTGGATGTGTTTCCAGAGGAGTTGCCTGGACTACCCCCGGATAGGGAAGTGGAATTCGGTATTGAGTTCAGCCAAATACTGCACCGATATCGAAGAGTCCCTACCGGATGGCACCAGTTGAGCTAGAAGAGCTGAAGGTGCAGGTCCAAAGATTGCTGGATTTAGATTTCATCAGGTCCAGTGTGTCCCCGTGGGGCGCTCCTGTCTTGTTTTTCAGCAATAAGGAAGGGAGTCATCGTCAGTGCATGGATTACCATGAGCTGAACAGTATTACAGTGAAGAACCGGTATTCGCTACCTAGGATCGATGATTTTTTTGATCAGCTGGGTGGAGTTGTTGTCTTTTTGATGTTAAACCTTCGCTCTAGTTATCGTTAAGTGAAGGTGAAGCTAGCTAATGTGCAGATGACTGCTTTCAGGACCAGATACGGACACTATGAGTTCCTAGTGATGCCTTTCGAAATCACAAATGCGCTAGCAGTATTCATGAGTCTGATGAACAGAATTTTCTCTCCATTTCTGGACAGATTCGTGGTGATCTTCATAGAAGACATTCTGGTGTATTCTCGGAACCGGAAGGATCATGCGGATCATCTGAGGTTGGTTATGCAAACTCTGAGGGAGAATCAACTCTATGGGAAAATCAGCAAGTGTGAGTTCTAGTTTGGTCAAGTTACCTTCTTGGGGCACATTATCTCAAGCGATGGTATCTCAATTGATCCGTCCAAGATTCTACGATCAAGGATTGGCTTGTTCCTAAGTCGGTTTCAGAAGTGAGAAGTTTCCTTGGTTTGGCTGGGTATTATCGAAAGTTTGTCCAAGACTTTTCGAAGATTGCTGGGCCGTTGACTAAGTTGATAGGGAAGGATCAGAAGTTTGTCTGGGATGGAGCTTGCAGTGGAGCTTTTGCAGAGTTGAAGAGCCGGTTGCCGTCAGCGCCAGTTTGACTATTCCGGATGGTTCAGGTAGTTTTGTTGCTTTTGCGTCCACAGAGTTGAGACCGCACGAGAAGAACTACCATACTCATGATTTGGAGTTGGCTATGGTGATCTTTGCTTTAAAGTTGTGGAGACACTATCTACTTGGAGACCGAGTGGAAATCTTTACCGACCACAAAAGTCTCAAGTATTTCTTCACTCGAAAGGAACTGAACATGAGGCAGAGGTGCTGGTTGGAGTTGATGGCTGACTATGACATCAGTTTGCAATACCATCCTGGTAAAGTGAACATGGTAACAGATGCTTTGAGTAGGAGACCAGTCACCATGTTCCTGACTCAGCAGAGAGAGCTTACTGAGCAGATGGGGAGGTTGGATTTGGATGTGATCTTGCCAGGTTCTGATCGGAGTTGCATGATGCTTCAGTTGCAGTCGTCTCTTGTTGAGCAGATTAAGAAGGCTCAGCCAGGTGGTGAGCAATTGCAATGGTTTGGGGCCAAAGTTAAAGCGGGTACAAGGACCGACATGGCTGTTCACTCAGATGGATCTCTTCGTTTTGGGTCCAGGTTGTGTGTTCCGAAGGGTGAAGGTGCGTCAGAAGTTGCTTGAGAAAGCTCACCAATCGTCGTACTCTATTCATCCTGGAGGTACTAAGATGTACCGGGACTTGAAGCTTCACTTTTGGTGGCATGGTATGAAGAGGGCGTGGTGAGATTTGTGTCGTAGTGCTTGATCTGCCAACAGGTGAAGGCAGAGCATCAGAGGACCGCCAGACTTCTTCAGCCTCTTCCTATTTCGGAGTGGAAGTGGGAGCATATCACCATAGATTTTGTGACCACTTTGCCAAGGAGTCCTAAGGGTCACAACGCCATTTGGGTGATTGTGGACAGGTTGACGAAGAGTGCTCACTTCGTTCCCTTCAGAGTTGGACAGTCTACTGAGAGCCTAGCTAAGAAGTACATGCAAGAGATCGTCAGACTTCAAGGGGTTCCAGTCAGTATTGTATCCGACAGGGATACGAGGTTCAGGTCGCAGTTTTGGGAGAGTCTTCAGAGTAGTCTGGGGAGTAAGTTGAAGTACAGCATAGCTTTTCACCCTCAGACAGATGGACAGTCAGAGAGGACCATCCAGACTCTATAGGACATGTTGAGGTCCTGTCTTCTGCAATTTGGAGGTTCTTGGGATGACCACTTGCATCTTGTAGAGTTCTGGTACAATAATAATTTTTAGGCCAGTCTTAAGGCTACTCCGTACGAGGCACTCTATGGTCGGAAGTGCAGGTCGCCAGTGTGCTAGGATGACATTGGCGAGAGGAAGTTGTTGGGCCCGAAGTTGATCACCAGGACGGTGGATGCTGTGACTCAGATCAAGAAGCATCTTCAAGCCGCGCAAGACAGGCAGAAGAGATGGGCTGATGTTCATCGAAAATCCTTGGAGTTTGAGGTGGGAGACCATGTTTTCCTTATGGTATCGCCGTGGCGATGTGTCATTCGTTTTAGTGGCGGAGGTAAGTTGAGCCCCAGGTTCATCGGTCCGTTTGACATCGTGGAACAAGTAGGCAAGGTGGCCTATCGTCTTGCATTGCCACCGGCTTTATCTGGAGTGCACGATGTCTTCCATGTCTCGCAATTGAGGAAGTATATTCGTGATGAGAGCCACGTGATTGACTACTTGGAGTTATCTATGAGGCCAAATTTATCTTGTGAAATTCCACCAGTTGCTATCTTGGACCAGAGGGAGAAGGTCTTGAAGAACAAGGTGATCCAGCTTGTTCGTGTTCCTTGGAATTTTCACTCGCCATGTGAGTCGAGTTGGGAGCTGGAGGAGGATATCCAACGGAGGTTTCCTCATTTGTGTGTGTAATTCTTGTTTTGTTGTTGTTGCTTTTGTTGTTATTTTCTTTTCTTTTGGGGTTACCCTATGTACTTCGTGTTGAATTTCGAGGAATAAATTCTTCATGTTAGGTGGGTAGGATTTGTAACCCCTATGACTCTTTATTGTATTTTATTTGTATTTAATTAAATTTCTGGTTATTTTATTTTATTTCTGATTGTATCTCTTTTCGTCCCTTTTGAATTGTATGTTGTTGTTCTCCTTATGATTCATTTTTGCTTTGATTCAGCTTTTATATTCTCATTCGATTGATCTACAAATTTATTTTTAACCTTGTTTATTGTCTAAACCTAATTCATGGCCTATTTGTCTCATATTGGACTGTCTTTTTCCTATTAGATACTACCCAATTCACCCAAACCCACTTTGACTCTATATAACCCTCCTAATTGCACCCTAACCCTAATACATATCTATCTCTCTCTCCCTATAGTCGTCCCCTACCCCCGACCCATCTCTCTCCCGATCTCCCTCTCTCCTCTACTATTCCCTACCGCCTCCTACCTCCCTACCACCGTTAGCCCTCTTCCCTTCCCCTCGCCGCTGTACCCTTCGTGCTCCCTGACCCCCGCTCAAACCCGCAACGACCTCAGGTCGTCCCTTCGCTGCCATCATCTTCCTCCCTAGCGTCGATCCACCACGCCGCTGCTGTGGTCGACAACCGCCGACTACCTCCCCTTGCTCTCGCCGCCGTGTTGCTTTCGCTACCCCTTGTTGCTATCGATGCCCTTTGTGTTGTTGCCGTGTGTGTGTGTGAGACACGTGCACCGCACATGTTTTGTATTGGCGTTGATTATCGCCCTTGTTCGTGTTGTCCCTTGTTCGTGTGTTGAGTTCATTGTTTGGGATCCATTCCCGTTATTCTATTTCTGCATCTTTGTCATCGTTTTCAGGAAAGTAGATTGTATGTAATTTTTGTCATACAAGTTAAATACCGTAAGTAGTCTTGCATGCATTTGTTGTCACTCTAATGATGATCATATATCTTGTTAGTTGATCCGTTCCTTCATCTCTTGATCATGAGTATTTCACAGTATTTGTCACCCATTGCATGAAACACTCTAGATTAGATGGACATCTTGATGTATATGCTTGTTGTGACATATCGTATGTTGTAGATGATTTGCTTCATGGATGTTGTATGATATACTATCTTATTATACATTTTTTATACACATGCCAAGCTGATTTGAGATGCCTATATACCATGCTTTGTATGCCATCTTAGATTGGATCGTTTGTAATTAAACCATTTGATAAAATGCATAAAAGAACTTTTGTTTCACTCCTGCCCTATTTTTGTACAGTAATTTCGACTCTGTTAATATTAGTAAAATAAATAAATTTGTGAACATGATTTTTAGGATTTTTTTCCTAGTTTTAAGAACTTTCGACGGATCTGAATTCTGATTTTCGATGCATGAGTTATTGCTATTTTACTGCAGTCATATTGTATATTCCAGTTTCTGAACTATGTGACTTCTGTATGAAATATTATTTTAAAACTGATAATAAGAGTGGAATTTGAACTCTATATTTGCTGGGTATGTTTAGAAATGACTGGGATCAATACCAACTTTTTATGGAATTAATTAATGACTTTTGTATCGGATTTCATGCTTATGAAACCAACTGATATATTTCCAAACTGCATGTTGTTCAGTAAAGAATTATGTTTTCAACCTGATTCTATTCGTTTTTTATGAAAACTTTGTGAATATGAACTGTAGCCTGATTTGTCTATTTTATCACTCTTTAATGGATCTCGATTTTGAATAGTATTTTGTGAATTATCTCTGTTTTAGTACTGATGTGTCTGAACTTTAATAATTGAGATTTTGTTTCAATACTCTGTTTTTCCAATTTTATTGACTATACTATCTATAATATAATTTCATGATATTTTATATGTTGAGACTAGATATACTAGGGAATCTTCCAGATTTTTCTCAGAATTAATTATGATGTTTTCAAATCATTTTCATGCATATAAACAAGATTTTGTATTTTTTGGATGAACATAACTTTTGTATTAAATGTTGTTTTAAACCCTGTTTCTGTATCTGATGTATGACTTGTATATATGCACTAGATTCGGCAAAGAGTATAGTTTCTGGATTTTCTGTCGGATCTAGATTTGCAGTTCTATAGAAACGGAAATCTCAGATTTGGTACAATAGTGTCTTGCTGTCCAGAACTGTAAGTTTCATTGTTTTGGCTGTTAGAAATTGATTTGTCACCCGTTTGTGTTTCCTATTCATCTTAGACTTATCATTTTCTCTTTTCATGTCTTTTGCCCTATTTGTGTTTGTTCACACCTGTTTAATAATAATGAAAACTAATCAAGCTGGGGTTTTTAAGGGAAATATCTAGTAGTGGACAATATAGAAATGCGTATTCAAAAGGGAACTTGTTTTCCAAACTGTTACCGTGGTACCCACTGTTTATCTCTAGATGCATGAGGGCATGATCCATGAAACTGTTACTGTTTGCTATTACTTTACTGTTACTGTTTGTCTGAATATACGGCCCTATAGGTTCCACTACCAAATCTTAAAACAAAACTGTTTGATGTAGCAACCATGTGGTATAATTTGGGACGCATGAAGTGTTACCTAGATAGTACTTAACATTAGACATAAGAATAATTGTTCACTGTCACATCCGGTTACTGTTACTGTTATCCCCTACTGTTACTGTTATTGTTATACTCTTTACTATTTACCTTCTGTTTACTGTTATCTGTAGACTGCTATACTTTGTTGTTTTTCTCCATGTCAGTATTTCCTGTCTTTGTTTCATATTTCCCCTTTCCTTTTCTTGCTTGTACTGCTTGCGGCCCGGAACTTGCATCTAACAGGCATTAGGTTTTCCTGTCTTCCTATTTTTCCTGTAATTGCTATATGAGCAGGTTTTGGTGATCGCTTGCCTACTGGAGTTGGTGAGCAAAAGTTTTGAGCTGCACATTGGAAATTTTGCTTAAGGTTTTGTTTGAAGTATTTTATTCATGTACTGTATTGAGAATTGTATTTGGGCTTGTATTCCTAAGATATCGTTCTGTTTCAGATCTCGTATTTGTTTGGGATATTCATTATTGTTGCGAATAAATACTGTTGATTTATAATTGTTTATGCATGCATGGTTGAGTATATTGTTATATTTATTGTTGTACTGAGTCAAGTAGATCCGTACAGCTTATGGATGGTGAAAACTATTCGCTGGGCTTAGTCATGTACCGTATTCCGTATTCCTTCTGGAAAGCAGGGCGTGACAAGGTTTTCAGTGGTATCAGAGCCTCAGGTTTGACTAATGTGTTGGTTTGACTAATACATTAGACAGGCTTGACTCAGGATTTACTTAACTACCAACAGGCCAAGCATATCACAAAAAATTAATAATAATCTTGATCTAAATGCTAATTGTTTTGGGTTTTGTGCAGATTATGGCTCGTGGGAATGCTTCGTCTTCTCGCTCACAAGAAGACCATCCTGAGTTGGCAGCTGTTACTCAGGTGCTCCAGCAGATTGCTGAGATGCTCAGGAGCATAGCGAACTGGTTAAGGCCGCTTTGGAGGCTGCTAACCAGAATGCTGTTCTGACCCTCGTTGTGCCTGCCCCAGTAGTTTTGCCCACTCGTCCGGGTAACGTTGCAGATTTTATGAGGTTGCACCCTGATAAGTTCACTGTACTGAGATGCCACTCGAGGCTGAGCAGTAGCTGATACGGATGGAAAGTCTGCTGGAGGCAGCTCGGGTCACCAATACCGACCGTGTGGATGTGGTATACGTCTCGTTGATGGATTTGGCCCACATCTTGTAACACCCCGAATTCTAAATAAGGCCGAATTCGAAGTTCCACAGGATCTTTACACTTCTCTTAGTATAATTTTACAAGAAATTAAAACTTTTATTACATCAGAGTTACATTTAAACGGCGGAAGCAAAGTTACAACAATTACATGAATGAAATAAAACAACACTTGAATAATTCTTTAAGCATCAATTCCTCCTTAGTCTTTTCATGCACTTTATCCTGTATAGAAATTGTGGGCACGTCAGTTCATTCAACTGACGCAAGGATATAATACATCAATTTTCTCTTACTTAGAAAGCACACACTTGTCACAAACAAAACTACGGGGACTATCCTATTGATGTCGTGTTGTGCTATGCACTTAGTCCTTAATGCAGTTATTTATATTACATGACACTAATGCGCACTTGTTCGGATTCTATGCATCCCATACTATATAGGTCCGAGGGCAAGCCCTTAATCGTACTTCATCTTGTAGGGTTCATTCCCTCGCCATGATTTAAACTACTACGGTAACTACGGTAAGTATCCTAGGTATTCTATGAGTTACGAGCCCACGTCCAGGTATCTTAGAGAGAACCCCAGGCACTGACACATGACTCATCATGCAGGCATCCTGTGGTCAATTCACCTCCGCCATGGACCATAGAACCACCCGTAGTCACCAAATACCCCAAAAGCATTGCCACCGGGACGGTACTCTGGAGTAGTATCCATGCCCTAATCATGACGCATCATGAGGACATTCTGTGAATACTCTCACGTCGCCAATCCAATGGCCATCATACTCATGTTTTTCTCTTACTTTCATCACATCTGCACTATGTATCTAGTCCTTAAATTATTGGAATCATGAATAAAAATCAATCCCCTAGAGTTAGCACTTTCCCTATACCGGTCTTAACCATTAATTCAACAACATGATCCAAACTTGATTTTTTCATTTCAAATCTTATTTGAAAGAATTCATTCAACGCCGGTATGAGGCTTAGCTACACTCTAGTCCTTTAATCTCATTTCATGTTCACATATTTGAGTATTCATACTCATAAAATCTTTCTCATAAATCAACATGATTTCTATTTCATTCTTGTGCATCAATTTCATTCATAAAGTGTCAATTTAAATTATTCCTTCCACATTCATAATTGAATTTCCATATAATTTCTTTATTTCTCACATTATCAATCCTTTCCTTCTCTTGTTTCAAAATCACATTTATATCTTAGGTAAACTTCCCATGCAATAAAGTTTTACAATTTCATGAATAAAGACCCATAATAAGTCACACTTCAATTTTTCATACAAAATTCCTTTTTATAAACTACATAGGATTTTCTCTAGACTTAATCACATTTTTATTTCCACAAACATCAACTCTATGGAGCTCTTTCAAATTTTTTTACTCAATTTTGGCCTCTAAATCTCATTTTATTAGTCCAAATAATGTAGAAATATTATTCTTGAAGTCTAAATATTTTTATAACAATTATAGTATTTTTTCTGAATTTTTAAAGTTCATAAAACTCAAAGAATAAAAAAAATAAAAAAAATGTTTTAAGAAGCCAGAGCTAGGTTTCGAACCCGAGACCCAAAGGCAAACCCATGCTACAGTAACAGCCCTGTTGCGCCACCGAAGACCAGGAAACCCAAAGTGGCTAGGCGATATGAAATGGACTTAAGTCCACTTACGTCAGTTTTGAGTCTCTCAGTCTTTTTTTAAAAAATTGGAATTAAATGGGCACTGCCCAGTTTTGAACCCACAACCAAGACCAGACCCGAGCTACAGTGACCACACCGTGGCGCACCCAAGGACCAGAAAGTCCAAGTGACTAACTCGATATGAGTTTTAGTTAAATGGTTTATGGTTCGCCTCTCTGTTCAATACGAATTTTCATAAAAATCAAGTGTTTCAATTCATTTCTTCTCTACTTGTATTCTAAATTTCCAGAATATAATCTCTGTAAATTTACAATATATCAGTGAGATAAAATAATTATTATTTGACACAAAAACACAAATTTTACTCTCTACTTTGTATTTTTAATCTAAAATTTCGAAAATGAGGAAGCAATTATAATTTCTTCATGTCTTAGCACTACAATTTTCCATAACTCTCTTTTCTTATTCTTTTGTGATTATACAAGCATTTCCACTACAAAATTTGTTCTTTTTCATACTATCATCAAGTCAATTTAGGCAATTCATATTTTCATGATTCTAATTCAATTAACTAGTCATACCAACACAATTTTCTTAATCTAGCACAATTCAAACACATAATTCATGGTAGCATGGTAACTTCTAAAGTAATAATTACAATTTGCATCAACTAACATTCAATTTAACAAGCATTCGCATTACTTGCAATTTGTCTCCTTTTAACAACACATGATTAATCTAATTGGGTTTTTCTTATCAATTCTATCAATCCAAACCCTAGCATGATATCTAGTTAGAAGTTCGAGAAAATCACTCACCTTTATGGAGAGAAACAACTAAGAACTCCTAAAATTTCCTAGAATGAACGATTGGCTCCTTCTCCTCATAGCTTGTGCCACCAATGTGCCTCCTCCTCCTTGTACTAGCCAAACCCGAGCACTCTCTCCTTTGGATGTAGATCGGCCACTTCTTGAAGGAACACACACACAAATAAATCCCTCAATCTTTTACTTACCAAAACTCTCAATCTTTTAATCTCACAAAAAACTCTTAATCTTTTCTTTCTTAATCAATTTTCTAGTGTACTAAATGAGAAGAACTAGGGGGGTATTTATACATTTTTTGAGTGAGAATAGATGGCTAGGATTTAATCAAATAGCGAGGGATCAAAGGCTAGGATGAGTTAGGGAGTTGTAGCAACTACCCATGATTGAAAAACTACCTTTCCACTACCTCCATCTTTCCCTCTCTCTTTGTCCACCATCCGGCTGGGCTCCAACACGTGCTAGTGCAATGCACGTGTTATCAAAACACCCCCCTAGTTACTAGTTTGTACAAGTTGAATTAATTTAATTTTCTACAAAACTAGTCTACACTACAAGTCATGTTAATTAAAGAGGATTTAATTAATGGGTTCACACTAATGGGCTAAAAGTCCATGAGTTCCTAAATGAATTTTATTAATTAATTAGGGTGGGCTAGAAAGAGACAAATCGGCCTAGAGTTTAAATAGGCTTTCTAAGTAAGAAGGAGAATAATTAAAAAACTTGTTCAAGAAGAATAATTTTTAGGAAAAAATGTACTATAAATTTGTACGTGCACAACACGTGAAATCAAACAATTCTCATTTAATTATAGTTGAAAAATTAGGATGTTACACATCTGGTGGAGGGCGGAATTCGAGAGGTTAGAGCGGCCTATTGCTTGGGCTACTTTCGCTCAGAGCTTCCTGGAGAAATTCTTTCCCCGCATCACCAGGGTAGAAATGGAACATCAGTTTCTTACCCTGATGCAAGTTGATTGGCTGGTTGTCTGGCTGATTTATTAGTGCCATGTTTTGAGATTTTGTTACATATTATATATGTAGTATTGTAATACCAAGTTTTTCTTAGGACGGGGCACTAGGTCCATGGACGAGTACGCCGCGGAGTTCACCAGGCTTAGCCGCTTCGCTACCACCTTGGTGGCGAATGAGGAGGATCGTGCTCAGAGGTTCCTTTTGGGTCTTGATCAGGGGATTCAGGTGCACTTGGCCGCCCATCATCTCCGTACCTATGCGGATGCCTTAGAGGCAGCTCGTGCGACAGAGCAGACTCGAGGTCGGGAGACCTCTTCTCAGCGGGTTGTGCAGTACCCCGCTGCTGTTGCTGCCAGGCCTACTAGAGGTTCGATCAGGAGGCCAGCTCCGGTCCTTGCCATCAGGATAGATCCCTACCATCATGCTCCTCCACGGAGGGATGTTGTTTGCTACTTTTTCCAGGATAGCTAGAAGGCCTACTGCCGGTGTCTCGGTTGTGGTGATACTAACCACTTGGTTCGAGATTGTCCTCGGAGGAGGCACGACCAGGCCGCAGTCGCGCCAGTCTGTAGCAAGGTTAGGCTGCCACTTCCCCTTCAGCGTCAGATCATCGGTCAGAGGTCCGCTGCTCCAGGGAGAGGTCAGACTTTCAACTTGATAGCGAAGGAAGCTGAGACCGCAGAAGAAGTCGTTACATGTATTCTTTTGTGTTTTCTTTTGTTGATCTGTTATTTGTTCCTTATTTTATTTATTTCTTTTGCTTCTTTCCTTCATGTTGTCTTTTCTGCATCATTTTTCGAATTCCTTGGTTATCTTTCATCTGTTCATCTTTTTCCTTGTTTTGACTCTATTTTATGTATCATTCTTGTTCATTCCTTTCCTGCTTGTGTTCTTTAGGGCAACCCATTCCTTCGTCTCCTCCCGCTTTGTGGATCAGCATCAGTTGGAGTGCAGTGAGTTGCTGATAGCTTGGAACATCACCACAGGTGGCAGTGTTGTCGTCTGTTCCGGGACTGCAAGTAGAGTCCCGTGGTGAATGGAAGTGCTGATTTCAGAGTAGATCTGATTGTGATCGGCAGTTCAGGGTTTGATGTGATTCTCAGCATGGATTGGCTGGGTGAGACCCATGCTATCATTGATTTTCGAGCGAAGAAGGTTGTTTTCAGGATACCAGGCCGTACGGAGTTTGAGTTTCATGCTGGGGAGTTACCCCTTGGGCGTGGTTAGGAAGTGGTTGTTGATGCAGGTTGTGCAGTGGAGTTGCACTCATGCTGTGAGGTTGTGCCTCCTATAGTGCGGAATTTCTCGATGTGTTTCCAGAGAAGTTGCCTGGACTACCCCCGGATAGGGAAGTGGAATTCGGTATTAGGTTCAGCCAGGTACTGCTCCGATATCGAAGATCCATGTAACACCATAATATATATATATATATATATATATATATATATATATATATATATATATATATATATATATATATATATATATATATATATATATATATTGTCATGCCCCGCTTCCCAAAATACAGAACACGAGTACGTAACGTAGGCCCAGCGAATGATATAAACACCATCCATAAGCTGTACCAGACTAACTCAGCAATAAGAACAACAAAATACAACCACGCAAGAAAAAATAACCACATGAATCAAAGATAAAGTTCCAATAATAATGAAATAATCCAACAGTATAAATATCCCACATCTGGGATCAAAACAAACTACGGGTCTTAAAACCCAAAACAAAGTACAAATCATGATAATATTCAAGAAATAAAATTAGCAACAAATAAAACTAAGCAGCGGAGATTGGATCCGTCTTTAGAAACGTTGCTCACCAATTCCTTCAGGAATAGATCCTTCAGCACTTGAAAAATCTTGATCTAAAAAGAAAGAAAAGAGTGACCATAGAGCAAGTTGTGGCGGCAAGTAGAGAAAACAAAGGATAAAGGAAAGCATGAATATCAAGGAATAAGGACTTGGTCAAAAACAAAGAACAAAGCAAAGATCATGCAATATTATCAAAGGTCTACAGTAAATCACGCATGTAATGAGTGATGTCAGGATCAAGCGGGACATGCAGGTTATTAAGTATTATATTAATCTATCTAGTGCACGTACTACTGCGTTTCATTCCACAGGTTCACGGCAAACACACAGTGTACGCTTTAGACTGATGGTGAGCCCTTAGTCCGTGTACTCGGCATAGTAATCAGTATTTCATGTTCAGGGATAGTAATTATCGGTCACTGCTTTATGGCCATCAGTACGGGTTGGTACAGATCAGGCAGTAGGGCCCGACCGAGTACAGTTTCCGATCGTTCACTACCAAGTCCACCCATGATACCCTGGCTTTTTATTAATTTATTTTCATCCTATGTGAGCATGCAAGAGGGTTTCAATGTTTTATATTACTATGTGTGACTAATTCTAAGGATTACAGTCAGAGCATGAGGCAAACTCATCATATAACACATTCCACAAAATCAGAACAGCATGACCTTGCTGTACTAAAATACAGATTACATCCACTAAAAAATAGCAAATCTAAATCCGTTGGAAGGCCTAGAAAGTAGACTTCCACACGGTTCCAATGAGTATAATTAAAGCATATAAAAGATATAGGAACTAGGGTGAAAACTCTATTCTATTCAGGTTTTATGTTCAGGCAGCATGCAGTAGGTTGTATTCAACTAATTATTTCAGATTAGAGAACTCATTAATAAAATCTATAAAAAAATTCTGGGTGATACCTATGCATGTCTAGGTCCAGCCTAATTTATTTTAGATTTTTATTTCACTATTAACAGGATCAAATAAAATATAGAACAGCAGGGTATGCATGAAATTATGAGTCTGAAATTTCTAACATGGCTGTACTAAAATGTTAATATCTAGCAAATGACACACCAGAACTTAGATCCGTCAAAAGGATGTTAAACTAGACATCAGAGCCTAAAAATTCATGTTTGTAAAGGAAATTCA
This sequence comes from Hemerocallis citrina, assembly GCA_017893485.1. Lineage (NCBI taxonomy): Eukaryota > Viridiplantae > Streptophyta > Magnoliopsida > Asparagales > Asphodelaceae > Hemerocallis > Hemerocallis citrina. The sequence continues at coordinate 126,348,275 of CM030365.1, forward strand.
AATTATAACATTAACATGGGTGAAAATCTAATACAAAATGAAGTAACTAGCAGTCCAGAAATTGTCTTAGCATGAATAGGCAAATAAATAATTCATATGATCACATATAGCATGCAAATTGGTAATCAAGTGAATCTTATGTGTCAACATGCAATTTCTAAGGTTTAAGATAAAATTATCAAAGGCATGGTAGTATTCAACAGTCAAACTCAATCTAGCACGTTCAATTTAACATGTCCAATTTATCAAGTAGTCATATGCATGAATCTAGTTATTTAATTGTACATACGCATGAAACAAAGGGGACTATGTTTTAGATTAAAGAGATAGCATGATGTTAAGAGTATGTCGGTTTAGCTCGTGTAAACCCTCGATAAACTTAACGGAATTGTCAAAGGTAGTTTGATAACAAAATGGACGGATCTACTTGCAGGAGTTCAAATAAACTTGAACAAAAGAATAAATTAGTTCAAGAGAAGACTTGCCTGTTATATTGCAGATACAATTAATAAGAATAACGAGATCAGAATCCCAGGTAAACTCCCAAAGACACATGAAAAATACGCGCGAAGAACCTACATCAACAGCAAAAGCCAAGAGAAAAACTTCACACCGGATCCGACTGAACACAGAACAGCGATCGGCGATATGATGCCCCCAGAACACAAAACAGGAAAATTGCCCAATGGGTGGCCTCCTTCACACCGGATCTGACCCAAACAGGGGACAGCGGATGGGGATCTGATGCTCCCGAACACCGAACAGCGGAATCACCCAATGGATGATCGTCTCCTACATTCGGCAAGGAGAGAGAGAGAAAATGGCATCTCAACAACGACTGTAACGCGACGGGGCGGCACAGCGGCGGGGCACTACGGCGAAGATGTCGGCACCACGGTCGGGAAGCGACGGCGGCGACGACAACCTTGATGAGCGAACTCTGTTTTGCGGTTGGAAACAGAGAGCGACAACGGCAATGCTCCGAGACTCGAACGGCGATGCTAGGGGACCTGCGGTGATCGCGAGGGTGATCGGTGAGGGACGGCGAAGACGAAGGGGTGCACGAAGTGGAGGAACGGCAATGCGAAGGTTCGATGGATTGGGTTACGGCAAGGAGAATGGGGTGATGACAGGGCGGCGAGATGGCGATGAGGGCGACGGGATGGAGACAGTGATGGTGATGGTGGTGACGGAGGTCGAAGGCGATCGGAGACGGCGGCGGGGGTAGGGTTTTTGCGGTTTTGGTTGGGGTGCAACGAAATAGAGAGAGGGGTGTGGGATCGGGGAGAGAGAGTAACGGCAGAGAGAGAGAGAGAGATAGATAGATAGATTATTAGGGTTAATTAATATGGTATTTATAGGGATCAAGAAATTGGGTTTTGGGTTGAGATTATGTGGGTTCTGGGTATCGGTTTTGGCTCCAAAAAGAAAAAAATGAATGCAATGAGACGAGACGAACACAATGGAGAACAAATCAAATACAAAATAGAAAGAGCAAAATTTGCAGAGAACATAATCCAACCAAAAGAACACAGATCGATTAGAGAGAACAAAAAAACCCATGAAAAGACAAAATACACTATGACAAATGAATCCAAATACAATAATCAAAAGAAACAAAATACAATAAAATCTGAAAATAGGGCTTATATATATATATATATATATATATATATATATATATATATATATATATATATATATATATATATATATATATATATAAAGTAAGTCTATTAAGAGCTGGGGAGCTGAAATTCTAATCGGGAGCTGGAGATTTCAGCCATCCGATCGCTTTTGATCGCGATCGAACGGCTGAGATCTCCAGCCGCTTATCTTCGAAATTGATGAGGGGTAAAAGGGGTATAATCGAAATCCTAATCCCTATCTCTTATCTTCTCACGCTCTCTCTCTCGCTCTCCATCTTCGTCCCGCTCTCTTCGAAACCCTAATCCCTCTCTTATCTTCTCACGCTCTCTCTCCCGCTCTTGATCTTAGTCCCGCTCTCTTCGAGACCCTAATCCCTATCTCTTCTCTTCTCACGCTCTCTCTCCCGATCTCGATCTTTGTCTCGCTTCTAAACCCTACCTCTATATCTCTTATCTTCTCACCACCAAAGTGGAGCTCTCTCTCCCGCTCTCTTTCTTCGTCACTTGTGTAAACCCAACTCCACGAAAAACCCCATCTCCAGCCGCTTATCTTCAGATCTGTTGAGGGGTAAAAGGGGTATAATCGATCAACTCCTATCTCCCTTATCGTCTCACGACCAAAGAAGAGCTCTCTCAAGTTCGTTCTCTCTCTCCGACGGAAAACCCAAACCGCGATAAGGGTTTCGATTTCTACTCGAAGTGGGTTCTGCCTCTCTCAGATTCCGGAGGGAAGTGTTTGATTCTCATAAATGCTTTTATGATTTCTGTTTAATTTCTTGCATTTTCATTCAGTTTTGTGTGTAGGCAATGATGAGATTGATTTTGATATAAGTTGGTTATTTATTTTTGGGGATTGAAATTATTGTTTTGAAGCGTATTTGGTTGTGTACCATGATAATTATTCAAAGTTGATTAGAGTTTGGGGTATGAGCGGGAGAGAAGATGGGGAAGAAATGAAATAAAGGTTTTTGAATGCCCAATGCCCTCAACACTTACCTTACATTTATGCGTATGTGTTGGATACTCATTTAAGCCTTTTGGTGTTTGATTCTCTCCTTCGGTGTGTTGGTTTAGGTAGTGATGCAAAACACTTTATGATCTGAATAATTATTTCAAGCTTGTTGTATTTATTCTTGATTATATATCTATCATATCCTAGTTGGCACGACACCCCAATACAGCCCTAGTTATGAATAGTGTGTTCTGAGCCTACTGGTTTTTTTTAGTCTATATATATTCATGAGTAAGTCTATTATGTGTGCTTGGTCGATTGATCGTGAGAAGATAAGAGATAGGGGTTTTTGATTTTACCCCTTTTACCCCCAAACATTCTGAAGATAAGCGGGATCGAAGATGAGTCGTTCAATCACGATCAGTCGCGAACGAATGGCTGAAAACCCCTGCTCAAGATAAGGATTTCAGCTCCCAAACTCTTAATAGACTTACTCTATATATATAAGACAGTTGATGATAAGCTCAAAACAACAGAAACAGAACATGAAGTATCAAATTTTGTAAGCTCGGAAAAAACAGAAACTATATTTTTTTGGTAACTGATGTTGGATGCGTATGTGTTGAATACTCATTTAAGCCTTTTGGTGGTTGATTCTCTCATTCGGTGTGTTGGGGTAGGCAGTGATGCAAAACACTTTATGATCTGAATAATTATTTCAAGTTTGTTGCATTTATTCTTGATTATATATCTATCATATCCTAGTTGGCACGGCACCCCAATGCAGCCCTAGTTATGAATAGTGTGTTCTGAGCCTACTGGTTTTTTTTAAACCTCATGTTCAGTGTTCTGTTGTTCTGAGCTTACACATTTTGAACTAAACATGTTCAGTTTGTGTTATTGTGAGCTTACAAAATTTGAAACTTCATGTTCAGATTCTGTTTGTCTTGAGCTTACACAATTTGATGCTTCATGTTAAGTTTCTGCTGTTCTGAGGTGAGCTTACAAAATTTGATACTTCATGTTCAGTTTCTGTTTGTTCTGAGCTTACACAATTTGATACTTCATGCTCTGTTTATGTTTGTTCTGAGCTGAGCCTTCACAATTTGATACTTCATGCTCTGTTTCTGTTTGTTTGGAGCTTACACAATTTGAACATCGTGATCGGTTTCTGTCGTCCTGAGCTGAGCTTACATAATTTTAAACTTCATGCTCAGGTTCTGTTGTTCTGAGCTAACAAATTTTGAACTTCATGTTCAGTCTTTGTTGTTCTGAGCTGACCTTACACAATTTGATACATCATGTTCAGTTTCTCTTGGTTGAATTGTTTGGTCTGGTGTCAATCATGTTTTAGTGTATTGGTCATGCATGGATTGTAATGGAAGTGATTGAAGTTGAAAGTTATAACTGGTATGTGGTCACAAATGTGTTTTTAACACATTGGTTTGTGACACTGATATTGTTGTTGCTGCTGCTGCTTCGAAACAGTTTATGATCTAAATGTTCTGTTGTTCTGAGCCTACTATAATTGCTGAATGATATTTTGTGTTCTGAGCCAACTATATTTTTTAAATATTTTATCTTTTCCAGGCTAAATGAGCTCTGTTTAATTTTGATTTCAGGTTGATTTCAGCATGAAGTGCTTCTTGGAGCTATTGACTACTCGACAACTCGACAGTAGATGATATTTGGAGCAAAAAAATTGTATTTTTGTTGACACTACAAAAAAATTTATATTTGGAGCAAAAAAAAGTTGTATACTTTCAGTTTTTGTAAAGTTTTTGATGTACCTGTGCGTTATTGAACATTGTATTACTTTGTAAAGTTTTTGTTAAGTTTCAGCTTTTTGTAAAGTTTCAGATGTCAAGAACATTGTATTACCTTGCAATTCTATGATGATCGAAATTCTTCCATATATTTAGTTCATTATTGTTTTGGTTACATGCAATGGTATGATGTATACTCAATGTGTAAGCTGAAAATGTGTCAGCTCAAATTGTGTAAGCTCATAACAACGGGAACTGTACATGAGGTATCAAATTGTGTAAACTCAGAACAAACAGAAACTGAACATGAAGTATCAAATTTTGTAAGCTCACCTCAGAACAGCAGAAACTTAACATGAAGCATCAAATTGTGTAAGCTCAAGACAAACAGAATCTGAAAATGAAGTTTCAAATTTTGTAAGCTCACCTCAGAACCATAGAAATAGAGAATGAAGTATCAAATTTTGTAATCTCAGAACAAACAGAAACAGGGTATGAAGTAACAAATTTTGTAAGCTCAGAACAAACAGAAACTGAGCATGAAGTATCAAAATTTATTAGCTCAGAACAAACAGAAATAGATAATGAAGTATCAAATTTTGTAAGCTCAGAACAAACAGAAACAGAGCATGAAGTGTCAAAGTTTGTAAGCTCAGAACAAACCGAAACTGAGCATGAAGTATCAAAATTTGTGTAACTCAGAACAAACAGAAACAGTTAATGAAGTATCAAATTTTGTAAGCTCAGAACAAATAGAAACAGAGCATGTAGTATCAAATTTTGTAAGCTCAGAATTAACACAAACAGAGCATGAAGTATCAAATTTTGTAAGCTCAGAACAAACACAAACAGAGCATGTAGTATCAAATTTTGTAAGCTCAGAACAAACAGAAACAGAGCATGTAGTATCAAATTTTGTAAGCTCAGAATTAACACAAACAGGGCATGAAGACTCAAATTTTGTAAGCTCAGAACAAACACAAACAGAGCATGTAGTATCAAATTTTGTAAACTCAGAACAAACAGAAACACAGCATGAAGTATCAAATTTTGTTAACTCAAAACAAACAGAAAATGAACATGAAGCATCAAATTGTGTACGCACAGCTCAGAACAGCAAAAACTTAACATGAAGCATGAAATTCTGTACGCTCAAGACAAACAGAAGCTGAACATGAAGTTTCAAATTTTGTAACCATAAACTAGTTGGAGAGTGTTCTGAAGATTATAGAAAACAAATATATACACAATTGTAACCACAAACTAGTTGTATCTTTCAATTTCTATTATTTTCATTACAATCCATACATGACCAACACAGTAAAGAATTCCATTTGTCGGAGAGTGTTCTGAAGATATCTCCGGTTCTCCGCTAACGACCTTCTTTTTCTTCCTCTTGAATTCCTGCACAAAGTGATTCATCAAATAAAAAAAATGCAAGTACGTATGTGGTATGTTCCTGGAGAGTGTATATTAAACATGGTGAAGCTGGTAATTTAAATTGACAGGACATCATCGAATTTTGGATAGACAGGGCATCATCAAGTAAAAAATTTTAGCAAAAAAACTTGTATGCTCAGAACAAGTACAACAAAAATAGAAAACTGTAGACTCAGATGCAAAAATCATGCAGGCTCAGAATACCACCACCATAAACTAAGCTCAGTACAAGTGCATTTGAAAATGAAGTTGAAAATGGGTAAGCTCAGAACAACTTTAATAGAACAAAAGGGTGAAGTATCAAATAATTTCAGCTCCCCAGCTCAAAACAAACACAAACTGAACATGAAGTTGAACACCATCCTTTAAAATTTTCTATACCAATTGCCGAATATATAATCATGAATAAACAAAATCATGCATAAACTATTCATCACTGCCGCATAATAAATCAAGTATAAGTGAGTCAAATGTGGAATTTTTAATTTGTCACTAGGGCTGCTTTATTAAGCCATGCCTACTAGCTTCTAAAAAAAAATCTTATGCATAAACTTTTCATCATTGCCTACTAACTTGGAATTATAAACTACAAACCAAATCTTTTTACCAACTTTTCGGATATAAATTTCATATCAAACTCAAATTTTATGTACATCATTATTTTACCTGCATACAATGAAGACATAACGGTTAATTTAACAAATGTGCTATAAGGTATTAAAGAACAATAATTACAGATATGGGTCAGGAATTATTTTAAATTATGTATGACACATACCTTGCAAAATCCACAGAAATAAACTAATAAAGTTCATGCAATATTTGGAGCCTCTTCTATTATGGGTTCCATTCTTGAAAAAGTAGTAGAAGCTTGTGATTCATTCATATTAGAGGTACACGATTAATATTCACAAAATGAAAATAAGATTATATTATATATAAAAAAAATTGAAATAAAGTTTGTATTTAAATACTAACATTTTCTTTAAAGGACAAGTGCGACTGTCATGGTTAACAAGCTTCTTGCACAAACGACACTTCCTTAGTGGTTTCGCAGCCTTCTCCAATGCTTTCTCCTTTCCCCCTTTAATTTGCTTCCCACTACCTGTGGTCTTTGCAATATCCGGTATATGAATATTGACTGTTTTAGGTAGTGAAGTACTTGTTGCTTGTTGTAATTCTTGGGACATATCTTGTTGCAATTCTGCAACAACACCAACTAGTAATACTTTAGCCTTCTGGCACATCTCCTTTGATAAGCGAGCAATCCTCATCACTTTGTTGATTTCATTTGACAACTCCACCATATCCAAATCTTGTGGACTACCGTAGCTACCAATGATTTCTTCACCAGCATCATCATATACAATCTCGGTAGTTACCGAAGCGGTCCACCTTTTTAAAATATAAGATTGAGGCAGGAAATCCCTCCACTTCAAATTTTCTACAAGTGCAAGACCCAGCATTGTCCATTCCCTTATAGAACACATCTCTTGTTTTATCAGCTTTTACTGACTTTTCCATTCTCCTCACAATATAGTGTCGCACACTACCATCGTCAACTTTCATTAAAGATGTGTAATTCAAGCTTTCAACTAATTCAGCTTGAAATACATGAAATTTCGCTCTAGTGTAGAGCTCAGACATTTGTGTCTCAACTTCAAAATCCGTTTGCAGTTTTGGTTTTGTATGAAGAGTTGTGTAGTCAGCTGCTAACTGATTTTGTCTTTGTTTCCTTATTGCCCTTTCAAACCTCATGATAAATTTATGTAAAGAATTTTTCTATTAACATACTTTCCACAAAAGCATTCATAGTTTCTGATCTCTGAGTTGTGCGAATTCCAGCAGTAAAAATATGCTTAGCATAAGCTGGTATCCACTTCTCACGAAGCTCATAAATGTCAGAATGCCAAGGATTACCTGTTATTGTAATATGTATCAAGTATTAATACTACTAAAAAATGGTCAAACATAGCTATAATTTATTGAAACAAGTAATACCTGCAATTTGCACATTAGCGTTCATTACGTCATTCCATCTCATCTCAAACTCTTCCGGGGTCTCTGATTCCCAAATGCAACTATGGAATAGAATGCTAAAATCACTATTAAGGCCCGGACCACCAAGCTTATCGGGAATCTTTTTAAGAATGTGCCACATGCATAGCCTGTGGCTCGAACTAGAAAAACACATGCGGATTGCATTCTCCATTGTAGGATCTTGATCTGTAATAATAACTTTAGGTGGAGACCCACCTATTGTTTCACCCCATTTTTCAAACAACCAAACAAACGAGTCGGTGGTCTCTTTATTTATGAAAGCCACACCAAAATTGACAGATTGACCATGGTGATTAACTCCAGTAAATGGAGCAAAAACCAATTTGTATTCATTTGTGTCATATGTGGTATCAAAAATTAGCACTTCACCAAAATGCTTATAAGCCTTCCTGGCAATAGCATCAACCCAAAACACATGGGTTAATTTGTTGTCTTCATCAACCTTGTAATGAAAACAGAAAGAAGGATTCATCTCTTTTTCCTCTTGCAAGTGCTCCAGTAATATATCAACATCATAAGCTCTCATCCCATCCTTTTCTTTGCAACGAATTCCTAATGTCTTTTTCAGTACAATTAATATTATTGAAACCTCCATTTTCTATCTCCATGAAGGACATAAACTCTGAAGTTCTTATGTTAGCCTCTTTGAAAGAACTAAGTAAACTTTTTTGCGCTTCGGAAATAGTTCTATTACAACTTAAGAATTATTCCTTTCTAGGTGTAACACAAAGATGGGTGTGCTCTTCAACAAACCTTCGAATTGACCATCTCCCGTCATCGTCCTTTTGAATTCGTATTTGAGCCATACACTCTTCTTTCGTCACAACCCTTCTCCTTCTCTTGATCACATTTGAAGAAGATGATTCTTCAATATTGGCAACATTCACACCAACTGTATCTACCGGCTTACCTTGCTTTGAGCATACAAATTGTTGTGAATACCTCTCCTCCGTAGTAGTGTCAACCATTGTTGCGAACTTGCGCACTGAAAAACCAGCTAATTTTGCATATCTTTTATAAAATTCATATCCTTCATCTAATGTTGCAAATACTAAACCAACAAATGGTTTAGAAGCATCATCAACGTCCCTCCAACGGGTATGAACATCTTGGCTTAGTAACTCTTCATTTTCAAACTCCATCCTTCACAGGAGAATGAGACAACAAACATTAAAAAAAGCTACAACTTTAAAAGTAACACAAAGGAAAAAGTCTAACAGACTACATTCTGAAGCTACAAGTAATAAAGTTTTCATACTGAGGGGATATGAAACTTAGTGTTGAAAAAATTTAAGTATGTACACATTTTGGACAGTTAAATATTTTTCTTTTTTGGGAGAAACATCCATAGTTAAATGGGAAGCATCCCTCAGCTTCTTCCTCTAAAGTATTAGTACACGTACACAACACGCAAAGGATTTGACTTTCTAATTTTGATTTGTGTAATGGACAGGCATAAAAAATGCCCCCCATTAACAAAACTATAAGCAGTGATTTAAGAAAATCTCAAAAGAAACAAAAACTAGGCTGCATATTACATGCATTATGTGTGCTTATATGCATGTGTCATGTCCACATCTCAAAATTCCAGATAATAGTACGAATATTATTTGTTATTCTAAAAAATATGAAGCATTCACAAATGCAACTTTACTGATCTTACAAGTTTCTGATATGGCTTAAATAAATTTCAAAAAATAAATGTATAGTTGTTAAAGAAATGAATGCATAATTTAAGGGATAAAAATATAACAACAAACTAAAAGCAATTCTAAAGGAAATAAAATTTGAAATATCGAGTAGAAATCAAAACCCTTATCGCGGTTTGGGTTTTCCGTCGGAGAGAGAGAACGAACTTGAGAGAGCTCTTCTTTGGTCGTGAGACGATAAGGAAGATAGGGGTTGATCGATTGTACCCCTTTTACCCCTCAACAGATCTGAAGATAAGCGGCTGGAGATGGGGTTTTTCGTGGAGTTGGGTTTACACAAGTGACGAAGAAAGGGAGCGGGAGAGAGAGCTCCACTTTGGTGGTGAGAAGATAAGAGATATAGAGGTAGGGTTTAGAAGCGGGACGAAGATCGAGACCGGGAGAGAGAGCGTGAGAAGAGAAGAGATAGGGATTAGGGTCTCGAAGAGAGCGGGACTAAGATCGAGAGCAGGAGAGAGAGAGCGTGAGAAGATAAGAGAGGGATTAGGGTTTTGAAAAGAGCAGGACGAAGATGGAGAGCGGGAGAGAGAGCGTGAGAAGATAAGAGATAGGGATTAGGATTTCGATTATACCTCTTTTACCCCTCATCAATTCCGAAGATAAGCGGCTGGAGATCTCGGCCATTCGATCACGATCAAACGCGATCAGATGGCTGAAATCTCCAGCTCCCGATTAGAATTTCAGCTCCCCAGCTCTTAATAGACTTACTATATATATATATATATATATATATAGATATATATATATATATATATATATATATATATATGTGTGTGTGTGTGTGTATGTATATATAGGTTGATGGCATAGTTGTAATATAGTGGTAAATAAATTGAATTGAGATAGGGGGCATGGCTGGAGAATTACAGCATGTGCTGTGCTTCTAATGACGCCATGACGTCATTGTGTAGCCTAGGCAACAGAGGAGTGGCATTGTGGCTTCTTGGGGTGCTGACGTGGGAAGTAGGGGGCCCACCACGGAAGAGGTTGCACTACTTGCTGACGTCACACACGGGAAAAGACAGTAGGGGGGATGTATGAATATAGTCCCACATCCGGAAATACACAAGAATAAAATAATAATAAATAATATAGTCTATGATCAAAAGTCACCAATCCGGTTAACCCCCTTTTTAGAGACAGTCTGTGGTGGGCAGTTGTACTATACTATAAATAATTTGTCTGATAAATTGTATAAATTGTCCGATCTAGAGGCAGGGGCATTACAAATAGTATCAAAGCCGACTTTTGACACCTAGTGCAGGAGAGCCGTGAGTTATGGACTCCATAATGATCGGCGAAGTGGGATTGGTCTCCAGTATTCCAAAGAAGAAAGTGATGCTCACGGACTGCTCCACATCGACCAGAAAGTAGATCCTGCACTAGATTGTGCATGCCCTGTGCTCAGGGAGGACGCTGATTTCTGAAGAGGGGTGTATGTAACACCCCGTAATTTCTAAAGATAATATATATATATATATATATAGGTTGATGGCATAGTTGTAATATAGTGGTAAATAAATTGAACTCAAATAGGGGGGCAACGGCTGGAGAACACCAGCATGTGCTGTGCTGCTGATGATACCATGACGTCATCGTGGGACCCAGGCAACAGAGGAGTGGTGCTGTGGCTTCTTGGGGTGCTGACATGGGAAGTAGAGGGGCCCACTAGGGAAGGGGTTGCACTACTTGCTGATGTCACACACGGGAAGAGACAGCGGGGGGATGTATGAATATAGTCCCACATCAGGAAATACACAAGAATAAAATAATAATAAATAATATAGCCTATGATCAAGAGTCACCAATCCGGTTAACCAACTTTTGAGAGGTAGCCTATGGTGGGCAGTTGTACTATACTATAAATAATTTTTCTGATAAATTGTATAAATTGTCTAAGCTAGGGGCAGGGGAATTACAGTCCCTACCGGATGGCACCAGTTGAGCTAGCAGAGCTGAAGGTGCAAGTCCAAGGATTGCTGGATTTGGGTTTCATTAGGCCCAGTGTGTCCCCGTGGGGCACTCCTGTCTTGTTTGTCAGCAAGAAGGACGGGAGCCGTCGTCTGTGCGTGGATTACCGTGAGCTGAACAGTGTTACAGTGAAGAACCGGTATTCACTACCCAGGATCGATGATTTTTTTGATCAACTGGGTGGAGCTGCTGTCTTTTCGAAGTTGGACCTTCGCTCTGGTTATCATGAAGTGAAGGTGAAGGTAGCTGATGTGTAGAAGACTGCGTTCAGGACCAGATACGGGCACTATGAGTTCCTAGTGATGTCTTTCGGAGTCACGAATGCGGCAGCAGTATTCATGAGTCTGATGAACATAGTTTTCTCTCCATTTCTGGACAGATTCAATTATTTGCATGTTATTCTGAATTTTCTGAAGACTAGATATAATATTTAGCGTCTTTAATGTTAAAACTAGTAATTTACACATGCAATACACGTCTTAATAAATATATATTTTTAAAAGTAAAAACTTCGATGTAAGTTGGCCTTGAACCTGAGTCCTCCTTTATATTAGTTATATACGCGCGGAACACGTAAGTTGGTATGTTTACAAACGACAAATCCAACTCTCCCATTATAATATTAAAGATGTTGAAGTAGTTCATGCACATAATTAATATTAGTGATCAACTTGACATGAATATTCTTAACGAAGTTTTATAAGTAAATTTCCCATTATAGCACACTAAAATTCTATTCTCTATAACTAAAATTCACAATTTGCATTATTCAAGTTGATCTTTATATTATAAAACATAGAGTATTACTAAATTTAAAAATGATTTCATATTCATCATGAGGTTGCAAATTGAACGGTTGTTCCAGAATACAACTATAATACTTGGACAAAATACGTTCAACTTTGATAATATTTTATTCTCTTATGTTTTATGTCATATTGAACACTTTGAACAGCATGGATCATGCATTTGGGGGTATGTGGTAGGATTTTTTAAGGTGTCATATAAGCAAATTTTTCCTCCTCTCTCTCTCTCTCTCTATATATATATATATATATATATATATATATATATATATATATAATATATATATATATATATATATATATAAACACACACACACACTCACACAAAGAGAGAGTCTTATCCATGTTATCAAAAAAATAGTAACTAAAGGATATTAAGAAAATAAAGGTCTGTTTGTTTAGGATTTTAAAACCAGTTTTCAGGTTTTTAAATTTTAAAAATCTAAAAAAACATGTTTGTATAGGTGTTTTCGGAAAATCGTTTCTAAATTTTTTTTGGAAAATTCTCAATTTAAAACCCATTTTTAGAAAACTCTAAAAACTAGTTTTATAAAAAAATTTTAAAAAATCTCATTTTCTTCATCTCTCCCAAAAAACGTCATGTTCCCTTTCTTCTCATTTTCAAAAAACTGTTTTCTGAAAACAATTATCTAAACAAACATTTTTTTAAAATCTCAAAACACTCATTTATAATTTCTTTTTACAAACCTAAGTTTAAAATGAGTTTTCAAAACAACGAACCAAACACAGCTTAAGTTTCCCACTCCATCTTTTCATTTTTATGTCAAACTATAGAATAACAATTTCAGCCCGCTGAAATAAATTATCAATATAATAAAACACAAAGAAAAGCTATCAAGTGGCTCTCCTTCAATAGTAAGGAAATCAATGGTCCAGATCTAAGATCCCAAAAAATATTCCCCCCCCCTCCTAAAACTTAAATTCAAATCCCCCCTCCCCCCAAAAAAACAACTCCTTTATTTATTTAATTATTTCTCTCTCTCTTTCTCTCCTATTCAGATCAGTTTGCTCCCTCTATTTTCCAAACCAGAGAGCTCCAATTTCTCTTTCTCTCTACCCTAGGGTTTTTAAGCTAACTGCAAATCCCTAAAACCATTTTCTTAAAGCTTCGCTTTCATTCCATTTGCGAAGCCTCCATCATCCTCTCAAGCGCAAATCTCAAAGCAAATCCAAATCCAAATCCAGTTTCGAACCACACTCAAGAGGTCGTCGCAGATATCTGATCTGCTGCTGATTTTGTATCGACGACCCCGCTCCACCAAATCGAGCACGAATATCAAGCTACTCCGTATCGGTGCTCCTTTCCACCGAATCGAGAGCCTTTACAAGCGATGTGGCGACTCTAATTTCATCTCATTAACAGAATTCTCATTCTAATTGTTGATTTTGTGTGTGCAGGGGATTACTCGATTTTTTGCTGACTCGAATTTTGTGTGTGCATGTGATCTAATTTTAGAGAGGTGTGATTATTTTAATTTTGGGTTTAAAAAATTTTAATTTGGTGATTTATTTGATGAGTTTTTTATTGGTTTTGATTTAAGGTGTACACAAGTGAGAGATAGATTATTTGGTGGCCTCGATTTGGGCTTCCAAACCATAGCAGAACAGGTAAGATGATCAGCAACCTAAAATAACTTGGCAAATATGCAACATTAATTTCTTTACTACAGGAGAATATACTATCGTGAAGTGTTTCGTTCACTAATTATTAGAAACCATGGATAACATAACATATAAGAACTTTTAGTGTATGTTTGAATATATAGGACTGGGATGACTGAAGTTTACCAGTGATGGGTGCAAACTCTCCACTCAAGAAAGACAGCTAAAGTGAAAAAATTGTTGATCCATTTGGTACAATGGAGAGACAAGGTGGAGATAAAAGAGATGATTAGCTTGGATTAGAGTTTTGAGAACTTCATGTATTACATTTTGGTTCGAATAATAATAAGAGGCATTTCAATTGCAAACTGAGTCTCAGACAAACAAATATTTAGATTATTGGTATTGTAGATATCTTCACATCTGCACTTAGATTACCATTGTATTTAGACATGCTCATAGTGGTTATGAGATTAGAGTAAGTTCTACAAAACTTATATGATCATGTCCTTGCATAACTATTACAAGCATCTAAAAGTGATGCTGAAGTTAAAAAAAAATTATGCAGTGTTTCTAACAAACTATATGCATTCCATGAAAGTTCAAGCTAATGATCAAGAAGACGATGGTTGAGCTTAAAGGTAGATATGTTGCTTCCTCATATAATATGTTTCCTACTTCAATTAATTTGTTGGACGTCTAAAATTATTTTATATAATTAAACCAGGTGCACCATTCTGAAGACGTGCCACAGGAACGTGTCAACGGGCAAACCTTGTAAATTATAAATTACTTGATGCAAATGCATATGAATGTTCCTCCAAATTTTATAATTGTACTTAATTGGGACCATTATACATAGAAATAAATCAAATCCCCAATTCGGCACAGAATTCCCCTAGCCAAAGGCAAGAGCCTTTGGATTCCTTAAAAATCTGTTCCTCTTACTTGATTTCCCATCTTTTAACGAGCATTTGTAATCTCCTGACCCACTTCCAATGCATATTTTTCAAACTGACCCACTTTCCAAAATAATTGTCCAACTGGCCTAGTTTCAAAAAATATTTTTATTAAACCAACCCCGTTTATTATAAAAATCTAAAAAATAAATTTCCTATATAACCCTACTTTAGATATTATAATTATCCTCCAAACTTTATAAAAACTAAATACTTCACAAAAATATAAATACTAAGATTAAAAAACCTTCAAAATTAAAAAAAAATCTACGTTGACAAAATATTGATAGAAAGAAAGTATATAACTAATAAGGAAATATCAGAATATTTATTAATTATAAGTAGGGTAACCGCAAAACTACATAAGGAAATACAAAAAAATAGCATACAAGGTATTATACTACAGAAACGAAGAAGCAAGTTAGTATTACTAAGTATCACACACAATATTAAACTATAAGAATTAAGTTGGTATGGATAATATTTCAAAAGTAGAAACATCTAAGACCACCACCTAATAAAAGACCTTATTATCTACGTAGAAATGACAAAGTAGAGACAAGAGTAAGAGCATCCACAGTCGTTCAATGGGGAAAATGGCAAAATGCATATTTTAGCAATGCATTTCTTCGTTTTGCTGCAGTCGTCGAATGGTAAAAAATGCATAAATTTGTTAAAAAACTATCAGACGAAGCATGATGTTTCGTCTCATAATAAAAAAATAATTTATACGGGCCGAAAGTCAGAAAATATTAATAAAAAATACGGGACGAAACATGATGTTCATTCTGAAATTAAAAAAAAAATAAAATTCAAAGATGGGTTGGGATGACACATCAGTTTTAGCTTTTTGCTTTTTTTTTTATTCGGTTTTTATATTTTTATTTGGTTTTTATTTGGTTATATGTGTCGTTTTAAAGTTATTTTATTTGGTTTTTATATTTTTTTTAATTCGGACGAAACATCATGTTTCGTCCGATCAATTAACAATATAATTAAATAATCCAGACGAAACATGATGTTTCGTCAGCTATAATATGCATTTTGCTATTTCGATTGCTATTTCTCCCTTTCTACTGTACACGGATTGCTAAAAAATGACAAAATACCTCACGACTGTGTGCGCTACAGTACAAAAAAAATGGCAAAAATGACAAATAAGCAAACGACTGTGGATGCTCTAAGTTAGGAAATGAAAAAGATAAAGAAAACCCAAAATATGAACTCACACATAACTACGAAAAAGGAATAGCTGGAAATGGAGAATGACTAGACCTAGACTGTGTAAAAGACGTAGATAAAATAATAAAAGAATGGGTAAAAGAATCCTTAATAGTAGGATTTAATGCAAAACTTCCTAGAAAATACATTTGAGAAATTTATAGAAGCAACCTTTATAGAAGAAGAAAGAAGTAATATCACAAAATCAAGACCAATTGATGATAAAACAAAAGAAAATTCAGCACAATGAACCTTAAGACTAAAACAAATAATTACAAATTACTAGGTAGCATTAAGAACAAAATGTAATGTCTATAAAAAACAAAAAGACAAACTATATATATAAAAAACAAGCAAGATGGAGACTAAGAAATTTAGAACTATGCGACATTAGTTATCTTGACAATTATGCTTATGAATTCTGAGAATATTTCTATGATAGTTATTATACAAAAGAAGAAAATAGTCCAATCTTAGACTCAATTTTCATGTAACTACCAGATTCATGAAGTATAAATATATATAGCGTATACATAAAAGAGAAAGTAAAACCAAAAACAAATACTTTAGGATATAGAACACACTTTGTAAAAGATTATAGGGATAAAGTTTGTCAAGAAGCTAGATCAACTATAAAATACTATAGAACATATAAACAAAAAGTTTGTAGTGAAGAAGCAAAACCAAATAATTGGGATGTAATAATAGGTACAATAATATAAAAAGACATAAAAACAAAATGCAAAGATATAAACCAAAATGTAGAAACAAAAATCACAGATATAAAAAATCCTATAAAAATACTTTAGAAGAATAAATAAAACAAAACAATATCCAAAAAAAACCCAAAGAAATGTAATTTCAATATATGCGGAGAAGTTGGACGTATATCACCAAACTGTCCTAAAAGATTGAAAAAAGAAAATGTAAAATACGTAGAAGAAATTGAAGAAATGTATAATATAAACTATGAGCCCATAGAATCTGAAGAAGATTGGTCAGATTTAAGTGAAGATAAGAAAATAATGGTAATATAAGAAGATAATGGAACTAGTGAAGTTGAAATATAAAATTGCGAAATAAATATAATAACAGAAATAACCGAAATATGAGAATTATTAGAAAGAGAATGAAATAATGAAGAAGTAAGAGAAAGAATGAGTTTTGACATACAAAAATTTGATGAAATAAGAGCAACCAAACTAATAAGATAAGAAATGAAAAAATAAGTGAGAAAACCAGAAAGATATTAAGACATATACATAAAGAGTAGTACACATAATAATAAAAGCTTATTTTAAGGAAAGAATAAATAAACCCTTAGAAATATACCTAATGGATAATAGAATAATATCAAGTACACAAGATGCCTTCATAGGAATAGTAGAAGGAAACCTAGTGTTCCAAAAAATAAAATTTACAATAAAACCTAATTTCTCTATAAGTATGATAGAAGAAAATAAGGACAAAAGTTTAGTTAGGCATTACAAATTATCAGGAATAGAAATTATAAAGAAGAGTAATGTTATGAGTATACAAATAAGAAATATTTATGTTTTTACAAGTAAGCATGAAGTTAAAAAATGGAAATACTGATGACTTCAAAATAGAACCTCTATTTCGAGAAATTATAAGATACAAACTAGCTAGAGAAAATCATGAAATGACCATACCAAATTATATAGAATCTGATTTTAACAAAGTAAAATATATTGCAAGCGGAAGAGCACCGCAAATAATGTTTGGAAAAAGACCATTATCAATAAGAAACAACAACGGGAATTGGAACTAATACCAATTATAAATATATTAGATAACCAAAATAATAATCAATTTAAGAAAGGAATATAATGTTATGACAGTGGTAAATGGAACAAACAATAAGCACTTGTTGATACAGGAGCTTCTAATTCATATATTAAACTAACAAATATAAATTAGAAAATCCCTATTACTATTTAGACTACTATAACAATAGACATCCCATTGTCCATAAATAATATTAATAATATTACCACAAAGGATAAACAGTATAAATGAAATATTATTATATCTATTTGTAGACTCGGCGCACAATGTTAATGAAATGTTATTAGGAACTGGCTTCCTTACATCAGTACAACCGTACTCAATACAAGAAAAAAAATAACAATAACAGTAAATAATAAAAGTATAGTAGTAAATAGAATATTGTCTAAATGAATCCATTAAGAGCAATAAAAAATACATCATACATACTAACAGAATTTGTATACGAATGATACAGATGAATAAACTATCATAGTCTAATTGGAGCAGGAACTTATACCATGAACATATACTACCAAAATGGAAATAAGATAGAAATAATATAAAAAAAACAATAATTGGATTGACAGAACAAACCGTTATACTTGACAAGTACCAACAAAATGTTATGATACAAGTAGGAAATTACATTCTCAAAATACCAATAATATACTAATTTGATGATATGAATAACGATATATTATTAGGAAATGACTTTTTACAACAATACTATCATATGACTATAACACACAAAACAGTTATTTTTACAACACATTGTAAACACCAAGCAATAGCAATTAGAATAACACAACCTTATTCTAGGACAAACTTATCACATTTTTCTTCAGCCCAGCGTGGTGAATATCAATATTTACCAAATAAAACTAGAACACAGTAAGTCCAAGATTCAATTACACAACAAGTTTTACAAAAACAATTAGAAGATCTATGTGGAGATGACCCTTTAGCAAAATGACACTTAAGTAAAGTTATAGCTCATATAGAACTTGTAGATAAAGACAAAATAATAAAAGTTAAACCTACAAGACATACTCCAACTAATTTAGAAGAATTCAAAATACATATAAAATGAACTAATGGAAAATGATTACATAAGAAAATCACAAAGTTCACATTCGTCACCAGCATTCATAGTAAGAAAATACTCAAAAGAAAAAGAAGAGGTAAATCAAGAATTGTAGTAA
Source organism: Hemerocallis citrina (assembly GCA_017893485.1). Taxonomy (NCBI): domain Eukaryota; kingdom Viridiplantae; phylum Streptophyta; class Magnoliopsida; order Asparagales; family Asphodelaceae; genus Hemerocallis; species Hemerocallis citrina. Next base: position 126,367,425 of record CM030365.1, read on the forward strand.
ATTATAAGGAACTAAATAAGAATACTAAAAGATTTGGATATCCACTACTAGATATGCAGATACTACTAAGCACAGTAAGCACAAGAAAAATATATTCAAAATTCAATTATAAGTCAGGATTTTATCACGTAAAACTAACAGAAGAATCAAAATAATTAACAGCATTTAGTACACTACAAGGTAACTATGAAGAGCTTACCCTACGTGATAGAAGCAGAGTTGGTTGGAACTGATTGAGTCATCGATCGAGGTAGCAAGCCGGTGACCGGGCACAGGGATCGAGAAAAGCATGGGAACCGTACCAAGGACCATTAAGAGATGCATATACCCCTTACTGCTAGGGCAGGGAATAAAAGGATGAGAGTACCTAACCGTCAGTGTCAGAGGTACCATTTCGACATGTCCTACCGAAACAAAATTTGTAACTTGCTATCCTCTTTGCCTAGCAGGAAAAGATTTACCTCTGTGGAAAGAATGATTCGTTCGGATCTACATGAGGGTCCAAGTCCATTTCATTGCCATAATCCATGTATATTTGAAGCAGTTGACCTCCTTGCTTCTCCCATGGTACAACCCTCTTCCCGCTGAGCCACCTTTCTCCCCGGTCCACAGAGAAAAAATGTAGGACTAGTGCCAACAGTTCATCACGGAAGAAGGGACTCCATCGAGCCAGGATCTCTAACTAGTACTAAAATACTAATATAAATAGAATTCTAATAGAAAAGAACTATCTTTTCTGTAAACTTTCCCCGATTCCGTTGCTACCGCGTGCCTTACACAATCGATCGGATCATATAGATATCCCTTCAACACAATATAGGTCATCAAAAGGATCTCGGAAGACTCACCAAAGCATGAAATCTAGGATCTTTCAAAAAATGGATTCCTATTTGAAAAGTGCATAACCGCATGGATAAGCTCACACTAACCCGTCAATTTTGGATCCAATTCGGTTTTTTCCTTGGAAGGTATCGGGAAGGAATTAGAATGTAATAATATCGATTCATACAGAAGAAAATGTTCTCTATTGATTTCCACATTGTACCTATGGGATAGGGATAGAGGAAGAGGAAAAAACCAAAGAAGTGAAGCAAACTCAACTAAAGCTCTATTCCTGCTTCGTTTTCTGTAGCCGATTCAATCTGAACCTTTCCTGAATGAAGAAAGAGAGTGAAAGAGAAGAGATCAGTGCAATAGGTACAGAGGGGAGAGAAACTGTCTTCGTTCGGATTGGCAGAAGAAAACAAATAGGAAGAGCATTATGATTATGCAAGCTTATAGTTAAGTCAATATGTAAAACACCACCTCAAGCAGTAAAACAAGGAACGTATTACCTTTCAGATATAAAAATAGTCCAGGAGTATTTCAAGAATATATATGGATAAGATATTTGAAAAATAAAACAATTTTATACTATTATATGTAGGTGATATTCTGATAGGATCTGAAAACGAAAAACGACATAAAAAACATTTTGTAAAATTCATAGAAATAGTAAAAAAAAAACAGGTATTATATTATTAAAAAAGAAAATGGAACTATTTAAAACAGAGATAGAATTCTTAGGAACAAAATAATCGCATAAAGGAATAGAACGACAACCACCTATAGCAGAAAAAAATAAAGACATTTCCGAATATTTGAAAAGAAAAAAGAGAAGTATAATTCATAATTGGACTACTAAATCAAACAAGATGATATATTCAAAATATATCGGCAAAAATAATTTTTTTACAACAACTAAAAAAATTCAAGAAATGAGAATGAACCATAGAGGATGAAGAAAAACTAAAAATATTAAAACAGTAAACTTCAGAATTAAATAAACTAAGATTACCTATTAAGGAATGTACATGGATAATTGAAACAGATGCAAGTAAAGATAACTGGGGAGAAATATTAAAATTTATAAAAAAAAAATGAAAAAGAAGAAAGCCTAGCCGATACACTAGTGGATCATTTACACAAGCAAAGTAGAATTAACGCATAAATGAAAAAGAATTATTAGAAATATTGAAAGCCATAAAAAAGTTTGAGTTATTCATAATAAATACAAAATTCAAAGTAAAAATGGATAATACTCAAGCAAAAACTTGGATTAACAAAATAATAGATCCAACTATTGCAAATAAAATATTAATAAGATAGCAGTTGGAACTAGCACATTATGATTTACAATAGAAAATATAAAATGAAAGGATAACATTCTAGCGGATTTTCTACCAAGAACTGACAATTTTGCATTTTCTGCCAATAATAGGATATAGTTTTTCTCAAGAAAACTGTGGAGCAAATAAAATGAGAATTTAATCAATTATAATTATAAATATGTGGACTCCAAAGTCTGTTCTAGCAGCACATAAATCGGCATGCAACTGCAGAAAATATGGTGGACAATGTTAGTGAAAAAATGAGCAAAATGAGCTAACCTACCCGTTCCCTAAAAGAAGAAACAAATATGTCATCAAATAAAACTACATACAAGGAGACATTACTCACCGAGAAATCTCCTACCAAAGTATCAAAGAAAATATTTTTTTTACAATATATTAAGAAACTATACCAAGTAACCGAGGTGAACCAGTTCATCAAAATTGTATCATAGCAGCATATGAATAAATTCATCATCCTACCAGGAGCCAATCCAAGAACAACGAGAGCACTATTTGAAAGATGACTTATTCATTGTATCTATCCTTCAAGAGAATGTGAAAAACTTATCCAATTGTCAAGAGAATTATATAAGGTAGCCAACAGTTATTTTGGTTTTACAAAGGCCTTAAAAATATATGTTAGAATGTATTCAGCAATCCCTGAGTATCCTGAAGATAATGAAGAACTTTCAGCAGAGCATGTTATAAAAATAGGGATGACTTTCCATGTAATATATGGAGCATTTAACATTATGCCATACAAAACTGAAGAATTTGATAAGCTAATCACAGAAAGAAATGCAATGGGATTCAGAAATTTATATTGTGAACTAAAAGACATAAAGTTACGAGACAGCAACATATGGATTTATGACAATTCAAACCCAAAGAAAGTATTAATGTACAACATAGCAAAGACATAAATGTGAAGCATGCGAAATCAGGGTGGGCGGAATGTAAAAGGAGTACTGAAATCAGGGTGCGTACCAGACTCATGAATTAATGACTAACTATCAAGGAAGTGATAGAATATGAGTTTTTATGTTTATTATCCTCAAAGTTTAACAAGCCCAGTTAATTTTTATGAGTTTAAATTATTTTTTTTAGCATAACGAGTAATAATTATAACAATAAATCAAGTTAATCGTGCACAAACTAGAAATATAAATGTTCAAATAATTGATGACCCAGTTTTTTATGAAAGTTCTTTATTATTTTATAAAAATGGTGAATTTAGTAGTTATATTGGGAGTCCTACAATAGCATATAGGCAATATCTTGAAGAAAACAAACATATGGAGAAAGGAAACGAACATAAGGAAGAACCCTCATATGATAGTGATAGTGAATTATCAGAAACAGAATTATAAGTTATGAGAAATGTTGAAGTTATGCTTGATTATTTTAATATTTAATATTTGTTATTTTTAAAAATATTATTTTACAGAAGGACATCATTTTTGAAGTTTTTGATACTCTCTTGTTTTTCTCTTATAGGTTATCACAACTACTTTTACTATTTCATGCTTCACAACTCAGTTGGTATCAGAGCATGGTTTAAAAGTAAGTGACTCACTTAATTATTTTTACAAATTCATTAATTTATACACCGTAGAAAAAGAAACAAGATATTGAATATAAAAAATAGAAATTATCCTAAAACACAAAACTAATTTAATAAAATATCACACATCCTGTAGAAAATATTATATATAGTGCACTATAGAAATTTAATTGAAAACTAAGTCACAGGGGTAAATATTTATGAAACTAGGTTATTTTGACAAATATTTTCAAAAATCGGATCAAAAGATAATTAGCTCTCTTTTAACGGTGAACTCAATGACATTGAGGCAACTAGGGATGGCATCAGGTCCGGGCCAGCCCGGGACCGGCCCGGCCCCCCTCCTACCCGGGCTTAACCGCGACCCGGCCCCCCTCCAACCCGGTCTGGTCCGGTCCCAATTTTTTGGCAGTTGGCCCGGTTAGTCCCGGCTCGCTCGAGGCCCGGGACCGGCTGAACCGGCCCACCCGGGCTCGGGCCGGTCCGGGCCGACCGTTGGCCTTTTTTTTCAGAAAATTAAAAATTAAAAATTAAAAAATTTTAAAATTACAAAAAGGGCCCCCAACGGATTTATACTGACTAGTTTTAGGGGGTACTTTACGAAATCAAAAAAATGGCATTTTCTATAAATACCATATCATTTCTTTCATTTCTCTTCACTAATTCACTCAAATATCTCATTCTCTCTACTATTTCTCCAATCAACAACAACAATTTGGTGATCAACACTCTCTCAAGTGATCAAGATCAAATTTCTCTACATTTTGAAGGAATCAAAATCAACAACAATCAAGTGATCAACTCATCAATATTGAACAACAACAATCAATACTACTTCTACTCCTAGCTCTCAAGTCTCAACTTTCTTATGGTATTTTAGTATAATTTTAATTTGTAGAATTAACATAGTTTATTATTTATCATTCTCATATAGTTTATGTTTTCTTGATCTTCTTCCTCTCATTTTTTTAGATTTTATTTTTAATTTTGGTAAAGTGGTAAAAGAAACATACACTACTCACTCAGTAGTTCTTGATATTGTTGTTATTTTTAATTGAGATAGATTGTTGTTTGTTTTTAATTATTAGTTGTCATACATTTAGTTGTTGTTTTCTTTCTAATGTTTACAAACACTAGTTTTTTATAGTTAAATGGCCTCAATCGATCACACGGTGGTGGCAGACATATTAGTCAAGAATCTACTAGTCATCACATTCCTTCCATTCCTAACCCATATATCGATAGTGAATAAATATTTATGAATTATGATAGTTTTCCCAATTTGAATGATACACACTCAAATACTATAGAAATAGAAGATCATGTAGAACCACAACCATCGGAACAAGGTCCTTCTCTAAATTTAAGGAAAACAAGAGGGACTACTTCTGAAGTACACAGTTTTTTCAATTTTGTCCCTTCACAAAATGATAAGAGTGTAGGACTTAAAATATGTAAGAAGTGTCAAACCCCATATAAGTTTAAAATAGGATCGGGCACGAGTACACTTCAACGTCACTTAAATAAATGTCAACCACAGTTTTTGAAAGATAATCTCACACAACAAAAACTGCATCCTAAAATCGGTCAAGTAGATAGTCATACATATGATCACGATCTCGTTCGTAGGGGAACGGCTAAATTAGTAATTAGGGGTGAATTGCCATATTTATTTGGTGAACAAAAATATGTAGAGACTTTTGTACAAACCACCTTCAACCCCCATTATAAAAAGATTGCTAGGAATGTTGTTAAGAGTGATTGTAAATTAGTTTACAATGAGACTAAGGATTTTTTGATAGCAACACTAAAATCACTAAACACTAAAGTTTCATTGACATCGGATGGATGGGTAGGAGTAAACGGGGTTCCAATGATGTGTGTAACATGTCATTGGATAGATTCGGATTGGTTACTTCAAAAGAGAATAATTTCTTTTGGATATGTTAGGTACCCACATAAGGGTGAAATTATAGCCACACACATTATGGAAGCATGTGATAATTTTTGTATTTATGATAAAGTGTTTGCTATTGGTTTTGATAATGCCTCCAATAATACAAAGGCAATTGAGAGTTTAAAAAATACTTTAGATCCTATAGAACCCGAAATTTTTCATGTTAGGTGTGCTTGTCACATTTTAAATCTTTGTGTGCAAGATGCACTAAAATATGGAAATGATAAACTAGAAATAATGAGAGATTGTGTTCATTATATTACATTGAGTGGTCCAATTTATCAAGCTTTTCATGATTGGTGTAAACTTAGGGATATTGTATGTAGACGTTTTCCTAAAGATGTACGACATCGTTGGAATTCTACATTTGAATTATTAGGTGTTGTTCTTCATTATCGTTTTAATCTTAGAGATTTTTGTGTCGCAATGGGTATGCAAAATTGTATGTTAGATAATAATTTTTGGTTTTTTGCCGATAGTTTGTATAAATTTTTACAACCTTTTAACGATGCAACTTTGCAATTTTCAAAAACATATACATCTACATCTAGTGGTATTTTACTTGAAATTGTGACTATGATGACAACAATTAAAGATTTGCAAAATGACCCTTTTATTGGAGATATGGTTAATGCGACATATGTTAAATTTTTGAAATATTTTTATCCAATTCCTATGTTATATTGTGTAGCTAGTGTAATGAATCCTATGATTAAATTATATGGTACAAAAAATTTAATTGAATTTTTTTACACTTATGCCCCACACGATGCAATACTAGATTTTGATCACGTTGCTTTTACTCGTAAATTTGAGAATATTTTGACTAGGTTATATGATTCTTATGATAAGATTTATTCATCTAACACTATTCAAACACAAATACAAACACAAAATGTTGATTCTTCTTCTTCTTCTTCCTCCATATTAGCAAAAGGAAAGAGTCAAGCTAGTATTGGTGTTTTAAATCTTATTAAATCAAAAAAACCAAGAACCAATTCATCAAATGAGTTGAATTGGTATAATGCACAAAGTGCAGTTGAAGATGTAGAAGATGTGTTACAATTTTGGAAAAGTAATGAAGCAATTTTTAATATTCTTTCTCGTATGGCTAAAGATCTGCTAACAACACCGGTGTCAACTGTTGCATCGGAAAGTGCTTTTTCTCTTGGTGGCAGGATAATGAGCCCGAGCAGGAGTCGATTGACAGCCAAAAATTTGGAGATGCTAGTATGCGCCGAAGATTGGATGAAAGCGGAAGAGAGGACCCAAGACTTATTTGAAGCACAAGCTGGAGCTGGATCAACAAGTAGCGATGAATGAACGATTACATTTAGTTAATTTACATTAAAATGTTGTTCAATAAATTGTAATTAATTGGAAAATTTTTGGTGATGAGATTCTATATTTAGGTTAAGTTGAAGTGCACGACAATAGTCCAATGTCTTCTCTTCAATCTAAGTAGAGGACCATCTCGATCTTTAAATTCAAGTAATTCCCTTGATTTGTAATTTGATTTAATTTGACTAATTTGTATGAATTTTATTATGTACTTCATTTTATTCAAGAAGTTCAAATTTATTAAATCATGTACTTCAATTATTTATGAAATTTTACTCTTTGCAATTGTTATGAAATTGCAAATCCATATACTTGATCTTTAATAATATTTTACACAAAAAAAAATTCTCCCTAAACACGGGCCCGGCCCGGCCCCCACACTTGGGTCCGGGGGCCAGGTCTGGGCCAAGGTTTCTAACCTTCAACCCGGCCCGCGTAGTAGAGGAGCCCGGCTCGAGACCGGTCAAAGCCCGGTCAAACCCAGTTCGGATCGGTCCGAGTGGCCTGAATGCCATCCCTAGAGGCAACTCATGGTTTTGAGGCAACTCAATGATATTGACATATAATTACCGTGCCCAATTTTTTTTTTCTTTAAATAAGGCTATAGCCATATAAGCATGCCACACACGGACACTCACAATAATTTCTACGTAAAAATATTAATGCAAACGAAATTCAAATTTCTGATTATTTATTCGCTCATTAAGAAGTTTATCACTGGGCACTTGCGTATGGCATGACTTTTCCTCCTTGTATAATCAATCCTGGCAGACAGCAATCTTTCCCAAACTGATCAACTTTTTGAAAGTTTTTTCCAAACTGATTCACTTTTTTAAAAAAAATCTAAACTGATCCACTCGCTTTCTCAGATAGCGAGTGTAGTCAATATTCACTCGCTATCTGAGAAAGAGAGTGTTGGTTTTGAGCTTTTTGGTTTCTTTCTTGGCCAAGACTCGCTGTCTCAAAAATCGAGTTTGTTTTAACCATACTCGCTTTTTGAGACAACGAGTGTCGATTGGAGTTTTTTAACTTTCTCAACTCATACTCGCTGTCTCAAATAGCGAGCTTGTTTTAACCAAACCCGCTGTTTGAGATAGCGAGTATCGATTGGAAATTTCTTAAACCCCAGACTTTCTTAACCAAACTCATTTTTTGAGATAGCGAGTGTCGATTGGAGTTTTTTAACTTTCTCAATCCAGACTCGCTGTCTCAAATAGCGAGCTTGTTATAACCAAACTCGTTTAAGACAGCGAGTGTCGATTGGAGATTTCTTTCCTGTATTCATCTTATTAACCTTTTAAAAAATATACATATTTCACAATATACAGCCAGCAAGTTCACCCTTGAAAATTCAGCCGTTTTGCTAAATTTCCGTGATAGATTGACACTATCTGAAATTGATCTTTATTCACACGTGGAATTTAATCATCCATCAGCTTCTATTTCTTGAAGGATCTTGATAGTACATTCTTTCTTGTTATCGAACCCAGCAAGGTGCACCATAATGTCTGCCTTCGAGTACGTTCCTGTATAGTCAACAACAGAAATACTCAGCTAACTAAAACTGCAAACAGGACGATATATATTCATATTTACTAGCTTTATACACATAGAAGATGCAAAGCGACTCTCTAGTTACAATGGTGAAAAACACATATCAAACATTATATCTGATGCGGTTTATTTTTGGGGGGAGGGAGTGTGGATGCACCAGGTGTGAGTTCCTACTCGATTTGTAATGGTGGAAGGATGCGGTGCTGGACGGTATGCCAGAGGTCTGGTTCGGCACTGGGGGATCAGCTCGGATCGGGATGCTCTGCCTCGGGTCCCTGCAGACGGTCTAGGAACATCGGGGTTTGTCCCGGTGGCAGACCCTCCGACGATCTAGTTAGTTGCTGTGAGAGAGTAACAGTAACTAGGGTTTGAGTAGAAAAGTTTTGATTACCGTTAAAGGTGGGAGAGGGCCTTGTATTTATAGACAAACCCAACCGGGCTTGGACCCGTTTGGGGGCCGGGTCTGGACCCGAAAGCCCATGGGCCTGACATGGCAGGATGCCCAGGGGGTTTAGGGCAGATGTGGCAGCACCCCGGGCGGTTTAGGGCCGACGTGGCAGGACCCTAGGCAGTTTTGGGGCTGACGTGGTTGATCGTGTGGTTCCTGTGCTTCTGGGAGAATTGGATGGTCCAGGCGGCGTCAGGTCATCTTTATCTTGCACTAGGTTGATGGGAGGCCCGTGGGGCCGTCGAGGCTCGGAGGCCGAAGGCTGGTACGGGTCGCCGGGATGAGGCGGCAGGGTTCGCGGCGGTTCGATTACCGGCTCGGTCCCAACGCCATGGCGGCCCGGGGCCGGGATGACGTGCTTTCGAGAGGAAGCAATCCTGGGCCTTGGCTTGATCCCAGGGTCATTTTTATCCCACCTCAATATCCATATGAATGGATATTTTACCTTTCCAGATGGTATATGAGGTGATGAGAAAAAACGGAAGGCAGACATCAAGGTTGGATTCCAAGGGTAGGAGTTGAAGAGACACAGCATGGATTATACACTAACATGAGTTCGTCGCTCTTCTGGAGATAGACTATTGATCAAGTGCTTCATGGCTGCATTGTCCCCACTCTTGGTAGATCCAAACTGTATGAATGATGTTTTGGTTCCCCCCCATTTGTCGAGAAAGTCTTTGATCCACTCTGATGTCCGAACAAAGAACACTCGTGCATATATACAAACATTTATACAATGATACAGAAGAGACAATATCAACAAATCAGTAACAGTTTTTAGGAAACTGAAATCCACTCAACTTTGAGACCACTCACTATCGACACTCGCTGTCCCAAAATTTGAGTTTGAATTTGGTTAAAACAAGTTTATTTTTGCGACAACGAGTCTTGGTCAAAGAAGAAACCAAAAAATTCAAAAGCAAGACTCACTTTCTTAGATAGCGAGCGGATTTTGACTGCACTGGCTATCTGAAAAAACGAGATGATCAGTTTGAATTTTTTTAAAAAAGTGGATCATTTTGGGAAAAAAACTTTTGAAAAGTGGGTCAGTTTGGGAAAAATTCGACAGACAGCTGGTCTTCTTGTTCACACTTTAAAAAAAGGTTCCTGGTGTGTGAACACAGTGCAGAGTCCACACGCATTCACATGAAGAAATAAGAAAAAACCCCAAAATAAAAGCAACCCAAATTTTGAGTATCTGGCATATAGGAGAAAATAAATTTAGGTTTGTATTGCAATCGTTCAAACTCAAATTTAGGTTTTTAATAATTTAAAATTGACAGACAATAGATAATCGTTTGTTGATTTTTTTTTTTAAACCCATCCGTTCAAATTTATTTTTTATTTAAAAAAATTTGAAGGGATGGGTAATGTTTTACTGTCCAATGAAATTGTTTTAAAAAGTAAATTTAATCGAATGGATGGGAAATGATTTTTCGTCCGTCGATTTTTTTTATTAAACCAATCTGACGGAAAATCATTTCCAGTCGTTCGAATTTTTTTTTTAAAAATATGTGGGATACGATAATCATCTATTCGTCCCTGAATTTTTTTAATTTAATTTGTGGGATATATAATCATTTTCCGTAATAAAAAAATTTCGGACCAGAAAACGGTTCCTGGTCTTTGAATATCCCAAAGTCAGCAGTTAAACAGACTCCACACAAATAGCTGACTTCCGACTCATAAAGAAATAAGCAGAATCCCCAAAATAATTGTCCATTTTGGCGGCCACATCTCTAGTTCTATATATACCCCATTCCGACCTACTTTCATCCAAACTTCTATACTTTAACCATTCTCTTCATATTTTGGAATCCTAATTCTTCCTTGCACACATCGCGTACAGTCCCTATGGACTATCAATACCCTCTCCTACTCTTCACCTTTCTGATCTCACTCTCTGTGTATCTCCTCACCTTCAGATCGAGCAATAATAACGACAAAAAGATTTTGAATATTCATCCTGATGACTACAAACCCTATCCCATCCTCGGCCACCTGCCGTACTTCGTCAAAAACCGTCACCGCTTCCACGACTGGGTGACCGAACTCCTCGCTTCCAGCCCCACCAACACGATCACCTTCCACCGCCCCTACAATCATGGCGTCTTCACTGCGAACCCCACCAATATCGAACACATGCTCAAGACCAACTTCGACAACTATCCCAAAGGGAAAAGGTAATCCATAAATATATTTTTTAGAGTTCATCTATGGTGCAAACAAGCTGCTCTGCTAACTAGGGCTGGTATCGGGTCCTATCGTGTTAGGTCCTCCACTACCTCGATCCGGATTCGGTACTTCACGAGTCCAAAAATTAGACTCGGACCCGGATTTGTGAGAATCGGGTCTAGGTCCAGATCCGGGTCCAGGTCCTAGTTAAAAAAACCTACCCATCGGGTCCGGTAGAAGGAAATAAATATTTGCACTGAAGTATTTTTTCACCTGATACCCTACGGTTTAAATAATTTTTGCACTTAAGTACATGAATAAATATTATATTTACACATCTATCTTCAACAATTACTATTTATATCTATATCCATATAAACTTATTATTGAAATTCCATATTTTTTGTGTATTTTTTAGTGGGTCCGGATCTGGGTCCGGGTCGGGTCTATTTTGAGCGTACCCGGATCCGGACGCGAAAGTGGATCGGGTTTTATTTTAGGACCCGGACCCAGATCCGTATAGATCGGGTCAGTTCCGATCCAATATCGGATCCGAGTATTGGGTTTTTATACCAGCCCTACTACTAACTACAACAATATTTAAACCGCTCTTTCCGATTTGGAGCTAGTTTTCCAACTTCTTTTATGAAGTCGTACGTATATTTGTCTATTAACTATGTAACAAAAACATGATCATAGACCAAATTTGTCTATTTAATTACTTTTAATTTTAATTTTTAAATAATACCACCCTTCTCAACCTCACCTTTTATGTCGGGTCCATAGTGATTGCCTTCCCCAGCAAAGCATCAACCATATCATTAAAAAAAAAATCTAAATTTACATTCATTTTAAATGAATTAAAAATTACGTTTTTTTTATTCAGACAAGTAAAATCCTAAATTAATTTAGATGAAAATTAGATGAACCCTAAGGGTAAAAAAAAGGAGAAAGAAAAATAATTACTGAGAGAGGGGACGGGAGGGGAGCGAACGTAAATTAAGGATAGCTAACGAGATATATACACGTAATTAATGTGCAAGGTAGAGTTTACACACGTACTGCCAATCTTTCTTTACAGTTTCACCAGTGCACTCCATGATATGTTCGGTAGAGGCTTCTTTAGCTCCGATGGCCATGATTGGAAGGTCCAGCGAAATACAGCGAGCCATGAGTTCACCAGTCGCTCTCTTCGTGGGTTCGTGTATGAAAGTGTTAAGATGGAGATAAGCACCTGACTTCTTCCTCTGCTCAAGAAATATGCTGATAGTGAGAAGGTTATTGACATACAAGCCGTGTTTGAGCATTTCGCCTTTGATAATGTGTGCAAGTTGGCGTTCAACAAGGATCCAGCTTGCCTAACTGAGGAAATAGTGCAACATTCAAGTCCTTTTGGTGATGCGTTTGAGGAAGCTTCCGAGCTCACCCTCACAAGGCTGCGATATGCAGTGCCGAATTTTTGGAGGATCAAGAAATTGTTCAATATTGGTTCAGAGCGAAGTCTGAAAGAGTCAATTGGCACAGTCCATGAGTTTGTAGCTAAGTTTATCCAATCTCGAATAAAGGAATTGCAAACTTCTTCTTCCAATATGCAGCGGGAAGCAGATGACCTTGTGTCGAGATGCCTCCTTGCCGACAAAGACTATGACAAAGATTATCTACGTGACTTTGCTATCAGCTTCATACTCGCAGGACGAGAAACAACGTCTTCTGCTCTCACCTGGTTCTTCTGGCAATTGTCATCTAGGCCAGAAGTACAAAGGAAAATACTAGAAGAGATCGCATCAATTCGTTCTCAGAGAGATAACCTTATAAACAAAAGAGATTTTGAATTCGATGAACTGAAGAAAATGCATTATTTGCACGCGGCCTTATCAGAGTCATTGAGGTTGTACCCTCCAGTACCACAAAACTCGTTTGAATGCCTAAAGGATGAGATCTTGCCCGATGGGACTGAGATCAAGAGGGGGTGGTTCATGGCATGGGATACTTATGCAATGGGGAGAATAGAGAAGATTTGGGGCAAAGATTGCTTGGAGTACAAGCCAGAAAGATGGTTGGATGATTCTGGAATGTTTAGACCCGAGAGTCCATTCAAGTTCGTGCAATTTCAAGCAGGGCCGAGGATGTGTTTGGGGAAGGAGATGGCATACATTCAGATGAAGGCAATTGTTGCTAGCGTGCTTGAGAGGTTTGTGGTTGAAATGGTAGACAAGGACAAGGAGCCAACGCATATGATCTCACTCACGTTAAGAATGCGGGGAGGACTTTCGGTGTTCATACGGATCAGGGATTGATCCATGGCCGCCAGCCTAGATATTTAATTAGGCAAATAAGCTAAAGAATAATGAATGCATGCTTCATTCAGACATTCATACCATATAAGTCGATATCTACTTGTTTCCAATAATCTCAATGCAGGAAACCCCTGCCATATATGTGGTAGTATAAAGGGACTTAAGTAATTTGTACTTCTATTTTGCCTTCTCGCCTGTTTACGGTGAAATATTATCCCCAATTCATGGGCTTTGTTTGTCAACAAAACTACATCACTACAGTCTATTTTTGCTACTGTATCTTTTACTCAAAAAGACAAAAAAAAAGGACAAATAATGAGGAGGAAAAGAAAATATGTTTGTATTAAAGAGGTGTTGGAACGGAAGTGTAATAGTGTGAAAGTGAGTGTAAATGAACTCCCTATTTCTAGCTTGCCACATAAGCATCGAAAGTAAATAATAAATTGCTTTGAATCAAAGTGAAGGGTGAAAGTGAAAAGAAAATGTGCTAGATTATGTAAATCTTTTTTAACCATGTTTCCTTACTTTCTTTGCAAATAAATAAATTATTTATTGTCATTTGTTACTTTTTTCACATGCTTCCTTTTTTTAAAGATGGAATTCTAATGTAATAGTAGATACTCTTTATCCTAATCGGCGAAAGTGAAAAAGTCATTCTCATTTTTTACTTTCATCTTGTCAAACTAAAAGGTGGGAACAGTGTAAATTCATTATTTTGTATATACAGGGTGACAGAAACAAACTAATAGTGAGTGAAATTGAAATATTATGCAACTTTTGATCTATTCATTACAAATCGCAATGGCTATTCAGGCGTTTCTATCCTGGCATTTGGGATGAACGCCGGGATATATGACATTTTTATTTTTATTTTAAAATTTTGGCCCATCTATTGCGGTGTTTGAATTAAACGCAGGGATAGATTGGATCAATCCTGGCGTTTTCATCATAAACGCCGGGATAGATCCAATCTATACCAGCGTTTGTACAAAAAATGCCGGGATAGATCATGTTTTTATTTTTCCCCCAACTTTTTATTTCCCCCCTAAAATGCAATCCCAAATCCCCCATTTTTTTTCAAAATCAATCCCACTGTCACTCTCTCACTCTCTGATCACACCCATCTCTCTCTCTCTCTCCTCGGCGGCAGCGGCGGCGTCCCTCTCCCGCCATCGTTGTCCCTCTCCCACCGTCGTCGTGGCCCCCCATCGCCTTTCCCCTCTCTCATTCCAAGACCTAAACCTTAGCCCCAATCGTTCTCCTTCGTTGTTCTTCGCTGCTCTCTCTCTCTCTCTCTCTCTCTCTCTCTCTCTCTCTCCCCTTCTTCTTGTTCTCTAATGGCAGCATCAAGCCAGGAAAGCCTCCTCCTCCTAAAACAACTCAAAGGTACCGCCTTTTTCTTCTTCTTCTTCCTTTTGTCCTCCAATTTTTAATTCATTTTTTAAAACCCTTTTTCCTTTATAAAAATCTCTTTTTTAGATCTTAGCATCCGGTTGAGAGGAGCGTTACGATCATCGGACCCGATACCTATAGTAAGTTGCTTTTTTTTAAATAATAATAATAATAGTTGTTCTTTGTTTTGATTGATTGTTGTTGGTTCTTGATTTTTTCTGAAAATTTTTAGGGTTAGGAAATTACATGAGGATATATGTATGTTCAATAGCTATAGAGGGATCGAGTGGAAGCAATCAAATTTGGTTAGGATTTGTGGATTTATTTTGTTACAGGAAATTTTATCGAAGTTGTTGTTTGGATGTTGTAAAGAATTGAGGGTTTATGGAAAGTTGTTGGGGTTTTATTTATTTTATGGAGTTGATCTTTACAATGAATTGTTGTGTTCTAGTTGTTGTGCAACACCCAACAAAATTGAGTAATGACAATTTTGCCCTCGCGTTTTATGCACGTGTATTTTGTATCGTTACGAGTAATATTTGTAACATATTTTTAAATAAATGTCATACGTAATTTATATTCTGATTATTTATATGTTTTTCATTATCTCAAAATTCATTTTATCCTATTTTTAGCCAACTCGAATATTAATTTTATTCTTTGTATTTTTACCAGCACGTGTTTTCAATACACGTATTGAATACGTAAATTTCACCATTACACGAAATATCCGTAACATTATCAAAATAAATTTTTTCTGAGTATTTATAAACATTTCCCTGTTTATCAAATTTATTTCATATTTTGAATATTTATTTTTATGTGCATTTTATTTCTAAAATTTTCTAAAGAATAATGTATATTTTTTCTTCTCACTTTATGAATTATTTTTATAAAAACCCGTGGGCCCAAAATTATTTTTAAAGCCCACAAAAAATTATTTTAATAAAACCTGCACACAACTTGTCATGTACAATACCCATTTTCATTCAATAAAAATAAATTATAAATTGTGTGAGTGTGTGCACGTAGAGTGCACGTGCATAAGTGTGCATTTGTGGGAAAACCAAAGGTTTGGCCGGTCATGAATTGGAAGGGGTGGGGGTTTGTGGTATTGATTTTGTGAGTGGATAGTTAATTTCATTAGTGGGTTAATTAAATTAATGCATACTTAATTAATTAAATCTCTTCTAAAACTACCCAATGCCACTTCCTAGACCTTCACTCTCTTCTCCTTTTCTCTTCTTCTCTTCTCTGTCAATTCCAAAAACCATGGCACTTCATTTTTCTCTCCACTCACACACCATATATATATATATAAACTTATATTCTATTCAATTATATATACATATGTATATATATATATATATAGAGCAATGCTCCATTGAAAACAGGTCTGTTTTCACAGATCCGTGAAAACAATGTTTCTGGCCCTTGATCCAACTGCCGTGATCGAGCCCGCCCATCACCCATATCACTTAAGTGGTGGAAGGGGTAATTTGGGAATTTTGTCCCAAATAAGTATTTGCCTCATTTGCTCTAAAATTTCGATTGAACCTTGGCCATTGTTTGAATGAACCTGTGCCTAGCTTATAAAAAATTGAATGAACATATGTCGTTGTTTGAATGAACCTAGGCCTAGGTTATAAAAAATTGAATGAACCTAGGCCATTGTTTGGAAAAACGACCTTTTATAACCTAGGCCGTTGTTCCCAACAACGACCTAGGCTATAAAATTTCGTTGTTTCAAACAACCTAGGCGATAAAATTTTATAGCCTAGGACATTGTTCCCAATAACGGCCTAGGTTATAAAAGGCCTTTGTTCCTAACAACGGCCTAGATTTATTCAATTTTTTATAACCTAGGTCATTGTTTCAAACAATAGCCTAGGTTCATACAACCAAAGCGGATCTGTTTTCACGGGTCTGTAAAAACAGATCTGTTTTCAATGGAGCATTGCTCATATATATATATATATATATATATATATATATATATATGGATATGATCATGCGAGAACTCTGATCTACACATCTAAATTAGTCTACGAATGAGAAATCAGGTCATTTGAGATTTGTTTGTTCATGCATTTAAGTGTTACAAATTGTATGGTTGAAGATCGTTATTTTTTATAATGACATGATGGATGGACAAATGAACTCCAAATAACTTGATTTTACATATTTAGACTAATTTTGTCATTCTAAATAATGTGAACGGTTCGGATCATCCATGTGATGGCTATGTAAAAAGTTATCACGAAGCTTATCGTGAGAACTAGTTCTCACATGATCACTCCCATCTATATAATAAAATACAAAGAAAGCTATCAAGTGGCTCTCCTTCTTTCCCCCAAAAATCAAAGGCCTAGATCTAACCTTAAAAAACATATTTTTCCCCCAAAACTCAAATTCAAATCCCCCACCCAAAACAACTCCTATATTTATTTAATTATTTTTTTTCTCTCTCTCCCTCCCTCTTCTATTCAAAAAATTAAGAAAATAAAATTTTAATTTTTTAAAAAAAAATTAAGAAAATAAATTGTTTAAAAAAAATTTTAAAATAAAAAAATTAAAAAACTAAAAAAATAAAAAAACTAACAAAATTAAAATTTTAAAAATTTTAAAAATAATTCAAAAAAATCATATAATATGTTTTTTGCTCTATGCTTGCTACTTCAATTAATTTGCTGGACCTCCAAAACTATTTTATATGATCAAACAAGGTGCACCGTTTCGAAGACGTGCCGTAGGCATTTGTCAACGGGCAAACCTAGTATATATATATATATGGTGATGTGCTGTTGCCGAAATGCTTGCTGACTTTGGGGGTTTCGATGGGAGTTTTGCTTTGTTTTTTTGGATTTTTGGTGCTCTTTTGAAGGGAGATTAATATTAGCACATTATATAATAGGTGGGTGTTCTTTCTTGCTTTCTAAAGTAAAATAAATTGCATGTGTAGAAAATTTATTGATATTCGAAATTGAGTTCTAGTAGATCTTTGTGATGCATTTGATGTTGCAATTTTAGAACATTTGGTAGAATTGAAATATGGAAATTGTTGCATGCTAAAAGAAAAATTCATCATGATATAGTGAAGTTGTCGAATTAAAAGTTTATTTCATTAGTATGTTAAAATCGTTTTATACAAATATCATGCCAAGATTAGATCATTTGATTTGTGCATATGTGTAAACAAACTTGTAATTTGTATGCAAGAAATTGTGGGAGTATTAAGAGAAATTATAAAAGTCAATGGGGATGATATTTTCTATAACAAAGAATATATACCATCATGATAATAGTGGAGTTTCTTCTAATTGCAAAATATGAATACTAGATTTTAAGATAATTATTGACTTGTGTTAATTTTATACTAATTAAAATCAGTAAAGAAATAATTCTGGGAGTTTGGAAATGTATTTTGATAATATTATTTTGGAGAAAAAATTAGAAATCGAAAGTTGTTTGAAAGTTGAAAATCAAGATTAAAACAAAGCATTAAAAATATAAAGAATTTAACACGTACTATATCAGAAGTGATGCTTGGCTTGTGGCTAGCGGGGGCATGCATGCGCCCGGCACTGACACGTGGCACGGGGTTTGGGGGGTCTCTGGTTCGAGCTCTCCGATGCACAAAAGTGCATTTTTTATTTCTTTTTGGTTGTTTTTGGGTTTTAAAAATTCAGAAAATTTCGTATAAATAATTTAAAACATTAAAATAATTACTGAGAATATTTTCCTCACTTTTTTAAGATATATTTTTGGGATAAATAAAGATTATACTCACGTATTAGAGAAGACTTGAACTCAAGAAAATTATATATATGATTAAAGATGTTAAGAATTGGTAAGATGAATTTCTATTGATGAATCTCAAAGAAATTGTGTTTTAATCTTAATTAATTTGTATGGTGAAAGTTTAGATGAGCATTGTGAAATGAATAGTTTGAGATTTTACTTATTGATGAATAAATAAGAATGAATGAAAGGATTTGAATGAAATATGAATACATGAAATTGAGAACATGAATTATAAGGGTATGAGTACCCATGGTGTTGAACATGAAAATATGTTGATTTTAGAGGCTTAATGAGACCCAGGTACTGGCAAGTGTTGAAAATGAATAATTGATTTGAGAAGTGGCCAATATGGACTGTCGTTCTTGGTATTTTTGTGTAAGACCGATAGGAGGGGTAAGCTAACTGTAGGTGGTACAATTTATTCATGTTTCAAACTTAAGGTTAGAAACTAAGGGGAGATGTGATGAAGTATGGGCAAACATGAGTATGAGGGCCTAAATAGCGCGGTGGGAGGAATCTTCAGAATTATCGGGGTTGAGGCTCGCGGTGGGGGATATTACTCCAGAATTAATGGGATCAAAGCTGTAAAACCCTAGAATTTTAAATAATGTTTTTGAGATTAATAAATGAATTTATGTGATTTTTTGGGTGATTTAATAAACATCTCTGAGATTTGACTTCTGCACGTGCAAAACACGTGCAAATATAAATTTTGGGGAAAACACAAAAGTCATGAGTTTATTTGGAGGATGTAATATTTGTTAGTGAATAATAATTCCAAACTTTTCTGGATTTTTATAAGTCACTATGGACATTTTCTCAATATACTAAATAAAGAAGGATTTTTTTTGCAAAAGTGTCACTTGGAGGCAAAAGTTGCTGTAACCCCTATTGCTCATATTATTATTTTTTAATTGTATTTAATAAATTTTTTGATTATTCTACTTTATTTTTGGTTGTATTTAATTTCATTTCCTTTGTATGGTGTATTGTTCTTCTCTCTCTTGTGATTCATTTTGCATTGATTCAGCTTTTTTGTCCTCATTTATTTGGTCTACAATTTGTTCTTAATCTTGTCTATCGTTTAAACCTATTTCTTGGCCTATTTGTCTCTTATTGGATTCCTTTCTTCCTATTGGATACTACCTAGTCACCCAAACCCACATTGTCCCTATATAAACACCCTAATTGAACCCTAACCCTAATTACCAAAACCTAATACTATTATCTCTCTCTAGTTGTCACCCTCTCTCTCCCCTACCTCTGACCTACCCCCCTCCTTCCCTCTACCCGTCGCCGTCGTCGCCTTTGACTGCCGACGTTGGAGACCCCCTCCCGATCCTCTCCTCTTCCCCTTCGCTGTCGTCGACTTTGCGACGCACACCCAGGTCGAGCCCCCTCCTGTCGTCCTCTCTATAGTCGAATGCCACCATGACCCCATTCGCCGCTCGTCTCCCATGCTTTCGTCGCCATCCCCAGGTCATCGCTGTCATCATTTTCCCTTAGTTGTTTGCTGCCGGTCTTGCTGTTTGTGCTGCTATCTCTTTGGTGTGGTGTGCACGTGCTTTTGTGTACGCATGTTTTGGATTGGATTGCTTTTTGCTATCTGTTTGTTGTTGTGTTCGTTGTTTGGGATCCGTTCTCGTTATTCTATTCTTCATTTCCGTCGTCTTCATATCAGGCAAGTGGCTTGTATGTGTTCTTTTTGTCATACAAGTTAATACCGTAAGTAATCTAGTATGAAAATATTTGTATTCTCATGAGGATCCTATCTTGTTAGGTTAACCATTGATATCACATCTTGATCATGAGTAGTTATAATAGTTGACACCTGTTGCATGAAAACAATTAGATTATATGACATCTTGACTGTATGTTTTTTGTGACACACCGTATGTTGTAAATGACTGTTACATAGATGTTGTGTTGAATGTGTTATCTCATTATAGAGCATTTACACACACGCCATGTTGATTTGAGTAACCCACATATACCATGCTTCGTATGATATCTAGATTGGACCGTTTGTTGTTAAGTTGTTTGATAAAATGGATAAAAGAACTTTTGTTTTGCTGCTGTCCTAATTTTGTACAATAATTTCGACCTGATTAACATCAGTAAAATAAATAAGTTAGTGAACATGATTTGTAGCCTTTGTTTTCTTGTTTTCAGAACTTTCGACTGATCTGAATTCTGATTTTTTATGCATGAGTTACTGTTGTTTTACTGCAGTTATATCGTATATTCCAGATTCTGAACTAGATGTTTCCTGTATGGAATTTTAATTTAAAACTAATATTAAAAGTAGAATTTGAACTCTCTTTTTCTGAGTATGTTTAGATATGACTGGGAGAAATCCCTAATTTTTGTAGAATTAATTAATGACTTTTGTATCTCAATTCATACTTATAAAACTAGTCGATATATTTTCAAACTGCATGCTATTCAGTAAAGAGCTATGTTTTCAACCTGATTCTATTCGTTTTTTAAGAAAACTGTGTAAATATGAACTATAGCCTGATTTGTCTATTTTATCATCCTTTTGACAGATCTGGATTTTGAATTATATTTTATGAATTATCTCTGTTTTGATACTGTTGTGTATGAACTTTCAGAATTGAGATTTTGTTGCATTACTCTGTTTTCCCAATTTTATTGACTATACTATCTGTAATATAAATTCATGATATTTTATATTTTGAAACTAGAGATGTTATTAAATCTTCCAGATTTTTCTCAAATTTAATTATGATGATTTTAAACCCTTTTCATGCTTATAAACAATATTATGCATTTCTGGCTGAACATAACTTATGTATTAAACGCTATTTTCGACCTTGTTTCTATGGCTGATGTGTGAATTATATATATGTGCTGGAATCAGCAGAGAGTCTAGTTTTAGATTTTCTGACGGATCTGAATTTGCTATTCTGTAGCAACGGAAATCTCAAATTTGGTACAGTAGTGTCTTGATGTCCAGAACTAAAAGTTTCATTGCCTTGACTGTTATAAATCATTTTATCAACCGTTTGTGGTTCCTATTCCATCTTAGACTTATTTCCTGTTCTTGCCATGTCTTTAGCCTATTTTTAATCGTTCACACATATTTATTAACAATAAAAGAAATCAAGCTGGGGTTTTTAAGGAAAAAGATCGAGTAGTGGACAATATAGAAATGCATATTCAGAAGGGACTCATTTTTCCACTATTTACTGTGGTACCTACTGTTTATCTCTGGATGCATGAGGGCATGATCCATGACACTGTTTGTTATTACTGTTATTATTATTGTTTTTCTGAATATATTGCCCTATAGAAGTTCCACTACAAAATCTTAAAACGAAGTTATTTTCTGTAGCAACCATGTGGTAAAATCTAAGACGCATGAAATTCTACCTAGTTAGTAATGAACATTAGACATAAGAATAACTATTTACACTGTCACATCCTGTTATGGTTACTGTGGACTTTACTGTTACTGTTTATTACTACTACTGTTGATCCTTACTGTTACTGTTATGCTTCTCCTATTATCACTACACTGCTTACAGTCAGCTGTAGACTGTTATATTTGCTATCCTCTCGATGTTAGTATTATCTGTTTAGTTTAGTTTTCCCTTCATTTTCCTACTTGTATTGCTTGCGGCCCGGACTTGCATCTAATGGGCGTTATGTTTTCCTATTTTCCTTGTAATTGCCACATGAGCAGGTTTTGCTGATCAATTGTCTACTGGAGTTGGTGAGCAAAAGTTTTGAGCTACGCAATTGGAATGATTTGCTTAAATGTTTTGATGAACTATTTTATTTCATGAATCGTATTGAGACTTGTAGTTGGGCTTATTGTCCCAAGATTATTATTTTGTTTCGGATCTAGTATTTGTTGGAACATTTATTATTGATGAAATAAATACTGTTGTTTTATGATAGTTTTGCATGCCTGGTTGGATATACTGTTATATTTACTGTTATGATGAGTCAAGCAGATCCGTACAGCTTATAAATGGTGAAAACTATCCACTCAGCTTAGTCACGTACTGTATTCCGTATTCTTTTTAGGAAGCAGGGCATGACAGTTAGAAAAGTTGATTTTCTGGGTTTGAAATCGGTGCCGATCAGATCTAGGAAGGATTTTTTTTAAGATTTAATCTCATCTAAATTGGTTAATCTAGTTACCAAGTATAAAAGATCTATATATGTAAAGATATATTCTAAAGGAATATTTTATCAAATCTTCTCAAACCCTAAAAAACATGATTTCAGCCTATATAGGCAGCAATTAGCAGCCATTTCTTTGCTGCAAAAAACAAAAGAGGATTTTTATTATTGATTTATTGGAGTTACAAAGCGAGGATCTTAGATTTTTCAAAAGGAAGGGCTTTTCTTATTTCTCTTTATTATTCTTCGGTTGATTCTACACTGAGGTGAGTGACATGTTTTTACTCTTTGTTGTTGTATGCACGATGAATGTGAAGATTTGTCTAATAGGATGTTCACTAGAAGATTATTTGTTGTTGAAATGGATAAACTTGATAAATGAATAGTTCAAACAAAACCTTCATGATTAAATATGCAACTTTATGGATGAAACTTACTGTATAGATGATCCAAGAGATAGAAACCTAGTAGTAATCATGAATGTGCTGTTTCTTATTGATTTGATCATGTAGATTGAGATTGTATGAGTTATAATGCATGAATGTGGATAAAGAAGGGTTATTCACTGTTTTCAAATTATATGATTATGTTTAATGTTTTTGATGGATAGAACTTGACCAAATAAATGTTGTAGAAGCATATAATCAAGGAAAAATTGATATAACTAGTTTGTATATGTGTATAACAAATCGCAAGAGAGTTTTGGGATCAAAAGATCAAATTTTAAAGGGTTGAATTGGGTTTCGATTTGGGATCTGATGTGCAGGCTGAAACTTGGATTTTTTTGAGTTTTGTGAAGTTTAAAATGGATTTTGATTTATATTGATACTGAGAGTGAACTAAATAACATACCATCCATATACAATGATTCTTGATGATTTTACTGTACATATATATATACATATATACATTTCCTGATATGAAGAATTTAGTTGAAAATTGCTTTTTTATGAAATTAAGAGTTTGATTTGATTTACGAACATTATTGTTTTGGAAAAGTTGTATTTGATTATCTCAGGGTTTTACCTTTTAAATTCATGCATTTGGAGATTTTAAATTACGTATCAGTTGTGAGAAACACGAATTTTAAAGCTGTTGAAATGCACTGTCTGGACTGATGTCTGTTCCGGTTTGGAATGAGTTTTCGAATCAGTTTCCGATAGAATAGCCTAAAACTTATACAATAGAAATTATAGCTCACTGTGTCTAGTTTCCAGAACATCTGACAGATCCTCAATCCGACTTATAGATTGTAAGATATGCTATTTTACCACTGTACTGTCGTAGTCTCAGATTTTTAATATAACGGTTAGTTTTCAGAATTTATAGAATATGAACCCTTAAACTAATTCATTTGAGCCCAGATTTTTTTGGTGGATTCCTTGGGATGTGCTGGAGATAATGTGATTTTTATAGGTTTTTATGATTTAATTTGATTTCTCTGTTTTGAGGAATCAACTCGTATAAATTTCATATTTGAGAAAGAATAGATTTTTAATGTATTATGCATTGAATTTGAGTTGTGGGTTGTATAACTCAATATTTTAAAAGATGGAAATTTGTGATTTGTGACTAAGGGGTAGTTCTAAATTGAAGAGGTAATTTTTTTTTGAGAACTCTAAAGGGAAAGAATTGTGGATGTTTTGGTTATGTGAGCTCTAGAGGCTAAGTAGGACCCTGATTATCGACAAATGAATTAATGAAATATTGGGAGTTAGCCTGTGGGGCTATTCATCCTGTATTTTTGTGGTATTAAGTCTGGTGGGGTTTACTAGCCTTAGGTGCCTATGGTTGACCTAAAAAAAATAATAATAAACATAAGGATAGACACTAGTGAAAATGTGATAGATCTTGGGAAACGTAAGTAGGGGAGGCCCTGTATAGTGGACGGACGAGGTTCGGGACTATAGTCGCGGTGGGGCGATTTGATTCCGAAGGCTACAATTATCATTTCCATCTCCCGAGTTCGAACATTGAGAGTCTTTTACAGTTTGGCAGTTTTATTCCGGAGGCTGGGACCTATTCGTGGAATTTCGGCATGGGATGTTCAGGGCGACGCTTACATGATGCTTGCGTGTTGAGGGTACTAGTCTTTCAGGTAGATACCGGGACGTAGGCCTATTCGCAGAATATTCTAGATCTTGTTTCTATCACTGTAGTAGGATTAGTTGCATAAGGAATGATTAAACCCTATAAAGTGGATAACGATAAGGGCTTGCACCGGATCTTTGTAGAGTGGGGAGCATAGATTTGACAAGTATGTATTAGAGAGTAATCATACTGCATTTGTGTTTCTTGACTTGTATTATGCATGCTTATTTTCTGTTTTCCTACACTTGACACTTAGCATAGTTTCACTTGATGTTTTTATGTTTTATTTATCGGTATTCCATATTCCGTTTGTTGCTGCTGTGGGAATGTGTTGATTTCGAATTTGTTCTTTATATTTCATTTAAATTGTATTTCTTTTAATGTCACTCACACCGTTATGGTTGACCCCTGTAGTTTTGGGGGTTAGGGTTATCTCTCTAGCCTCATGTTTTACAGGTAGGTACCGGTAGCTTGGATTGAATGCATGTGGTAGAATGATAATATGGCTTATGCAAATTGTAAAAGAATGGATTGTAAAAAAAAGAAAATGTAATTCAAGGTGTTAAATTTCCGTTGTACTATGTAAAGAATTGATGAAATAAAAGTTAAAAATTTCCTGTGTTTTAATATGGTTACTATTACATTGAGGTTGATTCTGGATTTGTGTCACGTATTTTCTAATTTTTAATTATTGAAAATTTAGGGCGCTACAAGTTGGTATCAGAGCATGCTTCAATAGTGATGTTAAATATGGTATAAGAATAAACCTAGGTGGACACTAGAGTGTGAGTACCTAGGTGTGGACATTAGAGTGTGAGTATCACATGGAATTAAAACAAGTGAAATGGTTTGTGCAAGAGTAGAATTTTTGCAACAGAAAATTGGTGTGAATATAAATTATGTTGTGATGCTCTAACTTTCCTCATTTTGCAGTATTTAGTATAATGGCAGGACCCAAGACCAGGAATGGCGATGGTGATGATGGGGCTGAGGGTTCCTAAGGGGGCCGACTTGATTTAGAGACGAAAATTGTCAGGGTGTATCGGACCTTGAACGCATTCATGGCAGCCAACATGACTCGAAATCAGAATCAAGGGGCTGGACCAGTGCTTGTTAATGATGATCCAATTAAGCAGGTGGAGTCCTTCAAGTAGATGAAGACGCCTATTTTTGAAGGGCAATCTGATCCAGATGAGGTCAATGATTGGATCAGACAGATGGAGGTAGTCTTCGAGGTTTTGGAAACCCCGGCAACCAACAAGGTGAAATTGGCCACAATGCGGTTGGAGAAGGATGTTGGCGTCTGGTGGCGGTCAGTGAAGAGAACTTTTGGGGAAGAGCAGGTGACTTGGGTAGCTTTTCTCGAGGAGTTGAGGGATCGCTTTTTCCCTCTGGACATTCTAGAGAAGAAGGCAAAGGAATTCTTGAACCTACAGCAAGGCAGCATGACAGTGAGCAAATATGAGACTAAGTTCGCCCAGCTATCAAGGTATGCACCGAAGCTGATAGTTGTTGAAGTGAAGAATGCCAAGAAATTTGAGCAGGGCTTGATGCTGAATTTGAGGTCTCGGATGGTACTGTTGGGCATCAGAAGGTTCGACAAGCTGGTCAGGAGAGCAGCAATGACAGAAGAAGACATGGATCAGGTCCAGAAGAAGCGGGAGACCTGGAACACGAACAAGATAACAGCATTAGCAAGTCAGGGAAGGAGGGAATTCTCGGCGAATCAAGGCAGGTTCATAGGCCAGAGCAGAAGGCGCCTGCAATTCAGGGGGTGACTTGTTTCAACTGTGGAGAGGCTGGTCATTTCTAGTATGCATGCCCCAAATTAGCAAGGGCATAGTTTTGATACCAATGCGGTGAAGAGGGCCATATCAGGCCGAGCTGTCCACAGTTAAACAAGGATGGTGCAAGCGGAGGCAAATTCCAAAGGCAGGGGCGAGTGTTCGCATCAACTGAAGAGGACGCAGGTAACTCAGAAGATGTGATTAAGGGTATGCAAGAATATAAAATTTCATTTATTTGATGTTGTCACACCCTGCTTTCCAAAAATACGGAGCACAAGCACGTGACATTGGCCCAGTAAATGACTTGCGTCATCCATAAGCTGTTTACCCATTCAACTCAATAATATAAACTATTAAACAATTGCGCAGGCAATAATAATAACCACATGAACAATAATACTTGGAATAAAGAATATGAAATATCCAAATATAATAATCCAACATCTGGAAACAAATAATAATATCCGAGTCATAAGCCCAATACAATAATAAATCCAATCACAATAATAATAGGTCTCAATACAGTAAGTCCAATCCAATAATAATCAACTAGAAAGCAATAAATCTTTAGAAAGCTTGTTCTCCAATTCCTGCAGGTAATTCTCCCTCAACACCTGTGAACACTTCATCTAAAAAGATGAGAAAATTTGTCCTTAGAGCAAGTCATGGACAACAGGTAGAGAAAGCAAAGAAACAATGGAATAACGATATAACAATGAATTCAATGGATCAATAGGAATCAATAACATGGGACGATAGAAATAACCAATACCAATGGTAGTCAATGCAATGGTTATAAACTATGGTTCAATATTCGATGACAATGTTCAATGGTCGATGTCAATAACACTTAGACAATGTTCGATATCAATAGAAACAATGATGTTCAATATGCAATGTTGATGTGGTGTCAATTCTTAAGTCTATTAATCATTTTAATCCTAACTAATGCACGTACTACTGCATCCTATAACTACAGGTTCGATACATACAATCAATTTTGCTTAGACTCTAGTGGTGAATTCTATAGATCATGTGTCGGTACGATAATCACTGATACGATAACAATATTGTGCACGATACATTATAATGATTCACTGATTCACTGATACACTAATACACTGATACGATACATGAAAGATTGGGGTGCTGTAATCATCGCTCCACTAATCAATCGATAAAATACTGGCCGACACAGTCACTATATCATTCCCTACCCAAGTCAATCCCTTAAACCCCAGCTTGCTAATTATTTTATCAATGCAAAAATACATTATGCAATTTACAGACATTAGATGAACGATAGTAACAATAGAGGAACAATGGGATGATAAATTTGGATAGGACAATTAGGATGATGACAATAACACATTAGGATCATGCAATGCAACATATACACTTCAATTCATGCAATACAATACTATATATATGTGTGTGTGTGTATATATATATATATATATATATATATATATATATATATATACACACTTCAATTCATGCAAATACAATGATATATATATATACTAGATTTGCCCGTGGGCACATGCCTACGACACGTCTTCGGAACGATACAGCATATGAAAAACCATGCAAACAGTAAATCAACAATTATGCCTACGGCACGTTTCAGAACGATACAGCATATGAAAAACCTTGTAAACAGTACATCAACAATTATGTAGCTCAAGTTTGAATAGTATGACAATAATTAGTTGTAAATAAAAGTCCATGTATATATATATATATATATATATATATATATATATATAGAGGAGTGATCCAATGAGAAACACTTTTAAATGAGAAAATGAGAAACAAAGATTTTAACCATTGGATATGAGGGGAAATAGATGAATGGCTCTAATTCAATTGGATTAATTAGTAGAAAATCCGGTTTTTTCTATACATCTATTAAAAAAAACCAAAAAAAAACCAAAAGCAGAAACCCAAACATCATTCTTTCGTTCTTTCGTTAATCCAATGAACAACAAAAACATGGATTGCAAAAACCCTAACTCTCTGTTTTCCCTAACCCTAACTTTCAATAATTCTCCGCGTCTGCGCTGCCACCGTCCGCCGTCGCCATCTCCAGCCGCCGCGTCCGTCGTCGCCATCTCCAGCCGCCGCGTCCGCCCACTCCTTCTCTAACCCTAACTTTCATTAATTCTCCGCTCATGCGCTGCCACCGTCTGCCGTCGCCATCTCCACCCGCCGCGTCCGCGATCCATCAGACCCTTCTACTCATGTTTGGGTCGGTGGGTTATATTGAGGTATATAACCCTGGTTTTGCTATTTGATTAAAAAAAATGTTTATAACCATGTATTTGTTGATGGAAAACCTTTCATTCATAAAATTTTGAGCGCAACTGCTAAGTATTTGATAAGAGTTTAGTATGTATGTGATGTATGTGACTAATTATCAAATTTAGCTAAGGATCTCGCCATGTTAACTAATTAAGTATTTTGAATGAACATCAAGCATAGGAAGTCAAGATTTACATGCACAAAGCTTGAATTTTAATAATTTCTTTGTTATGTTTGTCTGTGTAGCTCCTTCTTTGGATATCCAACTACAACACATTCTCATTGTGGCTGTCATCATGCTCATCCAGAACTTCATCAGTCAAAATGTATCCACCCCACAGCCCAGACCAATTAGGGCAAAGATTGAAGATACAAACCAAGAAATCTCTGAAGGTGAAAGAAGCCAGGATTATCAACCTGGAAACAAGGAAGAGCGAGTGCGTGACATCTTATTGTTGGGATTTTGTTTCTTAATGGGAAGTGACTATTACATATATCATTGTAAAGAATATGGTTACTGATACAGGATGTTTTGTACGTTTTAGAATATTTTTTTTTTGTTTTAACCTTCTTTTTGTAATTTCAATTCATACTTATCGTGCAACTCACGTGTGTAATTTGATGTCTTGACCAATGGATTAATTTTCCGGTGGCTTCTCTTCAATCAGAATTGTTAGTTTGGTCTAGTATCTGTTATTATCGTATGATCTGATGCAAGCTCTATAAATAAGCATTCCAATATTTGTTTGTTTGTTAACATGCTTATTTCTATTTGAGTTTGCAAAAATGGTGAGCAATTATTTGTTGAGCCGTTGCTTGGTTTATTTCTATTATTTTCAATCGGGAGATGTCTAGCGGTTATTGTTCATGGACATTGGATATAAGAATAGACTGAAAATCTTCACATGGGAAAATGGCTGAAAATTGTGAGTTTGTTTGTTAACATGCTTTATTAATAAACAGATGCATTTGTATTCATGTGTTTCATGGGGTGGCCTGTGGATGTGGATGGTCTTAGTGTTCATGGACTTGGGTTATCAGATATTTGTATCTTTGTAAAATTCATACGTGAGCAAATGATTTAACATGGGTTCTCAGTGTAGCTTTTTCATGATTTCAGAACTTCATTCATTCAGTTGCAGTGTTCGAATAAGTGTTTCTGAAAATTGAAAACTTGATATCAGAAACAAAAGAGAAAGAAGGAAAAAAAAGAAAAAGAAGAGAACAAGCATTATACTTTTGGTATTGATCTGCTCTCTTCTTTTCATTTTTATCCTGGTTACTCTGTAAATCTTTTATTTGGTAAAGATGATTTACTTCCTTCTGAAACTTTTATCCTTTGGTATGTCATCATCTTCTTCAAGAATTCATTTCATGGATGATATCAGAGACTGTAAAAGTATGTCATCATCTTCTCCTGTACATAACGATGGGAACACCTATTCTATTTATCAATATTTTGAGACTAAACTAACACACGTAAAGAAATACGACAACAATTTCATGCTGAGCTTAAAGCTTTCTCAGTGTAGCTTAGTGTTCCCATTTTGATACATTTTGACTGAAACTTGTTTGTTTGTAGTATACTTTATTAATGAACAGATACATTTATATACATGTATTCATGAATATCTATGCAGAGACTGTAAAAGTTTTTTTATTCTTTTCTCTGGATAGGCTTCATGTATATCATGTATTCAACTATTTCTCTCTCCAACTTATCTCATAGAAGTGATACATTGAGATATAGATTGAGATATAGATCAAAATTTATACGCGTATTCACAATATATGGATAGAAACAAAAGCAAGGGAATCTTACCATCAGAGAAAAAAAAGAAGAAAAGAAAAGAAAGAAAAAACCATTTTGTGCGAATAATATGTGGAGATTGTAGTTTACCTAACTTGAACTTGCTACAACCTGTTGACGTTTGTACAGAATTCAATCCAAGATTCAATGTTGGCCAGCAGAGAACCGAGTTATGCAGAACATATCCTACTAAACATATATCAGTACAAGACATTGGTGCAATTCAGTTCCAATGATTGTACCTTGTTAAGACCAAATGACTAGGCGAGATAGCAATTCAGATTAGCATCGACAAATAACTAGTTTAATCAAAAAAGAAAACAATGAGGAGTTACTTCCTCCAAAGCCGAGTTCGAGATTAATTGTTACAACAAATTATTGGAGAACTTCCTAGCTCTTCAGTATAAACATACAGCTTTAGAGCGATGAATGTACTAGAAAGTACCAAAATAAGTGACGATTCTTGCTTTGAGCTAGAATAATCATTAGGCTTCCCATACAAAACAAATTCGATTCAGATCATCTTTTGTTGGCTGAATCTTTTGCTACAACACTTGAAACGTGTCTCGAGCTTAAATCTTAAACACTATAAATTAGATCAAACAAAAAGAAACACAGATAACTGAACAATTATAGATCAAAAAATCATGTCATATCAGTGAAGAAGAAACAAAAAATCAAAATCCTGATACATTGAGATATAGATCAAAATCCTGATACATTGAAATATAGATCAAAATCCTGATACATTTAGATATAGATCAAAATCCTGATGCATTGAGATATAAATCAAAATCCTGATACATTGAGATATAGATCAAAATCCTGATGCATTGAGATATAAATCAAAATCCTGATACATTGAGATATAAATCCTGATACATTGAGAGTAAGCTTGATCAAAATGTTCCAGCAAACAAATCCAGCAAAGAATAAGCTTGATCAAAATGTTCCAGTAAACAAATCCAGCAAAGAAAATGCTTGATCAAAATGTTTCCAAACCCAGCAAACAAATCCAGCAAATCCCATTACAGTACACAACCTGTAAAAATACAAAACAGAGGAATGCTAAATAAAGATGATCAAAATGTAGTTATCTTACCAAAGAAAATCAAATTGCTAAATTAATTCATGAATTGCTAAATTGCAACAGAGGAAATTGCTAAATTAATTCATAACATAAATTGCTAAATTGCAACAGAGGAAATTGCTAAATTGCAACATAACATAAATTGCTAAATTAATTCATGTAGTTATCTTACCAAAGAAAATCAAATTTACGATTCCTTCTTTTCTGGACAGTTTCGACTATCATGGTCGACATACTTGTTGCATGTTCTACAAAGTCTAAGATTCTTTTCTTGTTGTTCCATGGCCTTCTCTTTCCCTCCTTTTAATCTTTTCCCACTTCCCTTCGTCTTTGAAATATCCGGTATGCAAACATTGTCATTGTTTGAAGTTGTTGGAAGATTCCCCTCGGTGAAATGTTTCTCTTTCTTATTATTCAAATTTGCACCCAGATTTTCTTTCATTCTTAGTAAATCATCTCTAAGATTTTTACCTTTTTCCATAGCATGTAAAAAGCTCTCATTTGAATAACCAGCAAGATGCATGCACTCTGAAAGCAAATCCCACAATGATGATAAGTTAATTCCAGTTATGTTACTTGAAGTTCCACATAACTCATTTCCTTCAACATCGAATATTTGAGCACTTGTTGCAAGTTTAGTCCACCTCCTTACAATATAGTGAGTAGACAACTCATCCACAAATTCATTTTTTAACACAGCAAGAATATGCTGACAAGGAAGTCCCTCTCCCTCAAACATTTTACAATCACAATATGCCACCTTAGTAGCTTGAAGATAAACAACTGCTCTTGATCTGAGTTTCTTATTCTCCTTATTTTCTTGAACAGTGTAAAAATACACATCTCCTACCTCATCGATTTTTTTTGTAGCACAATTGACACAACTCTTAATCAACTCATCTTGAAATAGATGAAAGTTAGCGCGTGTGTATATCTCTCTCATTTGTTTCTCCAATGAATTCTATATTTTCATCTTAGGCCTGCTATAAATTGTATCATGATCAGCCTTCAATTCATTATGTCGTTGGTGCTCCAATGCCCTCTCGAATCGTGTATGGAATTCCACCAAACTATTCCTCTGGCTAACAAAGTGACTAAAAAAAGAATTCATACTTTCGCTGCGCTGTGTTGTCCTCATTCCAGCTAAAAAAGTATCCTTGAAAAATGCTGGTATCCATAGTTCACGTAAGCCATGCATCATTTTCAGCCACATATTGTTCCCTAAATGATAAGTGGTTATAACTTCATTCCACCGCATTTCGAACTCCTCAATAGTTTCAGAAGAATAAACACAAGATTTAAAGTCTTCATGAAATTTTTTGTTAGAGGCCAACTCAGATCCAACCTTTCCCGACAACTTATAGAGAATATGCCACATGCAATATCTTTGTTTTGTTTTGTCCAGTTTAACTTTTACAGCATTACCAATTGATGGAAATTGATCTGTAATGAATGCTAATGGTTGTTTCCCCCCCATGGCTTCCAAGAATTTCTCAAACAACCAAATAAAAGATTCTGACTTCTCATCAGCCAAAAATCCGACACCAAAGTTCACCGACTGTCTATGATGATTAACTCCTGTAAAAGCGCAAATACAATAATTAATATTGAACTTTTATATGGATTGCAAATAATAATAATAATAGATAGTTTCATATAATAGATAAATTAGTACCTGTAAACGGCTCAAATATCAACGAATATTTGTTTGTTTCATATGTAGTGTCAAAAACTACTACATCTCCAAATAGGTGGTATGCTTTCCTTGAAAGCCCATCCGTCCAAAATACATGAGTGAGCTTCATGTCTTTATCAACCTTATAATCATAGAAAAATGAAGGTTTGATTTTTTTCATCCTTGCAAAATTATCTAGAAATATCTGCGCATCTGTTTCTTTCATTGCCTTTCTTACATTCCTTTTATGATTTCTAATGTCTCTTTCAGTGCAACCCATATTCTCATACCCATTAGCTTGAATCTTTAGAACTGTAACTAATTGGGATGTGGAGATATTAGCTTCATCATAGATTTGTATTAATGACTTTTGAGTCGATGATACTCCTCGGTTTATATTCAAAAATTGTTGCCTACGAGGACTAGTGAGAACATGACAATGACCTTCATGAAATTTAACAATCTCCCACATGTCATTTTCAACTTTCTTAAATTTTATCATAGCCATACAATTCTCTCTAATTACAGATCGTCGTCTTTTTTTTTTACCTGCAGTTGATCCCACTGGAAGCTCCTTGATAGTTTCACCTTGTAGTACTTTTGCAGTACTTTCTCCTTGTTTTGAGCAAACATAATATTTTGTTATCAATTCTCTTGTCTTCCTATCCAAATTTGTACTCCCTTTCCGAATAGAAAAACCTCCAAGCTTTCCATATGCATAGTAAAAAAGTTTTCCCTCTTCTAATGATGCAAATTGCATTCCAAGTTTCGGCCTATTAATATCATCTACGGTTGGTGTCCACTCACCATGGTCATGTTCTCTTGCTGTTTCAGGAGTCGAACTCAAGGCCTATAAAAAAGAAAAGTGAAACTAGTTAGTTTAGGAGTCAACAGTAATAACTCCAAAATTGTTATATATTTTGGAGTTAAGTGTTGCATGTATATAAAGAAAATTAATTCTTTTTACTAACCAACCTCAACGACATCTGAATCTGAGATATTACCACTGTTAGGATCTCCAAAGTTCGTGTTTGTTGCTCGGTCATCAAGAAATGCATCCTTCATGTGAATTGTTTCAAACCCTTAAGAGAAAAAGGATAAAACCAAACAACAATTAATTTTAGACGATTAGTAACACACAAAAATAACAATATTTTAAGTAGTATGTTATTTATACCTATCTCATGTTCCTCACTGGCTTCAGGAACTACATGTTCGTCCTGTAGATGTTCAATATATAGCACAACTTTCTTCAAGTTTTGATGTTCTGTGAAGGCATCATGCAGTGACTCATCTGTATTAATAAGTATGTAGCCATCGTCTACTGAGCTTTCATGCAACTTACAAAAGACTCTATAATCCTCAAAATATTCACACTCCATCATTATTTCTTTTATTGAACTCATGTAGAATTCATCCGGACGCACCTTCTCGAGACGAGCGCAAGAACCATTTACATATTGCTTAGGTGGACCTAGATCAAAGTTACCACCTAGATAAATCTCTACAGAAAAAAGGTTATCACTGATACTCATGAATACCTGAAATTTAAAAAATCACACTATTGTTAACTGTGTAAAATTTATTACTCATTTTTGAATTTAGAAAAGTTTTCAAATGGTTTTGAATTATTTAAGAATATAATCTAACTAAAGTACAGCTAACCAAACAGGAGTCTATTTGCCTCTTCTGGCTAACTAAAGTTTTCAAATGGTTATCATCAATCATTTTCCTTTATAATGCTTCTTCTGACATGCATCATCAAAAATACACGATGCCAAATTAGGCAATTACAATCACATATAAATTGTTAAAATGCAATGCCATTTAGGAAAAGAGGCAGAGAAATGTGACCTGGAGAAATAAAGAAAATGAATATTTAGAACTTTATACAAGTAATATATTTTCGCTGGACTTTATACAAGTAATAAATTTTCTCTGGGCAATTGAGATACCCATATTTGTTCACAAAATGCACATTTGCAGGCATTCTCAATGGCATAGGAGCTCTCTACGGTAGATTTTCTGCTAGAAATCTATATTCCTATTGGCCACTTTCAATAGCAATTCATCTTATATGCCTCGCACTAACATCAAGATCTTTCATCCTACTTTTAGCATTTCTGAGACCAAAATACTCCTAACCTCAACATCATCTTGAAGGAGACTGAAGGAAAATGAACTAGTTAAATTGAGTTCATTTTCACTCCTTTCAAGAGACAAACATGAATGTCAAGTAAACATACCTTTCAAGAGCAGAGCAATCTGTAGAAGAAAACTGAAACACTCTGTTTCGGAAGGAAAGAGAGGAAACACTCTGTTTCGGAAGGAAACAGAGGAAGGGAGGACTGTGCGGTTGGTTGATTGAAGACGACGAGGATGCAGTGGTGGTCGAAGTCGATGATGAGGAGGAGTAGCGGGATGGGTTTCGGTTGGATTTTGGCGCCAAATCTTCAATGATAGAATTGCGGAGGAAGAAGTGCAGAGGAGAGAATGAGCGGGGTGACGGCGGCTGGAGAAGGAGTGGGCGGACGCGGCGGCTGGAGAAGGAGTGGGCGGACGCGGCGGCTGGAGATGGCGACGGCGGACGCGGCGGCTGGAGATGGCGACGGCGGACGGTGGCAGCGCAGACGAGGAGAATTATTGAGAGTTAGGGTTTTTGCAATCCATGTTTTTGCTGTTCATTGGATTAACGAAAGAACGAAAGAATGATGTTTGGGTTTCTGCTTTTGGTTTTTTTTTGGTTTTTTTTAATAGATGTATAGAAAAAACCGGATTTTCTACTAATTAATCCAATTGAATTAGAGCCATTCATCTATTTCCCCTCATATCCAATGGTCAAAATCTTTGTTTCTCATTTTCTCATTTAAAAGTGTTTCTCATTGGATCACTCCTCTCTATATATATATATATATATAAAGAGAGAGAGAGAGAGAAATAATTAAATAAATAAAGGAGTTGTTTTGGGGGAGATTTGAATTTAAGTTTTGGGGGGAAACTTTTGGAGGGAAAATGTGTTTTGTAAGGTTAGATCTGGGCCTTCGATTTTGGGGGGATTGAAGGAGAGCCACTTGATAGCTTTCTTTGTGTTTTATTATATAGATATATATATATATATATATATATATATATATATATATATCATTGCATTGCATGAATTGAAGTGTATATGTTGCATTGCATGATCCTAATGAGTTATTGTCATCATCCTAATTGTCCTATCCAAATTTATCATCCCATTGTTCCTCTATTGTTACTATCGTTCATCTATATATAT
This sequence comes from Hemerocallis citrina, assembly GCA_017893485.1. Taxonomy (NCBI): domain Eukaryota; kingdom Viridiplantae; phylum Streptophyta; class Magnoliopsida; order Asparagales; family Asphodelaceae; genus Hemerocallis; species Hemerocallis citrina. The sequence goes on from CM030365.1 coordinate 126,404,299, forward strand.
ATATATATATATATATATATATATATATATATTAAGAAAATCTGGAAAAAGAATTTCTGAACAGCAAGAAATCACCGTACAAAATCAGTTTTCCCGCTGCTACAGAAATCGAAAACTGAAACCGTCAGAAATTCTGAAAACTAGACTTCCACACGATTCCAGAACATATTTAAAATACAAAATTCGACAATAGTAGCTAGGTCAAACACATCATTCTTTATAGATTACATGTTCAGACAGAAAATCGACATCAAATTGTTATATCTTTAGAATCAGCGAAAAATCAATTACAAATTCATCAAAAATATTCTTTAGACTCCTAAACATGTTAACTAATATTCTGAAAATTATCAAAGCATTACTCTAACATTAACTTGGCCTTTTAATAGTTTAAACATGAAAACATACATAAATCTGAACTTTTGAAAATAAAACACAGCAGTAGTAAAATTATGATAACTTTTGCAATACAACTCGGAAATCAGCCAAGATGGTTTGGAAACTAAAGACATAGGGCTACAACTCTTATTCAGAAAGTTATTTATTTTGAGATCAAATACTGAGTCGGAAACGACAGGAAAAATCCAGACAGCAAGTAACATACAGAATTTCGATATTTTTCATGAAATAAAGTGATTAAACATGATGGGTTTCAATTCTATAGTGAACAAATCTTATAATCAGCATGGTAGGTACAATAGCATGGTAAGAATACACACATATACACAAGATTAACCACACAATTCACCAATCAGTTATTCAAGCACTCAACCTAGCAATTAATTCTACAATAGATTATTTGTGTGATGTTTGTATGAATAACCCTATCATCAATACTACATGAATGCATGAAAGATTCAATTTTTGGAGTCAACAAAGGCACGAAGTTGAGAATGTTTGGGTTAGCTCTTGTAAAACCTCGGTATACTCAACGAAAGAGAAACAATATACGATACGATGAATAATTGGATCTACTTGCAAGAATTTCAATGAAAACTTGAATTTGATACAAGATTCAATTCAAGAGAAAATTGACTTGCCTTATAGACAATTAGTTTGAATACCAAAGAATAACGGGATGAGAATCCCGGAGCAACGAACACATGAACTATTAAGTACACACTACGTGCACAAAGAAACAAGACAACAACAAGTGCAAAGAGCGTGGCAACTGCAAGCAGCAACGTCAGTGAGGGCTGATGTTAGCGGGTCTGGCGTCGACGAGGAGAGACAGCGGCGCAACTGAAGGCGTCGAGCGGCATCGGGGGGGTCTGTTGTCGTCGAGAAAACAGAGGAGCAGCGGGGCAACTTCGGGTCTGGGCTGTGCTCGCTGGTGGATGGGCGTCGCGGATGGCGGCACGGGGTGAGGTCGCCGGAGATGGAGACGGGGTGGACGCCGGAGATGGTGAAGATGGGTTTTGTGTGGGAAATGGTGGCAGACGGTCTAGAGAGAGAGAGAGGGGAGAGAGACGGTTAAGTTTAGGGTTTCTATTTTGTGTTTTTAGGATTTGCAATAGGATTGTATTTATAGAGTGCAATTAGGCTGTTAGGTTAATGGGCTAGGATCCAATAATAATGGGTTTGGGTCTAGAAATAATTACAATTGGGTTTTGGGTTCAATAAGAAATGGATTTAAAGGCAATATGGTTGAAATAAATTACTCACAATCAAATAAAAATGGGAACAACAAGAAAATAGCTCAACAAGAAGAACAAAAGTACTTCATGAACAAAATTGATTAAGATGATCAAAATAAGGTATTTTATTCAAATGCAAATAAAATATTACAATGAAAAGGGGGAAATAAAAAGAACAAAAACGGTAGTTACAATCCTACCCACCTTACAATAAAATTTTATCCTCGAAATTTAAGCAAGTGGTGGTAGGGTAACCTCGAGAAAAGAAAAGAACGACACAAAAAGATGGGGAAACTTCTTCTGAATCTCTTTTTCAAGCTCCCAAGTCGACTCACCCGGCGAGTGAGGATTCCAAGCAACACGAACCAATTTGATAACCTTGTTATTCAAAATCTTCTTCCGTCTGTCCACAATCAAAACCGGACGGATCTCACAAGACAAATATGACCGAATAGACAATTCCGAGTAGTCAATAACATGACTATCATCCGGACATACTTCCTAAGTTGGAAAACATGGAAGACATCATGCACTCTAGATAAAGCCGGCGGCAACGCGAGTCTTTAGGCCACCTTGCCTAGTCGCTCCACCACATTAAATGGACCAATGAATCTAGGGCTTAGCTTGCCCCCCTCCAAATCGAATAACACCTCTCCATGGTGATACCTTGAGAAATACATGATCACACACTTCAAATTCCAATGGTCTTCTGTGAATGTCTGCCCATTTCCTCTGTCTGTCCTGAGCTGCTTGAAGATACTTCCAGATTCGGGCCACTGCATCAACATTCCTCGTGATCAACTCTGGCCCCAAAAGCTTCCTCTAACCAATATCATCCCAGTGCACTGGTGATCTACACTTCTGACCATACAAAGCTTCATACGGAGCTGTCTTAAGACTTGCTTGGTAGCTATTATTGTATGAAAACTCCATTAAGTGTAGATGATCTTCCCAAGATCCTCCAAACTGAAGAACATAGGACCTCAACATATCCTCCAATGTTTGAATAGTCCTCTCAGATTGTCCATCTGTCTGTGGATGGAATGCAGTACTGAATCTCAGCTTACTCCCAAGACTGTTCTAAAGACTCTCCCAGAATTGATATCTGAATCTAGTATCTCTATCTGATATAATACTGACAGGAACACCATGCAATCTCAAAAATCTCCTGCATATACTTCTCTGCAAGGCTCTCCGTAGACTGACCCACTCTAAAGGGAATGAAATGAGCACTCTTCGTCAAGCGATCCACAATCACCCAGATGGCATTGTGACCCTTGGGACTTCTAGGCAAAGCAGTCACAAAATCCACAGTAATATTCTCCCACTTTCACTCCGCAATAGGAAGCAGTTGAAGAAGTCTAGAAGTTCTCTGATGTTCTGCTTTCACTTGCCGACAAATCAGACACTGCGAAACAAATCTTGCAACATCTCTCTTCATACCATGCCACCAGAAATACAACTTCAAATCCCGATACATCCTCGTACCACCAGGATGAATAAAATACGGTGAATGGTGAGCTTCTTCAAATAACTTCTGCCTGACTTCCCCCTCCGAAACACATAGAAGGGTCCCAAAGCGGAGAGATCCATCCTCATGAATCACCATATCAATCCTTGAACAAGCTTTGACTTCAGCTCGAAACTTCTACAACTGCACTTCACCAGACTGTGCCTCCTTAATCTGATCTTCCAGAGACGACTGCAACTGAAGCACCATACATCTCTGCTCAGAACCAAGAAAAACCACTTCCAAATCTAACCTCCTCATAGCTTCCACAAGCTCATCCTGCTCAGTGAGAACCATGGCAACCGGTCTTCTGCTCAAAGCATCAGGCACCAAATTAATCTTACCCGAATGATACTACAAACTAATATCATAATCCGTCATCAATTACAACCATCGCCTCTGCCTCATATTCAGCTCCTCCCGAGTGAACACATACTTGAGACTTTTGTCGTCAGTGAAGATCTCCACTCGTTCTCCAAGTAAGTAATGCCTCCAAAGCTTCAAGTCAAAGATCATAGCTGCAAGCTCCAAATCATGTGTAAGATAATTCTTCTCAGGTGGCCTCAATTGTCTAGATGCATATGCAACAACCTTGCCTCATTGCATCAAAACAGCACCCAAGACTCAATCTGAAGTATCACAGTGAATTACGAAACCTCCTGGTCCATCCGGTACAGTCAACACAGGTGATGATGTCAGCCGCTACTTCAATTCAGCGAAGGCCTCATCACAAGACTCATCCCACACAAATTTCTGATCCTTCCCAGTAAAACTTGGTCAACGTCCTGGTAATCTTCGAGAAATTCCAAACAAACTTTGTCACGCCCTACTTCCCAAAAAGAGAATACGGAATACGGATACGTGACTAAGCCCAGCGAATGATTTTCATCATCCATAAGCTGTTCGGAATTTTTACAATATTTCACAAGAATAATCAGAGTCGGAAATAAAAGAATCAACCAAACATGCACATATGAACCAAAATACCAACAAGAATACTTGAAACCAAAATATTATAATCTCAAATAATCCAGATCTGAATAAGTCAAATATCATGGGTCACATTGACCAAATACAAATAAATCCAAGTACAAGATACAATTATTCAAAATAAGAAATAAGAAATAATAATAACAAAATTCAGCACTAATATTTCATATCACCAACACCATCTGGTACCTGTTCTCCAAAATCTGCAATTTAACAATTGCAGGAATAGGAAAAAGAAAACGAACTCCCGTCAATACAAGTTACGGGCAGCTTGTAGTACAGGATACAAGTACATGGAAAAAACTAAACTAATAGCATGGAATAGGCATGATAACAAAATATAACAACTAGCATGGCAAGATAAATAAGTGTAAGTAGCATGTAACAAGTGTCAAGTGAACAAGCATCATGTAAACAAGTAACAAGTACCAAGTATCATGTAAACATGTAGCAAGTGCCATGTATCAAGTATCATATATCATGTAGTCAAGTATTAAGTAAGCATATATCAGGTTCAAGTGTCATGTATCAAGTCTTGTAGTTATTACTATCTAGGTAGCACTTCATGCATTCCGCTTTTTACTACATGGTTGCTACAACAAACAGTTTCACTTTAGATTTCATAGTGGACCATAGAGGGCAGTGTACTCAGGGACAAGTATCATGCAATCGAGCTCCAATCTCCAAGTATCATGTATCATGTATCATGTATCACGTGTCAAGTTGTGCAAGTGGCAAGTAATCACGTGTCTTGCGTGCAAGTGTCAAGTAATCACGTATCAAGTATCATGTATCAAGTTATCACGTAGGATTAGTGGATCCCCTTCTGAGTACACATTTCTAAATAATCCACTATTAGATCTTTCCCTAAACTCCGGATTGGTTAATTATTATTATTATCAAACAAGCATGTATGTGTACAAAACATGGCAAGAATAACATGGCATGATCAAGTAACAAGTTCAAGTTGCAAGATAAACATGTACGAGTGCAAGATAACAGCAAGACCATACTGCAGTAAAACTGAGATTTCCGTTGTTAAATACATGCAAACCTGAATCCGTCGAAAGGTCTAGAAAATAGACTCCCAGTCAAATCCAGAAAACATATATAAGTCATATAGTATTTCACAAAATCATAACTCAAAACTGATTTGAATCCAGAAAACATGTTCAGCCAGAAATCAGAAGATTATATTCAAGAATAGGAAAACAGCATGAAAACTCAATAAATAAATCCACAAAAAATCTAGGGTATTCCCCTATATGTATAGTAATAGAAAAACAAGTTTCATAATTTTCCAACAAAAATAGAGTAGTCAAGTAAAATCAGAAAACAACAAAATGCAGTATTTTTGTAAATCTGAAATCACAAACACTGCAGTACGAAAACAGCAATATCTCATAAACCATAAACCGAAATCCAAATCCGTCAAAAGTTTAACAAAATGGATACATTCGGATAACTTTCATATTCAGGAAGATTTTAGAAACATGAAGTAGAATTAGGTCGAAAATCGGGTTCTTTACTGAACAGTAGTAAAATTCTGCATGTAAAATCTTTATTTGCAAGCATGAAAAGGTTTGTAAAACTCCTCAAATAAATCTACCAAAATTCTGGGTAAACCCCAATCAAGTCTAGAATTACTGAGCAAAATTTTAGATCAAAATAATAATTTAAACATCACAATAAAAATAGATTACTCATCAGAAATCATAGAAAATAAAATCTGGAAATCTTTCGACACCGCTGTAGTAAAATCGATATAACTCACAACTCGTAAATCAAAACTGAGATCCGTCAAAAGGGTTAGAAAATAGACAGAATTCTCTTCAAATCATGTTCACAAAATATTTTCAAATACTGACCTTAATAGGGTCTAAAATACTGATCAAAATAGAAAAGCCAGCAAAACTGAAAATATCGCATATGCACAAAACCACTATTTCACAAAGAACTCATCCAAAACACAACCAAACATGATATAGAGTATACTAGATTTCCAAGCAACATGGTATAGGGTATTTCACAAGTCCACAACAAGTCTACCATGAATAACAAGAATGAGCACAAGATAACATATGAATAACACGCATACATACAATAAGATGTGGACAGTCCTAGGTTATGTCATGTCATATATGTTATGAGGCAACTATGGTCAAATCATCACTATAGCAACAATATCAATAAGGGATTTCACACACAAATTATCTCTAGAACCCAACTACAGTACAGGCGGTATATAGTACTTGTATTACACAAAAAAAGAATACAAGTTACTTGGCTTAACTGATGACAAAAATGACTCCAAGCAAGAATAACGGGAACGGATTCCCGGGAAATGAACACGAACAACCACACAAACCAAAAACGAGCAAAACCCATGAACCACGAGCAAAACACGAATCCAACAACAAACACAATAATGAGCGAGCCCACGAGCTAAAACAATCACACGGATCCACCCAGCACAACACTCGCACCAAGAGAGGTGAGAGGGAGTTGGAACCACACGAGGGAGAGCTCGGGAATACGGGGATGACGCGACAGCGAGACGCAGCACCGCAGTCATCGAGGGAAACACAGGCCGAGCTGTGACGCAGCAGTCGTAGAAGAACAGAACACCTATTGTTCGGTCTGCTACAATCAGACGAGAGCAAGGCCGAGGGCCAGGGGAAGCACAGTGGAGACGGAAGGAGAAGCTAGGGAAAGTTCGGGAGGTGCAAGAGAGGCGGCGGAAGGATGTGGGGAAACAGGCGATGCTTGGGTTTTTATATAGTTGAGTTTTAGGGTTAGAGAGGTAGAGGCGATTCTTCCTCAATGTTTGCAAAACATCCTTCAAGTGCTCAGTATTCTCATCACGGTTCCGAGAATAGACGAGAATATTATCAATAAACACCACAACAAACTTGTCTAGAAAGGGAGAGAAAACCTGATTCATCAAGCTCATGAACACAGCTGGAGCATTAGTAACTCCGAAAGGCATCACCAAGAATTCATAGTGCCCATATCTTGTACGGAAAGCAGTCTTCTGTACATCCTCGACTTTCACCTTAACCTGATGGTAACCAGAACGAAGATACAACTTTGAAAATACATAAGCACCTCCCAATTGATCAAATAGGTCATCAATCCTTGGCAACGGATACCGGTTCTTCACTGTGACATTATTCAGCTCATGGTAGTCAATACACAACCTGCGACTACCATCCTTCTTATTGACGAACAGTACCAGAGCTCCCCAAGACGAAACACTCGGCCTAATAACACCTCTATCTAGCAACTCCTGAATTTGCTCCTTCAACTTAGCCAACTCAACAGGAGCCATTCTGTACGAACTCTTAGAGATTGGAGTTGTACCCAGCTGAATATCAATATTGAACACCACTTCACGATCTGACGGTAATACTGGCAATTCCTCAGGAAAAACATCCAGAAAGTCTCGCATAACTAACGGTGCAACATAACCATCAGCACACACTTCTTCCATCACTCCAGCTTCTTGACTTGACAACTTCTCCACACAAGCAAGCGGTGTCTCACCGGCACAGAATTCAAATTCCTGATGTCCTGGCATTCAGAACACCACTTTCTTCACACAGCACTCAATTACAGCATGAGTGACACCAAGCCAATCCATCCCCAAGATAATATCAAAACCAGAATTTTTTATGACAATCAGATCGGCAACAAAATCAATACCAGCAATAACCAAAGGACTCTGCTCGCAAATCTGAGAACACACGACAACACCTCCACCTATAGTAATATTCCATGCTGCTGGAATAGCACTGCTAGCCAAGTAATGCAGGTCGACGAAACGGGAACAAAAAAATGAATGAGTAGCACCAGAGTCAAAAAGAACATGAGCGGAAAAGGAGTGAACAAGGATAATACCTAGAAAGAAGTCAAAGATGAGAACACAATATGCAGAAGAAAAATGCAAGAACATGCATGAATGGAAGGATAGCATGATAAGGCAACAGAATAAATAACAAGATAGCAAGGAAGAATGAAAATAAAATCCAAATAAACACAACTAAAGATATACCTGTAACAATGCCCAAACAGTTTCAGCATCCTGCACAGTCAGGTTGTAAGCCTGGCCACGACCTACAGGAAGATTACCCCTAGGAGCGGCTCTCCTCTGATAAAAAAATCTGCCTCTGAGGTAGGAGTGGTGGTCCGCCATGACCACGAGCAAGTGCTCCTTGTGGAGCGGGACCTCCAACTGTTGCTAGGGATCTGGACTTAGGGCTATCATGGATTATGTGGTCATTGCCTCCATACAGAAGGCACTGGCAATTTGCTATCCGACAGTCCTGGTGCAAGTGTCCAGTGTTGTGTCAGTACGAACAGACCAAGTGCAGCCTCTGAACAGAAGGTTGGTATGGCAATGCCATAGCAGGAAGGGTCGGAACAGGCCTCCTAATAGGCCCTCCAGAAGGCCTGACAGCAATAGGGTGCAGAACAGACCGCTGAATGTCATGCTTCCTCTTATCTGCTCCTAAATTCTAGCAGCATCCAGGATATCATCATAAGAACAAAGTCGCAAGGCATCAAGACGATCTTGAATCTCAATATCCAAGCCCAACAAGAAACGACGACCCCTATCTTCGTCATTCGCCACCATAGAAGTAGCAAAACAACTTAGTCGGGTGAATTTCGTAGCGTACTCGTCCACGGTCCGACTCCCCTGATTCAAGACAATGTTTAGTTTAACATCGGTACTTTATGAAATAACAACAAAAAAGCATCATTAAAAACCATCTGACTAACCTGAGTTAATAAGACAAACTTGTTCCATTTCATTCTTGGTGGCATTAGGGAAGAACTTCGTGAGGAAGCTCTTAGTAAAGATGGCCCAGTGGATGGGTCAGCCCAATCGTTCAGCCTCAGCTTGCCATCAGATATGGGCAAGATCAACAAGCTGGATGCTCACAACATCCACACGGTCCACATCTGCTATCAGTGTTGCAGCTAAAAACTGTTCAGTCCTGATAAGCCATTGCTCGGCTTCAAGCAGACCCTCAGTGCCTGAGAACTTATCTGGATGGAGCCTTATGAAATCAGCCACATTACCAGGTCTCGGTTGTTGCAATCCAGGTGCCGGTACAACGGGTTTCCTTTTAGCAGCTTCGAAAGCCACCCTCATCAGTTCATTATGCTCTCGTTGTACCCGCATCATCAGTTCATTGTGCTGACGTTGCATTTGCATCATCTGTGCAATAGTGGGCTCCTCAAACTGATCATCCCTAGCACAGGAAGATGAAGCACCTTTTCTAGCCATGGTCTGCAGTAAAAATTAATTGGTTAGTGTCCAGATCATAAGTTGGTTATTAATTATCTATGTGATTCCTGTATTGCACATACTGTTGATTCAAACCGGCAAAACCCAAATCTGACTAATATATCAGTCAAAGCCAAACCTCCATATGTTAGTCATGTTTGACTGATATGTTATCCAAACTCGGGCTCTGATACCACTAAAAATTTTGTCATGCCTCGCTTCCAAAAATACAGAATACAAGGACGTGACATTGGCCCAGTAAATGACTTGCGTCATCCATAAGTTGTTTACCCATTCAACTCAACAATATAAACAATACAAACAATTGCGCAGGCAATAATAATAACCACATGAACAATAATACTTGGAATAAACAATATGAAAATACAATAATCCAATATCTGGAAACAAATAATAATATCCGAGTCATAAGCCCAATACAATAATGAATCCAATCACAATAATAATAAGTCTCAATACAATAAGTCCAATGCAATAATAATCAACTAGAAAGTAATAAATCTTTAGAAAACTTGTTCTCCAATTCTTGCAGGTAATTCTCCTTCAACACCTGTGAACACTTCATCTAAAAAAAGAAAAAAATTATCCTTAGAGCAAGTCATGAACAGCAAGAAGAGAAAGCAAAGAAACAATGTAATAACGATATAACATTGAATTCAATTGTTCAATAGGAATCAATAACATGGGACGATAGCAATAATCAATACCAATGGTAGTCAATAAAATGGTTATAAACAATGGTTCAATATTCGATGACAATGTTCAATGGTCGATGTCAATAACACTTAGACAATGTTCGATATCAATAGAAACAATGATATTCAATATGCAATGTTGATGTGGTGTCAATTATTAAGTCTATTAATCATTTTAATTCTAACTAATGCACGTACTACTGCATCCTATAACTACAGGTTCGATACATACAATCAATTTTGCTTAGACTCTAGTGGTGAATTCTATAAATCATGTGTCGGTACGATAATCACTGATACGATAACAATATTGTGCACGATACATTATAACGATTCACTGATTCACTGATACACTGATACATTGATACACTAATACACTGATACGATACACGAAAGATTGGGGTGCCGTAATCAGTGCTCCAACAATCAATCGATAAAACACTGACCGACACAGTCACTATATCATTCACTACTCAAGTCAATCCCTTAAACCCCGGCTTGTTAATTATTTTATCAATGCAACAATACATTATACAATTTAGAGATATTAGATGAACGATAATAACAATAGAGGAACAACAAGATAATAAATTTGGATACGACAATTACGATGATGACAATAACTCATTAGGATCATGCAATGCAACATATACACTTCAATTCATGCAATACAATGATATATATATAATTATATTAAGAAACTCTGGAAAATAAATTTCTGGACAGAAAGATGTTACTGTATAAAAACCAGTTTTCCCGTTGCTACAGAAATTGAAAACTGAAACTGTCAGAAATTCTAGAAACTAGAATTCCACACGATTCCAACTCATATTTAAAATACAAAATCCGACAACCATAGCTAGGTCAAACACATCATTCTTTACAGATTACATGTTCAAACAGAAATTTGACATCAAGTTGTTATATCTTTAGAATCAGCAAAAACTCAATTAAAAATTCATCAAAAATATTCTTTAGACTCCTAAACATGTTAGCTAACATTCTCGAAATTATCAAAGCATTACTCTAACATTAACTTAGCCTTTTAATAGTTTAAACATGAAAACATACATGAATCTGAACTTCTGGAATTAAAACACAACAGTAGTAAAATTAACACAACTTTTGCAATACAACTCAAAATTTAGTGATTCAAGATGTTCTAGAAACTAGAGACGTAGGGCTACAACTCTTATTCAGAAAGTTATTTATTTTGAGATCAAATACTGGGTCGAAAACGACAGGAAAAATCCAAACAGCAAGTAACATATAGATTTTCGAATTTTTCATGAAATAAAGTGATTAAACATGATGGGTTTCAATTCTACATTGAACAAATCTTATAATCAGCATGGTAGGTACAATAGCATGGTAAATAAAATTAAGAATACACACATATACACTAGATTAACCACACAATTCATCAATCAATTATTCATACACTCAACCTAGCAATTAATTCTACAATAGATTATTTGTGTGATGTTTGTGTGAATAACCTTATCATCAATACTATATGATTGCATGAAAGATTCAATTTTTGGAGTCAACAAAGGCACGCAGTCGAGAATATTTCGGTTAGCTCTTGTAAACCCTCCATGTACTCAACGAAAGAGAAACAATATATGATACGATGAACAATTAGATTTACTTGCAAGAATTTTAATGAAAACTTGAATTTGATACAAGATTCAATTCAAGAGGAAAGTGACTTGCCATATAGACGATTAGTTTCAATACCAAATAATAACAGGATGAGAATTTCGGAGCAACGAACACACGAACGATTATGTGCACACTACGTGCACAAAGAAACAAGACAACAACAAGAACAAAGGGCAGGCAACAACAAGCAGAAACATCAACGAGAGTTGACGTTAGTGGGTCTGACATCGAGCGGCGTCGACGAGGAAAGACGGCGACGCGACTGGAGGCATCGAGCGGCGTCTGGGGGTCTGCTATTGTCGAGAAAACAGAGGAGCGACATGGGGACTTCGGGTTTGGGCGGTGCTCGCTGGTGCTGGGCGTAGCAGATGGCAGCACGGGGTGAGGTCACTGAAGATGGAGACGGGGCGGACGCTAGAGATGGTGATGATGGGTTTAGGCAGGAAACGGTGGTAAACGGTCGGGAGAGAGAGAGAGAGGAGAGATGAGAGAGAGACGGCTAGGTTTAGGGTTTGTATTTTGTGTTTTTAGGGTTTGCAATAGGATTGTATTTATAGAGTACAATTAGGTTGTTGGGTTAATGGTCTAGGATCCAATAATAATGGTTTTGGGTCTAGAAATAATTGCAATTGGGTTTTGGGTTCAATAAGAGATGGGTTTAAAGACAATACGGTTCAAATAAATTACTTACAATCAAATAAAAATGGGATCAACAAGAAAATAGCTCAACAAGAAGAACAAAAGTATTTTATTCAAATTCAAAAAATATTACATTGAAAAGAACGGAAATAGTAGTTACAGATGTATTAAGTAAAACTTTGTTTAAGAATAAATTGGAGATTTAAGTATCATTCTTCATGTAACTGGATTTGTCTTGATTAATGGAATAAAAGCAAAGGTTTTATTTGATACTGGTTCTTCACATACATTTTTCTCGCCCAATTTTGCTAAAGTTTTAGGTGTGGAGCCTAAGATTTTTTTAGGCAGAGTCTTTTTAGTGGAAACACTATCAGGAGAGGAATTGATTGCTTATCGGTATTATGAATGCTGTGATATCGAGATTGGTGGGAGGTTGTTCAACATTGATCTCATCGAACTGCATGTCTTTGGTGTAGATGTGAGCGTGGGCATTGATTAGATGGCAATATATGATGCTACAATTGAATGCAAGAACAAAGAGGTTATAGTGAAAGCACCGGGAGGGCTCGCAATGACTTTTCAGGGGAAGAAGAAGAGATCGAAGGTGTTAATAGCTATATCTAAGTTAATGATCCCGGATGAGGTCATAAGCATTCCGGTTGTCTGGGATTCTCCTACGGTATTCTTAGAGGAACTACCGGGGTTACCACCATAGCGAGATGTTGAGTTCTACATCAACATTCATCCAAGTAGTGCTCCAATTTCTAAGGCTCTGTACGGGATGGTACCTATGGAGCAGGATGAAGTTAAGAAACAGATTGAGGAATTACTGAGTAAGGGATTCATCAGCCGAGTACTTCACCATGGGGTGCGCCAGTGTTGCTAGTGAAGAAGAAGGATGGGTCAATGAGGATGTACATTGACTACCGGGAGTTGAACAAGGTGACCATTCAGAACAAGTAACGGCTTCCACGGATTGATGATTTGTTCAATAGGCTTCGGGAGCAGCTGTACTTTCGAAGATTGATCTGCGGTCAGGGTATCATCAGGTTTGGGTTAAGGAGGAAGATGTGAGCAAGACAGCTTTCAGAACTCGTCATGGACTCTATGAGTTTTTGGTGATGCCATTCGGAGTGACGAATGCACCGGAAGTGTTTATGGACATAATGAACCAGATCTTGCAGTCGTTTATCGATTTCTTCGTGGTGGTATTCATTGATAATACTCTGGTATATTCGAAGTCGGAGGAAGAACATTCTAAGCACTTGGCAAAGGTATTGAAGAAGTTACAGGAGCATAACTTGTATGCCAAGCTATCAAAGTGTTAGTTCTGGAAGTTTGAGGTAGCTTTCCTTAGTCATATCCTTTCCAAGGAGGGAGTGGCCACCGATCCTCAGGAGGTTGAAGCAGTGAAGAATTGGACCAGACCGACGATAGTGAAGGAGGTCAGGAATTTCTTGGGATTGGCTGGGTATTACAGGCGATTCATTCAGATCTATGCACAGATTGCAGTTCCTTTGACGGGGTTGACTCGAAAGAAATGTGGCCTTCACTTGGACTGATAAGTGTGAGGCAAGTTTCCTAGAGCTAAAGGAGAGGTTGATGACTGTGCCTATCCTAGCTTTGCCACAAGCCGAGATGGACTATGATATCTTCAGTGATGCGTCACTCAGAGGTTTGGGGTGCGTCTTGATGCAAGAAAGAAAAGTTATTGTATATGGTTCGAGGCAGTTACGTCTGCATGAGAAGAACTATCCGACACGATCTGGAATTGGCAGCTATCATCTATGCCTTGAAGTTGTGGAGGCATTATGTATATGGAGAAAATGTCAACATGTTCACTAATCACAAAAGCTTGAAGTACATTTATCAGCAGAGATATCTAAATCTTCGGCAGAGAAGGTGGTTGGAGGTGTTGGAAGACATTCGTCCCGAGATCAAGTATCATCCGGGCAAGGCGAATGTGGTGGCTGATGGACTTAGTCGGAAGAGTAGTTTGTCGAGTTTGATCACAACTCGGAGGGAGTTGGCAGCTGAGTTAGATCAGGCAGGTATCAAGGTTGTACTACAAGGATTGGGGTCATCTTTGGCACAGTTAAGGCTTTATCCCTCATTGAAGGAGCGGATTATTAAGGGTCAGAAATCGGATGCAAAGATTTAGAAGATGTTGCAGCAGATTTCCAATGGCAAGTTATCAGAGTTCCACATCCAACATTGAGTCTTGTAGATGGTGAAAGATTGTGTGTACCGAAGAATGCAGATTTAAGGGAGAGTATCTTGCAGGAGGCATACAATACCTTGTTGTCAGTACATCTTGGAGGCATGAAGATGTACAATGACATCAAACAACACTTTTGGTGGTCGGGTATGAAGAGAGATGTGGCAGACTTTGTGGGAAGGTGTCTGACTTGCCAACAGATCATAGCAGAGAATCAAAAACCTGGAGGCTTGTTACAGCCATTTTCTATTCCGGAATGGAAGTGGGAGAATATCAGTATGGACTTCATCACTGGGTTGTCGAACAGTCCGAGGGGCAACGACTCGATTTGGGTTATTGTGGATCATTTGACCAAGTCAGCTCACTTCTTTTCTATGAAGATTACTTGGTCGTTGGAGAAACTGGCAGAGTTGTACATTAATGAGACTGTAAGACTTCATGGGGTTCCTGTGTCGATTGTCTCCGATAGGGATGCGAGGTTCACATCGAGGTTTTGGAAGAGTTTGCAAGCAGCATTGGGTACCAGAACCGACTTTAGTAGTGCTTTCCATCCGCAGACTGATGGTCAGGCCAAGAGGATAAATCGAGTATTGGATGATATGCTGAGGGCTTGTGTTCTGGATTTTGGTGGCAGTTGGGAGAGTTACTTGGCATTGGTTGAGCTTGCTTATAACAACAGTTACCATGTAAGTATCGGTATGTCTCAGTATGAAGCCTTGTACGGGAGGAAGTGCAAGACACCTGTCTGTTGGTACGAAGTTAGAGAGCGGCAGATGTTTGGGCTCGAGATTGTGCAACAGACATTGGAGAAGATCGAGCTGATTCGTAAGGGGTTGGTCGAGGCTCAGAGTCGGTAGAAGAGTTATGCAGATACTCGACTAAGGGACTTGGAGTTTGAGGTTGGAGATGCAGTTTTTCTCAAGGTGTCTTCGGCTAATGGAGTAATCAGGTTTGGGAAGGGTGGCAAGTTGGTGTCAAGGTACATTGGGTCATACAGGATTTTGAGACGGATTGGTAAGACAGCATATAAGTTGGAGTTACTAGAGGAATTGGCGCAAGTGCATGATGTGTTCCATGTGTCGATGTTGAGGAAGTATGTGCCAGATCAGATTCATCAGTTGGCAGAAGTGCCCGAAGGACTACAGCTGAACTTAAGTTATAAGGAGCAGCCTGTAGAGATCGTTGACCGTCGGGAGAAGGTGTTGGAATAAGGTGATATCTATGGTCAAGGTATTTTGGAGGAACCAGCTGTTCGAGGAAGCTACTTGGGAGCCGGAGATTGCATGCAGAAGAGTTTTCTTGAACTATTTATGTAACTTTTCTTCTTTTTGCTTGTATTTGTTCTGTCCCTATTAGTGGTAGTTCTGAGGACAAAACTATTCTAAGGAGGGAGTAATATAACACCGTAGAATTTTAAATAATATTTTTGAGATTAATAAATGAATTTAAGTGATTTTTTTGTGATTTAATAAACATCTCTGAGATTTGCCTTTCGCACGTGCAAAACACGTGCAAATATAAATTTTTGGGAAAACAAAAAAAGTCAAGAGTTTATTTGGAGGATGTAATATTTGTTAGTGAATAATAATTTCAAAAATTTCTGGATTTTTATAAGTCACTATGGACATTTTCGCAATATACTAAATAAAGAAGGGTTTTTTTGCAAAATTGTCACTTGGAGGCAAAAGTTACAAAAGTCGATACTCTGGGTTTGAAATTGATGCCGGCCAGATCCGGGAAGGATTTTTTTAAAGATTTAATCCCAACTAAATTGATTAATCTAGTTACCAAGTATAAAGGATCTATATATGTAAAGATATATTGTAAAGGAATATTTTGTAAAATCTTTTCAAACTCTAAAAAACATGATTTCGGCCTATATAGGCAACAATTAGCAGCTATTTTTTTTTGCTGAACAAAACGAAGGAGGATTTTATTATTGATTTATTGGAGTTTCGAAACGAGGATCTTGGATTTTGCAAAAGGAATGGCTTTTCTTATTTCTCTTTATTATTCTTTGGTTGATTCTCCATTGAGGTGAGTGACATGTATTTACTCTTTGTTGTTCTATGCATGATGAATGTGAAGATTTGTCTAATAGGATGTTCACTAGAAGATTGTTTGTTGCTAAAATGGATAAACTTGATGAATGAATAGTTAAAACAAAACATTCATGAATAAATTGTTACGTTTCAATGGCAAACACAGAATGAATATACAGCGGAAAAATTACAAAAATTATTGAAACATAGCCATGGATCCATGCGAAAACCATAAATCGTGTTTAGGAATTATACCTTATCGATGGATCTGCTGTCTCCTGGCTATGTTGATCACAGCACTGCAATGTTGCAGTGCCTCTAAGTTATCCACACGAACGGATCAAAACCAAGCTTTCCTCACGCCGCGGTGCTAGCTATAGGACGGGGTTGTTCCTCACGATCTCTCTTTCACAATTTCTGTGACGTCTAGGGTTTTCTCGTGTGTCTCCTTTCCACAGATTTGTATCATATATATAGTTATAGAAAATTAACCCTACGAGAGTATTGAGGTCGTTAGGCTCACAATCCGACCTGGGTCAGATTCGTGTGTGGGCCTCTGAACTTTAGTGAGCCCATTTAATCTAATTAAATGTCCAACCAATATCAGTAGTCCGAGTCTTACTTGAATTCCTAATTAAATTCATTTTATGAATTTAAATCCCAATTTTGATCCATTTTAAGTGTGTGACCCTGTATGTTCTTGTTACGTTAACAGTAATAGTAAAATTATATTCTAGTATTACAAACAGTAAGCAGTATCTAGCAATATATCACTGCAACTCAAGTAATGGGAATGTCAGTGATTAGACATAACCTATCCGTGACCAATGTTACCATGTAGTCTAGTCCCATTGTCCAAATATCTTACTTGACCACAAGGCATAGAGCGTGTCACCCTTGTATAGTTCAATCTTTGGTTTCTTGATCTCCGACTAGACTTACTAAACAAATGAGCTCAATATCTCATATTGACTCATTTGAGCATGGCCATGCATTTTGTAGTCTCACTCAATTAAGGGGTCCATAGATATCTCTCATGTTATGTAAGAGGGACAAATCCTATCTAAGTCACTCACATCCCTCCGCATGATTTGTAGTATATCCAATAGTCGACTTTATAATCACCTAATTGCAGGCAACGTTTGACGACATTAAAACATAAAACTTCTCATGTAGGAAACCGTACTGACTGCAAGTCAAATGACTACATACACCATGGTCACTGTGAGAACCGCTTATGACACTCACGTAATGATCCATGCAGCGTTCTCATGGTGGGTCAGTCCAGTATATTATTACTCTAATATGTACCCATGTGAAGACTTGATATCTCATATCCATGACCCGTGAGATATAGTCATCAGTCTAAGCACATACTATTCTTTATGCATTATTGTTGTCCTAATTTACAATAATACTTAACTAGGGACATTTAAGAATAGTGTTCTGATTATAACCAATAGGATCTCACAATCAAGTCATGCACTTGATATCTCATGGTATTGAACCTGCTATTCTAAGGACTTTATTATGCTCATTTAATCATAATAAATAACACAATAAATGAAATGCCTCTTAAATGAAATAAATATCATAATGCAATGTAAACTAGTAATGTCAATACACAACTGGCCTCTAGGGTATACACCAACATAAATATGGAACTTTATGGATGAAACTTAATGTATAGATGACCCAAGGATGATAGAAACCTAGTAGTAATGATGGATGTGATGTTTCTTATTGATTTGATCATGTAGATTGAGATTTTATGAGTTATAATGCATGAATGTGGATAAAGAAGGGTTATTCAATGTTTTAAAATTATATGATTCTGTTTAATGCTTTTGATGGATAGAACTTGACCAAATAAATGTTGTAGAAGCATATAATCAAGAAAAATTTGATATAACTAGTTTGTATATGCGTATAACAAATCGCAAGAGAGTTTTGGGATCAAAAGATCAAGTTTTGAAGGGTTGAACTGTGTTGCGATTTCGGATCTGATGTGCAGGTCGAAACTTGGATTTTTTGAGTTTTGTGAAGTATTCAAGTGGATTTTGATTTATATTGATACTGAGAGTGAATTGAACAACAGACCACCCATATACAATGATGATTTTACTGATACATATATACATATATATACACATACATATATACATTTCCTGATATGTTAGTTGGAAATTGTACTTTTTATGAAATTGTTGAGAGTTTGATTTGATTTATAAACTTTATTTTTTTGGACAAGTTGTATTTGATTAACTCAGGATTTTAACCATTTAAATTCATGCATTTGGGGATTTTAAACTATGTATCAGTTGTGAGAAACACGAATTTTAAAGCTGCTGAAAATGCAATGTTTGAACTGTTGTCTGTTCCGGTTCGGATAATTTTTTCGACTCAATTGCCGACATAATTACCTAAAACTTTTAAAATAGAAATTGTATCTCATTGTGTCTAGTTTCCTAAATATCTGACGGGTCCTCAATCTGACCTCTAGATTGTAAGATATGAAATTTTTACCACTGTACTATCGTAGTTTCAGATTTTTAATATAACGGTTAGTTTTCAGAATTTATTGAATATGAAATCCTTTAAACTAATTTATTTGAGATTTTTTTGGTGGATTCCTTGGGATGTGCTGGAGATAACGTGATTTTTCCAGGTTTTTATGATTTAATTTGATTTCTCTGTTTCAAGGAATCAACTCGTATAAATTTCAGATTTGGGAAAGAATTGATTTTTAATGTATTATGCGTTGAATTTGAGTTGTGGGTTGTATAACTCTATGTTTTAAAAGATGGAAATTTGTGATTTTGGACTAAGGGGTAGTTCTAAATTAAAGGCGTGAACTTTTTAAGAACTCTAAAGGGAAAGAATTGTGGATGTTTTGGTTATGTGAGCTCTTGAGGCTGAGTAGGACCCTGATAACCGGCAAATGAATTAATCGAATTTTGGGAGTTAGCCAGTGGGGCTATTCATCTAGTCTTTTTGTGGTATTAAGTCCGATGGGGTTTACTAGCTCTAGGTGGCTATGGTTGACCTAAAAATAATAATAATAATAAACATAAGGACAAGCGGCGGAGTAAGGAAAACGCTTTCGGAGATCGAGATGTCGATTTGTTTTTCATCGAAAACGAAGAAGGCCAAGAGGATAGCAGCCTTCCTTCGGGCTTTGCCTGCCCTTTTCTAATAAAGAATTCCCTCGGATAAGCTTAACTCTTATCGGGTCATTCCGGGATGAAAGACAGGACTGTTGCTAGTGTAGCACTAGTGGAGATGTGATAAATCTTGGGAAACGTAAGTGGAGGGCCTGTATAGTGGACGGACGAGGTTCGGAACTATAGTCATGGTTGGGCAATTTGATTCCGAAGGCTACGATTATCATTGCCATCTCCCGAGTTCGCACGTTGAGGGTCTTTTACAGTTGGGTGCTTTTATTCCGGAGGCTGGGGCCTATTCGTGGAATTTCGACATGGGATGTTCAGGGCGACACTTACATGATGCTTGCGCATTGAGGATGCTAGTATTTCAGGTAGATACATGGACGTAGGCATATTCGCAGAGTATTCTAGATCTTGTTTCTATCACTGTAGTAAGATTAGTTGCATAATAAGGAATTAAACCCTATAAAGTGAAGAACGATAAGGGCTTGCACCGGATCTAAGTAGAGTGGGGAGCATAGATTCGACAAGTATGCATTAGAGTGTCATCATACTGTATTTGTGTTTTTCTTGACTTGTATTATGCATGCTTGTATTCTATTTTTCTACACTTGACACTTAGACTAGTTTCACTTGATATTTTTATGTTTTATTAATCGTTATTTCATATTCTGTTTTTTGCTGCTATGGGAATGTGTTGATTTCGAATTTGTTCTTTATATTTCATTTAAATTATATTTCTTTTAATGTCATTCACGCCGTTTTGGCTAACCCCTGTAGTTTTGGGGGTTAGGGTTATCTCTAGCCACATATTTTACAGATAGGTACCGTTAGCTTGGGATATGATGCATGTGGTAGAATAATAATATGGCTTATGAAAATTGTAAAAGAAGGGATTGTAAAAGAAAGAATGTAATTCAAGGTGTTAAATTTCTGATGTGTTATGTAAAGAATTGATGAAATAAAAGTTAAAAATTTTATGTGATTTGCTATGTTTACTACTACAGTGAGGTTGATTCTGGATTTGTAACACCCCGTAATTTCTAACGAATATATATATATATATATATATATAGAGAGAGAGAGAGAGAGAGAGAGGTGGATGGCAATGTTGTAAATAGAGTGAATGAGAGGGGCTCCCACGTGATGAAACAGCACTCTGTGCTGTGTTGTGTTGCGGTGACGTTAGGTGGGGGCCACCAGGATGAGAAAGAAAATGGCAGCAGGTGTTGTGTCTTGAGCTTGATGACATGGCACATTTGTATCATGGGATTCAAGAGGAGAAATGGAGTATTGATTAGTCCCACATCGGGAATACCATAGATTAAAATAATAATAAATAATATAGCCTATGATCAAAAGTCACCAATCTGGTTAACCACCTTTTGAGAGGCAGCCTTTGGTGGGCAGTTGTACTATACTATAAATAATTTGTCTGATAAATTGTATAAATTTTTTAAGCTAGGGGCAGGGGATTACAGGATTTGTGCCACGTATTTTTTATTTTTTAATTATTGAAAATTCGGGGCGCTACAAAGGCGACGCTCATGGGGTATTTGTGTGATGAGGTACCGCTGACAACGCAGTGCGGGTTTCGTCTCCAGAATTATCGGGGTGTTAGGCGTGTGGCCGAAAATCACTCGCGATGGGAGAACGACTCTCAAGAATTATCGGGGTCATAGCTCGCGGTGTGGGTATTCACCTCCAGAATTACTGATGTGAGGCAGTGTGTCCAAAATCACTTGAAGTAGGAGTGCGATACTCAAGAATTATCGGGGTGGTACTAGATACTCACAGAATATCTAAAACATACATTAGTCACCATAGTAGTAATTCATAGCAAAGGAGTGAACCCTATATTGAGGAGTATGATAAGGGCTTGCCCTTGGACCTATATAGAATGGAATGCATAGAATCCGAATAAGTATGCATTAGTGTCATCATAGTGTAATATCTGCACTAGGCATTAAGTTATATCATACACTGACATGTTTAGGATAGTCACTCTTTTACACTTTATTTATGCATTCAAGTTTGTGGTTGCTAAAGTAAGAAATTTCGTTATATTACGGCATAGAGAGGATCGCCGTCTATAATTTTGCGTCGGCTGTAAGCAACTGACGTGCCCACAGATTTTTCAGTGCAAGACTCGGATTGGCAAGGACTTAAAGGCGATTGATGATAAAAATTATATTTATGATTAAACCTGCTGATGTTAAAGTTGTATTTCATATTGTATTTTATTTAACTTCCGCTGTGTACTCTGTAATAAACAAAGTTTAATAAGTTTTAATTTCCTTGTAAAATTGTACGAATTTGAAGTAAAAGATCCTATTGTGCTACGAATTACATGTAAATGGAATTCGTGGTGTTACATGTTGTCCTCTCTAACACCCTCTAGATGAAGGAATTGTTCATCTATGAACGAAAAGTTCCTATTTAAGTTGATATGCTCCATCATTTTTTCTATGTAATGATATTGTCTTGTTGTTAGTGTTTAAAGCATGTAGGTGCTGACTTATTTATGCCAGTGTTTCTTGAGTTGGTGATGTATTTCTTATCTAATGATTGTTGGTTTCATTTACATACACTACTAAAGCAATCAGCGTTGGTCTTCAATGGAAGAATTCTGTGGGAACCCTCGTTATTGTTTAATGTCGGAGCCAGTTTAGAATAATTCAATAAAGATCACCATAGTACAAATAGAGAAGCATGATCCATCTGTGCCAACTACAAGAAAAAAGAAAGTTGATAATTAAACTTAAGACTTTGCATCTTGAAAATGGGTAAGTTGTAACTTATGTTCATGTGATGATTTTTTTTTATCGTATGTATATCTTTGTGTCTTTTTTTAGGGTAAAAAAGACTATGATTTTTTTTTTTTAAGGTATGAGAGTGTGGATGCGGTGAATGGAGTGGAGCTATTGTACTACTTCATACAGTCGGAAAGAAACCCAAGTGAGGATCCTCTGCTTCTTTGGCTCACCGGCGGCCCTGGTTGTTCAGCCTTCAACGACCACATATTGGAGATTGGTAAATATTTTTATTTTTTATTTTTTATTTTTACTACTACACATGCTATGGAACTTAAACCTTTCATTGAAGAGCTCTTGCGGACAGTCCTGCCACCTCTAAAGATCAATTCATTGGATAGTCGTCCTAGAAGACATGATTTTGTCTTGTCTGACATTGAAGATGTTAGTGCATATTGGGAAACCTTGGAGTATTGCTATGCAGCAGCTGATCCCCCATCTGCATCCCTTGCATTCCCCGGTTCAGTTATTCGAGAGGTTTTCTTATTTGATGTTTTCTTATCCTAGGTTTGTCTATTTGATGTTTTATTTACTAGTATTGTTGTTATCCTCTTCTGTTTCTTTTCAAATGATTTTTGTTAAATCCTCTTTTGGGTAAAAGATCCTCCATATCGTATTAGTTTTTGGGTGGGTGTGTGTGTGTGTGTGTGTGTGTGTGTGATTGGAAAAAATTATATATTAAATGGGGTTTTTAAGGTAATATGACGATTGATTCCAATAATATCTGCACTCTCTTGTGCACTAGGAAGTTAATGCATAGATTTACTAGAAGGGTGATTTGTTCGTGGGTAGTAACCAAAAATATATAAGCATGGGCTTTGTTTTTCAAATGACATTCTTGATCTAGGACGTTGTTGTTATTTATAAAAAGGAGTTAAAGTAATAATGGAAGAGAGAATTCTTCTGGGCTAGATAATTTAACCAGCTTACTTATTTTTATGATAGATTAATCTTGAGATTTATTATGTATTAAAAGTTGAGCAGGAGATGGAATAAAAAAAAAATTTAAAACATAATTTAAAATTTTTAGCTATTTTACTTTTATTTTCTTGAAACAACCTATTCGTAATGTGCTGTAGATTTCAAGTGCTCATTCTTGGGCTTCAGTTCGTGTCATTACTGTCGAACAACGAGTGAAGCCACTTAAGCGAATGGAACTTGATTACCTAGAGAAGAAAAATTCATTCAAGAAATGTATTGTGATTGCAAGGGAGCTGAACCTTTGTGTGGAACGGGTATGCATCAAAATTTTAGATTTTACTTTATGACTTATATGGGTTCACAGTCCACACATCATTTTGATATGTGCTGTCTCTTAGTATCTTCATTTAACAACTTAAATCCGTTCTAATGGTACATTTATTGTTTCATGATTTGTCTTTTTAACATTGATTGCATCCTTTAGAGTTAAAGTTTAATGTGATAAAAGTAGCTTCTCTGTGTAGTAACACATAATGAACTTTTCTTATCAAAAAAAAAACACATAATGAACTTTACATCTGTAGTGATGGTGAGTATAGATGAAGAGTACTATTGGTAATAATATTAGCATGGTTACACAGTATATTTCTTCTTCTTTTGTTTTTCATTGCGCATCTTTTTATACCTCCACTTACACATGTTCCGAAAAAATTCTTCTTAATTTCTTTTATGAGGTAGTTATTCATGTGTTCTTGGAATATTACTAGAATTTGGAAGGTTAGCAGAATGGAAGTTTAGGAATTTCTAAAACTTACTAAAAAATATGTGCTAGTAACTAAAGATAAACTTAGCTAATATATATTATAGTTCCTATATTAAAGTTAAATATGATTGTTGATGAATTCCATGGTGGTTTCACTAGGCCTGAAGAATCTTATACTGCAGTTAAATTAGGACTTCTAAATCCTCCAACAGGTCATGCATCATATATTTATTAGTTAAGCTTAAGGATCTCTGTTTTACATCCTTCAATTATGTTGGATGAATGTTCTCTGTATTACTCTATTTTGGTAGATTGTGTATGTCATTTGCATTTAGCACAAGGCACTTTAGTTACATCTTGATAATATATTTAAATGCTAGTCTCAGGATTTTTGGGATATCGGGTTTGGTTATAAGTATACCTCTGGCGTTTGATGTTCTCTATTGGATTAAAATGGTTATTTAAATTATCAAACTGAAAATACAAACACATTTGCTTCAGGGAACTGAAATTACAAACATACAAAGATACATATATATTAGTCATTCTATCTCTGTATGTCCATATACACATATATACATTGTTGCCGCTGATTTCGGTGTGGGGGCAATCAGATAAATTTGTGGGTTTGTGAGGAATCGAATGGGTCAAACCTGACCTCTCCATTGTTGTTTGGCTGGTTTCTCGCTGCTCCCATTGACCTGCACAAAGTTCAAAATACCGGGGTTGATCCTGGCGAGGAACCCTCCGACGCTCTTGTCAGTACTTAGAAAAAAATATGAAAGAACTTTTGGTTGACAAAAAGTGATCACCTTATAATGGTAGAAGGTAGGGGGTATTTATAGTCGCCATGTGGATCTGCTTCGAGATAAGAACAAATCTCTACTCCCCGGTGTGGCTAGATAGAAGTGGTTAGAACCACCTCCTAGGGATAAGGACGAATCAAGATTTCTCCATATCCTTAGGAACTGGCTCTTAACGGGTTGGGACCCGTATCTAGTTGAACAGATCTGTTCATGAGAGCATCCACAATGGCGTTTCTTATTTTTTTGGCAAAATGGCAAGTATAGAAATGGAATAGATCGAAAGGTCTGCAGTGGTTGTTTGCGATATTTTGCTAAATTTTGAGTAGGACGAGACAAGTTGTCTCGTCCGTTAATTTTTCCTTTTTGAAGATTTAATTAATTACCAATTAAGTATTAAAATATGTTAATTAAATAAATTAAATATTAAAATATTAACCTAAACCTATTTAATAATCTACTAAACCTAATTAAACAACCTAAACCTACTTAAAAAAATCCCCCCAAACCTGGACGGGACATCATGTCCCGTCCGTTTGGTTTTATTTTATTTTTTTTATTTTTTTTTTCTCATAAAATCTCACCCGTTGGATTAAGTGAAAAAAAAGGGGAAAAAAAATACAAAACCAAAAGGGACGAGACATCATGTCCCGTCCGATCCTATTTTTTTAAAAAAAATAAAAAATTTAATACGGGACGAGACAAGTTGTCTCGTCCGATTATATTAAAAAAAATTAAAAATATTGAGACGATACATGATGTCTCGTCTTCTATAATTTGAGATTCGCAACTTCGTTTCTCATATTTGAGAAGTCACTGTAGCTCGTTTGCTATTTTATAAGAAAATAGCAAACGACTGCAGCGCTTCTTTCTTATAAAATTCTCATAAAATGAGAATATGGAAAATATAGCAAACGACTGTGGATGCTCTGAGCCAATAGTTTTGTTTTAATTGAAGAAGAGCCACTTGATAGCTTTTTTTTCAAATTGCCTTGTAATTATTATATAGATTTATAGCTATATATTATACTAATGGGTCTATCCCCTATCCTTTGTTTATTTTTAATAGAGAAATGAAGCAAAAATAGAAATTCACATATGCAAACCGCACTTTTAAAAAAACAAAAACATTTAAACAACAAAAAACCTCAGCCCTCTGGCCACCCCCCCCCCCCCCCCCCCCCAACCTTTGTTGTCGTGGTTCAAGAGGAGTAGAAGATGGTGGCCTCCTCTTTTTGGGGAATACCACAAGTTGGGACATGTCTTGCTCACCGGTGAATGAATATCATTGTCATGCATTCACCGGTGAGTGGCAGAGTTTGAGGTAGGAGTTGGGTTCATCGACAAATCATACAGTTTGTAATGGATTCACCAGAGTTGATCTTGGGAGAATCACTGGAGTTTTCACCAGATTAGGTGTCGGAGGGTTATCGATGGTCGGAGGCATGCGTATTGATTCAGCCCCATCAAGGTTTTAGATTTTGAATTTTGAATTTGAAATTTTAAATTTTGAAAACACATTGAGTGAGGTCCTACCTATGGAGGCATCATGGGTGAGGATTTGGGATGCCGAGTTGAGGGTACACAGAGGTGTGGCAAAGTGAGGCCGGTTGCGTCGGAAGGAGGGGAGGATGTGGTGCACGTGACTTTCGTTGGGAGGTCACTTTAAGGATTTTGAGAGGGGCACGTGATCAGGGGCCACATTTGAAATTTGAATTTCATTTTTTTGTGTGGGAATTGGGCTCTGGGAGAAAGGGCTTTGAATAGGGCTTCATGTCTCAATTTTTTATTCGGTCAACTTTTTGGGCTCAAATGAATTTGGAAATTTATTTTGTATTGCTCAAATTGGACATCCATCATGTAATTTTTGGTGAATGTGTGAGTCCTCACCATTGTGGATGATGAAAAAATATTGTCGTCATTTGTTAGGTTTCAATGGCAAACACAGATTGAATACACAGCGGAAAAATTACAAAATATTGAAACCTAGCCATGGATCCATGCGAAAAACCATAAAACGTGTTTAGGAGTTATACCTTAAGGATGGATCTGCTGTCTCCAAGATATGTCAATCACAGTACTGCAATGTTGCGGTGTCTCTACGGTATCCACACTAACGGATCAAAACTAAGCTTTCCTCACGCCGTGGTGCTAGCTGCGGGATGGGGCTAATCCTCACGATCTCTCTCACACAATTTCTGTGATGGCTAGGATTTTCTCATATGTGACTTTTCCACGGATATGTATAATCTATATAGCTGCAGTAAATCAACCCTAAGTGAGTAACGAGCTTGTTGGGCACATAATCCGACCTGGGTCAGATTCGTGTGTGGGCCTCTGAACTTTAGTCAGCCCATTTAATCTAATTAAATGTCCAACCAATGTCAAGGGTCCAAGTCTTACTTGGATTCCCAATTAAATTCGTCTTATGAATTTAAATCCCAATTTCGATCCATTGTAAGTGTGTGACCCTGTGGGTTCCCATTACGTTGACAGTGATACTAAAATCACATTCTAGTATAACAAACGGTGAGCAGTATCTAACAATACATCACTGCTACTCAAGTAGTGGGAATTTCAGTGACTTTCCATAACCTATCTGTGACCAATGTTACCATGTAGTCTAGTCCCTTTGTCCAAATATCTTAATTGACCATAAGGCATAGAGCGTGTCACCCTTGTATAGTTCAATTTTGGTTTCTTGATCTCCGAGTAGACTTACTAAAACAAATGAGCTCAATATCTCATTTTGACTCATTTGAGCATGGTCATGGATTTTGTAGTGTTACTCAATCAAGGGGCTCATAGATATCGCCCCTGTTATGTAAGAGGGACAAATACTATCTAAGTCACTCACATCCCTCCGCATGATTTGTAGCATATCCAATAGTCGACTTTATAATCACCTTATTATAAGCAACGTTTGACGACATTAAAACATATAACTTCTCATGTAGGGAACCGTAGTGACTTCAAGTCAAAAGACTACATACAACATGGTCACTGTGAGAACCGCTTATGACACTCACGTAACGATCCATACAGCGTTCTCATGATGGGTCAGTCCAGTACATTATTACTCTAATATGTAACCATGTGAAGACATGCTATCTCATATCCATGACCCGTAAGATATGGTCATCATTCTACGCACATACTAGTCTCTATGCATTATTGTTGTCCTAATTCACAATAATACTTGAAAAGAGACATTTAAGAATAGTGTTCTAATTACAACCAATAGGATCTCACAATCAAGTCATGCACTTGATATCCCATGGTATTGAACCTACTATTCTAAACTTTATTATACTCATTTAATCATAATAAACAACACAATAAATGAAATATCTCATATATTAAATAAATATCTTTGCATTATAAACTAGTAATGTCAATACACAACTGGCATCTAAGGCATACACCAACATCATTATGGTAGATGTGTGAGTCATTGACATGGTGGTTGATGTGCGAGCTGTGGCTATTGAGACAGATGTGCAACTCATCGATGTTGCGGTGGGTGAGCGAGTCGTCGCTATTTTGGGGAAAAGTTCAAGTTATTGCTATGGTAAGATAGGTGTGAGCCATTGCATGTCGGTTGATGGGCAAGCTGTTGCAAGGATGGCATTCGGGCGATTCATCATTGAATTGGCAAACGGGCAAGCTTTCACTGTGGTGGTTAACGGGCATGTCGTTGCAGGGTAGAGAAGGACAATTCGTCGCCGGAGGGGTGTATAGGCAAGTCGTCATCAGAGTAGTGAACAGGCAAGTCATCTTCAAAGTGTGTGCTGGGAAGGCGTCACCGAATGGAGTATGGGGATTCATCGCTGGTGTGGTGTTCGGGTGAGTGTTCGCTAAGAGGTGAATTGGCTAGTCATTTCTGTGATGGGTGATCGATGAGTCGTCACTAGTGTGATGGATATGGGATTATGTTGCACAACATTCATGGGATCGGAAAGCATGTTGGAAGTTTCTTTAGTACAATTTTAGCTTGGGGAGGGACAAGTGAAGTTGTAGTTTAGGTTTTGTAATTATATTTTTTGATGTTCCTTTTTTTAGGAACAATTTGATGTAATTTGTTTCGTTATTATAACTATATATTATACTAATGGGTCTACCCATCTACTTTCTTTATTTTGAAAGAGATAAAGGAGAGCAAAAATAGAAATTCACATGTGCAAACCACACTTTTAATAAACAAAACCCTCCAACCCTCTGGCCACTATCTCTTCCCCTCCCCATTTCAAAATCTAAATCCTGACTGATCCCCTCCCCCCCCCCCCTCCGCGCCCATCCTTGCCACAGCCCTGTAGTTGCCTCCTTGTCACCGCTCCCTGCAAGCCACGCCTCGCATCCGTGTCACCACCCACCGCGACTCCCTATCGCCACATGCATCACACCCTGCTGGTTCCCACGTCGCCTCCCGCACCACCCCCCACATCGTCTCCCGTGCGGCCGTGCCTATTCCCAAGTCGTGCCTACTGCTGTCGCCTCTCTGTCATCGCCTGTCGCGCGCCTCACACTGTGATGCACGCTGCCTCTACCACGCTTCTAGCTTCCCGCACCGTCTCAGGTATTCTTTTGCAGTCTATTAACTATTAGCTTATTTTTAAGTTTCTTCTACGAACATCTTAACCGAACTTGATTCCATTAAATAAGGAAGCAACTTTATTTTATTTTATTTTTAAACTTTTGCTTTAACAATATTTATTAATAGAACATGATGGATAATGTCCACCTTTTTACTCTAATAATAATAATAATAATAATAATAATAATAATAATAATAATAATAATCTAAAGGTTGAAGTAATTTATTTCGTTATATCTCTAATATTATAATGGAAGAAGGCCTTAGTGTCATTTGTCTATCTATCAACGCATATGATGCACATACATAACTAATATGAAGGAGGTTTCAGATTCGAGTCTTCACTACATCAGAGTTTTTATTTTTTTAAAAAAATATTAAGACGTGCATTGTTTATGCATAACTAATGAAAAGATGTCTCAGATTCGAAGTCAGACTACATCAAAATTTTTACTTTAAAAATATATATATTTATTAAGACATGCATCGCACGTGTAAATTACTAGTACTTATTAATGGAACAGGAAGGATAATGTCCAACTTTTTTACTCAAAAAAATTTAGTTAAAAAAACCAAAAGTTGAAGTGTTTTGAATGTGGAATAAACTGATCTCAAATGGGTTGGAGCTAGCATGAAAGCACTAGGAGGCTCACTATAATATATTATATTGATGTTTAGCCTTGATGTGGTTTGCTTTTGGGAGGCGTGTGGATGCACCAGGTGTGAGTTCTTACTCGATTTGTATTTGATTGAGGAAGCTCCTATGCAGGCGGCCCTCGGCCGGGCGAACGGTACGGAAGTAGGCGGTGTTGAGGTGGAGACTGGATGCTCGGCTCGGATCGAGGGACTCGGATCCGAGGTCTCGTGTACCTGCAGACGGTCTCGGAACACCGGGGTTGGTCCCGGTGGCAGACCCTCCGACGATCTAGTCAGCTACTTGAGAGAGAGTAACAGTAACTAGGGTTTTGGTGGGAAAAGATTGATTACCTGGAAAAGGAGTAGGGGTCTGGTATTTATAGAAGATGCCAACCGGGTCTGGACCCGTTTGGGGCTGGGTCCGGGCCCGGTTGCCCGTGGGGGTGAAGCGGTGGAAACCCGGGCGGTATAGGGCTGACGTGGCAAGGGCCCAGGAATTTTCCGGGCTGACATGGCAGAGGCCCGGGCAATTTTCCAGCGCTGACGTGGCAGATCTGGATGATCTAGAGGCGCACGCGTTTTGAGGGGGATCCTGTGGCCCAGGAGGGGCCACGTCATCCAACCCATATCACAAGCCCCACACTCCTGGAGGGCTGGGTTAACCAGCCGTGTAGGAGTGGTTCTTCGCCTCTGTAGGAAGAGCAGGGTGGAGGGTGCAGTGAGAAAGTAGAATCTGCTACTTCCAGAAGAAGCCAGGGGTTAAGAGGAAGGGATCCCTCGTCGGAGTTTTGCGCAGGATGCTGTGTAGAGGGGTCAGAATGACGCTTGCCGAGCTTTCGAGTCGACAGACGAGCCCTTGGTCGGCAGACAAGCCTCTGGGGTCGGCGGACGATCCTCTTGCTAGTTGGAAGAGCAAGAGGATTCCAACGCCCGTTGGGCTGGAGATCGGCTCGCTGAGCATAGAGGGTTGATGGACGAGCCTCGAGGGTCGGCAGGCGAACCGCTTGCTAGTTGGAAGAGCGGGGGGATGACCACGCCTATTGGGTCGGAGATCAATTTGCCGAGCATAGAAGGTCGGTCGGCGAACGTCGAGGGTCGGCAAGCGACCCCCTCGCTAGTTGGAAGAGCAAGGGGATGCCAACGCTTATTGGATTGGAGGTCGGCGCGCCGAGCATAGAAGGTCGGTCGGCGAGCGTCGAGGGTCGGCAAGCGACCCCCTTGCTAGTTGGAAGAGCAAGGGGATGCCAATGCCTGTTGGGTTGGAGTTCGGCTCGCCGAGTATAGAGGATCGGTCGGCGAGCCCGTCGGGGGTCGGCAAGCGACCCCCTTGCTAGTTGGAAGAGCAAGGGGATGCCAACGCCTGTCGGATTGGAGGTCGGCGTGCCGAGCATAGAAGGTCGGTCGGCGAGCGTCGAGGGTCGACAAGCGACCCCCTCGCTAGTTGGAAGAGCAAGGGGATGCCAACGCCTGTTGGGTTGGAGTTCGGCTCGCCGAGTATAGAGGGTCGGTCGGCGAGCCCGTCGCTTGGGGAGAATTTTTGGGGCTCACGATTTCATCCGAGCTCCGAGCCTCCAGGGAATAGAGGAGCGGTAGGGGCTCGTGGTGTCATCCGAGCTCCAAGTCCCCCTTGTGAATTGGGGACTGTGGTAGGGGCTCGCGGCATCATCCGAGCTCCGAGCCCCTTGGGAATAGAGGAGAGCGGTAGGGGCTCGTGGTGTCATCCGAGCTCCAAGCCCCCTTGTGAATAGGTGAGTGCTGTAGGGGCTCGCGGTGTCATCCGAGTTCCGAGCCCTTAGAGAATAGAGGAGAGTGGTAGGGGCTCGCGGTGTCATCCAAGCTCCGAGCCCGCTCGTGAATAGGGGAGTGCTTCTGGGGCTTGCGGTGACGTCCGAGGTCCGAGCCCCTACACTTTGTAGTAGCAACAGGGAGGATTTCATTGTGTTTGATGCTGTTAGGAGTCTTGACGGCTGGCGTTGGTCGGTCATTTGTCGAGTGCCTGGGGTCGGCAGACTGTCCTCTCGCTAGTTGGAAGAGCGAGATGATGCTGAGGTTAGGTGAGACGGGGCTCGGTTTGTCGGGCGATGGGGGTCGGCAGTCGAGCCCCCTGTCGTGGGATAGAGGGAGACTCGGGGGCTCGTGGTGTCATCCGAGCTCCAAGCTCCGAGCCCCGTGTAAAAATAGAATGCGAATTGTGGCTCGCGATGCCATCGAGCGTTGACCCTTCTGTGGAATAGAAGAGGAATTGTGGCTCGCGGTGCCATCTGAGCGTCGACCCTCATGTAACAATAGAAGGGGAATTGTGGCTCGTGGTGCCATCCGAGCATCGACCCTTCTGTAACAATAGAAAGGGAATTGTGGCTCGCGGTGCCATCCGAGCGTCCACTCTTCTGTGAAATAGAAGAGGAATTATGGCTCGCGGTGCCATCCGAGCGTCGATCCTTCTGTGAAAATAGAAGAGGAATTGTGGCTCGCGGTGCCATCCGAGCGTCAACCATTCTGTAACAATAGAAGGTGAATTTTGGCTCGCGGTGCCATCCGAGCGTCGACCCTTCTGCAAAATAGAAAAGGAATTGTGGCTCGCGATACCATCCGAGCGTCGACCCTTCTGTGAAACAGAAGAGGAATTGTGGCTCGCAGTGTCATCCGAGTGTCGACCCTTATGTAACAATAGAAGGGGAATTGTGGCTCGCGGTGCCATCCGAGCGTCGACCCTTCTGTGAAATAGAAGAGGAATTGTGGCTCACGGTGCCATCCGAGCGTCGACCCTTCTGTAACAATAGAAGGTGAATTGTGGCTCGCGGTGCCATCCGAGCGTCGACCCTTCTGCGAAATAGAAGAGGAATTGTGGCTCACGATACCATTCGAGCGTCGACCCTTCTGTGAAACAGAAGAGGAATTGTGGCTCGCGGTGCCATCCGAGCATCGACCCTCATGTAACAATAGAAGGAGAATTGTGGCTCGCGGTGCCATCCGAGCGTCGACCCTTCTGTGAAAATAGAAGGGAAATTGTGGCTCGCGGTGCTATCCGAGCGTCGACTCTTCTGTGAAATAGAAGAGGAATTTCGGCTCGTGGTGCCATCCGAGCGTCGATCCTTCTGTGAAATAGAAGAGGAATTGTGGCTCGCGATACCATCCGAGCGTCGACCCTTCTGTGAAACAGAAGAGGAATTGTGGCTCGTGGTGCCATCCGAGCGTCGACCCTTCTGTAACAATAGAAGGTGAATTGTGGCTCGCGGTGCCATTCGAGCGTCGACCCTTCTGCGAAATAGAAGAGGAATTGTGGCTCGCGATACCATCCGAGCATCGACCCTTCTGTGAAAATAGAAGAGGAATTGTGGCTCGCGGTGCCATCCGAGCGTCGACCCTTCTGTAACAATAGAAGGGGAATTGTGGCTCGCGATACCATTCGAGCGTCGACCCTTCTGTAACAATAGAAGGGGAATTGTGGCTCGTGGTGCCATCCGAGCCCCGAGCTTAATTGACTTGTCGAGAAAATCCGTTGTGTGAGGACCAAAGGACTGGGGGTAGTTTGGGTAATTCCACACCCACTGCTGACATCAGGAGCGCAAGGATCGAAGCGTCTCCAGATCTTGGCGGCCGTTAGATCTTGATGGTTAAGATCCAACGGCCAGATCTTAATTGCGGAAATCGAGGAGTCGCTTTATTCCTTATAAATCCCCTCCCCTCTCTTCACTTTTTCTTCTTCATTTCTTTACTCTCACTCTCCACTATTTCAAGAACAGGGTTTTCACTTGCCGTCGGTGACATTTTTCGATGATCGTTCGGAACTTTTCAGGTTAGTATTCTCTGTTTTGTAATGTCGCACGTTCAGTCCGGATCCGAGGCCAGCTCGTCGGGTCGCTCCGCGAAGGAGTCCAAGTC
The DNA here is from genome assembly GCA_017893485.1 of Hemerocallis citrina. Taxonomy (NCBI): domain Eukaryota; kingdom Viridiplantae; phylum Streptophyta; class Magnoliopsida; order Asparagales; family Asphodelaceae; genus Hemerocallis; species Hemerocallis citrina. Next base: position 126,438,588 of record CM030365.1, read on the forward strand.
CGAGACGTCCTCGTCTCTTAGCAAATATAAGGTGAAGCAGGAGGTCCTGACAGACCCTGGGTCAGCTAGTAGTGACGACATAGTCTTCACAGTGTCGCCACTGAGATCCCGAAGGCCAGGGAAGGAACCTGCAGGCGAGGGTGAAGAGCAGGAGGAAGAGGATGAGGAAAATCAGGAGGGTCAGGGAGCCGAGGGCGAAGAGGAGGAGGGAGAGGATGAGGAGGGCCAGGGTGCCGAAGGTGAAGAGGAGGGGGAGGATGAGGGTCAGAAGGATCCGGATACCGATGATGAGGATGAGGAGGATGAGGGCGCTGTTGATGATGAGGATGAGGATGCTGAAGAGGGTGCTGGCGAAGGCACAGCGGGAAGGTCGGTCGGGGATGACCTTCCACCTCTCCCACCCCTGTCGACGCTGTCTCCCGAGAGGAAGGCTCGTCCTCGCCGGAAGAAGCAGAAGCTGACTATCCTGGACAGTCCTCCTCCTCAAGATGAGTATGCACCCAGACCGGGGCTCGAGTTCTCCCAAGTCTGCTTCAAAAATCCGGGGTCGATTCGGATGTATCCTGATGATATCAAGGACATAGGCCCCATCCCTCCCGTGCCAGGTGAAGAGGGCCAAGTGAAGATTCGGATGGACAGCATCCCGTGCATCTTGAGGGCGGACTATCTCCACATTCTGAGGGCCTCTTATTTCATCCTGCGGGAGTTCAAAGTCTTCATTCCGAGCCCCGGTATTCGGCCCACCACGGTCCTGGTGCCGGCTATTGTATGCTTCCTGAGGATGCATTCGCCTCGGGCCTGAGGCTGCATCTTCATCCCTTTGTCAAGAGGGTCTTGAATTGGGCGAAACTATGCCCCATGCAGTACGGCCCGAACTCTTGGAAGCACTTGATCTGCTTCATTCTGAGGTGCTAAGAGAAGGGGGTGAAGCCGAGGTTGACGTACTTCCGAGCCATCCTGGGGATCAGCTCGTTCGGAGATCAGGAAGGGATTTTCTACTTCTCACCCAGGCCGCACAAGAAGATCATGCACGGCCATCCGGATTCTATCAAAGGGTGGAAAGAGAAGTATTTTATGGTGCGGAGTGAGATGGCTTGGGGAATACCGACCCAGTGGAGCTTCTTCAAGCCGACCATAAACCTCCGAAGCGAAGCGACTTAACAGCAAAGGAGTGAAAGCGAGTGGAGAAGATAGTTAGGGGGCACAGTATTGCGTGGCCTCGAGTGACCGAGCTACACCTCGCCCGGGCCGGACTGAGCCCAGCTGACCCCAGTATGTTTCGTTCTGAATTTTTCATCTTTCTGCCTTCGTGTTAACTTTAGCCTCTTTCTTCATTCTTGCAGAGATGTCTTCCGAACAGGTGGATGATAGGCGAGCTCTGCTGGCCGTTGCCGCGAAGGCGAGGGCGGATATGCAGAAGAAGAAGAAGAAGGCGGAGCAAGAGAAGCTGGCCGCTCAGGCCGGGGGGGTCCGCCAAGGTGTCGGCCCCGGTAGCCGAGGAGCATTCTCAATCAAAGAAGGCCAAGAAGCATCACCACCCCCCTACGCCGAGGGCACCCCGGGATGCAGGGGGCAGTTCGGGAAAAACTGTTGATGCCCTGGGGAAGGGGCTTCCCCCGCCATGCCCCACCGCCGAGGAGATGGTGGGCCAACAGGGACTGCGGCCCTTCGCCCCCGATTGGTCGATCATGCGGGGCGACAGTTTGCTCGACGGACCAGTGGCGGTAGAGTTCGTCACGAAGGCCGGCACCGAGCGTGACTTCATGGCACTGGCGACACAAACGGCCGAGCAGGCCTTCATGCACTGGTCCCAAGTGCATATTTCGGTGAGTTAATTCGGTGCCTTTTCTCCTCGTTTTAACTTGGTGGAATTTTTCTGATCTTTTTCCCCTCGGATAGGCAATGCTCCATGGCCAGCACTTCCAAAAGTGCTTGGAGAAGGAGATTTACATCGAGAGGAGGAACGCGGAGAAGTACCTCTGCGAGCTGAACAAGGCTACGGACGACCTGAAAGAGGCTCAGACCATGGTGACCGTCCACGAGGCCCAGATAGCCTCGCTCTCCGACATCCACAAGGCGGACGTGGCTCGCCTCAAAGAGAGGATTGAGGAGGAGGTGGAGAAGGGGCGGAAGGCCCTGAAGAGGATGGAGGCGGCCTCGGCAGAAGCTCTGATTATAGCGCAGGAACGAGGCGTATGAGCAGGCCAAGGCGCACTTCAGGCAGATCTACCCTGAGCAGAGCGTGGACCACCTCTACTATGGTTGGGAGGCGAACCTTCCGCCAACCCCGGGGGGCGACGAAGCGGGGGGCGTCCAGGCCGAAGATGAGGTGCCACCTCCCCTTCAATAATAGAATAGTTTTTCTTTTTGTTTGTTTTGATGTAAATGCCTGGCCACCGCGGCTTTTGTATCAAATTTTTGAAAGGAATGAAAATTACTTTTTTGGGCCAAGGCTTTGTAACTTGTGCATTTTTCTAGCTTTCCTTGTGATTGTTTGTTTCTTTTCCTTGGATAGACGCACGAGATCTTAGGAGCAGACCCGGTTTCCACCGGGGTATCCCGGGTCCGAGCCGGGATGGAGGCATTGGAAGTGGCTCTGGCTCGCCAGCGAAAACAAGCTCGTGATCGAGTGGCCACTGGGAATTATTTTATGAACAAGTCTAGGGGCTCAGTTTGGAGGTGGCTCGTCTGAAGAAAGCCATAGCCGACCAGGACTGGTGGGTGATCGAGACAGACTGGTCTATCTCGGATGCCTCGAGTGGGCGGTCGGCCTCAGAGTCTTTCCTTCGCGAGGCTGTGATCGAGAAAGAGCTGGAGATCCAAAGACTGAAGTTGGTGTTGGGCACGGGCTTGATCGAGGAGGCAAGCAACTCCACGTCGGGGCGGTCTCTGACTTTTTTATTTGAAGCAGCCCAGCCAGATGACGCAGGAAGCTCGGTGGCAGGAGTCTCTACCCAAGTCGGCCCGGCCGAATGTGAGAGGAGCCCCGAAGGAAGTGCCGAATTTGAGTTTTCCAGCCGAGTGTGAGTGAGCCGCAGATTATTCTTTGTACTTGTACCGACTTTCATTGAGTTGTAAGCAATGAGTAATAATAAGAACATTTGATTCTCTGAACTTTGACTATCTCGGTCGCCGAAGGTGGTTGCCGTGCTTATTGCGAAGGGTCGCTGCCGAGGTGACTTGGTGCAACGGGCGCATATGCGGTGGTGTATCGCCTGTTGATAAGTCATTAATGGCGACGTTTCGCTTTCCCAGATGCATTAATTACACCCCTCAGGGGGCTATATAATCCCCCCTCCCCCCAAGCTGGTTGTTTAAGGAGTGAGTGGTTGATCAGTCGCTTGACTCTGGGTGCCTGCCGAGGGCGGGCATCCCGAACAATCTTTTTCCGAGGTCTCCGGATTGGAGGCACACCAATCACCCTCGAACAATTCGGGGTTCGGGCCTTAAGGGCCGTAGGACCCCGGGGGGTTCGTTGGTGAGTGGTGGGACCGACCGATCGGTTCGAAGGCTCGGACAGAGCCGAGGTTGGTGGTGTTCCTGTCGTCCTTGAACAATTCGGGGTTTTGGGCTCGTACAGAGCTGTAAACCCCGAGTTGTTCGTGGGCGAGAGGAGGGTCAACGAAAGGCCTCGGAACGAGAAGAGCTGAGGGTCGGCAGCCCTCCTGCCGTCCTCGAACAATTCGGGGTTTGGGCTTGTGAAAGCAGTAAACCTCGGGTTGTTCGCGGGCGAGAGGAGGGTCAAACAGCCGACCTGAAGCTCGGAGCGTCTGCCGAGGGCGGACGCTCTAAAACTTAAATAAAAATTTTGTTGACAGAATTGATTGTAGATCCCGAACTTATTCTTTAAGAGAGACGACACGAGCGTAGCTGGCGGTTGCCGCCTTACGCATAGGTTGATGGGCTTGAAGAAGACCAAACCACGCGAGGGACAGGTGCCGAGCCCCCACACCGGTGAGAAATCCAGTAGCAGGAGTAGCTGAGGGTCGTCGCCGAGCGTTAAGGTCGGGGGCTTTGAAGAAAGCCTCCGCCTTGCTCGAGGTCAGTGCCGAGCTCCCGCACTTGTTCTCGGGAGAGACGGTGCGGGTGTAGCTGGCGGTTGCTGCCTCGCGCATAGGTTGATGGGCTTGAAGAAGCTGAAACCATGCGAAGGACAGGTGTCGAGCCCCCACGCCGGTGAGAAAGCCAGTAGCAGGCGTAGCTGAGGGTCGTCGCCGAGCGTTAAGGTCGGGGGGCTTTGAAGAAAGCCTCCGCCTTGCTCGAGGTCGACGCCGAGCTCCCGCACTTATTTCTGGGAGAGACAACATGGGTGTAGCTAGCGGTTGCCGCCTCGCGCATAGGTTGATGGGCTTGAAGAAGCCCAAACCACGTGAGGAGCAAGTGCCGAGCCCCCACAGCCGGTGAGAAAGCCACTAGCAGGCGTAGCTGAGGGTCGTCGCCGAGCGTTAAGGTCAGGGGGCATTGAAGAAAGCCTCTGCCTTGCTTGAGGTCGACGCCGAGCTCCCGCACTTGTTCTCGGGAGAGATGACATGAGTGTAGCTGGCGGTTGCCGCCTCGTGCATAGGTTGATGGGCTTGAAGAAGCCCAAACCACGTGAGGAACAGGTGCCGAGCCCCCACGCTGGTGAGAAATCCAGTAGCAGGCATAGCTGAGGGTCGTCGCCGAGCGTTAAGGTCGGGGGGCTTTGAAGAAAGCCTCCGCCTTGCTCGAGGTCGGCGCCGAGCTCCCGTACTTGTTCTCAGGGAGAGACGACACGGGTGTAGCTGGCAGGTTGCCACCTCGTGCATAGGTTGATGGGCTTGAAGAAGCCGAAACCATGCGAGGGACAGGTGCCAAGCCCCCACGCCGGTGAGAAAGCCAGTAGCAGGCGTAGCTGTGGGTCGTCACCGAACGTTAAGGTCGGGGGCTTTGAAAAAAGCCTCTGCCTTGCTCGAGGTCGAAGCCGAGCTCCCGCACTTGTTCTCAGGAGAGACGACACGGGTGTAGCTGGCGGTTGCTGCCTCGCGCATAGGTTGATGGGCTTGAAGAAGCCCAAACCACGCAAGGAACAGGTGCCGAGCCCCCACGCCGGTGAGAAAGCCAGTAGCAGGCATAGCTGAGGGTCGTCGCCGAGCGTTAAGGTCGGAGGGCTTTCAAGAAAGCCTCCACCTTGCTCGAGGTCGACGCCGAGCTCCAGCACTTGTTCTCGGGAGACACAAGCCAGGTGTAGCTGGCGGTTGCCACCTCGCGCATAGGTTGATGGGCTTGAAGAAGCCGAAACCATGCGAGGGACAGGTGCCGAGCCCCCACGCCGGTGAAAAAGCCAGTAGCAGGCGTAGCTGAGGGTCGTCGCCGAGCGTTAAGGTCGGGGGGCTTTGAAGAAAGTCTCCGCCTTGCTCGAGGTCGACGCCGAGCTCCCGTACTTGTTCTCGGGAGAGACGACACGGGTGTAGCTGGTGGTTGCTGCCTCGCGCATAGGTTGATGGGCTTGAAGAAGCCCAAACCATGCGAGGGACAGGTGCCGAGCCCCCACGCCGGTGAGAAAGCCAGTAGCAGGCGTAGCTGAGGGTCGTCGCCGAGCGTTAAGGTCGGAGGGCTTTGAAGAAAGCCTCCGCCTTGCTCGAGGTCGACGCCGAGCTCCCGAACTTGTTCTCTGGAGAGACGAGCCCCAAGCTTGTAAGAGAAGCTTTTCAGGCTCGCGATGTTATCCGAGCGCCGAGCCCCAAGCTTGTAAGAGAAGATTTTCAGGCTCGCGGTGCTATCCGAGCGCCGAGCCCCCAGCTTGTAAGAGATGCTTTTCAGGCTCGCGATGCTATCCGAGCGCCGAGCCCCTAACTTGTAAGAGAAGCTTTTCAGACTCGCGATGCTATCCGAGCGCCGTGCTCGAGACGTCTTTTATTGAGAGCAGAATACGAAGCCACAAACTTGTTTTAAGAAAGTTGGCATATTTACATCATACTAGATTTTTACAAAAAACAAGGCACGACGTGCCGATTACATTAATGATAATTTACATGATGGAGGTTAATCTCCTCCTAGCAATTTGATGAGGTGCTCAGCATTCCAGGGCCTCTTGATGGCCTTGCCCTCTGGGTTGGTCAGGCGGTATGTCCCTAGGGCGCACGACCTCTGATACTCTGTAGGGGCCCTCCCAATTTGCGGCCAATTTCCTTTTTTGACCGGGGTTGGATACCGCCAGTTTTCGGAGAACGAGGTCTACGAGTTTGATGTCGGTGGGACGCACCTTCTTGTTGTAGAACTTCTCAATTCTTTGTTGGTAGATGCTTCTTCTAATGGCGGACTTCTCCCTGACCTCGACTATGAGGTCCAGGTCGGCTCGTAACTGTTTGGAGTTAGCTGCTTCGTTGAAAGCCATGATTCGGGGTGAAGGGATCCCGATCTCCAAGGGAATGACGGCCTCCGCACCGTATGTTAGATTGAAAGGGGATTCTCCCGTGGGGATTCTCTTTGTTGTTCGGTGGGCCCAGAGAACGCTAGGTAACTCATCGACCCATAACCCCTTAGAAGAGTTATCGATTCGTTTCTTGAGGCCGTCGAGGATTTGGCGATTTGCGTTCTCGGCCTGATCAGTTAGACTGGGGGTGGCATACTGAGGAGAAGCTGCTGCTGGATCCCGAGATCTTCGCAGAACTTGCAGAAATGCTTACCTGCAAATTGAGTCCCATTGTCTGTGATGAGCACCTGCGGAATCCCAAACCGACAGACGATGTGTTTCCAGAAAAACTGCTGGGTCTGTCGCTCGGTGATCGTTGCTAATGGCTCGGCCTCGATCCACTTAGTGAAGTAGTCGATCGCCACAATGAGGAACTTTCACTGGCCCGTTGCTTTTGGAAATGGGCCCACCAAATCCATCCCCCACATTGCAAAGGGGTTCAGACTGGCCATTGACCGGAGGTTCGCCTGAGGAGCCCTCTTCACGGGGGAGAACCGTTGACAGGGGCCGCACTTCTTCACTAGGGCGAGGGCGTCTTGCAGCATAGTGGGCCAGTAGTACCCGTGATTTAACGCCTTCCACACCAGCGAACGGTTTTCCCATGTGGGATCCGCCGATCCCCTCGTGCAGCTTCTTGAGGGCGTACTTGGCTTCGTCTGGGATTAGGCAGCAGAGGTAGGGTCTGCCATCCGTTGTTGTATAGGACCTTTTGAAGAGGGTGGCATTGATGACCGCGAATCTTTCAGATCGGACCCTGATCTGCCTCGCTTCAGCCCGGTCTTCGGGGAGCTCTCCCTTGACTAGAAATTTTTTGATGAGAGTGGTCCAGTCGTTAGGAGGGGCTCCGTCTTCGACGCACAGAACCTCCGGGAAGTCTGTACTTGGCTTCAACAGGACTTCAATCAGGACCGTGCGATCGAGGCCTTCAAAGGATGAGGAAGCCAACTTTGACAGGGCATTGGCCTGGGTGTTCAGCTCCCGGGGGATCCTCAATACAGCCGATTCGTCGAAGGACATTAATAGGCATTGGACCACGGCCAGGTACCTGATCATTCGATCGTCACGGGCCTCGTACTGCCTGGTGATCTGGTTGACCACCAGCTGAGAGTCGCTAAAGGCTCTGATCTGTCTGGCTCCGGCCTGGTAAGCCAAGTTGAGCCCGGCAATCATTGCCTCGTATTCAGCCTCGTTGTTAGAGGCCGGGAAGTTGAGGCGGAGACAGTATTGAAAGAGGAAACCATCTGGACCCCGGAGGATGATGCCTGCACCGCTTCCTGCCTCGCAAGAGGAGCCATCGACGTAAATTTCCCATGTCTGGTCGGCTTCCTTGCTCGCGGGTTGCTCGAAGATGGTGCATTTTGTGATGAATTCGGCGAGGGCCTGCCCTTTGATGGCCGTTCTTGGTTGATAGCCGATGTCGTACTGGCTGAGTTCGATCGACCATTTGACTAGTCAACCTGAGCTCTCGGGCTTGTAGAGCACGGCCTTCAGGGGTTGATCCGTGAGTACCTGGACCGAATGCGCCTGAAAGTAAGGAAGGAGCTTCCACGCGGCCATGACCAAGGCGTACGCTACTTTCTCCATCCTGGAATACCTGGTCTCGGCGTCGAGCAGGACCTTGCTTACATAGTACAGGGGCTTTTGGACCCCTTCCTCTTCTCGAATGAGGACGGCGCTGAGCACGTTCTTCGAAGCGGAAAGGTAGAGCCAGAGTGGCTCCCCTGGTTCGGGCTTGCTGAGGAGAGGAGGGTTGGCGAGGTACTCCTTTAACTGGGCAAAGGCCTCTTGCTGCTGAGTACCCCACTCGAACCCTCCGGTGCCACGCAGGGCCTTGAAGAACGGAAGGGACTTCTGTAATGCCCCGAATCCCAAATACACTGAATTCGAGATGTTCTACAAGATCTTTCCGCTTCCTTTAGTACAATTTTACAAGGAAATTTGAACTTTTCACTTTACATCAGAGTTTACATGATTACATTACACTTTACATTGCACAGCGGAAGTAAACTTTACAACAATGAAACAAATGTACAACAACATTGAATAATCTTTAAGCAATTGTTCTCTTTAATCTGTATCAAGCCATTTACCTGCATATAAGACTGTGGGTACGTCAGTTTATTCAACCGACGATCATTATACACGGCCATCCTCTCTATGCCGGAAATAGTATAACTTATTTTCTATATTTAGCAAACACAAACTTGTCACATTTCAAACTAAAGGGACTACCCTATTGATGTCGTGTTGTGATTGTGCACTTAGTCCTTAATGCATTTATTTATATTACATGACACTAATGCGCACTTGTTCGGATTCTATGCATCCCATACTACATAGGTCCGAGGGCAAGCTCTTAATCGTTCTTCATCTTTGTAGGGTTCAATCCCTCGTTATGGCTTAATCTACTACTGTAATTACGGTAGGTATCTTAGATGATCTATGAGTACAAGCCCGTGTACAGAAAATCCTGGAGGAAAATCCCACGTCATGTCACGACGCATCGTGAAGACAGCCTGTGGCAATTCAGCCTCACTTCATGGCACACGATCCTTTTGCAGTCACCAAACATCTCACAAGCGTCGCCACCGGGACGATAATTCTGGAGTAGTGCCCACGCCATGTCTTGACGCATCAAGCAGGCAGCCTATGGATCATTCTCACACTGCCAATCCGATGGCCCTCATACTCGTGTTTTTTTCCTACTTTCATCACGTCTCCACTATGTACTAGTCCTTAGTTTTTATCAAAATCATGAACAAAAATCAAAGCTCTAGAGTTAGCCTCTCCACTACACCGGACTTATTCATTCATTCAAACACGACCAACCTTGGTCCTTCATTTCAATTTTTATTTCCAAATGTCGGGGGAGACTTAGCTACTCTTTTTGTTTGAATTTTCAATTCACAATTTCCAATTCGAGCATTTCCAACTCATAAATTCCCATGTTGAGTTATCATACTCCAAAGTATTTCTCTTTTCTAATCATGATTGCTAATTCGTTCAAATAGTCCATAACTATACATGAATTTTAATTATTCATCATTTAACTCATGAAATGTTACTTTCACATTGAAATTCACATCACTAACGAATATTCACATTTCATATTTTTCACACTACTCTCAAATGAGAATAATTTGCATCACATCACACAATATAATTTCTTTTTGCCACATTAATTCTCTAATCCTTCATTTCAAATCATTTTTGCAAGATATAATTTCGCAACAATAAAAATATAGAACCATAGTTCTATTAACACATTTTATTCTCAAATCATGTTTTATTTCATGCAAATAATCCCCAAATTATTTTTTTTAAGTCCTACATATTTTTAGATGAATAGTCATATTTTTTTCCTAATTTTTTGATCACCAAAACATCCAAAAAAAATATTTTTTTATAACTGCCGAGCCCCAGATTCGAACCCAGCACCACAGAGAAGACAGTCGAAGGCACAGGCCACTAGGCCGCTTGCGCCAGCAGTATAGATAGGCGCTGAGAGTATTAAATACTCTCGGCCGCTGATCTTATACGTTTAAAAGAAAGAAACAAAAGTATGGTGCCACAGAGATTCGAACCTGCAACCTTAGGCCGAAGAGCACTGTAGCGATCAGAGCCATCCCGACCACTTGAGCTACGCGCTCGAGTTGTCACTAGCTTAATTCAAATTTCATTTAACCCATACTCTCTATTATTTAGAACATTTCGACGTTCATCAAAATTTCATTTCACATTGTTCTTACTAACATACTGTAAAAAATCCAAATTAATTATTTCCATCATGAATTTTATTTCAGTATATGAAAATAATTTTCTTAAATAATTAAACATATTTTTCTCAATAATTAACACATTTCTACCATACAATTTGGTTAATGTGATATACTACTACTAATACATTCTTTTTCGACATTATAACTTCATTAATCTCTACACCAATTCTCTACTCTTATTCATTTTCCAAATATAAAAATTGCATCTCAATTTATTCGTTACCACGCCATACAAAGTTTCCAATTTAGCACATAAAAGTGACATAGTCGATATACTAATTTTTTGCACATAATTTTTCATGCTACTAACAAAGGTTTCTTCACACAATTTATAACCATATTTGTATTGCACACAGTCTTGAATTTTACTAATAGCAACACACATAATTTGCATATCAACAATTCAATCAATTAGAGATCATCTTTTCAATTAAATGCGCATTCTTATTAATCATTTTCATGCATCATTTTGCTAATTAAATCTAGCATGCATTCCTATATTAGAAATAGGGAAAATTTACTCACCTTATTGAAGAAAGATACAATTAACAACCTCCTAGACGAATGTCCTTGCAACAAGAGTGCACCTCCTCCTAGACGACGCGCACACAAGCCTCCAAGCACACCTCACCGAGAGCTCCTTGATGGTAGCCGGCCTCTCCTTTCCTCCTTGATGTTGCAAGCACAATCCCACACACTCTCAATCTTTTAACTCACAAAATCACTACTAGATAATATAATTTAGACTATAAGTTTGGAGGGATTAATAAGCACAAGAATAACTAGCCATGGGGGTAGGGGTATTTATACTAAAAATCAAAGAGAATGGAGGGCTAGGATCAAGTAGTTGGTTATAAGATGGAGGGCTAAGATGAAAGTAGGAGTTGTATTAACTACCCACAATCAAGTAACCACCACACCATGATTTCCATTAAAATTTTGATTTTCCCTCCAAAAGAAGCAATCCGGCCTACTTTGGGAAGTGCATTTGCACGTGTATGTGCCATGCACGTGCAAGCATTTGCCTCCAAAAATTTTGTACATTAAATTTTTGTATAAAAATAAAATAGTCTTTAAATTGTATTCTACATGACAAGTTGTATAAAAATAGTTCATGGGCTTTAGCTTGTGGGCCAAAATTATTATTTTAAAAATAAAATAAATAAATTAAATTTTTGGGCTTTAGGAAAAATGCTTTTTGTCTAATTGAAAGAAGGCTTTATAGAAAAAATAATTAAAGGTACATATTAAAATATCTTTACTCATCATGATGAAAATATTTACCAAAAATATTGCACATGCACACTACGTGCAAAATAAATAATTTTTCATTAAATGAAAAATTCAGGGCATTACAACTTCTCTCCAGACTTGGAGAGAAAACGGCCGATGGCCACCAGTCTCCCCGTCAGCCTATGGACTTCTTTGACGTTCCTGGGACGGGCCATGTCTATTATGGCCTGGTTTTTTTTAAGGTTCGCCTCGATGCCGCGCTGGCTGACAATGAACCCTAAGAACTTCCCCGAGGAGTCGCCGAAGACACACTTCGCCGGGTTGAGCCTCATGTTGTGGGTTCGGAGGACCCCAAAGGCCTCTTCCAGGTCGGCGATGTGGTCCTGTCCTCGCTGACTTTTGGCGAGCATTTCGTCGACGTATACCTCCATGTTACGTCCGATTTGATCTTTGAAGACTCGGTTGACGAGCCTCTAGTAGGTGGCACCGGCGTTCTTTAGCCCGAAGGGCATGACCCGGTAGCAGTACAGTCCTCGGTCTGTGACGAAGGACGTCTTGGCGATGTTGGGAGGAAACATCCGAATCTGGTTATAGCCCGAGAAGGCATCCATGAAGGATAAGAGCTCGTGGCTCGAGGTGGCATCGATCAGGGCATCAATATTGGGGAGAGGGAACGGATCCTTGGGGCATGCCTTGTTGAGGTCAGTGAAATCTATGCAGATCCTCCAACTGCCGCTCGCCTTCTTGACCATGACGACGTTCGCCAGCCACTCGAGGTAGCTGACCTCTTGTACGAAACGCGCGGACAAGAGCTTCTCCACCTCTGGTTTACTGCCAGCTGTCGCTCCGGAGCGAACTTTTGCCACTTTTGGACAAGTGGTTTTCGACCCGGGGATCACGCTGAGTTTGTGCATGATGAGATCCTCGGAGATATCGGGCATGTCAAAGGGCTTCCAGGAGAAGAGGTCGACATTGCGGCGAATGCAGCCGATCAGGGCGATCTTGAGGTCGGGCACAAGGGAGAAGCTTACCCGGAAGTGCTTCGTCGCATCTCCTGTCTCGAACGAGATTTCTTATAGCTCGTCCGCCGGATCTGGTTCTGGCAGGGTCCTTTCGGGCTCCAGCTCGGCGGCATCTAGGGGAAATACACCGCTCCCGATCGCCGTCATGTAGCACGAACGGGCTGCTTCTTGGTTTCCTCGGATAACTCCCACACCAGTGTTAGTAGGGAATTTCATTTTTTGGTGGTAGGCCGAGGGAACCGCCTGGAGGGAGCAGAGCCCCGGACGGCCGAGTATAGCATTGTAGGCTACCTTGACATTCACAACCATGAAGTCCATAGACTCGGTCCTTCTGTTCGGGGTCGTGCCTGCCGTGACGTCTAGGGTGACGATCCCCTCTATTGTCACGGGGACGCCGGAGAATCCGTGTAAGGTGTATCCGGCCGGCTTTAGCTTTTCGCGGAAGAGCTTCAAGTTCTCGAATGCCCCCAAGAATAGAATGTTGACCGAGCTCCCGTTGTCCACGAGGATTTGCCGAACCTCAAAGTTCGCCATGCTGAGGCTGATGACAAGCGCGTCACAGTGAGGGAGCCGGACTCCCTCCAGGTCCTCCCCCGAAAAAGAAACAGGGAGTTGCTAGATTTGGGGGGAGAGAGGGCCCTGGACTGTGTTGACATCCCGGACGAATGCCTTGCAGGAAGTATTGGATTCTCCTCCCATGGGACCTCCGTGGACGCAATGCAAGATTGCCTGACCCTCGGGCTCCGGGGGCTCCGGATCCCGCTCAGGTCTCTGTCGGGGCGCTCGCAGAGGAGGGGAATCCCTCTGGTTTTTCGGTATCCCTCTGTTCCCGGACGCCTTCTCTTTTGAATTCCCAGAGGTACCCTCATTGGATGAGGGCCTCGATTTCGTCCTTCAGGGCACCTCAATGATCCGTGTCGTGCTCGTTGTCCCGGTGGAAGCGGCAGTAAAACTGTTGGTCCCTCTTCTTGCTGGTGTTGTTGGACGGTCGAGGTGGGTACTGCACGAGGTTGCTGTCTTCAATCGCTAAGAGGATCGTCAACACGTTTCGCGTCAGCGGAGTGTACCTCTCGAAGCGAGGGACCGGCGGAATCTTCTTCGCGGCGCCCCCGTCTCTCGGAGTTTTCTTCGCGGCTCGACCTCATCGGCTTTGCGCTTCCCCTTCACGGAAACTTCTTTATGATCCTCTGGGTTCAGGGCCTCTTCGGCTCGGATGTACTTTTCGACCCGGTTGAGGAGGTCGGGGAAGTCTATCGGGGGTTTCTGTGTCAGGGAGGCCTTCAGCTGTCCGTGTCGGACGTTGTGTCGGAAGGCTGCCGAGGCAACCCCAGGGTCGAGGGAGGAGACCGACCTCACCTCGGCGGTGAACCTTCGGACGAACACCCGGAGTGACTCCCCTTCCTTCTGCCTAGTTGTTCTTTCAGCTTTTCGGCTGGTTACGAAGTGGGCGAGGAAGTTGCCCTCTAGCTGGTCGAAAGAATAGATGGAGCTGGGGGTGAGTTTGGAGAACCATTTCCGAGCCGGACCCCGGAGTGTGGCGGGAAAGGCTCGGCACAGGAGGGGATCCGATGCGCTGTGAATCATCATGAGGGTTTTGAAGCCCTCCATGTGATTAACAGGATCGCCCTCGCCATCGTAGGTCTCGAATTGAGGCGGGCGAAAATTCGGGGTATCTCCGCCTGCAGGATGAGGGCGGAGAAAGGAGGTCGGACAGGCCTGTACCCCTGAGCCATCCTTGGGCCGCCGTCGCCAAAGTGGTCGAGGCGATCCTCCATTTCTTGGAGGCGCTTCAAAATGTCGTCGTCACACTCCGGTGGGATTGTGGAGGGGCGAGACACGTTGGCCTCGGCATCAGACCGTGTGTGAGAGCGGTGGATGTTCTCATCAATGGGTATCCCTCAGACGGCCCCCATGATTTCCCTCCGGAAGACCTGAAACTCCTGGTGAGTGACCGGGGCTCGCTCGGCCCGGTTTGGTTGATCTGGAGGTTGTCGTCCGACACGGTTGAGCGCCGACCCCTGGTCCTTGGGATGGAGGCTTTGGATGGTTCGGGGCCGAGTTGGAAGCGGCCCTTCCCCTGCTGCGGCTAGCCTGTCGGTTTAGGATTACCCCCTGCAGATCGGGTTGGATCGGACGGGAGGCACCCGGTTGGAGTCTGTGACTGACCCCCGGGTTGTTGGATGCTTGAGCGTCAGCGCCTTGGCCCTGCGGAGGCACGTCCTGCCGACGCGCTGAGGTAACAGCTTTCATGGCCTTGGGCTCCATGTGAGCTCGAGTTGACGGGGTACCATTGATGGCTGAGCACGGACCAGTATCTGCAATGGAGAGGTTCCCACAGACGGCACCAACCTGATGCGGTTTGTTTTTGGGAGGCATGTGGATGCACCAGGTGTGAGTTCTTACTCGATTTGTATTTGATTGAGGAAGCTCCTATGTAGGCAGCCCTCGGTCGGGCGAACGGTACGGAAGTAGGCGGTGTTGAGGTGGAGACTGGATGCTCGGCTCGGATCGGGGGACTCGGATCCGAGGTCTCGTGTACCTGCAGATGGTCTCGGAACACCGGGGTTGGTCCCGGTGGCAGACCCTCCGACGATCTAGTCAGCTACTTGAGAGAGAGTAACAGTAACTAGGGTTTTGGTGGGAAAAGATTGATTACCTAGAAAAGGAGTAGGGGTCTGGTATTTATAGAAGATGCCAACCGGGTCTGGACCCGTTTGGGGCCGGGTCCGGACCCGGTTGCCCGTGGGGGTGAAGCGGTGGAAACCCAAACAGTATAGGGCTGACGTGGCAAGGGCCCAGGCAGTTTCCCGGCTGACGTGGCAGAGGCCCGGGCGGTTTTCCAGCGCTAACGTGGCAGATCTGGATGATCTAGAGGCGCGCGCGTTTTGAGGGGGATCCTGTGGCCCAGGAGGGGCTACGTCATCCAACCCATATCAAGCCTCTAGTTTATTTCAATAATATATAGGCATATAAGGTGATTTTAAATTTAATTTCAGTTAATAGAAGTTTTTGAATAATTAAATTTTGAGGCTTGTGAGAATCTTTAAAAAGTTTGGAAGGCAAGGGACATTTACAATAAGAGGAGCAATTATTATCCAATAACAGGGGCATTAGGGGCAATTAGTATCCAATAACAGGGGCATTAATACAGGTGAGACTTTGAAAGCCATTATAGCATAGAGTAATGCTTTAGCCACTACCAATTTCACTACCATTTCCTTCACTACCTTAGGTGGCATACTCCTATTGGAGAGTTCTCCCACCTACTCTATCATCCCCTACCTATTGGAGTGTGCCACCTAAGATAGTGAAGAGAAATGTAGTGAAATTGGTAGTGGCTCTAGCATTACTCTATAGCATATGTCATATGTAGGCTTGTGTATAGCATGAACCAGAACCTGCCACTTGTAGATCCCAGACCTGCCGCTTTTCACACTATTCAATTCTCGGAAGATGCTAGAGCTTCTACTTTCTGCTTCAATTTTTTTATATATTAAAATATGGTAACAACCATCAAAATATATATCTCTACTACTATAGTGGGAGAATGCCTTAGTGTAATTTGTCTATTTACCAATCCGTGCAACGCACATGCATAACTATTGTAAATGAGATTTTAGATCAAATCCAGACTACGTCTGAATTTTTACTTTTAAAAAAACTATATTTATTAAGACGTGCATCGCACGTGTAAACTACTAGTATATATAAAGTCAGAAATACATGTGCCAAGCAGCCCAAGACAAAATAATTAAAATACACATAGAAAGCTAGTATGAATCCGAACTACAGAAAAATAAAAAAAGGTAAAAAAAAACACATCAATCAGGCCCGGCCCTGGGGCAGGGCTCAGAGGACGACTGCCCTGGCCCCACAAAATTTGGGGCCCATTTTTTTTAGAACTTTTCAACAAAAAAAAATCATTTTAATTTATTATATAAAAATACTACATACAGATTCCAAGAGTCTCAAGTCTCAACCGTATAACTTAATAATTATGCATAGAGACTCCAAGAGTCTCAGCACATTTTTACTTATTTTAAGTTTTTAACTGTATCAGTATGCTTCTGGACCTCTGCCTCTGGTGATACTTTGTGACTTCGTCCATCACTGAATACTGATTCACTGTTAGTGTGTCACTGATCACTCAATCCAAGTCTGGGCAGAATGTTTGTTCAATACTTCAATTCTGATATCTGAAGACAGCAGCATATCAGCTTTCAGCTTTGGTACGCTTTTAAAAAAAAATTAAAAAGTGTTATTTGAGTATGAGATGTGGTCCTGTACTCCTGTCAGTGGAGTTCTAACCAATTTCAATTTTCATCCTCATTTATTATGGTTCCAAATTTGATTTTGTTGAATTTTTTCTTAGGAGCAATCATGTTATTGCAGTTGACATTGATACACAAAAGAATGATTTTGAACAGCACAATGCCGCTATTTATGGAGTTAGAGACAAGATAAATTTCAATAATGGTGACTTCCTCCCGTTATCTCTTTGCTTGAAGGTGTTTTTTTCTTCCTCATTTTGCTTGTTACTGCACACTTTGGCAATCATGCGCTATATTAGATCTCCAAGGATCATGTGGATGAATAAAAGTATTTCTTCTTAATGAAAAGAAAGTCTCCAAGTAAAATCATACTACTAATATGAATACTTGGATAGAGTTACAAATTAGATTACGAAGGAGTGAAACAATTGATAAGCATGTACAAGAACAAATTTCCAAAGAGAAAAATCATTGGAAACAAGTTCTTGTGAGAATTATTGCTGTAGTGAAACATCTTGCGAAGCATAATATGGCATTTCGTGGATCTAATGAGAGAATTTATCAAGACAATAATGGTAATTTTTTGGGTTTAGCTGAAATGATTGCAAAGTTTGATTTAGTAATGCAAGATCATGTCTGACGCATTGAAAATAATGAGATTCATTATCATTATCTTGGTCATAAAATTCAAAATGAGTTAATTTCTAGGTTAGCATCTAAGATTAAAAGTGCAATAATTTCAAAAATTAAAAAGGCTAAATATTTTTCTGTGATACTTGATTGTACTCCAGATGTAAGTCACCAAGAACAAATGACATTGATATTGCGATGTGTAGACATGTCAGCTACTCCAATAAAAATAGAAGAATATTTTCTAGAGTTTTTAAACATGCATGATACATCTGGATATGGGCTTTTTATTGAATTACAGTCTGCATTAATAACTCTTGATCTTAATATTGATAATGTAAGGGGACAAGGTTATGATAATGGATCTAACATGAAAGGTAAACACCAAGGTGTGCAAAAAAGGTTACTTGAAATAATTCCTAGAGCACTGTATGTGCCATGTGCTTGTCATAGTCTTAATCTTACTATTTGTTATATGGTACACTCTTGTGTTAAAGCAATATCTTTTTTTGGAGTTGTTCAACGCATATTGTTTTGTGGTTCTACAAAAAGATGAAAAATATTGCAAGATAATGTACATGGCCTAACTCTTAAACCATTGTCAAACACACGATGGGAGAGCCGTGTTGAAAGTGCGAAAGCCATAAGATATCAAGCTCCCCAAATAAGAGAAGCTTTGTTAGAATTACTTGAAAGTATTGACGATGCTAAAACAAAGAGTGAAGCCGAAAGTTTAATAAATGAACTTCAAAATTTTGATTTTGTATTAGGCATGACTATATGGCATGATGTTTTGTTTAGTGTTAACATGGTTAGCAAAATATTGCAATCTAAAGATATGCACATCGATGTTGCCATACAACACTTGAATGGGTTGATTTCTTTTTTTGAAAATTATAGAGAGAATGGGTATACTTCTGCCATGATTTCTCCAAAAAGTATTGCATTAGATGTGGAAATTGAACTTGTTTCTTCTATAAAAAAAAACGTAAAATTTGAAGAAAGAAACAATTTGATGAGAATGCACATGAAGATAATACGCAATCTACTGAAGATTCTTTTAGAGTTAATTATTTTATTGTTATAGTGGATGTTGCTATTACTGCCTTGAAAAGTAGATTTGAACAATTGCAAGTATTTGCTGACATTTTTGGATTCTTGTTTGATTCAAAAAAGTTAAAATCTTTAGATGATAATAAATTGAAAAATTGTTGTGTCAATCTTGAAAATGCTTTGAAACATGGTAGTTTTGCATATGTTGATTCAAATGATTTGTTTTCTGAATTGAAAGTGTTACAAGTGACTTTATCAGCAGGAAAAAAAGACAACCATTGAAATCCTAAAGTTCGTACATGTTTTTTATTGTTATCCTAATGTTTCAATTGCTTATAGAATATTGTTGACTATACCTGTGACTGTGGCATCTGCTGAAAGAAGTTATTCTAAATTAAAAATGTTGAATCTTATTTGCGATCGACTATGTCACAAGAAAGGTTAAATGGATTAGCAATCTTATGTATTGAAAAGGATTTATTGGAAAAAATTGATTTGGAAAACATTATTGATGAATTTGCTTATCAAACTGCTAGAAGAAGTCATTTTAAATGATGGTTGATACATTTTTATTTTGTTGTCATCTTGTTTTGTAATTGAAAATATATTAATAGCTTAGAGCTGTCAAGATTATTTGGAACTGGTACACATATATGTGGTCATTTATTATAATATTTGTGTGACGTTTTTTTGAATCTTTGAACTATTTGTAAGCTTTCTTATCATTTAAGTATTTATATATGACTATATTTTTGTGGTTATTTTGAAGATGTGATCTAAGAAGGGCCTCATAATTTTTGTTCGCCCTAGGCCTCCAAATTATCAGGACCGGCCCTGACATCAATAATGAACGCAGGCACAAAAAGGAAGCCCAAAATAGTAGATAGAGTATAACAACCAAAAAGCTAAGATAGTGGACTGTGATCCACGCAATCATCGCAAAAGTCACTGCGCAAAGACCCTCCGCCAAAATGGTGAAGTCATAGACAATGAATGCATGCATGATCATGGTGTAGCGCAACCCCTACAGTGAACACAACCCTGATTAAGGTTCATCACCACAGGAAATCACTTACACTTTAGACTCCCAATTATAAATACTAGTCATCACATATTATACAGGGTTAGGAACCAACAAGACCATCATCACACCAAGAAAACAACACAGCCAAACCACGTAGATAAGAGCAGCAATTCGAGGAAATATATACAATCAAAATCCACCAAAAGAGTGCCTCGAAGAACCAACAAACAACCGAGTACACCGAATCAATCCACGCCAAAAACATATGTCCAAAACATGACACATATTCAATCAAAATAATCAACAAAAATAACCTAAGCATGAGTAAACAGTAACATTTCCTCTCATTCTCCTCTTCCTTCCCGCCTAAATGAGACAAGATCAGAATGCGTAGCCCGCCTTTCCATCAAGTATCATCCACTCTACTCCTTAATGTCTTTCTATCCTGTCCCCACCTCCGCAATGATCCTCCTTTTCTTCTTTGCCACAGCCACACCTGCCCACAAATTAAGAAACTTCATTATCTCCCATATAATATATTGAATATTACGACGAACATTATTACAAAGCTATAAAACCCATAATGTGGTAGAAAGAGTAATATCCCAAGCAGCTACGTTATTATAGTGAATATATAAAGTTCACCATTCTCCCCACAGTTCCTTAACATGGTTAGGCGGAAAGGAGCAACCAAAGTTAAAACTAAGACCAAGCACCATTCACACCTCCACAACAATATGGCACTTAAGGAAGATATGATTTGTATCTTCAAACAAGGTTCCACACCTATCACAAAAGCTACCAATATTTAAGTTCCTCTTTTAGATATTAGTTTTGGTAAGTATCACGTTGTTTGCCACCAGCCATAAGAAAATATCTATCTTCATAGGGATCAAATCATTCCAAATGATATTTGTTTCAGCCGGTTTCGTTCCACCATCATTTAAGAGCCCATACATCAATTTTACCGAGAACCCACCATTGTTGCTCCTAGTCCAAACTCTAGCGTCCCACAGATTGTTGATGATTTCCCGATTATATCCCTCATATATGTAGTGAAACATCTCAGAGATCAGGGTATTATGGGTTTCTCTAAGGTCCCTGTTGCCGCTAAATTCGGTGTGGGGGCAAACAGATGAATTTGTGAGTTCTTGGGGAAACTGAATAGGAGAACCTGTATACCTGTTCCGTCGAACTCTGATCGTCGCTCCCACCGTAGACCTGCAAAAAGTGCGAGACACCGGGGTTGTTCCCGGCGACGCACCCTCCGACGCTCAAGTCAGTAATCTAGAAGAGATTATGAAAGAGCGTTTAACTAGAAAAGATTGATCACCTGTTAATGGAGATGGGTGAGGGGTATTTATAGGCGTCTTAGGGAATGGTTTTAGGAATGTAATCCCCGTGATTAGATAAGGAATATTCCTCGTAGTCAGATAAGGCATGTAATCTGATAAGGTATATTCCCTGTAATCAGTTAAGGAATTTAATCCCTAATCCCCAGTGAAAAGATAGATGTGAATCACAGCCGTTGATTTAGATCTAATCAGGGACCTTGATTGTATCTTGTTGGGCCGGGCGTGCAGCGGGTTGGAACCCGTGCCCAGTTGAGGTGAATCTGTTTGTTATGTGAAATTACCATCTTGCCCCTGAGCTGTAGGACTCGTGCCCCATTTGGACAGTCTCGATTGAACCCCTGTTTTTGGCCACATCACGAGCCCCCCACTCCTAAAGGCTGAGGGTGATCAGTCTTTGAGGAGTAGTTTGACTAACTCAATGGTCGGTGGAGCTGTATCGCAGTCCGAATGGGTGATTTTTGAATCCTGGAGCGCGGGGGTAGGTTAGTTCCTCCTTTTTTGATGCCCTACGATGCTCCCAAGCTGTACCGAGTTTTTATCTATTTTTCCGGATTATTTATTTAACTTTGCGATGTATTGGCTAATTGTTCGGGGGTTTTAACCGTATATTCTAGGTGATAATTGCTCGTTCGGTGGTTTGGAAACATCCCCCGAATTTTTAATTATTTCCTGGAATTTTTAGCTAATTTTCCCGAATTTTTAGCGATTTTTAGCAATTTTTTTTAAATAAATAAAAATCAATTTTTAATACCTATTTATGGCGTGGCGTCATCTGGGCCTTCGATCAAGGCGGAGCGCGAGTTTCGGAACGATCAGACGCTCCCTGTTCCTCGGAAGGATTTTTTTTTTCAAAAACGAGGGTCGGCACTCCGTCACTTCGTCCCGGAAGCGTGGTGCCGCGGCTCAAGGGGTCGGCGACTCGGTTTGAAGGGTCGGTACCTCGGTTTGGAGAATCCGAGGTACGTGGCATCATCTAGGCCGTCCATCTCCAGCGTGGATCCCCATAAAATGCTATCTTGTCGTTTTGTGGACGTGGCAAGATCTGGGACGTCCATCATGACGAGCGCGCTTTTCTACAAGATCCAACGGCTCATAAGGGTCGGAGCATTTTTTTGCCAAAAACGAGGGTCGGTATCCCAGCATCCCGGCTCGGAGGCGTGGTGCCGCGGCTCAAGGGGTCGGCGACTCGGTTTGAAGGGTCGGTACCTCGGTTCGGAGAATCCGAGGTACGTGGCATCATCTAGGCCGTCCATCTCCAGCGTGGATCCCCATAAAACGCTATCTTGTCGTTTTGTGGGCGTGGCGCAATCTGAACCGTCCATCAAATTGTGACGCGAATTTCGGAGAGATCCGACGGCGACTTTGCTTCGGGAGGATTTTTTGCCAAGAACGAGGGTCGGTATCTCGTCACCTCGGTTTGCATTCCTCCGCGCCATTTTCCGGGGAACGAGTTGAGTGTTTTTGGGTCAACTCGGTAGCTCGGTTACTGAGGCTTTCGTTCGATAGCTCGGCTCGTTAGACCGGTGGTCGAGTCGCTACTTGTGTTTTTGAGGAGTTCCTCCATCTCTCGTACCGTCGCCCCCTTTTCACTGGGCGTTTTGGCTTCTTAGTGGGCCTTTGGGATTCCCAAGGAGGCCCGTTACCACTTGGGGTTATAAGTTACCATTTCTTCACCCCTGAGCTCATTTCTCACTTTTCACTCCACGATTTTACTTTCATTCTCTAAGTCTTCTGCTAGCGGCGCTCTTGCTCCACGGTGGTGACGTTAGCTGTCGCGTGGGCCAGGCGATTTCCGGCGAGCATTTTCCGACCGTGAACGTCACTTCAAAGGTTAGTTTGCTTTTGCCTTTGCTTTTTCAAGAGATGTCAAGGGTCAGCTTGGGGAGTGGTACCTCGTCCTCGGGCGGTGAAAGCGCCGGGGAGAGGAGTAGGGCGGAAGCTCGAAGGAAGGGGAAACAGATGGCCGAACCATTGGTTGCCGAGTCGAGGATCGGGAAGAAGAGGAGGACGGGGGAGACCTCGCCCCCCATAGTGGGGGTGATTGTGGAGAACCCGAAGCGAGCCCCCGAGATGGGACAATATCCTTCCGTCCTGTCCGGGCATTCGGGGGTCAGGCAGTACGAGGGCGATCTTCTGGAGAAAGCGATCTACGGGAAGTCGAAGATCGTCGAGGAGCCTAGCCCGTTCCTTCACTCCGAGGCCGACGAGCTCACTTCGTCGTTGTCTGAGAAGGATCTCCTCCGGATCAGGAAGGCATTCGTTATCCCGCCGGAGTACAAGCTGATGGTCGCTGGCCCCGGGATGCGAGCCAACTCTAAGTTGCCGTCGTCGGACATGTGCATGTTTGACGTCGACTCCTTGAACGCGGGACTGCGTTTTCCGCTGCACCCTTTCATACTCCAGATCCTCGGCTGGTATTGTCTCGCCCCTACTCAATTCAGTCCGAACACTTAGCGTCATGTGAACGCATTCTTGCTTCAGTGCCACCGAGCCGAGGTAGTGCCGGACCTATCAGTTTTCCGGGGCCTGTATCGGATAAACAGGCAACACCAGACGGAGTACCGGTACTACTTGGGGCCGAGGAGAGGCGTTAAGATTGTAGAGAACCCCGACTCACTTAAGGGTTGGAGGGAGAAGTATTTTATCATAAGGGGTGAAGTGATTCGGCATATTCCGTCCCGGTGGAAGGTGGAGGTGCCGAAATTTGCGCGAAGCGACCCCGCACTGTCTGAGGCCGAGGAGGATGTAGCGAGGCGGATCACGGCCCTTCCGGTACTGAGCTGGAGGGAGTTGACCGAAGAGGTGTTGTTCGGGTCCGGACTAAGCCCCATCGACCCGAGTACGCTCTTGACATCTCATTCATTTTTTTTCTAAGTCTTCAATCCGTCTGGCTTGACTCGTTTTCTTTTCTTTTTTTCTTTTGTTGATGCAGAGTCGATGAAGATTGACTTTAAAGCTATGATGGCCGATAGGTCCAAGCTGACCGGGGCCAGAAAGAGGAAGAGGGCGGCCGAGGGTGCATCTTCGGGTGCGCAGCCCGCGGTCGCTACTAACGTTACCCCGCCTCCCCCGGCTACCGAGGGGCCTTCGGAGGTTGTGGTGGTGGAGGGGACCTCGGCCCCTGTCACCCCGTCTGCGAACGAGGGTGTCTTCGATGTCAATGCGGCGCTGGCGCTCGAGTTTCCCCCGTTGACTCAGGCGGCCGAGGAAATCCTGACCGAGCAGCACAAACAGTTGTTTGTGCCGAACTGGCGGGTGAAGAACCATGATGGTTTCCTCGGCAACTCGCAGATGTCAATGCAGGTCGTCAAGCACTTGGCGACCCCGAAGGACAAGGCCGCGCTGAAGGCTGGAAGGGTCGGCGACGACACTTATGAAGTCGCCCGGGGGCTTGTTTCGGTAAGTGTTCGCAAATTTCTTTCAAGTTTGTTACTCGGTTTGTACTTTGTACTTATCGTTGTCTTCGTAGGCCACCGTTCACTTCGGCCATCTCATCGAGGCGTTCGCCGAGCAGGAGAAGGAGCTAAAGTCCGCCAGCGAGAAAGACAGGCTGGCGAAGGTCAGGGCGGTCAAGGAACTCGAGGCCGAGCAGAGGCGAGCCGAGGCCCTGGACGTCCGGGTGGCCGACCTTACTGCCGACCTGAAGAAAGCAAAGGAGAGCCTTGAAGCGGAGTCCACCAAGGCCGCCGAAGAGCTTGCTGCGGCCGTGAAGTCCTTGGCCGACGAGAAGGCGGAGAGGGGAGCGCAGGCCGCGAGGATCAGGGCAGAGGTTGAAGCCGAGATCGAGGCCGAGGCGAAGAAACATATGGCTGAGAACATGGAGAAATCCTATCAGATGGCCCTAGACCACGTTCAGGCTTGCGTCCCCGGCTTCGAGCGAGTCGGCTATCGACTGTGGCCCGAGTCGCCCGTAGACGATGAGGAGGGAGACGATGAGGACGAGGCCGAAGGCGAAGACGGGGGGGAGAGGACGACCCGGCTAAGGGGGAGATCGAGGGGCCGCCCGTCGATGCGCCCGGGGTCGGAACGGAGACGCAGGTGGACCCCTGATTCTTTCGTTAAACCTTTTGTAGTTTTTGTTTTGTTTTCTCTTCCGAACCTTGTAACGCCTTTTGCGGACTGGCCACCGCTTCTTGATGAATGAAAGAACGTTTTGTCTTTGAAATTGTCTAAGTGTTTGGTTCGGTCGTAGGATAGGCCCCCGTCACGACGATGGCTCGGCGGCAAGTAGAGCTGTTTCATCTATCTCTCGTGAAACGCCTCGAGGGCGAGATAGACCTGACGAGGAGGATACTGTACAATGTGGAGAAGAAGAACGGGGAGCTGTTGGCCGAAGTGTACCACTTGCGGATAGCCGAAGCCGAGCTATTCGCTAAGGAAGAAGAATTGGCTTCGGTTTTGGCCGAACGAGATGAGCTCGTGAAGAAGGTCGAGCATTTGCAAAGGGTGACAGTCGACAAGAGTATCGAGGTGACCCATCTGCGCCGTGTCATATCTGACAGCGCCGAATACCCTGGATCGGCGAAGCTTCCTCGGTTCAAAATTGTCGTGAGGGACGAGGCGCTGAAGGACCGGATCGTCGAACTGGAGGAGGAGGTCGCTCGGCTCAAGCCTCAGCCGGTGAGGGCCAACGTTCGGAGCACCTCGTGTACTCGCGAAGAGATTGAGCGATGGATCACGTTCTATCAAGCGGCGACCCGGACTCCTATCATAGGTAGGTCAGCCGCCGACGCACAAAGCGGTGTGGCGGTGTCTTCAAGTGGTGCTTCGGTCGGGGCGACCGTGAGGGTCAGCGGCGAGGGGGCGTCCCGGTTCGTCGGCTTGGAGACGAGCTCGGAGGCCAAGAAGCGCCGACCCAAAGTGTCGTTGAACCGGAGTGTCCCCCTTCCTCGGAGGAAATGAGCAGGTCATGCCTTCTGATATTTTCGTTGAACTCGCTGTTGTAATCTTTTTGTAATCTCGTCCAAGTTATTAATAAAATTGGGGTTGATTTATCCGAAGTGTCCTCTATTGGCTGTTTATCGAGTCTTTTGTCGCAGCTCTGATTTTGTCGCTCGGCTATTGGTGCCGATCGACGTGGGGTGTCCATGGCCGTTGGATGGTGGCACGAATCCAGAGGCAGGCCCAAATCCCAAGAAAACGTTATCTTGTCGTTTTGTGGGCACGTGGCACAACTGGATCCACTCATCACGCTCTGGCACACAATTTGAGAGGATCTAACGGCGAGTTGCCTTCGGGATGATTTTTTCCCAAAAACGAGGGTCGGTACCTCGTTAGTTTGGCATAATTTGCGGTCGAGACGGCTTCCCGACCGTTGTGTGATCAGTTTAAGAGATGCAGGAGCAGTTTCGAATGGCGAGCTACTCCTAGTCCGCTTAGGAGCGGACTTGCGAAGTAAAATCGAGCCAAGTGTTGGACTCCGATCCATTCAACGGCTGCAGGAGCAATTTCGAACGGCGATCTACCCCCGGCCCATCTGAAGGCGAGCCGAGGAGGAAGAGTCGAGCCGAGTGCTGGACTCCGAACCATTGTGTGATTAGTTTAAGAGATGCAGGAGCAGTTTCGAATGGCGAGCTACTTCTAGTCCGCTTAGGAGCGGACTTGCGAAGCAAAATCGAGCCAAGTGTTGGACTCCGATCCATTCAACGGCTGCAGGAGCAATTTCGAACGGCGATCTACCCCCGGCCCGTCTGAAGACGAGCCGAGGAGGAAGAGTCGAGCCGAGTGCTGGACTCCGAACCATTATGTGATTAGTTTAAGAGATGCAGGAGCAGTTTCGAATGGCGAGCTACTTCTAGTCCGCTTAGGAGCGGACTTGCGAAGCAAAATCGAGCCAAGTGTTGGACTCCGATCCATTCAACGGCTGCAGGAGCAATTTCGAACGGCGATCTACCCCCGGCCCGTCTGAAGGCAAGCCGAGGAGGAAGAGTCGAGCCGAGTGCTGGACTCCGAACCATTGTGTGATTAGTTTAAGAGATGTAGGAGCAGTTTCGAATGGCGAGCTACTTCTAGTCCGCTTAGGAGCGGACTTGCGAAGCAAAATCGAGCCAAGTGTTGGACTCCGATCCATTCAACGGCTGCAGGAGCAATTTCGAACGGCGATCTACCCCCGGCCCGTCTGAAGGCGAGCCGAGGAGGAAGAGTCGAGCCGAGTGCTGGACTCCGAACCATTGTGTGATTAGTTTAAGAGATGCAGGAGCAGTTTCGAATGGCGAGCTACTTCTAGTCCGCTTAGGAGCGGACTTGCGAAGCAAAATCGAGCCAAGTGTTGGACTCCGATCCATCGTGTAGTAAGGGAATTAGAGGCGGAAGTACGCGATAATGTAAAAAACTTTATTTATTAATATCTAATGGTCGGCTGCTTCTAAAGTTGCTAGCCGTTATTACAATGAAAAAAGAACAAAGGAAAAATTACTAGTAGCAGGAGTGGCCCGACATCTCGAGTTACTTAGATAGGCGGGGTTGCCTTCTCTTGGTATTTCAAAAGATGGTCGGCGTTCCAAGTCCTGGGAATTTCTCTACCCTCAAGATCTTCTAGCTTGTATGCACCGGGGCGGATCACTTTGGAGATTTTGTACGGTCCCTCCCAATTTGGGGCCAGTTTGCTCTTCTGTCCGGGGAACGAAATGGCCAGTTTTCGGAGGACCAGATCCCCTTCTTTCAGGTCGGTTGGGCGGACCCGTTTGTTGTAGGTGAGTTCGATTCTTCTCCGATAACTTTGCTGCCGTATGGCTGCCCTTTCCCGGATTTCGTCTATCAAGTCCAGGCTCGTTCTGAGCTCCCTGGCATTCTGTTCTTCTTCAAAGGCTACCAGGCGAGGAGAGGGTATCCCGACTTCTAGTGGGATGAGGGCCTCGGACCCATAGGTGAGATTGAACGGACTCTCGCCTGTCGGGGTCCACTTCGTGGTTCGGTAGTTCCACAACACATTGGGTAGCTGATCGACCCACAATCCCTTGGAGCACTTGTCGAGTCTCTTCTTGATGCCGGAGAGGATCTGTCGGTTGGCATTCTCGGCTTGGCCATTTGACTGGGGATGAGAGACGGAGGAGAAGCGGTGCTGTATGGCTAGGTCTTCACATAAGGCTCGGAAGGCAGCTCCAGCGAACTGCGTACCGTTATCTGTAACTATGACTCGGGGAACACCGAACCGGCAGATTACATTTTTCCAGAAGAATTGAACGACTCTATGTTCGGTAATTGTAGCCAGGGGCTCGGCCTCTATCCATTTCGAGAAATAGTCGACTGCCACGACTAGGAACTTCAATTGTCCGGGGGCCGGTGGAAATGGCCCAAGTAAATCCATCCCCCACATTGCAAAGGGGATCGGACTTGATAGGGAGGAGAGTGGTGCTTGTGGAAGGCGTCGGATGTCAGAATACTTCTGGCAGGAGGTGCATTGCCGAACGTGTCGTTCGGCGTCCCGTAGGAGAGTGGGCCAGTAATACCCGTAGTTTAACACTTTGCGTGCCAAGGCTCTGGAGCCGGAGTGGGCTCCGCCGATGCCCTCATGGAGCTCTTGCAGGGCGTAATCGGCTTGTCCGGGGGAGAGGCATCTTAGGTAGGGTCGACCATCCACCTGTGTGAAGGAGCGCTTATACAGGATGCCTTCGACCAGTATGTAACGCTCGGCTCGGGTCCTTATCTTTCGGGCTTCCTTCGGATCCCTTGGGAGGAGTCCGTCTCTTAAAAACTCGACGAGGGGCTTCATCCAATTATCTTCGAGGGGGAATGGCAGTGTTCCAACGGAGTTGCAAGCCTCGTCCTCTATGCTTGGCTTGAGGAGGACTTCTATCAGAACAGTTTGTTCGAGGCCTTGCAGGGATGAGGAGGCTAATTTGGACAGGGCGTCGGCCTGGGCATTTTCCTCTCTGGGGATTCTTCGGATGAGGGCCTCCTCGAAGAGCGCCATGAGGCTCTTTACTTTAGCCAAGTACTTTACCATCCTGTCATCGCGGGCTTCATATTCGCCGAGAACCTGGTTGACGATCAACTGAGAGTCGCTGAAGATCTGCAGGCGTCGCGCCCCTGCGTTTCGGGCCATCCTGAGGCCGGCTATGAGTGCCTCGTATTCGGCTTCGTTATTCGAGGCTTTAAAGTTTATCCGGAGGGAATATTGAAGGACAAAGTCGTCTGGGCCCGCAAGGATGACTCCAGCCCCGCTCCCCTCGTAGCAAGAGGATCCATCGACATATACCGACCAGATAGGCGGTCCCTTCGTTGTCTGCTCGGAGTCGGGGATAGTTGTTTCAACTATGAATTCGGCCAGCGCCTGCGCCTTGATTGCGGTTCGGGGCTGATAAGTAATATCATGTTGGCTCAGTTCGATCGACCACTTCATGAGGCGGCCGGAAGTCTCTGGCTTGTGAAGGATCTGTTTCAACGGCTGGTCGGTAAGAACGACCATCGAATGAGACTGGAAGTATGGCCGAAGCTTCCTGGCAGCCATTATCAGGGCGTAGGCCATTTTCTCAATTTTCGGGTACCGGAGCTCGGCGTCCCGGAGCACTTTGCTGACGTAGTAAATGGGCTTCTGAGTTCTTTCTTCTTCCCTGACTAAGACCGCACTTAGCGTCTGTTCCGAGGCTGCCAAGTAGAGGTAGAGTGGTTCGCCTGGTATGGGCTTGCTGAGGAGAGGTGGATTGACGAGGTAAGCCTTAAGCTGGTCGAAGGAATCTTGTTGTTGCCGCCCCCACTCGAATCCTTTTGCCCCCCTGAGGGCTTTGAAGAACGGGAGGCACTTCTCCCCGGACTTCGATAGAAAGCGCCCTATGGCGGCTAGGTGACCAGTCAACCTTTGAACTTCCTTGACATTCCTAGGAGGGGCCATGTCCAGTATGGCCTTGATTTTTTCTGGATTCGCTTCAATTCCTCGTTGGCTAACCATGAAGCCGAGGAACTTCCCTGATGAGACGCCGAACGCACACTTGTTCGGGTTGAGTCTCATATTGTGCTTTCTTAAAACATCAAACGCTTCTTGAAGGTCGGCCACATGATCAACGCCTCGGATGCTTTTCACAAGCATGTCGTCCACGTACACTTCCATGTTTCGACCGATCTGTGCCTGAAATACCTTGTTAACAAGGCGCTGGTACGTTGCCCCGGCATTCTTTAGGCCGAAAGGCATGACTCTGTAGCAGTAGAGCCCTTGGTCGGTCACAAAAGATGTCTTCGGAATATCCGGGGAGAACATCCTTATCTGATTGTAACCCGAGAAAGCGTCCATGAAGCTGAGGAGCTCATGTCCCGAGGTTGCGTCAATCAGAGTGTCGATGCTCGGCAGAGGGAAGGGGTCTTTAGGGCAGGCCTTGTTGAGGTCAGTGAAATCAATACAGATTCTCCATGTACCGTTGGACTTTTTCACCATCACTACGTTTGACAACCACTCAGGATAATTTACTTCCTGTATGAACCGGGCCTTCAGCAATTTGTCCACCTCTTCTTTGATAGCGAGCTGACGCTCGGGAGCGAACTTGCGCCTCTTCTGCTGGACCGGTTTTGACCCCGGATCAACACTGAGGCGGTGGACCAAGAGTTCTTCGGAGATGCCGGGCATGTCTGCAGCTGTCCATGCGAAGAGGTCTTGGTTGGCTCGGATGCATTCTACAATATCCGCGTACAGTGCGGATGGGAGGGTTTTGCTGACGTAGAACCTGCGGGTCGGCTCCTGCTCCGAGAAGAGTACCTCTTCCAACTCGTCTACCGGCTCGGAAGTTGGCCGAGCGGCATCTTGGGGGATCTCGAGTGTTTCTAAGGAGAGGACGAGTCCGAGGGTGGAAGTCATGTAACACTTGCGGGCTTGCTCCTGATTGCCCCTTACCTCTCCCACCCCAGCCCGAGTGGGGAATTTCATTTTGAGATGATAGGCAGAAGGGACGGCTTCAAGGGCGGCTAGGCCGGGCCGACCCAAAATGACGTTGTAGGCCGCTGGGACATCTACGACCATGAAATCCATTGACTCCGTGCGGGTAGTAGGAGTTTTGCCTGCTGTGACATCGAGGGTAATCACCCCTTCGATCGTCACCGGCACTCCCGTGAACCCATGGAGCGTATACCCGGCGGGCTTGAGTCTATCTCGGGAGAGCTTCAGCCCCTTAAAAGCATCGAGGAATAGGATGTTTACGGAGGAGCCGTTATCTACTAGGATTCTTTCGACTTTGAAATTGGCCATGTGAAGGCTGATGTCAAGTGCGTCACAATGGGGGGTGCGGACTCCCTCGAGATCTTCGTCAGAAAAGGTGACGGGCACCCCGAGGCCTTTGGGAGGAGGGGTGGCTCGGACAGAGTTCACTTCTCTAATAAAAGCTTTCCGAGAAGAGTTCGAGGAGCCCCCCATTGGACCCTCGTGGATGAGGTGGAGAACTCGTTCTTCCTCAAACTCTGGCGTCTCTTCTCGCTCTGGACGTTTGTTAGCCCCCCGAGGCTGGGGGGGAAGCTCGCCTTGGTCCTTTCTCACGAATTTTGCCAACTGCCCCCTCTGGATAAGGGCCTCGATCTCGTTTCTTAGCGCTCGGCAATCGTTAGTGTCGTGCCCATGGTCCCGGTGATAGCGGCACCATTTCTCTCTATCCCTTCTTTTGGCTGGGGTGTTCATCTTTGGAGCTGGAGGTAGGACCCCTTCCTTTTCGACTTCCATGAAAATGGCGGAGATGTTTGTGGTGAGGGGAGTAAACTTTTCAAATCTAGGGGGAGGCCGGCGCTGGCCAGCATTATCCTTCTGAAACTTTTTGGGTCCCTCTTCTTCCGTTCCCTTCCTCTTGGACCCGGAGGCGGTTACTTCCCAGTTGGGCTGTTCCTCGGCCTCCTCAGCACGGATGTATTTTTCAGTGCGGAGGAGGAGGTCAGAAAAGTCGTGCGGCGGTTTCTTGGCGAGGGAGGAGCGGAGATTGGAATTGAGGATATTGGATTGGAATGCCGCGGTAGCGACGGATTGATCGAGGGATGCGATGGTTCTGGCCTCAGCTGTGAACCTCTTCACGTAGTCCCTCAATCTCTCCCCCTTCTGCTGACGGAGGTGCAATAGGGAGATGCTGGTCTTCTCGGCCCTTCGGCTGCTGACGAAATGGGTGATGAACAGGGTTTCAAACTGTTCGAAGGAAAATATCGATGCCGGGGCAAGGCGAGAGTACCATTCTCGAGCTGGGCCTTTCAGAGTTGCAGGGAATGTTTTGCAGAGGAGGGCATCGGAAGCTTGATGGAGGAGCATCAAAGTCTTAAAGCTTTCGATGTGGTCAACTGGGTCGGTCTCCCCAGTGTAGTTCTCGAACTGGGGACGTTTGAAACCGAAGGGAACAGGAGCGTCTACTATGGTCCGGGAGAATGGGGGTCGGCTAGGACGTAGGGTCCTCCCCCTGAGCTCTTCTTCTCGATTTATCTGTCCCAAGAGTTTTTCCACCTCGTTCAGACGGCGGTTCATGGTGTCATCTCTCCGACGGTGATCTGCCGTGCCACGGGACTCGTCTTCGTATCAGGGGGAGCGAGGGCTGCGGCGATGGTAGCTTCGAGAACGACGAGGACTTGGGGTGCGTCTGGAATTGGTAGGAGCGGGTCGAGGAGAAGGGGACCGTCGGCGAGGGCTCCGGTGCGGAGGAGGGGATGGGGCCCTTTGCTCATTGGGGTTCTGACGGAGGTCGAGGGCCTGTTGTACCATTGCTTGGAGTTGTTGGAACTCGGCACGGGTGATGGGTGCCTCATTGTTCCTAGGCTGCTGCCGACCTGCTGGAGAGCGCCTCCCTCGGTAGTGATCGGGGGAGTCCTTTCTCCCTCTTCG
The DNA here is from genome assembly GCA_017893485.1 of Hemerocallis citrina. Taxonomy (NCBI): domain Eukaryota; kingdom Viridiplantae; phylum Streptophyta; class Magnoliopsida; order Asparagales; family Asphodelaceae; genus Hemerocallis; species Hemerocallis citrina. The sequence goes on from CM030365.1 coordinate 126,471,158, forward strand.
GACGGGGGACCTCCTGCACTCTCGGTGTCGGGGGGATTGCTCTCGCTGGCGGGAGGCTTCCCCCCGAGCCCGCTTTTCATCCAGATGGCGACGGAGGTCATCATCTTCCGGGCGTTTGGGAGGGGCATTGTGGTGACCAGAGGCTCGGGGATGATGGGAGGCCATGGAGGCACTGGAGGCGGTGTGAATGGAGATGTTCTCTTGGTGAAGAGGCTGTTTCTGGGGGTTAGGCCCCTCTGGATCAGGATGTGGAGGGTTCCGTTGGAGCGGTTCTTCCACGGTAGGAGGGAGTTGCCCTTGTTGCTGAGCAGGATCAGGAAGGACTTCTTGCTGGTCAGGGTTGGGCGCTCGATTGGAGCCCCTAGATCTAACTTTACGAGGCGGCATGGCAGGAGGAAACCTGTTCACTGGGAAGAGGAGAGGTCCCTATTCGTTAGTTTCCCACAGACGGCGCCAATCTGTTGCCGCTAAATTCGGTGTGGGGGCAAACAGATGAATTTGTGAGTTCTTGGGGAAACTGAATAGGAGAACCTGTATACCTGTTCCGTCGAACTCTGATTGTCGCTCCCACCGTAGACCTGCAAAAAGTGCGAGACACCGGGGTTGTTCCCGGCGACGCACCCTCCGACGCTCAAGTCAGTAATCTAGAAGAGATTATGAAAGAGCGTTTAACTAGAAAAGATTGATCACCTGTTAATGGAGATGGGTGAGGGGTATTTATAGGCGTCTTAGGGAATGGTTTTAGGAATGTAATCCCCGTGATTAGATAAGGAATATTCCTCGTAGTCAGATAAGGCATGTAATCTGATAAGGTATATTCCCTGTAATCAGTTAAGGAATTTAATCCCTAATCCCCAGTGAAAAGATAGATGTGAATCACGGCCGTTGATTTAGATCTAATCAGGGACCTTGATTGTATCTTGTTGGGCCGGGCGTGCAGCGGGTTGGAACCCGTGCCCAGTTGAGGTGGATCTGTTTGTTATGTGAAATTACCATCTTGCCCCTGAGCTGTAGGACTCGTGCCCCATTTGGACAGTCTCGATTGAACCCCTGTTTTTGGCCACATCAGTCCCTCTTAAATTTAACTCTCCACCCCCGCTCATAGTTCCCATATTCCTTTATCAGGTCATTTTTGTCTTTCGCCTCCTCATACAGATCTGGAAACCTATTAGCTAAGCTAATATCCAGGCACCATCTGCCTGTCCAGAATTTGCAATCATCTCATTTTCCCACGATACACCTAGTATCCATATGGAATATCTCTTCCAGTTTAGAAACCGATTTCCAAAATGTTGAAACTTTGTTTTCTCTCCTAATTCCACCAAATTTCACTTTTCTACTTATTCGGTATGTATGAATTGTTTCCACACTCTGTTTTCATCTTGATGCCATTTTGCTAACAGAGCTTCATTCATCTCTTTTAGGTTAATAACTCCTAGACCTCCATATTCTTTTCTTTTGCATACTATGCCTCATTTCATGAGATGATAACCTTCTTTCCCCTCGCTATTATTGCTCCACAGAAATTTTTTCCCTAATGCGATCAATCCTCAAAATGATCAACTTTGGCAACTCAAATAGTGTCATCCAGTTTATCTGTGAGCTTCCCAACACCGAGTTCATCAAGGTAACACTGACTCCTAGCGATAGATATTGACTCCTCCACCCCTGCAACTTTTTCTCAAATCTCTGAATTAGGATATTCCAATCATCCTTCCTAAGTCCCCCCCCCCCCCCACATAAAAGGGAGACCCAGGTATTTGATCGGGAATTCCTTTTCCTCACACCCGAGAATTATTTTGATGGAATCAAAATTTTCCCTACTAATCCCCCAGAGAGGTATGATGGAGCTTTTTTATAGATTAACCTTCAAACCAGCCCATAATTCAAAGCAATAAATGAATCATTATATTCCAATGACTTCATTTAAGTTATCTCCTCCAAAAATAACTGTGTCATCCACATATTGAAGAATTCTAACATTAAGATCTCGTTGATTGAACCCTAAGCTTGAAAATCCCCCCTTCTCTCCCCCTTTATTAATCATTTCTATGAGTTCGTCTGCTACTAGAGTGAACAATAATGGAGAGATCGGGTCCCCTTATTGTAAACATCTTCTGTAAATGATTTCTTTACCTGACCTCTCATTTACCCATAATCTCGATTTCCCTCCCCACAGACACTTTTTAATCCAATTGACCCATTTTTCACCAAATCCTCTTCCAAGGAGCATCTCTTCTGTGCATGTCCATTCGACCGTATCATATGTCTTTTCAAAGTCCAGTTTCAGCATAAATCCTGGCTTTCCCAATCCTTAGACTTGAAGATAAGTTCCTACGCCATAAGGATGTTATCACTAATTTCTTTTCCTCTAATAAATCAACTATGTTCTTTACTAATACGCTAATTCATGAACAGTGCTAGTCTATTTGCAAGAACTTTCGTGATAATCTTAAAACACCCATTTAGAAGTGCGATAGGTCTAAGATCGCTAACCTTAATGACCTCATCCACTTTCAGGGTTAGAACCATAGAGGCAAAGTTCAGTAATTTGATTCTTGCCACTACCGCGTGTAATTAATCAAAGATTGCCATCAAATCTTTATTAATAATATGCCAAAAGTTCGAATAAAACAAAATAGGTAAACCATCTAGTTCAAGAGCCTTATCCTTTCCAAGTTGTGCAATAGCAATGCATACTTCCTCCTGAGTGAACCTTCTCTCCATCTCCTCTCAATTTTGGACATACCTATCATCCCAAAGTTATCAAGCAGATTATAAGACGTGGGCCTATTATTCCCCATAATGTCTTTAAAATGCTTATCAATAATATCATGAAGTCGTTCCCCATTTGGGATCCACTGATTATCTTTCTCCAACCCCACAATCATGTTCCTTCTCCTTCTTTCATTAGCTATCTTATGAAAGTATCCCTCCTAGACCCATTGCTCTCTCGATCTCTGTTTCCAGTACATTTCTTCCATATTATACAATTTGGTCGCTTCCTCTCTAGTAGCAAAGAGTTCCTCTTTTAGAATATCAGTAATTGTCGATGTTTCTTAAATTTTCTCAATTCGGTCAATCCTCCCCTTTATTCTAGTCAGGTTCTCTTTACTTCCCCCCAATTCGTGGTGTGCCAACGCTCTGAGAATTTTTCTAGGGTTGGTACTCTACCGTTCCACCTTCTGACCGCATCCCCAGCTACCTAACAATCCTAACCTTCTTTGTTTATTTGAGTGAAACCGAGTGTAGCCACGCCTTTTCGAACCTGAATTGAAAAGTTGGCAAAAAATCCTCCTTCTTTCCATAAAGTAGGATTGGGATGTGATCCGAAGTAGCTCTAGGGACCGATTTTGCAAAAACATATGGGAAACAACTTTCTCATTCATCAAAGACAAGCACTCTATCTAATTTAGCCCATATATGATTCTCTTGCATGTTCGACCAACTAAACAACATGTTCCCGATTGGAATTTCAATAAGCTTGAGATCGCTAATCACTTCGTTGAATCTCCTTCTATCTCTGTGTGATCCCCCTCTTTCCGTGTGTTCAACTGCGTACACTGTAATGTTGAAATCCCCATAATAACCCATGATCCTTCCCATCTATTCCTAATTCCTATCATTTCCTACCAAAGTTCCTCTCTTTGTCCTGCAATGTTAGAACCAAAGACTACGGTTAAAATCTAAAAATTCCTACTCGCTACATCGGTAATCTTCACAGAGAGTGAGTACACACTGATGAGTGAGTCCTCTAACCTGAACATGTTAGAGTCAAATCCAATCGATATCCCCCGACCATCCCATCGCAAGCTTGTGACACCACTCAAACCAAACACTCCCAGTAATTTGTTTAAAGGAGTTCGTAGGTGTGGATATCTTAGTCTCAATAAGACCTACGACACAAGGTTTACTATCCCTAATAACGTCTGCAATAATCCTCCGCTTAACTGGAAAGTTCATGCCTCTAACGTTCCAACTTAATAGATACATAAAAATATTTAAAAATTTCCCCTCTAGACAACCGAGCCAAAATTAAAACAACTCCTTGTTTGATCATCTCTCTAAACTTCATCACAAAGTTCAACTCACTATTTCTATCAACCCCACAGATCAAACCATTTGTGCGACTTAAGGCGAAAATAGTGTTATTAGAAAGGAAATCAGTTAAGCAAAACTTAGAGTTGATATTACCTTTCATCATCAACTTCTGAACTCTTGCCCTCGAGTTAGTCTCGCAAAATCCCATGACTATTCTTCTTTTGTCTACTCCTCTCTTCCACTTCTTTTACTATCCCTTTTTCTTTGTTTGTCTCAAAGAATTTAACCACTGCAACCTTCGTGTCATCTGAGTTTAACGAGTCATCTCCCCCTTCTTCCTTCTCTGAGTATTATAAAAAGGCCTCAATCATACCTCCATCACTAATCGACTTCATCTCATTAACATTCTCATCTCTCTTTTGATATACTTAATCTTCTCTGTCTTCGTCATTCCTTCTCTCTGAAGCACTAAGTTCTTGTTCCTCTAGAGTAGTATACTTCTTCTCTAATTCGTCATCGTATTGTTTCATTCCTGCTCTCCATTATTCCCTCATCCTGATGGATACCCACCTATCATATTGCCGTATGTGTTCTTTTTTGCTTTGTTAGCATAACCCCCGGTCAACCTCCATTGAAATCTGTCCCCCACCCTTCTCTACTTGTATAGGATTGCCAACAATACTAGAAGATCTATGTAGTTCCCCAGTAATACCACCTACTTCGGATTCTCCTCTTGCGTGTGCAGCGCTATTAATTTCTCTTTCCCCTTCTCACTATCGCTGATCAACCTAAATCCATCCCCATTTTCAATCAAATTATCCATCGTATCTTCAATTGGTTTAGCCAAAAACTTTTGTTGGAAAGTGATCGAACTCTTGTCCAAGACTTCAACTAGCTTGTCCCCTGCTTTCGTGAATAAAGTGGGCATACCTGTGGACTTGTACATTTTTGGGTCTTCAAAATTGATCAGTACCCATCCCAGTTGCTGCTGATTTTCCAAAATCTGCTAATTCATGACACACAGAGGCTGCGAACTTGCACCCCCTTCTTGTATAGGCCCAATAGTTTGGGCATTTAAACTTTACAAATTTAAGAAGGCCTCTTACTTCACCATATCTTGTACAGCCCACTTCAGCATCTTTTTTACTTCATCTGGGCCGAATCTCTCTATATCATTAATCATACCACTTTCAGAGATTCTCACATCCCTGTCACAATTCCTCTTCTACACCTCGGCCTGCTCCCCATGCTCTGCCACCCGGCCCATCTTCAAAGGCGCAGTGCCAGCACCCTGCCTCGTTTATCCCCCAATATCGTACGATAAATGTTGTGCCCCTAAACCATTATTTCCTGTTTTAGTCTGGAATTTATCATCTCGACCATTGAACTGATCACGATGATTTCCTCTTTGATCCTGCGGCTGTAGGTCATCTTCAATTATTTTTCCCAGCCTTAAACACATAAAACCAAATTCTTCGGTCGTAGCTCATCTTTCAATATCACTCTTGATTCTCACCTTGTCTTTGGTTCCTAACACCTCCCTCCAAATCCCTTCGATTTAAGTAATAGTTTTGGGTGGAATATTCTCTTCGTTGAGGAAATTAACTCTCACTCTTGCTTTATCGAATTTTAAACGCAGTTGAGTATTCTTATTGATTGCTTCAATCCAACATGTTGATCCAAAGAGGTCCTGAAATTCCATCTCGTTCCAGCAAGCCACCGGCCACTTATTTGTTAGATTCTCTCTCTTCCAACTTCTCACCTCCAACGTCCATTTCTTCGCCTCTATCACAATCTTCTTTGTCGTATGATACCCCTATTTAAAAGAATCTTCATTCTAGCCTCGGTGCCACCAGGGGCGAAGCCAGAACAAAATTTTCAGGGGGGGCAAAAAAAATTCTATAACTATATATAAATATATAGGTATTTTTTCATAATTTTTAGGAGAGCCAAATAATAAAATTTAACAATTTTAAGGGGGTTTTTTTAAAAAATTCAAAAAATTTAAGGAGTTTTTTAAAATTTTGGGGGGGCCCGGGCCACCCCGGACCCCCACATAGCTCCGCCCATGGGTGCCACACGGGACAACAATCATATGATCCTCCAATCTCTTAATCGACCATCGCCATATTGAAGACGATGGACAGCAGCTAGATACCTCATCAATAATCTCTTTCTCACTAGCATTCTCTTCCAAGATTTCCACCATCACAGCCACTTCCAATCTTTTTATCAGCTTTCTTCATCTCCATCGTCATATTAATAATGGTGATTAGTGGTTTCTTCACAATTGCAGAACTTCCCTCTCTATTTATCATGGTAGTATTCTCCACATTCATCTTATATTTTTCACAATTTCTAGCTATATGATCCCAACCGTGACAGTGAAAGCAAAAGAAATCATTTGCACATTCAAATTAGTCTGCAAATGGTTTCTTTTGCCTTCATTGTCATGATTGGGGTCATATAGCTAGAAATTGGAGAAAATGTAAGATGAATGTGGAGAATAATATTTTAATAAATAGAGAGGGAAGTTGAGTGTGCCTCCACTTATAAACATTTGTGGCACTTCGGTCTAAAACCACCATTATTAACTCTCCTACAGTCACCTCTATGAGCCAAATCATGATTTATAGCACTTTAACCATACTTTCTCCCTTTCATCTCAAACCACCCATCACCCTTCTCTTCTATATACTGCCTTATCCTAGAGTTGAAGAATCATCCTCCACTTCCTCTGTGCTCATCCCCCACCCCAAGAAACAGTTCAGATCCTTCCTTTCCTAGCGACAAGACAACCTCGATGTAGGATAGTCTATGCTTTACACCTCCTCCCACAACTCCTTCTCCCCTCTAGCCATGATTGAGGTTATGAAAGTTTTCCTCTCTAACTGTAATATCCTAAGATTTCACTTTTAATAAAAACATTATTTTTTACATGTTGTGCATGTGCAAACTTCATGTGTATATTTTTATTTATTTTATATGAAATCTCATTTTTGTATGAACAATTATTTTCCTTTATTTTTTAAAAAAGCCTATTTCCAAAAGCCTAAAACACTAATTAATTGTTTTAGCCCACTTTAATTAATTATTAATTTGTTGTCTTGGCCCACAAGCCTAAGCCCACTATTTATGAAACCCACCAATTTAATTAATCAATTAATTGACCACACTTGTCATGTAGAGATAAAATGTGAACAATTTGATTAATTAAAATTGTACAAACTTTTAAATATGGGTACTAGGTGGCACGTGCGAAGCACGTAGTGTGCAATGCACACTTTATTTGGGCCGGTTTGTGCATGGGAGTGATGGGAGTGTGGGTGAGTGTGCATGGGTGGTTACTTAGTGTGTGAGTAGTTGCTATAACTCCTACTCATATCCTAGCCCTCCATTCTATAACCATCCATTGAATCCTAGCCCTCCAATGTACTCTAAAATTAGTATAAATACCCCCCCCCCCCTCTCTCTCATGCTTATATTCTACACTAAAGCATATATTAAAAGGAGACATTATATAGGAGATATATTAGTGTGAGTGAGTGTATGTGCGTACCCCCTTGGAGGCCGGCCATTCATCACTTGGAGCTCTCGGTTTGTGACAAGGAGTAAGGAGGAGAAGTTTGTGCATTGCAATCTAGGAGGAGAAGGCACTCGCTTGCAATCTAGGAGGCTCTAGGAGATTTTCTTAATTAGTTTTCTTCAAAAGGTGGGTGTTTCTCATGACTTCTAAAGTAGAAATCTTGCTAGGGAATGGAATTGAATTGTTGTTATGAGTTACTAGTTGAAATGAAATGCATACTTGCCTAAATAGAAGGGAATTGAGAAATCAACAAATATGTGTTGATTGATTACTATATTTATAAATTATGAGTAAAGTGAATGTTCTCGTTATTTCTAATGTTAGTATGCAAAATATGTCCTAAATGTGAACTATGTGGTTTAACTAGTAAAAGACTAGCATCATGTTTATGGATTAAAGTGCTAAAGTGGAATGATGTGTTAAAGATGAATTGATAGAATAAATTATTAAGAAATGATTGGTAATAGATGTCATGAAATTCCCCATTGCTACTTATGCCATTAGAATGAATGAAAAAGAATGCATTTTTGCAAACAAATGATTGAATGCATCTTGTGTAATTAATTAATAAAATAGAAGTTTTTATAAAGAAAATGATCATTGTGAAATACGGGTTTACTGTAAATTTTTAGGTAGATTGCAATCTGGAAAGTTATGTTTCAAAAAGAGAAGAAAAATATATTTTTAGACTTGAAAAACCCCGCAGCACAGCCGACTGACTATATGTAACAGTCGACTGTCCTAGTCATTTTGATTTCGAGTTGAAAAACATTGCAGAGCAGCCGACTGATCACATTTAACAGTCGACTAGCCTGATCGTTTATTTTTGAATTTAAAAATCATAGCGGAACAGCCGAGTGGTCATGTTAACAGTCGACTGCCCTGAACATTTTTATTTTTGAGTTTAAAAACATCGCAGAACAGCCAACTGGCGATTTGTGACAATCAACTTCCCCGAAGTTTTAAGTAAATCTGTATTTTCTTCGTGAGACAATTTCTATGACCTATATCTTAGTATAAATGAGATTTGAGACGGTTTTTACAAAGAGGAACTTATTATGATTATTAACTTTTTTTTTTATATAAAGGAAATTGAAGGGATTGTTTAAGAAGTTTAAAAATGAGATTTTGGTAATAAGAAATTTGAAAGGTGTGAATTGTGAAACAATTGAAAATCTGAACTGTGGATTTGGAATGGATTGAAATAGAATTGTGTGAGCTTATAAATTAGTGAATGCGACATGTTTGAAGAATTTCAGTTCCCAAGTATATATGCATTGAATTATTGATTGTGAGTGAATACATGAATACTATGCTTTTGAAACATGAATGGTGATAAATCATGAAAAGATCTTATGAGCATGACATTGTAATTATGAGTTGAAATTGAGAATTAGGGTATAACCAAGCCTTATACCGGTAGAGAAATGAATTGAAATAGAATTTGAAATGAAAAGACCAAGATTTGGGTCATGTTGAATAAACGGTTAAGACCGGTATAGTGGAAGTGCTACATTCTAAAAGATTAATTTTATTCATGATTCAATTAAACCAAGGATTAGATACATAGTGAAGATGTGATGAAAGTAAGAGAAAAACATTGAGTATGAGGGCCATTGGATTGGCGACGTGAGAGTATTCACAGGCTGTCTTCACGATGCGTCGTGACATGACGTGGATACTACTCCAGAGTACCGTCTCGGTGGCGACGCTCGTAGGATATTTAGTGACTGCGGGTGGTGTTATGTCCCATGACGGAGGCTGAATTGACCACAGGCTGTCTTCACGATGCGACATGACATGATGTGGGATTTTCCTCCAGGCTGTCTGGACATGAGCTCGTAACTCATAGAACATCTAGGATACTTACCGTAGTTACAGTAGTAGATTAAGTCATGGCGAGGGATTAAACCCTATAAGATGAAGAACGATTAAGGGCTTGTCCTCGGACCTATATAGTATGGGATGCATAGAATCCGAATAAGTGCGCATTAGTATCATATAATACAAATAATTGCATTAAGGACTAAGTGCACATTCACAACACGACATCAATAAGATAGTCCCTTTAGCTTTGTTTGTGACAAGTTTGTGGTTTGTTAAGAAATGAGAATTGTTATACTATTTCCGGCATAGAGAGGATGGCCGTGTATAATATTTCGTCTGTTGAATGAACTGACGCGTCCACAGTTTTATATGCAGGATAAAGATGCTTGACAATTGAAGTATACATGTTGCGCAGGATTGATTTAAATAGTGTTTCATGTAAATTGATTGTAATATTGCTTCCGTTGTGATAATGTACAAGTGTAATGTAACTCTGATAAAAGAAAAGTTTTTATTTCCTTGTAAAATTGTACGAAAGAAGTATAAAGATCCTGTGGAATCTCGAATTCAGTTGTATTTTGGAATTCGGGGTGTTACACTAACTCCCCTATATTGTTCCTCCATATAACTACCATTTCCTCATTTTTCTCTAGTGAATCCCCGACTGCTTCTCCTCTTGTCGGTGCCTCGTCTCCCCCACTTCCCTCCCTCTCCTCTGTTTACCCCGGTCTGTCTACTGCCCCACCTGAAGTCCCCTTACCTCCTACAAATGCCATCAGATCCACCAGCTCAAAGGAGGAGAAAAAGAAAAAAAATAGTTTTTTATTTTGTTTTGGACTTGCTATAACCTTACCGCAGACGTTCTCTCTCCTCTTTTTAGTTTAAAACTGAGTGGCTCTCGCCTGTTGGGCTATTGTTGTTAGTTTGCTGCTATTTGCTACTATTTCTTGGTGCTCCGCATCATTTTTCCCATGCAGTATGTGGTTCATTTCTGATGAAAAATCATTTGTTTACGAACCTCATGAAGAATAGAGAATACATGTCCAAACATATTTAATTTACCTCTCTCTCTCTATTTTATAGTATAAAGATCAACATGAACAGTGTGAATCGTAAAATTCAGCTGAGGTGATTTATTTAGTGTGATATTGGAGAAAATTTTCTCATATGCCATAGATATCCCCGCATTCTCATAGATATGTATATATATTGTATATCAAATGTACATAATGTGGAAGATCCACCCATTCAATATAACAAATATACGAAATTGTAGATAGACCCATGCATTATACCTGATTAGGATGGATGAGTCGAGTTAAAGAGCGGATTAGTGGTTTTAAGAATTCGGGCTAGGGGTTTGGTTGAGCTAAGGAGATCGATAAATTTTTCATTTATGGGTTGGGTTCGAGTCGTTTCAGGTCAAACACGACCCCACAACAGCCTTACTAGTAATTGATAATAGAGATTATATATTGGACCAGTGAGCTTAAGAGGTTGCCATCTGAAACCCTAGATTAACCTAATGGAACCCCCCCCTCCCCTCCTTTTCTTCTTCTTCTTTAATTTTTTTTGCTAAATCTAGAAATAGTTACCAAATTTTATTTTATTTCTGATATTTTTTTGGAATCATAATTATTGGAAAGACCACAAATTTTTAGTGATTGATAATTGATGCCATTCTTATCCCTACTGCTAGCTCCTTCACCTAAAGTTTATTCTTGGATGAATGGGATCCATGCTTACTCATGTGAGATATTCAAGAAAGGTACACAATATAAATAGTCAAAAACCAAGGGTTTTGGTTATAAATCAAATATTGTTTTATGTTTGAAAATAAGTTATAACTTGATACAAGAAGGATTTGAACTTCAGATCTCTTGCCCATTCTTCATTAAGAGGTTTTACCATCGTACTACAGCAAGTCTACGTCTATCTAAATCTCAATATGATATGATAATTTCTTTTAATCATAATATTTTCATGCAACTAGTCAGATATAGCCAAAAAAAGTATTTACTCTATCATTTATTATTTGTATTTTCAAGCTGGGAGCATAAAATCATTCAGCTCTTTTGGTAATTATTATTATTTTTGTGTATAGATTTAGGCAAACTGTACATACTAGAAACCTTCAATAATAGTGTGACACTTAAAATAGTGAAGATAAAGGCAGTTGGTAGTGCGTGTAACATTACTCTACGGAAACCACATTTTCTTTCAAGGACTTTTGTAATATGGTCTCTCAACCAATGAGTATTTGTGATTTGCACCCTCAAATCATAGTATTTGCATATTTTAGTGTATAGATCTAGGCAAACTATACATAAGAGGAAACCACATTTTGTTATGGATAAATCTATACCTACAACCTCTTCTACAACCTTCACTCTTTACACCTTAATGTGATATTCATCTAGTGGATGTGTCTACTATAGTATATAATAGACACCTCCACTAGATAAGTGCAACATTAGGGTGTAAGGAGTTGAGGTTGTAGAAGAGGTTGTAGGTATAGATTTTTCTATAACAAAATGGTAGAGTAAACACATCCACTAGATAAATGGCACATTAGGGTGTAAGAATTGGAGGTTGTAAAATAGGTAGTAGGTGTAACATTGTCCTTTGCATTTTGGTTCTAAATTAATGAGTATTTGCGATTTGGTACAGTTGGTGAGGAGTGGATGTGGATATTAAAGGAAAATAGAGAATGACTCATAGTGGTGGAGGTGGAGGTGGAGGTGGAGGAAGGAAGATGGGATGTTCATGGGGACAACATTGTTGGAGATTGAGGTGGTGATGAGAGGGAGTGAATGTTTCATGGGGTTAAGCTTAGAATTTGGTAGTTTTGGAGAGAATTAGTAAGAAGGGGATGAAAGGAAGAGGGGAGAGATTTACATTGGACGCCTCACTTGACTTTGACTTTTTTTTTACCTCTTTGAATAGAAGTATTTGTCTCTCTTTAAATACTACTATGTTGCAGGTTTATATAATATTGGTGTATATAATATGTACTATAAAAATGGTTTATCTAATATGTGTTAGGTGATATCAACGAACACCGGAAGCATAGGGAATTGATTAGAGAAATGAGGATGCCGAGGTAGATGAGACGAGTCAATCGAACAACCAAGCAAATAGATCAAGCAAACCAACACAAACACATGAGGATTTATCACGATTAGCTTTCGCTAAATCCGGAGGAAAATATAGGGAGATATAATATTCAACTAGAAAAGATTATAAGGAGTTACTGATTTACTCAATATAAGGAATAAACATACTCACCAAGAACTATCTCTCAAGTCTCTCCTTGCAATGGAGAAAATAATCATTGAAGTACTACTTCTCATATTGGAGGCTATTACAATAAATAGAAGAAGAATAGAGAGAACCCTAGGTTAGTCTTGTTATCCCAGTCGTTCGATATATCCTATAGAAGAAGTCACTGATAGGAGCCTTACGATCTGACTTGTAGTTGAAGCATTGGCCGAAATGATCATGTCACGCCCCGCTTCCCAAAATATGGGAATACGAGCCCGCGACGAAGGCCCAGCGAATAATTTTAATATCATTCATAAGTTGTACCAGTCTCAACTTAACAATACTCAGAAAATTAAATCACAACCACGCAAAATAATAACATCACAGAACAATATTTGAATTCAAGAATTTAATAATCCAACATGATAATCAATACTGAGAAAGCAAGTAGCAGTTACGGGTCAAAAGCCCGGGATACAAGTCTAAACGAATGAATTACAATTAAATGAAGGAAACATAGAGAGAAACAGTTTATTCTAATGCGTCTCCTGCTCCAGACTAGAAATACTGCTCGCCAATACCTTCAGGCAATTCCTCGGGCTCACCTGTAGCTGGGTTAACTAAAGAAGAAAAAGAAATGTCCTTAGAGCAAGTACGGACAGCAAGTAGTGAAAAACAGAGAGTAAATGAGTAAGGTGCATGTAGGAATGTGAATCAAGATCAAATTGCAAGGACAATAATGGTACTAATAGCAATGGTCTTAATCAAGTATATATACATGTCAAGTATGTCTATTATCAAGTTGTTCTTCCTATCTAGTGCACGTACTACTGCGTCTCATACCACAGGTTCGATGCACGCACAACAGTGTTCGTTTTAGACTTCGTGGTGGGGTCTACAGAGCGTGTACTCGGTGTATCACGATAACAAGATAACAAGATAACAAGTTCACGTCTTCACAAGTAATTCTCCACCTTCCATGTCAAGTTTCCATGTAACAAGATAACAAGATAACATGTTCACGTCTCCACAAGTAATTCTCCATCTTCCATGTCAAGTTCAAGTAACAAGATAACAAGATAACAAGTTCACGTCTCCACAAGTAATTCTCCACCTTCCATGTCAAGTTCATGTAACAAGATAACAAGATAACAAGTTCACTTCTCCACAAGTAATTCTCCACCTTCTACCGAATACATTTTCTGAGACTATCCACTACTAGATCAACCCTTAGAAACCCCAGCTTATTTAGTATTTTATTACTAAGCCATATATCTACATGCAAGTAGTTATTAGAATGTCAAGGGAATTATAATAATGCAACAACATGACGCATTGCACAAAATAAACAAGAAATGGCAAATCTGGAACAGCTGACATAGTTACACTAAAACAGGGATAACTCCTAGATTACAACTCCAAATTCAAACTTCTAGTATGCTATGGAAATCTAGACAGAAAGGGCTACAAATTATATTCATTAACTTTCTGCTAATTCTGACTGTATCTAAGTTAAAAACTCCATTTTTTGTAGATTATCTGTTCTGGCAGCAACTAGATGTCAACTTCTAAGGGGTAGAAACATGGTATAAATACACTATAAAAATCTACAAAAATTTGAGGTGAACCCTCAGCATGTCTGCAAGGTTCCTGGAAAATTTCATAGCATTCTAATACTTTTTACATGGTATTTCACTATCAAATATGTCGATATTATAATAATTCTGCAGTCTGAAAAATGCAGACCAACAGGAACTAAAAAGATGATATCTCACAGCTCGGGACTCCGAATCAGAATCCGTCACTTGGGTTGGAAACTAGACTCAGTAGGCTAGAACTCTCTTTTGTATCAGGTGTGATAATTCTCAAGTTAACAGGGTCGAAATCTCTGTGCCAAACAGTATATGCAGCAAGGTTCATAAAAGCTACTACTCATGTATTCATCAAAATGGGTAATTAACGAGTTATTGTATCATGTATGTATCAAGATTAATGTACAGCAAGTAATGTGAACTTTTCCAGTATACATGTCAAGTCTATCATGTCGAGTTCAAGTCACAAGATCCCAAGTAACAACATGTATTTAATCACGACGTATTTTCTCATGTACAAGTTCTATTTATTTTATTCATGTCAAGTATGTATCTAGGCTTGGGTTTGAGTCAATGAATATTAATAAGAAGTCAAGAGTACGTCGGGTTAGCTCGTGTAAACCCTCGATACTCCTAACGGAAGGGACACAAGGCAAATTAGAATAATTAAGATGGAACTACTTGCATAGAGATCAAAAAATCTTGAACTAGAATAAATAACGGAGTTCAAGTGGACTTGCCTTTTTATTGTAGACGATTTAATAAAATAAGAATAACGGGATCAGAATCCCGGGGAGCAATCCCAAGAACACGTGCAAAATACGTGCAAAGAAATAACCAGCAAAGCAACAACAGCTCCAATTCCCTACACCGGATCGGCCCAAACGCGAAACAGCAGAATGGGATTTGGTGTGGCAGAACACAGAACAGCAACGGCAGCAAATCAGAATCCTTCCACGCACCGGATCTGCCCCAAACACGGGACAGCGGAGCAGCAGATCAAGAGCCCGGAACAGCAAACAGCGGTTTCGACGAATCGCTGTTCGTCTTCCTCCTTCTTCTTCTCCGACTGACCGAGCGAGAGAGAGTGGCGATGCAAAACTTCGGCAATGGCGCGGCACCGCGGCGGGGCTGCGACGGATATCGACGACGTTGGTCGGGAAGCGACGCAATAATCGAGACGGCGAATGACTCCGGTGAAAGAGCAAAGCTCTGTTTCGTGATCGAAACAGAGGAAGACGGAGACGATGTCTTCGGGGCTTGGATGGCGATGGCGAGGCAGTAGGGAACTCGCCGCGATGTGGAGGAGGCGATCGAGGAGACTGGGAGGGGGTGATTGTGGTTCGAAAGTGTAGTCGGAGTGGTTTTCGGTGGAGCTTCGATGGGTTCGACGGGAGTGGGTTAATGGCGAAGGAAATTGCGATGAGGAAGGGGCTATGTTGACGAGGGTGAGGAGTCGAGGAGGTGGAGGTGACGGTAAGGTGGTGGTGATGGCAATGGAGGTGGTGGTGGTTTGATGGGTTCGGTTGGTGGAGTTGGGGATGAGGGTGGTGTCGAGATTGAGGGGAGATGAGTGCGGGGATGGCGAGGAGCGACGAGGAGGGGACGGTGATGGAGATGGGCGATGGCAATGGAGTGGTGGTGTCGGAGTTGGCTACGGGGGTGGTGATGGAGTTAGTGATGGGGAGTTGGGTTTGTTCTGTTTTGGGTGAAGGTGAGAAGGAGGAAGAAGGAGTGAGCGGGAGGGTTGGTTTGTTTGGGTTTGGAAAACAGGAGAGGGAGAGAGAGAGTGTGTGTGTGGGTTGTTTGTGGTAGTTCTGATTTGTGGGAGAGTAGGGGAAGTTTTAATATAATAAAATAAAGAGAAGATCATGTGGAGTTAGAGATACGTGGGATTGATGGGAGAAGGAGTCTGGGGTTTTAGTTAGGGGAAGTGGGTTTGGGTAGACTAAGTTTTTGGGTCCAATATCCAATAAAGGAGATGGGTTGGGCTTTCATATGGATGGGCCAAAATGTAATAATACAATAATTAATTGGAATTAGTGAGCCCACAATGTGACAAGGGCCCAAATACAATAAATTAGGAGGAAAAAGATACCAATAAAAATACAAAGAATAATAATCCGTACAATCGGAAACAGGGGTTACAAATCCTACCCACCTTACAAGAAGAATTTCGTCCTCGAAATTCAAATCGGTGGATCGTAGGTACCCCGAGAAAAGAAGAAAAGAAACAACCAAAACAACATAAAACTACTCAAAGAGATGAGGGAACTTCTTCTGAATTTCCTCATCCAATTCCCAAGTCGACTCACCGGGCGAGTGAGGATTCCAAGAGACACGAATAAGTTTGATCACTTTATTTTTCAACACTTTCTCACGTCTGTCCAGAATAGCAACTGGTTGGACTTCGCAAGACAAGTCTGGTCTCATGGACAACTCCGAGTAGTTAATCACATGGCTGTCGTCTCTAACATACTTCCTGAGCTGAGAGACGTGGAATACGTCATGAACTCCGGACAAGGCTGGTGGTAATGCAAGTCGGTAGGCTACCTTGCCCACACGCTCCATAATATCAAAAGGGCCAATGAATCGGGGACTCAGCTTACCCCCACCACCAAATTGAATGACGCCTTTCCAAGGTGATACTTTCAGAAATACATGATCACCTGCCTCAAACTCCAAAGCTCGGCGACGACAGTCAGTCCATTTCTTCTGCCGGTCCTGAGCGGCTTGCAGGTGCTTCCGGATCTGAGCTACTGCATCAACTGTCTTTGTAATCAACTCTGGTCCCAAGAGTGTCCTCTCGCCAATATTATCCCAATAGACTGGGGACCTGCATTTACGACCATAGAGTGCTTCAAACGGAGTTGCATTGATACTTGCCTGGTAACTGTTGTTATATGAGAACTCGACCAGGTGCAAATGATCCTCCCAAGAACCACCAAATTGCAGAACACAGGATTGCAACATGTCCTCCAGTGTCCGAATCGTCCTTTCGGACTGTCCATCCGTCTGGGGGTGAAATGTTGTACTATAGTTCAACTTGCTCCCCAAACTCTGCTGAAGGCTCTCCCAGAACTATCGAATACGATGTTGACGGGAACACCATGTAGTCTCACTACCTCCTGAATATACCGTTCCGCCAGACTCTCAGTAGACTGACCCACCCTGAATGGGATGAAGTGGGCACTCTTCGTCAGCCGGTCAACTATCACCCAGATAGCATTATGACCCTTGGGACTCCTAGGCAATGCTGTCACAAAATCCATAGTAATATTCTCCATTTCCATTCCGGAATCGGAAGAGGTTGCAACAGTCCAGCGGTCCTCTGATGCTCCGCCTTCACTTGTTGACAAATCAGACATTGTGACACAAACCTTGCCATAGCCCTTTTCATACCATGCCACCAAAAGTGTTGCTTCAACTCTCTGTACATTTTGGTGCCTCCTAGATGAATAGAGTATGGAGACCGATGTGCTTCCTCCAGTAGTCTCTGTCTGACTTCACCTCTAGGAACACACAACCTAGAGCCAAAATGGAGTGACCCGTCTGAATGAACGACCAAATCAGACCTCACACCTGCTTCCACTTCACTACGAAATTCCTGCAACTGCTGATCATCTGCCTGAGCTGCCTTGATCTGCTCCACTAACGAAGACTGCAACTGCAACATCATACACTGCGACACTGCACCTGGGAGGACCACTTCCAATTCCAGCCTCCTCATATCTTCTAATATTTTTTTCTGCTTGGTCAAAAACATTGCAGCAGGCCTCCTACTCAAAGCATCAGGTACCAGGTTTACCTTGCCCGGGTGGTACTGCAAATCGATGTCGAAATCTGCCATCATTTCTAACCATCTCCTCTGTCTCATGTTCAACTCCTTCTGCGTGAACACATATTTGAGACTCTTGTGATCTGTGAAAATTTTGACTCTATCTCCAAGCAAATAGTGCCTCCATAGCTTCAGAGCGAATATCACAGCTGCAAGTTCTAGATCGTGGGTAGGATAGTTCTTTTCATGTGACCTCAACTGCCATGAAGCATAAGCTACCACTCTACCTTTCTGCATCAGAACTGCACCCAAACCTCTACCTGAAGCATCGCAGTGAATCACGAATCCCCCAGAACTGTCCGGTATCGTCAGCACAGGTGCCGATGTCAACCGGTTCTTCAACTCCACAAAAGCTTCCTCACAGGCACCATCCCAAACAAATCTCTGTTCCTTCTTCGTCAAGTTGGTCAAAGGCCCTGCAATCTTTGAGAAGTCTTGAACGAACTTCCTATAATATCCTGCCAATCCAAGAAAACTCTGCACTTCTAGAACAGACTTTGGCACTGGCTAATCCTTGACAGCAAAAATCTTCGACGGATCCACTAATACACCTTCACTAGAGATAACATGACCCAAGAAAGCAATACGATTCAGCCAGAACTCGCACTTGCTGAGCTTCCCGTACAACTGATTTTCTCTCAACGTCTGCAAGACGATCCTCAAGTGCTCGGCATGATCTTCCTTGTTCCGCGAATACACCAGGATGTCGTCTATGAACACAACGACAAACCGATCCAAGAATGGCAAAAATACCCTGTTCATCAGGCTCATGAATACTGCCGGTGCATTAGTAACGCCGAAGGGCATCACTAAAAATTCATAGTGTCCATATCTTGTGCGAAATGCTGTCTTCGGAATATCTTCAGTATTTACTTTGACTTGATGATAGCCAGAGCGAAGATCCAGCTTTGAGAACACGGATGCACCTCCCAGCTGATCGAACAGATCATCAATCCTTGGCAGCGGGTACCTGTTCTTCACCGTAACCTGGTTCAGCTCCCGATAGTCGATGCAGAGCCTGCGACTACCGCCCTTCTTGTTGGCGAACAACACTGGAGCTCCCCACGGTGAAACACTTGGTCTGATAAAGCCTCTATCCAACAACTCCTAGATATGTACTTTCAGGTCAGCCAATTCAACTGGCGCTATGCGGTACGGGCTCTTCGAGATTGGTGTAGTGCCCGGCTGAACTTCAATACTGAACACTACGTCTCGATCTGGTGGAATTCCGGGCAACTCATCAAGGAATACATCAAGAAAGTCCCGCACAACCACGGGTGCAACTTCACCATCAGTGCACATTGACTCAAGTGCACCGGCCTTCGGGGAAATCGGGCTCTCGACACGTGCAGACGGTGTCTCACCCGCATGGAACTCGAACTCAGGTTGCCCAAGAAGCATGAAGGTCACTTTCTTCTTTCGACAGTCGATCACTGCGTGGGTGACTCCCAGCCAGTCCATTCCCAGAATAACGTCGAAACCCGAATTGTTAATTACAATTAGATTAGCTTCGAACTCTCTGCCACCAATCAGTAGAGGACTCCGCTTGAACACCTTAGAATAAACAATAGTGCCTCCACCAGTAGTAATGTCCCAAGCTGCTGGCATGTCATCGCTTGCCAATCGATGACGATCGACGAAACGGGAGGACACAAACGAATGGGTTGCACCAGAATCGAACAACACATGGGCAGGAAGAGAATGCACAAGAATAATGCCTAATAGAAAGATCCAATGAATAAGAAATGGGAATGCATGCAGAGTGTACAAAAGATCAAACAGCAAGGAAAAGAGATAGAAATATGCAAGAACTAAAAATAACACTATGCAACTACAACATACCTGCACCTACTCCAGTAGCTATCTCAGCTTCTGCCGCGGTCAAGTTAAAGGCCTGACCACGACCTCCCATCTGACCTCCCCTAGGAGTCACCCTCCGGTGAACGAAGGCACGTCTCTATGGAGGGAGAGGTGGCCTCGCCTGAGGTCGGACAGGTGCTCCAAACTGAGCTGGACCTCCAGCTGGTGCAACGGGTCTGTTCCTGGGGCAGTCCCGCATGATGTGGTCAACGCTCCCGCACGTAAGGCACAGGCAGTTGGCTCGGCGGTTGTCCCTTTGCAAGTGCCCAACTCGGTTGCAAAAGGTACATGTCGGAACAACAGGCGGATACGGCTGCACTCTCACAGGTGGGGTCAGAGCTGGCCTCCGAACAGGCCCCACAGCAGATCGAGAGAAGGTGGGGTATTGTCCCCCCGCTGAGTAACATTGGTCCTTCTGTGAGCTTGTTCCTGGACCCTTGCAGCATCAAGAATATCTGCATAAGTGCGATGGCAGTGGGCCACCAACTGGTTATGGAGGTCCGGATGAAGCCCCAATAAGAACCTGCGAGCTTGATCTTCCTCGTTTGCAACCATGGAAGGTGCAAAGCGACTCAGCCGAAGAAATTCTACAGCGTACTCATCCACCGTTCGATTTCCCTGAGTCAAGGTAATGTTTTAATTAATACCATCACATATGCAGTAGGCAACAATAAATGACTTAAATAACATTACCGAACCTGAGTCAAGGAAACGAATTGTTGTTCCATCTCTGCTCTAGTGACGCTGGGAAAAAACTTGACCATAAAACTCGCAGTGAAGGTGGTCCATGCAATGGGCCTCTCCAATCTTTCGGCTTCAACCTGCCACCAGATACGGGCAAGATCAGTCAACTAGATGCTCACCACATCCACACGGTCTACATCGACGACTCGCGCTGCTTGTAGTAGCTGTTCTGTGTGAATCAGCCACTGCTCGGCTTCTAGCGGTGTCTCCATACTCGAGAACTTGTCCGGGTGCAATCTCACGAAGGCAGCTACCGTACCAGGCCGGGGTGGTAGCTGCCCGGGAGCGGGTCCCATAGTAACCCGATTTACGGCCTCCAAACTGGCCCTAATCAGCTCATTGTGTTCCTACTGCAGCGCCATCATCTGCTGCAGTGCTTGAAGCACAGCTGAGTTTTCAGACCGTTCTTCCCTCTACTAGGAAGAAGAAGAGCTGCCCCTAAGCATCTGCACAATTTGCGCAATAGTGGGCTCTCCCATCGGGTCATCCTCAGAACGGGAAGAGGGAATATTCTTCCTAACCCTGGTCTGCATCATAGAAAATATAATTAGTATCCAGATTGCACGAATATAAATAGATGATAGAATAAATACACCACTAGAAATATACCTAATGGATGATAGAATAATATCAAGTACACAAGATGCCTTGATAGGTATAGTGCAAGGCAACCTAATGTATCAAAAAATAAAATTTACAATAAAACCTAATTTTTTTATAAGCATGGCAAAAGAAAATAAGGACAAAAGTTTAGTCATGTACTACAGATTGTCAGGATTAGAAATGATAGAGAAAAGTAAAGTTATAAGTATACAAATAAGAAATATTTATGTTGTCACTAGTAAGCATGAAGTAAAAAACAGAAATACAGATAATTTTAAGATAGAACCACTATTCAGAGAAATTATAAGATACAAACTAGCTAGAGAAAATTCTGAAATGACTATACCAAACCATATAGAATTTGACTTTAATAAAACAAAATATATTGCAAAAGGAAATGCATCACAAATAATTTTCGAAAAGAAATCACTATCAATAAGAAACAAACAACAAGCATTGAAATTAATAACAATAATAAATACATTAGACAATCAAAATAATAATCCGTTTAAAAATGAAATAGAATATTATGACTTGGAATAAACAAGTAGTCGTTGTAGATACAGAAGCTACTAACTCACATATTAAATAAACAAATATAAAAACAACATAATTAATACCATTAGAGAATCCATATTACTACTTAGACTATTATAATAATAGACATCCAATTGTCCATAAAATAAAATCGCCACTGAGGATAAATGGTAGAAATGAAATGCTACTAAATCTACATGTAAATCCAAAGCACAATGTTAATGAAATATTATCAGGAACTGGTTTCCATACATCAGTACAATCTTACTCAATACAAGAAGAAAAAATCACAATAACAGCAAACAATGAAAGTATAGTAATAAATAGACTATTGTGTAAATGAATTCAA
Source organism: Hemerocallis citrina (assembly GCA_017893485.1). Lineage (NCBI taxonomy): Eukaryota > Viridiplantae > Streptophyta > Magnoliopsida > Asparagales > Asphodelaceae > Hemerocallis > Hemerocallis citrina. The sequence continues at coordinate 126,493,399 of CM030365.1, forward strand.
TGAAGAGCAACAAAAAATACATTATACATACTAACAGAATTTGTCTACGAAGGATACAAATCAAGAAACTATCATAGTCTAATGGATACTGAAACATGCAATAGCTTATGCCATGAAAATATACTACCAAGATGGAAATAAGATTGATATAATAAAAAGGCGTTAACTGGATTAACTTGACAAACCATTATACTTGATAGGTACCAACAAAATGTTACTATACAAATCGAAACTTACGTACTAAAAATACCAAGAATATATCAGTTTGATGATATGAATAATGATGTGCTATTAGGAAATGACTTTTTCTAACAATCCTATCTTATAACTATATCACATATATAGGTTATATTTACAACACCTTGTTAATACCAAGTAATAGCAATTAGAATAACACAACCTTATTCTAGAATAGACCTACCACATATCAGAGTTTCTTTAGCCCAGCGTGGTGAACACAAATATTTACCAAATAAAATTAGAATACAACAAGTACAAGTAACAATTACACAATAAATTTTACAAAAACAACTAGAAGACCTCTGTGGAGAAGACCCTTTAGCAAAATGGTACTTAAGTAAACCCACAGCTCTATAGAACTAATAGATAAGAGCAAAATAATAAAATTAAACTCATTAGACATACTCCAATAGATTTAGAAGAATTTAAAATACATATAAAGGAACTAATGGAAAACAGTTACATAAGAAAATCACAAAGTCCACATTCATCACTAGCATTTATAGTAAGAAAATAATCAGAATAAAGGAGAGGAAAATCTCGAATAGAAATAAATTATAAGGAATTAAATAGAAATACTAAAAGATTTGGATATCTACTACTAGATATGCAGATATTACTAAACACAGTAAGATCAAGAAAAATATAGTCTAAATTTGATTGCAAATCTAGATTTTACCACGTAAAACTAACAAAATAATCAAAACAATTAACAACATTTAGTACACCACAAGAATTTTAAGAATGGAAAGTATTACCATTTAGATATAAAAACGGTCCAGGAGTATTTCAAGAATATATGGATAAGATATTTGAGATGTACAATAACTTTATACTAGTATATATAGATGATATTCTAATAGGATCCGAAAATGAAGAACAACGTAAATAGCATGTACTAAAATTCATAGAAATAGTTAAAAATGCAGGTATTATACTATCAAAAAATAAATAAATTGTTCAAAGTTGAGATAGAATTTTTAGGAACAAAATTATCAAATAAAGGAATAGAACTACAATCACATATAGCTGAAAAGATAAAGACATTTCCTATTATCCTAAAATAAAAAAGAGAAGTACAAGTCATAATTGGACTACTAAATCAAATAAGAGGATACATATCAAATTATCAGCAAAAATAAATTGGTTACAACAAAAACTAAAAAAGTTTAAGAAATGGGAATGGACCCCAGAGGATGAAGAAAAACGAAAAATATTAAAACAACAAACTTCAGAATTAAATAAGCTAAGATTACTTGTTAAAGTCTGTTCATGAATAATAGAAACAAATGCATGTGAAGATAATTGGGGAGCAGTATTAAAATTCTTTGAAATATGTAAAAAAAGCGAAAAGACTAGACAGATATACTAGTGGATCATTCACACAAACCCAACAAAATTACCACATAAATAAAAAAGAAAAATTAACAATCCTAAAATCTATATAAAAAAATAAATTATTCATAATACATACAAAATTTACAGTAAGGACGGATAATACACAAGCAAAGAGTTGGATTAACAAAATAATAGACCCAACTATAGAAATAAAAGATTGATAAGATGGCAAATGGAACTAGCAAATTATGATTTTACAATAGAAAACATAAAAGGAAAGGATAACATTTTAGCTGATTTTCTATCAAGAAATTAACTATTTTATTTGTTGCAGAATGGAAACTAGAGTCCAGCAATTAAACAGATTATAATTTTCCTTAAGGGAACCATGGAGAAAATAAAAGGAGCATTTAATCAATTACAGCTACAAATATGCAGACTCCAAAGTCTATTCTACCAGCATGTAAGTCAGCATGTAACTACAGAAAATATGGTGGAAAATACTAGCGAACAAATGAGTGAGATGGGCGGACATACTCATTCTTAAAAGAAGATGCAATTACATCCTCAAATAAGAATATATACAAGGAGACAATTCTTACTGAGAAATCTTCTACCAAAAAATCAAAGAAAGTATTATTATTATTGAAAAATATGCCAAGTAACCGAAGTGAACCAGTTCATCAAAACCATATCACAACAACATATGAACAAGGCCATCATCCTATTAGGAGCTAATCCAGGAACAACTAGGGTATTGTTCTACAGGGGACTTATTCATTGCATCTATCCATCAAGGGAGTGTGAAGAACTTATTCACTTGTCAAGAGAAATTTATAAAACAATCAACAGCTTTTTTGGCCTCATAAAGGCCTCAAAAATATATTTGTCAGAATGTATTCAACAATTCATGAGTATCGTGATGAAAATGAAGAACTTCCAGTAGAACATGTTATAAAAATTGGGATGAATCCCCAAGTAATTAATGGAGCATCGAACATCATACCATACAAAATGGAGGAATTTGAGAAACTAATCCCAGAAAGACGGGCAATGGGATTCAGAAACTTGTATTATGAATTAAAAGTCATAAAGTCAAGAGATAGCAACTTATGGAACTATGATAGTCCGGACCCAGAGAAGATAATAATGTATAATTTTCATGCCCCGTTTTCCAAAAACGAGATACGGACTACGAATATGTGACTAAATCCAGCAAATGATTTTCATCATTCATAAGCTGTCAGGATCTTTACAACATTTCACAGGAATAATCAAGAGATAACAAGGAAAAACCAACCCCGCATGCACGAATGAATCAATATACCAACAGGATTTACTGGAAACAAAATAGATAAATCTCAAATAAACCAGATCTGAACAAGTCATAAATTTTGAGTCAAACTGCCCAATACAAAATTCATGTAGAAAATACATTTATTCAAGAATATCAGGATAACTAATATAGCAAGAACTCCAGCAACTAAAAATCTTTGATCACCTACTCCAGCGGCAGCTGATCACCATAATCTGCAATTTAACAAATTGTAGAAAAAGGAAAGAGAAATAAAATGCCCGTCAATGCAAGTTACGGACCGCTTGTAGTGCATGCACAAGTATAGGAAAGATAAACAAATATAGAGTAACAGCGGAAATAAACATAGCACAGAATAGATATGATAGCAAAACAGGATGTCTAACATGAATCAGAAACAGAATCAATTAACATGGTGTGCTAACAGGGTACAGGTAACATGTAACGAGTGTCAAGTATCATGCAAGCAGTTAAACAGGTAACATGTAACAGGTGTCAAGCATCATGCAAGCAGGTAGGACTACGTTCCCCTCCAAGTACACCCTCCCGTAGGAAGTATGTAGTTAGAAAACAGGTGGGAAACACGGACCCTCTTCTGACTACACATTCCCATAAGGAAGCATGTAGTCAGGAATCAGATAAACAGATAATCAGGATCATGCATAATCATATAACAGGTAACAGATAACAGATAATCATGTGGGAAACAAGGGCCCCTTCCAAGTACACATTTCTATATTTTACACTACTAGATATTTCTCTTAACCCCAGCTTGGTTATTTGTTATTATTATCCAACAGGCATGTATGTGTCACAAAACATGGCAAGAATAACATGCAATGAACAAGTAACAGGTTTAGGTTGGAAGATAAACATGTACAGATGAAAGACAACTCATAAAAGATTAGGATAACGAAAATTTTAGTTCAGGACAGAAAGACAGTACTACACCAAATCTGGGATTCCCGTTGCCAAAAATATGCAAACCTAGATCCGTCAGAAAATATGGAAAATTGACTCTCGTCCGAATCTAGCAAATATATATAAGTCATATGGTATTTCAGAAAAAAACAGGACTCAAAACAGAATTGTATCCAGAAAATATATTCAGCCATAAATCAGAAGTTTGTATTCATAAACAAGAAAATGGCATAAAAACTCACTGATTAAATCCAAGAAAAATCCGGGGTATTCCCTAGTATGTTTAGTATCATAATATAAAGTTTCATAATTTTCCAACATAGATAGTTTAGTCAAATAAAATCAGAAAACAACAAGATACAGCAAGTTTGTAAATCTGAAACTCTGAACACAACAGTACTAAAACAGCAATATTTTACAAAATATAAATCAGAATATAGATCCATCAAAAGGGTGATAAAATAGATACAGTAGGATACAATTCATATTCACAAAGTTTTTGTAAACAACAAATAGAATCAGGTCGAAATTAAGGTTCTTTACTAAACAACATGAAAATTTTAGCAGTATAGTAGTTGTTTGCAAGCATAGAATAGTTTATAAAATTCATCAATTAAATCCACAAAAAAAATGGGATTAATCCCAATCAAGTCTAGTTGTACTCAGCAAAATATTGGATCAAAATATTATTTTTAACATCAGTATAAAAATAAATATCCATACAGAATTTATATAAACCAGAATCTGGAATTTTCTACACAACTGTAGTAAAACAGCAATAACTTGCAAATCATAAATCGAAACTGAGATCTGTCAAAAATTATGGAAAGTAGACAGAATTCTCAATGATTCATATTCACAAATAATTTTTATATAATGAACTTAATAGGGTCCAAAATACTGAACAAAAACGGGGTAACAAAAAAAATGGAAATCTTCTTCAAGCATTAAATCAACTAGTTTGTATGAAAAACATCCAAATCATAATAAAATACAAAATATGATATACTAGATGTCCAAGCAATATGATATAGGATATTTAAAAAGTCTACAAAAAGTTATACTATGACTAACACAATCAAGCATACGACATCATACGAACAACATGCATGTATACATCAAGAAGTGATTATCTCTAAGTTATTTCGTGTCGTGTGTGTAATGAGACAACTACGGGCGGATCAACACATAGCGACAAGATATAACAGGGGTTTTGCAAAAGAATTGTCTCTAGAACACAACTATACTACAGGCGGTATTTAGTACTTGTATATGCAATAGAAAGTTATACAAGTTACTTGCCTTATAGTCGATGATGGAAATGATGCAAAAGCAAGAATAACGGGAACGGATTCCCAGACAGGAACTCAACAAATGAACGAACTATGATCAACTCATGCACAATGAACCCACGATATCCAACATGCACACAAGAGAGGGCAGCGGAGGGGACTGGATAAGAAGACAATGACGGACAAGGGGACAGCCGACGAGGACTGGCGGCGGCACAGCGGTTCTGGCTGGCTATCATTACTGTCGTTGCTGGCTGATGACACAGAGGGAGGAGAAGGGACGGAGGAAGGGGCTGTCTGCAGGTCGGGCTTCACTGGCGACGGCTGAAGGCGACAGGTGCGCCGGAGGGGGATCGGGATGAGGGAAGGTCAACGTTGCTGCCTTCGGGGAAAAGGCAGGGAAGGAGGGGCGTCGCCTGGCTGTGGTGTGGAGGCATCAGGGTTAGGTAGGGAGAATAGGGTGTGGAGAGAGAGATCGGGGTAATGGGTTAGGGAAGCAGGAGGTCGGGGTGATGGGAGGTAGGGGATGACAGGGTGAAATAGCGGCTGATAGGGTTTTGTATAATAGAGTTTGAGCAGTAGTGTAATTATATAGGTAGAGATAATAGGGTTTAGGTAGGTACGGGTAGGTGTATGGCTAACGGGTATTGGGTGTATAGGGGTGGTGGATCCAATAGTGAATTAATGGGTTTAATAGGGTTTATTCAAAGAGATCCAAGAGAATATAGAATGATCCAATAAATGAGATAGTAACAAAATGAATAAATAAAATAGGACATGAACTATTTAAATAATGAGGATAAAAAATAATAGTCCGATCAATCAGAGACGAAACAATGGCAGACAATTGGATCAAGAAGATCAAATAAAGAGACGACGAATCAAATAGATGAATATATTTCAAAAGTAGATTCAATACACGGTTCAAAAAGAGATACAAGATGAATAAATACCCAAAAAGAAAAATACATTCAAAAATACAGAAAATGGAAAACAGGAGTTACAAATCCTACCCACCTAACAAGAAAAATTTCATCCTCGAAATTCAAACAAAAGGTACATAGGGTAACCCCGAAGAAAGAAAAAAAGAAAGAGCAAAAAAAAAAAGCTACACAAACAGATGAGGGAACTTCTGCTGAATCCCTCCTCCAACTCCCAAGTCGACTCACCCAGCGAATGAGGATTCCAAGAAACACGAACCAGCTTGATGACCTTGTTATTAAGCACTTTCTCCCGCCTATCCAAAATAGCAACTGGCGGAATCTCAGAAGTCAAATTCAACCGCACGGCCAACTCAGAATAGTCGATCACGTGGCTCTCATCTCGGATATATCTCCTGAGTTGTGAGACATGGAAAATATCGTGCACTCCTGATAAAGCCGATGGCAATGAAAGACGATAAGCCACCTTGCCTACTCGTTCCACGATATCAAACGGTCTAATAAACCTAGGGCTGAGCTTGCCCCCACCACCAAACCGAATGACACCTCGCCAATGCGATACCTTTAGGAAAACATGGTCACCAACCTCAAACTCCAAAGCTCTCCGATGGACATCTGCCCATCGCCTCTGCCTATCCTGAGCTGCCTGAATATGCTTCCTGATCTGAGTCACCGCATCAACTGTCCTGGTGATCAACTCTGGACCCAATAAATTCCTCTCACCAATGTCATCCCAGCACACTGGTGATCTGCACTTCTGCCCATAAAGTGCCTCGAACGGTGCAGCTTTAAGACTGGTCTGAAAGCTGTTATTGTACGAGAACTCTACGAGATGCAAATGGTTCTCCCACGATCCACCAAACTGCAGCATACAAGACCCAACATGTCCTCTAAAGTCTGGATGGTCCTCTCTGACTGTCCATCAGTCTGGGGATGAAAAGTTATACTGTACTTCAATTTACTCCCCAAACTACTCTGAAGACTCTCCCAAAACTGAGATCTGAACCTCGTATCCCTGTCGGATACAATACTGAATGGAATCCCATGAAGTCTGACAGTCTCTTACATGTACTTCTCAGCTAGGCTCTCAGTAGGCTGTCTGACACGAAAGGGAATGAAGTGAGCACTCTTCGTCAATTGGTTAAAAATCACCCAAATGGCATTATGACCCTTAAGACTCCTCGGCAAAGCACCACAAAATCCATAGTGATGTGTTCCCACTTCCACGCCGGAACAAGAAGCGGTTGAAGAAGTCAGGCGGTCCTCTGATGCTCTGCCTTCACCACCTGGCAGATCAAACACTGAGACACAAACCGAGTCACAGCCCTCTTCATACCATGCCACCAGAAATGAAGCTTCAAGTCTCGGCACATCTTAGTACCTCCAGGATGAATAGAATACGATGACTGGAGGGCTTCCTCAAGAAACCTCTGACGAACTTCACCCTTCAGGACACACAACCTGGATCCAAAACGAAGCGATCCATCAGCATGAATAACCATATCCATTAGGGAACCAGCCTTAACCTCTGCTCTGAAACCCTACAATTGCTCATCACCAGCCTGAGCCTCTTTGATCTGATCAACAAGAGACGACTGAAGTTGGAGCACCAAACAAATCTAATCGGAACTCGGCAACAACACATCCAACTCCAACCTCCGCATTCGCTCAACCAAATCTCTCTGCTGAGTTAGAAACATGACTGACAGTCTCCTGCTCAAAGCATCTGGCGCCAAGTTCACTCTACTAGGATGGTATTGCAAACTGATGTCATAATCGGTCATAAGTTCCAACCAACGTCTTTGCCTCATGTTCAATTCCTTTTGAGTGAATACGTACTTGAGACTTTTGTGGTCTGTAAAGATCTCCACTCGGTCTCCAAGTAAATAATGTCTTCACAGCTTCAAAGTAAAGTTCACTGCCGCTAACTCCAAGTCATGATTTGGATAGTTTTTCTCATGCGGCCTCAACTGCCTCGATGCATAAGCAACAACTCGGCCCTTCTGCATCAAAACTGCTCCAAGATCCTTGCCATAAGCATCACAGTGAACTACAAATCCGCCTATACCATCTGGAATAGTCAATACTGGCACTGATGTTAACCTGCTCTTCAACTCAGCAAAAGTCTCACTGCAAGCCCCAGACCAACAGAACTTCTGATCCTTCCCTGTCATCTTAGTCAATGGTCATGCTATCTTCGAAAAATCTTGGACGAATTTCCGAAAATAGCCAGCTAGAACAAGAAAACTCCTCACCTCTAAAACTGACTTGGGAACTCGCCAATCCTTCACAGGTTCAACCTTGGACAGATCCACTGAAATACCATTGCCCGAGATAATGTGCCCACGAAGGTAACTCTGTCGAGCCAAAATTCACACTTGCTGAGTTTTCCATAGAGCTGATTCTTCCTCAATGTCTGCAGAACCAACCTAAGATGCTCAGCATGATCCTCCCGGTTCCGAGGATACACCAGAATGTCATCAATGAAGACCACCACAAATCTATCCAAGAACGGAGAAAAGACTCTGTTTATCAGACTCATGAATACAGCTGGCACATTCGTGACCCCAAACGGCATCACAAGATACTCATAGTGCCCATATCTGGTCCTAAATGCAGTCTTCTGCACATCAGTCGCCTTCACCCTGACCTGATGATACCAAGAACGAAGATCCAACTTCGAGAAAATAGCTGCTCTGCTCAACTGATCAAATAAGTCATCGATCCTAGGCAATGGATACCGGTTCTTCATAGTAACAGTGTTCAGTTCCCGATAATCAATGCACAGTCGATGACTACCATCCTTCTTGTTGACAAAAAAAACTGGTGCACCCCATGGCAAAACACTGGGTCTGATGAACCCCAAATCAAGCAACTCCTGAATCTGCAACTTAAGCTCTGCTAACTCAACCGGTGCCATCCTGTAGGGACTCTTCGATATCAGTGTCGTACACGGCTGAATTTCAATATCGAACTCCACATCCTTATCAGGGGGTAAGCCAGGCAACTACTCTGGAAAGACATCCAAGAATTCCCGCACTACTAGAGGCGCAGCCTCACAGCCTGAATGCAATTCCATCATACAAACCTCTTGATCAACTGCAGTCTTAGCTCGGCCAAGGGGTGTCTCCCCGGCATGGAACTCAAACTCTGTGCGGCCTGAGATTCAGAATACAACTTTTTTGGCACGGCAATCAATGATGGCGGGGGACTCACCCGACCAATCCATACCGAGAATAACGTCGAATCCTGAATTCCCAATTACAATCAGGTCAGCCTTGAAATTTGCACAACCAATAATCACGGAACTCTTACTGCACTCCAGGGAACGAACGATAACACCGCCACCTATCACAATGTTCCAAGCCTTTGACATAATGCTGCACTCCAAATGATGGCGAGCCACGAAGCGGGAAGAGACGAAGGAATGGGTTGGCCCGAAATCAAAAGAAACATGAGCAGGAAAGAAACAAACAAGGACAACACCTAGGATAAAATCAAAAGGTAAGGGAAAAAGAATAGATGATCAAGGGGTGAGGAAAATATAATACAGAAAGATAACATTAAAGAATAATGCAAGACAAATGGGAGGAATAAAGGAAAACAACAAAACAACAAAATACAAAATATACCTGCAACAACACCTTCTGCTGACTCTGCCTCAGTAGCTGTCAGGTTGAAAGCTTGACCTCTCCTGGGAGCAGCGGTACTCCGACCGATGATCTGATGCTGAGGAGGAAGAGGTGGCCTAACAGGACCACGAGCTGGGGCTACCTGCTGAACTGGACCCCTGGCTGTAAGAGCCATCCTCCGCTGCGGGCAATCCCACACTTAATGGTCAGCAGCGCCACATCCAAAACACCAAAAGTTGGCTCGTCTACAGTCTCTGCAATCATGCCTGTCCAGATGGTAGAAGTCACAGAAACTAGCTCCCCTGGGAACAACAGAAGAGTAGGGAGTCACCCTGGCAGGATGGGCTGGGACAGGCGTCCGAATCGGCCCACCAGAAGGCCTAGCGACAACAGAGTACGGAACAGTCCACCAGGGAGGAGTCAACCTGCCACGAGCCTGCTCCTGAGCTCGAGCTACCTCAAGAGCCTCAGCATAAGTACGCAAGCAAAGGGAGATGAGCTGCACCTGAATATCTCGCTCAAGTCCCAGCATGAATCAACAAGCCCTGTCCTCTTTGTTCGCCATAAGAACGGCTGCGAAGCGGGTAAGTCTGATAAATTCCGCCGCATACTCATCTACAGACCTGGAGCCCTATTTCAAGAAAGTCTCATGTTAGAACATTGCATGGACAATATGTAACAAAATTCCAATAATAGAATAGCGACCAATCTGTTTCAGGGCTAGGAACTGTTGCTCCCTTTCAACTCAAGTGCTGCTAGAGAAGAACTTCTCCAAGAAGCTCCTAGTGGACGTGGCCCAAGTAATAGGCCATTTGAGCCTTTCGGACTTGGACCTCCACCAAATGTGGGCCAGGTCCACCAGCTGGATGGTTACTACATCCACTCGATCCACATCGGCAACTCATGCTGCTAAAAGTAACTGCTCAGTCCGGATCAGCCACTGCTCTACCTCCAAAGGCATCTCAGTGCCCGAGAATCTTGTAATACCCTGATTTTTCAATTAATGAAAAATTATTTATTTTGCACGTAGTGTGCACGTGAAATATTTTCATCAAGATGAGTAAAGATATTTTAATATATGCTTCTAACTATTTTGTACAAAAGCCTTATTTTAAATAGATGAAAAGCCTTTTATTTTAAAAAGCCCAAAGTTTAATTTATTTGATTTATTTTTTTTAAATAATTATTTTGGCCCAAAACTAAAGCCCATTGACTATATTTTTACACAACTTGTCATGTAGAATACAATTTAAAAGATTATTTTATTTTATACAAAAGAAAAATGCACAAATTTTGGGCCTAGTTGCATGCACGTGCACTACACGTACACGTGCAATATGCACATTCTTCCCTAGGCCGGGAATACTTCTTTTGGAGGGAGATTTAAAAATTGTAATGGTGATCATGGTGGTGGTTACTTAGATGTGGGTAGTTATTGCAACTCCTACTTTCATCCTAGCCCTCCATCCTACAACCAACCAATTCATCCTAGCCCTCCATTCTAGTTGATTTTTAGTATAAATACCCCCCCCCCAATGGCTAGTTATTTTGTGCTTAATATTCTCTTCCAAACCTATAATCTAATAGCATTATCTAGTAGTAGTTGTGAGTTAAAAAGATTGAGTTGTGAGTGGGATTGTGCTTGCATTCTACCAAGGAGGAGAGAGCCGGCTATTCCAAGGAGGAGCTCGGGTTGGTGCTTGTGGAGCTTGTGTGCGCATCATCTAGGAGGAGGTGCATCTCGTTGCAAAGGACTTTCGTTACTGTTACCGCTGATTTCGGTGTGGGGGTAAACAGATAGAATTTGTGGATCCGAGGAAAACCTGAACAGCTGACTCGGCCTGCTTGCTCCTGCCGCAACCTGCAAGGAAGTGCGAGACACCGGGGTTGATTCCAGCGACGCACCCTCCGACGCTCTTGTCAGTAATCAGTAAAAGATTAAGAAAGAGCTTAAGTAGTGAAAAAGTGATTAACCTGGTCTTGGTGGTAGAGGGGCTGTATTTATAGTCGCCTTTGGAATGATTTGGATCCTGATTTCCTGGCTAACATTTAGGAGTAAAATCCTCCTATTCTGTTTTAGGAAAGTAGGCCTTGATTCCCTGGTGAGAGCAAATCAAGCTTATTGATTTGATCTAATCAAATCAGTGACCTGATTCTCCCTTGGTAGACTGGGCTGGTATCGGGTCGGAACCCGCACCCAGTTAGAGTGGATCTATTTGCGGGCGGTTGGTTTCGTGAGGGGGAGACCCAATACCCGTTTTGGATCCATCTGTATGTGAAATTACCTTTTTACCCCCGTGCTTCAAGATTCGTGCTCGATCTGGACGGTCCCGATTTAACCCCAATTTTAGCCATATCACGAGCCCCCCACTCCTAAAGGCTGAGCGTGATCAGATTTTGAGGAGTAGTTCAGCAGTTTTAGTGGCTGGTGGAGTTGTATCGGAGTCCAAATGTGGGATTTTGAATCTAGAAAGGGGGTAGTGAGGTAACTTTTGACGTTGTGTGCTGTTCTTGAGCTGCGTCGGGTATCTGACAGTCTTTTATCTACTTTTTTCGAAGTATTTGTTTAATTCTGCGATGTGTTTGCTAATCGTTCGGGGGCTTTAGCGGTGCATTTAGGGTAATAATTGTTCGCTCCGGGGTCCGGAAGTGCGTCCCCGAATTTTCAATTATCTCCCAGAATTTTTAGCTAATTTTCCCGAATTTTTAGCAATTTTCTCGCAATTTTTAAACAAATAAAACGATTAAAATAGATTAAAAAACGATTTAAATACCGATTAATGGCGTGGCTCGATCTGAGCCATCGATCGTGGACAGGCGCGAACTTCGGAAAGATCTGATGGTCGTTACCGCTCGGCAGCGTTTTTCTCCGTTTACGAGCTCGGAAAGGCACTTGCTCGGTTGCCGACCGGAGACTAGGGGGTTCGGCATTCCGAGCGACGTGGAGCAATCTGAGCCGTCGGATGGTGGCACGCATCTCGAGATGGGCGCAGTTCCCAAAAAAACACTATCTTGTCTTTTAGCGCACGTGGCGCAATCTGGGCTCTTCATCATTGGGAGCGCGAATTTTTGAGAGATCCAGCGGTTCACGTAGCTCGGTGTCTTTTTTTCTCCATTTACCAGCTCGGGAAGGCATTTGCTCGGATGCCGACCGAAGGCATTGGTGTTCGGCAGGCCGAGGGACGTGGCGTTATCTGAGCTGTTGGATGTGGGCGCGCATCTCGAGACGGGCGCAGTTCCCAAGAAAACACTATCTTGTCTTTTAGTGCTCTCGGCGAGATCTGGACCGTCTGATCGAGATCGGGCGCGAAAGTTGAGGGGAAAGTGAGTTTTTCCCATTTACGCGCTCGGAAAGGCACTTGCTCGGCAGCCGACCGAGGGCCTGTGGTTTTTGGCAATCTGAGATGGCTCTGTTCCCAATGGTTTTAATGGCGCTTCGTGACTTGTGTGGCGTTTCGCCTTCCCGACATCATTAAGGATAATTCCTTTAATTAATGCGTGGCGTTTCAACTTCCGAGGATCAGTAATTCCCTTAATTAAAACGCGCCGCTTCGATTTCCGAGGGTCATAATGGCTGGTTCTAGGAGGCAGGCTATAAGTACTCCACTCCCTTTATCATTTTAGTCACAACCAAGTTGAGTTTCAGACCTCGGAGGCATCTGCCTTGGGTAGCTTCTCCCTTGAGGTTCGGAGAGGTGGTCGCTCTTCTGCCTGGTTTTCCCTTTGTTCCTGACGGCCCCCAAGTGGATGTCAGGAGCGAGGGGGAACGAGGTAGTAGTGGTGACGACCGTAGTCTGAAACCGGGGGATGAGTTATCTTCGAAGGACGGGTGGTCGCTCTCTTACCTTTATCTTCTCCCGTTCCGGACGGTTCCTAAGTGGATGTCAGGAGCGGGGGAGAATAAGGCAAGAGTGGTGACGACCATAGTCCGGACCCGAGGGATGGGCTGTCTCGGGAGGACGGGTGGTCGTTCTCTCACCAAGATCTTCTGCCTTCCTTGGTTGCTCCGAAGTGAGTGCCGAAGTAGGCGGAGGCCTTGGTGGGAGAGTGACGATCCATGTCCGATGCCGATCCCCGGGCCATCCGAGTCCATTTGTTGCAACTGTGAAGGCGCCGCTGTCAGAGTCCTCTGACAAACTGATCCTTCCAGTTGCAACCAACTAGCTCGGGATGGCGCGCTTCTCTATCATGAGTTGCAGCTCGGGCTTCTGGGCCGTCCGAGCCTGTTGTTTGCAACTGTGAAGGCGTTGCGGTTGGAGTTCTCTGACAAGCCGCGCCTTCCAGTTGCAAACAACTGGCTCGGAACGGCGTGTTTCTCCTGTTCTCTGAGTGTAGATGGGCCTTCTCTCGTCTCTGTCTTCCTTCCGGGCTGATGGCTTCTGTTGGATGTCAGCCCGGGGGGGTTAGAGATGAGAGGAGCGCCGATCTGTTCCCGACCGGGGCCCGTGGTCGGTGGAATACCGACTGATGCACGGGACCTGGGGGGCGCTAGCCGAAGGTGGCGCCTCAAAACTGAATCAAAATTTTTCCTGGTTCCTCTAGGCATAGGTGAGGCGTCCGAGGGTCCAATCGTCCGAGCGACGTGGCGCATCTTGAGCCGCTGGATGATGGCGCGCATCTCGAGACGGGCGCAGCTCCCAAGAAAACACTATCTTGTCGTCTAGTGCTCTCGGCGAGATCTGAGCCATCTGATCGAGATCGGGCGCGAAAGTTGAGGGGAAAGTGAGTTTTCCCCATTTACCAGCTCGGGAAGGCACTTGCTCGGATTCCGACCGGACCCTGCGGTCGGCGTGTTCGGATCGCTCGTAGGTCGGATTTGGATCCTTCGGGGCCGAGCAGTTGACTTGGTGAGAGGAGTAGTGGTGATGGGCCTTCGTGACGTTTCGAGAGTAGCCCAAAAGTCGCGAAGTTTCATTGGAAGTCCAAGGGACGTTCCAATTTTACTATAAATCTTCATCCCCCCAAGACCAAGTCTTCACTTTTCACTTCTACTCTCTCTCTTCCGTTTTTACTTTGCTTCACAGTTTTTACCTCCCTGGGTGGCCTTGCTAGCTGTCGCGGTAGCGTTCTTAGTTCCGGTGAACTTTCCGACCGTACCTATCACTTCAAGGTCAGTTTCTTTCCCTTCTCTTTTTAGGAAAACATGGTTAAGATTTCGGCTGAGACCCCCGCCTCGGAGCAAGCCGTTGGCCGAGGGGATAAAGGGAAGGGAGTAATGGAGCCGAGCGAGCAAGAAGTTGTTCGTCCGGATAAAGAGGGTGAAGTGGCCGAAGTGCCCGAGGAAGTCGCGGCGGAGTCCCGAAAGGGTAAAGCCGTGATCACAATAGTGGAGACGCCGAAGAGAGCGGGGGCGTTCGGTCGGCAACTCATCGCCGTATCGACCGTGGGAGGTGTCCGGGATTACGCCGAGGATGACTTGGAGAGGGTCACTCAAGGTACGGCAAAACTGGTGGAGGAGAACGAGCCTAGGGAGCTGTCCGAGGTCGATCACAGGATCTCGACTCTCACCGAGGCCGATCTCCGCACGATCCGAGAGGGTTTCCGGATCCCGCTCGAGTATGCGCTGCTTCTTCCCGGGCCGGGGTTCCGAGCTAACACAAAGTCCTCGCCGGACATATGCGTCTTCCCGGTCGATTCCCTCATCGCCGGGCTCCGGTTTCCCCTACACCCGTTCGTGGTCGAAGTCTTGGTCTGGTACGGTCTGAGTCCTGCCCAACTGATGCCGAACACTTGGAGGCATGTCGTGGCCTTTCTCCTCCGATGTCAAGAGGTCGACGCCAAGCCGACTATGTTCCTCTTTCGGAGTCTTTTCAAACCTTGCCAGCCGAGGCATCATGAACAGAGGTTTTTCCTTTCTCCTCGGACGGGAGTTAAGTTGATCGAGAACCCGGACTCGATCAAACATTGGAAGGATAAATACTTCCTCGTCCGAAATCTGACGCCGTGGGTGATACCGACAGTTTGGGCGACGGACGGCCTGCCTAAGCGTACAAAGAAGGACGTCCCGCTGAATGCTGAGGAGGCTGAGGTCCAGAGGAAGCTTCTCGCCCTGCCAGCGCTAAGCTGGAAGGATATTACAGAGGAGCATCTGTTCCGTGGGGGTCTCAGTCCGATCGACCCTCGTATGCTTCTGGTATTTATAATCCTCGTTTAAAGTTCATGAAAAATTTTCTAAGTTTTTTCATCCGGCTTTTGCAGAGACAATGAAGCTTGATTACAAGGCTCTGGTGGCGGAGGGCCGGGCGGAGCAGGAGAAGAAGAAGAGGCTGTCGGCAGCGCCTCAGGACAGCCGGGCTTCGAAGAAGCCTTCGGTCGCAAGGACTGCCGACCAACCGAAGGTCGCGGTCCTGAAGGAGGGGGAGATTGAGGTCCTCGTCTCTCCGACTAAGGTCGTGGTCCCCGAGCAGGGGGAGGTCAATATCTCCGATCCCCCTATCTCGGATGCACCTGTGCCGACCCCGGGGACAGACTCTCCGGGTTCGTCGAGCGGCGTGTTCGGGGTGAAGGATGCGCTGTCCATGCCGGTTCCGCCCCTTACTGCCGAGGCGGAGAAGATCTTAACCGAGCGTCACAAGCAGATCTTCGTCCCCGACTGGCAGGTGATGAACGCTGATGGTTTCCTGGGCGACGGGAACATCTGCATGGAGGCGATAAGGCATCTGCCGACCCCGAAGGATCGAGCGACCCTGAAGGCCGGGATGGCAGGGGATGCCGTGATGCAGATCGCCCGGGATTCCATGTCGGTAAGTAGGCTGGTTTCTTCTTCATCTGAATTTCTTCCTTAGAAAATTTTCTAAGTATTTGGATTCGGATTGTAACTCTGTTGCTCTCTTTCAGATCATCTGCCACTTCAATTCCCTGCTCGAGGAGATGGCGAGGAAGGATCAGGAGAAGGAGAAGGAGAGGACGGAGCGCGTCAAGGTCGCGAAGCGGCTCGATTCCGAGTTGCTTCTTTCGACGAAGAGGGCCGCCGAAGTGGAGGGGCTGGAGAAGCAGCTGGCCGATGCTGTTCAGCTGTCAAAGGATGCGGCGGCCAAGCTCGAGGCCTCGGAGAAGGAGGTCTCCGAGCTGAAGGATTCGGCGGCCAAGCTCGAGGCGTCGGTGAAGGAGGCTGCCGACCTGAGGGAGGAGTTGGCCAAGGCTCGGTCGGAGGCAGAGGATGCTCGGAAGAGGGCCGAGAAGTTCAAGGCCAAACACCTCAGGAAGGTGAAGAGGGTGAAGAAAGCCGTGCAGGAGGAGGCCGCGATGCACATGACCCAGAACATGCTGGACGCCTATGGCCGTGCCTTGCAACATGTGGTCGCCAAGAACCCAGGCTTCGACACGTCCACCTACAACTTCTATGACCTCGTGGAAGGGGAGGAGGTTGTCCCCGAGGAGTTGATCGGCCCCGAGGGGGAGACAGAACCCGTCGAGGACCCATGGAAGGCCGCGACCGAGGAGGAGAAGGAGGACGACTCCGAGGAGGAGGAGAGCTGGAGCGAAGGAGGTGGCGGAGGCGAGGGCAAGGGCAAGGCCGAGGGGTCGACGAATCCGAATGACAAAAAGGTCGACACCTGACTCGGTTGTCTTCTTTTCTCCCCCTTTTTTTTGTTTTTGTAAGCCTAACTGCGGACTGGCCACCGCTGTTGTAGAACTCCTCGAATTTTGAATGAAAAAATGTTTTGTTTGGCCAAAATTTGCCCAAGTGTTGAGTCTCGGACTTAGTGTTTGTTTTGGCGTAACTTTCTCCAAGTGTTGGGCCTCGGATTTATCTCTGCATTTCAGGTGAGATTCGGTCCGATCACGGAGGCCGAATACCTTCGGCAGGAGCTGGTGAAAACGAAGGACGAGCTCTCTCAGAGCCGTTATAAGCGATATCTCCTGCTCGGCAGGCTCGAGGATACGAAGGCGGCTCTGCGGAGGTATGGTCGCGAGCTGTACCAGTACCGGAAGCGCTCTTCAGCCCCCTATCCCGAAGGCGAAGTTGAGAACCTCCGTAGAGAGCTTACCGCCGCCGAGCAGAAGAATGACGACCTTTTGGCCGAGGTTCAATACTTGGAGCTAGCGGAAAAAGAGCGTTCGGCGGAGCGGGAGAAGCTGGCTTCCGAAGTGGAGAAAGCGTCGACCGAGCGCAAGAGGCTATCGGCCGAAGTCGACAGGCTCAGAAGGATCACAATAGATAGGGGGATTGAAGTCACCCATTACCGACGGCTCGCGACTGATAACGTCAATGCCTCGGGCTCGTTGTCGGCTCCGCGACCGAAGAAGTTGGCGAAGGACGACGTCTTGAGGGATAGGATTATCGAACTGGAGGAAGAGATCGCGTCGCTCAAGTTGACACCGGTCAGGGCTAACGTTCGCAGCCCTTCGTGTACTCGCGAAGAAAGCGAGAGGGGGATTACATTTCATGAACTTGCGATGCGCTCGCCATTGACCAGGCGGAGTCCAGCCGACGCTCAGAGCAGCGCGGCAGCCTCGTCGAGCGGGGCTTCAGCCGGCGTCGCCGTTAGAGCTAGTAGCGAAGGGGGATCACGCTTCGTAGGTTTAGGGTCGGGCTCGGAGGGCAGGCCTCGCCGTCCTCGTGTTTCCCTAAACCGAAGCATTCCCCTTCCGAAGAGGCTCTGATTCTGTCGTTTTTTCTATTTTTGTTGATTGTTGTAACAACTTAGCTGTAGGGTCGACCGACTGTCTGTAACACTATCGTGTCTGAATGCAAATAATTCTGAAAAATTTCCAAGTGTTAGACTCTGGCAGTGTATTGAAACTGTGTTATTCGTTTTCTCTTCTTTTCAGCTCGTTGTGACGATCCATGGCTCGGACTCCGAGCGTTTGAACGATGGCTCTGAATCCGAGGCCACCTCTGGAACAGTGGTTCTGAGCCCTAGGAGTGCTGACATGAAGTTACGCCGAGCCGAGAGTGAGTGGGACCACCTTTCGTTGGTCCTCAGTCTCCGGGAAGCTGAGATCCAATGCTTGGAGAATAAGATCGTCGAACTGAGCTTCGCAGGGGAGGATGAAGACTCGGAGACCGCATTTAGCAACGCTCTTCGGGTCAAAAGCATTCGGCACATTCAGTCGAAGATCGTCGCCGAGCGGGATGACCTGCTCTCAGAGATGTGGCATCTGCGTGGTGTGATGGCGAGGCTCCGGGGCGAGAAGGAGGAGTCGTCTGCCGAGGAGGACGAACAGTTTAGTGAGGATGTTTTTATATGAGAGACAAGTGTAGCAGGTCGGGCATTGTGTGTTTTGTTTGCCAACACTTTGTAATATGTTTTGTATTATGCGCCGACAATTAATAAAATTCCCTTTCGTTGCCCTGTATGTTTGTCCTCGCTTGTAACTGTATCGGTCGTGCCGATATCTTTGAACCGAGCGCGTCTGCTTAGCCGAATGGATCTCCGGGGGCGCGGCTCTTTGTCATTTAGTGGATCTGACAAGGTATGGCACGGCTCTGTACCCAAGAAAGCGTTGTTTTGTCGCTTAGAGTAGGTGGCGAGATCTGAGCCGTCGAACGTAAGCGTGAATCTTGAGGCGGCTCAGTTCCCAAGAAAACGTTATCTTGTCGTTTTGCGCAGGTGGCTAGATCTGAGCCGTCTGATCGAGATCACGTACGAAAGTTGAGGGGAAAGTGTGTTTTCCCCGTTTACACGCTCGGGAAGCCACTTACTCGGAAGCCGACCGAATTTGTGGGTCTTCGGTCTTCGGTTAGTAGTTAGGAGAGTTCGGACTTTTGCGTTCGAACGAAGGTCCGGCATCGACCTACCGGAGTAGTTTAGATGGACTAGGAACCAAGTGTTGGACCCCGGGACCATCGCTGGAGCTCGACGGGTGTGGGAGCAATTCCGAACGGCGATCTATCCCTGGTTCGTCCGGAGACGAGCCGAGGAGGTAAAGTCGAGCCGAGTGTTGGACTCCGAACCATCGGTATAGTTCAACAGCTGCGGGAGCAATTCCGAACGGCGATCTACCCCTGGTTCGTCCGGAGACGAGCCGAGGAGGTAAAGTCGAGCCGAGTGTTGGACTCCGAACCATTGGTATAGTTCAACGGCTGTGGGAGCAATTCCGAACGGCGATCTACCCCTGGTTCGTCCGGAGACGAGCCGAGGAGGTAAAGTCGAGCCGAGTGTTGGACTCCGAACCATCGGTATAGTTCAACGGCTGTGGGAGCAATTCCGAACGGCGATCTACCCCTGGTTCGTCCGGAGACGAGCCGAGGAGGTAAAGTCGAGCCGAGTGTTGGACTCCGAACCATCGGTATAGTTCAATGGCTGTGGGAGCAATTCCGAACGGCGATCTACCCCTGGTTCGTCCAGAGACGAGCCGAGGAGGTAAAGTCGAGCCGAGTGTTGGACTCCGAACCATCGGTATAGTTCAACGGCTGTGGGAGCAATTCCGAACGGCGATCTACCCCTGGTTCGTCCGGAGACGAGCCGAGGAGGTAAAGCCGAGCCGAGTGTTGGACTCCGAACCATTGGTTAAATAAGAGGGGAGAGAAACATGCAAATTCACAAATATAATAGAACATTTCTTTATTGATATTTGACGGCGAACCGTTTTACATAGTACAATTCATGGGACAGGTTACAAGTTAGAGGAGAGGAATGGTTCGACACCTCGGATTACTTAGAGTGGCGCCGGAGCGCTCTCTTGGTATTTCAGGAGGTGGTCGGCATTCCAGGTCCTCGGAAGCTCTTTGCCATCCATGTCTTCAAGTCGGTACGCTCCAGGCCGAACAACTTTTGTGATCCGGTACGGTCCTTATTGAAGTCACCCATTACCGACGGCTCGCGACTGATAACGTCAATGCCTCGGGCTCGTTGTCGGCTCCGCGACCGAAGAAGTTGGCGAAGGACGACGTCTTGAGGGATAGGATTATCGAACTGGAGGAAGAGATCGCGTCGCTCAAGCCGACACCGGTCAGGGCTAACGTTCGCAGCACTTCGTGTACTCGCGAAGAAAGCGAGAGGGAGATTACATTTCATGAACTTGCGATGCGCTCGCCGTTGACCAGGCGGAGTCCAGCCGACGCTCAGAGCAGCGCGGCAGCCTCGTCGAGCGGGGCTTCGGCCGGCGTCGCCGTTAGAGCTAGTAGCGAAGGGGGATCACGCTTCGTAGGTTTAGGGTCGGGCTCGGAGGGCAGGCCTCGCCGTCCTCGTGTTTCCCTAAACCGAAGCATTCCCCTTCCGAAGAGGCTCTGATTCTGTCGTTTTTTCTATTTTTGTTGATTGTTGTAACAACTTAGCTGTAGGGTCGACCGACCGTCTGTAACACTATCGTGTCTGAATGCAAATAATTCTGAAAAATTTCCAAGTGTTAGACTCCGGCAGTGTATTGAAACTGTGTTATTCTTTTTCTCTTCTTTTCAGCTCGTTGTGACGATCCATGGCTCGGACTCCGAGCGTTTGAACGATGGCTCTGAATCCGAGGCCACCTCTGGAACAGTGGTTCTGAGCCCTAGGAGTGCTGACATGAAGTTACGCCGAGCCGAGAGTGAGTGGGACCACCTTTCGTTGGTCCTCAGTCTCCGGGAAGCTGAGATCCAACGCTTGGAGAATAAGATCGTCGAACTGAGCTTCGCAGGGGAGGATGAAGACTCGCAGACCGCATTCAGCAACGCTCTTCGGGTCAAAAGCATTCGGCACATTCAGTCGAAGATCGTCGCCGAGCGGGATGACCTGCTCTCAGAGATGTGGCATCTGCGTGGTGTGATGGCGAGGCTCCGGGGCGAGAAGGAGGAGTCGTCTGCCGAGGAGGACGAACAGTTTAGTGAGGATGTTTTTATATGAGAGACAAGTGTAGCGGGTCGGGCATTGTGTGTTTTGTTTGCCAACACTTTGTAATATGTTTTGTATTATGCGCCGACAATTAATAAAATTCCCTTTCGTTGCCCTGTATGTTTGTCCTCGCTTGTAACTGTATCGGTCGTGCCGATATCTTTGAACCGAGCGCGTCTGCTTAGCCGAATGGATCTCCGGGGGCGCGGCTCTTTGTCATTTAGTGGATCTGACAAGGTATGGCACGGCTCTGTACCCAAGAAAGCGTTGTTTTGTCGCTTAGAGTAGGTGGCGAGATCTGAGCCGTCGAACGTAAGCGTGAATCTTGAGGCGGCTCAGTTCCCAAGAAAACGTTATCTTGTCGTTTTGCGCAGGTGGCTAGATCTGAGCCGTCTGATCGAGATCACGTACGAAAGTTGAGGGGAAAGTGTGTTTTCCCCGTTTACACGCTCGGGAAGCCACTTACTCGGAAGCCGACCGAATTTGTGGGTCTTCGGTCTTCGGTTAGTAGTTAGGAGAGTTCGGACTTTTGCGTTCGAACGAAGGTCCGGCATCGACCTACCGGAGTAGTTTAGATGGACTAGGAACCAAGTGTTGGACCCCGGGACCATCGCTGGAGCTCGACGGGTGTGGGAGCAATTCCGAACGGCGATCTGTCCCTGGTTCGTCCGGAGACGAGCCGAGGAGGTAAAGTCGAGCCGAGTGTTGGACTCCGAACCATCGGTATAGTTCAACGGCTGCGGGAGCAATTCCGAACGGCGATCTACCCCTGGTTCGTCCGGAGACGAGCCGAGGAGGTAAAGTCGAGCCGAGTGTTGGACTCCGAACCATCGGTATAGTTCAACGGCTGTGGGAGCAATTCCGAACGGCGATCTACCCCTGGTTCGTCCAGAGACGAGCCGAGGAGGTAAAGTCGAGCCGAGTGTTGGACTCCGAACCATCGGTATAGTTCAACGGCTGTGGGAGCAATTCCGAACGACGATCTACCCCTGGTTCGTCCGGAGACGAGCCGAGGAGGTAAAGCCGAGCCGAGTGTTGGACTCCGAACCATTGGTTAAATAAGAGGGGAGAGAAACATGCAAATTCACAAATATAATAGAACTTTTCTTTATTGATATTTGATGGCGAACCGTTTTACATAGTACAATTCATGGGACAGGTTACAAGTTAGAGGAGAGGAATGGTTCGACACCTCGGATTACTTAGAGAGGCGCCGGAGCGCTCTCTTGGTATTTCAGGAGGTGGTCGGCATTCCAGGTCCTCGGAAGCTCTTTGCCATCCATGTCTTCAAGTCGGTACGCTCCAGGCCGAACAACTTTTGTGATCCGGTACGGTCCTTATTGAAGTCACCCATTACCGACGGCTCGCGACTGATAACGTCAATGCCTCGGGCTCGTTGTCGGCTCCGCGACCGAAGAAGTTGGCGAAGGACGACGTCTTGAGGGATAGGATTATCGAACTGGAGGAAGAGATCGCGTCGCTCAAGCCGACACCGGTCAGGGCTAACGTTCGCAGCACTTCGTGTACTCGCGAAGAAAGCGAGAGGGGGATTACATTTCATGAACTTGCGATGCGCTCGCCGTTGACCAGGCGGAGTCCAGCCGACGCTCAGAGCAGCGCGGCAGCCTCGTCGAGCGGGGCTTCGGCCGGCGTCGCCGTTAGAGCTAGTAGCGAAAGGGGATCACGCTTCGTAGGTTTAGGGTCGGGCTCGGAGGGCAGGCCTCGCCGTCCTCGTGTTTCCCTAAACCGAAGCATTCCCCTTCCGAAGAGGCTCTGATTCTGTCGTTTTTTCTATTTTTGTTGATTGTTGTAACAACTTAGCTGTAGGGTCGACCGACCGTCTGTAACACTATCGTGTCTGAATGCAAATAATTCTGAAAAATTTCCAAGTGTTAGACTCCGGCAGTGTATTGAAACTGTGTTATTCTTTTTCTCTTCTTTTCAGCTCGTTGTGACGATCCATGGCTCGGACTCCGAGCGTTTGAACGATGGCTCTGAATCCGAGGCCACCTCTGGAACAGTGGTTCTGAGCCCTAGGAGTGCTGACATGAAGTTACGCCGAGCCGAGAGTGAGTGGGACCACCTTTCGTTGGTCCTCAGTCTCCGGGAAGCTGAGATCCAACGCTTGGAGAATAAGATCGTCGAACTGAGCTTCGCAGGGGAGGATGAAGACTCGCAGACCGCATTCAGCAACGCTCTTCGGGTCAAAAGCATTCGGCACATTCAGTCGAAGATCGTCGCCGAGCGGGATGACCTGCTCTCAGAGATGTGGCATCTGCGTGGTGTGATGGCGAGGCTCCGGGGCGAGAAGGAGGAGTCGTCTGCCGAGGAGGACGAACAGTTTAGTGAGGATGTTTTTATATGAGAGACAAGTGTAGCGGGTCGGGCATTGTGTGTTTTGTTTGCCAACACTTTGTAATATGTTTTGTATTATGCGCCGACAATTAATAAAATTCCCTTTCGTTGCCCTGTATGTTTGTCCTCGCTTGTAACTGTATCGGTCGTGCCGATATCTTTGAACCGAGCGCGTCTGCTTAGCCGAATGGATCTCCGGGGGCGCGGCTCTTTGTCATTTAGTGGATCTGACAAGGTATGGCACGGCTCTGTACCCAAGAAAGCGTTGTTTTGTCGCTTAGAGTAGGTGGCGAGATCTGAGCCGTCGAACGTAAGCGTGAATCTTGAGGTGGCTCAGTTCCCAAGAAAACGTTATCTTGTCGTTTTGCGCAGGTGGCTAGATCTGAGCCGTCTGATCGAGATCACGTACGAAAGTTGAGGGGAAAGTGTGTTTTCCCCGTTTACACGCTCGGGAAGCCACTTACTCGGAAGCCGACCGAATTTGTGGGTCTTCGGTCTTCGGTTAGTAGTTAGGAGAGTTCGGACTTTTGCGTTCGAACGAAGGTCCGGCATCGACCTACCGGAGTAGTTTAGATGGACTAGGAACCAAGTGTTGGACCCCGGGACCATCGCTGGAGCTCGACGGGTGTGGGAGCAATTCCGAACGGCGATCTATCCCTGGTTCGTCCGGAGACGAGCCGAGGAGGTAAAGTCGAGCCGAGTGTTGGACTCCGAACCATCGGTATAGTTCAACGGCTGCGGGAGCAATTCCGAACGGCGATCTACCCCTGGTTCGTCCGGAGACGAGCCGAGGAGGTAAAGTCGAGCCGAGTGTTGGACTCCGAACCATCGGTATAGTTCAACGGCTGTGGGAGCAATTCCGAACGGCGATCTACCCCTGGTTCGTCCGGAGACGAGCCGAGGAGGTAAAGTCGAGCCGAGTGTTGGACTCCGAACCATCGGTATAGTTCAACGGCTGTGGGAGCAATTCCGAACGGCGATCTACCCCTGGTTCGTCCGGAGACGAGCCGAGGAGGTAAAGTCGAGCCGAGTGTTGGACTCCGAACCATCGGTATAGTTCAACGGCTGTGGGAGCAATTCCGAACGGCGATCTACCCCTGGTTCGTCCAGAGACGAGCCAAGGAGATAAAGTCGAGCCGAGTGTTGGACTCCGAACCATCGGTATAGTTCAACGGCTGTGGGAGCAATTCCGAACGGCGATCTACCCCTGGTTCGTCCGGAGACGAGCCGAGGAGGTAAAGCCGAGCCGAGTGTTGGACTCCGAACCATTGGTTAAATAAGAGGGGAGAGAAACATGCAAATTCACAAATATAATTGAACTTTTCTTTATTGATATTTGACGGCGAACCGTTTTACATAGTACAATTCATGGGACAGGTTACAAGTTAGAGGAGAGGAATGGTTCGACACCTCGGATTACTTAGAGAGGCGCCAGAGCGCTCTCTTGGTATTTCAGGAGGTGGTCGGCATTCCAGGTCCTCGGAAGCTCTTTGCCATCCATGTCTTCAAGTCGGTACGCTCCAGGCCGAACAACTTTTGTGATCCGGTACGGTCCTTCCCAATTCGGAGCTAGCTTGCTCCTCTGACTGGGGAGGGATATAGCTAGCTTTCTCAATACCAAATCTCCTTGCTTAAGGTTGGCGGGTCGGACCTTCTTGTTGTATGCTAGCTCGATCCTCCTTCTGTAATTCTGTTGCCGAATCGATGCCCTTTCCCTGAGTTCATCTATCAGGTCCAAGTTTCCTCTGAGGTCCCTGGCATTTTGCGCTTCGTCATAGGCTATGAGCCGAGGGGAGGGTATTCCGACTTCGAGGGGTATCACGGCCTCGACCCCATAAGTAAGGCTGAAAGGGGACTCTCCGGTGGGCGTCCGCTGGCTTGTGCGGTAGTTCCACAACACATTAGGGAGTTGGTCGACCCACAATCCTTTGGAGCACTTGTCCAACCTCTTCTTGATTCCCGCGAGGTTCTGCTTGTTAGCGTTCTCGGCCTGTCCGTTCGACTGAGGGTGTGAGACGGACGAGAAGCGCTGTTGAATGACGAGGTCGTCGCATAGGGCTCGGAATGCTGTGCCAGTGAACTGAGTCCCGTTGTCCGTCACGAGGACGCGGGGGACGCCGAATCTGCATATGATGCTCTTCCAGAAGAACTGCACCACCTTGTTCTCGGTTATAGTGGCGAGGGGCTCGGCCTCGACCCACTTCGAGAAGTAGTCGATGGCTACGACTAAGAACCTGAGCTGACCCGGTGCTGGGGGAAAAGGCCCTAGTAAGTCCATTCCCCACATCGCGAAGGGAA
Organism: Hemerocallis citrina; assembly: GCA_017893485.1. NCBI lineage: Eukaryota > Viridiplantae > Streptophyta > Magnoliopsida > Asparagales > Asphodelaceae > Hemerocallis > Hemerocallis citrina. The sequence continues at coordinate 126,519,487 of CM030365.1, forward strand.
TAGGGCTCGATAGGGAGGTGAGGTTGGCCTGGGGGAGACGACGGATGTTGGAGTGCCTCTGGCAGGAGCTGCATTGCCGAACATGTCGCTCGGCGTCTTGAAGAAGGGTCGGCCAGAAGTACCCATAGTTCAAAGCTTTCCGGGCCAAAGACCTAAATCCGGAGTGCGCTCCTCCGATGCCTTCATGAAGCTCCTGTAGGGCATATTCGGCCTGTTCCGGAGAGAGGCACCTTAGATAAGGTCGGCCATCTATTTGAGAGAAGGAGCGTTTGTACAAAATGCCCTCGATCAAGACATATCGCTCGGCCCGGGCTCTGACTCGGCGTGCTTCTTTGGGATCTGAGGGCAGAACTCCATCCCTTAAGAATTCTACCAGTGGCTTCATCCAATTGTCCTGCAGCATGACCGGCAATGACTCCACCGAGCGAGGTGTCTCGTCTTCGATGCTCGGTTTAGAGAGGACTTCAATCAGTACGGTCTGTTCGAGACCTTGTAGAGAAGACGAGGCCAACTTGGAGAGAGCGTCAGCTTGTGAGTTCTCCTCCCAGGGGACCCGTTGGATGATGGCTTCTTCGAACCGGCCCATGAGGTCCCGGACCTTGGCGAGGTACTTCGCCATTCGCTCATCCCTGGCCTCATATTCGCCCAAGACCTGGTTCACGACTAGTTGGGAGTCACTGTGAATCCGAAGGCGCTGCGCCCCAGCACTTCGTGCGAGTCCGAGGCCAGCTATGATAGCCTCATACTCCGCCTCGTTGTTCGAGGCCTTGAAGTTCATGCGGATCGCATACTGCAGGACGAAGCTGTCAGGGCCGTTCAGGATAATGCCGGCGCCACTTCCTTCACTGCAAGAGGATCCGTCTACAAAGACTGTCCAAATGGGGGGCCCATTCGGGACGTGGCCGACCTCAGGGATGGTGGACTCTACAATGAAGTCGGCGAGAGCCTGTGCCTTAATTGCCGTCCGAGGCTGATAGGAGATGTCGTGCTGACTCAGCTCTATGGACCACTTCATCAGCCGGCCCGAGGTTTCGGGCTTGTGGAGGACTTGCTTGAGGGGTTGATCGGTGAGGACGACGACCGAGTGAGATTGGAAGTAGGGCCGAAGCTTTCTTGCTGCCATGACCAGGGCGTAAGCTATCTTCTCTATCCTCGGATAGCGGAGCTCGGCGTCCCGAAGCACCTTGCTCACGTAGTAGATGGGCCTTTGGGTCCGGTCCTCTTCTCTTACCAAGACAGCGCTCAGGGTCTGCTCGGAAGCGGCCAAGTAGATGAAGAGAGGCTCGCCCGGGACTGGTTTACTGAGCAGAGGGGGGTTCACCAGGTAGGCTTTCAGCTGGTCGAAAGATTCTTGCTGCGCTTGGCCCCATTCAAATCCTTTAGCCCCCCGGAGTGCTTTGAAGAAGGGGAGGCACTTTTCCCCTGACTTGGAGAGGAACCGGCCGATGGCTGCGAGCCGACCGGTGAGCTTCTGCACCTCCTTGACGTTCCGAGGCGGGGCCATGTCTAATATGGCTTTAATCTTCTCGGGGTTAGCTTCAATTCCCCGCTGGCTCACCATGAAACCGAGGAACTTGCCAGAGGAGACTCCGAACGCACACTTGTTCGGGTTTAGCCGCATGTTGTACTTCCTCAACATGCCGAAGGCCTCCTGGAGGTCGGCTACGTGGTCAGTGCCGCGGATGCTCTTGACGAGCATGTCATCAACGTACACCTCCATGTTTCGGCTGATCTGATGCTAGAAAACCTTATTGACTAGGCGCTGGTAGGTGGCGCCTGCGTTCTTCAAGCCGAACGGCATTACTCGGTAGCAGTAGAGGCCTTGGTCGGTGACGAAGGAGGTCTTCGGGATATCCGGAGGAAACATCCGGATTTGATTGTACCCCGAGAAGGCATCCATGAAGCTGAGGAGCTCATGGCCCGAGGTGGCGTCGATAAGGGTGTCGATGTTAGGGAGAGGGAAGGGATCCTTCGGACATGCCTTGTTGAGGTCGGTGAAGTCGATGCATATCCTCCACGAGCCATTGGACTTCTTGACCATCACGACATTCGATAGCCACTCGGGATAATTTACCTCCTGGATGAACTTGGCCTTCAGCAGCTTATCCACTTCCTCCTTGATTGCCTGCTGTCGCTCGGGAGCGAACTTTTGCCTCTTCTGCTGAACCGGTTTGCATCCCGGTTCGACGCTTAACCGGTGGACGAGCAAGTCTTCGGAGATGCCGGGCATATCCGCGGCCGACCAAGCAAACAGGTCGCGGTTATCCCGGATGCACCTCACCAAGTCGGAGAACAGCACGGTCGGCAAGGACTTGCTGACGAGGAATTTTCAGCTCGGATCCTCGTCGGAGAAGAGTATTTCTTCTAACTCGTCCGCTGGCTCGGACGTTGGGCGAGCCTTCGGCTCGGGGATCTCGAGTGTCTCGAGCGAGAGCACTGGTCCTCCGGTGGAAGTCATGTAGCACTTCCGAGCTGTTTCCTGGCTTCCCCTGACTTCCCCTACCCCCGAACGAGTGGGGAACTTCATCTTCAAGTGGTATGCCGAGGGGACAGCCTCAAGAGCGGCTAGGCCGGGACGGCCTAGGATGACATTGTATGCTGCCGGGACGTCGACGACCATGAAGTCCATCGGCTCGGTCCGGGTAGTAGGGGTGCTTCCCGCAGTAACGTCTAGGGTTATCACCCCTTCGACGGTTATCGGGACCCCCGTGAACCCGTGGAGAGTATAACCGGCCGGCTTAAGACGGTCCCGGGACAGCTGCAGGCCTTGAAAGGCCGAGAGGAATAGGATGTTGACCGAACTCCCATTGTCCACCAAAATCCTCTGCACCTTGAAATTGGCCATGCGGAGGTCGATGACGAGGGCATCGCAGTGGGGGGTTCGGACTCCTTCAAGGTCAGCATCGGAGAAAGACACAGGGACGCCGAGACCCTTCGGGGGAGGGGCACTGTGGACCGAGTTGACTTCCCGGACGAAGGCCTTTCGGGAGGAATTAGAGGAGCCCCCCATCGGGCCTCCGTGGATCAGGTGCAAAACCCGTTCTTCTTCGAACTCGGGTGTCTCCTCGCGCCGCTCGGAGCGCTTGTTAGCCCCCCGAGGGGGAGGTGAGTTCCGATCTGTTCGATCGTTACCTTTCACGAACTTGGCCAACTGCCCCCTCCGAATGAGTGCTTCGATCTCGTCTCTCAGAGCTCGGCAGTCATTTGTGTCGTGCCCATGGTCTCGGTGGTAACGACACTACGTGGTCTCGGGGGCGAGCCTAGAATACCATTCCCGAGCCGACCCCCGGAGGGTGGCAGGGAAGGTCCTGCAGAGCACTGCGTCGGAAGCTTGATGGATCAGCATCAGGGTCTTGAAGCTCTCGACGTGGTCGACTGGGTCGGACTCCCCAGAGTATGTTTCAAACTGTGGCGGTTTGAAGTTCCTCGGTATATGGGCCTCCATGATCGACCGAGAGAAGGGGGGTCGGCTGGGACGGAAGGTTCCGGCTCGGGACTCTTCCTCCCTGTCCATGCGGCCGATGCGCCTCTCCACCTCATGGATACGGCGGATGAGGGCGTCGTCCCTCCGCTGGTAGTCGTACGACCCTCCGGACTCCTCTTCGTAGGAAGGGGAGTGTGGACTGCGGCGCCGGTACTCCTGGGAGCGCCGAGGACTCTGTTGCCGTTGCTGTCGGCTGGGAGCCGGGGAAGGACTCCGGGTTCGGCGCCGGGGACTGGGATCCCTGGGCGGCGTCGGAACCCTCTGAGCATTCTGGCCGTTCTGTCGGAGATTGAGGGCCTGCAGAACGGTCTCTTGAAACTGGAGGAACTCGGCTCGGCTGATGGGCATATCTTGGTCCCTCGGATGGCGCCGATCCCTGGGGGACCGGGACCTCCTCCTTCGGCGCTCAGGGGACGCCGCTCGACCTCTGCGTTCCGGGGACCTTCTGCCGTCCCGACGACGTGGCGACCGCTCACCTTGACGCTGGCGGGAGGCTCCCTCTCGGGCCCGCCTCTCGTCAAGATGAGTACGGAGGTCGTCGTCCTTATGGCGGTTTTGGAGTGTGATGCGGAGGTCGGGGTGATGGGAAGCCATCGAGTCCGAGGACCCATTGTGGACCGAGACGTGGCCCGGATTGACAGGCTGCTTCTCCTTCCGACCATTAGGACCGGACGGACCGTTGTTGGGCTGCTGCTTGGGAGGAGGAGGAGGTGGGACCTGCTGGGTCAGCGGAGGGAGGTCGGATTGAAGGATAGGATTGACCGGAGCTTCATTTGCCGGATCGGTGGGGTTGCCCCCACGGTTCGACCCTCTGGATCTGTTCTTCTTCGGCGGCATGGCTGCAGAGGACGGCGGAGAATGGACTGAGACTGTTCGTGTGGTTTTCCCACAGACGGCGCCAATCTGTTACCGCTGATTTCGGTGTGGGGGTAAACAGATAGAATTTGTGGATCTGAGGAAAACCTGAACAGCTGACTCGGCCTGCTTGCTCCTGCCGCAACCTGCAAGGAAGTGCGAGACACCGGGGTTGATTCCGGCGACGCACCCTCCGACGCTCTTGTCAGTAATCAGTAAAAGATTAAGAAAGAGCTTAAGTGGTGAAAAAGTGATTAACCTGGTCTTGGTGGTAGAGGGACTGTATTTATAGTCGCCTTTGGAATGATTTGGATCCTGATTTTCTAGCTAACATTTAGGAGTAAAATCCTCCTATTCTGTTTTAGGACAGTAGGCCTTGATTCCCTGGTGAGAGCAAATCAAGCTTATTGATTTGATCTAATCAAATCAGTGACCTGATTCTCCCTTGGTAGACTGGGCTGGTATCGGGTCGGGACCCGCACCCAGTTGGAGTGGATCTATTTGCGGGCGGTTGGTTTCGTGAGGGGGAGACCCAATACCCATTTTGGATCCATCTGTATGTGAAATTACCTTTTTACCCCCATGCTTCAAGATTCGTGCTCGATCTGGACGGTCCCGATTTAACCCCAATTTTAGCCATATCAGTTACTAATTGAGTTTTTCTCTCCATACAAGGTGGGTTAATTTTCCCTATTTCTAATTAGGAATTATGCTAGTATTATACTGAGTAATGATGCATGAAAAATATTAATAAGAATACATTTTAATTGGAAAGTTAGTCTATGAATTGATCGGAATGTTAATGAATAACTTGTATGTGGTTTTTAAATTTGAGTTGTGGGTAAAATTTTCCCTATTTCTAAAGTAGGATTGCATGCTAGTTTAATTAGAAAAAATTGAAGCATGAAAATGATTAAGAAGAGCACACTTTAATTGGAAAAAAATGACTTCTTGAATGATTGAAATGTGGACATACAAATTTATATGTGGTTCTATTATTTGAGTTGTATGTGGATTGGTTAGAATCATGAATTGAGTGATAGAAAATACATTCTTTTACCATCAAGAATTACACACAAAGTTAGTAGCTTGATTATACCCTTTTCATGTGTGAAATAGACCCTTTGTATTGCTATGGGCATGAACGAATTAAAATATGAGTTGTATGTTAGATAAATGATTAAATTCAGAACATTAATGTGAATTTTATTGATAAAAAGACTAGATTCTTAAAGGCGAAGAAATGTCAAAAAAAAGAGTAATGTAGTGTTATAATCTAGAATTTGAATTAATGAAAATATGTTTTAATTGTTGAAAAATTATTTTTTTCATACTGGTATGTAAATTGGACAAGAATTTATTAATCTGGAGTTATACAGTATTTTTTATGAAGACCAAATGAAATTAGGACTAGTTGAACATCGAAATGTTCTAAATAACAGTGAGCACGGGTTAAATGAATATGAAATTATAATGTGACAACCTGAGCACGTAGCTCAAGTGGTCAGAGAGCACGGTTGGCTTCTCTGTGGTGACTGGTTCGAATCCCGTGGGAAGCATTGTTTTGTTTGTTTTTTTTTTAAAACCAGTTAACAGCGGGCCGAGAGCATTTAATGCTCTCAGCCACGCTTTATATCGCTGGCACAGTTCGGTCTGTTGGCTTGTGCTGTCGGCTGTGACTCAGGGGAGCCAGGTTAGATTCTTGCTATCGGCAAGAATGAAAAATTATTTTTTTTTGGGTTTTTAAGTGTCCAAAAATTGAGAAAAAAAATATGGTTATTCTCCTAAAAATATAAGGGACTTTATAAAAATGATTTGGGGTTTATTTGAATGAAATAAACTATGATTTGTGAATGAAAGACATAAATAGAACTATGGTTCTAGATATATACCTTGTGGAAAATTATAACTTACAAAAATAAATTGAAACGAAGGATTAGAAGATGATTTGGCAAAAAGAAATTTTATTGTGTGACATAATGCGATTTATTCTCATTTGAGAATAATGGGGAAATTATGAATTGTGAATATTTGTTAGTGATGTGAAATTTTGATATGAAGTGATAATTGATAAAGCATATGAAATTCATGTACAGTCATGGACTATTTGAACAAATTAGAGATCATGAATTGAAAAGAGAATATACATGTGAGTATGATAACTCAACATGGAAATTTATGAGTTGGAAATGCTCATTGGAAATTGTGAATTGAAAATTGAAATAAAAGAGTAGCTAAGTCTCCCCGGCATTTGGAAATGAAATGAAATGAAATTTGAAAAGAAAGACCAAGGTTGGTCATGTTGAAATGAATGAATAAGTCTGGTTTAGTGGAGAGGCTACCTCTAGAGCTTCGATTTTGTTCATGATTTTGATAAAAGAAACTAAGGATTAGTACATAGTGGAGACGTGATGAAAGTAGGAGAAAAACACAAGCGAGGGCCATCGGATTTGCGACGGAGAGTATTTCACAGGTTCTTCACGATGAGTCGTGACATGACGTGGATACGGCTCCAGGGTACCGTGGCGGTGGAGAGTATTTCACAAGTTCTTCACGATGAGTCGTGATATGACATGGATACTGCTCCAGGGTACCGTCCCGGTGGTGACACTTGTGGGATGTTTGGTGACTGCATGAGGATCATGTGCCATGAAGGAGGCTGAATTGCCACAGGTTCTTCACGATGAGTCGTGACATGACGTGGGATTCCCCTCCAGGTTTTCTGTACACGTGCTTGCACTCATAGATCATCTAGGATACCTACCGTAATTACAGTAGTAGATTAAGTCATGGCGAGGGATTGAACCCTACAAAGATGAAGAACGATTAAGAGGCTTGCCCTCGGACCTATGTAGTATGGGATGCAAAGAATCCGAACAAGTGCGCATTAGTGTCATCTAATATAAACAATTGCATTAAGGACTAAGTGCACAATCACAACACGACATCAATAGGGTAGTCCCTCTAGTTTGAAATGTGACAAGTTCGTGTTTGCTAAATATGGAAAATTAAGTTATACTATTTCCGGCATAGAGATGATGGCTGTGTATAATGATCGTCGGTTGAATAAACTGACGTACCCACAGTCTTATATGCAGGTAAATGGCTTGATAAAGATCAAAGAGGAACAAATGCTTAAAGATTACTCCATGTTGTTGTATATTTGTTTTCATTGTTGTAAAATTTTACTTCCGCTGTGCAATGTAATTGTAATATTGATGTAAACTCTGATGTAAAGTGAAAAGTTTAAATTTCCTTGTAAAATTGTACTAAAAGAAGTGGAAAGATCCTGTAGAACATCTCGAATTCAGTGTATTTGGGATTCGGGGCGTTACAAATCTATCAGGATGCAGTCTCATGAAATTTATAACTGTACCCGGACGAGGAGGGAGAGCTTCCTGTGTAGGCACAATAGGATTCGGAACCTGAGCAGCGTCCAAAGCAGCCATCACAAAGTCACTGTGGTTTTGTGACATATTGATCAACCATTTCAACACATTAGTAACGGCCTCAAGCGTAGGCTGATCTTCCTGAGAACGAGAAGTGGAACCTCTGTAAGCCATGGTCTGCACAAGATAAAAAACAATCAACATCCAGATCAAAGTTGATTATATTCATGTATGCATGGTCTGTGTACTGTTAAGCCAATCCCAAATCGAGTCAAGCTTGTGTAACATATTATTCAACTAATACATTAGTCAAACTTGTGCTCTGATACCACTAAAAATCTTGTCATGCCCCGCTTCCCAAAAAGAAGAAACAGAATACAGATACGTGACTAAGTCCAACGAATGATTTTCATCATCCATAAGCTGTCAGGATCTTTACAATATTTCACAGGAATAATCAAGAGATAACAAGAAGAAACCAACCCCGCATGCATGAATGAATCAACATACCAACAGGATTTAAACAAAATAGATAAATCTAAAAAAACTATATTTGAACAAGTCATAAATTCTGGGTCAAATTGCCCAATACAAAATTCATGTAGCAAATACATTTATTCAAGAATAACAGGAAAAATAATATAGCAAGGACTCCAGCAACTAAAATCTTTGATCACCTACTCCAGCGGCAGCTGATCACCATAATCTGCAATTTAACAAATTGCAGGAAAAGGAAAGAGAAACAAAATGCCCGTCCATGCAAGTTACGGGACGCTTGTAGTGCAGGCACAAGTATAGGAAAGATAAACAAATATAGAGTAACAGCGCAAACAAACATAGCATGGAATAGATATGAAAGCAAAATAGGATGTCTAACATGAATCAAAAACAGAATCAAGTAACATGGTGTGCTAACAGGGTATAGGTAACATGTAACGGGTGTCAAGTATCATGCAAGCAGGTAAACAAGTAACATGTAACGGGTGTCAAGTATCATGCAAGCAGGTAGGACTACGTTCCCTCCAAGTACACCCTCCCGTAGGAAGTATGTAGTTGGGTAACAGGTGGGAAACATGAGCCCCCTTTTCAGTACACCTTCACATAAGGAAGTATGTAGTCAGGCTCAAGTAAACAGATAATAAGGATCATGCATAATCATATAACAGGTAACAGATAACAGATAATCATGTGGAAAACATGGGCCCCCTTCCAAGTACCTATTTCTATATTTTCCACTACTAGATCTTTCCCTTAACCCCAGCTTGGTTATTTGTTATTATTATCCAACATGCATGTATATATCACAAAACAGGGCAAGAATAACATGGCATGAATAAGTAACAGGTTCAGGTTGGAAGATAAACATGTACAGGTGAAAGACAATTCATAAAAGATTAGGACAACGAAAATTCTAGTTCAGGATAGCAAGACAGGTATGCACTAAATCTGGGATTCTCGTTGCCACAAATATGAAAACCTGGATCTGTCAGAAAATCTGGAAAATACTCTCGGCCGAATCCAGAAAATATATGTAAGTCATATTGTATTTCACAAAAACAGGACTCAAAACAGAATTGTTTCTAGAAAACATGTTCAGCCAGAAATTAGAAGTTTGTATTTATAAACAGGAAAACGGTATAAATACTCACTGATTAAATCCAAGAAAAATCTGGGGTATTCCCTAGTATGTTTAGTATCTGAAAATAAAGTTTCATAATTTTCCAACATAGATAGTTTAGTCAAATAAAATCAGAAAACACCAAGATACAGCAAGTTTGTAAATCTGAAACTCTGAACACAACAATACTAAAACAGTAATATTTTACAAAATATAAATCAAAATCTAGATTCGTCAAAAGGGTGATAAAATGGATACAGTAGGCTACAATTCATACTCACAAAGTTTTTGTAAACAACAAATAGAATCAGATCGAAATTAAGGTTCTTTACTGAACAGCATGAAAACTCTGCAAGTATAATAGTTGTTTGCAAGCATTGAATAGTTTATAAAAGTCATCAATTAAATGCAAAAAATTTTGGGTTAATCGCAATCAAGTATAGTTGTACTCAGCAAAATATTGGATCAAAATATTATTGTTAACATCAGTATAAAAATAAATATCCAGACAAAATTCATATAAAACAGAATCTGGAATTTTCTACACATCTGTAGTAAAACAGCAATAACTTGTAACTCATAAATCGAAACTGAGATCTTTCAGAAATTCTGGAATGTAGACAGAATTCTCTATGATTCATATTCACAAATAATTTTCATATACTGAACTTAATAGGGTCCAAAATACTGAACAAAAACGGGGTAACAACAAAAACGGAAATCTTCTTCAAGCATAAAATCAACTAGTTTCTATGAAACACATCCAAATCATAATAAAATACGAAATATGGTATACTAGATGTCCAAGCAACATGATATAGGATATTTAACAAGTCTACAACTAGTTATACTATGACTAACACAATCAAGCATACGACATCATACGAACAACATGTATGTATACATCAAGAAGTGATTATCTCTAAGTTATTTCATGTCGTGTGTGTAATGAGACAACTACGGACGGATCAACGCATAGCGACAAGATATAACAGGGGTTTTGCACAAGAGTTGTCTCTAGAACACAACTACACTCCAGGCGGTATTTAGTACTTGTATATGCAACAGAAAATTATACAAGTTACTTGCCTTATAGTCGACGATAGAAACGATGCAAGAGCAAGAATAATGGGAACGGATTTTCGGGCATGAACTCAACGAACGAACGAACTATGATCAACTCAAAAACAACGAACCCACGAGATCCAACACACGCACACAAGAGAGGGCAGCGGAGAGGAATGGATGAGAAAACGACGGCGGCCAAGGGGACAGCCGACGGGGATTGGCGGCGACATAGCGGCGCTGGCTGGCATCGCTGTTGTCGTTGTTGGCTGATGACGCAGCGGGAGGAGAAGGGACGGAGGAATGGGGCTGGCTGCTGGTCGGGATTTGCTGGCTACGGCTAAAGGCGACAGTGGTGCCGAAGGGGGATCGGGATGAGGGGAGGTCAACGTTGCTGCCTTCGGGGAAACGGCAGGGAAGGAAGGGCGTCGCCTAGCTTTGGTGTGGAGGCATCGGGGTTAGGCAGTAAGCACAGGGCGTGGAAAGAGAGATCGGGGTAATGGGTTAGGGAAGCATGAGGTCGGGGTGATGGAAGGTAGGGGATGACAGGGTGAAATAGCGACTGATAGGGTTTTGTATAATAGGATTTGAGCAGTAGGATAATTATATCGGTAGAGATAATAGGGTTTAGGTGGGTACGGGTAGGTGTATGGCTAAGGGTATTAGGTGTATAGAGGTGGTGGATCCAATAGTGAATTAATGGGTTTAATAGGGTTTATTCAAAGAGATCCAAGAGAATATAGAATGATCCAATAAATGAGATAGTAACAAAATGAATAAATAAAATATGTAACGCCCCGAATCCCAAATACAACTGAATTCGAGAGTTCTACAGGATCTTTCCACTTCATTTAGTACAATTTTACAAGGAAATTTGAACTTTTTACTTTACATCAGAGTTACAAGTAAAACATTACAATTTACACTGCACAGCGGAAGTAAAAATTACAACATTTAAATAAATGTACAACAACATTGAATAATCTTTAAGCATCCGTTCCTCTTTAATCTTTATCATGTCACTTACCTGCATATAAGACTGTGGGTACGTCAGTTTATTCAACCGACGAACATTATACACGGCCATCCTTTCTATGCGGAAAATAGTATAACTTATTTTCCATATTTAACAAACACAAACTTGTCACATATCAAACTAAAGGGACTACCCTATTGATATCGTGTTGTGATTGTGCACTTAGTCCTTAATGCAGTTATTTATATTATATGACACTAATGCGCACTTGTTCGGATTCTATGCATCCCATACTACATAGGTCCGAGGGCAAGCCTCTTAATCGTTCTTCATCTTTGTAGGGTTCAATCCCTCGCCATGACTTAATCTACTACTGTAACTACGGTGAGTATCCTAGATGATCTATGAATACAAGCACGTGTACAGAAAACCTGGAGGGGAACCCCACGCCATGTCTTGACTCGTCAAGCATGCATTCTGTGGCAATTCAGCCTCCTTCATGGCACACGATCCTCTTGCAGTCACCAAACATTCCACAAGTGTTGCTAAAGTCCGATCATTACTGAGTTGTGCCCACGCCATGTCTTGACTCATCAAGCATGCATTCTGTGGCTCACACACCCGCACCGAAAACTCTAACTCTCATACTTGTGTTTTTCTCTCACTTTCATCACGTCTTCACTATGCACTAATCTTTAGTTTTTATTAGAATCATGAACAAAATCAAAGCTCTAGAGTTAGGCTCTCCACTAAACCGGACTTATTCATTTATTCAAATATGACCAACCTTGGTCTTTCATTTCAAATTTCATTTCATTTCTTTCCGATTGCCGGGAAGACTTAGCTACTCTTTTGTTTCAATTTCAATTCACAATTTTCAAATTGAGCATTTCCAACTCATAAATTCATTTTCATAATCATAACAGATTTCTTTTTTCAATAGCATGATCTCTAAATTGTTCAATAGTCCATAATCATACATGGAATTATATACTTCATCAATTATCAATTTCATATCGAAATCACTTCACTAAATGAATATTCACACTTCATAGTTTCCACACTATTCTCAAATGAGAATAAGTTACATCACATCACATAATATAATTTCTTTCTTTGCTATATTAATTTTCTAATCCTTCATTTCAAGTTCTTTTTGCAATATATAATTTCACAAAAAAATAGAGGTAGAACTATAGTTCTATTTACACATTTATCCTCAAATCATATTTTATCTCATGTAAATAATTCCCAAATTATTTTCATAAGTCCCATATATTTTTAGAAGAATAATCATATTTTTTCCATAATTTTTTTGATCACCAAAACACTCAAAAAATATGTTTTTCAAACTTGCCGAAGCCAAGATTCGAACCCAGAACCACAGGGAAACCAACCGAAGGCACAACCACTAGGCCGAACGTTATTTGCGTTAAGGAAGGCGATGAGAGCATTAAATGTTCTCGGCCGCTGTTCTTATATATATATATTTTTTTAAAATGAACTAAAAGTATAGTAAGCATGGGATTCGAACCAGTAACCTCAGACCCGAAAACCCACTGTAGCGATTAAAGCCATCCCGACCACTTGAGGTACGCGCTCAGGTTGTCAATAGTGCAGCTCTAAGTTGAATTAAAACAATTCTCTATGTTATTAAAACGTTTCGATGTTCAACTAGTCCTCATTTCACTTTGCCTTTATAAAATTTTACTGTAAATTTCCAGATTGGCTATTCTCAACATAAATTATACTCCAGTATAATAAAAATAATTTTTTCAATAATTAAAACATATTTTTCATACAATTAATTCGAATTGTAAACTAATGCTACCACATTTCTTTTTCTTTTTTTCGACATTTCTCAACAATTAACACCACTAATCTCTTTATTGGCAAACTTTACATTAATTCTCTATTTTTAATCTCTTACCAAACATACAAATCTATATTTTAATTCATTCATTTCAATATAACACAAAGATTCATTTAAACATATAAAGTAGCATTGTCAATCTACTAACTTTTTGTATATAATTCGTGAAGTAGACAATGAAAATTTCTTCAACAATCCATGTCCATAATTAATTCACACAAAATTTAGACTTTCACTAATCAAATCACATACAATTGCACACCCACATTCCAATCAATTTATAGATCAATTTTCCAATTAAATGTGTACTCTTATTAATCTTTTTCATGCATCATTTTTCCATTCCAATCTAGCATGTATTCCTATTTAGAAATATAGAAAATTTACCCACCTTATTGAAGAAAAGTACAATTAGCAACCTCCTAAACGAATGTCCTTGCACACGAACGATCCTCCTCCTAGAAGCGCGCACTCAAGCCTCCAAGAACACCAAACCGAGCCTCCCTTTGATGATAGCCGGCCTCCCCTTCTTCTTGATGCAAGCACAATCTCCCACACAAACTCAATCTTTTAACTCACTTGAATACTACTAAATAATGTATTTTAACTATAGGTTTGGAAGAATTAATTTGCACAAGAATACTAGCCAAAGGGGGGGGGTATTTATACTAAAAAAATAAGAGAATGGATGACTAAGATTGAAGTAGGAGTTAGGAACAAATGGTTTAGATTTAAGGAGGAGTTACACTAACTACCCATAATCAAGTAACCACCTCCACCATGACTCCACTCAAATTTGATTTTTCCCTCCAAAGATCCAATCTGGCCATGCAAGTGTGTTTGTGCACGTGTACGTGCAATGCACGTGCATGCAACTTGGTCTCCAAAAAAATTTGTACATTATATTTTATATAAAAATAAACTTTGAATTGTATTCTACATTACAAGTTGCATTTAAAAATAAATTAGCTCATGGGCTTTAGTTTATGGGCCAAAAATAATAGTTTATAAAAGAAATAATAAATTAAATTAAATTTGGGCTTTAGGAAGAAAGGCTTTTTGTCTAATTGAAAAAAGGCTTTATAAAAAATAATTAAAAGCACATATTTAAATACATATACTCATTATGAAGAAAATAAATCATAAAATTTAATACTACTAGACGAAAAAATATTGCACGTGCACACTACGTGCAAAATAAAATAATTTTCATTAAATGAAAATCGGGGCATTACAACACTCCCTCCTTAGAATAGTTCCGTCCCCGAAACTATAGTCAAGGGCGAGAAACAAAACACAAACACTCACAACAAGCACAAGAAGGATACAAAGATACAAATCAAGCAAAAAGCTCAGGATAGTCTTTCAACATCCTCTCTCTGCCAAATCTCAGCAAAAAGAGAGCTAAAGAGACAGGCTTCAGCGCTGAGGGAGTTGGTGAGGTAGGCAGGCTTTTGGAAGAGGGAGCTTTAAGGAAAGAACCCATGGTGTTGGGAGAGAAGAGGATAGGCAAAGATGGGTTTGAAGACAAAGATGAAGAGGCATCTACCTTACTCAGTACGAAGGGAAAGGGGGGAGTTGGCGCTTTGGGGATATCGACGCATGCGTTGGAAGTTACACCCTATCTGCCAACCGTTCTCCCCTCCAATGGTGCGCTGACAGCTGGCGACAGCAATAATAACGCTGCCACCAGACTCGAGGCAGCGGATACAATATACCGCGGTACTGTGTTCTCTAAGCATTATAATGGTCCAACGGATTTGGTGGGGGCCTGTGCTCCTGTTAGTGCTTGTGGGCCCAAAGAGGGGTCCACTACACTCTATATTGATGCTATTTCAGGTGTTTCTCGTGCGTTAGAGTTCAGCCTGTTAACCAGATAAGGAACGGGCCCATTGAGGGGACCGCTAAGGAAATCTTCGACCCCACGATGCAGTCGCCTATCTACAGGCTCAATGAGGAGTCCGCGATGAGACAGACATCTATACAATTACTAAATCAGCAAGCAGATAGTGAGGAGGATCCAGAAGGACGTCTGAACCTGGACATTGATTTCTCATTTACAGACGAGGAGTCAGAGGATATGGAGGTCATTGCGGATACCCAGAGGGAAGTCTCACCGGAGTTTGTCCTGTCCACAATTCCAGACTCAGCTCCGGGAGATAGTTCGGGACAGTCTCGTAGGGCGGTTGGATTCAGGGTACAAAGAGGGATCTTGCGATCTTCTAAGAGGGCTCATGCGGAGTCCTTGGATGACTTTTTGGAGAGAGCGGTGACCGCCAAAGCGGCTAAACACGTCAGTGGAGGTACAAAAAAATTTCTTGCTAATATTTTAAACTTTATGTCAGACTCTGATGTTTTTCTATTAGCTATTACCTGTGGTTTGGAAGTTTGTGATAAAGAACGTAGCGCGTTACTTCTTAACAAATTACGGGGTTGGGAATCTGAGAGGGCTAAATCTAGTGGTCTTAAGGAACTAGGTGACAAACCCAGGGGGAGTACGATCTCTGAGGGCGAAACCAGCCCGAGCCCCTCACACACGGTCATCTCGGACACGGTTCCCCAATGAATACGCTATTCTGGAATGTCCGGGGCCTGGGGGAGAAAGGTAAAAGGGATATGGTTAGAGACGTTATCATGAAGTCCAAGGCAGAAGTGGTGGGGCTTCAGGAGACCAAACTTATTCATGGATCCAAACTCAAGAGAGTTGGGGGGAATAGGATCAAGGAGTGGGTTTTACGCCCATCCGCAGGAGCCTCAGGGGGAACTGCCATTGGGTTCAACTCGGACCTGCTCACCTGCTCAGAGGTATTTAATGGTACATTTTCACTGACTGCACGTCTGGAAAGAAAATCTGATAAGTATATGCAAACTATCACGGTGGTGTATGGGCCAAACGTGGCATCAGAGAGGAATGCCTTTTGGCAAGAACTAGTCAGTATTCGTCTCCGTTGGCCGGGAGCTTGGATAGTCGGGGGGGACTTCAATATTACCCGATTTGCGTTTGAACACAAGGGTAGAGGCTCCAGCGACAGGCACAGAGCAGAGTTCAATAGGGTGATAACGGAGCTGGAGTTGATTGATATCCTCATTAATGATAGACATTTACATGGTCTAACATGCAGTCAGCTCCGATTCTGGCAAAATTGGACAGGATTCTCGTGTCGTTGGATTGGGAGACTAAGTTCCCCCTCGCAACTGCCAGATCAATCCCTAGACCAACGTCAGACCATACTCCTATCCTTCTTGACATTGGGCTACAGGGAGCCAAAAAACATAGAAAATTCTGCTTCGAGAAGGCCTGGCTGGAGATTCAGGGGTTCCATCACTTGGTGATGGAAAACTGGGCACTCCCACTGACCGGCTCTGATGCCGCGAGCCGATGGTGTGAAAAAATTCGCAGGTTAAGAAA
Organism: Hemerocallis citrina; assembly: GCA_017893485.1. Taxonomy (NCBI): domain Eukaryota; kingdom Viridiplantae; phylum Streptophyta; class Magnoliopsida; order Asparagales; family Asphodelaceae; genus Hemerocallis; species Hemerocallis citrina. Next base: position 126,536,156 of record CM030365.1, read on the forward strand.
AAGGCTTCGTAATTGGAACCGATCTAGGTTCTCGACCATCTGGCGCACTAAAGATTCCTTCTTGGAAGGAATTGATGAACTTGAAAAAGTGGAGGAATCAAGAGACCTATCACAGGAGGAAAGAAATAGACTGCTGGAACTCTGCGAGAATGTTGCCAATCTCTACAAGATGGAAGAAATTAAATGGCAACAAAGATCTAGAATTTCGTGGCTCAAAGAGGGAGACGCGAATACGGCCTTCTTCCACCGAGTGGCGAGTGCAAGGCGCAGGTCAAACCTTATTTTATCTTTGGATACAAGCTCGGGGACAGTACAAGATGAACAAGTGATTTCCACAGCCTTCCAAGGTTATTACAAGGAACTCTTGGGGAAGAAGAATGACTTCAGGGTACCGCTCAGGAATGATTTCTGGCAATCTTACCAGAGCGAGACATTTCCATCACTATCCTGTCTGGAGTCTCCGTTCTCGGAGGAGGAAGTTAAAAAGGCTATCAGTCACATGGGAGCTGACAAGTCGCCAGGGCCAGACGGCTTTCCAATGATGTTCTTCCAAATTTTCTGGGAAGAAATTAAAGGAGACTACATGGCATTGCTGGATGACTTTTTTAACAACCGGCTCAGATTGGGTATGTTTAATTTTGCGGATGTTGTACTAATTCCCAAACGGGAGGAAGCGTCGACTGTGGGCGATTTTAGGCCGATCAGCCTCATAAATTGCTCGGCAAAGATTATTACAAAAATCCTAGCTATTCGCTTGGGGAGTATTATGGACAGCCTTATCAACAAATCTCAATCGGGCTTTATTAAGGGAAGAAATATCTTAGATTGTGTGGCAACGGCGGAACAAGTTATCCACCGCTGCCATACGACCAACTCTAAAAGCTTTCTGCTTAAGCTGGACTTTGAGAAAGCTTATGACTCGGTCGATTGGAAGTGTCTGTTGGAAGCCCTCAGGGGTAGGGGCTTCGGGAATAAATGGATCTGCTGGATCAGGCAGTGCTTGCAGACCAGCAAAATGGCCATTTCAGTGAATGGTAGGTCGGGACAGCCGTTCCCTTGCAAGAAGGGTCTCAGACAAGGGGACCCGCTATCACCACTCCTGTTTACCATTGTAGCAGATGTGTTGAGGGTAATGCTGGAGAATTGCCAAGATAAAGGTTGGATCACACCAGTGGCCAGGTCCGCGTCTTCTAAAGGGTGTACGATCCTGCAATATGCTGATGACACTATACTTTTTGGTAATGGGTCTATACGAGAAATTGTCAGCATTAAGGGGACTCTCTACTGCTTTGAGGCCTGGTCAGGACTTCGGGTTAATTTTCACAAGAGTGCGCTGACTCCCATTGCCCTACCCGATGAAGTAGCAGGGGAACACGCTACTATTTTGAACTGCACGACGAGTGGCTTCCCTATCAAATACTTAGGGCTACCACTCAAACCAGGGAAGTTAGCTAAGGCAGACTGGTTGCCTATCATTGACAGGGTGGAGGACAGACTGTCTGGTTGGAAAGGTAAATCGTTGTCTCTCGGGGGCAGGGTGGTCCTTATCAACTCAGTGTTGTCTAACCTGCCAATCTACTACATGTCCTTTTTCGAGCTTCCAAGATGGGTGATCTTGAGGATTGACCGGATTCGAAAAAGATTCCTCTGGAAGGGGGCAGACTCGGATAAAGGAGGTTACCACCTCATCAAATGGAGTATTGCTTGCATGAAGAAAAAACATGGAGGGTTGGGTATCATCGACCTCTGAGATATGAACCTTGCCCTACTGGGGAAATGGTGGTGGAAGGTATTCCACAACAGCGGGGAAGGTTGGCAGGAGTTTATTCAACCTTATCTAAGGGGAACAGGCACGAGAATTCTGGGGTTCCGAGTAGGGGCAAAAGTGTCGCGAATATGGAAAGGTATGGCCAAGGCTAGCGGCCCATTCCAATCGGCAGTTACGTCGACTATCGACAATGGCCGGTCCACCAGATTCTGGTGGGATAGATGGTGTGGTGCCCATACCTTGAAGGAAACGTTCCCAGAGCTGTATGAGAAGTCGAGTCGACCGAATATGTGTGTTGCCGAAGGTTGGAGAAGAGGTGGCTGGAGACCGGCTTTCCGTGGAACGCTCCCCCCATATTTACACCAGCAATTGCTTGATATGCAAGCACACATCACCCGGGCTGGCACTAGGTGCACACAAGGCCCAAACCAGATGAGATGGGGACTGGAAAGCAAGGGAGCTTTTTCGGTGAGATCTCTGTATCATCGGATCCACTTTCGAGGATGCAGACCAAGATGGGCGCAGGTGTTGTGGAAGGCGAAAACTCCCCTTAAAGTCAGAGTTTTCCTATGGTTAGTGCTCAATAATGCTATCCTCACTAGGCAAAACCTTGCCAAAAGACAACCACAGGTGGCGACCAACTGTGGTTTCTGCGGCGTAGATGTGGAAAACCTAAATCACCTATTCATTCATTGCCCTAGAAGTAAGGCTACGATGGTGGAGGTACTCCGAGCCTTAGGAACAGGCGACTACCCTTGGGTATACGAGGATCTATGGATTGGTCCCAAATTTGCGACGATTCGTCATGAGATGAAGGAGGCGTGGTACATAGCATTAGCGGCATCAACATGGGTGTTATGGCTTGACAGAAATAATTTTTATTTTCGTGCTTCTTGTAATAGTATTTCTGGTAACCTGACTCACATCATGCATCTTATCTCTTTTTGGGCTACAGCTGCGGCCACAGGGGCAAGAGGAAGGATAGCCAGCGTTTTTCAGGTCGAGGAGTTTGACAATTAGGAGGTAGACTTCGGGCCGACGCTGGACTGAGGGACTGGCTTCACCAGTCTTGATAGTGCTTTGGCCAGCTTGGATTTGATGTCAGCCTACTGTTCTTTCTGGTGGCTTGAGGCCTGAGTAGTTAGACCCACCCCCCAGGGCTTGTTGGGGGGTATGTTGGTTTTGTTTCAGTCTTTTCTTTCATTGTACTTTTGTGTTGCTTTGTACTGTTGTTTTCTCCCGGTACGCCGGGGTGTTTTATTAACTTCTTATTAATGAAACAGGGTGGCCTTATTCCACCTTTTCCCTCAAAAAAAAAACATCCTCTCCTCAGACTCCCAAGTAGCCTCTTCAACCAAATGGTTTCTCCAGACTACCTTGACCATCGGTATCGTCTTATTCCTCAAGACTTTTTCTCGACGATCAACAATCTCGACAGGAGACTCGATGTAATTCAGATCCAACTGCAAACCTTCCGGCACTTCAGGCAAATGATGACTTGGATCTGGAATATAACCTCTCAGCATAGACACATGAAAGACATTGTGCACCTGAGATAACTCTTCCGGTAACTCAAGCCGGTAAGCAGTTTTCCCGATCCTTTTCAATATCTTGTACGGGCCTATAAACCTCGGGGCTAACTTCCCGCCTTTGCCAAAACGAACCACACCTTTACTAGGTGATACTTTCAGAAAGACGAAGTCACCTTCCTCAAACTCAAGGTCGCTTCTCCAGTTGTCTGCATAGCTTTTCTGCCTGCTCTGAGCTTCTACCAACCTTTTCCTGATCAGAACAATCTTCTCAGAGGTTTGCTGTACAAGCTCAGGACCAAACAACTGACGCTCCCCAACTTCAAACCAACAAACAGGTGTTCTGCACTTCCTGCCATACAAAGCTTCGTACGGCGCCATCCCAATGCTAGCCTGAAAACTGTTGTTGTAGGCAAACTCTACCAAAGGTAAATGCCTTTCCCAACTGCCTCCAAAGTCTAGTACACAACACCGAAGCATATCCTCAAGAATACGGTTGACTCTCTCGGTCTGCCCATCGGTTTGCGGATGAAAAGCAGTGCTGAAATCTGTCTTGGTACCCAAAGCTGTCTGAGGATTCCTCCAGAAATGCGAAGTAAACCGTGCATCTCGGTCAGACACAATAGTTGACGGAACACCATGAAGTCGGACGATCTCGCCAACATACAACTCAGCTAACTTGTCCATCGAAGCAGTGAGTTTCATTGCCAAAAAGTGAGCGGACTTGGTTAGTCGATTGACTATAATCCAAATCACGTCATTGCCTTTAGGACTCTTAGGCAATCCCGTAATGAAATCCATACTGATGTTATCCCACTTCCATTCCGGAATAGGTAACGGCTGTAATAGACCTCCGAGTATCTGATTTTTGGCTTTGACTTGCTGACAAACCTCACACTTCGCTACAAATTCAGCCACATCCCGCTTCAAACCTGACCACCAGAAATGCGGTTTGATATCTCTGTACATCTTAGTACTTCCAGGATGTACCGACAAAAGAGTAGCATGCGCCTTCTAAAGAATACTCTCTTTCAGGTCCGCCTGATTCGGAACACACAGCCTCCTCCAAACCACAGCACTCATCCTTGATTTGAAATCCGGGCAACCTTCCAGCACCAACCTGCTCCTTCATCTCCAAAATATCAGCATCAACCTCCTGACTTGCAATAATCCTTCCATTCAAAGTAGGCTGAAGCCTCAACTGAGCTAAGGATGCTCCCAATCCTTGCAAGACAACCTCAATACCGGCTCGGTCCAATTCCTCAATCAGATGCTTCTGAGTTGTAATCAAACTGGATAAACTGCTCTTGCGACTAAGTGCATCAGCGACAACATTAGCTTTCCCAGGATGATACTTGATCTCAGGTCGCATGTCCTCAAGCACTTCCAACCATCTCCGCTGCCTCAAATTCAGATCCTTCTGCTGATATATGTACTTCAAACTCTTGTAGTCCGTGTACATGTTCAATTTCTCACTGTACACGTAGTGTCTCCATTGCTTCAGGGTAAAGATAATCACAGCCAACTCCAGATCATGAGTCGGATAATTCTTCTCATGCGGTCGTAATTGCCTAGACCCATAAGCGATGACTCTTCCCTCTTGCATTAAGACACAACCAAGCCCACGATGTGAAGCATCGCTGTAGACATCATACTCAACACCTGCTCTAGGCAAAGCCAAAATAGGTGCAGTAGTCAGCTTCTCTTTCAACTCCTGAAAGCTTGCTTCACATTGCTCAGTCCACTTGAAGTTCACATTCTTCTTGGTCAGACCAGTAAGCGGCAGGCTATCTGAGCATAACCTTGAATGAATCTCCTGTAGTATCCAGTCATTCCAAAAAAACTTCTGACTTCCTTCACTGTAGTAGGCCTTGCCCAATCTCTCACTGCCTCTATCTTCTGAGGGTCAGTTGCCACTCCCTCCTTAGAAAGGATGTGACCTAGGAATGCCACTTCAAATTTCCAGAAATCACACTTGGATAACTTGGCATACAACTTCTGCTCTTTCAGCTTCTTCAAAACTGCTGCCAGATGATCGGTGTGCTCCTCCTATGACTTGGAGTACACGAGGATATCGTCGATAAACGCCACGACGAAAGAATCAATGAACGGCCTCAGAACTCTGTTCATCAAATCCATGAAGATTGCAGGGTGCATTCGTCACTCCAAATGGCATAACTAAGAATTCGTAATGCCCATGTCGAGTTCTAAATGCAGTTTTGTGCACATCTTCAGCTTTCACTCGAACTTGGTGATATCCTGATCGAAGATCTATTTTGGATAAAACAGCTGCTCCTTGAAGACGATCGAACAAATCATCAATTCGAGGAATAGGATACTTATTCTGAACAGTGACCTTATTCAGCTCTCGGTAATCGATACACATTCTCATCGATCCATCCTTCTTCTTTACCAAAAGCACTGGTGCTCCCCAAGGTGACGCACTAGGTTGAATAAAGCCTTTCTCCAACAGTTCCTCAATCTGCCGTTTCACCTCATCCTGTTCCACTGGAGCCATCCTATACGGTGCCTTAGAAATGGGTGCACTTCCCGGTTGAATAGTGATGCTGAACTCTACATCACGATGTGGGGGTAACGCAGGAAAATCATCCAAGAACACAGTCGGATAGTCCCGAACCACAGGAATCCTTTGCACTTCCACAGGAGTCTCTTCCTTGCGGATAGTTGCCACCAGCTTAGAACACTTCTTCTTCCCTTGGAAAGTGACTTCAGGTCCACCTGGAGCCTTCACTGTTACTGTCTTGGTCTTGCACTCGATGCTTGCACTGTACACCGACATCCAATCAATGCCAATGATAACATCGACCCCCAAGATAGTCAGCTCGATCAGATCAATCCCAAAGATTCTATCTCCAATCACAATCTCACAATCAGCATAGTACCAATCAGTGGTTAAAGTTTTCCCTGATGGAGTAGCTACTGCTAAGATCTTGCCAGGAAAAATCTTCGATTCAACTCCCAACACTTTAGCAAATTTAGGAGACACAAAAGTATGAGAGGATCCAGTATCGAACAACACAATAGCTTTCATTCCATTAAGATAAAGTTCTCCTGTTACATAATACACACTCATTACGTAACAGTTTCACTAAATAATGGGAAAAAGAAACAATATAAACCTCTAAACATCCGCTCTCGTACCAGTGATGACATGATCCACCTCATCGGCATCAGCTTCCGTCAAGGCAAATACTCGCCCTGGTTGGTACGGTCTCTTTCCAGTCTACTGCATTGGTACATTGCGATTACCATTCCGTGGTTTGAGACATTGAGATTGGTAATGTCCCGTTTCACCATAGTTAAAGCAAGTTACCGCAGGAGGTCTCACCACATTGTTCCCAGGTCCTCCATCCACACTAATAGCGTTCGCCCTTGTCGGTTTGAACCTTTGTGCAGATGGTTGTCCCTTGAAACTCCCAGAATGTGCAGGCCTCTTTCTAGACTGCCAGTTGTTCCTCCGTTTCTGAACAACATGAAACTGCTCCATGTCTGCTTCCGTGGCTGCCGCGCGCTTGACCAACTTGTCGAATCTTCTGATACCAAGAGGTATCATCCGGGACCTCAAGCTCGGCCTCAATCCGTGCTCGAACTTACGAGCTCGAACTTACGAGCCTTCTTCGCTTCATTCATCACTAATTCTGGAGCATACCTAGATAGCTGAGTAAATTTGGTCTCGTACTCCCTAACTGACATGCCACCTTGCTGTAGTGACAGAAACTCCATAGCCTTCTTCTCTTGGACGTCGGAGGGGAAGTAGTGACTGCGGAATTCTTCCAGAAATTCCTCCCAGCCAAGAACTATGCCTCCCATTGTCCTCTTCATCGACTGCCACCACACAGCCGCGTCCTTCTCAAGTTGCAGAGTCGCCAACTTCACCTTACTGCCTTCAGGGGTCTCCAGAACTTCAAAGATTGTCTCCACTTGACGAATCCAGTTGTCAGCCGCATCAGGGTCTGACTTCCCCTCGAACACAGGTGGTTTCATCCGTTTGAACGATTCCACTAGTTTGATCGCTTCGGGCACCGGATTCGTAGGTACCCTTCCTTGGTTCTGATTCATGGTCACGGCGTTAAGCATCTGATAGACCATCGCAAGTTTCGTTTCCAGATCCAGACCTTCCCCGTTTCTAGCTCCTCTTCTAGACATATTCTGATGCAAAAGATCCATTAAATTTGAAGTATAAGATATGAATTTTAAATCAACTTGCATTTTATTGAATTCCAAACTTTATACATTCGAATTGAAAAACATTTCTTGACATCAAAATGGAAATAGTAGAAGCTACAACAGTCTAACTCCTACGGTTCCTCTTCGCTTCTCGAAGTTCTCCCCGTAGTTCATCAACTTCTTCCTTCAGCACATCGGTTAGATTCTTCCTCTTCTCGAGTTCCCATACCCGATGACTGAAAACAGAAAAGTCGTCCTTACGCTTTGCCAATTGAGCCTCCAATAATCCGACTCTCTCCCGCAGTGTTTCTACCTGCCTCTGAAGAGATATCACAAGACCATTTGGAACTGGTTCTTCTACTTCGTCAGAAGAGTCATCAGATGAATCCGGAGGTGGGGTGATCTCTCGGGATTCAGGCCATTCTTCTCCATCAGAATCTGCTTGCCCTGGGTAGTACTCTTCCTCGGAATCTGCTTGTCCAGGATGGTACTCTTCCTCGATGATATGCCAGTCGTCGTCTCTAGCAGGGTCGAAGTGATCAGCCATCTTAGAAATAGAGAGGAAGAAGCATAAGTTATAGAGCAACACAAATGTAAGTCACTTACATTTAAATCTCTAGACTCAAACACACACTCTAATGTCCACTTCTAGGGTGTCGTTCCTTATAAATTTGTACAAGTGTGAAGCGTGGCTCTGATACCACTCTGTAACGCTCCGAATCCTAAATACAACTGAATTCGAGAGTTCTACAGGATCTTTCCACTTCATTTAGTACAATTTTACAAGGAAATTTGAACTTTTCACTTTACATCAGAGTTACAAGTAAAACATTACAATTTACACTGCACAGCGGAAGTAAAAATTACAACATTTAAATAAATGTACAACAACATTGAATAATCTATAAGCATCCGTTCCTCTTTAATCTTTATCATGTCACTTACCTGCATATAAGACTGTGGGTACGTCAGTTTATTCAACCGACGAACATTATACACGGCCATCCTCTCTATGCGGGAAATAGTATAACTTATTTTCCATATTTAACAAACACAAACTTGTCACATATCAAACTAAAGGGACTACCCTATTGATGTCGTGTTGTGATTGTGCACTTAGTCCTTAATGTAGTTATTTATATTATATGACACTAATGCGCACTTGTTCGGATTCTATGCATCCCATACTACATAGGTCCGAGGGCAAGCCTCTTAATTGTTCTTCATCTTTGTAGGGTTCAATCCCTCGCCATGACTTAATCTACTACTGTAACTACGGTGAGTATCCTAGATGATCTATGAGTACAAGCACGTGTACAAAAAACCTGGAGGGGAACCCCATGCCATGTCTTGACTCGTCAAGCATGCATTATGTGGCAATTCAGCCTCCTTCATGGCACACGATCCTCTTGCAGTCACCAAACATCCCACAAGTGTTGCTAAAGTCCGATCATTACTGAGTCGTGCCCATGCCATGTCTTGACTCATCAAGCATGCATTCTGTGGCTCACACACCCGCACCGTAAACTCTAACTCTCATACTTGGGTTTTTCTCTCACTTTCATCACGTCTTCACTATGCACTAATCCTTAGTTTTTATTAGAATCATGAACAAAATCAAAGCTCTAGAGTTAGCCTCTCCACTAAACCGGACTTATTCATTTCTTCAAACATGACCAACCTTGGTCTTTCATTTCAAATTTCATTTCATTTCTTTCCAATTGCCGAGGAGACTTAGCTACTCTTTTGTTTCAATTTCAATTCACAATTTCCAAATTGAGCATTTCCAACTCATAAATTCATTTTCATAATCATAACAGATTTCTTTTTTCAATAGCATGATCTCTAAATTGTTCAATAGTCCATAATCATACATGGAATTATATACTTCATCAATTATCAATTTCATATCGAAATCACTTCACTAAATGAATATTCACACTTCATAGTTTCCACACTATTCTCAAATGATAATAAGTTACATCACATCACATAATATAATTTCTTTCTTTGCTATATTAATTTTCTAATCCTTCATTTCAAGTTCTTTTTGCAAGATATAATTTCACAAAAAAATAGATGTAGAACTATAGTTCTATTTACACATTTATCCTCAAATCATATTTTATCTCATGTAAATAATTCCCAAATTATTTTCATAAGTCCCATATATTTTTAGAAGAATAGTCATATTTTTTCCATAATTTTTTTGATCACCAAAACACTCAAAAAATATGTTTTTCAAACTTGCCGAAGCCAAGATTCGAACCCAGAACCACAGGGAAACCAACCGAAGGCACAACCACTAGGCCGAACGCTATTTGCGTTAAGGAAGGCGCTGAGAGCATTAAATGTTCTCGGCCGCTGTTCTTATATATATTTTTTTTAAATGAACTAAAAGTATGGTAAGCAGGGGATTCGAACCAGTAACCTCAGACTCGAAAACCCACTGTAGTGATTAAAGCCATCCCGACCACTTGAGCTACGCGCTCAGGTTGTCAATAGTGCAACTCTAAGTTGAATTAAAACAATTCTCTATGTTATTAAAATATTTCGATTTTCAACTAGTCCTCATTTCACTTTGCTTTTATAAAATTTTACTGTAAATTTCCAGATTGGCTATTCTCAACATAAATTATACTCCAGTATAATAAAAATAATTTTTCAATAATTAAAACATATTTTTCATACAATTAATTCGAATTGTAAACTAATGCTACCACATTTCTTCTTCTTTTTTTTCGACATTTCTCAACAATTAACACCACTAATCTCTTTATTGGCAAACTTCACATTAATTCTCTATTTTTAATCTCTTACCAAACATACAAATCTATATTTTAATTCATTCATTTCAATATAACACAAAGATTCATTTAAACATATAAAGTAGCATTGTCAATCTACCAACTTTTTGTATATAATTCGTGAAGTAGATAATGAAACTTTCTTCAATAATCCATGGCCATAATTAATTCACACAAAATTTAGACTTTCACTAATCAAATCACCTACAATTGCACACCCACATTCCAATCAATTTATAGATCAATTTTCCAATTAAATATGTACTCTTATTAATCTTTTTCATGCATCATTTTTCCATTCCAATCTAGCATGTATTCCTATTTAGAAATATAGAAAATTTACCCACCTTATTGAAGAAAAGTATAATTAGCAACCTCCTAAATGAATGTCCTTGCACTACAAAAGAGACTCGATTTACCGGCATATATTCCCCGTCGTTTTGCCAGTAGCACCGGGGTAGGGAGCGAATAGGAATGGGGCGCCAGATGGGAAGGTTATACACCGGCGGTTGATTTAAACCGCCGGGCAATCTGCGTATTCACCGGCGTTTTATTTAAAAACGCCGGTGAAGTGTATTATTCACCGGCGTTTTAATAAGAAACGCCGGTGAATCTACCGATACATTCACCGGCGTGTCTAATAGAAATGTCGGTGAATAAGTTGAGATAAATCCCGCGAACCCTAATCTTTCGCTCGCCATTTTCCCAAACCCCAAAAAAAAGGGGCCGTCTTCGTTTTCCCTCCTTTCTCGCTCTACTTCCCGCGCGTTTGCCTCCGCCGCTTCGTCCTCTTCGACGGCCTTCGAACTTTCGTCATCGTCCCTTCTTCCCTTCGTCATTTTCGATTTCCCTCCTCCCTCTCTCTATTTGGAGGTGAATTGGCGATCGGAAACCACCGCGTCGCCCCGCTCTCTCTCTATCTCCTACGCCCCCGCGCACGTCGCCTCGCTCTCTCTCTCTCTTTGGTATCATCTCTTGATTTCCCTTATTTTTCAAACTTAGCATGTTTTTTCAGATTATGCATCTTGATTTCCCTTATTTTTCAAACTTAGCATCGTCAAAGATGCTGAAATCATGCATCTGATTGTCATCTTAGCATGTTTTTTTAACCAAAATGGGTTAACGGTGAACTAAGGATGCTAGCTGTATACCAAAATTCTCCAAAATGGGTACAAGAATTGGGCCGAACGCACCTTGTGCTTGTTTCTTTTGGAGCCACAAACATGAATGGTTTAGTTGGGATGAAGAATTAATAGAAAAATATATGCTTAGATACTGAAAATTTTCATTTTCTTTTACTGTTAAAGAAGCTGATTTCATGCATCTGATTGTCATCTTGGCATGTTTTTTTTACCAAAATGGGTTCACTGTGAACTGAGGATGCTATAGCTGTATGCCAAAATCCTCCGGATATGTACAACAATTGGGTTTTAGATTTAGTTGGGCTAAAGAATTAGTAGAGCAACATATATGCTCAGATACCATGGAAATTTTCATTTTCAGATACTGTTAATGAAGCTGATTGCCATCTTTGGCATGATTTTTTAACAAAAAATGGGTTCACTTCCAAACTAAGTATGCAGCTAGCATCCTCATCTTATTTTACTGTTAATGAAACTTATTTCATGCATCTGATTGTCATCTTGGCATGTTTTTTTGACCAAAATGGGTTCACTGTGAACTGAGGATGCTATAGGTACGTATGCCAAAATCCTCGGATATGTACAACAATTGGGTTTTAGAATTAGTTGGGCTAAAGAATTAGTAGAGCAACATATATGCTCAGATGCCATTGAAATTTTCATTTTCAGATACTGTTAATGAAGCTGATTGCCATCTTTGGCATGATTTTTTAACAAAAAATGGGTTCACTTCCAAACTATGTATGCAGCTAGCATCCTCATCTTATTTTACTGTTAATGAAGCTTATTTCATGCATCTGATTGTCTTCTTGGCATGTTTTTTTGACCAAAATGGGTTCACTGTGAACTGAGGATGCTATAGGTACGTATGCCAAAATCCTCCGGATATGTACAACAATTGGGTTTTAGATTTAGTTGGGCTAAAGAATTAGTAGAGCAACATATATGCTCAGATGCCATGGAAATTTTCATTTTCAGATACTGTTAATGAAGCTGATTGCCATCTTTGGCATGATTTTTTAACAAAAAATGGGTTCACTTCCAAACTAAGTATGCTACTAGCATCCTCATTTTCTTTTACTGTTAATGAAGCTTATTTCATGCATCTGATTGTCATCTTGGCATGTTTTTTTGACCAAAATGGGTTCACTGTGAACTGAGGATGCTATAGGTACGTATGCCAAAATCCTCCGGATATGTACAACAATTGGGTTCACTGTGAAAAATATGTGCTTACATACTGGAAATTATTATTTTTCTTTCACTGTTAAAGAAGCTGATTTCATGCATCTGATTGGCATCTTGGCATGTTTTTTACCAAAATCCTCCAAATCTGTACAAGAATTGGGCTGAACAAACCTTGTGCAGGTTTCTTTTGGCGCTACAAACATTAATGATTTAGTTGGGATCAAGAATTATTTTAGAAAAACATATTAGTAGCCATATTAGTTTCTTTTGTTTAGTATTATTATTATTATTATTATTATTATTATTATTATTATTATTATTATTATTATTATTATTATTATGAGATAAGTAAGTGATTATTAGTAGCCATGAACAGAATAGTTCATGAGTCATCAGATCTTCTTGTTACCGTAGTTACAGCACGACGCGCTCATTATTCGTCCGATTCCTCTTCCTCAGCAAATACCCTTTACCATCATCATCTCCTTGAACGGAAAGCCAAATACAGGGGAGACTATAGTCGAATTGATATTACACTCGAACACAGGGTGTGCGATAAAATACCACTAAGGTGGTTGTGATAATTTCCACAAAATGTAGTTTAGGGTTATGTGAATAAAGTAGATTGTGTTAAGATTTATTTTATTTTATTTTGTACATTTTTGGAACCACAATTTCTTTATTTTACAGTTAAAGATTATATCGTTTATTTATTTGCAGCTAGGGATGGTTTTCAAAAAGGTAAAATTTAATATACAAAATGCCTTTTACTGTTATTACTATTTAATATATCAAATTTTAATTTCAGATTGTGTGCTATTGTTATAATGGATAGAAGTTGGATTAGTAAACCACGATTATCCAAGGAGTACCGTGATGGTATTAAAGATTTTATTATCTTTGCCAAACGACATTCCCGTGATCCCAACCTAATCCTTTGTCCATGCCTCCGGTGTACAAATTGTAATTTGAGGACATGTGACGTAGTACATACACACTTGGTTGTCAACGGTTTTCTTCAAGGGTACACAAGGTGGTTTTGTCATGGAGAGGATCATACGTCAGCTCCTGTTCGTCCGGTTGAATTAGAAAATGATGATGAGCTCTTAGTGAACGAAGACTTAAGCGTTTCCGATGAGATGCATGCTTTGTTGCAAGATGCCATGGGGATTCATAATGTTCCTTTCCACACCAATAACCCAACAACCCTAAGTTCACAATGAGTCAACAGAAACATCACACATTGGCGGTGGGGTGGACGAGGAAATGCCTGGCCCTACCCCTGAAAATAATAAGCAGCAAGAATTCTTCGCTAAGTTACTTGAAGATGCTAGTACTCCGTTGTACCGCGATTGCACCAAATTCTCTAAATTCTCATTCATTGTCAGACTATTTCAGATTAAATATTTAAACGGGTGGTCTGCTAAGTCCGTCACTATGCTACTTGAATTGTTGAATGAAGCATTTCCTGAAATCTGTATTCCAAACTTAGCCTATAAAATCAAAAAATTCCTAAGTTCTTTCGATCTAGGGTATGAGAAGATAGCAGCATGTCCAAATGACTGTATGCTTTTCACGAGTGGTAAGGAAAGTCTGGAGAATTGCGAAGTGTGTGGTTCTTCGAAATGGATAGAAAGACCAAATCAAGACGAGGGAGCCAGTGGATCTACTAAGCGAAGTAGGAAAAAGAAGCCTGCCAAAATACTGCGTTACTTTCCTCTGATTCCTAGGCTACAAAGGTTGTTTATGTCTACGAAAACTTCTTCTGATATGAAATGGCATGCTGAAGGTCGCACTAATGATGGGATTCTTAGACATCCTGCTGATTCTCAATCTTGGAAAAAAATTGATGAAAGATATCCTGATTTTGCGGAAGATCCTCGGAATGTGAGACTTGGACTAGCTAGTGATGGTTTCAACCCTTTCAGGCAAATGAGTAGTACATACAGCATATGGCCAGTTGTGTTAATACCATACAATTTGCCGCCTTGGAAATGCATGAAGCAGTCCTCATTTATTTTGTCCTTGATAGTTCCTGGACCGAAAGGTCCTGGAAATGATATAGATGTGTACCTACAACCGTTAATAGATGAACTTCAGAAATTGTGGGTGGGTGTTCCAACCTATGATGCTGTGGCTAAAGAAACATTTTCTCTTCGGGCCATGTTGTCTTGGACAATCAATGATTTTCCAGCATATGCAAATTTATCTGGATATAGTACTAAAGGACGTTATGCATGTCCATGTTGTGCTGACCAAACTAGTTCAAGGTGGTTGTACAATGGCAGAAAGTTTTGCTATATGGGTTGTAGCGCCCAGTTTTCCATACACTGGGAAACTGAGACACGAGCCAGGACCTTTTCATTCAATTAGTCACAATACACAGAAACAGGAAAATTGAAAACTTTTTATTAACATAATATTACAGGCCGAGTGTTTCCACTAATACAATAAGTTACATCAGAGTGTACATGAATAAAAGATAATCATTGCTTTTTCACTTGTAGATCATGCCTCGGCTAGAGTCCTTCTGGTTCGCGATCTTGTATCCACAACCTATTGAAGTGGGGACGTCAGTATTCACTGACGCTTAAAGGCTGATCATATAGCAGCGGATCTCCAAAACAAGCATATACAAACATAGTAAAATATGTCGGTGTAGTTTAAGTGTTCGTGAGTGCAATGATTAGAATCTAACAAATGTCAATTAAACTGGAATACTAATGCACTGTCAACTAAACTAGAATACTAATGCACTGTCAACTAAACTAGAATACTAATGCCATGTCAACCAAACTAGAATACTAATGCCATGTCAACTAAACCAGGATGCTCATATTCTAATGTCAGCAAGTCTCCGAAGCAACATGCAGCCCATACTACATGCGACCCCATCTCAAGCCGTTTCTCCATATATAGGGATTTGAACCCGCATTATGAACTTCTAATTGTACACAACCTGTTCCTGACACCTACACGTGACTCGCGAGGTTGCAGATGTGGTCATGTGCCACTGATGCAGTACGCCAGTGGTGTCTATGTTCGCCACTGCTACCCGGCCAACCGGACCTCACTCAAAACTAGAAAAACCCAACGCATCGGGCGTCATTTCAAAAATCCAAATCATAGGGTCTCGCAAGCGCAGGGTAGCACGAAGCCTACCCTGTGGCACCCCTGGGGTCTCGCAAGCGCAGGACTGCCCAATGCATCCTGTGGCACCCCTAAGCCACGGTACTTCAGGAATTAATAGCGCGAGATACGCAACCCGTGCTCCCAACTCGTGAGACGGCACCGTACCTATCCCTTTGACAGGAAGGCGCAACCCAATAACACCACCTAAGATCGGCCCCAAAGAAAGGGTTGGTCCTACGGTGCACCCTACTACCAACTCCCTTTCTTTCGGGCAAAAGGTTAAGTAATGATTGTATAAGTCACTACCCTAAAAATGTTACTACTCCTATACAATCTTACATAATTTCCAACTTAGATTATCATGGTCCAACTCGTGGTCCCTCGATCCAAGACTCGAGTAACGAGATCACTCTCACTCATCCCTACCCCTAACTCGGATTCTACCAACACTCTCGGCCCACGGTCAACCTACATTGGTTAAGACCCGTCGATGTCCGAGGTGAGATCTATCCATTTACTCTAAGGGGGTAGGATGTGGTCTTGATGGTCGATGACCCTTAGGTTAATTGAAAACCCTAAACTAGCTTTTTAACTATTAGAACTTCTCAACCCTTATTGCTATGAATGAAGGGTGCTCATATACTATGGTTCCAGACTACCGTTAACTACAACAAGGTAGGTACTCCTACCATTTCAACATGGCTCTTTCTTATTACTTAACCTATGACAATTCGATCGTGGTATGCAATTGCAAGCATCAACCTACCACCACTAAAACATGGTATATACGACTTAACCATCAACTTACAACACTCTTGATTGTGCATGTGATTTAGCATGCACTTGTAGCGATTCCAAGCATGGATATATATAACTAGTATGAACATACAACATTCCCAAGCATGCATATATATAACTAGTATGAACATATAACACTCCCAAGCATGCATATATACTTCTACATCATCCCTAAAACATGGTAAGTAATTTTACATCAATCCTACAACATTCTAAGCATATATATCATTCCTAACATGATAGATATTTTTAGAATAAATCCTACAACATTCTAAGCATAAATATCCTTCCTAACCATGATAGGTATTTTTAGAACGAATCCTACAACATTCTAAGCATAAATATCCTTCCTAACCATGATAGGTACTTTTTGAATGAATCCTACAACATTCTAAGCATAAATAAATTAATCTAAACATGGTAGGAATTTTAGAATGAATCCTACAACATTCTAAGCATAAATAAATTAATCTAAACATGGTAGGAAAATTTAGAATGAATCCTACAACATTCTAAGCATAAATAAATTAATCTAAACATGGTAGGAATTTTAGAATGAATCCTACAACATTCTAAGCATAAATAAATTAATCTAAACATGGTAGGAATTTTAGAATGAATCCTACAACATTCTAGGCATAAATAAATTAATCTAAATATGGTAGGAATTTTAGAATGAATCCTACAACATTCTAAGCATAAATAAATTAATCTAAACATGGTAGGAAACTTTAGAATGAATCCTACAACATTCTAAGCATAAATAAATTAATCTAAACATGGTAGGAAACTTTAGAATGAATCTTACAACATTCTAAGCATAAATAAATTAATCTAAACATGATAGGAAACTTTAGAATGAATCCTACAACATTCTAAGCATAAATAAATTAATCTAAACATGGTAGGAATTTTAGAATGAATCCTACAACATTCTAAGCATAAATAAATTAATCTAAACATGGTAGGAAACTTTAGAATGAATCCTACAACATTCTAGGCATAAATAAATTAATCTAAACATGGTAGGAAACTTTAGAATGAATCCTACAACATTCTAAGCATAAATAAATTAATCTAAACATGGTAGGAATTTTAGAATGAATCCTACAACATTCTAGGCATAAATAAATTAATCTAAACATGGTAGGAATTTTAGAATGAATCCTACAACATTCTAGGCATAAATAAATTAATCTAAACATGGTAGGAATTTTAGAATGAATCCTACAACATTCTAAGCATAAATAAATTAATCTAAACACAACATCCATTTAATAATCATCTACTAAGATTTTCCATAACATAAATATCTACAACTATTTTATTTTAACATCTACTACTACTACTTTATTGGAACATACATATCTACTACTACCACCATGAGTTTCTACTAAAATATAACATAAATATCTACGACTAAATTACTTACTAAAAATCTTTATTAGCATATGTTTCTTATTATTACTAGTGGACATAAAAGGGATCTTTTTAATCCTTTTACAACTAGTGATTAGATAGTTTCTTATTAATAACTACAATAGTTTCTTTCTTACTTAAGCTTATAAAAGAACTAAACTATAATAAAACAAGTAAGAGCCTTTCCATTTTGAGTTCAACCAACATATGCCTTATTCTTTTCTTTTTGTCCAAGTCAATGTATGTCCTACAACCAAGATGGTTGTATACTTAGTCCATATGCCTTATGTATTAGTTCTCATTCAAGTCCTACAACCTTAAGTGGTTGTATGTAAAAGTTCATATGCATGTGTCATTTTTGTCCAAGTAGTTAGTTCCTTTTTTTTTTAGTCAAACAATAACTACTAACAACCTTCAAATAAGAAACCCATACAACCATACTACTTCAAAACAACCACACCAAAAAGAAAAATAAACAAGGAGGGTAAGAAGAAGAAGAACATCAAAACAACCATTCAAATACACAAACAAACAAACAAACAAACATAGGAGAAATCCCCACCTTGTTTCACTTGTAGGAAGAACTAGCTATGCTACTTCTCCTTCCTCCTAGCTTTTAGAACTCCTACTAGACCTACAAGAAAACTCTCAAGTTAGCATGGTGTTCTCTCTTTCTTTTCCTTTCTTTCTTTTGATCTTTCTAAAATGAGACAAAGGTGGAGGAAGGGGGTATTTATAGGTGGGAAAAAGGGTGGAAAGTGCAAATGTGTATGCACACAATTGCACAAAGCCCCTCCCACAAAAGGTGGGCCGGTTGCTACTAGGGAAGGAAAGGATGAGGTGGAGGTATGGTGAGGGTATGGTTCTTATGTGGGGGAGGTGTTATGTGAGGGTTTCTAGAAGGGTTTCCTTAACCTCTTCATGCACACTTAACCTAGGTTAACACTTATAAACCCTAACAATCTAATAGGCTTTGTCATAACAAAGACAAGTGTTGTCCAAAAATACACAACACGCAATTTATATAATGCACTAATCGACATACTACACGTATGTGCGCATATATGTCTGTATAACGAAAATCTTCGCATAATCCGCATAAAAATAATTTAATCTCGGAAATAATAATAAAATAAATTCTATTATTAGTTCGAAAGATCACGGTATCAATTTGATACAAGACGGATGTATACTGACTGATATCTGGGTACAGATAATGTCTATGAATAAACCGGGTGAAAATCACCAAAATATTCAAATTTTGGAATTAAAACAAAATAATAATAAAATAATAATTTATATACGGTAATATCCGTCCGGGATATTACAATACTCCCTCCTTAGAATAGTTATGTCCTCAGAACTACGTTAAGTTAGGAAAACAGGCAAACACCCATACCCTAATAACTCGGGGAAAGAAAGCTTATACTGCTTTCCGCCTCCCAAGTGGCTCATTCACGAACTGGTTCTCCAAAGAACCCGACCTTTGCAATTCGGTAGCTACTCCCTCCTTAGAATTGGACGTGTCTTATGAACATCACTTCCAACTTCCAGGATTCTCTCCTGTAATTTTGATGCTTCATGTGGTGTAATTAACCGAACTGGTTCTTGAGTCGCCTCCCGCACACACCTCAACTATTGGAAAAATAATTTAGATAGAAGATTATGATGAACCAAGTTTGAACAAAACAGTTGCCTGGATTTCATATATATATATAAATCCGACGGGTTACAAAAAGTGTTACATCATATATAACTTCTTCCGTCCAAAATAAATTTCAAAAGATGCAACCTTTAGACTTAGTTGCAGTTCTATATGCACATATTGTTACTGGCTCCTTCAACTTGCTCTTAGTACGTGCGAATCTTCACCCTTGGTGAACAGGATCCTTTCCCTTAGCGTTCATCTTCGGAGATGATCTGCCGTCATTTTTATGAAGTTGGGGATAGTTTGGCTTAATATGACCAATCTCCCCACAGTTGTAACATGTACCGGTTTCCGCCCGAGAGTTCTTCATCGGACATTGTTTCTTGAAATGACCTTGCTCCCTACATAGGAAACAACTTTTCGGGTTGGTGCCTCCAAGTTTGCCCTTTGTTTTCTGAGTCTTCTGCTTCTGACCTTGGTTCTCGAATCCTGATGCTGGTGTAGGCCTTTTTCCTTGTCGTTGTGGACAGACTGATTTCTCGTGCCCATCCTCCTCACAGAAATGGCATACTAAAACCTTGGCGGTCTCTAGAACTTGCTCCCACTCATGTCGTAGTTGTGCCAATCTGGCGTTGAAATATTCCCGCTCCTCCGCCATGCCTGCTAATGTTGCTATGCAAGCATCACCCAATTGGTTAGCTTGACGATCTATCCTGGCTACGTACTTCATTAGCTTGCTCATTTCTCGATATATGCTGGCCGCCGCCGCCCTGCGTTGATCCATACTTGGCCCTCGCGGTGGTGAAGGCGAGTTCATCTTGAGGTTAACTTGTAGTGAAATCTCTTTCGGCTCTTCACTCGAGATTATCGGATCATCCATTGCATTCGGCTCAATCCCTTCCATCAACACATCCTTGGTTAGGATATCCTAAAACACCATCCTAAAATACATATACTGGAATTAGTCCAGATGTAGGAAAATCATAAAACATAAGTTGAAAGGAACAACAGTATGAATTACAATTGTCTACAACTAACTAAAACCCGATTCCTAAAAGGCATTCAAGTTTAATTTTCCTGCTGTGTTGGACTGTAAATTGAAGTCGGCTCTGATACCACTCTGTAGCGCCCCGTTTTCCATACACTGGGAAACCGAGACACGAGCCAGGACCTTTTCATTCAATTAGTCACAATACACAGAAACAGGAAAATTTAAAACTTTTTATTAACATAATATTACAGGCCGAGTGTTTCCACTAATACAATAAGTTACATCAGAGTGTACATGAATAAAAGATAATCATTGCTTTTTCACTTGTAGATCATGCCTCGGCTAGAGTCCTTCTGGTTCGCGATCTTGTATCCACAACCTATTGAAGTGGGGACGTCAGTATTCACTGACGCTTAAAGGCTGATCATATAGCAGCGGATCTCCAAAACAAGCATATACAAACATAGTAAAATATGTCGGTGTAGTTTAAGTGTTCGTGAGTGCAATGATTAGAATCTAACAAATGTCAATTAAACTGGAATACTAATGCACTGTCAACTAAACTAGAATACTAATGCACTGTCAACTAAACTAGAATACTAATGCCATGTCAACCAAACTAGAATACTAATGCCATGTCAACTAAACCAGGATGCTCATATTCTAATGTCAGCAAGTCTCCGAAGCAACATGCAGCCCATACTACATGCGACCCCATCTCAAGCCGTTTCTCCATATATAGGGATTTGAACCCGCATTATGAACTTCTAATTGTACACAACCTGTTCCTGACACCTACACGTGACTCGCGAGGTTGCAGATGTGGTCATGTGCCACTGATGCAGTACGCCAGTGGTGTCTATGTTCGCCACTGCTACCCGGCCAACCGGACCTCACTCAAAACTAGAAAAACCCAACGCATCGGGCGTCATTTCAAAAATCCAAATCATAGGGTCTCGCAAGCGCAGGGTAGCACGAAGCCTACCCTGTGGCACCCCTGGGGTCTCGCAAGCGCAGGACTGCCCAATGCATCCTGTGGCACCCCTAAGCCACGGTACTTCAGGAATTAACAGCGCGAGATACGCAACCCGTGCTCCCAACTCGTGAGACGGCACCGTACCTATCCCTTTGACAGGAAGGCGCAACCCAATAACACCACCTAAGATCGGCCCCAAAGAAAGGGTTGGTCCTACGGTGCACCCTACTACCAACTCCCTTTCTTTCGGGCAAAAGGTTAAGTAATGATTGTATAAGTCACTACCCTAATGATGTTACTACTCCTATACAATCTTACATAATTTCCAACTTAGATTATCATGGTCCAACTCGTGGTCCCTCGATCCAAGACTCGAGTAACGAGATCACTCTCACTCATCCCTACCCCTAACTCGGATTCTACCAACACCCTCGGCCCACGGTCAACCTACATTGGTTAAGACCCGTCGATGCCCGAGGTGAGATCTATCCATTTACTCTAAGGGGGTAGGATGTGGTCTTGATGGTCGATGACCCTTAGGTTAATTGAAAACCCTAAACTAGCTTTTTAACTATTAGAACTTCTCAACCCTTATTGCTATGAATGAAGGGTGCTCATATACTATGGTTCCAGACTACCGTTAACTACAACAAGGTAGGTACTCCTACCATTTCAACATGGCTCTTTCTTATTACTTAACCTATGACAATTCGATCGTGGTATGCAATTGCAAGCATCAACCTACCACCACTAAAACATGGTATATACGACATAACCATCAACTTACAACACTCTTGATTGTGCATGTGATTTAGCATGCACTTGTAGCGATTCCAAGCATGGATATATATAACTAGTATGAACATACAACATTCCCAAGCATGCATATATATAACTAGTATGAACATATAACACTCCCAAGCATGCATATATACTTCTACATCATCCCTAAAACATGGTAAGTAATTTTACATCAATCCTACAACATTCTAAGCATATATATCATTCCTAACATGATAGATATTTTTAGAATAAATCCTACAACATTCTAAGCATAAATATCCTTCCTAACCATGATAGGTATTTTTAGAACGAATCCTACAACATTCTAAGCATAAATATCCTTCCTAACCATGATAGGTACTTTTTGAATGAATCCTACAATATTCTAAGCATAAATAAATTAATCTAAACATGGTAGGAATTTTAGAATGAATCCTACAACATTCTAAGCATAAATAAATTAATCTAAACATGGTAGGAAAATTTAGAATGAATCCTACAACATTCTAAGCATAAATAAATTAATCTAAACATGGCAGGAATTTTAGAATGAATCCTACAACATTCTAAGCATAAATAAATTAATCTAAACATGGTAGGAATTTTAGAATGAATCCTACAACATTCTAGGCATAAATAAATTAATCTAAATATGGTAGGAATTTTAGAATGAATCCTACAACATTCTAAGCATAAATAAATTAATCTAAACATGGTAGGAAACTTTAGAATGAATCCTACAACATTCTAAGCATAAATAAATTAATCTAAACATGGTAGGAAACTTTAGAATGAATCTTACAACATTCTAAGCATAAATAAATTAATCTAAACATGATAGGAAACTTTAGAATGAATCCTACAACATTCTAAGCATAAATAAATTAATCTAAACATGGTAGGAATTTTAGAATGAATCCTACAATATTCTAAGCATAAATAAATTAATCTAAACATGGTAGGAAACTTTAGAATGAATCCTACAACATTCTAGGCATAAATAAATTAATCTAAACATGGTAGGAAACTTTAGAATGAATCCTACAACATTCTAAGCATAAATAAATTAATCTAAACATGGTAGGAATTTTAGAATGAATCTTACAACATTCTAGGCATAAATAAATTAATCTAAACATGGTAGGAATTTTAGAATGAATCCTACAACATTCTAGGCATAAATAAATTAATCTAAACATGGTAGGAATTTTAGAATGAATCCTACAACATTCTAAGCATAAATAAATTAATCTAAACACAACATCCATTTAATAATCATCTACTAAGATTTTCCATAACATAAATATCTACAACTATTTTATTTTAACATCTACTACTACTACTTTATTGGAACATACATATCTACTACTACCACCATGAGTTTCTACTAAAATATAACATAAATATCTACGACTAAATTACTTACTAAAAATCTTTATTAGCATATGTTTCTTATTATTACTAGTGGACATAAAAGGGATCTTTTTAATCCTTTTACAACTAGTGATTAGATAGTTTCTTATTAATAACTACAATAGTTTCTTTCTTACTTAAGCTTATAAAAGAACTAAACTATAATAAACCAAGTAAGAGCCTTTCCATTTTGAGTTCAACCAACATATGCCTTATTCTTTTCTTTTTGTCCAAGTCAATGTATGTCCTACAACCAAGATGGTTGTATACTTAGTCCATATGCCTTATGTATTAGTTCTCATTCAAGTCCTACAACCTTAAGTGGTTGTATGTAAAAGTTCATATGCATGTGTCATTTTTGTCCAAGTAGTTAGTTCCTTTTTTTTTTAGTCAAACAATAACTACTAACAACCTTCAAATAAGAAACCCATACAACCATACTACTTCAAAACAACCACACCAAAAAGAAAAATAAACAAGGAGGGTAAGAAGAAGAAGAACATCAAAACAACCATTCAAATAAACAAACAAACAAACAAACATAGGAGAAACCCCCACCTTGTTTCACTTGTAGGAAGAACTAGCTATGCTACTTCTCCTTCCTCCTAGCTTTTAGAACTCCTACTAGACCTACAAGAAAACTCTCAAGTTAGCATGGTGTTCTCTCTTTCTTTTCCTTTCTTTCTTTTGATCTTTCTAAAATGAGACAAAGGTGGAGGAAGGGGGTATTTATAGGTGGGAAAAAGGGTGGAAAGTGCAAATGTGTATGCACACAATTGCACAAAGCCCCTCCCACAAAAGGTGGGCCGGTTGCTACTAGGGAAGGAAAGGATGAGGTGGAGGTATGGTGAGGGTATGGTTCTTATGTGGGGGAGGTGTTATGTGAGGGTTTCTAGAAGGGTTTCCTTAACCTCTTCATGCACACTTAACCTAGGTTAACACTTATAAACCCTAACAATCTAATAGGCTTTGTCATAACAAAGACAAGTGTTGTCCAAAAATACACAACACGCAATTTATATAATGCACTAATCGACATACTACACGTATGTGCGCATATATGTCTGTATAACGAAAATCTTCGCATAATCCGCATAAAAATAATTTAATCTCAGAAATAATAATAAAATAAATTCTATTATTAGTTCGAAAGATCACGGTACCAATTTGATACAAGACGGATGTATACTGACTGATATCTGGGTACAGATAATGTCTATGAATAAACCGGGTGAAAATCACCAAAATATTCAAATTTTGGAATTAAAACAAAATAATAATAAAATAATAATTTATATACGGTAATATCCGTCCGGGATATTACAATACTCCCTCCTTAGAATAGTTATGTCCTCAGAACTACGTTAAGTTAGGAAAACAGGCAAACACCCATACCCTAATAACTCGGGGAAAGAAAGCTTATACTGCTTTCCGCCTCCCAAGTGGCTCATTCACGAACTGGTTCTCCAAAGAACCCGACCTTTGCAATTCGGTAGCTACTCCCTCCTTAGAATTGGACGTGTCTTATGAACATCACTTCCAACTTCCAGGATTCTCTCCTGTAATTTTGATGCTTCATGTGGTGTAATTAACCGAACTGGTTCTTGAGTCGCCTCCCGCACACACCTCAACTATTGGAAAAATAATTTAGATAGAAGATTATGATGAACCAAGTTTGAACAAAATAGTTGCCTGGATTTCATATATATATATAAATCCGACGGGTTACAAAAAGTGTTACATCATATATAACTTCTTCCGTCCAAAATAAATTTCAAAAGATGCAACCTTTAGACTTAGTTGCAGTTCTATATGCACATATTGTTACTGGCTCCTTCAACTTGCTCTTAGTACGTGCGAATCTTCACCCTTGGTGAACAGGATCCTTTCCCTTAGCGTTCATCTTCGGAGATGATCTGCCGTCATTTTTATGAAGTTGGGGATAGTTTGGCTTAATATGACCAATCTCCCCACAGTTGTAACATGTACCGGTTTCCGCCCGAGAGTTCTTCATCGGACATTGTTTCTTGAAATGACCTTGCTCCCTACATAGGAAACAACTTTTCGGGTTGGTGCCTCCAAGTTTGCCCTTTGTTTTCTGAGTCTTCTGCTTCTGACCTTGGTTCTCGAATCCTGATGCTGGTGTAGGCCTTTTTCCTTGTCGTTGTGGACAGACTGATTTCTCGTGCCCATCCTCCTCACAGAAATGGCATACTAAAACCTTGGCGGTCTCTAGAACTTGCTCCCACTCATGTCGTAGTTGTGCCAATCTGGCGTAGAAATATTCCCGCTCCTCCGCCATGCCTGCTAATGTTGCTATGCAAGCATCACCTAATTGGTTAGCTTGACGATCTATCCTGGCTACGTACTTCATTAGCTTGCTCATTTCTCGATATATGCTGGCCGCCGCCGCCCTGCGTTGATCCATACTTGGCCCTCGCGGTGGTGAAGGCGAGTTCATCTTGAGGTTAACTTGTAGTGAAATCTCTTTCGGCTCTTCACTCGAGATTATCGGATCATCCATTGCATTCGGCTCAATCCCTTCCATCAACACATCCTTGGTTAGGATATCCTAAAACACCATCCTAAAATACATATACTGCAATTAGTCCAGATGTAGGAAAATCATAAAACATAAGTTGAAAGGAACAACAGTATGAATTACAATTGTCTACAACTAACTAAAACCCGATTCCTAAAAGGCATTCAAGTTTAATTTTCCTGCTGTGTTGGACTGTAAATTGAAGTCGGCTCTGATACCACTCTGTAGCGCCCCGTTTTCCATACACTGGAAAACCGAGACACGAGCCAGGACCTTTTCATTCAATTAGTCACAATACACAGAAACAGGAAAATTTAAAACTTTTTATTAACATAATATTACAGGCCGAGTGTTTCCACTAATACAATAAGTTACATCAGAGTGTACATGAATAAAAGATAATCATTGCTTTTTCACTTGTAGATCATGCCTCGGCTAGAGTCCTTCTGGTTCGCGATCTTGTATCCACAACCTATTGAAGTGGGGACGTCAGTATTCACTGACGCTTAAAGGCTGATCATATAGCAGCGGATCTCCAAAACAAGCATATACAAACATAGTAAAATATGTCGGTGTAGTTTAAGTGTTCGTGAGTGCAATGATTAGAATCTAACAAATGTCAATTAAACTGGAATACTAATGCACTGTCAACTAAACTAGAATACTAATGCACTGTCAACTAAACTAGAATACTAATGCCATGTCAACCAAACTAGAATACTAATGCCATGTCAACTAAACCAGGATGCTCATATTCTAATGTCAGCAAGTCTCCGAAGCAACATGCAGCCCATACTACATGCGACCCCATCTCAAGCCGTTTCTCCATATATAGGGATTTGAACCCGCATTATGAACTTCTAATTGTACACAACCTGTTCCTGACACCTACACGT
Organism: Hemerocallis citrina; assembly: GCA_017893485.1. Lineage (NCBI taxonomy): Eukaryota > Viridiplantae > Streptophyta > Magnoliopsida > Asparagales > Asphodelaceae > Hemerocallis > Hemerocallis citrina. Next base: position 126,563,376 of record CM030365.1, read on the forward strand.
GACTCGCGAGGTTGCAGATGTGGTCATGTGCCACTGATGCAGTACGCCAGTGGTGTCTATGTTCGCCACTGCTACCCGGCCAACCGGACCTCACTCAAAACTAGAAAAACCCAACGCATCGGGCGTCATTTCAAAAATCCAAATCATAGGGTCTCGCAAGCGCAGGGTAGCACGAAGCCTACCCTGTGGCACCCCTGGGGTCTCGCAAGCGTAGGACTGCCCAATGCATCCTGTGGCACCCCTAAGCCACGGTACTTCAGGAATTAACAGCGCGAGATACGCAACCCGTGCTCCCAACTCGTGAGACGGCACCGTACCTATCCCTTTGACAGGAAGGCGCAACCCAATAACACCACCTAAGATCGGCCCCAAAGAAAGGGTTGGTCCTACGGTGCACCCTACTACCAACTCCCTTTCTTTCGGGCAAAAGGTTAAGTAATGATTGTATAAGTCACTACCCTAATGATGTTACTACTCCTACACAATCTTACATAATTTCCAACTTAGATTATCATGGTCCAACTCGCGGTCCCTCGATCCAAGACTCGAGTAACGAGATCACTCTCACTCATCCCTACCCCTAACTCGGATTCTACCAACACCCTCGGCCCACGGTCAACCTACATTGGTTAAGACCCGTCGATGCCCGAGGTGAGATCTATCCATTTACTCTAAGGGGGTAGGATGTGGTCTTGATGGTCGATGACCCTTAGGTTAATTGAAAACCCTAAACTAGCTTTTTAACTATTAGAACTTCTCAACCCTTATTGCTATGAATGAAGGGTGCTCATATACTATGGTTCCATACTACCGTTAACTACAACAAGGTAGTTACTCCTACCATTTCAACATGGCTCTTTCTTATTACTTAACCTATGGCAATTCGATCGTGGTATGCAATTGCAAGCATCAACCTACCACCACTAAAACATGGTATATACGACATAACCATCAACTTACAACACTCTTGATTGTGCATGTGATTTAGCATGCACTTGTAGCGATCCCAAGCATGGATATATATAACTAGTATGAACATACAACATTCCCAAGCATGCATATATATAACTAGTATGAACATATAACACTCCCAAGCATGCATATATACTTCTACATCATCCCTAAAACATGGTAAGTAATTTTACATCAATCCTACAACATTCTAAGCATATATATCATTCCTAACATGATAGATATTTTTAGAATAAATCCTACAACATTCTAAGCATAAATATCCTTCCTAACCATGATAGGTATTTTTAGAATGAATCCTACAACATTCTAAGCATAAATATCCTTCCTAACCATGATAGGTATTTTTTGAATGAATCCTACAACATTCTAAGCATAAATAAATTAATCTAAACATGGTAGGAATTTTAGAATGAATCCTACAACATTCTAAGCATAAATAAATTAATCTAAACATGGTAGGAATTTTAGAATGAATCCTACAACATTCTAAGCATAAATAAATTAATCTAAACATGGTAGGAATTTTAGAATGAATCCTACAACATTCTAGGCATAAATAAATTAATCTAAATATGGTAGGAATTTTAGAATGAATCCTACAACATTCTAAGCATAAATAAATTAATCTAAACATGGTAGGAAACTTTAGAATGAATCCTACAACATTCTAAGCATAAATAAATTAATCTAAACATGGTAGGAATTTTAGAATGAATCCTACAACATTCTAAGCATAAATAAATTAATCTAAACATGATAGGAAACTTTAGAATGAATCCTACAACATTCTAAGCATAAATAAATTAATCTAAACATGGTAGGAATTTTATAATGAATCCTCCAACATTCTAAGCATAAATAAATTAATCTAAATATGGTAGGAAACTTTAGAATGAATCCTACAACATTCTAAGCATAAATAAATTAATCTAAACATGGTAGGAAACTTTAGAATGAATCCTACAACATTCTAAGCATAAATAAATTAATCTAAACATGGTAGGAATTTTAGAATGAATCCTACAACATTCTAGGCATAAATAGATTAATCTAAACATGGTAGGAATTTTAGAATGAATCCTACAACATTCTAGGCATAAATAAATTAATCTAAACATGGTAGGAATTTTAGAATGAATCCTACAACATTCTAGGCATAAATAAATTAATCTAAACACAACATCCATTTAATAATCATCTACTAAGATTTTCCATAACATAAATATCTACAACTATTTTATTTTAACATCTACTACTACTACTTTATTGGAACATACATATCTACTACTACCACCATGAGTTTCTACTAAAATATAACATAAATATCTACGACTAAATTACTTACTAAAAATCTTTATTAGCATATGTTTCTTATTATTACTAGTGGACATAAAAGGGATCTTTTTAATCCTTTTACAACTAGTGATTAGATAGTTTCTTATTAATAACTACAATAGTTTCTTTCTTACTTAAGTTTATAGAAGAACTAAACAATAATAAAACAAGTAAGAGCCTTTCCATTTTGAGTTCAACCAACATATGCCTTATTCTTTTCTTTTTGTCCAAGTCAATGTATGTCCTACAACCAAGATGGTTGTATACTTAGTCCATATGCCTTATGTATTAGTTCTCATTCAAGTCCTACAACCTTAAGTGGTTGTATGTAAAAGTTCATATGCATGTGTCATTTTTGTCCAAGTAGTTAGTTCCTTTTTTTTTTAGTCAAACAATAACTACTAACAACCTTCAAATAAGAAACCCATACAACCATACTACTTCAAAACAACCACACCAAAAAGAAAAATAAACAAGGAGGGTAAGAAGAAGAAGAACATCAAAACAACCATTCAAATAAACAAACAAACAAACAAACAAACATAGGAGAAACCCCCACCTTGTTTCACTTGTAGGAAGAACTAGCTATGCTACTTCTCCTTCCTCCTAGCTTTTAGAACTCCTACTAGACCTACAAGAAAACTCTCAAGTTAGCATGGTGTTCTCTCTTTCTTTTCCTTTCTTTCTTTTGATCTTTCTAAAATGAGACAAAGGTGGAGGAAGGGGGTATTTATAGGTGGGAAAAAGGGTGGAAAGTTCAAATGTGTATGCACACAATTGCACAAAGCCCCTCCCACAAAAGGTGGGCCGGTTGCTACTAGGGAAGGAAAGGATGAGGTGGAGGTATGGTGAGGGTATGGTTCTTATGTGGGGGAGGTGTTATGTGAGGGTTTCTAGAAGGGTTTCCTTAACCTCTTCATGCACACTTAACCTAGGTTAACACTTATAAACCCTAACAATCTAATAGGCTTTGTCATAACAAAGACAAGTGTTGTCCAAAAATACACAACACGCAATTTATATAATGCACTAATCGACATACTACACGTATGTGCGCATATATGTCTGTATAACGAAAATCTTCGCATAATCCGCATAAAAATAATTTAATCTCGGAAATAATAATAAAATAAATTCTATTATTAGTTCGAAAGATCACGGTATCAATTTGATACAAGACGGATGTATACTGACTGATATCTGGGTACAGATAATGTCTATGAATAAACCGGGTGAAAATCACCAAAATATTCAAATTTTGGAATTAAAACAAAATAATAATAAAATAATAATTTATATACGGTAATATCCATCTGGGATATTACAATACTCCCTCCTTAGAATAGTTATGTCCTCAGAACTACGTTAAGTTAGGAAAACAGGCAAACACCCATACCCTAATAACTCGGGGAAAGAAAGCTTATACTGCTTTCCGGCTCCCAAGTGGCTCATTCACGAACTGGTTCTCCAAAGAACCCGACCTTTGCAATTCGGTAGCTACTCCCTCCTTAGAATTGGACGTGTCTTATGAACATCACTTCCAACTTCCAGGATTCTCTCCTGTAATTTTGATGCTTCATGTGGTGTAATTAACCGAACTGGTTCTTGAGTCGCCTCCCGCACACACCTCAACTATTGGAAAAATAATTTAGATAGAAGATTATGATGAACCAAGTTTGAACAAAATAGTTGCCTGGATTTCATATATATATAAATCCGACGGGTTACAAAAAGTGTTACATCATATATAACTTCTTCCGTCCAAAATAAATTTCAAAAGATGCAACCTTTAGACTTAGTTGCAGTTCTATATGCACATATTGTTACTGACTCCTTCAACTTGCTCTTAGTACGTGCGAATCTTCACCCTTGGTGAACAGGATCCTTTCCCTTAGCGTTCATCTTCGGAGATGATCTGCCGTCATTTTTATGAAGTTGGGGATAGTTTGGCTTAATATGACCAATCTCCCCACAGTTGTAACATGTACCGGTTTCCGCCCGAGAGTTCTTCATCGGACATTGTTTCTTGAAATGACCTTGCTCCCTACATAGGAAACAACTTTTCGGGTTGGTGCCTCCAAGTTTGCCCTTTGTTTTCTGAGTCTTCTGCTTCTGACCTTGGTTCTCGAATCCTGATGCTGGTGTAGGCCTTTTTCCTTGTCGTTGTGGACAGACTGATTTCTCGTGCCCATCCTCCTCACAGAAATGGCATACTAAAACCTTGGCGGTCTCTAGAACTTGCTCCCACTCATGTCGTAGTTGTGCCAATCTGGAGTTGAAATATTCCCGCTCCTCCGCCATGCCTGCTAATGTTGCTATGCAAGCATCACCTAATTGGTTAGCTTGACGATCTATCCTGGCTACGTACTTCATTAGCTTGCTCATTTCTCGATATATGCTGGCCGCCGCCGCCCTGCGTTGATCCATACTTGGCCCTCGCGGTGGTGAAGGCGAGTTCATCTTGAGGTTAACTTGTAGTGAAATCTCTTTCGGCTCTTCACTCGAGATTATCGGATCATCCATTGCATTCGGCTCAATCCCTTCCATCAACACATCCTTGGTTAGGATATCCTAAAACACCATCCTAAAATACATATACTGGAATTAGTCCAGATGTAGGAAAATCATAAAACATAAGTTGAAAGGAACAACAGTATGAATTACAATTGTCTACAACTAACTAAAACCCGATTCCTAAAAGGCATTCAAGTTTAATTTCCCTACTGTGTTGGACTGTAAATTGAAGTCGGCTCTGATACCACTCTGTAGCGCCCCGTTTTCCATACACTGGGAAACCGAGACACGAGCCAGGACCTTTTCATTCAATTAGTCACAATACACAGAAATAGGAAAATTTAAAACTTTTTATTAACATAATATTACAGGCCGAGTGTTTCCACTAATACAATAAGTTACATCAGAGTGTACATGAATAAAAGATAATCATTGCTTTTTCACTTGTAGATCATGCCTCGGCTAGAGTCCTTCTGGTTCGCGATCTTGTATCCACAACCTATTGAAGTGGGGACGTCAGTATTCACTGACGCTTAAAGGCTGATCATATAGCAGCGGATCTCCAAAACAAGCATATACAAACATAGTAAAATATGTCGGTGTAGTTTAAGTGTTCGTGAGTGCAATGATTAGAATCTAACAAATGTCAATTAAACTGGAATACTAATGCACTGTCAACTAAACTAGAATACTAATGCACTGTCAACTAAACTAGAATACTAATGCCATGTCAACCAAACTAGAATACTAATGCCATGTCAACTAAACCAGGATGCTCATATTCTAATGTCAGCAAGTCTCCGAAGCAACATGCAGCCCATACTACATGCGACCCCATCTCAAGCCGTTTCTCCATATATAGGGATTTGAACCCGCATTATGAACTTCTAATTGTACACAACCTGTTCCTGACACCTACACGTGACTCGCGAGGTTGCAGATGTGGTCATGTGCCACTGATGCAGTACGCCAGTGGTGTCTATGTTCGCCACTGCTACCCGGCCAACCGAACCTCACTCAAAACTAGAAAAACCCAACGCATCGGGCGTCATTTCAAAAATCCAAATCATAGGGTCTCGCAAGCGCAGGGTAGCACGAAGCCTACCCTGTGGCACCCCTGGGGTCTCGCAAGCGCAGGACTGCCCAATGCATCCTGTGGCACCCCTAAGCCACGGTACTTCAGGAATTAACAGCGCGAGATACGCAACCCGTGCTCCCAACTCGTGAGACGGCACCGTACCTATCCCTTTGACAGGAAGGCGCAACCCAATAACACCACCTAAGATCGGCCCCAAAGAAAGGGTTGGTCCTACGGTGCACCCTACTACCAACTCCCTTTCTTTCGGGCAAAAGGTTAAGTAATGATTGTATAAGTCACTACCCTAATGATGTTACTACTCCTATACAATCTTACATAATTTCCAACTTAGATTATCATGGTCCAACTCGCGGTCCCTCGATCCAAGACTCGAGTAACGAGATCACTCTCACTCATCCCTACCCCTAACTCGGATTCTACCAACACCCTCGGCCCACGGTCAACCTACATTGGTTAAGACCCGTCGATGCCCGAGGTGAGATCTATCCATTTACTCTAAGGGGGTAGGATGTGGTCTTGATGGTCGATGACCCTTAGGTTAATTGAAAACCCTAAACTAGCTTTTTAACTATTAGAACTTCTCAACCCTTATTGCTATGAATGAAGGGTGCTCATATACTATGGTTCCATACTACCGTTAACTACAACAAGGTAGTTACTCCTACCATTTCAACATGGCTCTTTCTTATTACTTAACCTATGGCAATTCGATCGTGGTATGCAATTGCAAGCATCAACCTACCACCACTAAAACATGGTATATACGACATAACCATCAACTTACAACACTCTTGATTGTGCATGTGATTTAGCATGCACTTGTAGCGATCCCAAGCATGGATATATATAACTAGTATGAACATACAACATTCCCAAGCATGCATATATATAACTAGTATGAACATATAACACTCCCAAGCATGCATATATACTTCTACATCATCCCTAAAACATGGTAAGTAATTTTACATCAATCCTACAACATTCTAAGCATATATATCATTCCTAACATGATAGATATTTTTAGAATAAATCCTACAACATTTTAAGCATAAATATCCTTCCTAACCATGATAGGTATTTTTAGGATGAATCCTACAACATTCTAAGCATAAATATCCTTCCTAACCATGATAGGTACTTTTTGAATGAATCCTACAACATTCTAAGCATAAATAAATTAATCTAAACATGGTAGGAATTTTAGAATGAATCCTACAACATTCTAAGCATAAATAAATTAATCTAAACATGGTAGGAAAATTTAGAATGAATCCTACAACATTCTAAGCATAAATAAATTAATCTAAACATGGTAGGAATTTTAGAATGAATCCTACAACATTCTAAGCATAAATAAATTAATCTAAACATGGTAGGAATTTTAGAATGAATCCTACAACATTCTAGGCATAAATAAATTAATCTAAATATGGTAGGAATTTTAGAATGAATCCTACAACATTCTAAGCATAAATAAATTAATCTAAACATGGTAGGAAACTTTAGAATGAATCCTACAACATTCTAAGCATAAATAAATTAATCTAAACATGGTAGGAATTTTAGAATGAATCCTACAACATTCTAAGCATAAATAAATTAATCTAAACATGATAGGAAACTTTAGAATGAATCCTACAACATTCTAAGCATAAATAAATTAATCTAAACATGGTAGGAATTTTATAATGAATCCTACAACATTCTAAGCATAAATAAATTAATCTAAACATGGTAGGAAACTTTAGAATGAATCCTACAACATTCTAAGCATAAATAAATTAATCTAAACATGGTAGGAAACTTTAGAATGAATCCTACAACATTCTAAGCATAAATAAATTAATCTAAACATGGTAGGAATTTTAGAATGAATCCTACAACATTCTAGGCATAAATAAATTAATCTAAACATGGTAGGAATTTTAGAATGAATCCTACAACATTCTAGGCATAAATAAATTAATCTAAACATGGTAGGAATTTTAGAATGAATCCTACAACATTCTAGGCATAAATAAATTAATCTAAACACAACATCCATTTAATAATCATCTACTAAGATTTTCCATAACATAAATATCTACAACTATTTTATTTTAACATCTACTACTACTACTTTATTGGAACATACATATCTACTTCTACCACCATGAGTTTCTACTAAAATATAACATAAATATCTACGACTAAATTACTTACTAAAAATCTTTATTAGCATATGTTTCTTATTATTACTAGTGGACATAAAAGGGATCTTTTTAATCCTTTTACAACTAGTGATTAGATAGTTTCTTATTAATAACTACAATAGTTTCTTTCTTACTTAAGTTTATAAAAGAACTAAACAATAATAAAACAAGTAAGAGCCTTTCCATTTTGAGTTCAACCAACATATGCCTTATTCTTTTCTTTTTGTCCAAGTCAATGTATGTCCTACAACCAAGATGGTTGTATACTTAGTCCATATGCCTTATGTATTAGTTCTCATTCAAGTCCTACAACCTTAAGTGGTTGTATGTAAAAGTTCATATGCATGTGTCATTTTTGTCCAAGTAGTTAGTTCCTTTTTTTTTTAGTCAAACAATAACTACTAACAACCTTCAAATAAGAAACCCATACAACCATACTACTTCAAAACAACCACACCAAAAAGAAAAATAAACAAGGAGGGTAAGAAGAAGAAGAACATCAAAACAACCATTCAAATAAACAAACAAACAAACAAACAAACATAGGAGAAACCCCCACCTTGTTTCACTTGTAGGAAGAACTAGCTATGCTACTTCTCCTTCCTCCTAGCTTTTAGAACTCCTACTAGACCTACAAGAAAACTCTCAAGTTAGCATGGTGTTCTCTCTTTCTTTTCCTTTCTTTCTTTTGATCTTTCTAAAATGAGACAAAGGTGGAGGAAGGGGGTATTTATAGGTGGGAAAAAGGGTGGAAAGTTCAAATGTGTATGCACACAATTGCACAAAGCCCCTCCCACAAAAGGTGGGCCGGTTGCTACTAGGGAAGGAAAGGATGAGGTGGAGGTATGGTGAGGGTATGGTTCTTATGTGGGGGAGGTGTTATGTGAGGGTTTCTAGAAGGGTTTCCTTAACCTCTTCATGCACACTTAACCTAGGTTAACACTTATAAACCCTAACAATCTAATAGGCTTTGTCATAACAAAGACAAGTGTTGTCCAAAAATACACAACACGCAATTTATATAATGCACTAATCGACATACTACACGTATGTGCGCATATATGTCTGTATAACGAAAATCTTCGCATAATCCGCATAAAAATAATTTAATCTCGGAAATAATAATAAAATAAATTCTATTATTAGTTCGAAAGATCACGGTATCAATTTGATACAAGACGGATGTATACTGACTGATATCTGGGTACAGATAATGTCTATGAATAAACCGGGTGAAAATCACCAAAATATTCAAATTTTGGAATTAAAACAAAATAATAATAAAATAATAATTTATATACGGTAATATCCGTCCGGGATATTACAATACTCCCTCCTTAGAATAGTTATGTCCTCAGAACTACGTTAAGTTAGGAAAACAGGCAAACACCCATACCCTAATAACTTGGGGAAAGAAAGCTTATACTGCTTTCCGCCTCCCAAGTGGCTCATTCACGGACTGGTTCTCCAAAGAACCCGACCTTTGCAATTCGGTAGCTACTCCCTCCTTAGAATTGGACGTGTCTTATGAACTTCACTTCCAACTTCCAGGATTCTCTCCTGTAATTTTGATGCTTCATGTGGTGTAATTAACCGAACTGGTTCTTGAGTCGCCTCCCGCACACACCTCAACTATTGGAAAAATAATTTAGATAGAAGATTATGATGAACCAAGTTTGAACAAAACAGTTGCCTGGATTTCATATATATATAAATCCGACGGGTTACAAAAAGTGTTACATCATATATAACTTCTTCCGTCCAAAATAAATTTCAAAAGATGCAACCTTTAGACTTAGTTGCAGTTCTATATGCACATATTGTTACTGGCTCCTTCAACTTGCTCTTAGTACGTGCGAATCTTCACCCTTGGTGAACAGGATCCTTTCCCTTAGCGTTCATCTTCGGAGATGATCTGCCGTCATTTTTATGAAGTTGGGGATAGTTTGGCTTAATATGACCAATCTCCCCACAGTTGTAACATGTACCGGTTTCCGCCCGAGAGTTCTTCATCGGACATTGTTTCTTGAAATGACCTTGCTCCCTACATAGGAAACAACTTTTCGGGTTGGTGCCTCCAAGTTTGCCCTTTGTTTTCTGAGTCTTCTGCTTCTGACCTTGGTTCTCGAATCCTGATGCTGGTGTAGGCCTTTTTCCTTGTCGTTGTGGACAGACTGATTTCTCGTCCCATCCTCCTCACAGAAATGGCATACTAAAACCTTGGCGGTCTCTAGAACTTGCTCCCACTCATGTCGTAGTTGTGCCAATCTGGCGTTGAAATATTCCCGCTCCTCCGCCATGCCTGCTAATGTAGCTATGCAAGCATCACCCAATTGGTTAGCTTGACGATCTATCCTGGCTACGTACTTCATTAGCTTGCTCATTTCTCGATATATGCTGGCCGCCGCCGCCCTGCGTTGATCCATACTTGGCCCTCGCGGTGGTGAAGGCGAGTTCATCTTGAGGTTAACTTGTAGTGAAATCTCTTTCGGCTCTTCACTCGAGATTATCGGATCATCCATTGCATTCGGCTCAATCCCTTCCATCAACACATCCTTGGTTAGGATATCCTAAAACACCATCCTAAAATACATATACTGGAATTAGTCCAGATGTAGGAAAATCATAAAACATAAGTTGAAAGGAACAACAGTATGAATTACAATTGTCTACAACTAACTAAAACCCGATTCCTAAAAGGCATTCAAGTTTAATTTTCCTGCTGTGTTGGACTGTAAATTGAAGTCGGCTCTGATACCACTCTGTAGCGCCCCGTTTTCCATACACTGGGAAACCGAGACACGAGCCAGGACCTTTTCATTCAATTAGTCACAATACACAGAAATAGGAAAATTTAAAACTTTTTATTAACATAATATTACAGGCCGAGTGTTTCCACTAATACAATAAGTTACATCAGAGTGTACATGAATAAAAGATAATCATTGCTTTTTCACTTGTAGATCATGCCTCGGCTAGAGTCCTTCTGGTTCGCGATCTTGTATCCACAACCTATTGAAGTGGGGACGTCAGTATTCACTGACGCTTAAAGGCTGATCATATAGCAGCGGATCTCCAAAACAAGCATATACAAACATAGTAAAATATGTCGGTGTAGTTTAAGTGTTCGTGAGTGCAATGATTAGAATCTAACAAATGTCAATTAAACTGGAATACTAATGCACTGTCAACTAAACTAGAATACTAATGCACTGTCAACTAAACTAGAATACTAATGCCATGTCAACCAAACTAGAATACTAATGCCATGTCAACTAAACCAGGATGCTCATATTCTAATGTCAGCAAGTCTCCGAAGCAACATGCAGCCCATACTACATGCGACCCCATCTCAAGCCGTTTCTCCATATATAGGGATTTGAACCCGCATTATGAACTTCTAATTGTACACAACCTGTTCCTGACACCTACACGTGACTCGCGAGGTTGCAGATGTGGTCATGTGCCACTGATGCAGTACGCCAGTGGTGTCTATGTTCGCCACTGCTACCCGGCCAACCGGACCTCACTCAAAACTAGAAAAACCCAACGCATCGGGCGTCATTTCAAAAATCCAAATCATAGGGTCTCGCAAGCGCAGGGTAGCACGAAGCCTACCCTGTGGCACCCCTGGGATCTCGCAAGCGCAGGACTGCCCAATGCATCCTGTGGCACCCCTAAGCCACGGTACTTCAGGAATTAACAGCGCGAGATACGCAACCCGTGCTCCCAACTCGTGAGACGGCACCGTACCTATCCCTTTGACAGGAAGGCGCAACCCAATAACACCACCTAAGATCGGCCCCAAAGAAAGGGTTGGTCCTACGGTGCACCCTACTACCAACTCCCTTTCTTTCGGGCAAAAGGTTAAGTAATGATTGTATAAGTCACTACCCTAATGATGTTACTACTCCTATACAATCTTACATAATTTCCAACTTAGATTATCATGGTCCAACTCGCGGTCCCTCGATCCAAGACTCGAGTAACGAGATCACTCTCACTCATCCCTACCCCTAACTCGGATTCTACCAACACCCTCGGCCCACGGTCAACCTACATTGGTTAAGACCCGTCGATGCCCGAGGTGAGATCTATCCATTTACTCTAAGGGGGTAGGATGTGGTCTTGATGGTCGATGACCCTTAGGTTAATTGAAAACCCTAAACTAGCTTTTTAACTATTAGAACTTCTCAACCCTTATTGCTATGAATGAAGGGTGCTCATATACTATGGTTCCATACTACCGTTAACTACAACAAGGTAGTTACTCCTACCATTTCAACATGGCTCTTTCTTATTACTTAACCTATGGCAATTCGATCGTGGTATGCAATTGCAAGCATCAACCTACCACCACTAAAACATGGTATATACGACATAACCATCAACTTACAACACTCTTGATTGTGCATGTGATTTAGCATGCACTTGTAGCGATCCCAAGCATGGATATATATAACTAGTATGAACATACAACATTCCCAAGCATGCATATATATAACTAGTATGAACATATAACACTCCCAAGCATGCATATATACTTCTACATCATCCCTAAAACATGGTAAGTAATTTTACATCAATCCTACAACATTCTAAGCATATATATCATTCCTAACATGATAGATATTTTTAGAATAAATCCTACAACATTCTAAGCATAAATATCCTTCCTAACCATGATAGGTATTTTTAGAATGAATCCTACAACATTCTAAGCATAAATATCCTTCCTAACCATGATAGGTATTTTTTGAATGAATCCTACAACATTCTAAGCATAAATAAATTAATCTAAACATGGTAGGAATTTTAGAATGAATCCTACAACATTCTAAGCATAAATAAATTAATCTAAACATGGTAGGAAAATTTAGAATGAATCCTACAACATTCTAAGCATAAATAAATTAATCTAAACATGGTAGGAATTTTAGAATGAATCCTACAACATTATAAGCATAAATAAATTAATCTAACCATGGTAGAAATTTTAGAATGAATCCTACAACATTCTAGGCATAAATAAATTAATCTAAACATGGTAGGAATTTTAGAATGAATCCTACAACATTCTAAGCATAAATAAATTAATCTAAACATGGTAGGAAAGTTTAGAATGAATCCTACAATATTCTAAGCATAAATAAATTAATCTAAACATGGTAGGAATTTTAGAATGAATCCTACAACATTCTAAGCATAAATAAATCAATCTAAACATGATAGGAAACTTTAGAATGAATCCTACAACATTCTAAGCATAAATAAATTAATCTAAACATGGTAGGAATTTTAGAATGAATCCTACAACATTCTACGCATAAATAAATTAATCTAAACATGGTAGGAAACTTTAGAATGAATCCTACAACATTCTAAGCATAAATAAATTAATCTAAACATGGTAGGAAACTTTAGAATGAATCCTACAACATTCTAAGCATAAATAAATTAATCTAAATATGGTAGGAATTTTAGAATGAATCCTACAACATTCTAGGCATAAATAAATTAATCTAAACATGGTAGGAATTTTAGAATGAATCCTACAACATTCTAAGCATAAATAAATTAATCTAAACACAACATCCATTTAATAATCATCTACTAAGATTTCCCATAACATAAATATCTACAACTATTTTATTTTAACATCTACTACTACTACTTTTTTGGAACATACATATCTACTACTACCACCATGAGTTTCTACTAAAATATAACATAAATATCTACAACTAAATTACTTACTAAAAATCTTTATTAGCATATGTTTCTTATTATTACTAGTGGACATAAAAGGGATCTTTTTAATCCTTTTACAACTAGTGATTAGATAGTTTCTTATTAATAACTACAATAGTTTCTTTCTTACTTAAGCTTATAAAAGAACTAAACTATAATAAAACAAGTAAGAGCCTTTCCATTTTGAGTTCAACCAACATATGCCTTATTCTTTTCTTTTTGTCCAAGTCAATGTATGTCCTACAACCAAGATGGTTGTATACTTAGTCCATTTGCCTTATGTATTAGTTCTCATTCAAGTCCTACAACCTTAAGTGGTTGTATGTAAAAGTTCATATGCATGTGTCATTTTTGTCCAAGTAGTTAGTTCCTTTTTTTTTTAGTCAAACAATAACTACTAACAACCTTCAAATAAGAAACCCATACAACCATACTACTTCAAAACAACCACACCAAAAAGAAAAATAAACAAGGAGGGTAAGAAGAAGAAGAACATCAAAACAACCATTCAAATAAACAAACAAACAAACAAACAAACATAGGAGAAACCCCCACCTTGTTTCACTTGTAGGAAGAACTGGCTATGCTACTTCTCCTTCCTCCTAGCTTTTAGAACTCCTACTAGACCTACAAGAAAACTCTCAAGTTAGCATGGTGTTCTCTCTTTCTTTTCCTTTCTTTCTTTTGATCTTTCTAAAATGAGACAAAGGTGGAGGAAGGGGGTATTTATAGGTGGGAAAAAGGGTGGAAAGTGCAAATGTGTATGCACACAATTGCACAAAGCCCCTCCCACAAAAGGTGGGCCGGTTGCTACTAGGGAAGGAAAGGATGAGGTGGAGGTATGGTGAGGGTATGGTTCTTATGTGGGGGAGGTGTTATGTGAGGGTTTCTAGAAGGGTTTCCTTAACCTCTTCATGCACACTTAACCTAGGTTAACACTTATAAACCCTAACAATCTAATAGGCTTTGTCATAACAAAGACAAGTGTTGTCCAAAAATACACAACACGCAATTTATATAATGCACTAATCGACATACTACACGTATGTGCGCATATATGTCTGTATAACGAAAATCTTCGCATAATCCGCATAAAAATAATTTAATCTCGGAAATAATAATAAAATAAATTCTATTATTAGTTCGAAAGATCACGGTATCAATTTGATACAAGACGGATGTATACTTACTGATATCTGGGTACAGATAATGTCTATGAATAAACCGGGTGAAAATCACCAAAATATTCAAATTTTGGAATTAAAACAAAATAATAATAAAATAATAATTTATATACGGTAATATCCGTCCGGGATATTACATGGGTCATAGGAGATTGTTGCCTGACACACATATATTTCGGGCAGAGACAGCGACATTTGATGGTACCGACGAGTGGGAACATGCTCCTGGATCTTCTTCTGGTTCAGATATTTTGAGGCGGGTAGATGGTCATCAATTCAAATATGGAAAAGAACCAGAAGTCAGGACAAAGGGCAAGAAAAGGGCAAGGCCGGAGCAAGGTGAGGAGACCGATCTATGTGGCGAAGATAAGGATCAAAACATGACGAGCTTAGGTGCATGAAAGAAGAAGAGTATTTTCTTCAAGTTGCCGTATTGGGAATTCAACTTATTGCGACGTAATTTAGATGCGATGCATATCGGAAAAAATATTGGTGAAAATTGTATAGGAACAGTTATGGGAGATGACCGGAAGACAAAGGACAATCTCAAGAGCCGACTTGATTTGAAGTCAATGGGCATCCGACATGAGTTGCACCCAGAAGAATTACCGAACGGGAAAGTACTCCTACCTCCTGCAATCTATTCAATGTCAAAATCGGAGTTGGGATTGTTTTGCAAAGTACTACTGGAACTTAAAGTTCCTGATGGATATTCTTCTAACATAGCAAGATGTGTCAACTTTAAAGAGAAGAGGCTTCAGGGTCTAAAGTCACACGACTACCACATCCTAATGCAGGATCTCCTTCCTGTGGCCCTAAGGTCTTCAATGTGTGAGCAAGTCACTACTGTCCTGAAAGATCTTTGTATCATATATAAAGGTATTTGCTCAAGAATGCTTCGTGTTGAAGATATTGACCAATTGGAGCAGCAGGCGGCATTGACACTTAGTAAAATGGAGATGATATTTCCTCCATCGTTCTTCACTATAATGATTCACTTGATAAACCACCTTGCTGGTGAAGCCAGAATCGGCGGTCCTGTTCACTATCGGTGGATGTACCCCATTGAGAGGTAAAAGAATTCATTCATCTTACAAAATTGAATTTTCAAAAGCTCATTTCTTTTAATCCCCTAATCCGCTCTAATTCATTAATTGTACATGTTCAGGTACCTATACCGGCTAAAGGGTTATGTTAAAAATAGAGCATATCCTGAATGGTCAATAGCTCAGGGATATCTATCAGAGGAGTGTTCACATTTTTTTTCCAGGTATTTGCCGGGTGTGGAGACATCTTTGAGTAGACCACGTAGAAATCCAGATATTTCCAACCTTGATGGTGCTCAATATCTTTTTGATACCGCTGGCACTACTGTTCGTAAAGTTGATGCATTTGAGCTAGATAACTTAACGTAGGAACAGGCACATCGATATGTGCTAGACCACCATGCATCAGTGGAACCATTTCGAAAGTAAGTTGCTTTTGAATTTAAATCGAATATAGTGAAAACCGCGGAGTTCGATATTAACTTACTTTTGTTGTTCCTTATTTCAATTGCTTGTTTTTTAGCGAATTTGTCAGGGACATCAAACGAAGGGCTAGACCAAGAAGACTACCACCACGTGAACAAAACAAGTTGATGAATGAAAATTTTCATAAGTGGTTTGAATCTCATGTAGGTGAATTACAGTTATGCAAGTTAATCTTCATTATATCTACATTTTCTATGGTGCTGATACGATTTGCGCAAAATTAATAGGTACATTCTTCGGGTCCTGAAGGTGTGTCATCTGAAATACAAGTACTTGCCAAAGGTCCCTATAAGATGGTCAAAAGATACGGAGGATACATATTCAATGGTTTTAGATTTCGTACTAAGGATCGTGAATGCAATTTGAAGTCTCAAAATAGTGAAATGGTAGTGACGTCTAAGACTAGAAGTTATGCTTCCACATCGGACATGAGGCCTGTAGATGGAGATCTCGACTACTATGGAGTGCTCACGGATATCATTAAGTTGAATTATTTTGGTCATTTCCGTGTTGTCTTATTTCGTGGGGATTGGGCTGAGTTTGATAGGAATTTTGCTAACAACAAGGATAAGTTCGGCTTCACAGTTGTAAACTTCTCAAAATTGATTTACATCGGTACACACATTAGCCATGAGCCATTTGTGTTTCCATCCCAAGTGCAACAAGTGTTCTACATTGAAGATCCAACCCTGCCAATATCGTATGTGGCTCTCGCTATGCAACCAAGAGATGTATTCCAACTGGGCGATACTTCAGAAGATGAAGACGGTGAAGTCATGAACAGTTACATTGCTTCTGAGTTTCCTATGTTTGATGTAAACACAACCGACGGTGGAATTTGCGGGACTTGGCTCCGCAAGGATGGAGAAGAGGGCGATGTATTGGAAGATGTCGTATTGTAGTTTACTTGATTTTCAATCTCAATATTATATGTCTGTAATTTTCGTGTCTTAAATCTTGTTGTAATATTATGTCTGTAATTCCAAACATGTTGAATGTGAATTTAATACATCGGTTTAATTATCTTTCTATTTTCTACTGCTTGGTGTTATTTACATTAAACTATGCTTAGTGTCATTTGAACCAAACTATCATTGTAATTTAATTTGTTACAAATCTCATTTTTTTAATTTTTTTATAATTATGTTGGTTTGTTAATCCTACTAAAGTACAAATTTTATGATAGTTATTATAAACATGTTATTAATTAAATTTGCATCTCTAAGGAAGTTATTGAATCCTTGACAGGTACAACATGCCGAGGCGTGGAAAGAGGATAAATATAAATGATGGCAACGAGAGCCATAGGGATGAGCAGCCACTACATAATAGTGGCAGTCAAACAGATGAGGGTGAGGGTAGCATGCCGCCCACTGTAAAAAAACATCGTGGGCGAACTAAGATGACGAATATTTGGAGACTTAAGAATGACGAAAGGATAGTGGTGGAGGTAAACGGTGTCGGGCAACCGGTTGGCGATAACGCCAGCAATTTTCTTCCTTTATTGGGGTTATAGCAAGGAACCCACGGATAGTTCCTTTGTCATACGAGAGTTGGCCGAAGGTGCCAACCACGACAAAGGCCACTGCAATTACGACAATCAAGGTATTTTCCATCTAAAATAAATAATTGGTAGGCGCAAATATATTATTGAAATATGTATTTTTAGTGATGGGTAATAAATTTTGCAGCAATACTTCTCGTTCGCCGACTCCCTTACGCCTTGGGTTGAAAAGTCACTCTCCAAAAAGTGGAGGGACTACAAGAGTGACTTGAAGGCGAGGTATTTTGACAAAGACCTTTCAGAGGCGGAGAATGCAAGGGATGTGCCAGAAAATGTGGAGCCTTCAGATTGGCAATTCCTTGTGCACTACTGGACTTCGGCGATCGGTCAGGTATTTACATTAAAGGCACAAAAATCTAATGAGTATGTGGTTGTATGGCTACTCTAATGAATTTTTCTGCTAACTTCATTGTGGCATGTACAGAAAAGGGCGGAGGTGGGTGTTGCCAGTCGGTCAAAGCAGCTAGTGTTGCACACCGCTGGTACACAGAGCTTTGCTCTGCTTCGGGAAGAATTGGTAGGCGCAATCGTATTGAACATTTTTTACTTACAGTTATTTGTTTATAACCATTTCATCTTACTAATATATAGGAAGAAGATTTGGGGGATCCTACGGAGTTTGGCGATATTGACTTTTTCGATGCCACCCACAAATCGAAGGATGGGACGTATGCGAGCCCTGAGGCAGCACGGATTCTGGTAATTTGTGAACTAATATCTAATGAGTAGTCAAAATCTTATCTACTTTTAACTCTGATTGTTATGTCCTTTTACAGACTAATGCTCGGAAAGGTATGATGAAATCTCTTTCGCTTCAGATTCTGACCCTACGGCGGCACCCACAGATTGGCATACCCGGCAGAGAGTTGCCTTGACCGAGGTTAGGAGAAAGGAGAGGCATGGACGTGTCCGTGGTATGGGGCTAGGACCAAGCCCCTCGCAGCTATTCGGACGGAGTGAATCTAGTTCAAGTGCCAATCGGGACGAGGAGATAACTTCATTAAAGGCACAAGTTGCACTCCTACAAGAACAAATGGCCCATTTAATAGGGCAGCAATCCTAAGTCCCACCCTCGGTAAGTCTTAAAATTGGTATTTTTAAAGAGATTATGGTCTTGAATGCATGAAAGACACGTATTAGTGTTTGTGAGTCTGCATTGTGGTTGTCGTCTATAAGCATTTCGTCTATGTTTCTTAAGTGGGCTGTGATTAGAAAGAAAGGGCTGGAGTGGAGATCTGGAAACCCAAATAGAGACATCTCGTTTATTATAATCTATAATTATTGTTGGACCACCCCCCTCTTGCTGTTGTTGCTGATGTCTCTTTGTGTGCATGTGTTGAAGAGAATGAAGGGATGAGAGAGAGTTGAGGAAAATGCCGCTATGTTAGCCTGGTGTATCCTCATTCTCTACCATTCCTCTTTCTGGCTCCATATATGGCTTCTATATTAAATTGGTTTCCTTCCACGATGACAGTCCGTAATACTACACTTGATATGAGCCCTGTTCATAGCTGCACCCTATTGCATACTAAGTAACAACTAATACGTGTCGTTCATGCATTGTATGACCAACCCCACTTTGGCACATAACATGCTTAGATGACATTGTATGACCTGCAAACAAGGTTTGTTCAGCCGTGTTGTTGTACTGATCTGGAGGATTTTGGTATGCTAGCAGCATACTTAGTTTGGAAGTGAACCCATTTTGGTTAAAAAAGCATGCTAAAGATGGCAATCAGATGCATGAAATCAGCTTCTTTAACAGTATCTGAAAATGAAAATTTCCATTATCTGAGCATATATGTTTCTCTACTAATTCTTCAGCCCAACTAAATCATTCATGTTTCTGGCTCCAAAAGAAACCTGCACAAGGTTTGTTCTTCCCAATTCTTGTACAGATTTTGGGAATTATGTATGTTTTTAGATCCAGGATCACAAATTTTGAGGGCGAACTGTGATTGGATTGTTTAGTGACTGTGAACAATTGTTCTTAATTGGGCTGTGATTAGAAAGAGACGAGTTGGAGTGGAGATCTGGAAACCCATATAGAGACATCTTGTTCATAATAATTTATTATTATTGTTGTTCTTGTCGCTCTTGCTGTTGTTGCTGATGTCTCTATGTGTTCGTGTGCTGAAGGGAAAGAAGGAATGAGAGAGAGATGAGGAAAATGCCGCTATGTTAGCCTGGTGTATCCTCATTCTCTACCATTCCTCTTTCTGGCTTCTATATTTGGTTTCCTTCCACGATGACAATTCCTTAAAACTACACTTGATATGAGCCCTATTCGTATTTTTCTTCAATGAAGAATTGATCTATGACTACAATCTCCATTCAAAGCCCAATCAAAATTTGTTTTGGAGCCACAAACATCAATGAAGAATTAATAGAGAAACATAAATGATTATATGCTGGAAATTTTCATTTTCTTTTACTGTTAAAGAAGCTTATTTCATGCATCTGATTGTCTTCTTGGCACATTTTTTTGACCAAAATGGGTTCACTGAATTAGTAGAGCAACATATATGCTCAGATGCCATGGAAATTTTCATTTTCGATACTGTTAATGAAGCTGATTGCCATCTTTGGCATGATTTTTTAACAAAAAATGGGTTCACTTCCAAACTAAGTATGCAGCTAGCATCCTCATCTTATTTTACTGTTAATGAAGCTTATTTCATGCATCTGATTGTCATCTTGGCATGTTTTTTTGACCAAAATGGGTTTACTGTGAACTGAGGATGCTATAGGTACGTATGCCAAAATCCTCCGGATATGTACAACAATTGGGTTTTAGATTTAGTTGGGCTAAAGAATTAGGAGAGCAACATATATGCTCAGATGCCATGGAAATTTTCATTTTCAGATACTGTTAATGAAGCTGATTGCCATCTTTGGCATGATTTTTTAACAAAAAATGGGTTCACTTCCAAACTAAGTATGCAGCTAGCATCCTCATCTTATTTTACTGTTAATGAAGCTTATTTCATGCCTCTGATTGTCATCTTGGCATGTTTTTTTGACCAAAATGGGTTCACTGTGAACTGAGGATGCTATAGGTACGTATGCCAAAATCCTCCGGATATGTACAACAATTGGGTTTTAGATTTAGTTGGGCTAAAGAATTAGTAGAGCAACATATATGCTCAGATACCATGGAAATTTTCATTTTCAGATACTGTTAATGAAGCTGATTGCCATCTTTGGCATGATTTTTTAACAAAAAATGGGTTCACTTCCAAACTAAGTATGCAGCTAGCATCCTCATCTTCTTTTACTGTTAATGAAGCTTATTTCATGCATCTGATTGTCATCTTGGCATGTTTTTTTGACCAAAATGGGTTCACTGTGAACTGAGGATGCTATAGGTACGTATGCCAAAATCCTCCGGATATGTACAACAATTGGGTTTTAGATTTAGTTGGGCTAAAGAATTAGTAGAGCAACATATATGCTCAGATGCCATGGAAATTTTCATTTTCAGATACTGTTAATGAAGCTGATTGCCATCTTTGGCATGATTTTTTAACAAAAAATGGGTTCACTTCCAAACTAAGTATGCAGCTAGCATCCTCATCTTCTTTTACTGTTAATGAAGCTTATTTCATGCATCTGATTGTCATCTTGGCATGTTTTTTTGACCAAAATGGGTTCACTGTGAACTGAGGATGCTATAGGTACGTATGCAAAAATCCTCCGGATATGTACAACAATTGGGCTGAACAAACCTTGTGGGGGTTTCTTTTGGAGCCACAAACATCAATGATTTAGTTGGGATGAAGAATTAATAGAGAAACATATATGCTTAGATGTCGTTATGTTATCATTTTTCTTTTACTGTTAAAGAAGCTGAATTCATGCATCTGAAGATTTAAGATCCAGGATGGCAAATTTTGATTGGGCTGTGATTGGATTGTTTAGTGGCTGTTGTCTATGTTCTTAATTGGGCTGTGATTAGAAAGAGATGGCTCGAGTGGAGATCTGGAAACCCATATAGAGACATCTTGTTCATAATAATTTATTATTATTGTTGTTCTTGTCGCTCTTGCTGTTGTTGCTGATGTCTCTTTGTGTTCGTGTGCTGAAGGGAAACAAGGGATGAGAGAGAGATGAGGAAAATGCCGCTATGTTAGCCTGGTGTATCCAAAGTCTCTACCATTCTTCTTTCTGTTTTCATTTCTGGCTTCTATATTTGGTTTCCTTCCACGATGACAGTTCCCTAAAAATACACTTGATATGAGCCCTATCTTATTTTTCTTATTTTTCTTATATTTAGTTTCCTTCCACGATGACAGTTTCATGGATTGTCTGAACAATCCATGAAAGACATGCTTAGATACTGAATTTTTATTTGTTTTACTGTTTTAGATAGTGGATATTCCCAATCAGAGGAGAATATAAAGGTTTCAAGTTAGATACTGAATTTTCATTTGTTTTGTTGTTTTAGATATATTTAAAAACAAAATTAAGTACTAGATTTTTAGCATTGCAATGTAATTATTTTACCTCTCTATATATCATTAACAATTCCATTTGCAATTGGCACTTTGATCTTATAATTTAAGATACAGGTAGATCTTTTTGCAAGTTCAAAAAATATGTATATTCTGTATTGTGGTCTACTATTGAATTAAACTATTGTTTTTTTTCACAGAGCGGTCGCCCAGATGAAGGAAATTCTGATGATCAGAACTGAAGCTACTCGATGGGTATGAATCTGTGGTCCTCCTTGCTGTTCTTATGTCCTCCTTGCTGTATGGTTGTTGTTCTTATGTCCTCCTTGCTGTTGTTATTGCAGACTGTTTTTTTTTATGAGAGTTATATCAGACTGTTAATTTGGGATATTTGGGATATTTGTCAGACTGGTTTGTTGGGATATTTGGAATGTTCGTCACTATATTAATTTGTTAATTATGACACTGTTAATTTTGCGGTGAATTTGGACGTTGATATGACACGTGTGAAACTTTATTATCTTTAATTATTCTTGTGTTTGATTGTGATTTGCGCATTAATATGCAACGAAATTGGTTGAATCAGTTGTGAATTAGTTTACAGGTTTTGTAAATGAAACTGTGAATTGAAATCGAACGGAAAACAGGAGCATGAAAAACAAACGGGCATAGATAGACCGGCGTTTTATAAAACGCCGGTCTATCTAATGAATTAGTTGCAGTGTGCGATATACCGGCGTTCCCACACACGCCGGTGTATGCCGCTAGCTGTAACGGCACCAAGGAACACCGGCATTTTATAAAACGCCGGTGAACCTAATTACACCGGCGTTTTTTGGTCATGCCGGTGCTTGTAAGTAGGGAAAACCAGGCACTCATAAACGCACATACACCGGCAGTGTACGACCACCGGTATACTTTCACTCTACACCGGCGTTCCTATAAACGCCGGTGAATGGATAAATACCGGCGGTTTATGGCCGCCGGTGAATGTATATTGGGGGTAAAAGAACGGCACTCAGAGACCCCCATACACCGGCGTTCTCTGGCCGCCGGTGTAGTTGTAATATTTACCGGCGTCCAGTAAAACCGCCGGTGTAGACCCCTACCTTTCCGCGACGCTCGCTTCGACGGCATTTGGACCGGCGCTATTATAAACGCCGGTGAATGTTTCACCGGCGTAAAAAAACGCCGGCAAAGACGTAAAAAAACGTCGGTAAATCGAGTCTCTTTTGTAGTGTTGTACACGAACGATCCTCCTCCTAGAAGCGCGCACTCGAGCCTCCAAGAACACCAAACCGAGCCTCCCTTTGATGATAGCCGGCCTCCCCTTCTTCTTGATGCAAGCACAATCTCCCACACAAACTCAATCTTTTAACTCACTTGAATACTACTAAATAATGTATTTTAATTATAGGTTTGGAAGAATTAATTTGCACAAGAATACTAGCCAAAGGGGGGGTATTTATACTAAAAAAATAAGAGAATGGATGGCTAAGATTGAAGTAGGAGTTAGGAACAAATGGTTTAGATTTAAGGAGGAGTTACACTAACTACCCATAATCAAGTAACCACCTCCACCATGACTCCACTCAAATTTGATTTTTCCCTTCAAAGATCCAATCCGGCCATGCAAGTGTGCTTGTGCACGTGTACGTGCAATGCACGTGCATGCAACTTGGTCTCCAAAAAAATTTGTACATTATATTTTATATAAAAATAAACTTTAAATTGTATTCTATATTACAAGTTGTATTTAAAAATAAATTAGCTCATGGGCTTTAGTTTAAGGGCCAAAAGTAATAGTTTATATAAGAAATAATAAATTAAATTAAATTTGGGCTTTAGGAAGAAAGGCTTTTTTTTCTAATTGAAAAAAAAGGCTTTATACAAAATAATTAAAAGCACATATTTAAATACATATACTCATCATGAAGAAAATAAATCATAAAATTTAATACTACTAGACGAAAAAATATTGCACGTGCACACTACGTGCAAAATAAAATAATTTTCATTAAATGAAAATCGGGGCATTACAAAATAGGACATGAACAATTTAAATAATGAGGAAAAAAAGTAAAGATACAACGAATCAAATAGATGAATATATTTCAAAAGTAGATTCAATACACGGTTCAAAAAGAGATACAAGATGAATAAATACCCAAAAAAAAATACATCCAAAAATACGGAAAATGAGAAACAGAGATTACAATAATATAGCAAAAATAAAATAGCCACAAGATAAACGTGCACTGTTTAACAGCTGGTACCAGATATTATCTACAGGAGCAATGATGATGACACAACAGACAATTGGATACTACTATAGCTTGATGAAGACAGAATATCAACATAGATATGGAGCATGTGAAGATGTCGGCCAGAAGGAATCTCTTTTTCTAGAATAGTCCAGAATGTAATCAGAGCAATTATTAAAGACTGATGTAAAAAGTGACGTATTTGTAGCAATTATTGGACATATGATGTAAGCTGTGACGCGTGTAAACTTGTTATAAGCTGATCCCTTGGTCTATAAAAGGGTAGGCTAGTTCAGAAGAGGCAGACAATCCAGAAGGGAAAAATTCTATATAATTTTGTAAGGAGAGTTATGTCTGTAAGAGTTTGGAAGGAAATAAGAAGAAAAATGTTCTTTCTATCAGTTCTAGCATCTATCGGTTCTAGTAGAATATAAGGTATGAATCACTAAATCTCTTTCTCTTAGGGAGAGTTTTTGTAAGACTATGCCTGAAGGATCTTGCAAAAAGACTTATTTGTAACCTTTTATTGTTAGACTGTGCACCTAGTAGGAGGAAATGAGCTAGGTTGTGGTTTCCTGTACCGAAGTGTTAATAGTTGTTCCAGACGTATCTCTTGGATAAAGCTCTCTTGAAGAGCATAGTAATCCTGAGATGGGAGGAACGTAAAGGAGAACTTAAATTGGGTACATATTAGGGATATTTTATCCACTGGTGGTAACTGGTACAGAGCTGTTCAAGGAGGTTTAGTTAGGTCGAAAACATGATAGGCCATTTTGTTTTGATTCTTATTGTATCCTTAGAATTCTCTCTTTACTCCTGATTTCATACTTGTTGTTTTAAATCACAAAATCGCTATGGATAATAATAGTTTCAGTCTTGTCTCATAAATTTATGAATTAATGACTAACTATCAAGGAAGTGACTAGATGTTAGTTTTTATGTTTATTATCCTCATAGAGTAACAAACATGTATGACTTTTATGAGTTCAAGTTATTTTTCTTTAGTGTATAGTGAGTAATAATTATACTATAAATCAAATTAATCCTGGAGAAACTAGTAATATAAGTATTCAAATAATTGATGACTTAACTTTTTACGAAAGATCTTTATTATTTTATAAAAATGGAGAATTTGGTAACTATATCTGGAGTCCTACAACGGCATATAGACAATTTATAGAACAAAATGAATATACAAAGGAAGAAAACGAGCATATTGAAGAATGAAATAAACATATGAAAGAACTCGAAGACCCATATGATAGTGGTAGTGAAGTATCATAGACCAAATCAGAAGCTATGAGAGATCTTGAACTTATGCTTGATTACTTTAATATTTTTTAGATTGATAATGAACATTAATTTCAAGAATATTACTTTACAGAAAACTATCATCGTTGATGATTTTAATACTCTTTTGTTTCTCTTTACATGTAATTACTATTATCTCACGCTTTGCATCCAATTGGTATCAAAGCCTTCTTACTAAGTCACTCTTACCTAGTTTTCTGAACATATTTATTGCAATTTAAATAGTTAAAAAATTGACTAGATAACATAAATAGAAAATATTACAAAAACAAAATTTAAATTTGCAGAAAAGTTACACATCCTATAGAAAATATTATAGGATAGGAAGCATAGAAAATATTTTTTTAGAAACTATTCCTTAGTTGCAAATAATTTGGTATTGTCCTTTTTCATAAATAGTTTTAAAAACTATCCTATAAAAATAATTTGCTCCACGTCTGGACCCAAAAGCACTTATTGAAATTGTGCACTTTACCCACCGCTCCAATAAGTTTCCAACTTCCATTAGTTTAGAATTGTGCATTTACCAAAGTGCCCTTTCTCTTCTAAATTAGATATGAGCCTCCCCCTTTCCCTATATCAAATTATAACTGATTAATACAAATTCAAAACAATGGAAACATTCAAAAGAGAACAACTCAAAAAACCCTTCCTACCTGCTCCCGAACCCAAAAACAACCAAAACCCTAGATCTAACCACTAGGGGCGGCGGCGGCTAGCCCTCAGCGCCGCCGCCCCCCCTCCCCGTCGTCCCCCCCTTCCCTCTACTCCATGCCCCAACGTGGCCACCATTCCACTTCTTTTCCCTTCGTGAACCTCTCACGAACGACCATGGGGGCCTAAGACCTCGCCGGAGGCGGCGCGGCGCGGCCAGACGACGGTCCCAACGAGCTCGCATGCCAGGAAGTAAATTAGATGCCATGGAAGAATTGGATGTTACTTCTACAGATGAGGATGGGTGCTTATCTGCATTTTCAAAGCAACTAAAGTGTCGGTTCCTTAATCATTCACAGCATCTTAACTTTCTTACCATTCTACTACTGGCTTCGGTACCAAATCCTCTATTTGACCTTGCTGGTATCATGTGTGGCCAATTAGGAATTCCATTCTGGAAGTTCTTTCTTTCAACCATGATTGGGAAGGCAATTATTAAGACTCACATTCAGTCGATTCTCATCATCTTAGTCTGCAATAATCAACTTCTTGAATGGGTAGAGAAGTTCATTTGGTTGCTCAGTGACATGCCTGGATGCTCTTCTATGAATCTGAGCTTTGTTGCTAAATTGCATAAGCTCAAGCAGAAGTTTATGGCTTCCTCATTCCAGGATCCTGCCTTAGATGCAAATGTAGGAAAGTGGTGCGACTGGTGCCTGTATCATTGCATCTAGTTCATTGGAACTGCTTCATCAAATGTTGGCTCATTGCAGCTTTAGTTCCGTGAATGAACTCAGTTGTAAGGTGTTAAGATCTGTTGCTGTGGTTTGGGTGGCTTGTAGTTTTGTGCGATTGATGTTTGTGGAGCTTGGGCCCAAAGATGGGGTCTCTCCGTGATGTGTGAAGTCGGTATGTTGGGGGTGTGGGGTTGGGGTTGGGGGGTGGTCGGGTGTGTCCTAAGATGTCGTCGGTGCAGTCTCTACAGTGCCTACTATCTGGCTATTGAGCTTCCTCCGGCTTAGGCCACTGCCTCGTGACAGCGCCGCCTCGTCCCTCGTATTGGGAGTTTGAGGTGAGATAAGTCTGTGTGGTGAGAAATCGCCGGAGAGAGCTTGAACGTGAGAGAGGTAAGGTATCCTTTACACGGCTCTCTCCTGGAGGATGGTGTTAGGTGGGGTGAGCGAGATAGTTGTGTTGTGAGAAATCGCAGGAGAAAAGCGCTATCGTGTGAGAGGTTAAGGTATCCTCTTCACGGCTATCTCTTTGGTAGCGGCTGTAGAAGCGGCTGGCGTGTTTGTAGGATGAGTGGTGAAGTTGGTGGGAGGCTGCGAGTTTCGATCTACGGGGTTTGGGCCCAAAGATGGGGTCCCCCCAGCGAGGTGAACGCAGGGAGCGGCGGGTGATAAAATCCTGCCAGACTTATTTCAGGCGGGTGTGCAGGTGACGTGGAGGCACTGTACGAAGCTAAACTGACGTACTCACAATTCTGCTGGACCGAGCTGGTTTGTCGGCCCACCCTCCAGGGTTGTTGGAGGGGCTTATTTGTTTGTAGTCATGTTGCTTCATGTATGTTTTTTTTTATGTCTGTAGTTTGTATCTGGGCCCAGTACTCTGGGTTTGTTTCGTTAAACTCTTATTAATGAAACAGGGTGGCCTTATTCCACCTTTTCCCTCAAAAAAAAAAAAAAAAAAAAATTATAACTGATTAATCACACTTTCATTTCTAACCAGGTTGATTACTGCGCATCATCGAACAAGTGTTGAGAATCCAGCAGATGCAGCAGATTAATCACGCTTTCATCCGGGCCAGTTCAAAGTTTACCGAATTTTTCTTGAAGTTTCCAAGCAATTTCTGAGCAAACTACCCTGGGTATGAAAACTATCAGAAAAAAATAAGAAAACAAATAGACACATATCGCTCAATCAATTAAAGATTATTATTTCCATCTAACTCATGTTGCTCTTTTCTTTTTCATTTTAGAAGCGGAGCTTCGTCAAGAAACTGGTTCAGAGAGCATGGAGCCACTGAATGAAACAGAGGTTTCATTAAATGAACCTCCTCGCAATTAGAGATGTATTGATTCTTCTAGTCTCAATCAGAAGAACGAAGAGGCAATAAAAGTGAAGGTAAAATGGCAACTCATGATGGCTTATTGTGATCCTTATGCACAACATGAGGATTATATATCATGACAGATAATAGTTTCTCCCTTTTCAGAGAGTTTCTTCTTTACTTAATGGTGTTTTTTATTCCCCCTTATCGAGGGTTTATTGGAGATGTCTACCTCTCCTTCATAGTTTTTCCATTTTTTTTTTGACTGGTTAAAGATAGGGTAAGTCCCTACCTCACTAGAAATATATTAATATAAAAATAAATACAGGTAAATAGTACATAAGGGCAAGATAGTTCAGCTAACAGATGCCGAACTCTTGGTCCCCAAAAAACTTACGGAAACAGTTATAGCAACTTTAGTACCATAGAGTTTGTAAACAAAACATCCAAAATATCAAAACATCCAAAAAGCAGCATTATGGCTGGTGTTATCTTAGGCTGAGCAGCTATCTCCCGCGCTGTCAGCTTGATCAATTCGAATGAGTGCTTGCTTGAGGAGGTCATCTTGCACTCCAGCTTGCTCCATCTCTCGAATGAATTCCGCCTTCTTCTTGCTGTTATCGAGCCCATCTAGCCAAGATCGAAATCAAAAAATTGCATTAGAAATAATTTCCTTTGGTTGCATAGTCTTAGAAGAGAAAGTGCATTCATTTCTAGCAAGCCATAAACTCCAACAGATTGAGATTGTCAGTAGGTGCCAAATGTGTCTGTGTACTTGGTTTTCAAAGCACCAAGAAGTAAAGCATTCATGCAAGTTAACAGGCAAGGTGTGTATGTGAAAAAATGAAGTGAAATATGTCCAAGTACTAGTGGCAATAGGGAAGTCGAAAAAGATATGGTAGGTCGTCTCGACAGGAGCTGTGCATGTCGTGTCTCCAAGCCAGCCTTTGGAGTGGAGGAATTCTTTGGAGTTGAGTTTATCCCAACTCATTTGCCAGATGAAAAGTTTGCATTTAAGCGGCGCTGAAGAGGTCCATGTTGCAGCAAAATACGGGGAACGAAGGCCAGAGGTGATAAAGAAGTTGTAAGCTGACTTGACAGTAAAGATGGCGGATGGCATGAGTCTCCATGAAGGTTGATCTCCTGAGTGTGAAGGCTGGAGTTCTGCAATCATATCAAGTAGTTTCTGCTTCTCATCTCGAACGGAAAGGTTGGAGACACATTTAAGTCTCGGTTGCCAGAGCCACTTGCCATCAATCCAGGTACCTTGGGAGAGGACATCAGCTTCCAGATTCCACGCAGCAGCAGCTAGTGATGGACACAGGGAAGTTATACTGTTGCCATTTATCCATTTTGACGTCCAAAATTTGATATGGTTCCCCTTTCCTAACTTCCAATTGACATTTAGCCAGAATTGTTCTCTGAGATGGAAGATCCCTTTCCAGAAGCTTGAAGCAGTTGAGAGACATGTCAGGATGTTGGAGTTGCTTCTAAAGTATAGGCTCCTTAATGTTTGGCTAGGTAGCGAGTCAGAGGATACCAACTTCCACCACCATTTCATGAGAAGAGCTTCATTAAAGACTTTCAAATCTAGAACCCCTAGTCCACCTTGTTGCTTAGGTTGGCATATCTTCGGCCACCGCATGCATGCCACTCCTTTTGCATCAGTGTCGAAGCCACACCAGAAAAACCTACTGCAAATCTAATCAATTCTTTTGATTACCCAAAGGGGTAATATGAAGAAAGAAGCGAAGTAGATCGGTAAAGCACTGAGAACATCATTTATAAGCACTAACCTCCCACCTCTAGACAGCATTTTGCCCTTCCACACAGAGAGTCTTCTTTCAATCTTGAGGACCAGCGGCTGCCAGTTTCTTTTGCTGAGCTTCCCGCTAGATAGTGGCATGCCAAGATACTAAATAGATAAGCATTCTTCCTTGCAACCTACGATGGTTGAAAAAGCCTGTAGCTTTGTCTTCGATTTGCCAAAATAAACAATCGATGACTTATTGAAATTAATGGCCAACCCTGAGACGTTTGCAAATAGTTGTAGTGCTACTTTGAGGTTGATAACATCCTGATCATCTCCTTTACAAAATAGCAGCGTATTATCTGCAAATTGTAGAACTGACAGATTAGCAAGTGATCCCCGGACAGGAAGAGGAGAGAAAGCACCATTTCTGCGACCACTAAAGAGCATTTGAGCTACCACATCTACGACTAAGATGAAAAGCATTGGCGAAAGAGGATCTCCCTGCTTGAGTCCTCGCTTGGAGTTGATTTGTCTTCCCCCCTCTCCATTAATGAGAATTGAAGATTTTGCCGTCCTCATAATCATATGGATCCACCTGCACCAAGCTGGCCCAAAGCCTCTGGTGATTAGAAGCTGGTCTAAAAATTCTCAACTGACTGTGTCAAAAGCTTTTGCGAAATCAATTTTGAACAAAAGTGCATCAGAGTTGCGTTTACTGCATAGGTTGATAGCTTCATGAGCTACAAGAAAACAATCCACCGTCGATTTACCTTTCAGGAAGGCACTTTGAGAAGAGGACACCAGGGAGTGTAGGATAGGGGCAAGTCTGTTGGCAAGGATTTTGGTGAAAATTTTGAAGGAGCAGTTGAGCAAGCTGATAGGTCTGTACTCAGAGACCGAATTTGCACCTTCGCACTTGGGAATTAACATAATGTTGGAGTAGTTTAGCCTGTCTAGATCAGTATCTCCTCTCTGTACCGACTGAAGCATGGCAAATAGATCATCCTTGATAGTATCCCAAAAAGTATGATAAAAGCTCATCGAGAAACCATTGGGGCCTGGTGCTTTGTCATTGCTCATTCCAAAGACGACCAATTTAACCTCTTCCATAGTGAACAGGTCATCTAAATGCTCCAAAAAAAAGTCAGTTTGTGGATAAAAGGATTGCCAATCAATCCGAAAATCTGACTGTGGAGTTGTACCACAAATTGCTTGAAAATGTTTCTTGAAAGCTTTTCTAATAAGGGTTGGAGAGGTTACAAGTGCTTCATCAATGATTAGACTGTGGATGAAGTTTCGTCTCCTTCTCCCATTAGCAATGCAGTGGAAGAATTTAGAATTTGCATCACCTTCTTTGATCCATTGCACTCTCGATCTTTGCCTCTAATACACTGCCTCAGTCCGGATAAGATTTTGGAGCTCTGTTTGGGTTGCCTTTAGGGAGTCAACCGCAGTAGGGGATTGCTCTGCCTCGATCTCCAACTTCAGCAATTTCTCTTGCAGTTGCTTCTTCTTAGTTGGGATGTGGCCAAATGTGTCATTTCTCCAACGTCGAATCCTTCTTTTGAGGAGATTAAGCTTTGTTGCAAAAATATCAATCGGATTCCCAGTGCACAGGAATGTCTTCCACCAATCTTCGACCGCCGGTACGAATGAGGAGTGTTGAAGCCAGGCTTTTTCAAATCTGAAATAATGGACCTGATGAGTGATGACTTGATTGTCGAGGACGATGGGGCAGTGATCTGATGAAAATCTTGGAAGGGAGTATTGGATGCAGTTAGGGAATGAGGATTCCCAAGCTGCGAAGATCAATAATCTATCGAGTCTGGCCATTGAGGGGGAGCTTCTCAGATTGGACCAGATATATTTCCTACCTGAGAGTGGGAGATCAATGAGGGCCAAGTCATGGATGAATTCACGAAAGCATCTCATATTCCTTGTTGAGCCTCTTCCACTAGACCGCTCAGTATCAGAAGTAGTTACATTGAAATCTCCACATAGAACTCAAGCATCATTGAGATGGCTTCTCCGCTGCTGAATTTCATAAAAACAAAGCTTTCTATCCTCCAAATCAAAAGGTGCATAGACAGTTGTGACTGACCATTCTTCAGATGAAGATCGATTCTTGAAAGAAGCAGAAACAGAGAATATATCAACAGCCGAGTATGTACAATCAAGGAGCTGGTCATTCATCCTAGTAGAATACCACCGCAGCTGCCAATAGAGTCGAGCTGTATCCATTTTGTTATAAGACATCCTTCAATTGATGAGAGCTTTCGGGGACCTGGCTTTCTGAGCTTGGTCTCTTGTTGGCAGATTATAGATGGGGAGGAGCTACGAATTCCTTATTTTATAAGCGAGCATTTTTCAGGGCTACCCAACCCTCTAACATTCCAGCTAGTTATCTTCATTGAAAAGAATTGCATCAAATTGCACAACACTAATAAACAAAACCAAAGAACATAGCAGGGCATCTAGTCAGAGTGTTGTAGCTGATCAGCTTGATCATCTACAGCCTTCTGAAGGCCCTTGAAGAAATGCATCGAGTGTGACCCGTTAGCCTCCACTCCAATAGATTCAGCTACTTCTAGTATATCCTCATTTGAAAGCAATTCAAAAGGATTGAGATGCGCATTAGTAACTGAAGCATTTGAAGAGGAGGTACCTGATTTTTTCTTCTTGATAGTAGTGGACAAATGCTTCATGAAGGGCCTAGTACTCTTGAGCTTTCCTACGGATCTGGAACGCTTCATTCTCTTTGAAGGATCCTCCTGAAAGCCAGGTGGAACTGAAGAGAAGGAGCTGGTGGCTTTGGGAACAGTCCTCTGCAACAGAGAGCGGGTCTGGAACCTATCGGCGCAGCCTTTGCTAGTGCCAGCCCTAAAGATCACCGTATCACCTTCATTCAGCTTGCTCATATCCACCCTGACAGAATCACGTAGGGCCCCCTCCACAGCTGGCTGTATTTTGGAGAAAAGGGAAAGTGGAAGGGTAACAAGCTTACCTTTCCACATCATTTCCCTCACCTCTTCAAGTGAGTTTTCATTTGATGAGTCAGCAGGATATTGTTGAGCTGTCACGCGACCCTGTGGGGCTGCATTGTTGTTGCTATTCGAAGATTCGAAGATCTGAACAAATGGTAGCTCCAGCATGGCAGGATTTGATTCAGGCATAGGGTCCTCCGTAGATTTGGGAATAATAACTTGAGCAGGTGAGATCCCCTCATTTAGGCCTGATCCCGCCATGTTAGGAATATTCAAAAAGTTACCCAAATTATCTTATGCATGCGGAGAATGCGCGACAGTTGGACTCCCCTTCCCCAAATCACGGGATTTCAAAACAGCCTCAATCTCGTTCTTGGCCGGAGGTTGACGGCGGTGATCGCCTGCCTCATCTTCCCTAGGCCCATCCTGCATCTTGGGACGCCAGAAGCTAGTACTGCCCATATCTTCTGAGGCTCCCGCAGTTGTGAATAGTTGTACCTTGCCAGATTGAATATCCTCAACCGGGATTGGGTTGCCAAGCAACAGAATTGGCACATCATGAACATGACTTTGAAGATTCCAGGACATAGTGTACTTGACAGTAAGTGATTTGGGGACGAGCGTGAGGTCTTCAACCTCAATAAGGACAAGTGCTTGATCTCTGGTTTCCGCATTCGTCATCTCATGGCTTAGGGTGATGAGTTTTCCAAAGGGCTTAACAAGGCACTCAATGGACTCCCTGTTCCACATGTGAAAAAGCAGGAGCGGCAAGTTGATCCAGATGAAGTAGGGTTTTGGCCTCAACCTGGCTCTAAAGTCCAGTGACCAAGGGGAGAAAGTAGCGTTGTACCTGGAGAAGTGAAACACCCCTTCTGCAATCGCAGCTTCAGCCTCAATGGTTGTTGGGAATGGAACATGGTAAACCCCATCATTGACCCTCTTCAAGACCCACCATCGTCCTTGCCTTCCCCACGAAAAATTGAAAGCACATTCAAGGTCTTTGGTTAGGGGGATGCGGCGGGGATTGATGAGATGGAGGAACGCGCTTGCATGCAATGCCGGTAGTGCCTGAGAGATGGCATTGTTGTGAGGTAGGTCAATCACCAATGAGTCTCGCCTATTATGGAGCGGACATTCACACACTTTATGCCCAAACTTCTTGCAGTTAAAGCAATGAAACTCCATCTTCTTGCATTCTGCCGTGGCATGATCGCCCTCCCCGCACTTGAAACAGCGGCGCTCCTTTTTTTTTTGTGGATCTGTGGTTGTTCTGGTGTTTGAAAGGTTGCTTTTTTGGATAAATGGCTGAAGGCTTTGGTTGGAAGAAGGGTTTAGGGTGAAAAGCGGGATTTGTTGTGGGATGTGAGGTTCTGGGGTTGAGTAGGAGATGGCGTGCGGATCGAAGAGGCATTTGGGAGGGGTAATGATGACGAGGGGGCGTGGGGGGGAAGTCGAAGCACCTAAGCATAAGATCTGCTCAGGTCACGAGGGAAGACGACTCTCTCTCCTCACCTCTCTCTCCATTTTTTTGTTTAAGACAAATAAAGATGAAGACAAAACTATCATCTACTACAAGTACATGTAAACAAGCTCAGCTAGTTTTTCCACTTAAAAGTTTGAACCTATGCATTGTGAGCAAGGGAGGAATAAACATTATAATTTGTTTTCTTGTACTTGTAGTAGATGATAATTTTGTCTTCATCTTTATTATTAAAATTCAACACTATCGAAATGTAGAAAACCAAACATGGCACAATGTGAATATACATCAACCCCTTTACACATCAATAATATATACTTGTACAGTTGATGGGTTTCGTCTGGTTGTATTAATTTGAATGAATTATTAAGCCAAAAACCAAACTGGTATATGTGTAAGGGCCCCTTAATACTACAAGACTCGGTCATTAGACTTAAATAGGGCTGAGCCTAGTGCAAGATAGGTCAGGTTCAATCATACCTTATTTTAAACTTAGTTTGGTTTGAATGCCTCACCTGGCCCTTTATTTCATAGGCCACAACCGAGTAGGGATTTTTCAAATGTTAGGTTAAAAGTGACATTGTCACATTTACCCGGTATCCGGATCTGACCCGAATCCGATATTGGACCGAAACCGATCCGATCTATCCGGATCCGGGTCCAGAAATAAGACCCGGTGCACTTTCTGGTCCGGGTCCGGGTCCGCTCAAAATAGAACCACCTAGACCCGGACCTGAACCCGTTAAAAAGTACACCAAAAATTATGGAATTTGAATAATAAGATTATAGGGATATACATGTAAATAGTAATTGTTGAAGATAGATGTATAGATATAATATTTATTCATGTACTTAAGTGCAAAAATTCTTGAAACCGTAGGATATCGGATGCAAAAATACTCAAGTGCGAATATTTGTTCTCCGCTACGGAACTTGATGGATAGATTTTTTTAACTAAGACCCAGACCTAAACCTGGACCCGGTTCTCGCAAGTCCGGGTCCGGAAAATGGAGAACCCAACCCGATAGGACCTAATAGCAGCTCTAGTTAAAAGCTTTTGGGTGCCCTAACAAATTATCATCTCTATTCAGTATGACCCAATATGAAGACTTATGTATATACGAGATTTTGTTGAAAATTCATTATGAAGAAATAATAATAATAATAATAAGGGTGGGAAGGAATTGCAATTCCTTCGCACACTAGACTAAAAATGACAATGATAATATGTCACCGAAAATGTCAATTTAAGTTGTGTAATAATAGTTCTATATTACGTCACTAGTTATTTTGTTGAACACCCAACCGGCCCTGACACATACACACTCTCATCGCCAAATTGGAAAATTGTGCGATGAGACTGTGTTGAAGTCCTGACCTCTTACTAACAAGTTAAGAGGCTTACACTAGGCCACTAGGGCAATGTATTTTTTGATCTGCTATTAAGCATGCTAGCTTTCATATTCTGGAATTTTTTTTGTTTTTTTTTTACCAAGGAAATATAGTAAAGCCCTATCTGAAAATATATTAACATAATCTAAGTGAGTATAATATATACAAAGTTATGTTCTAGGTTCTCAATCAGATGACCAAGAGAGATATTGTAGATGAGATTGGGAGAATGAGACGCGTCTCAACGCTAGGATGAAGAGAAGGTAGAAGACTATTGGCGTACACCACTACTTACCCTAAGACTAAGATCATACGAATTCCCCATCATCTACAAACTCCATCATGGTTGATCAACTCAAGAGAAAAAGAACATAAAGCAGTAAACAAGTGCTATCGCCTTCAAAGCCCCTTACGCTAGATGGATCCCATGAGGTTGAGCGAGCTCACCGGGAGGTCATCAAGGCGGCGTTGGGGGTTGAGCGGAGCCGACGTGCAACGGCGGAGAGCCCCCCGTCCAAGGATGATTGACGCAGTTATCACTCCTTGAGATCCACTGGTCAGAAGCTCGGTAGGACCCTCAACCCAGGGGATCGGTCAGAGGACCAGCTCGATTCGTCCACGTTGGAGGGCAGCGCTGCGGCTCAGATGGGAGGCCCAGGGACCACAGACTCTTTTCAGGGCAAAGCTACAGACTGCACCAACATGCAGGCTAAGCGACAGGAGTTGGTGGAGATCGCCCATAGTCTGGGGAAGGCTACAGGTGCACAGCCACTGTCGACCAAAGAGTGGGTGGAAAAGAGGTGGTTTGCATCAGATAAAGAAGAGGGAAAAGAAGGTCTGTTGAGGAAAGTGCGACAGGATTCTGAGCCAACCCCGGGGAGAGAGAAGCGCGAAGAGCTGCACAACCCCAGCAAAAAGAACCCAAAGGAGCTCGTGGCTGGCTCTGAGGGAGTGGGTGGCATAGAGAAAACTTTTCAGAGAGGTGATTCGGGGAAAAAAGACAGGGCTTTTGGAGCGACTGTGGACATCGAAAGGGAGGTTGAAGACGAAAATGGAAGACTGAGTAATGCTTTGGTGTTATCGAAAGGAATTTCGAACCTCACGCCTTCTGAGGCCACCGCTTAAGTAGCGTACCAGACAATGCCACCTGGCTTGGGGGGTAACGTTACCGCTGCCCCCATCATTACCGCTGGTGCTCTTAACGAGGCAAGGGGTACGGTGGGTCGCCAGAGCATGTTAAAGCACTATGATGGGCCTTCGGAAGGTTTGAGTCTACATCCTTCTTTTATAGGCGCTGGTGGGCCCAAAGAGGGGTCCACAATGCAGTCTTCTGCCTCTAAAATGTGTTTTTCGCTACAAACAGGTATTCAGACAATCTCTCAAACGGGGAGCGGGCCCAATGAGGGGACCGCTAAGGAGAGTACAGACACCACTTTTGGGTCGCAAGTTTGCGGGCCCTATGAGGAGTCCGCAATAGGCAAGCAACAGCTTTAGCAGGGAGCTCAGCATTTACACAGCGATTGTGACGAGCGCCTAAACCTTGACGTTGAATTTGACTACACAGATGAGGACTCAGAGGACTTAGAATTTATTGCTGATACGCAAGAGGAGCTCTTGCTAGAGATGGTGTTGTCCACCTTGCCAGAGTCGACCCCATGACTCAGTACTGGATCGTCTCTCAGAACAGTTGGTTTTAGGGTACAGCGGTCGCCCAAGAGGGCTCATGCGGAATCCTTGGATGACTTTCTGGAGATTGCAGCGGCCTCCAAAGTGGCTAAACACGACGACGGAGGTACAAAAATTTTTCTTGCTAATATTTTAAATTTCATGTCAGACTCAGATGTTTTTCTATTAGCTATGACTTGTGGTTTGGAAGTTTGTGATAAAGAACGCAACGCGTTACTTCTCAACAAAATTAGGGGTTGGGAAATAGAAAGGGCTAAGTCTAGTGTTCTTAAGGAACCAGAAGCCAATTCTAGGGGGATTATGGATTCTGAGGGTGAAACCCGACTGAGTCCCTCACTTACAGTCACTTCGGACATGGTTCCCCAATGAATACGCTATTCTGGAATGTCCGGGAGTTGGGGGATAAAGGCAAAAGAGATATGGTTAGGGATGTTATCACTAAGTCCAAGGCGGAGGTGGTTGGGCTTCAGGAGACCAAGCTTGTTCATGGGTCCAAACTCAAGAGAATTGGGGGGAATAGAATCAAGGAGTGGGTATTGCGCCCCTCGGCGGGAGCCTCAGGGGGAATTGCCATTGGCTTCAACTCGGACCTGCTCTCTTGCTCCGAGGTTTATAATGGTACATTCTCCCTGACTACACGACTGGAACGACGATCTGATAAGTATATGCAGACTATCATAGTTGTTTATGGGCCAAACGTGGCTTCAGAGCGTGACGCCTTTTGGCAAGAACTGGTCAATATTCGTCTCCGTTGGCCGGGGGCCTAGATTGTCAGGGGGGACTTCAATATTACCCGATTTGCGTTCGAACACAAGGGTAGATGTTCCAGCGACAGGCACAGAGCAGAGTTCAATAGGGTGATAACGGATCTTGAGTTGATAGATATCCCTATTAATGATAGAATATTTACGTGGTCTAACATGCAGTCGACTCCGATTATGGCAAAATTGGATAGGATTCTCGTATCGATGGATTGGGAGGCTAAGTTCCCCGTCGCAACTGCTAGGTCGATCCCTACACCAACGTCAGATCATACTCCTATCATTCTTGACATTAGGCTTCAGGGAGCCAAAAGATATAGAAAATTCCAATTTGAGAAGGCCTGGCTGGAGATTCAGGGATTTCACCACCTGGTGATGGAAAACTGGGCGCTCCCAGTGACTGGCACAGATGCTGCGGGTCGATGGTGTGAAAAAATTCGTAGATTAAGAAAGCGGCTTCGTAAATGGAGCCGATCTAGGTTCTCTACCATCTGGCGCGCAAAAGATTCCTTGTTGGAAGGAATTGATGAACTTGAAAGAGTGGAGGAAGCGAGAGACCTGTCACAGGAGGAAAGAAATAGACTTCTGGAGCTCCGTGAGAATATTGCCAATCTCTATAAGTGGAAGAAATTAAATGGCAACAAAGATCTAGAATTTCGTGGCTCAAAGAGGGAGACGCGAACACGGCCTTCTTCCACCAAGTCGCAAGTGCAAGGCGCAGGTCCAATCTTATTTTATCCTTAGAAACAAGCTCGGGGATAGTACAAGATGAACAAATGATTTCTACAGCCTTCCAAGGATACTACAAGGACCTCTTGGGGAAGAAGAATGACGTCCGGGTCCCACTCGGGAATGATTTCTGGCAGGCTTACCAGATCGAGTCTTCGCCTTCCCTATCCTGCCTGGAGGCTCCGTTCTCGGAGGAGGAAGTTAAAAAGGCTATCAGTCAAATGGGAGCAGACAAGTCGCCAGGGCCAGACGGCTTCCCAATGATGTTCTTCTAAATTTTCTGGGAAAAAATTAAAGGGGACTATATGGCATTGCTGGATGACTTTTTTAACAACAAGCTCAGATTGGGTATGTTTAATTTTGTGGATGTAGTCATGATTCCCAAACGGGAAGAGGCATCGAAAGTGGGCGATTTTAGGCCGATCAGCCTCATAAATTGCTCGGCGAAGATCATTACAAAAGTCCTAGCTATCCGCCTGGGAAATATTATGGACAGCCTTATCAACAAATCTCAATCGGGCTTCATTAAGGGCAGAAATATCCTAGATTGTGTAGCAACGGCGGAACAAGTTATCCACCGCTGCCATACGACCAACTCTAAGAGCTTTCTGCTTAAGCTGGACTTTGAGAAAGCTTATGACTCGGTCGATTGGGAGTACTTGCTGGAAGCTCTCAGGGGTAGGGGGTTCAGGAATAAATGGATCTGCTAGATCAGGCAGTGCTTGCAGACTAGCAAAACGGCCATATCTGTGAATGGTAGGTCGGGGCAGCCGTTCCCTTGCAGGAAGGGTCTCAGACAAGGGGACCCGCTATCACCACTCTTGTTTACTATCGTAGCGGATGTATTGAGAGTTATGCTGGAGAAGTGCCAGGAAAAAGGTTGGATCGCGCCAGTGGCCAGCTCTGCGTCTACTAAAGGGTGTACGATCCTGCAATACGCAGATGACACCCTACTCTTTGGGAATGGTTCTAGACGAGAAACTGTCTGCTTTAAAGGGGCCCTATACTGTTTTGAGGCCTGGTCAGGTCTGAGGATTAATTTTCACAAGAGTGCACTGACCCCAGTCTCCCTATCCGATGATGAAGCAGGGGAACATGCTACTATTTTGAACTGTACGACGAGTGGCTTCCCTATCAAATACCTAGGGCAACCACTCAGACCAGGGAAATTATCTAAAGCAGACTGGTTGCCTATCATTGACAGGGTGGAGGACAGACTGTCTGGTTGGAAAGGAAAATCTTTGTCTCTCGGGGGCAGAGTGGTACTCATCAACTCAGTATTTTCTAACCTGCCAATTTACTACATGTCATTTTT
Source organism: Hemerocallis citrina (assembly GCA_017893485.1). Taxonomy (NCBI): domain Eukaryota; kingdom Viridiplantae; phylum Streptophyta; class Magnoliopsida; order Asparagales; family Asphodelaceae; genus Hemerocallis; species Hemerocallis citrina. The sequence goes on from CM030365.1 coordinate 126,604,361, forward strand.
CGAGCCTCCGAAATGGGTGATCCAAAGGATTGACAGGATTCGAAAGCGATTCCTTTGGAAAGGGACAGATTCGGATAAAGGAGGTTACCACCTCATCAAATGGAGTATCGCTTGCATGAAGAAGAGGCATGGAGGGCTAGGCATCATCAACCTCATAGATATGAATCTTGCCCTGCTGGGGAAATGGTGGTGGAAGGTATTCCACAACAGCGGGGAAGGTTGGCAGGACTTCATTCAACCTTATCTTAGGGGAAAAGGCATGAGAAACCTTGGATTCCGAGTAGGGGCTAAAGCTTCGCGGCTCTAGAAAGGAATTGCCAAGGCTAGCGGCTCCTTCAATTCGGCAGTCACGTCGACCATCGGCAATGGCCGGTCCACCAGATTCTGGTGGGATAGGTGGTGTGGAGCCCACACCCTGAAGGAAACGTTCCCAGAACTGTATGAGAGGTCGAGTCGACCGAATATGTCCGTGGCCGAAGGTTGGAAAAGGGGAGGTTGGAGACCGGCGTTCCGAGGAACGCTCACCCCAAATCTTCACCAGCAATTGCTTGATATGCAAGCACACATCTCTCGGGCAGGCACAAGGTGCACTCAAGGCCCAGATCAGAAGCGATGGGGACTCGAGAGCAAGGGAGCTTTCTCGGTGAGATCTCTGTATCATCAGATTCACTTTCGAGGATGCAGACCCAGCTGGGCACAGGTGTTGTGGAAGGCAAAAACTCCCCTTAAAATCATAGTTTTCTTATGGCTAGTGCTCAATAATGCTATCCTCACTAGGCAAAACCTTGCCAAAAGGCAACCACAGGTGGCAACCAATTGTGGATTCTGTGACACACAGGTGGAAGATCTAAATCACCTTTTCATTCACTGCCCTAGAAGTAAAGCAACTATGGTTGAGGTACTCCGAGCCTTAGGAACAGGTGACTACCCCTGCGTATATGAGGATTTGTGGATTGGCCCCAAATTTGCAACGATTCGCCATGATATGAAGGAGGCGTGGTACATCGCAATAGCGGCTACAACATGGGTGTTATGGCTTGACAGAAATAATTTTTATTTTTGTGCTTCATGTAATAGTATTTCTGGTAACCTGACTCATATCATGCATCTAATCTCCTTTTGGGCTACAGCTGCGGCCACGGGGGCAAGAGGGAGGATAGCCAAAGTATTCCAGGTAGAGGAGTTTGACGATGAGGAGGTAGAGTTCGGGCCGACGCTGGACTGAGGGACTGGCTGCACCAGTCATGACAGTACTTTTGCCAGCTTGTGTTTTGTTTCTACCTACTGTACTCTCTGGTTGCTGGATGTTTGAGTAGTTAGACCCACCCCCCAGGGTTTGTTGGGGGTGTATGTTTGTTCTCTTGCATTTTTTTCTGCATCGTACTTTTGTTTTGTACTGTTTTCTCCCGGTACGCCGGGGTTGTTTTATTCACTTCTTATTAATGAAACAGGGTGGCCTTATTCCACCTTTTACCTCAAAAAAAAGAATTAAAGTCTTACTAACACCCCAAGTCAATACACAGTCCAAAAAATAAGCAAGATAAAGCTTCAAAAAGAGTCCAAAAAAATATGTTGATTTGCTATCCATATCTCCAACAGGTCAGGACAGCAGAATGTCATATGGTTCTCCTTCACTAACCACTAGGGGAGCTGCTGAACTTGCTCCAACAGTGGCATCAGTGGCTGCTTAAGCTGGGGGAGACTTAGTACTCCTTCATCTTCAAGAGATCTAATTAGCTTTGCTTTCCTGTTGCTAGGGGGTTGCACTCAACAAAGAATTGAAATAAAACAACACCTTAGAAATTAATTTATATGCAAGCATAGGTGCTGAAGTAAAGACGCTACTATTTCTATCTAGCCATAACACCCAACATATACTAATGGAGAGTAGCCACCATGCATGGTCTAAATGGGGTTTAGTGGGGACAGAACACCAAGAGCTAAGAAAAGCGTGCAGTGAGTCAGGGAGTAAGGGTATGTGCAGAGTGTGACAGAAATGTGACCATACTTCCTTTGTTACGGGGCACTCAAAAAATATATGGAAGTTGGTTTCGGATGGACATGCACAAGCTGTGCATGTTTCATCACCTACCTAACCTTTCTTCTTCAAGATTGCTTTGGAGTGGAGCTTGTCCCAGCTAAGCAACAAGATAAATATCTTGCATTTGAGGGGAGCATAGTTCCTCCAAGTTGCCTTAGCATAGGGAGATAGGATTCCCCTAAAAATGAAGTTGTATGTAGACTTGACAGTGAAGATCCATATATCTTAGTGTTTCCATCTTGGAGTGTTTTTGCCTATGGATGGAGCCCTATCTGTGATGGCTAGTTAAAGCTTATCCCTTTCCTCGGATATTACCCAAATTGCATTCGGCTAAGTCTAGGTCTCCAAATCTAGGCACCTCCGACCTTGGGTTAGATGTGGTGCATGGGGATCCCAAGCTGCAGTAGCCAGATTGGGGAAGAAGTGCTCAATATTCATATCATTTATCCAATTCGACTTCCAAAATAAGATGGAGGAGCCATCTCCCAGTTTCCAAGTGATGTTTGAGAAGGACTGGTGTTTAAGGAAAAAAATTTCTTCCCACAATGCAGATGAATTAGCTGGATGATGCTATAGACCCAATGTTGCTGCTAATTTTGGTGTGGGAGCAAAAAGATGAATTTGTGGATTCTTGAGAAAACGAATAAGACAAACCTGTTTACCTTCACAAACGTGTTGACTTGTTTCTCACCGTTGTCACGAACCTGCACAAAGTTCGATACACCGGGATGGATTCCGGTGACGAACCCTCCAACGCTCTTGTCAGTAATCAGAAAGATTAAGAAAGAGCTTTAGGTAGAAAAAGATTGATTACCTTGTTATGTGGGGGGGGGTTAATTATAGTCGCCTTAAGGACCCGTTTCGAGATAAGGATAAATCTCTACTTCCCAGTGTTTTTTGGATAAGATGTAGAGTTTAAATCGTTTCATGGAGATAACCATGAATTTGAATTACTTTTTATCCATCTGGGTTGGTTTATAACGGGTTGCTACACATACCCAATAAGATAGATCCGTTTATGGGTTATTGGGCTTTGAAGAAAGACCCAGTTCCCATTTCAGATCCGTTTGTAGGTGAAATTACCGTTTTACCCCTGAGAGCTTTAAGATTCGCGCCCAGTTTGAACGGTCCTGATTTAATCCTATCTTTAGCCATATCACCCAAACTTGCATTATGGTAGAGTAAACATAAAGTTTTACTTACTAGACAATGAGGATGAGCCATTAATTTCCACCACCATTTCATCAAACAAGATTGGTTGAAAGTAGAGAGATCAAGAATTCCTAACCCCCCCCCCCAAACGAGATTTAGGCTGGGATACACTTATACACTTATCCACTACATATTAGCTTTGCCCCTACAGTCTTCATCGGTGCCAGAGCATAGGAACATGGTTCGGATTTGATCGATCCTCTTAATAACCCAGGCTGGTAATTTGAAAAATGAAGCACAATACACTGGCAAGATAGATAGAACTGAATTAATGATTTAGGCTGGGATGCTCTTATCCACTGCATATTAGCTTTGCCCTTACAGTCTTCATCAGTGCCAGAGCATAGGAACATGCTTCTGATTTGATCGATCATCTTAATAACCCAGACTGGTAATTTGAAAAATGAAGCAAAATACACTGGCTAGGTAGATAGCACTAAATTAACCAACCCCCCCCCCCCCCCCCTTTTGGATAGTAGGCTTCCTTTCCATGAAGACAATATCTTCTTTATCTTACTGATAATTGGCAGCCATTCTCTTTTCATGGTCTTCCCCTTAGATAGAGGCATGCCCAAGTATTTGATTGGTAAATCCTCTTCCTAACACTATAGGATCTGGTAGAATGTTACTTGTTTGGCTCTAGACTTGCCAAATTAAATCAGATAAGACTTGGAAAAAATTATATCAAGGCTTGAGACATATGAAAACGTATGTAAAAGAAATTCCAAATGGATAACGCATGCCCAAGTATTTTCTTGGTAAGTCCTCTTCCTGGCACTCTAGGATCTGGGAGAATGCTGCTTGTTTGGCTCTAGACTTGCCAAAGTAAATCAGAGAAGACTTGGAAAATTTTATATCAAGGCCTGAAACATCTGAAAACAGACGTAGAAGAAATTTCAAATGGATAACCTCTTGTTCCTCCTCCGCAAAAAAAGAGGAGTGTGTCATCTGCAAATTGGAGCACTGAAAGTTCTCCAAGAGGGTCGAGAATGTTGAGAGGAGAGAAGACCCCATTTTCTCTTCCTAATTTGAGCATCTGAGCAAGAACATATACCACTAAGCTGAATAGCAGTGGAGAAAGAGGACCACCCTATTTATGTTCTCTCTTGCATTTTACAGAGTCTCATTTGATTCCATTGAAGATAATTGATGATTTAGCATATTCAAGCATCACTTGAATCCAATGACACCATTTAGATCCAAAACCTCTGGCCAGCAGTAGCCCCATAATGAAGTCACAATGCATTGAGTCAAAAGCCGTCTTGAAATCGATTTTGAGCATCAAGACATCCTTCTTCCTTCTTGAGAAGAGGTTTATGACTTCATGTGCAATCAGAATATAGTCAAGGGTAGGTTTACCTTTGAGAAATTCACTTTGAGAGAAAGATACAAGATCATGAACATGGGGCTCAACCTGTTGGCAAACACCTTTGTAATGATCTCAAAAGAGAAATTGAGGAGGTTGATAGGTCTGAACTCAGTCACTTTGCTAGCCCCTTCACATTTGGGGATGAGAGTGATGTCAGAGTAATTGAGTCTAGAGATGTCACTACATCCAACATATATATCATTGAACATATTCATCACATCCTGCTTGATCACTTCCCAGAAAGTGTGAAAGAAGCTCATGGAGAAACCATCAGGGCCAGGTGCTTTATCACTACTCATTGAAAAAACTGCTTGCTTGATTTCTTCCAATGTGAATGGACTACCCAGCTGATTCAGATCCATCTGATGAGGATAAATGCTTGACCAATCAACCATGAAAGAGGGGTTCCCTGTTGTTCCATAAATAGATTTCAAGTGGCTGTCAAACTGGTGTCTGATTATCTTTTGCTCTGTAATGATTTGGTAATCTACAGATAGAGAATAAATGTAGTTTCTTCTTTTCTTGCTAATAGCAATGCCATGAAAGAAATTAGAGTTTGCATCCCCTTCCTTAAGTAAAGTGTCCCTTGCTCTTTGCCTCCATTTAGTGTCTGCTTGAAATATGTTCTCATGCTCTTGATTGAGTGTGGCCCTCATAACCTTTTCAGCATCTATTAGGTCTTTGGACTCCTATATAATAACCAATGACTAAATCTTATCATGTATAGCCTTCTTCCTTAATGCTCCAAAAAGATTTATAGTTTCATTCTCTCAACCTTATCTTGAGGAGGGTGAGTTTTTGGCTAAATATGTCCACTGAATTTTCCCTGCATCCGAAAAAATTCCACCTCCCCGCAACCAAGCAAGAAAAAAGTGAACCAAGCTGTCCCAAATTTGAATAAATTTGACCTGGGAGATAGCAAGAGTATTAAGAACAATGAGGTAGTGATCTGAGGCAATTCTTGGCAAGGATGACTGTATGCTGTTGGCGAAAGCAGTATCCCAAGCATGTGTAACTAAGAACGTGTCTAATCTTGCCATGAAGGGATTGACCCTGAAATTGAACCATGTATATTTCCTTTGGTAGAGGCTCTCATCATTCTCCTCTCAGCTATCATCATTCTACAACTGTGAAAATAAAAAAAAAAATCACTGTAAGATATTATTTCAATCCTAAAAGAGAATCTCATATTAAGTTGAAATATTACACAAGTAGTAAATTTAAGCACTTGTTAACATAGTGAAATTAAAATTGTGTGCACAATTGGGAACAAAAGAAGAAAAAGTTTTAGACCTTCCTGCATGATTTGCCTGATTTTTAAGGGATCATGGAGGGACACAGGTTTGAGGAGATCCAAGAGGCAAATGCTGCTTTTTTGGGTATGATATCAATTCCTAGTAGGGCGAATTTTTCTTTTTTTCTTTTCTTTTTTGTTTCTGTGACATATCTCCCTTTCTTTTATTTATTCTACTTCTGTGTGAAGCGAAATGTTAGAATTCAAAAAATAAATGTAACAAATATGGGAAAGGAATTTAGAGTGGTACTCTCAAAGATTTCCTAGGGGTCTGTTTGTTTTAGTTTTTTTTTTTTTTCTGAATAGCGTATCCTGAGTTGGCGTTTGTTTTGAGAGTTTTTTCAAAACACTATTCAGAATACTTGATACCCCTCTTTTCCCAAACCCATTACTTCCTCTCTCTCCCCTTCCCCTCTGTTCGAAACAAAACCAAAGAACCCAACCATTTTGATCTTTCACTTCGTCTCCCTCCTCCATCTCCACCGCTCGCGAACGTGCTCCACCCCTCACCTCGAAAACTCCCCCTCCTCTGTTCGTCAGCACCACCACCAACTCCTTCCGCTCGCCATTGCCACGACCTCGAAGTCTACCCGCCATTGCCGAACACCTCCTTCCGCTCGAACGACCGCTCAGCCTCGAAGCCCCCGCAGCTCACCGCCTTCGCCGCTCTCCGTCTTCTACGGTGAGTCGCTCCGCAGTCGTCGCCCTCGAGCTCGTCAACGCTGCTCAAGCCCGCCATTGCCAACTCACCCGAGCTCCTCGATCGTCGTCTCCGTCGAGCCAGTTATCGTCGTCTCCACTCGACCTCCGCGAAGCCGCCATTACCGAAGCTTTGCCCCCATCGCTGCCGCTTCCACAGCCGCTCACCTCGCAGCCTTCCGTCCAGCCGTCGCCAACTCCGAGAACCACCCCGCACCTCTCCGCCTCGCCCCTGTCGACATCCTCTAACCGCCGCCATCCTCCTCGCATTCCCTTCAACTCGACTCCTCGCCGACCGTCCACTCACCCTCCAACTTCGACGTCGACCATCGCCTTGCCGCCGTTGCTGTCGACCGCTCGCCTCACCGCCCGTTCACCATCCTCGACTCCCCCGGCCCTCGAAGCTTCCGTCGCCGTTCCCTATCTCCCATTCTCCCGCTCGCTCTCTTCTCCGCTCGTTCTCTCTCTCTCTCTCTCTCTCTCTCTCTCTCTCTCTGTTGAAAAAAAAGAAAAAGAAGAAGAAGGAGCTGTAGTGGGTTTTATTGGTGGTGTTTTGGGTTGTAGTTGGGGTATTATTTTGGGTATTGAAGTTACTGTTTGGTGATTGGATAGTCGTATTGGGGTTGGTGTTTCTGAAGTGAAGTTGAGGTTATTAGTTTGCTCTTTGGTGTTGTGTTGGAATCTTACTGTAGTGGAGTTGCAATTGGAGGTGTTTGCTGTCTTGGAATTTATTGAAGGAGTTGTTGCCATTTTGAGTTGCTTTGGGAGTTGCTGATTGGAGACTTGCTGATTTGGATTTGTTGAAGTGGAGTTGCTGCTTACTTCTTTGGAGTTGCTATTATTGGAGTTACTATTGGTTGAGCATGTTTAAATGGGATTGTTTTTTTTTTATTATTGTCTAGTGCTTATTTTCTTGAATAAATTGTTTTGCTCTGCTAGAAGAAATCTTCTTTCATATAATCTTTTCAACAACTGCAGCCTGCAGGTTCAGCGTACTCAGTTTATCCAAATATATTTATCCAAATACACCACGCAATCCAAAAAATCCAATTACTACTCACATTCAAAAAAAAAACATCCTATTTGTTCGAGCATGCAATCTTCTATCATACTACTGCTACTACTTGCTCTCACATGCAATCTCACCAAAACAAACTAAAAAAATGTCAGCAAACAGTTTTCAGCAAAAAATATAACCGAACAGCTTTTAAACTCTCTTTTTCAGAAAAACAGCTTTCATATAACAGTTTTCAGCAAGAAATATAACAAAACAGCTTTTAAACTCGTTTTTTCAGAAAAACAGCTTTCAGATAACAGTTTTCAGCTAGAAATATAACCGAACAGCTTTTAAACTCTCTTTTTCAGAAAAACAGCTTTCAGATAACAGTTTTCACCAAGAAATATAACAAAACAGCTTTTAAACTCGTTTTTTCAGAAAAACAGCTTTCAGATAACAGTTTTCAGCTAGAAATATAACCGAACAGCTTTTGAACTCGTTTTTTCAGAAAAACAGCTTTCAGATAACAGTTTTCAGCAAGAAATATAACCGAACAGCTTTTAAACTCTCTTTTTCAGAAAAACAGCTTTCAGATAACAGTTTTCAGCAAGAAATATAACAAAACAGCTTTTAAACTCGTTTTTTCAGAAAAACAGCTTTCAGATAACAGTTTTCAGCTAGAAATATAACCGAACAACTTTTGAACTCGTTTTTTCAAAAAAACAGCTTTCAGATAACAGTTTTCAGCAAGAAATATAACCGAACAGCTTTTAAACTCTCTTTTTCAGAAAAACAGCTTTCAGATAACAGTTTTCACCAAGAAATATAACAAAACAGCTTTTAAACTCGTTTTTTCAGAAAAACAGCTTTCAGATAACAGTTTTCAGCTAGAAATATAACCGAACTACTTTTGAACTCGTTTTTTCAGAAAAACAGCTTTCAGATAACAGTTTTCAGCAAGAAATATAACCGAACAGCTTTTAAACTCTCTTTTTCAGAAAAACAGCTTTCAGATAGCAGTTTTCAGCAAGAAATATAACAAAACAGCTTTTAAACTCGTTTTTTCAGAAAAACAGCTTTCAAATAACAGTTTTCAGCTAGAAATATAACCGAACAGCTTTTGAACTCGTTTTTTCAAAAAACAGCTTTCAGATAACAGTTTTCAGCAAGAAATATAACCGAACAGCTTTTAAACTCGCTTTTTCAGAAAAACAGCTTTCAGATAACAGTTTTCAGCAAAAAATATAACAAAACAGCTTTTAAACTCGTTTTTTCAGAAAAACAGCTTTCAGATAACAGTTTTCAGCTAGAAATATAACCGAACAGCTTTTGAACTCGTTTTTTCAGAAAAATAGCTTCCAGATAACAGTTTTCAGCTAGAAATATAACAGAACAACTTCTGAACTCTCTTTTTCAGATAAACAGCTTTCAGAATACAGTTTTCAGAAATAAATATAACCAAACAGCTTTTAAACTCATTTTCAGAATAACTCTATTCAAAATACAGTTTTCAGAAAACTCTATTCAGAAAACTCTTTTCAAAATAACAAAACAAACGCAACCTGAGTTTCGATGATGTAGCACAACATTATTGGCTAACAGGACAAGTTTATAAATGGCCCCTCTACTACTACTTCTTTCATTCAAATTTGAAAAATACTCCCTCCATCTCATTTATGCAAATACCCCTCAATCTCATATGCATCTCTCTCCAAATTTCTTCATTATGAGAGAGAGAGACTCTCAATCTCTCACTCTAAAAAAAAAACCGTAATGACGAAAAAAAGAAAAAGAAAAACCCTAACAAAAAAGAGGTCACATCCTCTCACAATCTTGTCAATTCCTATATACATATTTTGAGATTAAGGGGCGAGTGTGTCACCGAAACCAACTTAGCCGGGAAGCCAACTCAAAGGTCATATTTTGACTATCAAAAATAAAAATTCACATTATTAGATATGATTTGCATCTTACTAAGTATGCGTGTGAAATTTTTTTAAAAAATTTGATGAGTTTTAACATTTTATTATGTGACCGCAAAATAGTGGTTTTATAAAGAGTCAAAGTTTACTCCATTTTTAGGTCCTATACTCAGTGATTTAAAACTCGTTGACTTTTTGTACACCCGTAACTGTGTGATGAAGACTACATTTGTTACGCAAATTTTATTCTGGATGGTCGTGATAAGTATTGAGCTGTCTTCCTTTATATGGAAATTTGACTATAGAGATAAAGACAAAACCATCATCTCCTACAAGAACATGGTAACAAACATCAATGTTTTTTCCACCCTTTCCACAAAGGTGCATAGGTTTATACTTCAAAGAAGAAAAGCCATGAAGGAGAGGAAGAATCTCCAATAAAAACGGGGGGATTCCAACAAGAAACTTTTTGAAGAGGGAGAAATTAACACTCATGATAAATAATTCTCATGTTGTGCATAAGAGCATCTGTAGTCGTTTGCTAAATATTGATAATATGCATATTTGGCTCAAAAACGAGTTGCACTCGTTTGCCAAATTTTCATATTATCCATATTTCGCTACAGTCGTTTGCTATAAATGAGAATGAATTTGAGATTTATCCATATATAAGCGACGGCACTCCGTCGCACAAAAAAAACTAATATTTTTTCGTCGGACGGCACTTCAAGTACCGTCCCTTGATATTTTTTTTCAATTAAAAAAACCCTCAAAAGGCTTAAATCTCTCGGACAACACTTCATGTGCCGTCCCTTGCCTCCGCATATCTCGGACGGCACTTCATGTGTCGTCCGGTGATTTCTGCAATTTTTGATTTTTTTTTTTGCAATTTTTGAAATGTTTTTGTAATTTTGTATTTGTTTTTGCAATTTATGAAATGTTTTTGTAATGTTTTTGTAATTTTTTCGTAATTTGTAAAATATTTTTGCAATTTTTAATCATTTTTTGCAATTTTTTATTTGCACTCCGAGGACGAATTTTTATGGTTGAATGACGTTAATCCCTCGGACGGCACTTCATATGCCGTCCCTTGGATTTATTCATAAAAATAGCTTTTAGACGACTGTAACAAAACTTCTTTTGCTATTTCTATATATGCATATATGCATATTTTTTTTCCCAACGACTATAGATGCTCTAAGGATCACAACAAGCCATTATGAGTGGCCATTTTACCATCACTTTTGTTGCCTCTCCGCTCTTCTGATTATGAGACTAGAATAATCAATACATCTCTAATTGTGGACTTTTTTTCCGAACTGACCCACTTTTCAAAACTAATTTTCAAGATGACCGAGTTTTCAAACTAATTCCTAAGATGGACCAATCCTCATAGGCCATAGTTCCCAAATTGCGGCCTGTTCGATTGTGAGGTCGTAGTTCCGAACTGCAACCCAAATACGTATCATATCATGCTTGGCTAATAAACTCCGAGACTAACTACAAAGGAAGATAGAAATACATGTGTTTATAAACGTCGGGCTTGATTGGAGCGGCATTTCGGAAAACGCCGCCGCAATACCAGAGATACGCCCGCCGGGGATGCAAAAAGGCTTTCCTGACTTTGCAAAAGCCGGGGTTTCCAGATTAGTTATCCCAACGTTTTAAAACAATAGGGATAACCCGGCGAAAATATCCCAGCGTTTGGGTAGTTTGGTCGGGATATCCCCGGCATTTTTCAAGGGCCATCGGAATGCTTATGAGTTTGGTAACATTTTTTGGAAATATTTTGAGAAATATTTTTTCTCAAAACGCGTTTGGTTATACTTTCCGAACGGCATCTTTTCTCAAAAGATGCTTTGAGCTGTTTTTCCCTTTTGGCCGCTTCCCCTTCTTCCCATCCCCATCTGACTGTCGAAAAAAAAAACCCTATCACCATCTTCTCCTCTCTCGTCACTCCCACGTCGTCACCAAATCTCTCTCTCTCCTCATCTTTTCCTCTCCACTTTCTCCACCTTATAAATCCCACCCTCTTCCACCTTCAAAAAGCCTCTTTCCTTCCCTTCCCATCTCATTAAGGAGGTGTTTCAAGATCTGACACCAAGAACCCATCTCCAAAATCCAGTCCTCAATCCATCCGTGCAATCAAAATCCGATCTTGCTGAGTTTTTTTTTTTTTTTTTCCTGCTGGAAAACTAGTTCACATGCAGTTTTGTTTGCTGCGATCAGTTTATATGATCGATCAGTTTTGTTTGCTGTGTATTAATTGTTCTAATTTAATTAGTTCACATGCAGCAACAACAGCATCTTCTTAACTTGTTGATCTTCTATAGATGTCGCAGCTTATTATCCTCCTAACTTATTAAAAAATTTACAAAAAACTCATAAGAAAACTAATGCGAATTCATTAAACATACACCCTAGATAAGCTCCTTATAAGGAAAATTGAAAATAAAAAAAAAATTGTTGCCAAACTTGAAAAAAATGGAAGAAAAAAAAGGATTTCAAAATAAATTATTACAAAACAGCATTTTACAGTCTAGTTTTAAGAAAACAGCATTCAGATTTATTTTTTTACTCAAACAGGTTATACAATTTTATTTTCAGAAAACAGTTTTCAGAAAACTATACCAGACAGCTTTTACACTCTCATTTTCAGAAAACAGTTTTCACAAACTATTTTCACAAAACTATTTTCAAAACAACAAACCAAACGCACCGATGCTACTGCGTTTTCAAATGCCGAGGTAACTTAGTATATAAACACAAAAAAAAAAAAAACAAAAACAAAAAACCCAACCCTCTCTCAATTCTCAAAATCGCTCTCTCCTTCCTTCTTCCGCTCACTTCCGCCGAAGCCCATCACCGCCGTCCCCATCGTCGCCTTCACCGTGGTCGCTCCAAATCCCCAGCCTCAAATCAATTTCCCTCATTCCTCTCTCTATCCGCGCGCCCCCGCCCATCGTCATCCCGAGACTCCGGCGACGCCCATCGCTCCTCTCTCTCTCCTTCGCCGCCGCCGCTTGTCGCTCCCCTATCTCGCTCATGAATTCAACGGCCCTTCCAAATCCTAGAAACACAAAAGGTATCATTTATTACACTAATTTCAATTTCAATTCCAATTTCTGTAGTAATAATGGGAATTGATTGTTGAATGAGGCTATTGTTGTCAATTTTCAGCATCTTCTATGTGGTAGAGCATATATTGTTAATGATATTTATCTGCTATTTAAGATTCATACACTTGGGAGGGATCCAATGAAAAGAGTTCTTTAGATTGTAATTGTACATTTGTTTAGATCATGAATTTTCTTCATGCTATTTCTTACTGACTTGCGCCTTTATTCTTCTTCACTGCAGAGGCCTCTGAAAACTATTGCCATTAGAGCTGGTGATGTCTACAGGAGTTGCTGTACCAGCACTTGACAAAGATATATTATGGGAATTTGAGCACACACACCAAAAAAAAAAAAAAGCTAATTAGCTGCTCTTATACATTTATTGGTGTGAATTTTTCTCTAGAATTCTAAGTCACCTGTTGGCATCTGGTAATTTTTTTTTAAAATAATAATTTATCCATTTTTATTTGTTGCAGTTGTTGGGGATTGAAGCTGTTTATTTCTGGGAGACGTGTGGATGCACCAGGTGTGAGTTCAGACTCAATTTGTATTGGAGGAGAATGCCGCTCGTCTGCCGATCTTCGGTTGACCTTCTGGGACCTGCGATGGGCTCGGAAAGATGTTGAAGGCTGGGCTCGGATCGGAAGGGTCGGATCCGAGGTCTTGTGTACCTGCAGACGGTCCTGAAACACCGGGGTTTATCCCGGCGGCGGACCCTCCGACGCTCTAGTCAGTCTCTGTGAGAGAGTAGCGATAACTAGGTATATTTAAGTGGCAAAAGATTCATTACCTCAAAAGGTGGGTGTGGATCTAGTATTTATAGAGAATCCCAACCGGGTTTGGTTCCACTTGGGGGCCGGGTCTGGATCCGAAAGCCCGTGGGCCTGACGTGGCAGAAGGCCCAGGGGGTTTAGGGCGGACGTGGCAATACCAGGAGTGGTATAGGGCTGACGTGGCGAAACCCTTGGCGGTATTTGGAGCTGACGTGGCCCATCGTGGGCCTCCTGTGCTTCTGGGCGGGATCGGAGGGCCTAGGCTGCGCCAGGTCATCCTTCTGCCCCGCCAGAGAGGGGGGACGGCCTGTGGGACGGTCCCGGATCGGACTCCGAGGGCTACTGAGGCTCGTCGGTACGAGGAGGCCAGTACCGTGAGGGCAAACACGAGGTTCGGCGCCGACCCTGAAGTGGTTCGGAGCCGAACCAGGTTGCTATCTTTACCTTTCTTGAGTGGGAATTGTATTGGGCCCTGGTTGGGCCTCAGGCCATTTTTACCCTGTCACACAAGCCCCCCACTCCTGCGGGGGGTGCGGGAGCTAGCCGTGGAGGAGTGCTTATGGTTGTAGAAATGGGATGGCGAGTCACTGGGCCTTCGTGAGAGGGTTATCCTGATGGTTAGAGCGAGGGCAAGCCAAGGAGCCTTCCTGAGAGGACTACTCTGGTGCTAGACCTGACCTCGGGCCGGTCGAGGGATTACGGGCCAAGAAGGGGGGGTGGCGAGCCGTTGGCCTTCCTGAGAAGACCACCCTGGTGCCAGACCTGACCTCGAGCTTGGCGAGGAATTACTGGAAGGCAAGGGCGATGGCGAGTCGTGAAGCCTTCCTGAGAAGACTACCCTGGTGCTAGACCTGACCTCGAGCAGTTCGAGGGATTACGGGCCAACAAGGGGGGTGGCGAGCCGTTGGCCTTCCTGAGAAGACCACCCTGGTGCCAGACCTGACCTCGAGCTTGGCGAGGGATTACTGGAAGGCAAGGGCGATGGCGAGCCGTGAAGCCTTCCTGAGAAGACTCCCCTGGTGCCAGACCCGACCTCGAGCCGGTCGAGGGATTATGGGCCAACAAGGGGGGTGGCGAGCCGTTGGCCTTCCTGAGAAGACCACCCTGGTGCCAGACCTGACCTCGAGCTTGGCGAGGGATTACGGGAAGGCAAGGGCGATGGCGAGCCGTGAAGCCTTCCTGAGAAGACTCCCCTGGTGCCAGACCCGACCTCGAGCCGGTCGAGGGATTATGGGCCAACAAGGGGGGTGGCGAGCCGTTGGCCTTCCTGAGAAGACCACCCTGGTGCCAGACCTGACCTCGAGCTTGGCGAGGGATTACGGGAAGGCAAGGGCGATGGCGAGCCGTGAAGCCTTCCTGAGAAGACTCCCCTGGTGCCGGACCCGACCTCGAGCTGGTCGAGGGATTATGGGCCAACAAGGGGGGTGGCGAGCCGTTGGCCTTCCTGAGAAGACCACCCTGGTGCCAGACCTGACCTCGAGCTTGGCGAGGGATTACTGGAAGGCAAGGGCGATGGCGAGCCGTGAAGCCTTCCTGAGAAGACTACCCTGGTGCTAGACCTTACCTCGAGCTGGTCGAGGGATTACGGGCCAACAAGGGGGGTGGCGAGCCGTTGGCCTTCCTGAGAAGACCACCCTGGTGCCAGACCTGACCTCGAGCTTGGCGAGGGATTACTGGGAGGCAAGGGCGATGGCGAGCCGTGAAGCCTTCCTGAGAAGACTACCCTGGTGCTAGACCTGACCTCGAGCTGGTCGAGGGATTTCGGGCTAACAAGGGGAATGGCGATCGGTTGGCGCCCTAGAGTGATTGAGCGGGGATATCCCGCCATTCCTGTGGAGCATTGAAGGCTCTCCGAGAACGGTGTGATGGTCTGATTTCCTAGGGGCATTTAATGGCGCCGCCTAATAAATGTAGATGGCGCATGGTTTTCCGTTGATTGACCTTCCCCGCGCCCCAACGGTTAGTCCCTGGGGGAGGTTATAAATACCTCTCCCCTCCATCGTAGGTACGATCAAAACAGGGGTGGCCCATTGGCCCTCAGAGGTGTCTGCTTCGGCGGACGCCTGTCTTTTGCTAATATTTTCGACCCTAGCAGCGTCGGAGAGGTGGTTACTCTGCCGCTCGGATCTTCTCTTGGATCTGATGGACCTTGATACGGCAGCCAGATCTATGGGAGATCAGGGCGAGAGGGGTAACGGCCGAGATCCGTGCTGGTGGAAGAGGAGCCTTGGATTGGTGGTGGTTTTGCCGTCTGGATCCCTTTTCGGGTCAGACTACCCTGTCATGGATGTTTGGCCCGGGAGAGATCCAGACGAAAAGATGCACCAACCGTATTCCGGTCTTGGGGGCTGAAGGGCCTCGGATGGGGGGACCACCTCCCATCGGGGGTCGGCAAGTCCGTCTTGATAGGGCTGCAGGCAATGGCGGTTTCTGTCCCACCCTCGAACTGTTCGGGGTTTCGGCTGCCGAAGCTGTAAGTCCCGGGCTGCTCGAGGGTGAGAGGGGAACTGGTCGAGCGCTGGAGCCCGGGGCGTCTGTCATATGACGGCGTCTTAAACCTTAAGTAAAAATGTTTTTTCCGTCGCATGTTCCACCCGAACCGACCCCAGAGTTGGGCTGTCAGTCTGGCGTCTGATGACGTCCTCCGCACAGGTTTCGAGGACGCGGCGCGATTTTCCAGGCGGCAGTTGTGCGTCAATCAGTGAACAGTAATCGCGGAAGTCGAGGAGCCGTTCTTCCCTTATATAAGTATTCCCCCCTTTTTCCCTTTCGCCCACTTCAATCTTGCTGCTTTCTTCTTCAAAAAATCTCCCAACCCTTCAGCGATTGTTCTTGCAGTTTGCCGTACTCGGCTCGCCCTCCCGAAGCGGTCCCAGGTTAGTTTGGTAAGTTTGTTTTATCATTAGGCACAGATGGACAGGGCTCAGTCCGGTTCGTCGGCGTCGTCGTCCAGGGGGGAAGTAAAGCCTGACTCTCCGTCGACGTCGTGGGAAGAGCCCGTGTTAGAGGAGGAGTCGGTGCCCGTTGTGGGCCCTACTGGCTTGGTTTCTTTGGAGGACTCAGTAGGTGAGGGGGAAGCGGTACACAAGACGAGGCCGTCGCGCTCCCGACGTCCCTTTGTGGTGGAGAGTAGCGGGTCGGAGGGAGCCGGCGATGGTTCGGACGGCATTCGAGTGCTGGAGTTGTCTTCCGATGAGGATAGAGGCGAGGGTGATATAGCGAGGAGATCCACCGTTCAGGGTCGAGGACCGTCGGAGCGAGTCAAGAAGGAGAAGAGGGCCTCAGGAAAACCGGGGTCGAGGACCGGCGGTTCGAGCAAGGCGCCTGTTTTCCGTAATCTAATGACGGGTTCGCCCGTTCAGCCGAAGCATTTCCGTCAGTATCCCGACGACCTTTCTGACCGGGAGCTCTTCGGAGTGCAACCCTCTTCGCCGAGCCGGAGGAGGGTGATGATGGACGCGATCTCGACCGTTTTGGAGGACGGGGATTTGGAGGTTCTGCAGCTGGCGTATCATATAGGGCCTGGTTACGAACTGCTGCTGCCGAGCTCCACTCTGCGCCCCACCGATCCCTTATCCGCTTGGTACTGTGTCTTCCCAGTGGACGCTTTTATCTCTGGCCTGAGGTTGCCAATCCACCCGTTCGTTAGGGACGTGTTGAACTGGGCCTCCTTGGCGCCCATGCAGTACGGGCCGAACTCTTGGAAGCAGATTATCTGCTTTGTGCTGATGTGCGAGGAACAGCAAGTACCCCTGCGGCTGAATGTGTTCCGCGCGATGTTGATGGTCAACCCGTCGGCCGAGGGTGTATATTATATCTCTCCCCGGAGTGGGGGGAAGGTCATTCGCCACCACCCGGATTCCATCAAGGGATGGAAGGAGAAATATTTGGTGATCCGGAGTGAAGAGCCATGGGACATTCCCACTCGATGGAACCACTCCAAGCCGAACTACCAACCGCCGAGGCAGGGGGATCTGTCGGCCGATGAATGGGGGTTTGTCGAGCGCCTCCGCCAGTCGCCTAGTATTGATTGGACGGAGGTGACGGAGACCAATTTGGCGAGCGCTGGACTGAGCCCAGCTGTTATGTGTATGTAGTTGTTTCTTTTCTCTTGGTCCTTTCTTGCTTTCTTGCTCATTGCTCTTAATGGTTTTTCCCGCAGGTATGGACGAGGCGTCGATCAAGGCAAAGAGGCTCGCCATGAGGAAGGAGAAGGCTGAGAAGGAGGCGGCGAAGAGGCCGAGGGGGTCGTCTCTAATCATCTCGGAGGTCCAACTCGAGCCGAGGACCAAGAGGGGTCGCTCGGAGACGAGCAAGGGTGTGGCTGCTTCGAAGGGTCAGGGCCTAGTGGGGGCCCCTGTTCTCGACAAGGGGAAAGGTCCCTGGGTCGAGGCCGAGGAAGAGGATCCGGTGGTGGAGTTGTTGCGGCAGCGGTGGGCTCCGGACTGGTCGGTTCTGATGGGGGACCGCCTGACCGAGGAGGCCCAAGCCGTTGAAGTGGTGGAAAAGCTGGCGACCCCTCGCGATCGCAAGGCGATGGAGGGTGAGCCCGTGGAGGTGGCGTTCGCACGCCTGGCGCAGGCCACGGTGCAGGTAAGTCTGTCGACCCTGTCCCTCCTTGTTGATTTTCGTGCGGAGGCCTGATCTTTGTCTGCCGTTGGCTGTAGGCTTGCATACAGGGGGCCAACATAAAGAACCTGTACGAGGCGTCCCTGGCCCAAGAGCGAGCTCGAGCGGAAAAGAGCGAGCTGGAGATGAAGGAGATGCGGATCGAACTCGAGGGTTCGCATAAGAGGGAGCAACAGCTGGAGCTCCAG
Organism: Hemerocallis citrina; assembly: GCA_017893485.1. Classification (NCBI taxonomy): domain Eukaryota; kingdom Viridiplantae; phylum Streptophyta; class Magnoliopsida; order Asparagales; family Asphodelaceae; genus Hemerocallis; species Hemerocallis citrina. Next base: position 126,622,604 of record CM030365.1, read on the forward strand.
CTCAAGGCCAAGGATGTGGAGTGGGAGAAGAAGATGGCCTCCCTGAAGACGAAGTTCACCAAGGAGGCGAAGGAGGTGCTGACTACGGGCCAGCTGATGGTGATCGCGGCCCAGGACAAAAGCTATGCGAAGGCCCTCAGCCACGTGAGACACTTCTTCCCGGCCCTCGATTTGTCCAAGTTTGAGTATGATATGGAGATCGAGGGGACGTCGAAGACTCCTGGCGAAGAAGGGCCTGCCGTCGACCCATCGGCCGACGCACCCGTGGATCCGTCCGTCGACGCGGAGGTGGGTCAATGAGTTGTGTAATTTTTGTCTTTCTTTTTCTCTCCCTCGATTGTGTTTGCCTCCCGCGGACTGGCCACCGCATTTTTTGTAAGAAGCACCTGGATTTATAGTGGCAAGAAAAGTTTTTTGACCGGCCGGTTGTTTTGACCTCGGACATTTCTGAATCTTCTTGAGAATGTGTGTTGAGTTGGTTGGTTATCTTGTAGGTCGCGGCTCTCCTCCCTGAGGGGGACTCCCGTAGTTTCTATGTGGCACGGCTCCGGAGTAAGGTTAAGGTCCTGGAGGCCGCGCTGGCTCGTCATCGAAGGGGGGCTCGGGACACCGATACGGCTTGTAACTTTTATCGGAATAAGTCCGCAGTCTTAAGTGCGGAGGCGCGCCGGTTGAGAAGGGCGATGTGGGATCGGGAGCTCGGCGGTGCGGACCTTAGACAGGCCGGGCTTAGTACCTTGGTGCCGAGGCCCTCTCCTGGGGGGTTACCTCGCGACGTCTTTGAGGAGAAGGAGATGGAGATGCCTCGTTACAAGGCGATATTGGGTGCCTCGTTCTCTTCCTCCACGGGTCGACAGGCGGAGGGGGTTCCCTCTGCGCTGCTGCTGCTGCAGCGGACGCGACCGGATGACGCCCAGAGTTCTGTGGCTGGAGTGTCGATTGTGGCTGAGGCTAAGGAATACCACAACGAGAAGAGGGGCCCCTAGTTGCTTGGTCGGAGTACTCTTCGTCCCTCGTTGGGCCCGAGGGGCCCTGATCTTCCTGATTTAAGATGAGTGGAGCGGTCTTGTAACGGTCTTTGTTTTTCTTTCGTTTTATTTTTTCTCTTTGGAACGAAAATAAAGGGGTATGAACAAAGAATCCTTTTCCTTCCTCGCTCCGGCCAGTAGTGTAGCGCGCAATGTCGGAGGCAAGGTCTGGCTCCACCGCTCCGCGAGGGATCGAAGTGGGGCCTTAGGAAGGACCCTCGGTCCGCACTCATACTGAGACTATCGAGACATTTGGGTTCGGACAAAAAGGGGTATTTTTAGTATAAGGTAGGGAGGGCCGCTAAGGCAGCCCTTTACATATGAGGGTTTACACAAAAACAGATTTACATTTAGCCGGGCCATAATCTATGCTCGTTCGGCGTCGAGGGGGAACACACCTCCCCCGACGGTGGTCATGTAGCATGATCGCGCTGCTTCTTGGCTGCCTCGGACGATGCCGACTCCTTGAGGGGTGGGGAACTTGAGCTTCAGATGGTAAGCCGAAGGCACCGCTTGTAGGGAGCATAGTCCAGGCCGGCCAAGTATGGCGTTGTAAGCCGCCTTGACGTTGACCACCATGACGTCCATGGATTCAGTCCTCTTGACAGGAGTCGACCCGGCGGTAACGTCGAGGGTAACAATCCCTTCTATTACGACAGGGACGCCTGAGAACCCGTGCAAGGTGTACCCGGCTGGCTTGAGTTTGCCTCGGGGTAACCTGAGATTTTCGAAGGCTTCGAGGAAAAGAATATTCACCGAGCTACCGTTGTCGACGAGGATCCTGCGGACCTCACAATTAGCCATGTGGAGGTTAATGACGAGGGCATCGCAGTGGGGCAAGCGAACACCTTCAAGGTCTTCCCCTGAGAAGGAGACCGGCCTTGATTGCAGTTTGGGCGAGGGGGTTGTCTCTGACAGCGTTCACCTCTCGGATGAAGGCTTTTCTGGAAGTGTTTGATTCACCTCCCATCGGCCCTCCGTGGACACAGTGTAAGATGAAAGGGATATCCGCGGCTCCCTCGGAATCGGGGTCCCGACCCTGGGTCTGGTTTGGAGGAGGGTTCGGAGGCGATTGCCTCCGGTTCCTAGCGTCTCGCCGATCCCGTGGGCCTTCTCGGGTAAACTCTCGGAGGTACCCTCTGGAAATGAGTTCTTCAATTTCGTCTTTCAGGGCTCGGCATTGGTCGGTTTCGTGCCCGTGATCTCTGTGGAAGCGGCAGTAAAAGCGCTGGTCTCGATTCTTGTTGTTATTAGATCGGGGGGGTAGTCGGACAATGCCCTTGTCTTCGATTTCCAAGAGGATGGCGAAGATGTTATGCGTCAGGGGAGTGTACCTCTCGAAGCGGGGGACTGGCGGGACCTTCTTCATGGCCCCCGGGTCCCTTGGAGCTTTCTTTGGTGGTTCGACTTCCTCGGTCTTCCGCTTTCCTTTCCCGGTGGCATCCCTGGCATCTTCGGGATTAAGGGCCTCTTCTGCCCTAATGTATTTCTCGACCCTATTAAGGAGGTCGGGAAAGTCGACGGGGGGTCTCTTGGCCAGAGAAGCCTTCAGCTGTCCGGGGCGGACGTTGTGTCGGAATGCCGCTGAAGCGACGCCTGGGTCGAGGGAGGAGACCGACCTTGCCTCAGCGGTAAATCTCCGGACGAACACTCTGAGTGATTCCCCCTCTATCTGCTTGAGCCCAAGTAATGAGGCGCTGGTCCTTTCGGCCTTCCGGCTAGTGACAAAATGGGCAAGAAAATTGCCCTCGAGTTGGTCGAAGGAGTAAATGGAGCCGGGGGCGAGTTTCGAAAACCACTCGCGAGCTGGACCCCGAAGGGTGGCAGGGAAGGCTCGGCAGAGCAGGGGATCCGAGGCGCTGTGAATCATCATGAGGGTTTTGAAACCCTCCATGTGATCAGCAGGATCTCCCACGCCATCGTAGGTCTCGAATTGAGAGGGTCGGAAATTCCGGGGTATTTTCGCTTGGAGGATGGGGGCGGAGAAGGGAGGACGGACAGGTCTGTACCCCTGAGCCATTCTTTGGCCGCCGTCCCCTATGTGATCGAGGCGGTCCTCCATTTCTTGTAGGCGTCTTAGGAGTACATCATCGTCTTCCGGCTGGATCGTTGAAGGGCGGGACACGCTGGCTTCGGCGTCCGACCCTGTTTGGGAATGGAGGGTTTCTTCCCTGGGGGCCCGTCGGAGGGCTCCCAGAATTTCTCTTCGGAAGTCTTGGAATTCCTTATGGGTGACGGGGGCTCCTTCGACCCGGTTTGGCCGGCCCGAGGGTTGTTTTCCGACTCGGCTGAGCACGGGTCTTCGCACCTCGGGCGGCGGCCTCGGATGGTTCGGGACCGGGTTGGAAGCGGCCATTCCCCTGTTGCGGATAATCTTGCGGTTGAGGATTATTCCCCGGAGGTCGGGCTGGGCTGGCCGGCCGACGCTTCTTTGGGACTCCCGAGAGGGAGCCTTGTATTTCGACGTGCGTGGCCTGGCTTTATCAGTGGGTGGGGGCGAGTCCCGTTGGTTGACGGAAGAAGCGACCCCCTTGCCTTTGGAGGCCATGAGGGTTCGGCTGTCGATGGCCTTTGAGGGTCTGGGTCGGATCGGCTTCTGGAGCAGCTGTTTCCCACAGACGGCGCCAACCTGAAGCTGTTTATTTCTGGGAGACGTGTGGATGCACCAGGTGTGAGTTCGGACTCAATTTGTATTGGAGGAGAATGCCGCTCGTCTGCCGATCTTCGGTTGACCTTCTGGGACCTGCGATGGGCTCGGAAAGATGTTGAAGGCTGGGCTCGGATCGGAAGGGTCGGATCCGAGGTCTTGTGTACCTGCAGACGGTCCTGAAACACCGGGGTTTATCCCGGCGGCGGACCCTCCGACGCTCTAGTCAGTCTCTGTGAGAGAGTAGCGATAACTAGGTATATTTAAGTGGCAAAAGATTCATTACCTCAAAAGGTGGGTGTGGGTCTAGTATTTATAGAGAATCCCAACCGGGTTTGGTTCCACTTGGGGGCCGGGTCTGGATCCGAAAGCCCGTGGGCCTGACGTGGCAGAAGGCCCAGGGGGTTTAGGGCGGACGTGGCAATACCAGGAGTGGTATAGGGCTGACGTGGCGAAATCCTTGGCGGTATTTGGAGCTGACGTGGCCCATCGTGGGCCTCCTGTGCTTCTGGGCGGGATCGGAGGGCCTAGGCTGCGCCAGGTCATCCTTCTGCCCCGCCAGAGAGGGGGGACGGCCTGTGGGACGGTCCCGGATCGGACTCCGAGGGCTACTGAGGCTCGTCGGTACGAGGAGGCCAGTACCGTGAGGGCAAACACGAGGTTCGGCGCCGACCCTGAAGTGGTTCGGAGCCGAACCAGGTTGCTATCTTTACCTTTCTTGAGTGGGAATTGTATTGGGCCCTGGTTGGGCCTCAGGCCATTTTTACCCTGTCACAGGGATCATCTCACCGGTGGAGATTTATATGCTATAATAAGTAGTTCAGGATTTGACCTATATCAAAATTTGTCTGCTCCGGGATAGATAAACATGCATGCATCTCTTGCTTGTGTAGTTGACTATTTCTTATGTTAATTCCTCTATTATGCAGACTGTCTTTGAAAACACTTTGATGCAACATCATGTTGCTCTCCCCACCCTGGTTCCATGGGAAAATTTTCTTATGTTGCCACTGCTGGTCAATACAGTCTTAAGATTAATTTGCAGCGTCCTTTAGATCTTTGCAACCTTCTTTTATTCGTTTCCTTCCAATTGAGAGTCTGGCTTTACTGTTTAAGTCTTACAATTAATGTGTAATGTTTGCAGGACGCAGTACTTTAGCTGGAGTTTCAAGGTATCAAAAAACAGTATGCTATACTTCAGGTTTGTAGCTACTTCAAAAGTTCTGTTCAAATTAAATACTTGGCTACAACACTTGTTGTATCCTCACTTCACTTCAATTCAATTCTTACAGTCTTGCTGTATCCTCACTTCACTTCAATTCAATTCTTACAGTCTTGCTGTATCCTCACTTCACTATCTCTCTGTATAATGGTTATATATGATAATTACAGAGAGGCAGTTGAGATGATACTTGCAATTGGCACAAATGAAGTAACCTGAAGATATCAACTCAGTTCTTCAAACTGAAGGTAATTCATGTTTTTGCTTCAATTTTATGTTGCAAATTTAGTTTAGAAAGTAAACTTACAGACACTTTTGTAATGATGACTACATCTTTATGTACAATTTGTAGGCCCTTTTCTATTCCACATTGTAATTTGTTGAAATTTAATGCATAAAACAAGAAGGGGAGAAGGGGTTCAGACTGGGGTTGATATCAGTTGTCAGTAAGGTAAGGTGGATGGAGAAGCAACTTGTGAGTTTCGACACAACAAGAGCAGTAAGTAAAAAATTGTCAAATCTTCTTTAGTTGAAGAGGTATCTAACACTTCCACTGAAATGAAAGTTTGTTTATAGATTTGGAGCACGTTATGTTAATGCTTGAGTGTTATACAACATCACAGTCAAGTATATCTTGGAGAAATGTTAGATGCTCCTTCAATCAACCTCATCAATCCTATGTCTTGCCGGCGGAGCTATGTTGGGGCCCGGGGTGGCCCGGGCCCCCCCAAAATTTTATAAAACTCCTTAAAATTTTTGAATTTTTTAAAAAACCACCCTTAAATCTATTAAATTTTATTGTTTGCCCCCCTAAAAATTATGAAAAAATACCAATATATTTATATAGTCATAGAATTTTTTTTTGCCCCCCTCCCCCCCCCCCCCCCCCCCGGAAAAATTGTTCTGGCTTCGCCCCAGTGACTTGGTCTAATCATATTCGTAATAGAGCAACAAAAACTATTTATGATATTTTAACTAAAAGTCTGTTTCCTGATCGGCACATATAGCTATGTGCATAACATATGTGCTTGTTATCTGGCCAAACAATAAGGTAGGGAAATCTGATCCGTAGAACATGGAGGGAAAGGAGAAAAAGCTAATTACCTATTTATCAGGCTGAAGAGGCATATACTACAATTTTGCTACCTTAAACACTAATCAATGAAATACTTACAGATGTCTTAGGTTACCCAAATATCCATGCAATGTCATAAAATATTGATTTATATAGATCTTAGCAAAGGGAATCTCTTAGTAGTTAGGATTTAAGACAGATCTCTCGGCCAATACATCTTTGATTCTATGATCATGAAATCCTAAATTCCTAATGGTTGAAATTTGTTAATATCAATATTGGCATTTTTATTATATTATAACAATAGGTCATGAGATGTACTCTGTCACATTATGTTTAAGATACACCTTTAGAGTCCATCAAAACTGTATGAAATAAATTTTCTCTAGAATCCAATGTACATGATCAGAATCTGTATCTTTTTTAGTGATTGATTCTCAGCTTCCCTTTTCAAGTATGAAATAAACTAACTGATATCGTTTTGGTAGTAGAGATCAGCTTACTGTTGATGATCAGTTACACTTGCTCTGTTCTACATATGCAAAGCTTTTCCTTTTTGTCGAACATAGGTTTCTATGCAGAAATTGGTGCCAGATGACTGAATGATCTGATTTCGGCTGATAATCAGCCTTGGAATTTTGGAAATGGATTCAGCAAATTATCTTCATATATCGCTAGTGAACTGCATTTTAGCTATTCACTCGGAGCATTCGTCCTAAATTCTTACCCACTTATTATGCTTGATTATTAGAATGAATTTGTGTTGTAAAATACTTTTCAATTGTTTATTATGTTTGATTTATGGATTTGTGGAAGATTATTAGAATGAATTCTAGAAAATGATTGTAATTTGAATTATAGGTATTTTGATTTTGATATAAAAATTTTAATTAAAAAAAAAATTTAAAAAAAAAACAACAACAACAACAACCACCACCACCACCCAACTATTATTTTTACCCCCCACAAAATAAATAAAAAACTTTCCCGGCGTTTGAAAATGCCAGAATAGGCTATTTAATGAAAATAAGTAAAAAGTGAAAGTTAGCCTATGCTGGTGTTTTAAAAAGTCAGGATAGCTAATCCGGAAACCCCGGCGTTTGTAAATGCCGGGAAAGCCATTTCGCATTCCTGGAGGCCGTATCCCCGGTGCTTGCGGCAACATTTTCGAAACGCCGCCCCCATCAAGCCTGGTGTTTATAAACTTCAGGAACGGCCAACAAAAATGCCGGGATTTCTTTCTTCCTTTGTAGTGTGAGCATCTGCTGGATTTCAACAGTTGTTTGAAGATGTGCAGTAATTAACCTGGAGGAAAATGAAAGCGTGATTAATCATTTATAATTTTATTGGGGAAAAAACAGAATAAAATACTTTTAGGCCACACTACCTTTTGTTTTGTTTAGACTGATATTGTGTTAGCATATAAATTGATGTTGTCAAGAAAAATTATCTTCAATTAATATAAGGGAACAAACGCAACAACATCAGTTTTGAAATTTTATTTTGTGCGCAACTCACTTTTATTCAATTATATCAGATTATCCCTTCTAAGCCAGAAGGATATGCTCAGAATTCAAAATGTGCTTTTGAGCTTCCGAACGGAAACCAAAGTGGGTCATTGTTTCGGAAGGAGATCAGACTGTTTTTTACCATCGATTACCTTATCCACAATAACCAAAAGAAATATTTTATGCTGTTCTGCTTTTATTGCCCAGTTGCCCAGTTCTCTGAGTTTGTTCTTGATGGGATAAAAAACCACGGTTAATCAAGACCACACAATTCTTGCATGTATCCCAAAGTCTCTGCGGACAATGTGGTCCTTACATGGCAGCTACATGCCCACAACTTGAACATGAGTATCACAGGCCCATCACCCCAGTTCGGCCACGAGAGGGGACCACCAGCAGCCCAGAAAGATCTTCTGGTTAAGGATGGTAATCAAATCCCTAGAATAAGGGGGATATTAACGAAAAATCCCAAATTTGAGGGATCCTCCAAATCAGTGGGGAGATTCTTTCTACAACTCCTCCTCACAACTATAAATATGACCCCCCACATCTTTCTCAGCTACATGCCCACAACTTGACCGTCGGAGGGTCTGGTGCCGAGATCATCCCCGGTGTTTCAGGTTGTTGTTGTAGGTTTTCGATGAGACGTCAACCAGCACAACCACCACCAAAATTCCTCAAATACTAGCCTCACAGCTGGATCTGATTAATGGTTGAGATATGAGTTTCCACTAAATACATGAAGTCATCTTCTGTTGCACCCACATCGAAAAATAGCAGCATCAGATTGGTACCGTCTGTGGGAATGACTTGTCACAAATTTAGCTTCTACTTCAGATCCCTCATCCCTCAGAGCTTCCACTGACCATAGCTCCTAAGGCTAGAAAAACCACAACCGTTGGGCGTCAAGAGGACCCCATGGCTCCTCCTCCTCTGGTTCACCAGTCCTGTTGTCACTCAAGGGTCGGAACTGCCGCGCAACAAACATCGACAGGACCCGGCTCGTTCGGTCAGGTGGAGGGTCGAACGCCTGGGAGCGTCAGACCTCTGAAACCTCATTAACAACCGACAAGATGAGGCAGATCTTCGTCATCGCATCAACCACACCAGAAATGGTAGGGGCTGATCGGATCATCAGTCGTGTCGCAACCATCACTCCCCTCACGGGCCGGACGGGGAGCGAAGCCTCTCTCCCAAAAACCGACCAATCCCAAATGGCCACAAAGAAGGACGGGGCCACGTGACTAAGGCGAGTTCCAGAAGTTCCGGTGTAGAACCCCGTATTTTCAAATATTATTTTTATATTTGAAAATGAATTTAAATTTATTTTTGGAGATTTAATGAATATTTTCAGGAAAATCTATCTTTGTACACATGCAAAACATGTGCAAATGCTTTTATGAGAAGTGTGAAAATTTAGTTTTCTTTATGAAAAATCTTTATTTAATATTTGAGATTTAATTAGTATTTTTCCAGATTTTTCTGAGATTTATTGGAACTATTTGCAATTTTTGAGAAAGGAAGGACCTTTTTGTAAAATTGACAATTTTAAGGGTTAAAGTGCAAAATGTGATTTCTGGACGTTTTGAACAGTATCAATTGAGATTTAGAAATGTATTTTCTCTTAAGTCCTAATTTAAATGAGTTTTGATGGAATTTCCAAAGAATGATCTATACATGCAAATTGTATTTTTGGAAAGGATTATTTTGCAAAGTGTGGGTAAAACCCTAATATACAATCCGGCATATTTAAGAGAAATTATTTTCAGCCGTCATTGAGTATACACAGAATTTTGGGAGATCTATTTTGGTGAAGGAAGGATTTTGGATCTAGCAAGGAGGAAAACTTCTCGTGGATTCTTTTCTAAAATCAAGGTGAGTGACGCAAGATTGTTTGTTTTGCTTTGTTTGATTTTTGTGAGTGCATGAAATCGTTTGATTTGAATTATGTGAACGACATCGTTGTTGTTTCGTATGTGAATGATATGGACCTTATGTTGTAGTATGTATGTGAACCATTGTTATTTTTGGATCATGTTTGTGAAACTTATGGATATTGAATAGATCTTGAGTTATGAGATTATATGTTAGAAAACATGTTAAGAATTGATCATGATTGGGATCGGATGGTGAATATCTGGGTCTAGAGTATACAATTCGGATTTGATCATAGTTGTGAAAGAAAATTAGTTTTGAGAAACCCTAATTGAAAGATTAGTGATTATGGATCTTGAGAATTGAATTTCGACATTTGGGTGATTGAGAAATGTATTCTTAATGGAGATTAATTGAGGTTTGATTATTTCGCCTGAGAACGAACTATTTTTCATGGACAATGAATCTTTAGAACTCCAGTTTGGATTTTGTATTTAGACCTAAAATATGAGAACTGTAGGCCGACAGTCGACTGGCCTACTATGCAGTCGACTGGTACGACTCTACTGATGCACCTTCAGTCTTTGGAGAAGCGTTCTGGACAGTCGACTTAGACTGCTGTCAGTCGACTGATCCACTGAGATTTATTTTTGTAAAATGTGTTCTGGACAGTCGACTTAGACTGCTGTCAGTCGACTGGTCCACTGAGATGTATTTTGTTCAGTCCCTTCGGGACAGTCGACCATTAACTCTTTTAAGTCGACTGAATGACTTAGTTTATTTTCGTTAAGTTTTAGATATTTGACCTCGGGTCAGTCGACTGGTCTACTGTACAGTCGACTGGTACTGAAGGGTGTTTGTAATCTTTAGTGTTATTTCGAATGATTGGTTTTCAGATTATTCAGTCTATATTTGATCTTTGATTCAGTATTTGATTTTGAGATAATCAGTATTTGATTTTGAGATATTCAGTTATGAATATGATTTTGAGATATTCAGTTGAGCCACCCTTGTTAGTGGAATTTGTTTAGACTTTTGAGTTTGAGTCTCTAGAGGTAGGTGACCCTAGTATACCGGTGTTGAGATATTTGTTGAGTTATTTGTTGTGGCCCGTTGAGGCAATTCAGTTATTCAGTTTTGAGTATCCCGGTAGGGTACACCGACTCTAGGAGATTTTGTTGAGTAATTCAGTAACCCAAAAACAATAAGGACAGGCATTAGTAGTGTTATGACGAACGGGAACATGAGTTATGTACCTCAGTATGACTTTAGATGCGAGACTTAATCTCCTGAATTATCCAAGGGATTTACTTGAGATGTGAGACTTATCTCCGGAATTATCCAGGTTGACTGCCTAAGATGTGAGATATTTCTCCGGAATTATCCAGGTAATTACTTGAGATGTGGGATTGATCTCCGGAATGATCAAGGTCGAGGCGACGCTTGTGGGGTATTCATGTGATGATGTGTTTATGTCTAGATGTGAGATGATCTCCGGAATTATCCAAGTGGTTACTTGAGATGTGGGATCAATCACGGAATTATCGGGCATGGGCTAATCCTCATAGTCTATCTTTATCTCTTAGTAATCATCGTAGTCTGCATATAGCATTTGTGTTTTCTTGACTCATTTTCATGCATTTGGTTTTACTGATTTCCACACTTGACATTTGGTTTTCGTATCACCTGTTTTCACTTCTTGTTACTTCTTACTTTGGTATATTTGGATTACTACCTTTTGTTGAGAATATCATGATTTATGTTCATTTACGTTGTTTGTTTGATTTTATGTCACTCACACCATTTATGGCTAACCCCGCTAGTTTTGGGGGTTAGGGACTCTCTCTAGCCTCACATGTTGCAGGTTAATGCTTAGAGTTGGAGATGGAATGCTTAAGTTGGTTTTGAGATATATTTGACACATAAAAGATTTGTGTAAATTTGTATTAGCGGTGTTGAGACAAATTGGTGTTGTAAATAAAGAAGTTATGAGTTGAGTTTGTTTGAATTCCGCTGTGATTTGTAATAGTTGTTGTAATAAAAGTTGAAAACTTTAGTGGTGTTGTTTGTGTTATTATTACAATTGAAGTGGATTGCTGGGAATGTGCCACGTATTTTCTAAGCTCTTATATTAGAAATTCGGGGCGCTACATCTGGAATGAGGTCATCCAAGCTCTCCGAGTGGGAGCCAGAGATGAGTACTATTCGAACAATCCATGCATTGGTCCGTCCAACAGCGAGGAGTCCTACAGATCAACCCGATCCGAGGAACGAGAAGATGCAGTCCTGAAATGACTACATGAAATGGAGGACCGGCTAAACCGAATAGGGGAAGACGGGAAGCAGTCAAATAGTGGGTATCGCCCGATCCAGCCTCCCGTCTCCTCCTACATCCTCGAAGCCACAGTCCCAAGGAGCTTCAAGCCCCCCGCATTCGAGACCTACAACGAGGAGTCAGACCCAGATGATCACATTGAGGGGTTCAAAACCCTCATGGTGATTTACAGTGCATCCGATGCCCTACTCTACCATGCGTTCCTCGCCACTCTGCAAGGTTCCGCGAGAGAGTGATACTCCAGACCAGCCCCCAATTCCATCTTCTTCTTCCAACCAACTCGAGGAGAGCTTCCTCGCTCATTTCGTAACTAGCCACAAGGCCAAAAAAATTAGCGCCTCCTTGCTTGATTTAAAACAAAAGGATGGGGAGTCCCTCCTGGACTTTGTTCAAAGGGTCACTGCAGAGGCTAGGTCCATCTCCTCTCTTGATGACAAGGTGCGGTAGTTGCCTTTAGGCACAATGTTCGCCACGATCTCCTAAAGACGTCGTTAGCCAAGAAGTCTCCCTCGAACTTCCCCAATCTCCTACTTCGAAGTGAGAAACACATACAAGCCGAGCAGGTCTTACACCTCGGAGATCGTAAAGAAGCCCCTCCCATGGGGAAAAGGAAGATGGATAGCACCGAGACACCCAAGAAGTCTCAGAAGGATGCCTCCGCACAGAGATGTCCTCCCCCGTCACCCCGGTTTGAGAAGTTCACTCCGCTCAACATGAGTGTACCTCGGATGTCATAAAGAAGCTCCTCCCAAGGGGAAAAGGAAGATGGATAGCACTGAGGCACCCAAGAAGTCTGAGAAGGATGCCTCCGGAGAGAGATGTCCTCCCCCGGTACCCCGGTTCGAGAAGTTCACTCGGCTAAACGCGAGTGTCTCAATTATCCTCGTGGAAGTGGTAAAAGATGGGCTGATCAGACACCCCCCTCGAACGAAAATAGGGAACAAGAAGAGGGACAAAAGGTTCTAATGTCAGTTTTACCGAGATCATGGTTATGAGACTGATAACTGTCAAGCGCTAAACGATGAGATTGAAGCTCTTATCCGTAGGGAATACTTGTCTAAATTCACTCGGAAGGAAGATAGGACCTCCCCTCCTCCTCAGGGTCCTAATAAATGTTCGGAGGCGGACTCCGAGCCCAGGACTCCAAAAGAATGGCAATCCCCCACTCTATACATAGAGGACCAACAGGGGGAGAACCCAACTTTTCCCTCAAAGTGTTTGTCCCATAGGTGAACTCGGTCCAAAACTGCCCTCCTCCCCAAGGTCATATACTCTCTGTTTCGTTCTCAAATGATGACTTCGAGGGCTTATGAATCCCTCACTGTGATGCACTAGTAATCAGCCTCGGTTTGGCAATCCACGATATTCGACGCATCCGCGTGGATAATGGTTTCTCTATCAACATCTTGTTCCTTGTGGCATTTGAGGGGATGAAGCACTCTCGATAAAGGCTAAAGCTTGCCGGATACACCCTCCATGGACATTACTGCGAGAAAATCACCGAGCCTGATGGACTTTAAGGTGGTTAACGTCAAAGCGGCCTATAATGCCATTCTTGGACGACCCGGCCTTGCGTCTCTCCAGGCCATAGCCTCGACGTATAGTATGAGGATGAAGTTCCTCACAAGAGCCGGGGATGGGGTCATAAAGTGTAGTCAGGAGGATGCCCGGGCGTGCTATACTGCCATAGTAGGGGGCTTGGTCCTTCCCCTCGACGCAGTCGAACTCCCTAGAGATAGGAGTTCGATCGGTTCTGAGCCAGTCAATGAGCTGGAAGATATCCTCTTCTCTGAGGTAGATGAGACCAAATGGTTTTAGGTAAGATCATCAGCTGCATTCGACAGAATCGGGACCTATTTGCCTGGACCCCTTCGGACACGCCTGGCATCTCGAAGGACTTGATAATGCACAAATTGAGCATTAATCCAGATTCAAAACTGGTGCAGCAGAGATGCTAAAAATTTGCGTTCCAGAGACAATAGGCGGTGAAGGAAGAATTCAAGAAACTCCTCGCTGCCCTTCATTTAGGATGTCAACTACTAGGAGTGGTTGGAGAATGTTGAAATGGTGAAAAAGGCTAGCGGCAAATGGAGGATCTATATCGACTTCACAGATCTCAATAAGGCGTGTCCAAAGGACCCCTTCCCTCTTTCGAGCATCGATGCGACATTAGGACACCAGCTTCTGAGCTTCATGGATGCCTTTTTTGGGTACAACCAAATTCGGATGTACTCCCCAGATATTCCGAAGACATCCTTCATCACAGATAAAAAATTGTACTGCTACCGGGGTATGCCATTCGGTCTGAAGAATGCAGGAGAGCCACCTATCAAAGGTTGGTGAACAGGGTCTTCACGGAACAGATCAGTAGGAACATGGAGGTGTATGTGGATGACATGTTCGTCAAGAGCCTTGGTAGTCAGGACCACGTGAAGGACCTCGAGGAGGCCTTCAGCTTCCTGTGGAAAAATAACATGAGACTTAACCTGTCTAAGTGTGCCTTCGGCGTAACCTCAAGAAAATTCATTAGCTTTATGGTCAGCTAAAGAGGGATAGAGGTGAACCCAGAGAAGATTCAAGCTATCCTCGACATGGCTCCTCCTACAAGTCTCAAAGAAGTTCAGAGGCTCACGGACCAGCTTACCGCGATCGGTCTCTTGCTCTTGAAATTTGGGGGAAAATCTCTTCCCTTCTTCAAGGCCCTCCGAAGGGCAAAGAACTTCCAGTAGGAGAGCCCCAGCCACATGCCTTCTTCCAACTAAAGGAGTACCTCGCCAATCCCCACTGCTCAGCAAGCCCGAACTGGGAGAAATCCTCTATCTTTTATTGGTAGCATCCGAGCATGCTCTTAGTGCAATCCTTCTCCACAGTGCAGAGCTCCGTTACGCCAACATGAAGAAGATAGCTTATGCCTTGGTTATGGCTGCGCAAAAGCTTCGACCCTACATCCAAGCCCATTCTATCCAAGTCCTCACAAACCAACCTCAGAAGTAGGTCCTCAACAAACCAGAGAACTTCGTGTTAGGTTTCGAAGGCAATTACAGACTAAATACACAGCGAAAAAATTACAAAAAAATATCGAAACATAGTCATGGACCCATGTGAAAACCATAAATTATGTTTTGGTGTTATACCTTGAAGAAGGATCTGCTGTCTCCACAGTATACCGATCACAGCACTACAATATTGCGGTGTCTCTACGGTATTCACACGAAGGATCAAATCCAGCTTTTTCTCACTCCACGGTGCTAGCTGCTGGATGGGGATGTTCCTCACGATCTCCCTCTCTCACAATTTCTGTGACGGCTAGGATTTTCTCATGTGTAACTTTTCACAGATACGTATCATATATATATATGCAGAAAATCAACCCTAAGAGAGTAATGAGACTGTTGGTCTCACAATATGATCTGGGTCAAAATCATGTGTGGGCCTTTGAATTTTAGTCTGCCCATTTAATTTAACTAAATGTCCAACCAATGTCAGAATTTCAAGTCTTACTTAGATCCCCAATTAAATTCATCTTATAGATTTAAATCCCAATTTTGATCCATTCTAAGTGTGTGACCATGTAGGTTCTCATTACGTTGACAGTATACTCAAATCATATTCTAGTATTACAAACAGTGAGCGGTATCTAGGAATACATCACTACTACTCAAGTAATGGGAATGTCAGTAATTTGACATAACCTATCTGTGACCAATGTTAGGCTAGTCCATTTGTCCAGATATCTTAATTGACAACAAGACATAGAGCGTATCACCTTTGTATAGTTCAATCTTTGGTTTCTTGATGTCCGAGTAGACTTACTAAAAAAATGAGCTCAATATCTCATATTGACTCATTTTAGTTCTCTCTCTCCCTGCCCATGTTTCGTTTGATTCTAGTGCGACTCATTACTTCATCTCTTCCCGCTTCGTGGATCGACATCAATTGGCGAGTAGTATTATGCCAGCAGCTTGGAATATTACTACAGGTGGTGGTGTTATCGTCTGTTCCAGGGAGTGCAAGCAGAGCCTTATATTAATCGGTGGTGTAGATTTCAAGGCCGATTTGATTGTGATCGGGAATTCTAGATTCGATGTAATCCTCGGGATGGATTGGTTGGGTGATTCCCATGTCGTTAGTTGAGCCTATAGTTGTGCGAGAATTCTTAGATGTATTTCAAGAGGAATTGCCCGAGCTATCCCCAGACAGAGAAGTGGAGTTTGGTATTGAAGTCCAGTCGGGTACGACATCGATATTGAAGAGTCCCTATAGGATGGCACCTGTCGAACTAGCAGAGCTGAAAGTACAAGTTCAGGAGTTGTTGGACTTGGGTTTTATCAGGCCTAGTGTTTCGCCATGGGGAGCTCCAATTTTGTTCTTCAACAAGAAGGACGGAATCCGCATGCTTTCCATCGATTATCGGGAGCTGAATAATGTTACAGTGAAGAATCGGTACTCATTGCCAAGGATTGATTACTTGTTTGATCAAATGGGGGGTGCTTCAGTCTTCTCGAAGTTGGATCTTCGTTCTAGTTACCATCAGGTCAAAATGAAGGCTGAGGATATCTGGAAGACAGCTTTCTGGACGAGGTATGGGCATTATAAGTTCTTGGTGATGCCATTCAGAGTCACCAATGCACCGACAGTTTTCATGAGCTTGATGAACAGGGTATTCTCTTCTTTTCTGGATAAGTTTGTGGTCGTGTTCATCGACGACATCCTGGTGTATTCCAAGAACTGGGAGTATCATGCTGAGCATTTGAGAGTGGTCTTGCGGACGCTGAGGGAGAATCAGCTGTATATGAAGCTCAGTAAGTGCGAGTTTTGGCTCGATCGTGTTGCATTTCTAGGTCACATCATATCAGGTGATGGAATTTCTGTGGATCCATCCAAGATTGAAGCAGTTAGGGATTGGCCAGTGCCTAAGTCAGCTTCTGAAGTGGGGAGTATCCTTGGTCTGGCAGGTTACTATCTCATGTTTGTCTAGGACTTTTCTAAGATTGCCGAAACTTTGACTAAGCTGACTGAGAAGGAGCACAGGTTTGTTTGGGATAGAGCTTGTGATGAAGCTTTCGCAGAACTGAAGAGCAGATTGACATCAACGCCCGTGTTGACTATTCAAGATGGTTCAGGAGGGTTAGTGATTCACTGTGATGCTTCTGGTAGAGGTTTAGGTGCAGTACTGATGCAAAAAGGTCGAGTCATTGCCTATGCATCTAAACAGTTGCAGCCGCATGAGAAGAACTATCTCACGCACGACTTGGCGCTTGCCGCCGTAATCTTTGCCCTGAAGTATGGAAGCATTACTTGCTTGGGGATAGAGTGGAGATTTTCACTGATCACAAGATCCTCAAGTACGTGTTCACACAGAAAGAGTTGAACATGAGGCAGAGGAGATGGTTAGAGCCGACTTTGATATCAACCTGCGGTATCACCCTGGTAAGGTGAACTTGGTACTCGATACACTGAGTAGGAGACTTGCTGCCATGTTTCTTACTCGACAGAGGGAACTATGGGAAGATATGAGGAGATTAGATTTCCCGGTGCCGAGCGGTAGTGTATGATGCTTCAACTGCAGTCTTCATTAGTGGAACAGATCAAGGAGGCCCAATCGGGCGATGAGCAGTTACAGGAGTTCCGAGCTGAAGTGGAAGCAGGTTCAAGGACTGATTTGGTTGTTTACTCAGATGGATCACTTCGCTTTGGGGCTAGATTGTGTGTCCCAAAGGGTGAAGTCCGGCAGAAGTTACTTGAAGAAGCCCGCCAGTCATTTTATTCTATTCATCCTGGAGGCACGAAGATGTACAGAGACTTGAAGCAACATTTTTGGTAGCACGGCATGAAGAGGGCAGTAGCAAGATTCGTTTCCCAGTGTATGATTTGTCAGCAAGTGAAGGCAGAGCATCAGAGGACGACTGGACTCCTTCAACCTCTTCCTATTCCAGAGTGAAAATGGGAGAACATCACCATAGACTTTGTGACTACGTTGCCCAGGAGTCCCAAGGGTCACAATAGCATTTGGGTGATTGTGGACAGACTGACGAAGAGTGCCCATTTCATCCCTTTTAGAGTTGGTCAGTCTACTATGAGTCTAGCCGAGAAGTACATGCAAGAGATTGTGCGTCTACATGGAGTTCCTGTCAGCATTGTATCCGACAGAGATACGAGATTCAAATCTCAGTTCTGGGAGAGTCTTCAGGGGAGTCTTAGGAGCAAGTTGAACTACAGCACAACTTTCCACCCATAGACAGATGGACAGTCTGAGAGGATAATTTAGACTCTGGAAGACATGTTGAGGTCTTGTGTCCTTCAGTTTGGAGGTTCTTAGGAGGACCATCTGCACTTGGTGGAGTTCTCGTACAACAACAGTTACCAGGCAAGTCTCAAGGTAGCGCCATACGAGTCACTTTATGGTCGGAAGTGCAGATCGCCAGTATGTTAGAACGACATTGGCGAGAGGAAACTTTTGGGGCCAGAGTTGATCACGAAGACTGTTGATGCAATGGCTCAGATCAGGAAGCATTTGCAGGCAGCACAGGACAGGCAGAGGAATTGGGCCGATATTCATCGAAGTCCTTTGAAATTTGAGGCAGGAGATCATGTCTTTCTCAAGGTTTCGCCATGGAGAGGTGTCATCCGCTTTGGAGGTAGGGGCAAGCTAACCCCAGGTTTTTGGGCCGTTTGACATTGTGGAGCGAGTAGGCAAGGTAGCTTACAGACTCGCCTTGCCACCAGCCTTGTCAGGGGGTTCATAATGTATTCCACGTCTCACAGTTGAGGAAGTACATTAGAGACGAAAGCCATGTGAGCCAGACCTATCTTATGAAGTCCAACTGGTTGCCATCTTAGATATTGAAGAACAAGGTCATCAGATTGGTTCGAGTTTCTTGGAATATTCACTCACCGGGTGAGTTGACTTGGGATTTGGAGGAGGAGATCCAGAAGAAGTTCCCTCATCTGTTCGATTGGCTTCTTTTGATTTCTTTTCTTTTCGAGGTTACCATATGTGCCACTTGTACGAATTTCGAGGACGAAATTCTTCTTGTAAGGTGGGTAGGATTTGTAACCCCTGTTTTCAGTTATTGTATTTTTCTTGGTATTCTTATGTATTGTTTTCTTCATCGTCTCTTCTGAACCCCTGTAATTTGATTATATAATAATATAATTTATTATTTCCGTTGAACTCATTTTTTGTCTCCCAGTCTATTTAATTTTTCTGCTGAAAATTTTGTTGTTCCTATTCAAATTTTTTGCATATTGATTCCCCAAATTTAATATTATTATAAATCCTATTTTTTATTTATTCTTTTCCCTATTGGATTTTAAACCCAATACTCATTACTATTGAATTTTGATCCTGTTACCGCTAAATTTGGTGTGGGGGCAAACAGATAGAATTTGTGGATTCTTTAGGAAAACTGAATAGAAAACCTGGAACCTTTCCACCGTAGTTTGACCGTTGACTCCCGCCGTTCACCTGCAAAAAGTGCGAGACACCGGAGTTGATCCCGGCGACGCACCCTCCGACGCTCAAGTCAATAACAAGAAAAAACTATGAAAGAGCGTAAACTGGCAAAAGATTGATTACCTCTTAATGGTGGTGGATAGGGGGTATTTATAGTCTCCTTTGGGATCAGTTAGGAATGAAATCCCTAATTCCCCGTGAAAGGATAGAGTGAATCAGGGCCGTTGATTCAATACAATCAGAAACCCTAATTCTATCCTGCTAGACCGGGTTTGTTGCGGGTTGGAACCCGCACCCAGTTGAGCTGGATCCGTTCATGGATTGTGGGGCCTTTTAGAAAGAAGACCCTGGACACATTTCAGACCCATTTGTAAGTGCGATTACCATTTTGCCCCCCAAGTGTTAAGATTCGTGCCCGAGTTGGACGGTTCCGATTTAACTCTATTTTTTGCCATATCACGAGCCCCCACTCTTAAAGACTGAGTTTGATCAGCCTTTGTGAAGTAGTTTTACTGTTTCAATGGCTTTCGGAGTTGTATCGGAGTCCAAACGAGGAGCACTGAATCTTTGTATAAGGTATTATGGTGATTTTCGAAGCTATTTGCGCGCTCAAGGTTGTTCTTGAGCTCTCTTGGACTTCTGGTGATTTTTCTTAATTTTTATCTATTTTTCAAACCATTTATTTAATTTTGCGAAGTGGTGATTTGTTATTCGGGGGTCTTAATTAACCATTCTAAGCAATAATTATTTACCCAGGGGCTCAAAAGTATTTTCACGGATTTATAATTATTTTTTAGAATTTTTAAATTAATTTTCCTGAATTTTAAATAATTTTTTCGCAATATTTAGGCAGATGACTCGACGTTATTTCTGTCGTTTCATGGCTTAGATGCTTCGGCTTCGTCGCCGACCCCCTCCGAACACATGCTATGAAGGAGACCGAGATCCATGGGGGTTCGGTACCTTTTGTCGAAGAGCGTAGATACCTCGGCCAGGCTGCAGGCGCGAAGAGGGTGTTCGGCGAATCTTCACCAAAGTCCGGAGTGATTTTCTCCATGTAAGAGGGTCGGTGGCAAGAGCGCTCGGTAAGGTGTGCCGAGATCTAATTTTTCCATGTAATAGGGTCGGTGGCAAGAGCGCTCGGCAAGGTGTGCCGAGGTCCCAGAGCAAGATTTTTGCTCGTTTGGGCGTCGGTGCCAAGAGCGCTCAGCAAGGGATGCCGAGGTTCAGAGTTGTGATTTTTTGCTCGTTTGGGCGTCGGTGCCAAGAGCGCTCGACGAGGCGTGCCGAGGTCCCAGAGCAAGATTTTTGCTCGTTTGGGCGTCGTGCCAACAGCGCTCGGCAAGGTGTGCCGAGGTCCAATTTTTCCCCGTAATAGGGTCGGTGGCAAGAGCACTCGGCAAGGTGCGCCGAGGTCCAAGAGAAAGATTTTTGCTCGTTTGGGCGTCGGTGCCAAGAGCGCTCGGCAAGGGATGCCGAGGTCCAAAGTTGTGATTTTTTGCTCGTTTGGGCGTCGGTGCCAAGAGCGCTCGGCAAGGGATGCCGAGGTCCAGAGTTGTGATTTTTTGCTCATTTGGGCGTCGGTGCCAAGAGCGCTCGGCGAGGCGTACCGAGGTCCCAGAGCAAGATTTTTGCTCGTTTGGTCGTCGGTGCCAAGAGCGCTCGGCAAGGTGTGCCGAGGTCCAATTTTTCTCCGTAATAGGGTCGGTGGCAAGAGCGCTCGGCAAGGTGTGCCGAGGTCCCAGAGCAAGATTTTTGCTCGTTTGGGCGTCGGTGCCAAGAGCGCTCGGCAAGGGATGCCGAGGTTCAGAGTTGTGATTTTTTGCTCGTTTGGGCGTCGGTGCCAAGAGCGCTCGACGAGGCGTGCCGAGGTCCCAGGGCAAGATTTTTGCTCGTTTGGGCGTCGGTGCCAAGAGCGCTCGGCAAGGTGTGCCGAGGTCCAATTTTTTCCCGTAATAGGGTCGGTGGCAAGAGCACTCGGCAAGGTGCGCCGAGGTCCCAGAGCAAGATTTTTGCTCGTTTGGGCGTCGGTGCCAAGAGCGCTCGGCAAGGGATGTCGAGGTCCAGAGTTGTGATTTTTTGCTCGTTTGGGCGTCGGTGCCAAGAGCGCTCGGCAAGGGATGCCGAGGTCCAGAGTTGTGATTTTTTGCTCATTTGGGCGTCGGTGCCAAGAGCGCTCGGCGAGGCGTACCGAGGTCCCAGAGCAAGATTTTTGCTTGTTTGGGCGTCGGTGCCAAGAGCGCTCGGCAAGGTATGCCGAGGTCCAACTTTTCTCCGTAATAGGGTCGGTGGCAAGAGCGCTCGGCAAGGTGTGCCGAGGTCCCAGAGCAAGATTTTTGCTCGTTTGGGCGTCGGTGCCAAGAGCGCTCTGCAAGAGATGTCGAGGTCTAGGTCTAGAGTTGTGATTTTTTGCTTGTTTGGGCGTCGATGCCAAGAGCGCTCGGCAAGGGATGCCGAGGTCCAGAGTTGTGATTTTTTGCTCGTTTGGGCGTCGGTGCCAAGAGCGCTTGGCGAGGCGTGCCGAGGTCCCAGAGCAAGATTTTTGCTCGTTTAGGCGTCGGTGCCAAAAGCGTTCGGCAAGGTATGCCGAGGTCCAGAGTTGTAATTTTTTGCTCATTTGGGCGTCGGTGCCAAGAGCGCTCGGCGAGGCGTGCCGAGGTCCCACAGCAAGATTTTTGCTCGTTTGGGTGTTAGTGCCAAGAGCGCTCGGCAAGGTGTGCCGAGGTCCCAGAGCAAGATTTTTGCTCGTTTGGGTGTCGGTGCCAAGAGCGCTCGGCAAGGGATGCCGAGGTCCAGAGTTGTGATTTCTGGCGTCTTAGGAAACGACAGGTTGAGCTGGTGACTGTTGAACTTATAATAACTCTGACAGATGTGACAGCCATTAATGCGACAGTACAGCTTGGCACGGTAAATAATGTGACGGTTCAGCTCCTTTTGTCACTTTGTGTGAGTGGGCCTGGTTCTTTGGGCCCATTATCCTCGCTGCGTGTGCCAAGCTCTATAAAACCCCACCCCCTCTCTCATTTTTCACTTCTCCAAATTTTTACTCAGGCGGTGAATTTCTACCAACGAAAGCTTACGGTGATTGTTGGTCGCTATTCGGTGGAAATTCCGACCATATCTGTCACTTCAAGGTAACTTATACTTAGTTTATTTTTCCAAGTACAAAAAATGTCTCTTTCCCCCGTCTCCGAGCCCTCCCCTCCTGCTGGCGAAGCTCCATCTCCGAGTCAGAGAGATCGCAAAGATAAGGGCAAGAGAGTTTTTGGTCGAGACACGATGCAGAGGACCCGAAGCGCATGGGGCCGTTCGGCAGGTTGTTGGGACCGCTGACAGGGCTGCAAAGGGTTCGAGAACTTCCGGAGGAGCATGTCGAGCGCATCATTCATGGGAGGGGGCGGACCTTCGAGGAGAACGTAGCAAGGGAGACCTCGGATGCAGACGAGACGGTGTCCATCCTTAACTTGGAGGACCTGGCAGCGATCCGAGATTGTTTCCAAATCCCGGAGGAGTACGAACTGCTGCTGTCGGGTCCCGGGGTTAGGGCCAATTCGCCGCTGCCGGTAACCATGTGTTTCTAGCCGGTCGATGTCTTCATCGCCGGGGCTCGGCTCCCTCTTCACCCGTTCGTGATTCAAGTACTTAGGTGGTTTGGGGTCAGCCCCATCCAACTAATGCCGAACGCGTGGAGAGTCATCAACGGGTTCGTGCTCCACTGCCAAACAGCTGGAGTCGAGCTGGAGTTGAGGGTGCTCCGGACGATCTATCGGCTTCATCAGCAGAACCGGTCAGAGTTCCGGTATTATTTGGCTCCGAGACATGGAGGTCGGCTCGTCATTTGCCCTGACTCCATAAAGCACTGGCGTGATAAGTATTTCATAGTGCGGAGTGCGGAGGCGTGGCCCATACCCTCCGGTTGGGTGGAGGAGGTGACGAAGCGAGTGAGGGAGTCGCCAGTGCTTCACCATCAAAAAGAAGAGGCAGTTCGGGTCCTTCTAGATCGGCCGAAGTACGATTGGCGAGATCTGACCGAGGATGTTCTCTTCAGGGGAGGGCTCTGCCGCGTAGATCCCAGTACGCGACTTTTTCTACGTTTTTTCTTTCTCTTCTTACTTTGCTTATTGTAACTTGTGTTTTCTAACCAACTTCTTGCTTGATGCAGAGGCCATGGACTATGAAGCGGTACTAGCGCAGAGGGCCGCCCTCGGAAGCAAGGCGCCAAAGAAGCGCAAGAGGGTCGCCACTAAACTGCCGTCCGCGAAGACCCAGAAGGTCGCGAGCGCGGCCGAGGAGGTGGAGGTGCTGGCGGACGTGACCCCGACCCGAGCTCCGATAGTAGCCTCGGCATCGGCCGAAGGAGGGGAGTTCCCAATTGTCGCGGCGGTCGGGATGGAGGTGCTCTGCTGACGGTGGGGGCCGAGGCGCTCCTTACGGAGGAGCACAAAAGGATTTATGTTCCGAACTGGCAGGTTCAGAAACTAGATGGGTTCCTCAGCGACTCCCTGGCGAGCATGCAGGGGGTAAAGCACCTGGCGACGCCGAAGGATCGAGCCGCCATGGACGCCGGACAGGCGGGCGATGACGCCATCGAGATCGCGCGCTCGGCAATATCGGTGAGTGTCGACTTTTTGCTTTTGAAGGTAGCTTGCATGTTTGATTTTCTAACTCCTTTTGTTTTTCGTTGCTCTGCTGTAGATAACCGTCCACTTTGGTCATCTCATGGAGAAGATGACGGAGTTGGAGAAGGACCTCAAGAAGGAGGCCGACCGAGCTCGGGCCGAAAAGGCTCGAATGGGCAACGAACTTGACAAGCTGAAGGTCGAGTTCGAAGGGAAGGCGACAAGGCTCGAGGGTGACCTGCTCGGTAGAAGGAGGAGTCGGCCAAGCAGTAGGCCGAGGCGGCAGAGGCCAAGGCTGCAGCGGTGAAGGAAACTGAAGCGGCCACCATGACGAAGGCGCAAGGCTTCCTCGCCGCAAACATGGCCAAGGCGTACCCCCAGGCCATCACTCAGGTGTCAGAGCGCTATCCTGAGGTCGACTGCTCCGGATGGCAGCTCTTCTCGGACCACGTCGAGGGCTTCGACCCCGAGTCGGAGGAGGAGGGAGGGGATGACGAAGATGGCCCCGAGGTCGAGGTCATCGGTGAGGTGCAGGGGTCGGTGGTGACTCCGCTGGCGATGATGGCTCCTTCGGGGGAGTTCGACCCCGCCCAGTCTCGACACCCCGGGAAAGAGGTTGCCCCCTAACTTCTTCTCCTTTCTTTTGTTTTTTTTTTTGGACTTGTGCGTTTTTGTTAGACTTGTGTTGTTGTATTACTCGTTACTATCTTTAGCGTGCCGAGGTCCCAAAGCAAGATATTTGCTCGTTTGGTCTTCGGTGCCAAGAGCGCTCGGCAAGGCTTGCCGAGGTCCCAGAGCAAGATTTTTGCTCGTGTGGGCGTCGGTGCCAAGAGCGCTCGGCGAGAAGTGCCGAGGTCCAGAGCAAGGTTTTTGCTTGTTTGGTCGTCAGTGCCAAGAGCGTTCGGCAAGGCGTGCTGAGCACTGCTTCGAGCCTCTTAACTCGAGAATTTCTAAAAGAAGTGAGTTTCTTGCAGTGGAGAGCAGCCTCTCGGAGGATTATTTCGACTTTAAACGAACCATAAGAACCAAAGTTTAGCTCCTCCAAGTACTCTTCTCCCATGTTTAGTCTAGTTGTAGGAACTTCGCACGCGACGGCGGAGTGCGTTCCAACGGTGGTGGGAGCAATTTCCGAATGACGATTGGAGAATTTCTTTAAATGATCCATAAGAACCAAAGGTTAGCTCTTCCAAGTACTCTTCTCCCATGTCTAGTCTAGTTGTAGGAACTTCGCGTGCGACGGCGGAGCGCGTTCCAACGGTTGTGGGAGCAATTCTGAATGGCTAACCACTTCTAGCTCGCTTAAGAGCGGGCCTGCGAAGCGGAGTCGAGCCAAGTGTTGAACTCCGAACTCGTCATTGGAGTATATTTCAACGGTTGTAGGAGCAATTCCGAATGGCGAACCACTTCTAGTTCGCTTAAGAGCAAGCCTGCGAAGCTGAGTCGAGCCAAGTGTTGGACTCCGAACTCGTCGTTTGAGTATATTTCAATGGTTGTGGGAGCAATTCCGAATGGCAAACCACTTCTAGCTCGCTTAAGAGCGAGCCTGCAAAGTTGAGCCGAGCCAAGTGTTGGACTCCGAACTCGTCGTTTAAGTATATTTCAATGGTTGTGGGAGCAATTCTGAATGGCGAACCACTTCTAGCTCGCTTAAGAGCGAGCCTGCGAAGCGGAGTCGAGCCAAGTGTTAGACTCCGAACTCGTCGTTTGAGTATATTTCAACGGTTGTGGGAGCAATACCGAATGGCGAACCACTTCTAGCTTGCTTAAGAGCGAGCCTGCGAAGCGGAGTCGAGCCAAGTATTGGACTCCGAACTCATCGTTTGATTATACTTCAACGGTTGTGGGAGCAATTCCGAATGGCGAACCACTTCTAGCTCGCTTAAGAGCGAGCCTGCGAAGCGGAGTCGAGCCAAGTGTTGGACTCCGAACTCGTCGTTTGAGCTAAATAAATTAAAAACAGAGAGACGCAAGTGATCACAAGAAAAATATGGGGAAAAAGAAGCTCTTTATTGATAACTACCAGCTGGCTGCTTCTAAGTTGCAAACCATTATTACATTGAGAAAATAAAGAAGCAAAATACAAGTGAAAGGAAAGGAATGGTTCGACATCCGAAGGTACTTAGGGAGGCGTTCAGGCGCTCTCTTGGTACTTCAATAGATGGTCGGCATTCCAAGTCCTGGGAATCTCTCTGCCTTCAAGGTCTTCAAGACGGTATGTTCCGGGTCGAACTACCTTGACGATCTTGTAGGGTCCTTCCCAATTTGGAGCTAGCTTATCCTTTTGGCTGGGGAAGGAGATAGCTAGTTTTCTGAGGACCAAGTCCCCTTCCTTGAGATTGGTGGGACGGACCCTTTTTTTGTAAGCCTGCTCAATTCTTCTTTGGTAATTCTGCTGGTGAATTGAAGCTCTTTCACGGAGCTCATCAACCAAGTCCAAATTTGGCCGAAGTTCTCTGACATTCTGCTCTTCTTCATAGGCCATAAGGCAAGGAGATGGTAGGCCAACTTCCAAGGGGATCACAGCTTCGGACCCATAGGTGAGATTGAAAGGCGACTCTCTTGTGGGGGTCCGTTTCGTAGTGCGATAGTTCCACAGTACGTTGGGGAGATGATCTGCCCATAAGCCTTTGGCAAAATTATCTAACCTCTTCTTGATGCCGGAGAGGATCTGTCGGTTGGCATTTTCCACTTGGCCATTTGATTGAGGATGGGAGACAGAGGAGAAGCATTACTGAATGGTGAGGTCTTCACACAGAGATCGGAATGCAGCCCCTGTAAATTATGTTCTGTTATCAGTTATCAGGACCCGAGGCACCCCGAACCTACAGATGACGTTCTTCCAGAAGAACTGAAGCACTTTGTTCTCAGTGATTGTAGCCAAAGGCTCGGCCTCTATCCACTTTGAGAAGTAGTCGATCGCCACGACTAGAAACTTGAGTTGACCCGGAGCAGGTGGGAATGGGCCCAGCAAATCCATTCCCCACATTGCGAAAGGGATCGGACTTGATAGAGAGGTGAGTTGTGCTTGGGGTAGGCGACGAATGCTGGAGTACTATTGATAGGAGCTGCATTGCCGGACATGTCGTTCGGCATCTTGTAGGAGTGTAGGCCAGAAGTACCCATAGTTCAACACCTTCCTGGCGAGGGACCTTGACCCTGAATGTGCTCTGCCTATACCTTCATGGAGCTCTTGTAAGGCATATGTTGCTTCTTCCGGGGAGAGGCACCGCATGTAGGGTCTGCCATCTATATGAACGTTTGTACAAGACCCCCTCAACAAGGGTGTACTGCTCCGCTCTGGTTTGGACTCTGCGAGCTTCCTTTGGGTCTTCGGGGAGGAGTCCCTCCCTTAGAAATTCTATCAGAGGTTTCATCCAGTTGTCTTGAAGTTGGATGGGCAGCAACTCCATCGAGTCGGGAGTTTCTTCTTCTATGCTCGGTCTGAGGAGCACTTCAATCAAGACGGTCTGCTCGAGATCCTGAATGGAGGAGGCTAGCTTGGAGAGGGCATCTGCTTGGGAATTTTCCTCTCTGGGGATTCGCTGAATGAGTGCCTCTTCGAATAGAGCATGAGATTTTTGACCTTGGCTAGATACTTAGCCATTCGGTCATCTCGCGCCTCGTACTCGCCTAAGACTTGATTCACGACCAGCTGAGAGTCGCTAAATATCCGGAGGTATTGTGCCACTGCCTTGCGAGCCATACCGAGGCCGGCTATAAGGGCTTCATACTCTGCTTTATTGTTGGAGGCTTTAAAGTTAATACGGAGGGAGTATTGGAGAACAAAATCATCTGGGCCTGCCAAAATGATTCCGGCTCCACTTCCCTCGGTGCAAGAGGACCCGTCTACATACACTGTCCAAATAGGAGGCCCATTTGCTACTTGGCTAATCTCTGGGATGGTGCTCTCAACAATGAATTCAGCTAAGGCTTGAGCCTTGATTGTGGTCCGAGGTTGGTATGAGATGTCATGCTGGCTCAGCTCGATCGACCACTTCATTAGACGGCCTGAGGTCTCGGGCTTGTGTAGGACTTGCTTGAGCAGCTGGTCGGTAAGAACGACCACCGAGTGGGACTAAAAATATGGGCAAAGCTTCCTAGTTGCCATGACCAAGGCGTACGCCATCTTCTCCAATCTTGGGTAGCGGAGCTCGACATTCCGAAGTACCTTGCTCACGTAATAAATGAGCTTCTGAGCCTTGTCTTCTTCCCTCACCAAGACAGCGCTGAGGGTTTGTTCGGAGGCAGCTAAGTAGAGGTAGAGTGTTTCCCCGGGGATAGGCTTGCTGAGGAGAGGGGGGTTAACCAGGTAGACCTTTAGCTGATCGAAAGATTCTTGTTGCTGTTGACCCCACTCGAAGCCCTTAGCTCCCCTGAGAGCTTTGAAGAAGGGAAGACACTTCTCCCCTGACTTGGACAGAAAGCGTCCTATGGCTGCGAGTCGCCCCGTGAGCTTCTGAACCTGTTTCACGCTTTTGGGAGGAGCCATGTCCAGTATGGCTTTAATCTTCTCAGGATTAACTTCGATTCCTCTTTGGCTGACCATGAAGCCTAGGAATTTCCCCGAAAAGACCCTGAATGCGCACTTGTTCGAGTTGAGCCTCATATCATGCTTTCTCAATACATCGAATGCTTCCTGTAGATCGGCAACATGGTCGGCCCCATGGATGCTCTTAACTAGCATATCGTCAACATACACTTTCATGTTTCGGCCGATCTTTTCTTGGAAGACCTTGTTGACAAGGCGTTGGTAGGTCGCACCTGTATTCTTTAGTCCGAATGGCATTACCCTGTTGCAGTAGAGCCCCTGATCAGTGACAAAGGAGGTCTTCGGGATATCCGGGGGAAACATTTGGATTTGGTTGTACCCGGAGAAGGCATCCATGAAGCTAAGCAATTCATGGCCCGAAGTGGCGTCGATCAGGGTGTCGATGCTGGGGAAAGGGAATGGATCTTTAGGGCATGCTTTGTTCAGGTCGGTGAAGTCGATACAAATTCTCCAACTCCCATTGGACTTCTTAACCATAACAACATTGGAGAGCCATTCGGGGTAGTTGACCTCTTGTATGAACCGGGCCTTAAGGAGTTTGTCCACTTCTTCCTTTATAGCTTGTTGGCGCTCAGGAGCTAGTTTGCGCCTCTTCTGCTGGACCAGTTTGGACCTCGGAGCAACACTGAGGTGGTGGACAAGGAGCTCCTCGGAGATTCTTGGCATGTCGGCAGTCGACCATGCGAAGAGGTCATGGTTTTTTCTAA
This sequence comes from Hemerocallis citrina, assembly GCA_017893485.1. Lineage (NCBI taxonomy): Eukaryota > Viridiplantae > Streptophyta > Magnoliopsida > Asparagales > Asphodelaceae > Hemerocallis > Hemerocallis citrina. The sequence goes on from CM030365.1 coordinate 126,651,625, forward strand.
TGCATTGGACTATGTCGGAACATAGGACAGATGGGAGGGTCTTGCTGATAAAGAACTTGCGGTTTGGATCCTTTTCGGAAAAGAGCACTTCCTCCAGCTCATCCACCAGTTCAGACATAGGTTGGGCGTTCCCTTAGGGAATCTCAAGAGTCTCGAGGGAGAGAACGGGACCCCCGGTGGAGGTCATGTAACACTTGCGGGCCATCTCTTGACTACCTCTTACTTCCCCCACTCCTGCCCTGGTGGGGAACTTCATCTTGAGGTGATAAGCCGACGGGACGGCCTCTAGAGCAGCTAGGCCAGGTCGGCCTAGAATCATATTATAAGTAGCTGGGACATCGACAACCATGAAGTCCATCGGCGCCGTACAGATAGTAGGAGTTTTGCCCGCGGTTACGTCGAAGGTGATTACCCCTTCGATAGTCACTAGCACTTCCGTGAACCCATGGAGCGTGTAGCCGGTGGGCTTGAGCCTATCGCGCGATAGCTTGAGTCCTCGGAAAGCCGCGAGGAAAAGAATGTTAACGGAGCTACCATTGTCGACCAGAATCCTCTCCACTTTCAAATTTGCCATATGGAGGTTGATGACTAGTGCGTCACAATGGGGGGTTCGGACACCCTCGAGGTCTTCATCTGAAAAAGTGACCGGTACTCCGAGGCCTTTGGGAGGGGGCATGCCATGTACAGTGTTGACCTCCCTGATGAAAGCCTTTCGAGAGGAGTTGGAGGTGCCACCCATGGGGCCTCCATGAATGAGATGTAGAATGCGCTCCTCTTCAAACTCGAGAGTCTCATCGCGCCTTTCGGGACGCTTATTAGCCCCCTGGGGGGAGGAGGTGGAGGATCAACTCGGTCCTTTCTCAAGAATTTAGACAACTGCCCCCTCTGAATGAGGGCCTTGATTTCATTCTTTAGGGCCCGACAATCATTGGTGTCGTGGTCATGGTCCCGGTGATATCGGCACCACTTCTCTTTATCCCTCTTCTTGCCAGGGGTATTCATCTTTGGGGCAGGAGGCAGAACTCCTTCCTTCTCAACCTCCATGAGAATAGTGGAAATGTTGGCATTAAGAGGGGTGAACTTCTCGAATCTGGGAGGTGGGCGGCGCTGGCCCCCATTGTCCTTCTGGAGCTTCTTAGCTCCCTCTTCTTCAGCTGCCTTTCTCTTATTTCCGGAGGAAGACCCCTCGAAGGTGGGGTGATGCTCAGCTTCCTCAGCCCGAATATATTTCTCGCTCCTAAGGAGGTTGGAGAAGTTTTGCGGGGGCTTTTTGGCTAGGGAGGACCGAAGGCTGGAGTTGAGGACATTTGACTGGAAGGCTGCTGCAGTGACCGACCGGTCGAGGGAAGCAATGGACCTAGCTTCCGCGGTGAATCGCTTCACATAATCTCTGAGCTTCTCACCCTTTTTCTGACTGAGGTAGAGTAGCGAGATGCTGGTCTTCTCTGTGCGGCAGCTACTCACGAAGTGGGTGGCGATGAGGGTTTCAAATTGTTCAAAGGAGAATATGGAGGATGGGGCGAGGCGAGAGTACCATTCCCGAGCCGGACCCTTGAAGGTAGCTGGGAAGGTTTTGCACAGTAGGGCATCGGAAGCTTGGTGGATCAACATAAGGTTCTTGAAGCTCTCAATATGGTCCACGGGGTCTGACTCCCCGGAGTAAGTCTCGAACTGCGGGGGCTTGAAGCCTGTTGGTACCGGTTCCTCCATGATTGTTCGAGAGAAGGGAGGTCGGCTAGGACGAAGGGTCCTTCCCCTCAGTTCTTCTTCCTTGTCTAGTTGGCCAAGGCGCCTCTCCATCTCGTGGAGACGATGACAGACAGTGTCATCCCTTCGATGGTAGACAAACGAGTCTCTGGACTCGTCTTCGTAAGAAGGGGAGCGCGGAGTTCGGCGATGGTAGCTAGGGGAATGGCGAGGACTGCAATGGCGATTACTCGGAGCTTGAGGAGGGGTTAGGTACCGATGGTGAGGACTTTGGACCGGAGGAGGAGTGGGGACCCTCCGGGCATTGTTGTTATTCGGCCAAAGGTTGAGGGCTTGCAAGACGGTTGCTTGGAATTGCTGGAATTCGGCACGGGTGATGGGTGCAGTATCATCCCTCGGGGGTTGCCGACCAGCGGGAGAGTAAGGCCTTCTCCTATGGTGCTCAGGGGACTCTCTCCATCTTCTGTGAGGTGGGGACCTCCGATAGTCCCGGCGACGAGGAGATCGCTCATTTGGATGTTCTTGGCGGGAGGCTCCCTCACGGGCACACCTTTCATCCAAACGGTGGCGAAGGTCCTCTTCTTTCTACCAATTGATAAGGATATTGCGGAGGTCTTCGGAAGTTCGGGGGTTTTGAGATGCCATCGAATCAGTAGAGGGGTTGTGCACGGAGATGTGGTCATGATGAAGGGGTTGTTTCTGAGGATTGGGACGGGAGGTCCCTGCACCGGCATTTTGGGGCCCGAGCGGAGCCCTGTGGGATTGAAGGTTCTAAAGAGGAGGTTGATCTTGCTACGGGGGCTGATCAGGCTGTGGTGGGAATTGCCCCTGCAGCTAGACGATTTGGAGGGGGATCTCCTGTTGCGGTTGAGGAGGAGTGGGTCCACGGTTGGACCCTTTGGATCTTAGCTTTCGGGGAGGCATGGCTAGAGATGATCTTAACCAAGGGAAGAGGAAGGAGTGCTATTCATGGGTTCCCACAGACGGCGCCAATCTGTTACCGCTAAATCTGGTGTGGGGGCAAACAGATAGAATTTGTGGATTCTTTAGGGAAACTGAATAGCAAACCTGGAACCTTTCCACTGGAGTTTGACCGTTGACTCCCGCTGTTCACCTGCTAAAAGTGCGAGACACCGGGGTTGATCCCGGCGACGCACCCTCCGACGCTCAAGTCAATAACCAGAAAAGACTATGAAAGAGCGTAAACTGACAAAAGATTGATTACCTCTTAATGGTGGTGGATGAGGGGTATTTATAGCCGCCTTTGAGATCAGTTTAGGAATGAAATCCCTAATTTCCCGTGAAAGGATAGAGTGAATCAGGGCCATTGATTCAATACAATCAGAAACCCTAATTCTATCCTTCTAGACCGGGTTTGTTGCGGGTTGGAACCCGCACCCAGTTGAGCTGGATCCGTTCATGGATTGTGGGGCCTTTTTAGAAAGAAGACCCTGGACCCATTTCAGACCCGTTTGTAAGTGAGATTACCATTTTGCCCCAAGCATTAAGATTCGTGCCCGATTTGGACGGTTCCAATTTAACTCTATTTTTAGCCATATCAGACCCTATACCATTAACCCTAAACCCGCAGACCCACCACTTAACCCTAATTCTAATACTCTATATATACTAACCTAATTAACCATAATTAATTATCCGTCTAATCTAATATCTCTTTCAACCCCGCCTCTAATCTCTTCCCCTACCTCTGTTTTTCCCGAAACCCAATGCCATCACCGCCGCCCTCTTTTCCACTACCCCCTCGACTGCACCTTGCCTCTTCCTCGTCGACCCAGGCCAGCAACCTCCTCGCCCATCCCACCGCCTACCCCCTCTACTGTGCACCCCTCGTCCACCCTGCTCCTTCCTATGTCGCCAGCAACCAACGAAACCATCATCAACCCCTGATCGCCAGTATTCACCTCCTCCCACCATTGCCGGAGCTCTGCCTCTGTGCACTGCCGTCTGCATCCCGATCGACCACCGCAAGCCTGCAGCCACCAACTGCCGTCACTCGCCGCCGAAGTCGCGATCCTTGCCGATGCTACTCTTGTTGTTGCTCTGTGTGCACGTGCACGTGTTTTACTGTTGGAGTCTTGTTGTGTGCTGTTGGGGATTTTTGTTGTTTGTTGTTCCGTTCCTCGCACGTGTTTTCACTGTCGTTCGTCTCGCTTCTGTTCGTCGTTTATAAGTCAAAGTATCCTTGTACGAATCTTTTTGTTTTCTCATACAAGCATTCTTTGAAGTACTGCAAGTAAGTTTATCGTTGTGACCCATTTCTCATGCCTTATACATTGATTATCTTGACCCCTATCCGTTTTGATTTGTTTCGGTTAATTCTGCATTCATAAAAGATCACGAATACTTCGTTATTGCATCTATTACACGAACATGAATTAGATCTAGATATTCATTTATGTGTATTCATGCCCATGAATAACTAAGAGGTATAGAATGTTTTGTTGTAGGTGATCTTACGGTTATATCGTATGTTAATATCATAATCATGTTAATAATTCTTCCCAACTTAATGAGATTGAGAATAGACATGGCATACTTATTTGAATACTCGTTAAATTCTGATTGACATCGTACATCTATTTGGATCCATCGTGTTTATTATTAATGTTATAATCCAGAAGAAAAAAAACAAAAAAAAACACCACTGCTGTCCTGATTTAGCACGACGAATTAAACCTTGTTAACGTCAGAATAATGACTAAGTTTATGAACATTAAATGTAGGCCCATGTTTCTAGTTTCTAGAACATCTGACGGATCTTAAATCCAATCTGAGATGTGCGAGATATCCCATTTTTAATGCTGCTAGCTTTAGATTTCCAGAATTCCGATTTACGATGTATTGACATGTTTATTAATTTAAAAGTCAGATTAATAGTGTAATTATGTCATGATAAATTCCAGTATGTTGTTTAACATGATTAAGAACCTAACTATAAATTTAATAGAACTTTTAAATAAATTTCTTGCTGTTCTATGAATATAAGAATTGTACCCCAAGTTTCTGTCAGAACAGGAATTCTGTAAAGAATAGACTAATTGACTTAGTTACTTTTATCGGAATGCTGAATTTAAATATACGTTAGAACCGGTGAAGAGTCTAGTTTCTGAAACTTCTGACCGATCTTGAATTGTTTTTTTGTAGCAGCGGAACTTCCAGTTTTGGTGCAGCAATGTCATGCTGTCCAGAATTGGAGTTTTTGTTGTTTCAATATTTATAAGTTTATTTATGGCACCCGAAAATGTCTTCCGTCCAGTCTGAACTTGGTTTCCGTCCCTGTCATGTTTACGTGTCCCTGATTTTGCACATTCATGTTTGTTTTGTTAAAAAAAATAAGTATCAAGCCGGGGTTTAAGGGAATGATCTGGTAGTGGACAATTTAGGCAGGTGTACTCGGAAGGGGGCTCGTGTTTCCCATTTTTTATCTGTTTATCTGTTTACATGTTTACCTGACTGTACCCTTCCCTATGGGAAGGTGTACTCGGAAGGGGGCCCGTGAGTCCCACATGTTTGCATGAATACATAATTACATGATTCATGAGTCTGTTTATCTGTTTCAGTTTATCCGTTTATTAGTTTATATGATGCGTGAGTACACGGTCCTATGGAATTCATCGCTAAATCTAAACTTAACTTGTTTGTATGCAGCAACCATTTGGTAGGGGACGCATGAGTGATGCATTAGATAGGATTAAATAAAAATACTTAAGAATAATATGTTTCACCTGCATATTCATGTCACCTGTTTCACATGTTTATCTGATATCTGTTACAAGTTTACATGTTTATCTGATATCTGTTACAAGTTTACATGTTTATCTGATATATGTTACAAGTTTACATGTTTATCTATTACTGATCCTATTATCTAATCTTGTTTACTTGCTTAGCAGTTTATTTGACCTTATTTACCTGTTGCATTCCTTTCATGCTATGTCCTGTGCTCTTGATTCTTGTTTCCTGCTCTGTATTCTTATTTACCTTGTTCCTGTACCCTTCTACTTGTAATACTTGCGGTCCGTAGCTTGCACTAATGGGCAGATTATTTTCCTGTTTCTCTATTTCCTTCGAATTGATAAATTACAGGTTTTGGAGACCAGTTACCTGCAAGAGTAAGTAATTAAGTGTTCTAAGCCTTTTAGATTGGGATCTTTTGTGCATTAGTTTATTTCTGCATCAAGTTTATCAATTTGTTTTGTTGCTACTTGATACTTTGTAATTGGGCATGTTTGATCTGGAGTTTTATTGTTTCTCCATATCTTATTTTATTTGAGAATTATGTATTTTATTTCAAGTAATTCTTGTGATTATGAGGTTTGATTCATGCATGCGTGGTGGTATCTTACTGTTGAGTTGATCCTTACAGCTTACGAATGATGAAAATCATTCGCTGGGCTTGTTACGTACTCGTATCCCGTATTCTTTTAGGAAGCGGGGCGTGACAAAAATAATTGAGCTCAAAGACACTATTGGAAAATACAAGAAAGGGCTCACTTATTCTGTGACAAAGCAATCAAGAACAACTCACGATAAATGAGGATTTGGTTACAACGATTCACTAAAATGTCAAATTCCCAAGCGATCCTCTCTTGCACGTGTATGAACCAAGGCATAATCATATTACTTTCAATTTTTATTGTAGATTATGACATATTTCCTATAATTGCACTTTAAAAAGGAATAATAATTTTGTTTGGGTGAAAAAAAAATGAATTTGCAGGATCCACACAAACATAGGCACCAAAAGTTATACCTACTAATTTTAATGTGGGTGCGACAACAAGTCAAACCTAAAGACCGATGATACCTTGATAGTGGATACTCAAATCACATGACCGACGATAGCAAATATTTTGCATCACTATCAAGGGGAATAGGGAAAGACATCATCTTCAGATATAATTGTATTGGTAAAACTGTCTGTAAAGGTTTAATTTTGGATCATCTTGCTTCGTTGATGATTTTCTTTTAGTAAATAGTTTAAAACACAACCTACTTAGTGTTAGTTAGTTAAGCTATAAATACTATACTGTTATTTTAATAAGCATGCATGGTACTAGATAATAGTAAGACTCTTTTACTTACTGCTTATTGATGCAATAATGCTTATTTAATACTAATGAATTATCACAATAAGGTATGAAGTGTTTTGTTGCTAGAAATGAGGATGGATGACTATGACATCGGCGGCTTGGATACACTGCAAAGGAAAATCTGAATAAACTCGTGAATAAAGAACTTGTAATAAAATTCCAGAAAGATAAACCATGTGATTCATGCCAATTTGGCAAGCAAACCAAAGTTCTCACAAACCAAAGAAAGTGGTATTTACTTCTCAACCTCTTAAACTTTTGCACATGGATCCATTTGGTCCATCACGTACACGTAGTATTGGAGTGCACGATATGCTTTTGTAATTGTTGATGATTTTAGTCATTTCACTTGGATTATCTTTTTGTCACAAAATGATGAAACATCTGTTGTATTTCAAAAATTTTGCCGTAGAGTTGAAAATGAGAAAAACCTTACCATCATAACTATTGTAACGCCCCGGATCCCCATTACCGGACATCCGTGACGCAACTAGAATCTTTGCCTTCAAATGCATCTCAACAGAGTAATAACACGGAAATTAAAAACTTTTTATTGCCAAATAAGGTCATTACATCATCGATTTCAACCAATATCTTGTTCCTGAACAAGAATACAATTTACATTAACTCATTACATCTCATCACAAAATATTTACCAACTCCTCTTGTAAAGCTATCAACTGTCTCCCGGAGCAGTCGACTGATCACCGCCGAAACTCCGCTGAGTGGTCAATCTGCTTTCCTGGAACTTGCCCCTCAGCTTGAGTCTTCCACTGCGCGGCTCTGATATTTTTGCACCTGCTCGAAAGGTAGGACCGGTACCTAAAAGGTGAGGAACGTCAGTACTTCGACTGACGCAAAGCTGATAAGAAACAACGATCTCCAAACTAGCAACCACAAACCATCTTGAATGCGAAAAGAAACGTGCATCCTAATTCCCTAGTGTTCATGTATGTCATGATCTAACAACTAAATGCACCAGTAACATGCCTTATTCTAATGCAAGCAATACTTTGCGACTCTCGATCCGCATGCATCCCATACTACATATGTTCCAGATCAAAGCATGACATGGCCTAATCTAATGCACACAACAAAGATTGCACACGATGCACCTACTCTAATGCAATTCATTTAGAAACGTATGCATCCCATACTACATACTTCTCCAAAATCAGCTTCAATAGAAACGTATGCATCCCATACTACATACTTTCCAAAGAGTTCGTCTCTCCTGATTGTAGGGTTCAATCCCTCGCCATGCATCCTACTCTTGTACTTATCTTGTTCCTGATAGATAAAACATGGCTGGTGAATCCTACAGTTATTACTGCTAAACCCAGTGGTGTCTCCGTTTGCCACTAGTGCCCAATCCAGTGTGGGTTACACCAAATGTCATGACGAACCTTCTGGTACAAACCTTTGTACCCATGATGTCAAAATATAAATATGAACAAATCCATGTGCATAAGAACATGACGGCCTCGAGGATCAAATTCCCTTATCCGACAGGAGTTTTTCTCCCGTTCTTCACCCGGGCTCTTTAGGAATTAACAGATTGAGATACGAGACTCGTAATCTCAAAACCCGAGAATACAATCCGTATCCCTACGACAAGAAAAGTACAACACCCGATTATGGTATGCTAATATTAATGTAATTTACATATATCTAACACATCACTCTAATTCAAGACTCACTCTAATCATTCAGGTAAAATAAGGGGTTCTTTCAAAATTCTGCCTATCGATTTGACGGCACCAATCGGAAGTCCAATGCCTAGCTTGGATTTGTCACACAATTCTTGCTCGCCACTTCCCCTAGATTGGCACACAATTCTTGCTCGCCACTTCCCCTAGCTTGGATTCGTCCATCACCACGGCCCGCGTTCACCCTTAACTGGCATGAATACAATTTGACAGCACCAATCGGAAGTCCAACGCATCGGCAGAAGTTCTAATCTTAGAGTGGATAAACATAGGGTATCACCCTATCCTAGTGACTAACTTGAGTCACAACATCCTCAACAGGAGTCAAGCACCAATAAGGCCAGTAATAATCACCAATCATCCCCAACAACAAGTTTATTAACTCTTGTCCACAAGAGGGGAAAAGTACTCCCAACACTTAGTCAAAAATCATGACTAATCCAACTATGTTGTTTCTGCCTAAAACTTAGAAAGGTCATAACTCCCACAATATAACTCGGATTGGGGTGTTCTAGCCCATTCTGGAAAGCTAAGAACCTAGGCTACAACTCTTCTAGTTGATCATCACCTTAGATTCAATCATCTAATTGCTCAAAATAGCCTCACAAACCTCAGCCTGTGTACTTCCTGTACACTGGTTGTACCTTACCGATAGCACAAACACCTACCCGCTCATCGGAATAGCACAAATCCAGGTTCTAGGGAAAGATGTACATGTCCTCTACAACTTTCTAGTTGATCACCAATCCAAATTGTTTCATTTGATTACCCTAAACCATTCATCTTCCTTAGGTATACAGAACCACACATAATACACTACACAAACAGAGCTTATAGCTCAAAATCTGGGTTCTGTTCCAACTTGCAAAAATCATATCTTTTACTCTACTTACAGGAATTTCTTGACATAAGGCTTTTTGGAAAGCTCAGGATGTCTACTACAACTTCCTAGTTGTACACTTCCTCAAATTCTGCTCTTACAGAGTCATAAGGTTACAATCTTATCAGGGTGTCAATTCTAACTAAGTTCTGCACAGTGCTTACTTAAAATCTCACAATAAATCACATGCATAGCCAATGATTATAAAACTTGTATTTTCAGAAACTAGACATCATCATGTATAGCATGCACAAAAGATCTCATCCTGATTCCAAGTATTCAATGAGTTCTACCTATTACAATCATGTATAAAGTTCTACTGTTCTTCAGTAACTGTCATGAATACTCTTACTTAATTAATTTTGAACATGCATAAAATGTCATCAAAATAATCCCAATAGTTTTCTGTAGGATCTAGATTCATGCATGTTACTACATTAAAAATTTCAGAAATAGATCATGTATCAATTAATTCTAAAAATTCCTTCAAGTTCAGGTTCTACAAAAGACAGAACCAGTTTTTGCCTTACGATCCAGTCATCAAATTTGATTTTATTCAAATACTAAATGATGTTAGAAAAATCCGAAATAATTCATGTAGCCTCTAGACATGCATAAGATCATTCTTTAAAAAATTCATGTTCAAATTCCATCTATATTGCTCTCTGGAAATTCGGGAATATATCATGCAGATCATGTTTTTCTATTTCAGTTTCAGATTCTAAACAAACTACTTCTAATCAATCATCTTCATACTACTATTACTCATTTCATGCAAGAAATCAAACAAGAAGAACAAAAACAAGGTTTAGAGAACTCTCCACTAAGAAGATGAGAATAGCTTGGCCTTCCTCCGTTAATTCCTCCTCAAAAGCTCTAGATCTCCTCTTTTTTCTTGTCTTCCTTCACTTTCTCCTTCTCTTCTTTTTTCTAAAAAATTTCAGAACTGAAATGAGAGTGAAGAGAGGGGTTTAAAATGAAGTGAGAAAGAGTGAGGGGTGTAGGGGGGGGGGGGGTGACCTGGTGGTATTCTCCAAAACAAGCTTCTAGCTCATGGTTTTGAAGGAGATATTTTGCATGGCTTGATCTTTAGCCATGATCATGGAGGATGAGAGATGAGAGGTGAGATTTGAGTGCATGGCAAAAATATCCATTGTAGTACCATACAATTAAATATTTGCATATGTATCACACTCAAAACTATTGTATGTACTAGTGTCGATTCTTCTCATTCTTGTGCACCACCATGAACGCAACCATTCACATTCATATATAAATCAATTATTACTAGAAAAATATATAATTGCGTGCAAATCTAAACTGTACACAGATTATAATGCAAAATAGTTATATGTTATTTTGCAGGGTGTTACAACTATACATAGCGATCATGGTACGGAATTTCAAAATGAATTTTTGACAGCTTTTGGTGATGAAAAGGGAATTAAAAATGATTTCGCTTATCCTCGCACTCTTCAACAAACTGAAGTTGTTAAGAGGAAAAAGCGCACTCTTCTAGAAATGGCTCGTATATGCTTAGTGAACACAATCTTCCCAAATTTGGGCTAAAGCTGTCAACACAACGTGTTACACTATAACCAAGCAATAATTAAAAAACATCTTGAGAAAATGCCTTTTGAACTATACTAAAGAAAACAACCACATCTAAATTATTTCTGAGTCTTTGGATGTAAAGTTTTTATCTTAAATACTCTGGATAATTTAGGGAATGATCGTAAAAATGATGAAGGTTTATTCTTAGGATATTCTTTAAATGGCAAAGCATATCGTGTCTTCAACAAAAGAAGACTCACCATTCAATAATAAATTGATATTATATTTGGAGACTAATCCACTTGCAAAAGAGATATTAGATGTTGTTCATGATGATGAGGCAGGTATTTGTCTAGAGAAAAGACAGGTTCATATCGAAAATGAGTTGCAAAAGGACTCTCAAAACAAGATACACAGCTCAACTCATCTTGACAAACCAACTTCACAACAAGTAGACATCAGTATTATCAATGAGAAACTAACAGAAGAGATGCAACTTTTAGAGAAGGACCGGATGGAAGATAGTAACGAACAAACAAATATTGAAACTCTAGCTCCCATCGTTGAAAAGCGCCCTGCATGGAAAATAATGATTACTCACCCTTCAGAATTAATACGAAGCGACATGTCAAACGGGATAACTACTCGAACTCAAGACAATATTTTTATCTGTTTTTTCGCATTTGTATCCATACTTGAACCTAAAGTTTTTAAGGAGGCCTTGCAAGGCAATGACTAGATTATTGCCATACAAAAAGAACTGAACCAATTTGAAAGGAATCAACTATGAAGACTTGTTCCTAGGCCCCATAGTAGAACCGTTCTCAGAATAAAATTGGTGTTTAAAAACAAATTGGATGAATTTGGAACTATTGTTAGAAATACCTGACTTATTGCTCAAGGTTATAACCAACAAGAAGGGGTTGACTTTGATGAAACATTTGCTTCTGTTACACGACTTGAAGTCATTCGTATCTTATTAGCATTTGCATCATACATGGATTTTACTCTCTTTCAAATGGATGCCAAAATTGATTTTCTAAATGGTTTTATCTCTGAAGAAGTTTATGTTAAACAACCTCCAGGATTCACAGACCCGATACACCCAGATCATGTATTTTGCCTCAATAAAGCGCTATATGGTTTAAACCAAGCACTTTGTGCTTGGTATGAGCGGAAAAATAGACACTAGACTTTTTATAAAACATCACTCCAAAGATATTTTAATTATTCAAATTTATGTTCATGATATCATTTTTGAATCCACTAATGAAAATCTATTCAAGGAGTTTTGAAAGCAAATGCATGATGAATTCGAAATGAGCATGATTGAGTTGAACTACTTTCTTGGTCTTCAAATAACAACGGAAAGATAACATCCTTATTAATCAATCTAAGTATGCGGGAGAGTAAGTTAAGATGTTTGGACTGGATAGTACAAATACGTACAAAACACCTATGGTAACCACTACAAAATTCTCAAAGGACGAAAATGGTAAAACTATTGATATTTCTACCTATCGTAGTATGATAGATAGTTTACTTTATATTATTGCATCCCGTCCTGATATTATGTTTAGTATTTTTTTATGTGCATGTTTCCAATCGTGTCCAAAAGAATCACATTTAGTTGCTGTTAAGCATATCAACCGATACTTTAAAGGTACTCCAAACATAGGTCTTTGGTACCCTAATATAGAAATTTCTCTCCTGTAGGCTATTCAGATGCAAACTATGCTGGAAGCCTAACCGATAGAAAAAACACAAGTGGTACATGTCACTTTTGGGGAATTGTCTAGTCTAGAAGCAAAATTCAGTCACATTGTCCACCGCCGAAGCCGAATACATAGCTGTCAGGTCTTGTTGCACACGTGTATTATGGATGAAACATACATTGGAGGACTATAAGGTTTTTCTTGACCATATCCCATTAAATGCAATAATACTAGCATTGTTCACATGACCAAAAACTCTGATCAACATAGTCGCGTATAACATATATAAATTCACTATCATTTCGTCAAAGATCACTTTCTTAAAGGAGATATTACTCTTGACTATGTTCCGAATGATTTGCAATTAGCTGATATCTTTACAAAACTGTTAGATGAAAAACAAATTCATTACTTGCGAAGTGAATTAAATGGTATTGATAGTTCTTCCTAATCATTCATTAATTTATATTGATATTCAAACATACTTACAGTCGACTGCTAACATAATCATTGACTATCAAATTCACAACACAATTGAGGAATTGACAGTAGACTACGAAAAGTAGACAGTTGACTGCAATATGTACTTCTAAAGTTAGAGAGCCTGAGCGGCCGCCTATCCCAAAACACGGTCGACTGTCACATCTACAACTTGACAGTTGAATACAAAACTTGACAGTCAATCGTAATACCTAACTCTCAAGTCAGGGAGTTTGGACGGTCGACTACACTTTTGGGCAGTCGACTGCAAGATACTGATGATATATTTAGTTCCTCTCTCTCTCTCTCTCTCTCTCTCTCTCTCTCTCTCTCTCTCTATGACACATGGGTCCTTCTATTCTCCTCCGGACTGAAACCCTAGCCACTTTTGCTCCTCTACCCATCAATTTTTCTCAAAATTCTCCATCTTCTCCGCAAATTTGTTGGGTTTCTAGACGGATTATTGATCTCTTATCATGGCTTCCAACACTACTTCTCGCAATATCCCGACGTCCTCCCAGACTTCTAAATCCAAATCCAAGGGTAAGTAACTCGTTACCTTTCATAGATGACATCATATTTAGAAATCAAGAAAGTGCTGATCTTTATTTCAAAACCCTAGTTGACAAAGTTGTTCCGAATAGAACGATTAACCTCGACAAACTTGGGGGGCAATTTGATGGCTTAGTTAGAATTCTTAGGGGTCTTGGGTGGGAATAGTATTTAGAAACCCTAAGTTTCCATTATAAATTTGTCACCTAGGAATTCTATGCAAACCTTGAATTCAAACCCAATGATATGACCTTCTCCTCCATCATACTAGGAGAACCAGTAGATTTTACACATGCATATCTCAAAACCAATACTCTCTGCATTTCGTTGATTTCGATGTGTATTCCATAAATTTTGCAATACAATCCTTAGCATGATCCATAGGCCAAACACTATTTCTCTTAAGAAACCCAAACCCACCGACTTCACCATTGTTTCCCGCTTCCTCAATAAAATCATTAATGCCAATATATGGCCCAAGGGAAACGACAAAACCAAAATTCGCCATGATCAATCCTTTGTCCTATTTATTGTTCCTGGTGAATACAACTTTGATCTACCGTCCTTCATCATCAAAATCATGAACGCTGCACCTAAAAGTACTCGCTCTTACCATTTAGCACGTTGTTCAATCTCGCCATTGACTCCAATGTCCAAATTGATCAATATCTCCTTAGCAAGCCCAACAAACTAGGGGTGGCATTCGGGCCTAGCAGGCCGGGCAAGGTTGAAACCCCACGGATTTTGACCCGGGCCAGGCTTTCACTAGTCGGGCTGGGAGGAGGTGCGGGCCGGGCCGGGCCAGGCCATGACGGGGAAATGTCGGCCCGGACCTGGCCCCTGGCCCCTGGCTCGGGGGCCGGGCCGGTGCGGGCCGAGGCTGAGGTAGAATTTTATTTTATTTTTTACAAAGACAAATGAGAAGGAAAATTATTCAGAATTGTCAAGAACATATAGATAAAAGAGATATTCATAAATTAAATTATTTTTATTAATTACAAAGTTTAATATATAAGCAAATAGATTAGTAACATTTCATACAAATTTTATCAAATTACCATATGAGGGAAATATTTATATTTAGATATCGAGATGACCCCTATTTAGATTGAAGGGAAGGAATTGGACTATTGTCGTGCACTTATACTTAACCTAAATATAGAATCTCATCCCCCTAAAATTTTCAATTATTTACAATACATTATCCAAACTTCATTGTACTAGATGTTCATTCGCCCTACTTTTTGAGCCATTGTATGCTTCATGTAAATCTTGGGTACTCTCTTCTGCTTTCATCCAATCTTCGGTGCATACTAACATCTCTAAATTTTTTGATGTCAAGCGATTCCTATTCAGGCTCATAGTCCTGCCACCAAGAGAAAACGCACTTTCCGATGCAACGGTTGATACTGGTGTAGTTAGCAAATCTTTAGCCATACGAGAAAGAATAGTAAAAATATTTTCATTGGTTTTCCAAAAATAAAATGCATCTACTACATAATCAATGGGAGGTTGTGTATTATACCAATTCAACTTATTTGGTTCTTGGTTCTTGGTTTTTTTTTATTTTATGAAATTTAAAATACTACTAGTTGCAAGACCCTTTTCCTTTGATAATATAGAAGAAGAAGAAGAACTAACATTTTGTGTTTATGTAGTGTTAGATGAATAAATCCATCGTAACTATCATATAAACTAGTCAAAATATGCTCAAAATTTGTAGTGAAAACAACATGATCAAAATTTTGTATTTCATCGTGTGGAGCATAAGTATAAAAAATCTCAAATAAATTTTTTGTGCCTTCTAACTTAATCATGGGATTCATTACACTAACAATACAATATAACATAGAAAGTGGATAAAAATATTTTAAAATTTTAATATAAGCAGCATAAATCATTTCTCCAATAAAATTGTCATTTATGAAATCTTTAATTGTTGTCATTATAGTGACAATTGCAAGTAAAATACCACTAGATGTAGATGTATATGTTTTTGAAAATTGTTAGCATCGTTAAAAGGTTCTAAAAATTTATACAAACTATCGGCAAAAAAATAAAAATCATCATCTAACATACAATCTACCACGTGAACGATTAGATGTCATCTAGACTAGTGTATGTATGTTTGGAATAAAAAAAAGTATTCCTAGTGTATGTTCTAAAATTTAATTTTAGTGTATGTTTTAAAAATTAATTCTACAAAACAAGTAAAGATGGATAAACTAGTGTATGTTATAGAAAATGATTCTACAAAACAAATACAATTAAATAAAATTCTACAATAAAGCGGTGTATGTTGATCAATAAAATCTTAAAAAAAGAATAAATATTTCAACAAACAACAACAATTAATTGGAATAACTAGTGTATGTTTACCAAATTTAAAAAAATCTAAAAAGAAGAAGAAGAAGTACAACAAAACTCAATCTAATTAGGAGAAATAAATGAGAACAAACAACTATGTTAATTCTAAAGATTATACAAATACAAAAATACTGTATAAGTGTAGAATGTAGATTGAAGAATGAAGGTAGAGAGAGTTGAGAGTGTAGTGTTTTTGTTGATGTTTTTTTTTTGATTAAATGTTTTTGTTGATGTTGTTGATTGTTGTTTGATGTTGTGGATGTTGTTGATGTTGATCAAACCAAGAAAATAGTTGAAAGTTGTTGATTGTTGTTGATTTGTTGAGAGAGTTGAAAGATAGTAGAGAGAGTTTAGTGAATTTGTAAAGAGAATTGAATGAAATGAGGTTGTATATATAGATTATGGATTTTTTTGAATTTCCCAAAATACCCCCCCAAAAAACTAGCTAGTTTAGATCCGTTGGATGGTATTTTAGTAATTACACAAACACAATATTTTTTAAAAAAAATCTGGAAAAAAACTGAAAAATCCAACGGTCGGCCCACGGGCCGGCCCGTACCGGTCTCAGGTCTGACCAGGCCCAACCGGTTGTAGATCATGCCCAATTCGAGTTTTTTTTTGTTTTCGTCGAACCGGACTGGCCCTTCATTTTTCGACGGGTTAGCCCCGGTTTTGGGCAGGTTGGGCCAGGCCGAGGACCAAGCGGGCTGGGCCTGGGCCTATCCTGGGCTAGCCTAGTCCTAATGCCACCCCTACAACAAACCCATCCTTCCGTCTCAAATGGGTATTGATGTACCCATGGCCGAGCGATCGATTAGAAAGAAGGCCGCCTCCTTTTCACAAGCACAAGCTCAACCCTCCTATGCGACGCTCGAGCAACTTAACAAAATGAAAAATCTTATGTAACGCTACTACGTCAACACAAATGAATGCATGCAAGACGAATAAGGTTGGGCGTTATTGCCCCCTCCTTGTCAATCTAGTAATGTTGACGACGTCAACAAAGGCAATACGGAGGAGAATGATGACGACGAAGATGTGGATGATGATGATGGTTCTTTGCTTTGCATCGAATTAAACCACATGCTCCACCGCTTGTGCCGGCCCCTGTCAATTCCTTCGAGTTTCATTCTTGAGAACGTACTCCCCAGGCGAGATAGGAGTGACCCCCTTTTGTTGTTTTCCAAAAAGGGGGAGAATTTTGGGGATAGAATTTGACTATCTTGTTCTTAAAGTAGCTGATGTATTTTGTATCTCCAAGAGTATCTCAACAAAGTATCATGAAGATCTCTCATTGTGTGTCTCAAAAGAGTATCTAAATCATATATCATGTAGAAGATCTCTGAAATAGAATGATATTTGTAATTCTTGAAGTTCTTTATTATATATGCTCTTTTTGATATACGTGCTTCTTAATCCAAATGATTGATTTATTGGTTGTGTATTTATATATATGTTCATGTTTTGTGCATATTTTTTCCCATATAGGATGCATCATGCTACACACACTCATACTATCCTATGATGAATTCATGTATTAAGGAGAAGTAATGGATTGAGGGAAATTTTTTATCTTAAATTACCAAATGGGAAGATTGTTAACCCTAAGTTTGGTATGTACAAAATATACACATGTATCATTTTCATCCAATATGAACAAGAAAATAAAATTTTGAAATTCAAATAAAGTCTCAAGATATTCGGAATCAAAGCAAAAGGATAGAATCAAACAAATCCAAAAGATTGCGAAGTATTGGGAAAGATTCACTCAAAAGAAACATGTGGTTAAATATTTAAAGTTCCAGCTATTCAAGATTATTATCTGCTGTTAATGTGAGGACCAAATATGTAAAAGTATCAATGGTAAATAATTGAGTTATGCAAGGATTATAAAATGGATTCACCAAATAATTGGATTCGAGACAAGTACAGTTGGCCGTAATAAAGACATTCGACTGTGTCACACAGTCGATTGCTACACTTAGTTGTATTTGGTGCAATCGACTGTCAATTCTCTCTGACTTCGGTCAAGAAGAAGTGATAGTCGATCGCCCAATAAGTGCAGTTGACCGCAAACTGCACCAAACTATTTTTGGCATTTCTTTTCACTTTTGTGGAAATGAATAATTTCATAACTCTATAAATAGTGGTGAAGTCGCTGAATATTTTTTATCTCTTTTGTCCCAAAATTTTAGAACTCAATACTTTGCCAACGATCAAGAAAGATGTGTGCTTTTATTTTCTTCTTAGTCTAAACGTCGATCCTGCCTTTTTTTTTTATTTTCTTTGCTCTTTGAAAAGAGACTGGTTTTGGGACTTATAGAGTAATAGAAGTCTCGTTTGGTGTAATAGAAATCTCGGCCTGAATACTAAGAACACATTGTATGGGATAAAAGTATACTGGAACGCTTGCGGCATAGAATTGCTGCAAGTAACGGGTAGTGGTGTAGACCTGGGACCGAACCACTTATATCTCTGTGTCTTGCCTCATTACTCTGTTTACTTTCTCTAACTCTACACTTTACTTTATTGTACGCATTTACTTTAAGTTCATAATTCACACAATCGCCCTATTAACCCCCCCCCCCCCCCCCCCCCCCCCCCCCCGCGCCCCAAAGGGTGATTTACAAAGTCGACAATCGACATCAACCAATTTCAACTTTGTTTGATGGTCGAATGTGAAGCACAATCGATTGTCAAACCATACAGTCAACTGTTAATTTAGAAAAAGTTATTTTTCGAGAAATCAATAATATATCTTTGCGGACTTATCATTTGTCAATGATATGTTTACATAATTATTCCTCACAAATAAAGCAGTAAATAATCAGTGAAGCTCTGGCTTCTTGAGGATCAATTACATCTTTCTTCTTGATGAATCTTTTCCGATATTTGCATTCTTTCATATTTGCATGATTATTTTCCTTTTACTTTGATTCTGAATATTTTGAGATTTATTTGAATTCATTTCTATACTGTCCTATAAAGATCTTTCGATGAAATCATTAGATACATATGTGCATATTTTGTCCACACCAAATATAGAGTCAACATTTAGAACACGTCGAAGAGAAAAAGTTTATTTGATACAAGATTGATTATTTCAAGCCGGTAAAGATTAGGAAAAAGGAAAATGAGGAGACTGGTAAAGATAAGGAAAAGGATAAATAAGGAGACTAATTTTAGTCCTATCATGCAGAGTGATTAAGGAAGATAAGGGCCAAAGTATACCAAGCCTTTATTTCCTTTATTTTCTTTTTTTGTTTTTAAAGTAAAAAAAATAGATTGTTGAGTTTGTGACTCACATTCAAAGTAAACCAACATAGGAACAATAACAAGAGAAATAAGTCGTTGCAGAAATAGGATTCAGTTGGTCGAGTTTTGGGACAGTCGATTGTAAATGCTTTCTAAATGGAGAGTAGATTGGATGTCTTATTGGGGATTTATACATATGTTTCTTGACCCAGATGTGCTGGTTTGGGTTGTTTCTACAAGTATTTCTTCAGGTTCCAATTGGGGATTTATATATATGAAGTTGTACGACTTACTGTCAGGATTCTGATGGAGTAATTTTGTAAATTAAAGGTGTATTTCCCAGAAATTAGTTCATAACTCAGATGTATTGATTAGTTTGTTTTAGCTGTATCAGTATCGGCTTCGTATGTGTAGTGTGCACTATTTTTCATTCTGTTTAGTAGCGGGAAGAGTTGAGTTGTAATGGGCTATTGTTATAAAGCCCAGTAGAAATTACATAGAGTGCACGTGTATTGATTTTTTTGTTTGTAGCCGCCTATATAAGGCTATGTTTGAAGTGGTAATAAAATCAAGAATTGAGTAACTACTCTTTCCCCCAATTATCCCCTCTCTTTCTCTTCTAAACCCAACATTCCATCGTCAATGGCGCGATCAAAGCAGGTAATCATCGGAGCTCCAAACACGGTGGTATCAGAGCCAGCGAGCAATGATTCCGACTGGAGGGATGTTGGAAGCACTTCGTCGATCGAGATGGAGGTACAAGAGCTAAAATCGATGGTGGCAAAGTTGGTGGATTCGATCGCACATTGTTACCGGGATCTATAGCGACATTGGGAGAGCAAGTTAAGGATGTTGATGAGTCGCCATACGAATCCGATGAGAAGTAATCCATTCTTGTCGCAACCAATTTTGCAAAGAGAGGTAGAAATTCCCAATCTAATTCATTCTACATATAAGTCAAGAAATGATCAGTTGAATTTTCCTGGAGTTTCGTTCAAAATAGAATTCCCTGTATTTCAAGAAGGAGATTCTACAGAGTGGGTGTGTGGTGCTAACCAATTTTTAGAGTTTTATGAGATAGAAGACTCTAAGAAGTTGAAATTTACAGCTTTAAATCTGAAGGGTAAGGCATCTCAGTGGTATAGAAGGCACATTAAGAGTAAGAGAAACTTGATTTCTTGGCAAGAATTTGTAGAGGAACTCATAACTAGGTTTGTGCCCTCTGAGTTTCAGGACTATCAGGGAATATTGACTAAATCGAGCCAAAAGGGAGATATTGATGTATATATACAAGAATTTGATTGTATGTCAAATTTTGTAGGAGATTGGTCCGAGAAGCACTTCCTTAGTACATTCCTTAGTGGTTCGAGGAATGAAATCCGTTGGTAGGAAAAAGCACAGCAACCAGAATTTGTTAATGAAGCCATGGGTTTGGCGATGGGATATGAAGAAAAGCTACGATGTACTAGGAGATACAACAAGAAACTATTTATGACTAAAAACACTCCCTCACTGGAAACCAACTCTGTTTCCAAGAGCAATGATACACCTCAAATATCTACTTTTGTTCCAAAAAGGCTGACACTCCCTGAGCTCAGGGAAAGAAAGTCCAAAAGCCTTTGTTTTAACTGTGATGAACAATATGTACAAGGTCACAAGTGTAAATTTCAAAAATTCTATTTCTTAGAGATGTTTGGGGATGAGGAATGTGAGGAGTCTAACAATAGTGAAGAAGAAGTAAATGCTACATGGTTTAGTATGGAGAGTACCTTAATGAAAATCTCCTATCATGCCCTTACTGGTTCATCATGCTACCCTCATACATTAAGAGTTAAAGCCTTTATCAAAGGGAGATAGGTGAACATTCTAAATGATACATGGTCTACACATAATTATATCGACCCCTATACTGCAAATAAAGTTGGGTTACACATTTTTCCTGAACCTAGATATAAAGTGAAGGTAGCTAATGGAGAGGTGAAGCTGAGTGAAGGGAAGCTTGAGAATGTTAATTTCTCTATCCAAGGAATACAATTGCTCTGAATTACTTATCTTACCTTTGGGGCCTTCTCAAATGGTGCTTGGTGTTCATTGGTTGATATCTATAGGAAGATTTACTATGGATATTAGCTGCTTGACTATGGAATTTCACATTCATGGGGTTAAGAAGTTACTGCATGGTATTAAAGAAGTTAAGTTCCAAATTATTGAAGCAGAGGAATAGCCCAAAGCAATGGAGTTCTCTAGCCAAGCTTTTATGCTACAATTGCAGTGTAGAGAAGAGGAAGTAAGTGGTGCAGCTACAGAGGCAACATCAGAGGGTGAAGAGAAGATTAACAATGCATTTAATGAATAGATACAACATGTGCTCAAGCAGTTCCCTGAAGTTTTCTCTTCTCAAATTGGAGTGCCTCCTCAAAGAAGTGTAGATATCAAATACCACTAGTTGAAGGGGAGACACCAGTGTGTAGGAGAAACCAGTGTGTATTAGACCTTATAAACACCCATATTATCACAAGAATGAGATAGCAAAGCAAATCAAGGAAATGTTGGAGGCAGGATTGATAAGAAACAACTGCAGCTCTTATGTCTCACCAACAATTCTTGTGAAAAAAGCTAATGGGGGTTGGATGTTATGTGTGGATTATAGGTCACTTAATTCCCCAACAATCAAAGCTAAATTTTCAATTCCAGTAATTGATGAATTATTGGATGAACTTCATGGAGCTACTGTGTTTTCTAAGGTTGATTTAAGATCAGGGTATCATCAAATCAGAGTGAGTGAACCTTATATTCATAAAACAGCCTTTAGGACTCATCAAGGGCATTACGAATTTATAGTTATGCCATTTGGACTCACCAATGCTCCTGCAACTTTCCAGAATTTGATGAATGATATTTTTAAGGAGTATTTGAGAAAGTTTGTCCTAGTCTTCTTTGATGATAGTTTGATATATAACCCCTGATATGGAGTCTCATGTGCTACATTTAGATTTTGCTCTGGAAGTGTTCAAGAAACATCAATTAGTTGCCAAGGAAAGAAAATGTAGCTTTGGTAAGGAATCAATGGGTTATTTGGCTCATGTTAGCAGCTCACAAGGGATTGAGGTAGATCTAGAGAAGATAGCTGCAGTGGTGAATTGGCCAGATCCATGTACTGTCAAGTAGTTAGGAGGTTTCTTAGGCTTGACGAAGTATTATAGAAAATTTGTGAAGGGCCATGGAAGTATTGTTGCACCTCTAACACAACTCTTGATGAAAAATTGTTTTAAATAAACTGAGGTAGCTACTGAAGCCTTTGGTAAACTTAAACAAGCAATGACTACTAATCCAGCGTTAAGTTTACCTGATTTCTCCAAGGATTTTGTTGTAGTGCCCCGAATTTCCAATATGATATCTTAGAAATACGTGGCACAATTCGCAGTATCAACTTCAAATGTAATATTAAACACAGTCCAAAATACCAGTAAAATTTTCTCAAAATTTTATTATCGTAATGTTTACATAGCACAACGGAATTACATACACCTTGAATTACAAACTTTCTTTCTTTACAGCACTTTCTTTTACAAATTCACGCAATCCATTACATCACTTTAATTCAAGCATCCAAATCCCAAGCTATAGGTAATCACCTGTAAAATATGAGGCTAGATATAACTCTAACCCCCAAAACTAAAGGGGTCAGCCATAAAGATGTGAGTGACATAAAACAAGCAACATAAGTAAAGCATGGATTCATCAACAACAGGAAATAAACAGGAGTAAGTGAATATAGGGAAATCACGAAACGCGAAAACACAACAAGTGAAGCTAGACTAAGTGTCAAGTGTAGAAAACCGAAAACACATCATAATACCAAGTCACGAAAACATCAATGCTACATGCTGACTCTCTAATGCGTACTTGTCGGAGTCTATGCATCCCACTCTACATAGGTCCGGTGCAAGCCTTTAACGTCTCCACTTAATAGGGTTAAATCCCCCGCAATGCAACTAATCCTACTACGATGACTACTACGAGATAAAGATAAACTGTGAGTATTAGTCCATGCCCCGATAATTCCGGAGGTCAAACTCTATTCACAGATAATTCCGAAGACTATTTCACTCACACATGGGAATCTTCGAGAATACCTCACACCGCAAGCAATGGCACCTCATCACACGAATACCACATGTGCGTCGCCTCGACCCCAATAATTCCGGAGATCAATCCAGTACCACAGATAATTCCGGAGACTATTTCACTCACACCTGCATAATTCCGGGGATTATCTCACATCGCAAGCCATTCTGAGGTCCATAACCCATGTTCTCGTTCATCATATCACCATTAGTGTCTGTCCTTATCATTTGGGTTATTTAATTACTTTACAAATCTCCTAGAGTTGGTGTACCCTATCGGACTTAACTCAACAACTGATCAACTAAAATGCCTTAACAGGCCCAAATATAAATATCTCAACTGCCGGTATACTAGGGTCACACACACCCTCTAGAGACCCACACTCAAATATCCAACCAATCTTCTAACATAAATTGCTCAGATAAAACAACACGAAAAGCATTTGTTCAGTAGAAGATAAGGTATAGAATAGTAAATTATAGATTAAAACATTTAGAGAGTAAACCATTTAAAGAACATTAAAATATGTATAGATATATCAGTATCAGTCGACTACAAAAGCCATCGGTTGACTGTCCAGAGAGAAAAATCCAATAACCTTGGGAAATAATTCTAAGTATTATAAGTCGACTATAAAAAGCCATCGGTCGACTGCCCACAGCGAAAAATCCAAAACTTCAATTAAAATAATTCTAAGTAATATGAGTCGACTGTAAAAAGTCATTAGTCGACTGTCCAGAGCGAAATTTCAAGAAAACTAGAGAACACAGCAGCCGGGTCGCGACGGTCAACTGTGAAATCGCACCGGTCGACTGTCGACCTGCAGGCTGCAGATTTTGGTTGTTTCAACCGATACGTAGTTTTACTTTATGAAAATGATTTCTACAAAAAGCATATTTCTTATTTGATCAAATACAACTTATAGGATATATAATAATCTATAAAACTAAATCAAAACTACTTGAATTTATAAAAATAGTGATATGTTGATTTCTTTCAAATAAAACATGAATTGTGCATATAATCACAATAGAGTTTCTAAAAAAATAATTATTCATTGAAATAGTTTCGTATTCAGATCCAAACCATATCAATATCCAAAATCAACAAAGGAAAACCCCAATTTGGATATATTTCCTCAAACTCAACTCGATCCCAAATTTCGATTTCTCAAGACATGATTTCTTGATTCATAAACTCTTCCTCCAATTTCTCAAAACTGATTCACCCTTATAACTCACAATCATAATTAATTTATAATATTATCATATCAAGTTTCATTCAACCAACACTTAAGAGTGATACAAATCTCATCTTTATTAAATTTATGCATGAAATCCACCATATTCAATCAATCCAACATTAATCCACATACAAATTTTATTCATAAACAACTAGGGTTTCACAAGATCCAATCTCTTTTTTTCATCAATCCATCATACATATTCATACCCAAATCCTAACATGCTTTCTAGGAGATGAAACACCACATACAACATTCAAAGAACAAACAAAAAAATTTACATTACTCACATACAACATACACAAAACAAAATCAAACCAAACAAGTCACTCACCTTGTTGAAGAGATCGAATGAAAAGGAAATAGAAGTTAAGAAAGCCCCCTCATTCGCAAGAAATCCAAAGTCTTCTCCTTAGAACTCCAAAATAATAAGAAATAAGAGATCTCCTGTGTTGTACAGCAAAAGACGGCTGCACAAAACCTATATAGTCTGGGATTTAAGTTTCTAGGGTTTTAGAAAATATTTTGCGAAATAGTCCTTTTACAACGTACCTTTACATAAATAAATCCCTTTATTAGAATACTGGTTAAAACCAATTAAATCAATTCAAAAATCATAAAGATCCCCTCTATCATCAGCCGGCACTTGTAGGAAAAATCTAGGAAAACATTTTTGCACTTTCACCCCTTAAAGTAGTAATTTTGCGAAAATATCCTATTTTATGAAAACTTGTAAAATAATTCGAATATGTTGAAACAAAAGGTAAACTCTTTATACCTGAACTGACTAGGCATTGTACCCAGCCTAAGAATCCAAAAATCTGGAGTTTTCACCCCCATTTGGTAATTTTGCACAAAAGTCCTTCTTTTTGAAATATTTGCAAATGAGTCCAATAATTATCAGAAAAATCTAGAAAAATCACGAATAATCTCAAATAATACATCATGAGTTTTCCCAAAATAATTTGTGGTTTTAAGTTTTCCAAGACAACATTCGCACGTGTTTTGCACGTGTAAAGGATAGGTTTCTAAATGAACATTTATTAAATCACCAAAAAAATCATTTCAATTCATTTTCTAATCTCAAAATAGTATTTAAAAATACGGGGTACTACATTTGTAGTGGATACTGAAGCTTCTCAGGTACGTATTGAGGCAGTATTAATGTAAGAGAGTCATCTCATATCATATATGAGTCAAGGATTAAAGGGAAAATCTATGGCTCTGTCTACTTATGAGAAGGAAGTAATGGATATTCTATGAGCTGTAAAGCATTGGCGACAGTACCTTTTGGGAAGAATGTTTGTGATCAAAACTGATCAAAGAAGTATAAGATATATACTTGAGTAGAGAATAAATATTGAGATGCAAGAGAAATGGCTTTGGAAATTGAAGGGTTTGAATTTCAAAGTAGAGTACAAGAAAGGATAATACAGTGGCAGATGGGTTATCAAGGATACTAGAAGATCAAGCAACTCATTGTACAGTCACTCTTATTGTACCACAATGGTTAGAAGAGATACAAGCAATGGTGATCAATGACTCCTATTTCCATTCTTTACAGAGAAAGTTCACAGTGGAGAGCTATTTTCAATTGATTACAAACTGCAAGGTGGGGTTTGGTACTGGCAAGGAAGAATTCTCTTAAGCCCAACCACTGATTTGAGTAGAGTTGTGTTCTTGGATAATCACACTACTAATGCAACGGGGTCACTCAAGGTTTCATAAAACTCTTCATAGGGTGAAAAGGTCCTTCAATTGGTAAGGAATTAGCAAAGACATCAAAAAATTTGTTTGATAAGCCTGTTCTGTCAAAGAAATAAAGGAGAAACTATACATCCGACAAGTTTGTTATCTCCTCTACCAATTCCTGAGTTGATTTGGATTTATATCTCCATGGATTTCATTGAAGCATTACCCAAAAGTATGGGCAAGTCATTCATTTTTGTGGTGGTTGATAGAATGACTAAATACGCTCATTTTATGAGTATTGGACACCCCTACACTGCTCAAACAGTAGCTCAATTGTTTGTGGATCATGTTTATAAGATCCATGGCATGCCCAAAAGTATAGTAAGTGATACAGATACTACTTTCTTAAGTGCATTTTGGAAGGACTTCTTTAGGTTGCATGGGAGTAAGCTGAAGTACTCTACTGGCTATCACCCCCAATTAGATGGTCAAACATAGATAGTGAATAAAGCCCTTGAAATGTATTTGAGATGTATGTGCAACCAGCAACCAACAGAATGGGTTAAGTGCCTCAGTTGGGCAGAATTTTGGTATAACACCAATTGGCATGCATCTACGGGAGTTACTCCATTTGAAGTTGCATATGGAAGAAGACCTCCATGTCCTTCTCAGTATATCCCTGAGATTGCAGAGGTTCAAGTTGTTAAAGATGCTTTGTGTTTGAGAGATACAATACTTAAGTTGCTCGAGGACAACATTAAGTCTGCTCAAGAAAGAATGAAGCATTTCCATGATAAACATAGGATTGATAGTGAATTTGAGGTGGGAGACATGGTGTTTTTGAAGTTGCAACCCTATAAGTAGTCTTCACTGAAGGGTTCTACCACACAAAAGCTTTCTTCTAAGTTTTGTGGACCTTACCGAGTGCTAGAAAAAATTGGTAAGGTTGCATATAGGCTTGAATTGCCTGCTATTGCCTCCCTACATCCAATGTTTCATGTTTCCAAACTAAAGAAGTGTTATGGTGATCATGATCTAAATGTGTCTGATAAGATTCCACATTGGTGGGTGACTCTGCCGGTTATGGATCCTGAATTGATCTTGGATAGAAGAGTGTTTAAGAAACACAATAGAGTGGGTATTCATGTGCTTGTTAAATGGAGGAATTTTGATGCTGAGAATGCTACATGGGTTGATATATCCACGTTTTGAACTTGAGACAAGTTCAAACTAATGGGGAGGAGTGTCAGGGTTCTGATGGAGTATATTTTGTAAATTGATGGTGTATTTGCTAGAGATTAGTTCATAACTCAGATGTATTGATTGGTTTGTTTCAGCTGTATCAGTGTCAACTCTGTACGTGTAGTGTGTAGTATTTTTATACTTGTTTAGTAGTAGGAAGAGTTGAGTTGTGATGGGCTATTGTAATAAAGTCCAGTATAAATTACATAAAGTGCATGTGTTGATTTTTTTAGTTTGTAACCTCCTATATAAGGCTTTGTTTGAAGTGAGAATAAAATCAAGAATTGAGTAACTACTTTTTCCCCAAATTATCTCCTATCTTTCTCTTCTAAACCCTAGATTCCATCATCAATGGCACGATCAAAGCAGGTAGTTGCCGGCGCTCCTAACACTTACTAGGGTTTCTAAATGGGAAAAGAACGCAATATTCAAGGTTATGCTAATCGAAAGAGAGGGTGTGCCTAGGATTTACTTAAGGGTGAAGAAGCGAGATGAAGATTATCTCATTGTGTCCATGAGATGGTGAGATATTGTTATGTGAGATCTTGGATGGGCTCAATGTAACTTGAAGAAAAAAAGTTCCTATAAATGAGCTCGATCCATTCTTACCCCCAAGTAGGGGTGGCATCCGAGCTGGTTCAGCCCAGGACCAACTCGGTCCGGACTGCCACCAACCCGGACTCTAACCTCCTCCCAGTCTGATCTTGGCCGAGCCCCGCCTTCCCCTTCCAAAAACTGTGGCGGCCCGACCCGGGTTGCGGCCCGGCCTGCATCGAACTGGGACCGACTTGAATCGACCCGGTCCGGTTCGGGCCGAACCAGTGGGCCAACCGTTGGTTGATTTTTTTTTTTTTTGAAATTTTTTTCTGAAACTTTTTTTTATAAAAATTGGATTTATATAATTACCAAACTACCCCTAGCAAATATTTACTAGCTAGTTTTCGGGGGTATTTTGGGAAATCTAAAAATATAAATAATATATTACAACTCAATTTCATTTATTTATCTTCACAAATTCACTCAACTCTCTCAACTCTCTCAACTCTCTCAACAAATTGTGAGATCAACATCAACAACAATTAACAACTATCTCAACTCAATTCTCCCAAGACTCAAGTGCTTTCCATCTTGTAAGAACAAGTTCTCAACTCTCTTTACTCTCATTCTTCAATCTACACTCATACGATTTTTTTTTTTGTATCTGTTTAATTTTTAGAATTAACGTTGTTCTCTTCCCTTCTTTTTTTTTAGATTTTAGTAGTTAATATATTACTAATTCATAATTTATTGTTTGTGTTTTGTTGAACTCCTTATTCTTTTTAGATTTTTTTTTTTTGTTAACATACACTAGTTTATCATTAAATTGTTGTTGTTTTATTGAACTCTCTTTTCTTCTTTTTTAGATTTTGTTTATTAACATACACTAGTTCACAACTTGTTCTTTGTGTTATTTTGAGCTCCCTACACTTGTTTTGTAGATTTTTTTTGTATAACATACACTAGTTCATAATTTGTAGTTTGTGTTTTTTTTATAACTCTCTCTTCTTATTTCTATATTCTTTTTTCTAAACATACATACACTAGTTCTTAATTAGATGGCATCTAACCGATCACGCAGTAGACATAGTAGCCTCCACCTTATCTCGTCGCATTCCTTCCATTCCACAAATAGATAGTGAAGAAACATTTAAAAAAATTGATAATATTCCCTATTTTCATGATATTCCTCATACACACACGGAAGATGTAATAGTAGAAGACATAGATTTACAGGATACAGAACAAAGCCCATTCTCAATCCCGTAAAACAAGAGGACCCAGTTCCGAACTTCACAAATGTTTCTCTTTTGTCCCTTCTCAAAACGATCCAAGTGTAGGACTTAAAATTTGTAATATGTGAAAACACCATATAAGTTTAAATTAGGTGCGGGAACGGGTACACTTAAGCTTCACTTAGATAAATATCGACCCGAATTATCACAAGACACGCTTACGTACACAACAAAGGATAAACCCTAGGACCGGTCATGTAGATAGTGATAGTTACGATCACAATACCATTCGTAGGGAAATGGCTAGATTTGTAACTAAGGATGAATTACTTTTTTCCTATGCTGAAAGTAGCATTAAGCCCCCATTATAAAAGAATTGCTATGAATGTGGTTACGGAAGATTGTAAATTAGTCTAATGAAGAGGCTAAGAATATGTTAGTTGTAACACAAACATCACTAAATTGTAGAGTTTCTTTGACATTAGATGGTTGAGTAGAAGTTAATGACGTTTTAAGGTTGTGTGTAACATGTCATTGGATAGAATCTGATTGGTTACTCCAAAAGAGGATTATTTCTTTCGGAT
Organism: Hemerocallis citrina; assembly: GCA_017893485.1. Taxonomy (NCBI): domain Eukaryota; kingdom Viridiplantae; phylum Streptophyta; class Magnoliopsida; order Asparagales; family Asphodelaceae; genus Hemerocallis; species Hemerocallis citrina. Next base: position 126,681,619 of record CM030365.1, read on the forward strand.
TTGTTAGGTACCTACATAAGGGTGAGATAATTGCGACACACATCGTGAATGCATGTAGTAAATTTGGTATTTATGATAAAGTTTTTGCTATTGGTTTTGATAACGTTTCTAATAATACAAAGACAATTACTAGTTTGAAAATTACTTTAAATCCTATAGAACCCGATATTTTTTATGTTAGGTGTGCTTGTCATATTTTAAATCTTGGTGTGCAAGACGCACTAAAATACGGTCACGATAAGATTAGTGCAATGAGAGATTATGTTAATTTTATTACTTTGAGTGGTCCAACATATCAAGTTTTTCATGATTTGCGTCAGCTTAGGGAAATTTCATTTAAACATTTTCCTAAATATGTTAGACATCATTGTAATTCGACATATGATCTCTTAGGTGTAGTTCTTCATTGTAGACAAGGTTTAAAAGAATTTTATGTTGCAATGGGAATGCGAGATTGTAGAATAGATAATGATTTTTTTGTTTTTTGGCGATAGTTTGTTAAAATTTTTAGAACCTTTTAATGATGCAACTTTGCAATTTTCGAAAATAGATTCATCTACTTCTAGTGGTATTTTACTAACAGTTGTTACTATTATGACCACTATTAAAGATTTGATAAGCGATCTTTTTATTGGAACAATGACTTATGTCACTTATCTAAAACTAGTATCATGCACGTGCAATGCACGTGGAGGAAGAAGGAAAAAGATCCAAAAAAAAACCGAATGAAAAGGATTAGAAAAAAAAAATGCACGTGCGATGCACGTGGAGGAAGAAGGAAAAAGACCCAAAAAAAAAAACCGAATGAAAAGGGAAAAAAAAGCCACTTTCGAAAAATAAAAAGAAAATAATTTCCATACTGATCCACTTCCGAAAATATTTACCAAACTGGTCTACTTTCGAAAATAATTACCAAAGTGAGCCATTTTGTCAACACGTGCGCTGCACGTGTTGACAAAATGACATCCGGTGACCGATGACACTAACCCCTTCTCCCATTATAATAGTAGAGATTTATGAAATATTTTCATTCCCTTCCTATGTTATATTGTGTTGCTAGTGTAATGAATATCGTAATCAAGTTAGAGGGCACAAAGAATTTAATTGAGATTTTTTATTCATATGCTCCACACGAAGAACTACAAGACTATGATCATGTTTTTTTTTTTTTTTTTGCTACACAATTTGAGCATGTTTTGAATAATTTGTATTATAGTTACGATATATTTTACGCATCTAATACTACACAATCACAAAATGTTAGTTATTCTTCTTCCATATCAAAGGAAAATGGTCTTGCATTTTCAACTATTGGTGTTTAAAATCTTATTAAATCAAAAAAACCAAGAACAATTGCACCAAATGAGTTAAATTGGTATAATGCACAACTTCTCGTCGATGATATAATTGATGTGTTATTTTTTTTGGAAAAACAATGAAACTACTTTTTATATTCTTTCTCGTATGCCTAAAGATTTGATAACTCCCTCGGTATCAACTGTTGCATCGGAAAGTGTTTTTTCTTTTGGTGGCAAGATAATGAGCCCGAATAAGAATCACTTGCTTTCAAACGGCACAAAACGGATCAATTAGCGACAAATGAATATTGAAGATTTAACTTGATTCACTAGATAAAAAATTACAAATTTTAGGGCGATGAGATTCTATATTTAAGTTAAGTAAAAGTGCACGATAGTAATCCAATACATTCTCTTCAATCTAAATATAGGTCATCTTGAACTTTTAATTCTATACTTCCCTCAACTTGTAATTTCAAATCCATTCACTTTGTAATTGTATGAAATGTTGATTATCTATTTCATTATATTTAAAATTTTGTAATTCATTAAAACAATTTAATAAATATAGTTTTTCTTTTATTCTATATATTCTTACAATTGTTGTCTAAATTCAATCACCAAATGCATTTATCCTACTCTATAGTCTATTCACAACAAACAAAAACCGGAAAAAAAAAAAAAAAAGCAAAAACCCGATCCGGTCCCGCCCCAAGTCAGGGACCTAGAGTCGGGTCCGGGCCTCCCCTTCCCCCCTCCAGCCCGGCCCGGCCTGGGACCGGGTCAGGCCCGCTGGTTTTTCCAAGATCCGTATATCCCTTACTCCCAATCATAGATCCTAATACTACCCGGCCCAGTTACAAACGATATAAGCAGTCCGGTCTGCAATCTTCTAAACCCTCTCTCGTAAGCCTGACCCTCAGCTGTCTCTCTCTTGTCTCTCCGTCATTTTTTTTTCTTTCTTCTTCGGGGTTGGGGTTTTACTTCTGAAATCATGTTGGTCTATCAGGATCTCTTAACAGGTATTTTAATAATTAATCACAGATCTACTATATACTCATGTTATAGATCTTTCAAGTTGTATAAAATTACTGTTAAGATCTTCAGATGTTATCGTATTTTATTAGTTGATCTTTGTCATATCTTAACTGCATATGTAGATGATCTGATTGCATGGGGTGGGTTTTTGTTGTTGTTGTAGTACTTTTTTTATTGAAAAGTAAGAACATCATTGAAACTTCGATGTGATGGTACTTGCATAGTGGTGAATAATTTTTCTACAAGTAGATATGTGCAACCGTACATGGAAGTAGATCAAGAGTCTAATGAATCGGATTGTAACTAGCAGGTTTGGGGTAGGTCCTTGGCAGGGCTGGCCCTGACTTTACGAGGGCCAAGGCGAACTTCTGAAATGGGCCTCCATATATTTTTTTTTTTATTTAAAAGTGTTAAAAATAAATTTGGAATTTTTTTTCTACAATCCTAAAAAAACGATATATATGAAGAAATAGCTGGAGATCTAGGAATTTGAAAGAAAAAAAATCTTCATACAAATTCAAGTCCAACCAAAATAAGCCAGCCCAAATAATAATTTTAAAACAAAAGGCCAAAAAATTAAATTTGGGGCCCCTAAAAAAATATTATGTGCAAGATACGTATATATAAATATAAGGGAAAAATTTTTGGGACCCTAAAATTGCAAAAAAGTTGGGGGCCCGAGGCAGCCACCTCCCCCGGCCTCCATTCGGGGGCCGGCCCTAGTCCTTGGTGCCAATTGGCACCCTTAGATGCCGATGCCGTCATGTGTATGTTAAGATTAGTTTTTTAATATAATGATTTACACTGCTAATGAACTGTTAGAGACCATTAAAGTGAGAAAATTATGCAACAGAGTTAATATACTTAGATCTGCATACCTATTTAGTTAGAAGGAATTTCATGCTTTATATAGTGTTATAATGCAGTTTCTTATTCCAAACAATAATAACAATGTTGTAATGCGGTTGTTGAAATTTTATGGACAATTGACTATTTTTATGGACCAATGTGTGCTCTCCAATTGAAGTAAATGATCCCTGCACCATAAAGTTTTTGTTATTAATAATTAATAATTCTACTATTTGCAAGTAGATCTGCATAAAGAAATTAATAGAAACTTATACGAATATTTATCCCTTTATAAACTAAGCCATTATGAAGCAGTTGAGTAGTGCGACCGGACGATTTTTGTCCTTGTGGGTAGAAATTTGAAACATATGCTTCCTACTTTATAACATTATAAGCATGCCATTTCTTTCCAACCAAATACTGTCTGATAGTTTTAATTCAGATTTCTAAAACTTCCCTACTTTAATCGGTCTAACCGTTAATTAACGGTGTTAATTATCAAATTAGAAAATTGTACACATTGATAGCGGCATCAAAGGATGTCAAGGGCCATGATGATAAAGATATACAATCAAGTTGAGCAAGTCAGTAGAGAAAATGAAGGAATTTGCCACAATTCAAGGGATTTTTATTCAGTTTGTTTTTCTGTTTCCTTCTTTTATGTAATAAGTTTCCTCTTTATGTGCTCATGAAACTTGTATATATACTACCTGGATCAATGAAAACAAATAAGCCATTGTCTCTTTAATCTCTGTCCTTTTAAAAACTCCTTTATGGTATCAGAGCAAAGGTTTGCTCCTTAATATATACCTTTATGGTATCAATAAGCCTTTCATCCCCTAATTCCAATGGCCAACGAGAATACCCAACTTCCCAATGCCCATGAACCCAAGTCCACTCAAAGTATCACAAGAAGTTCTCCCACCAACAATCGATACAACCGTCATCCTCCTCGTCCATTCCTTGGTCGCTGCTAATCGTGTAGTACTCAAGGTCATGTGGTCTCACATTGTCCTCTTTTCCGACAACAATTTCCACCTATACAACCACCTCCTCGTCCCGGCAATTCACTGCAAACTCGACCGTAGGCTCCCTGGCACACTCAAGCAAATGTTGCAACCACCATTCTCCCAAATACCACATGGCTACTTGACAGTGGAGCCTCACATCATGTCACCACTGACCTACGCAACCTTGCTCTCCACAATCCTTATGATGGCACAGATAAAATTATGATCGGTGATGGCTCTGGATTGTCCATATCTTACACTGGTTCCACCTCTCTTACCACTCCATCTTCCTCATTCATTCTATCTAATGTCTTATGTGTTCCCACCATGAAAAAAAATCTTATTTCTATTTCACAATTGTGCAAATCTATTAACACTTCAATTGAGTTCTTACCCTCTTCGTTTCATGTGAAGGATCTTCGCATGGGGGCAATTCTTTTGCAGGGTCGGACTAAGGATGGTGTGTACGAATGGTGGCTTTCCACTACTCAGTCACCTTTAATTGCGTTTTCCAGTGTCAAAACCACTTTGTCCGAGTGGCACCATAGGTTAGGCCATTCTTCTTTGTCAACCTTCAAAAATATTGTCTTCTTTTGATTCCGATGTCTCTCGTTTGTCCAATTTCAATTTTAATTGCAATTCATGTCAATGCAACAAAAACCATAAATTACCATTTTCTACCTCTACTCTTTCTACTTCTTTGCCTCTTGAGGTTATATTTACTGATGTATGGACATCACCAGTTTACTCTATCGATAACTTTAAATGCTACATTTTGTCGAACATTTTACAAAATATATATGGCTTTATCCCCTCAAACGCAAATCTGACACGCATGATGTCTTCATGCGCTTTAAGGTCCTAGTAGAGAAATTCTTTAAACGTCCAATCACAACTCTCTACTCTGACAATGGGGGGAATATCAAGCTCTCTCTTCATTCTTAACAATAAATCAGGTCTCACATCTTACTTCACCTCACACTCCTGAACACAATGGGTATTCTGAACGTCATCATCATCACATTATCGAAACAGGTCTTTCTCTCCTTACTCATGCATCCATGCCTCTATCATATTAGGCTCTTGCCTTTTCTACTGCCATCTGTCTTATCAATCGCCTCCCCACACCGACATTACACTACCTCTCACCATATTTCAAACTCTTTGGCACATTGCCCAACTACAAACTTCGAAGCTTTGGATGTCTCTGTTATCCTTGGCTTCGCCCATACACATCCCACAAACTTCAGTCTCGTTCCTGTCCCTGTGTGTTTGTCGGTTATTCTCCTACTCAAAGTGCTTATCTCTGTCTTGACACATCTACCGCTCGTCTATACACTTCCCGTCATGTCCATTTTGTTGAGTCAATTTTTTTATTTGCCACTTCTCATACTTCTCATCCTCGCACCACCTCATCCACCATCTCTCAGCGGCGCTCTATGACTTTACCAGTTGTGGCCACACCATCTGTGAATGCTAGCTCTGCTCCCCCTTCGCGTCCGCTCGCTTCTACCACCCAAAACCAACCCAAAACCCCACTCAAAATAATGTCACACCGACCAAAGATCTCGACACCCATACTTGTATGCCCGCGCTAGAAACCGACCGCAACCATACCACTGATCCATCACCTCCACCTACTCAAAACGACACCACTCCATTACCTGACCCCTCACCCTCACCCTCACCTTGTGTCGTAGTCACTCGCTCCAAACACAACATAATTAAACCCATTCAAAAGCTTAACCTCACTGCCCAACTCCAACAAACAATCCTTGAACCCACCAATGTTACCCAAGCCCTCAAGGATCCTAAGTGGTGACAAGCTATGTCTGCAGAATTTGATGCTTTACTACATAATGGGAAATGGGACCTAGTTCCATCTCAACCTATTCAAAATTTGGTTGGTTGTAAGTGGATCTTTCGCACTAAATATTTACCTAATGGCTCTATACATAGGTACAAAGCTCGATTGGTTGCTAAAGGCTTCCATCAACGCCCTGGAGTTGACTACTCCGAAACCTTCAGTCCAATCATCAAACCTGCCATCGTTCGTCTTGTTCTCAGCCTTGCGGTCAGCCAGGGTTGGTCACTCAGACAACTTGGTATCAACAATGCATTCCTTCAGGGTACTCTCACTGAGGATGTGTTAATGTCTCAACCTCCAGGATTCATTGATCATGATCATCCTCATCATGTATGCAAGCTACAAAAGGCTCTCTATGGTCCCAAACAAGCCTCCCGTGCCTGGTATTTTGAGTTGCGCCAATTTCTTCTCCATTTCGGCTTTACCAATTCCGTTGCAGACACATCCTTGTTCATCTTCAATGACCGTGGTACCATCATTTACCTTTTGGTTTATGTCGATGATATCATTATAACTGGAAATAATGTTGAAGCTGCACAGACTTTCATTCAACAACTTTCTCAACACTTCTCTCTCAAAGACCTTGGTCCTCTTACCTACTTCCTCAGAGTGGAAGTCACCTCCCACAATAATGGTCTTTTCCTCAGTCAACGCAAGTACACTGCTGATATACTTACCAGAACTCACATGACTGAGGCCAAGGCTGCTCCAACACCACTCGCAACCAGTCCAATTCTCACTTTACAATTCGGACCTCCACTATCTGATCCGACCGAGTATCGGACGGTTGTCGATAGCCTCCAGTATTTCCCCCTCACTCGACCGGACGTTGCTTATACTGTGAACAAACTCTCTTAGTTCATGCACCAACCAACAAGTGCTCACTGGAATGCGGTTAAATGTTTACTATGGTATCTTTGTGGCACCTTAGATCATGGTATCACACTTCGTCGGACCTCCCCGATAGCACTTCATGCTTTTTCAGATGCTGATTGGGCAGGTAACACTAATGATTTTACCTCTACTAGTGCATACATAGTCTATCTGGGTCACAATCCTATCTTGGAGGTCCAAGAAACAATGAACTGTGGCTCGCTCTTCTACTAAGGCTGAGTATCGATCGATGGCCTCTACTGCTACAGAAATTCGCTTTATTTGTTTTCTTCTCACAGAACTCGGCGTCTCTCTTTCTCAACAACCAGTTATTTATTGTGACAATGTTGGTGCAACAAATCTCCGTTCCAATCCAGTCTTTCACTCGCGCATGGAACATGTTGCTCTCGACTATCACTTTATCAGGGAACAAGTTCAAAATGGTTTCTTACGAGTGTCACACGTCGTTGCCGCTGATCAAACTACCCGACGCTCTTACAAAACCTCCTACTCGTCCTCAGTTTGACTCACTCAAGGCCAAGATTGGACTTGCTTCACCGCCGTCTATCTGGCGGAGGCATGATAAATATATACAATCAAGTTGAGCTAGTCAATAGAGTAAATGAAGGAATCTGCTACAATTCAAGGGATTTTTATTCAGTTTGTTTTTCTGTTTCTTTCTTTTATGTAATTTATGTAATCAGTTTCCTCTTTATGTGCTCATTAAACTTGTATATATACTAGTTGGATCAATGAAAACAAATAAGCCATTGTCTCTTTAATCTCTCTCACATTCAAAACTCCTTTACATGATGGTCCTTGGTGCCAATGACCTAACCTGACTCATACTAGCGCATTTGAATTTATGCTTTGAAAGTCGAAGAGACAATAATTAGTTTCTCATCAAAACTAAACTATATTATCTATATCTATAAATAATTAGTTTTCCTACACGCCCATCCTTTATATTTTTAGGTGCATCACACATGTCAAGTAGCGAGTTAACTTAGATTTTGTTTGAAGAATTTAGCTCGCCTAACTTAGTGAGGGTTGGTCTATTTTTTAATGACATTATGGTCGGATGTATTTTGCTGACCATAGGTAGGAAGGACGTAGGTGATATGTTAAAAAGCTAGTTAAAGTTGATTTGTTAACAAATTTAGCTGACTTAAATTATTAAGGGCTGGTTCTAATTTTTTGGATGACGTAATGATCATATGTGTTTCATTGACCATAGATTAGGAGTTAGGTTTCCTAGCTTATTTTTTCATGCATTAAATGTGTGGTCAGGTTTGACAATGGTTACAGGCAACCTTGTTTTCTTTGGAGTGCATATAAAAGTAGATCATAACTGAGTTAGTGATTTTCAATTATTTTGACCATGACACTTGGCCTCCCTCCTGGTGATTTCTTTTGCTTCACGGGTCACAGAATCACTAGAAGAAACCTTAAAATTTGAATTATTGGAAGAGAAGATGGAAGATAGTTGCCAAAATTATTGGCAATGGCATCTTTCTCTATATTTTCTTGTTCTTTAAGGTATTTTCTTGACATTTAATATTTTTTCGAAATGCTTGCTACATCCCCATATTTTTTTCGCTTCCTAGAAAAAAAGTTTGTTCGTGAAGTTTATTTTTGGGGGGATTTCTTAAGTTCCCGTTTATTATGAATTTTCTGTTTTATTTGTATAGGTTCATTCCTGAAACTTTTTTTCTTTTAAGAAGAGCTGCCAAAATCTTGCTAATGCTTTAAAAGGCCAAACTTCGGTTTTATGCTTTGCTTCACTTTCTAGCTCAACATGGCATGCACAATACGCAAAGTGTCTTTGGAATGCAAAAGTTACTTCATTGTTTTGTTCTGGGAAGATGGAAGTTTGTTTAATTTATGCTTCTTTTGCACTAATATTGCATTTCATGCCTAATCTTATGCATAATATATGCACACTGTGGATCTAGCAATAAGTGTGTGCATTCTCTTTCTCTTAAGAGGAAAATCTTTAGGCTTATAAGGTTTTTGGACTTCTTTTGATTATTCTTGCAACTTCTCTATGCACGTGCTCGTGACCAACACCATGTACATTCTCCAAGGGGAATACTTTATACTTTTGTATGCTCCATTGCTATTGCAACAGCCACCACCTCTGCCTTCTTATCACCATTACAAATGATCTTTTTAGACAAATAATAATCTTAGCTTTGAGCTTAACTACACTTTCATTATCATTAGTACCATCAACACCTCATCTTCAGTCAAAGTACTCATCTTCAGTCAAAGCACAATGACTTGCAAGATACAACTCTGCTAACTAAAAGTCATTATCTACTATCGTTCCATCACCACTTCCTCATCATCCGGCAAAGCACATTGACAAAGAAACCTCACCTATGAAGCACCGATACGGGTACGGCGATACGCGTACGGGGACATGGGTACGGGGGATACGACAATTTTCTAAAAAGTAGGATACGAGATACGACGGGGATACGGCTGTCTGTGTGTGTGTGTGTGTATATATATATATATATATATATATGGGTAAAAGGGATATGAGCAACTTGCTCATTTAGTAAATGAACAATTGATTATGTGGCATGTATGTAATACATTGGACAACTAACCATTTTAAGGATTTTTCAATCACATGCATGTCACATCATCAATTGTTTATTTACTAAATGAGCAAGTTGCTCATACCCCTTTTTCCCTATATATATATATATATATATATATATATCTTGTTAATAAGGAAATGGTAAATATCTTTCATTAAATATAAATAAGATAATCCATAAAGTAATTGTTCATAAGCATAAGCAATGACATAAGTAAACAAAGCAAGTTCATAAACAATATAACATAAGTAGACAAATCATATAGTGGGACAAGTTTCAGTCGTATCAAATTGTTGGATAATAAAAAATGTTGGATACAGGGATGTGCAAGATACGGGGACACGAGTATCCAATACGTACAGGAGACGGGGACGGCACTCTCCGTGAAGTATCCGTGCTTCAGAGAACCTCACAAATCCTTTCTACACAGTCTACACCTAATTTATTTATTCTTCTGAATTTTTTATTTCAATTCTTTATAGTGGTGGTCATGCTGCAGCGGAAACGGGGAATTGGTGGTGTGGTTGTGAGGCAAGGAAAATAGCTAATGGTGTTAACGGGTAAAGAGGTGATGATAGAGGAAAATATGGAGAGGTATGATCGGAAGGGCCTAATGGCGCATGATTGAGGTGATGATGATTGTGGCTGAGGAGGAAGAAAAGGACAAGTGGGCTGATCATAAAATAAGTGGTTGTTAATTGGAGTTCAAATTAGTTAGTGTGTAAAGGAATTAGCGCGATCAAGGAGTCCACCTGACCAATCTATTATAATTAAAAAAAATCGTATTACCCTTTGGGGGAGTGTGGTAATTTTAGAAACCCTTTACTAGGGTAACTTCTACTAGTCTATATTACAAAGTTGTTTTAGTAATTTCTTATTAGAACATCATTTTTCTTTGTGCAAATGTGCAGGAATTGATTTGATGAACTCACTGTTTGACTTCTGTAGTACTACGTACTAGTGGTTATAGTTGTTCAAACATCAGTTTATATATGCTACTGTTTTAACTCAGTTCGTGGAACTTTTGGAAATTCATCAGCTTACTTAATGTGTATTTATCCATTTTTTTAATCCACTTCAGATATATGTATAGGTTAATATATTTTTAAATGTAATTTTCAGCTGATGAGCTTCTTTCAGACTCTTTTCCCTACAAGGAAATAGAAAATGGCATGCTCTGGGAAGTGGAGGGGAAGGTCAGTATAAAACTCGTTGTTTCTCTTGTTCAATATTTATTGGTAATACATGAGGATGGATAAAATTGCAGCAGCTTTGTCATGTCTTCTGCTTTCTTATAGGGGTTGCTTGAGGGCTTTCTATATATTCATTCATGTGTATGAGAATTTTTCATATATTTTTTCATGTGCTTAGGAATCTCATATCTACAATGTTTGATGTGGATCCTGCACTTCAATGTTGCATTGGATAGATACCTCAATATTACTTGATCTAACTCCAAATTTTTGTTGTAGATGGACTTGTACACAAATACAAAATGTAAAAATTGTTTTACGCCCCAATTTTTAGGAAAGTCTTTGTCGTTTATAAATATGCTGATAGACCTTTGTCACTATACAAAAGCATTTTGGAAACCCTACCTGATAGTAATTATTAACTTGATCAAAATATCCCAAAATTTATACTCGGTTTAAGATTAAATAATTGAATAGATTGCCTCAATCTAAAACAATTTATTTTAATCAGAAGTAACTTTTTTTTTGAAAGGACAGTAGAAGTTTAATATAATATTAAAAAAAACCCTTTTTAATATTAAAAAATATTAATACTTTTTGGGTGGCTGGAATCCCTTAGGCACTGTTTGGTTGGAGGGGAATGGAGGGGAGGGGAGGGATTTTTTAATACTTTTCTTGTTTGGTTCATTTTTTAGGAGGGGAGGGGAGGGGAGGGAAATGAAGGGGTGCAAAACCTCTCCTGAGCCAATTTTGGCTCCCCTCCAATATTGGGGGATTTGGAGAGAAGAGAAAGTATGTCTAATTTTTTAATGTGATTGGACTAAATTGCCCTTTTAAATCTAAATCCTAATAACAAATTGTTTTCAAATGAACAAGTTATTTAAAAGAAACTATATGCATTAAAGGACAGAGATGAAAAATTATATACCAGTTAAGGCCATAGAACATCAATCTTTAGCCCCCAGAAACATCCATTTCCGGCGATAGAGTAAAATACACAAACATTATATGATTAGAATACAAAATCCAAAGATAAATTGTTCAGTTCTCAATCAAATAATGTAAATATAATTTGAAGCATGTTAGCACATCATGATCGAGTTATCATAGGCTATTTGATTACATTTTTTTACATGTGTAACTATAAGTATGAAGTGACTGTAAATTGGTATAATTCACAACATCTTCTCTAGTTTCTTCATTTCAAGTTTTCAATTAAACAATAACAAATATCAAATTCATGATCATATCTATGCTTCTTATGAACTTTAAGAAGCCTACATCTTAAAGTCGATAAAATGGTAGGGCCTTCATGGTTGTTCCATTCTATGATAAAATGAGGGCAGGGCCTTCATGGCTACATCCCCAACTTCGATAAAATGGTAGATCATGTCATTGAGCAATATGCTATTATTAGAGGTATCCATATTCCATATCAAGCTACACTTTCTTATTGTATTTTTTCCCTTCTTTTTCTTTAAATGTAAAAGGGTATAAAAGTAATTTTATTATAAAATCCCTTCCCTCTCCTTGTGAACCAAACAAGAAGATAATTATTTTCCCTCCCCTCCCCTCCTTTGACCCAAACAAAGTCTTCATTAAATCCCTCTCCTCCCTTTCCCTCCCCTCCCCTCCATTAAAATCCCTCCCCTTCCCTCCCCCCCTTTGAACCAAGCAGAGCCTTAGGATTCCATCCTGTTATCAAAAAAAATAATATTAAAAAAAACCAAAATTTTTAAGTTTTCTAATCTAAAAATAGTCGGTTTCAATCTTATGTGTACCTCATCATTAATGATGGTAAGTGCAAGCACCTCCTTTTCTCAGTGGGCTTCCACTTCTGTCACCGCAAGTTTTTATATCTTGCTCTACTTCCCTCTTTGTTGCACCTTTTGAATCACATCTCCTTAGGAGAGTGTTGTCGCTGAAATCGGTGTGTGGGCAAACAGATAGATTTATGAATTCGAGGGGAGGTGAATAGTCAAACTTGAACAACTTCACCCGAGTTTGACTGGTTTCCCGCTGTTGTCGTGACCTGTAAAAAGTACAAGACACCGGGGTTGATTCCGGCGACGCACCATCCGACGCTCTAGTCAGTAATCTGAATAATTATGAAAGAGCTTTTGGTATAGAAAGATTGATTACCTTGCAACGATGGGAGGAGAGGGTTTATATGGTCGCCTCCGAAATCAGTTTCGAGATGAGGTTGAATCTCTACTTCCCGATGATAGGATAGAATCGGTTATGCCATCCATGTGAAGGGATCGAGACTGGATTCTTCTCTTGATGGAGAGAGTTTTCAGATCCTCCCTTGTGTATGGATAGGTTATAGTCGGTTATGCCATCCATGTGAAGGGATCAGGACTGGACTCTTCTCTTGATGGAGAGATAGAGTTTTCAGATCCTCCCTTGTGTATGGATAAGATAGAGTTAGTTACCCCCTTGAATAAGGGGATTTCAATTGGGTTCGACGAATCTGGACTCCTCTGTGGTAGGGCTGTTGTAACAGTCCCTATTGCAGGCTGGATTAGTTTGCCGGGCTTGAGGACGGCCCAACTTATCTTGTCGGGCCTGTGTCTGCTGAAATTACCGTTGTACCCCTAGGAGCTTTAAGATCTGTGCCCAATTTGAACGGTCCCGATTTAGCTCTATTTTTACCCATATCACGAGCCCCCACTCCTGAAGACCGAGTTTTACAGCCTTTGAGGAGTAGTTCGCCTATTTTCAATGGTTTATAGAGTTTATCGGAGTTCTCGGGAGAGTTTGGATCTTGCTCGGAGTGTAACGGTGTTATTCTGAGTTTGAAAGATGTCCAAAATTATTCTTAGAATTTTCTGGATTTTTAGTGTTTTTTCCAGATTTTTCTGAATTTTTGGAAATTTTAAAATAATTTTTCTAAAGTAACAATTATTTTTCAGAATTTAAAAATAATATTCCAAATTTTTAATTATTTTTTCAGAATTAAAAAATATTTTTCAGATTTTTTAATTAATTAATCCAAATTTAATATTATTTTCTGGAATTTTAAAATAATTTTTCTAAAATAATAATAATTTTTCAGAATTTAAAAATAGTATTTCGAATTTTTAATTATTTTTCAGAATTTTTAAATAATTTTCCCGAATTTAATATTATTTTTCGGATTTTTAATTATTTTTCTGAAATTTATTAATAAGAAAATAAATTTTAAATAATAAATAATTCCTGAATTAATTTGGATCGTTGATTGGGAGAAGCATGCTTTTTGGAGAGATCCATGGGTCACAAAAGGCCAAAGCAACCACTATACCCGGTTTTGGGTATACCCGGTTTGAAACCGGGTAGCCCACCCTTTTTTTAATCTAGATCATCCATCTTGATGGGCACGCATTTTAAAGCAATCGGATGGTCGAAAAATCCACGATGCTGTCGCTCTCCCCGGTTCATGCGGTACTCGGTTTCGCAAGGGTAGGAGAAGTGGGGCACACCGCCATGTGGCGCCGCGTGAGAGGAGGGACAACGCGCGTCACGTGGGCGAAACAGAGGGCGCGCCTTTTCTGGAGCTGAGTGGGGGTGCAGAGCAGCAGCAAGGGTAGCGGGACCCAGCGCCACGCTGGTGAGCAAAGACAGGAAGGGGAAGTGGGACCCAGCGGCAGGTGGGGTCCACGCCACGTGGGCACTCAGAGACGCAGACAGGGCAGGCGGGACCCAGTGCGGTCGTCGAGTGGGCGCGTCTGCGTGATGGGGCTCCAGTGCGTCGCCACGTCAGCGTTGACTGGTCAACGTGCTGACGTGGCATTGACCGGTTAACCTGACCCTCTCATTTTTTTTTCTTTTTTCTGCTTCGTCTTCCTTTTTGTTCGTCTTCTCTGCTCTTCTTCGACAGCTCCGAGGGTGTCCTTGGAGTTTGGTGGAAGGGGAGCTCGATAGTGAGGAGCTCGACAGAGAGCGATGGAGGGAGCTCAGCGAGAGGTCTTGGTCGAGGAGCTCGCTGAGCTCGGAGGCTCGGAGGTCGGAGCTTGACGATGGAGTCGTGCTCGGTTGCAGCTTGAGTTCGGAGCTTGAAGGAGGAAGGCGAGGGGAGCTCGCTGATGAGAGCTCGTGAAGGAGCGGGGAGCTCGGCGAAGAGGGAGTGGAGCTCCATGATGCGGGGAGCTCGACGAAATTAGAGGAGCTCGACAATGGGTTCGATGTTGGAGCTTGGCTGTGGGCTCACCGACATTTCGGCAGTGGAGGTCGGCGAGGCTGACGAAGGAGTGGGAAGCTCGGAGCTTGTGGCTTGAAGGGGTGACGGAGCTCGACGCAGTGGAAGTGAGGTTGAAGAAGCTCACGCTAGTGCTTTTGGCGGGAAAAGCTGAAGGAGAAGAAGGTAGCGGGTTTTGGTTCGGGAAAGGAACTGATCATAGAGCTCACTGATGAGGATTGTCGAGCCGCACGAGCAACTACAAAGGTGAATCAGGCCATGGGGATAGCCCTGGAAAAAAGTCGGTGTTCGAACCTGCTTGTTGGAATCAACCAATTTTGGGAGTAGTTCGAATGGTCGTGTTCGAGCTCCGAACCCACATTCTTGCAAGTTGTGACGGCGATTTCGAGCCATGATTGTGAACTCCGAACCAGTTGTTTAAGATTTATCAACGGTTGTGGGAGCAATTCCGAATGGTGAGCTGCCCCGCACTTGCTTGTTTGCGAGCGGCTAAGGCAACGTCGAACCAAGTGCTGGATTCCGAACTCGTCATTGGGGTGTTTCAACTAGTTGCAGGAGCAATTCCGAATGGGGAACCACTTCGTACTCGCTTGAACCAAGTGTTGGACTCCGAACCTTTCGTTTGAGATTTCGCCAGTTGTTGGAGCTTAGACTCCGAACTAGCTTGTTGTAATTGAGTCGAGACTTGAGTGGAAATGTTTGAGGGCAACGGAATGATCTCTGAGAAAGGCAAACAAAGTTTTATTGAAAGAAAAACTAGGTGGCTGCCACCGAGATGCGAGCCTTTATTACATTTGATAAAAGAAAGGAGCTAACATGCTTTCAGGAGAACTAAGGAGCACGTTCTTGGAGAAGTTGCTTGGAGCGGTGTTTAGACACCCTCTTTGTACTTTAACAAATGGTCGGCGTTCCAAGTTCTTGGTACCCTCTTGCCCTCCAGGTCTTCGAGTTGATACGCACCGTGGCGGACAACCCTGGAGATCTTGTATGGTCCTTCCCAATTGGGAGCCAACTTGCCCTTCTGGTTGGGGAACGAAATAGCCAATTTCCTGAGTACTAGATCCCCCTCTTTGAGATTTGTAAGGCAAACCCTCTTGTTGTAGGATTGCTCAATCCTACGTCGATAATTCTCTTGGCGGATGGAGGCTCTCTCACGGAGCTCCTCAACAAGGTCCAGATTGGCGCAAAGTTCTCTCGCATTTTGCTCTTCATTATATGCAATTAGGCGGGGGGATGGTAGACCAACTTCTAAAGGGATTACGGCCTCCGAACCGTAGGTGAGATTGAAAGGTGACTCTCCCGTGGGGGTTCTCTTGGTAGTGCAGTAGTTCCAAAGCACATTAGGAAACTGCTCTACCCATAACCCTTTAGCCGACTTAGTCTCTTTTTTAGGCCAGAGAGAATTTGTCGGTTGGCATTCTCTACTTGACCATTGGACTGAGAGTGGGAGATCGAGGAGAAACGTTGCTGAATGTCGAGGTCCTCACAAAAAGAACGGAATGTTGCCCCTGCAAATTGTGTTCCGTTGTCTGTTACCAAGACTCGGGGTATGCCAAATCTGCAGACCACGTTCTTCCAGAAGAATCGTTGCACCCTGTTCTCCGTAATAGTTGCTAGCGGTTCGGCTTCAATCCACTTGGAGAAGTAGTCAATCGCTACGATGAGGAACTTGAATTGGCCCGGAGCTGGCGGGAATGGCCCGAGCAAGTCCATGCCCCACATTGCAAAGGGGGTTAGACTGGATAAGGAAGAGAGCCGAGCTTGCAATAAGCGACGGATAGTTGAGAATTGTTGGCACGGGCCGCATTGCCGGACATGTTGCTCGGCATCCCGGAGGAGGGTAGGCCAGAAGTACCCGTAGTTCAAGACTTTGCGGGCGAGGGACCTCGCTCCCGAGTGAGCCCCGCCTATTCCCTCGTGGACTTCTTTCAAAGCATATTGTGCTTCTTCTGGGGAGAGACACCTCAAGTAGGGTCGGCCATCTACTTAGGTGTAGGAGCGTTTGTACAAGATTCCCTCAATGAGAGTGTACTGCTCCGCTCTTGTTCGGACTTTGCGGGCTTCTTTGGGATCCTCAGAAAGGATTCCATCTTTGAGGAACTCAAGTAGGGGCCTCATCCAGCTATCTTCGAGCTGTACCGGTAGTGATTCCATCGGCTCGGGGCCTTCCTCCTCGATACTGGGCTTTAACAGAACTTCGATCAGGATGGTCTGCTCGAGCCCTTGAAGGGAGGAGGCTAGCTTCGAAAGGGCGTCAACCTGGGCATTCTCTTCTCGGGGAATCCGCTGGAGTTGTGCTTCTTCAAAAGAAGCCATGAGACTTTTGACCTTGGCTAGGTACTTAGCCATACGGTCATCTCGTGCCTCGTATTCCCCCGAGACTTGATTCACCACTAGTTGGGAGTCGCTGAACATCCTGATACGCTTCGCCCCCGCCTTGCAAGCCATGCACAGACCAGCTATGAGGGCTTCGTACTCGGCCTCGTTGTTGGAGACCCTGAAGTTGATGCGGATGGAGTATTGGAGGATGAAGTCATCTGGGCCCGCCAGGATGACTCCTGCTCCATTCCCCTCGGCGCAAGAGGACCCATCTACATACACTGTCCACATGGGGGTCCATTTGTCGCTTGACTGACCTCGGGAATCGTGCTCTATACAATGAATTCGGCCAGAGCTTGAGCTTTGATAGCGGTCCAAGGCTGATAGGAGATGTCATGTTGACTCAACTCGATCGACCACTTCATGAGACGCCCGGAGGTTTCGGGCTTGTGCAGGACCTGTTTGAGCGGCTGGTCGGTAAGAACGACCACCGAGTGGGATTGGAAGTAGGGACGAAGCTTTCGGGCCGCCATAACCAGGGCATAGGCCATTTTCTCCAACCTCAGATAACGGAGCTCGGCGTCTCTAAGGACTTTGCTCACGTAATAGATAGGCTTCTGTGCCTTATCTTCTTCCCTCACTAGGACAGCGCTAAGGGTCTACTCCGTAGCGGCGAGGTACAAGTAAAGGACCTCTCCAGATTTTGGCTTGCTGAGAAGAGGGGGGTTAACCAAGTACGCTTTGAGCTGGTCAAAGGACTCCTGCTGTTGTCACCCCCACTCGAAACCCTTAGCCCCCCTGAGGGCTTTGAACCAGGGGAGATATTTCTCCTCTAACTTGGAGAGGAAGCGCCCTATAGCCACGAGGTGCCTTGTGAGCTTCTACACCTCTTTTACGTTGGAGGGGGGAGCCATGTTAAGTATAGCCTGGATCTTCTCGGGGTTAGCCTCAATACCCCTTTGGCTGACCATGAAGCCTAAGAACTTACCCGATGAGACTCCGAACGCACATTTGTTCGAATTCAGCCTCATATTGTGCCTCCTTAGCACGTCGAAGGCTTCTTGGAGGTCGGTGACGTGGTCAGACCCACTGATGCTCTGTATCAACATGTCATCGACGTAGACTTCCATGTTCCTCCCAATTTGATCCTTGAAGATCTTATTGATAAGGCGTTGGTAGGTGGCACTAGCATTTTTTAGCCCGAAGGGCATTACCCTGTAGCAGTACAGACCTTGATCCGTGATGAAGGAGGTCTTCGGGATGTCCGGGGGGAACATTCTTATTTGGTTATACCCGGAGAAGGCGTCCATGAAGCTCAGGAGTTCATGGCCTGAAGTAGCGTCGATCAAGGTGTCGATGCTGGAGAGCGGGAATGGATCTTTGGGGCATGCCTTGTTTAGATCCGTGAAGTCAATGCAGATCCTCCAGCTCCCATTGGCCTTTTTGACCATCACGACGTTGGAGAGCCACTCCGGGTAGTTGACTTCCTGAATAAACTGAGCTCTGAGAAGTTTCTCAACCTCCTCCTTGATAGCTTGTTGACGCTCGGGGGCGAATTTGCGCCTCTTCTGTTGGACGGATCTGGCCCCCGATGCGACACTTAGACGGTGGACGAGGAGCTCCTCGGAGATCCCCGGCATGTCGGCTGCCGTCCAAGCGAAGAGGTCGCGATTTCCCCTTATGCACTGGATTATGTCGGAGCAAATGGCCGAGGGGAGGGATTTGCTGATCAAGAACTTGTGGGTCGGGTCCTTTTCTGAGAAGACCACCTCCTCCAACTCGTTGACCGGTTCTGGTATAGGTGGGGTGCTCCCCTAGGGAATCTCAAGAGTTTCGAGAGAGAGGACGGGTCCTCCAATGGAGGTCGTATAGCATTTGCGGGCTGCCTCTTGGCTTCCTCTCACTTCTCTCATGCCCGCCGTGGTGGGGAACTTCATCTTCAAATGATAAGCCGAAGGGACGGCTTGTAGAGCCGATAGGCCTGGTTGACCTAAGATGACGTTATAGGCGGCTTTGACGTTAACCACCATGAAATTCATCGGCTCGGTTCGGGTAGTAGGAGCTTTGCCAGCGGTTACGTCAAGAGTTATGATACCCTCGATCGTCACTGGCACTCCCGTGAACCCATGGAGAGTGTAGCCGGCAGGCTTCAGCCGGTCCCTTGATAACTGGAGCCCTTGGAAGGCCTCCAGAAAAATGATGTTGACTGAACCCCCGTTATCCACTAGGACCCTCTGCACCTTAAAGTTGGCCATGTGGAGGCTGATAACCAACGCGTCGCAGTGGGGGGTTCAGACACCCTCCAGGTCTTCATCTGAAAAAGCGACTGGGACTCCGAGGCACTTAGGAGGGGGATGACCATGTACGGAGTTCACCTTCCGGATGGAGGCTTTTCGGGAGGAGTTGGAATTTCCTCCCATAGGGCCTCCATGGATGAGGTGCAGGACGCGCTCCTGTTCATAGTCCGGGGTTCCCTTGTGCCATTCAGGTCGCTTGTTAGCCCCCCTTGGGGGCGGAGGAGGATCAGCCCGGTCCTTCCTCACGAATCTAGCGAACTGCCCTCTTTGAATGAGGGCCTCGATTTTGTCTTTCAAGACCCGACAATCGTTCGTGTCGTGGCCGTGATCCCGGTGGTAGCAGCACCACTTCTCCCTGTCCCTCTTTTTTCCGGGAGTGTTCATCTTAGGAGCAAGAGGGAGAATTCATTCTTTCTCGACCTCCATCAAGATAGTCGAGACGTTAGCATTGAGAGGAGTGAACCTCTCAAACCGGGGAGGAGGGCGACGCTGGCCTCCGTTGTCCTTCTGGAACTTCTTAGCTCCTTCGTCCTCTGCGGTCTTCCGCTTGCTCCCAGAAGATGATCCTTCAAAGGTGGGGCGGTGGATAGCCTCCTCCGCTCGGATGTACTTCTCGCTCCGGAGGAGGAGCTCTGAGAAGTTCCGAGGGGGCTTCTTGGCCAAGGATGCCCTGAGGTCGGAGTTGAGGATATTGGATTGGAAGGTGGCTGAAGTGACAGACTGATCGAGGGAGGCGATGGACCTAGCCTCCGCAGTAAACCACTTGACATAGCCTCTCAGCTTCTCGTCCTTCTTCTGACTGAGGAAGAGTAGCGAGATACTCGTCTTTTCGGAGCGGCGGCTGCTCACGAAATGAGTTATGAAGAGGGCTTCGAACTGGTCGAAAGAGAAGATAGAAGACGGGGCGAGTCGGGAGTACCACTCTCGGGCAGGACCTTTGAGAGTAGCCCCGTGTATGACTCGAACTATGGCGGTTTGAAATTTGCTGGGGCAGGGGCCTCCATGATGGCGCAGGAGAATGAAGGTCTACTTGGACGGAGGTTCCTCCCTCTTTGTTCCTCGTCCCTATCGAGCCGGCCGAGGCGCCTCTCCATCTCGTGGAGACGGCGGTAGACGGCATCCTCCCTTCGATCGTATCTCGCCGAGCCCCGGGACTCATCTTCGTATGAAAGGGGACGGGGGCTACGGCGATGGTAGCTTGGAGACTGGTGAGGACTGGGAGTGCGATGATGGTGGCTCGGAGCCCCCCGAGGACTAGGGGACCGACGGCGGTGGCTCCTAGCTGGCTCAGGAGTAGGTGGCCTCTGGTCGTTATTGTTGTCGTTGGGGGCGGCATTGAGGGCCCGCAAGACTGTCGCTTGGAAGTCTTGAAACTCTGTCGTTGTGACGGGCGCTTTCTGGTTCCTTAGGGCTGGTCGACCAGCAGGAGAACGACCCCTCCTTTGACGGTGTCGGGGGGACTCCCTCTGCCTCCTGGGAGAAGCGGACCTTCTGTGATCGTGTCTGCGGGGAGACTGAGCCCTTGGACGTTCTGGACGGGAGCCCCCTTCACGGGCCCGCCTCTCATCCTAGCGGTGGCGAAGATCTTCCTCACTCTGCCGTGTGATGATGATGTTGCAGAGATCTTCCGATGCCCTAGGGTTATGGGATGCCATGGAGTCGGTGGAAGGGTTGTGCACCGAGACATGATCACGGTGGAGAGGTTGCTTTTGGGGATTACGACGAGAGGTCTCTACGCCAACTTCGTGAGGCCCCGAGGGGGCTGCTGAGGTCGAGGTTGAAGATCTTGAAGAGGAAGCTGCCCCTGCTGCAGCGGCTGGACAGGTTGATGAGGAAGTTGTCCTTGTTGCTGAACCGGTTGGAGGGGCTGAGGCAGAACCTCTGGAGGCGGAGGAGGAAGAGGAGCGGTAGTGGCCCGACGGCCATAGACCACTACATTTCCCTTCCGTGGAGGCATGGCTCGGGACTGTCTTGACTGGTGGAAGAGGCTGGATTGCTATTCGACATTCCCACAGACGGCGCCAATCTGTTGCCGCTGAAATCGGTGGGGGCAAACAGATAGAATTGTGGATTCGAGGGAAGGTGAACAATCAAACCTGAACAACTTCACCTGAGTCTGACTGGTTTCCCGCTGCTGTCGTGACCTGCAAAAAGTGCGAGACATCGGAATTGATTCCGGCGACGCACCCTCCGACGCTCTAGTCAGTAATCTGAATGATTATGAAAGAGCTTTTGGTATAGATAGATTGATTACCTTGCAACGGTGGGAGGAGAGAGTTTATATGGTCGCCTCCGGAATCAGTTTCTAGATGAGATTGTTCCCGGTGATAGGATAGAGTCGGTTATGCCATCCATGTGAAGGGATCGGGACTGGACTTTTCTCTTGATGGAGAGATAGAGTTTTCAGATCCTCCCTTGTGTATGGATAGGATAGAGTCGGTTATGCCATCCATGTGAAGGGATCAGGACTGGACTCTTCTCTTGATGGAGAGATAGAGTTTTCAGATCCTCCCTTGTGTATGGATAGGATAGAGTCAGTTACCCCCTTGAAGGGGATTTCAACTGGGTTCGACGTATCTGGACTCCTCTGTGGTAGGGTTGTTGTAACAGTCCCTATTGCAGGCTGGATCAGTTTGCCGGGCTTGAGGACGGTCCGGCTTATCTTGTCGGGCCTGTGTCTGCTGAAATTACCGTTTTACCCGTGGGAACTTTAAGATCTGAGCCCGATTTGAACGGTCCCGATTTAGCTCTATTTTTACCCATATCAGAGAGTGAGTTTCCTCGTCGTGAAATCTATATCTATACAGGAAGATAGTATATGCAATAACTTTCACTTGAACTACATTTGGCCTTGTTTGGGTAGATAGAGAGGTCGGTGGAGGTATGTGGCTGTAGGAAATAAGCGACTCATTAAATTTAGTTTTTACCTCTGCCTACCTCCATTTGCTTTTATATCCAAATAAGGCCTGGAATGTTGCCTCCAACTTTAACATTACAGAATGTTGTTCAGCATCAAGTGATTGAGAAGTAGAGGAGCATCACTTCCCAACATGTTCAGCTTACTCTTGAATTATCAAACAAGTCCATGACCTCTTTACTAAAGGAAAAAAGACAAGTGCATAACCTGGCACCCTCTTAGCACTAGTATAAAGTGTAAAAGATCATTTTCTCTTGAATTAAGCATATCTTCTCTTTTTTATTATGGATAAAGCTTTTAGCTTCAGCTATTCCTTTCTCACTAAGTAGGAAAATTTTGTTGGTAGATTATAAGCTTGAAGAAACATGTTTTTCCCAGTTTGGTTGTGTTTCATAAACGTAAAACTAAGATTCTTATCTGGGTTGGACGACAGTGGGTTGTACAAGGCACAGTTGATGTGAACATCGGCGCAAACCCTTCAGCGGAAGGAGAAGAAGATGAAGGGGTTGATGACCAAGCTGTTAAGGTGGTTGACATTGTCGATACATTCAGGCTTCAGGTTTGTTTTCTTTCCTACAAGTTTGGTACCGACTCAATAATAATACTGCGGAGAGCTTTGCTCTAGTTAACGGAGCTTATATTTAGGCTAATTTTTCATTACAGGAGCAACCACCATTTGATAAGAAACAGTTTGTGACCTTCATTAAACGATATATTAAGTTGTTGACTCCTAAGTTGGAAGCTGAAAAACAAGAGGCCTTCAAAAAGAACATTGAAGGGGCAACCAAGTATCTTCTTACAAAGCTTAAAGACTTGCAGTTGTAAGATTTTTGAAACTTCTTCGCAATTGAACTTATGAATGTACTGGTATATATTTACGAATGTACTGTTATATATTTACGGATGCACTATTATACAAGTGGGCTCCATTTTATATATTGCTTGTCTTGAATTTTAATGGAGCTTTTTTTTGGCAGTTTTGTTGGAGAGAGCATGCACGATGATGGCAGCGTTGTCTTTGCTTACTACAAAGAGGGTGCAACTGATCCAACCTTTATCTACTTAGCCTACGGATTGAAGGAGATCAAGTGCTAAATTGCATCTCTTTCGATACGATGTATCTTTCAAAAAGTGTAAGACTACACTTATTTTGATCTTTACTTTCCATGGGGTTGTAACAAAAAAATGATATTGCAATCTTTCCTTGAGTTGGTCCTTGGATATTTGTATGGTTTTTGGTAGGACAAATTGTTTATTTTTGTTCACTTAAATATTTTGATTTTGCCTGTTAATTGAACTTGAGATGTTTTTCTGCCGAATCATCAATTGTGTGGTTTGGTGACAAGTTTGCTAAGAACCTGACCTGACTACAGTTTGTCGAAATATGAGAATTGATCTGCTTTGCCAAAATAACCAGCTTATCACTGGGTACACAAGCTATTTTAAGCAGTTTAGCCTACTGATTTATTACCGACAATTATCATGTCATATGGTTATCAGAGTTCAGTATTAGAAGTGTGTGTATCTTTAAACTTCGACTTAACTATCTTAATACTGAACTGATAAACTTTGAACTCGAACTTTCTTAAAACTTAACATCAAATTCCTTATATTCAAGGGCTGTTGATTTACACACTTTTGCTAATTCGAGACAACAGAGTGCCTATAAACAAAGGCTAATATTAAACAGTTTATCTGAAATGTAATGGAGAAGGAATACAAATATAACAGGAGCTCATGCATGCTCTTCTATAACAATATTCAAATTTATTGGAACCCTAGACATTGGACGATCCAAACAAAATGACCCCCATGCCCACCCTTAAGATGATCATGCTAGAAGGATCCATCAAAATCAGGATAAACACTCATTGGTTCACTTTATTTCTAACTATGATGAATAAACCCTCTTTCTATTGATCAGATGCGAATCCTTGACTTCCACCATTATCCTCAACTGTCAGTCTTCTGATGGTCTGATTGTTCATGTTTAACTTAAGCATATCATGCACTTACGTTTTAGCATTGATCTTTATCATGAAGTTGACTAAAGATCAGAAGAACGGTTCAAGTATTCCTGAACCAATGCACCAAAAAGAGATGGCCGTTCAATCAAGTTGGATGGCTTGTCAAATTCCTTTGCCAGTCCTGCTCAAAAGAACACAGGATGAAATTTTGATCATTATCAGTAAACAAAGATTAATCTGTCAAGTATTTGTATCCGTGTATAAAATCAGTAATTCAGTAATCACTTTGAGCTCTCGTTGGTTTTCGTTTACCTGTGCATGCACAGGATGGCTGCACACAAAATACGTAAACTCTTTATGTAAGGAAAGCAATCTGGAAAGTTTGTAGGCTTATTAAATAAAGCAAAGTATTCTATGAAAGTAAAAGAATTTTCCAAGGAAATGTTCAAAAATGTATTCACATGGTGGGGCTATGCGGATTTATGCAGTCACACACATGAAGCATCTTGCTTGCAGTATAATTCTAAAGAATAAGATTATAGTAATTATGCAAAAAAAAAAAAAAAAAAAAAACACACACACACTTTCACGAGTTAATATACCTATATCTCAAAGTATATATGTATAGAAAAGAGACTTCTTCAGAGAGTATGTGTAAACATCACAGCCGGTATTATAGGGTGTACAGTCTCGCTTATAATAGTAAATATTTAAGTTCAATACTTTGTGAGTCTAAAAAGCAAGCAAGACCTCGATGAAAAGAAAGAATGCTATGATTTGAAATTAAAGAGATTTTACCTGCATCAATCACCAAAACTCTATCACAGTCCATCACTGTGGGTATTCTATGAGCAATGCTGATAATTGTGCAAGTTGCAAAGTCTTCTCGAATGATCTTTTGAATCACTGCATCGGTCTGTGAATCCACTGAAGCGGTTGCTTCATCCATAAACAAAATCCGGCTTCGCTTCAGCATAACCCGACCCAAACATAGAAGCTGCCTTTGCCCCACACTCCAATTTTCTCCATCATCGACCACTGTGCACATGGTAATTTGAGAAGATGTACAGTGCATGAAATTTCAGTTTCAACTAGTAACTGCTATAATTTCAAGCTTTTGAAGTAGTCCGCTATAACGGTATAACCTGTGGTGGACCCACATTATGCCCAGTGTAGGCAGACGTCTACATTGGGTTTCGAGATGTGACAAATGTTCTTTAAGACCTAGGTATCATAAGCAGTATTATGTAAACTTTGATTACAGTAGGCTAGTATTGCCTACACTTATCAGTTGGTCGATGGATCAGTTCAAGACATCCTCTTCTCTTGAATCCTGGATCAGAGACAGTCGACCCACTAAGTGTTTTTCATCACCACCCCCCCCCCCCCCCCCCCCCCCCCCCCCCCCCCCCCCCCCGCTTTTTTTTAAATTTCCCCTAAAGCGTATAATGTTTTTATCTTTTTCTGTTTCTCTTTTTTTTTTTTCCTTCCTGTAAATTAAGCATACATTGCAATTGTTAAAACCATTAAAACTCATATTTGACACTATAGGAAATAATTCTATATATTCCTCAAACAAGGTGACTTTACACCAGCTAAAGTTAATATTACTTTTCATACTGTATTGTATATCATGATCATGATTTATATTCTTAGTGAAATATTACTATTATGTATGTTTTAGTTTATTTTGCCGCATCATGTTGCAAGTGTATGAAATATGTTAAATCTTTTTTCACGTATAATGAAAAATAATAAATATCACTAAGTTTCCCATACATATATAATGTGGAATAATTTCGTAAATTTCTAATCATGGTAAAAAGAAAA